>CP136059.1:33922500-35172500 GCA_032464435.1 Aegilops umbellulata
GTCAGGGCGTGGGTACACGCCTCGGGGGCTCCTTCCGGAGGGGGCCCCCCATCCCACGCACAAGTGGAAGCACCATGCTCCGCGCTGGCTGTCGACACTACCTAGGAGCGGCTATGCCCGTGCACAAGCGGAAGCACTATGCTCCGCGCTGGTGATAAACAACTCTGGGCGGCCCCATGGTCGTACCAACCTCAGGGAGCCCAGAGCTCAGCGTCCAGCCTCACCGCAACGCCTCCCCTCGGGAGAGCCGCGCGAGGGGGCTGGGCACGGGGGCTGCGCTCAGGTCACGCTCGAGCGCACGTCACCCAACCAGGTCTCCCGGACCTGGGCATCGCGCGCCCCTCCCGAGGCCTCGGCGAGGGCAAGTATGGAAATTGTTTGCACGTCAAGGGGGACTCCTGAGCATCGTGACTTAGGAGCCTAACTGGTAACGTAGCCCCTCACTCCTTGGCCCGTCCTAGTCTCCGCTCGGCCCAATGGTTGTGGAGGTATGCGCGGGGCCTGGCTCAGCCAACATAGAACATTAGTCTACCCTTGCGAACTCTCCCTATAAGCTGTTTGCGCGTCAAGGGGGACTCCTGAGTATTGCGACTCAGGAGCCTAACTGGTCACGTAGCCCCTCACTCCTTGGTCCGTCCTGGTCTCCGGTCGGCCCAACGGCGGTGGAGGTATGCGCGGGGCCGGGCTCTGCCGACGCAGAATGCAAAGCAAATAGGAAGGAAATCGCAAAATCTCGAAGCAAATATTACAAGCATATTGTCTTCACAATACCAAATGAAAAGTCTAAACGCCTCCACGAGGCCCGATACATGTTGCAGGAACTAAACGGGAAGAATGGCCGAGGGTCACCTCTAGACATCGTCGTCGCCTGCGGAAGGTGCTCCCCCGTGAGCAATTTTGTCTTCACCTTCACCACCGGCTGCAGGATCGGCGACATCGCCGGACAAAGGAGCGGAGACAAAGCCGCGCAACTTCTTCAACAAGGCCTCTACCTGACCTTGCACGGTTGCAACGGCGGCCTCGCATTGATCTTCAGCTACAGGCTCTAGCAGCTCGTCAAGGCAAGTGTTGGGGTCGCGGAGGTGCAGGTGGCTGAAGACGCGAGTCAGTGTAGCCGAAGATAGGACGCAAGCTTCCGCCTCCTCCATGGGACCAAGGCCATCAATGACCTCCTCATGCGCCTTCACCAGGAGAGGAAGCAGCCGGGCGGGGCCGTCCTCCTCAGTGGCCAGCGACTTCTCCAGGCCATGCGCGTAGAGCGTCTTCAGCGCCTTGGCGTCAAGATCGGCCTCCCCCGCCTTCGCCTTCCGCTCCAGCCCTTCCAACCGGCTCCGCTCGGTGGCCTGCGTCTTCTCCAACTCCGCCATCTCGGCATCACGGTTCTTCACGACATCCTCCTGGGCCTTCACCTCCTCCTCCTTCGCTTGGCGGCAGCGTGCTTCTTCAGCGTGCTTGTCGCGTAGGCTCTGCAACTCATCCTGAAGCGCTCGGCAGCGGTCACGGGCGGCCTTGGCATCTTTCAGGGCCATCTCGCGATCAGCCGTGGTGTTGGCAGCACTCTGCTTCTCCTTCTCAGAAGCCGCGGCGGCCTGGCCTAGCGCTGCGCGAACGGCCAAGTCGGAGTGGAGCCAGCCTGAGGCCAGCTCCAAGCGCCCGGCCACAAAACATGGGTCCGCGCTCAGGAGATCCGCCTGCAGTTGGGTCATCTCCGAAAGAGCATGCTCCAGAGCAATAGCAGTAGAAGAACCTGGGAGTGGAGGTGCAACAGCAGGAGGAGGCGACATCATCACCAGGGCCTGGGGGATCGCGGGTTCCGGAGCAGCTGGGACCTCATCAGCCACACCAGGCGCCGGCATCTCCGGAGCCAGCGGGACCCTGGGGGCTGACTCCACGCGGCGATGCTACTCTTGCCCTTGCAAGGATGATCGGGCTGGGGAGATGCCTGCGCTGCTGCTCCCTTTCTCCGCGGGAGGCACGGCTGCCGCGTCTTCCTTCCTCTTCTTCGCCGAAGATGTCGGCCGGATCAACCAAGGGCGAGCATCAGGAAATCAAGAGTACAAACAAGGACAAGGCAAAGATTAAGACACTTACTGATCCACCGCAACACACTTCCGCTTGGGAAGCTTGAAGCCTGACAACTCAGGGACCTGAGGAGCAGGCGTTCGGGCACCGGCGGCGCCAGGCGGTGCGGAGGCAGAACCGGATCCAGCCCCACGAGGTGTCGGGGCGGAGGTGGCACCACGAGGGGTCGCTCCCTCTCCCCTTGGTAGGTGTCGGCCTCGGCGTCATCAGGAAGGGCGCGGAGAATCTCGGCCTTGCTCAGAGGGGAAGTCTCCCCCACATCTTCCAGGGTCTTCTCCGAGTCCACCTCCTCTTCCCCCTCTCCCCAGGACTCGTCAGAAGACACCTCCACCGGTTTCTGTGCCGTAGGAGCTCCCGGAAGCGCAAGCGACACCAGCCCACGCGTATCAAAAGTTGGCCTGGAGGCGACGAATTCCTCCCGGTCCCTGCGTTGGAACAAGGGAACGAAGGCGCTAGGCGGGTACTCCTAGTTGTCCCCGACTATGAGGCGCAGGACGACATTCAATTCATCGCCAGGCAGGTCCCGCGGCCTCAGGCGGGTGTTGTTTCCCCCTTCCTCAAGCTCCCACTGGGGGCGCGCGCGCGCCTAGTGTGGGGCAACCCGCAGCATCAGGAACTCCCTTAGGAGCATCGCCCCCATTACCTTGGCCGCCCTCGCGTTGCCCGGCTTCAAGTCGGTCATCATCTGCCCCAACACTAACGATGACTGCTCGTCGACGAGCTCCGCCTTGGGCTAACCCCCGTTGGAAGGGGGCGCAGCTGTTGGCAACGCCAGACGCGGGTCGGCGTGCTTGGCGTCCATCATGACCCATTTGGATCGAATGTTGTCGGCCCTCTTTCCAATTCTCGAGATAGAGTTGGCCTTGCCGCATGCAACGAAATTAGCGCATCCGGAGATGTGCGTATTGCTGACATGGAGGAAGAAGAAATGGCGCAGGAGCGCCACGGACGGCATAACGCCTAGGTACGCCTCATAGTAGTAGGCGAAGATGGACAGGAGGAGGACAGAGTTGGGATGGAGATGCAACGCCTGCAGACCGTAGTGGTCGAGGACTTCATAAAAGAAATCGGAGAAAGGGGGGACCAACCCGACGGCGACACTGCTCGAGAAGAAAGGGAAGAAGGTGCTCCCCTCAGGCTCCGGCTCATCGAAGGCGAGCCAAAGCTCCGTCTTCCCCCACTCATTGCTCTCCCCCGCCATCAGTAGACGCACGGAGGTGAGGCACTTCTTTGTGACGGTGTGAGCTTCAAGAGTGGGCTTGTACCAAGCCGGTGTCGAGGAAGTCTTGACCTTGCGCGGCGCCATGGGCGGCAGATGCAGAGCAAGGATGGAGCAGAAGGCAAGAACTGCTCGCGCCAGCCTTTTGTCAGGACGAGCAGCTGCCGAGGCAGCGTGGGGAAGCGGAGACACCCACGTCCAATAAACCGCCACACGTCAACCGGGGGCTACTGTCGGTGTTCTTGGAGCGGGGGTCCCCAGACTTGCCTGCCTGCGGCCCACAGTGTGGCTAAGCCAGCAGGCCGTACGGCCCATCTTCGTCAACAAGGCATCCAAGACCCTCGCGAGGGTCCAAGCCTCGCGAGGCGGATGACACAAGACCTCCTCTGCAGTGGCCTAGCCAGGCAGGCTCACGAGGAGCGGAGATATCAAGGCAGGGCAAATCTCACGAGGCTCTCATGACGTGAGCCATGACGAACGACACCAGGCGGGCGCCAGCGCGCGCATCATCCTTATTTCCTCTTTGGTGCTAAGGAGGCCAGCACAGGCGAAGAGTACCGAGGCATCAGGCAAAGGTTGCTATATTGGTGCAACGAGACCAAGACCAGGAGGACGACAAGATGGAGGTCATCGTGGAGCACAAGACAGCGTCACAACCAGAGCTTTTCGCAGGTGAAGACCACTTTTGTCAGGATAGCTTGTACTAGTTGTCCCCCTTCAAATTTTCCCACTGTTGTTGACTCCCTTCCCGCTCAACATTTGGGAAGAGGACCAGGGCCTATATAAGTAGAGCTAGCCACCATAGTAGGGGTAATCTATCTGATCTTAGCTTGATCCAACCCGATCGAGAGCCTACACACAAGAACACCTCAACCTCAGGAGGGTGTTCTCCCCTTGTACTATTCATCATAGCCCAGAGGCAATCCACCACCACCACACTGGAGTAGGGTATTACACCACAACGGTGGCCCGAACCAGTATAAACCTCGTGTCTTTCTGTGTTGCGAGTTCGTCGAGTTCGTCCGCGAGATCTTAGCGAGCTAGGGCGTAGATCGGTAGGAGGGAAATACTTCGCGCGCACCCCAGTGTTCGAACCTTAAGGGTTTGCCAGAACCCCACATCTGATAGAAACCGTATGCACACGAACATGCATGATCGTCCGCCGGCCCCAAACACTAGCAGCGCGCGTGGAGGGACAAGGCTAGAGCACCCGGAGGGATGCTAGAGTAGTGTGCGCGTGGCAGGATGCGAGCAGAGCGCGCTGTCGGTGTTCTGGGGACGGGGGTGCCCAGACTTGCCTGCATGCGGCCCATGGCACGGCTCCATCGACGGCCCGGTACGGCCCAGCTTCAGGAGCAACAACTCAAGACCCTCGCGAGGGGCCAAGCCACGGGATGCAGGCGACCCCAAGACCTCCTTGGGGGCAGCCTCGCTACGCTGGCTCCCGAGGAGCAGAGATATCTACGCAGGGCGCACCTCGCGAGGCTCACATGACGTGAGCCATGATGACCAAGGCCAGGCGGGCTCCAGCGGGCGTAGTGTACCAATCTCCTCTTTGGTGCTAAGGAAGCAAGGGCAGGCGCAGGGTCCCGAGGCATCAGGCAAAGGTTTCCATATCGGTGCAACAAGACAAAGACTGTCAGGATGGTAGAACGGAGGTCATTGCGGAGCCCACGGTAGCGTCACCACCAGAGCCTTTTGCAGGCGAAGACTACTTCTGTCAGGATAGCTTGTACTAGTTGTCTCCCTTCAAATTTGGCCATTGTGGGATCCCGTCCAGCCTACATTTGGGAAGAGGACCAAGGCCACTATATATAGAACTTAGCCACCACCATACTGAGGCATCTCGAATCAGGGCCATTCTACCCTCACCACCTCACCGGCTCATCGAGCTCAAGAACACCTCACCTCCTGAGGCTGTTCATCCACTATAGTAGTTCATCCTAAGCCCCTCAAGGCAATCCACCACAAAGCTGGAGTAGGGTATTACACCGCAAGGTGGCCCAAACCAGGACAAATATCTGTGTCTCTTGTTCTTTGGGTTCGTCGAGCTTGGCCGTGGGATCGTCGAGCAGGCAGACCGGGGAGAGAGAGTTCTTCGTGCGCACCCCAGAGTTCGAACCTCTCAAGGGTCTGCGGAACCCGTAATCCGACATTGGCGCGCTAGGTAGGGGTGCACCGAAGCCTCTTTTCCATCGATTAACGCACCGCCACTCCACTGCTTGCATGGCTGATGCTTGTCGAGCCTGTGTTGAGCGCCGAGCCGCTCTCGCTGCTCACATCGCCCAGACGGCGCCCATAGGTGGGCCTCCTCGTCGTTCTCCATCACCCGCCGCCAACGCCGCCACAGTCCCGGTGGGGAACGAACAGCAAGCTTCGTCACTACACCCCCCGTGCGGAGGGACGGACGCACCGCCACCCCATCGCTGACTCCGGCCGGCTCATCGTCCCACGCTCATCACAGGCCTGTGAACATGCAGGCTGCGCTACTCATGCCGCGCGAGCTCCTGTGCTACCGCCCCGTCGACAACCTCTACGAGTACTGGATTGACCGCATCGCCGAGCTCATCAGCGTCGCTGGGGGCTCTCCAGCACAGTCTCTCTCGCTACCGCGCTCGTCTCCAGCCATGGGCGACGTAGCCCATGGAGCGCCTCCACCACCTCCCCATCAAGATGTCGCCCTCAGACCAAGACACGCGGCCCTGCGGCATGACCCACCGTGCAGGGCGCCCGCACGTGAAGAAGAAAGCTGCCAAGAGGTCCAACAGCCACAAGGGGATGCTCCTGCACTCCAGGCACCACCACGTCAAGACCGCGCGCCACCTTCGGCGGCAGCACGTGGATACCAAGACCAGGCTCCGCCTCCACGACAAGCTCCAGTGACCACCGTGGGCTGCCGCGCCTTCACTCCCGAGCTGCGCAGTGTTGTCTGGCCCGACAAGTTCAAGCATGACCTGCCTCCGCGCTACGACGGCACCCCCGACCCTGCTGAGTTTCTGCAGCTCTATGAGCTGAGCATCGAGGCAGCCAACGGCGATGAAAAGGTCATGACGAATTGGCTTCCCATGGCTCTCAAGGACGGCGCGCGCTCATGGCTCCTGAACCTGCACGCGCGATCAATCTCCTCCTGGGGCGAGATACGCGAGCATTTCGTCGCCAACTTACAGGGCACGCGCGACCGCCTGCCTACCACTGGTGACCTGCAGCGCATCAACCAGCAGCAAGGGGAGACCCTGCAGAAGTACATCCAGCGCTTCAACAGCGTTTGCCTGAAGATCCCCAAGGTGATGGACGAGGTTATCATATCAGCATTCTCCAATGGCGTCTGTAACGTCAAGATGAAGGAGGAGCTCGCCCTCCACGAGGACCTGTGCACGCCCTGGAGATGTTCAACATGGCGACCAAGTGCGTGAGAGCCGAGGAAGGGCGCCTCTCCCTCCTCCAGCTCCCAGCTGCCGACTCGAAAGACAAGAAGGCCAAGACCAAGGATGTGAAGCGCAAGGGAGCTGCCGTGCTCGCGGCATAACCAGAGATGAAGTGCGGCTGCGACCACCCAGAGTCATCCAAGGCCAACCGCCCGTTCTACACCTTCCACAATGTACACAACCACAACACCAACGACTGTCAGGAGCTCAGGGCCATCCGCGATGGGCGCTTCAGTATGACGCCCTGAGCGGAACGACCGAGGCTACGGACGCAGAGGAGGCAGAAGTGGAGGGCGCTGGGACGACCGCGGCCCCCGCCAGGAGTGGCGCGACTAGCCTCGTGAGGACCGCTGGTAAGGCCAGCCTCGCAAGGGCGCCTGGAGAGATCATCCTTGTGAGGACCGCCCACGGCGCAATACCGACCTCCCTCCACTGTCATCACCACCGAGGAGGAACGAAGACCACCACCAGGATGTGGGGGCTGGGAGCTTCCAAGACCCTTGCGCCATCGCATGCATCTTGGGTGGCGCTCAGGCCCCAGCCTCCCAGCGCATATTCAAGCAGTTCGCTCATGAGGTGAATGCGGCCCTCCCCAGGCTCGAGGCCACATGCCCGCTGAGGTGGTCCAAGTGCACCATCACCTTCAGCTCATCCGACCAGCTCAAGTGCGCGGCAACGGCCGACGCCCTCCCGATGCTCTGCTCGCCCGTCATCAGCAACGTCCTTGTCACAAAGACCATCATCGGTGGTGGATCTAGGCTCAATGTTCTTTCCATCGAGACCTTCGACCGCCTACAAGTGCCATATGACCAGCTACATCCCACCAAGCCCTTCTCAGAAGTGACCGACGGCTCCACCACCCCGATAGGGCAGATCCGCCTCCCTATCACCTTCGGCTAGTGCGACAACTACCGCACTTAGCTCATCGACTTCGACATCGCCCACATCCACTTGCCGTCCATTGCCATCCTCGGATATCCGGCCCTAGCCAAATTCATGGCGGTGACCCACCACGACTACAACGTCCTCAAGATGCCAGGGAACCGCGACATCATCACGATCTCTTGCGAGGAGAAGGACGCGGTGTGGTCCCTCGAGCGTGCCTACCAAGCTACGGGGATTGAAGACCCAGACAACGAAGGCGCCATTTACCCTCCTGAGGCAGTCCCCAAGAAGAAGAAGTTGCTCCGCCAGGAGCCTCGGGAGAGCGGTATCTCCAGCGGCACCACCTCAGGACCTGTGCCCACGGATGGGGTGCCTCTCTCTCTTCAATTGGAAGGCACCCCTGGCACCCTCCTCAGGTTGGGCTTGGGGGCTCTCTTCTAGAGGGCTTCTGACTTAGCCAATGTCACGAGGGAGGCGCTTGGGCACCACATGGAGGAATGCTTCAACGCACGCTTCCCTCAGGAGGGCACGAGGCGCGGGGTGCCTGGTGCCCATGAGTTCATCATCAACACGACTGAGGAGCTTCAAGAGGCAAGAGCCATGCGCGTCGACCGCCGCCCACCACCGGGCGCAACCCCTTGTCCTGGTGAGGACGACGAGCTGCACGTCTGCGTCAACATCCTAGGGCTCAATAGGGCCACATCCCAGGAGCGCTCTGGCCTTCGCGCACTGGTCGGTGCGAGGGTCCACCTCACAGCTATGTTCGCATGCCAATTGGCTTGCCGAACGCGGCTGTTACCTTCCAACATTGCCTGCGAAGCATTCTGGCAGCTCAGGAGGCCAGGCATCAGGCGGTCCAGGCGGAGATGGCAATGTTTCCTCGCGAGCCCCCGGGACTTCCAAAGCCTCCCGAGGTTCAGGACCCAGGCGGCTCGTGAGGAGCAACTTCTCCAGTGCGCGGCTTCAGCTGCTTCAACACCCCTCCAGCAATGGTGGCAGGTGACATTTTCCAGTTCATTCAGTTGGGGCGCCCCTTAGGCTGCATTATCCCTAGGTCGCATGGGCCCATCACTGCGGCATGTATCATTTGCATCTTTAAATTTACTCTATTTGGGGCGCCCCTCGGGCTGCATCATCCCCAGGCAGCATGGGTCCGTCCCTACGGCATGTATCGTTCTTGCATTCATATGGACTACTGTTACATCCTTCTCCAAGATAGTTTATGATTATCGCCTACTTTCCTATTGCCCTTCGTGGCCTCCCGCATTGCTGACCAGCCTCCTACTCATCCCGCATCATGGGCTACATATGCTGGCACGACGCTTGTGCTCGGCTCCGTCCTTGCAACGCTGACAAACCTGAGTGATCGAGCTCTGGCTCACGGCCCGCCCCACACATGTCACCTCACCAGATCCTCAGTTCCTTCATCTTCTTGGGGAAAGATCAGCGGCAGGACAGCAAACGCGATTATGAGCCATATCCTCCTCTCGAACTAACCCGCAGGAGTATCTGGAGCTTAGCTATGGGTGGCCTCGCCTGCTTCCCTCCTTTCGCGCGATTCACTTGCACGTTAAAGGGGGGGGCTCCTGTGCATCGTGCCTTAGGAGCTCCTACTAACTCTCTAGCCCTCACCCCTGGCCTTGACCACGACATCGTGACCTGGCATACCAGTGGCAGTTGAGCTTTGCTCGAGGGTCGGGGCAGGAGGACGCAGAGCATCTAGATGAGCAAGGAAGGGGGAAGCAGGCGTGAGCTTCACCTAGTAACACCAGCGCTGAAGTGCAAATCGGACGCTGTACAGGGAATCACCTCAGGCTGATAAGATAAGTCACATATTCGTGTTAGCACGACGTTGCAATTGGAATTTTTTATTCTCGCAGCCTTGCTCTGGCAATGCCGTCTTTCTTTTCTGCCTTCGGAATGCTGCTTGCATGCCAAAGGTAACCTCTTGAGCATCGCGCCTCAGGAGCTCTTACCGGACCTTGGGCCGCTCACCTCCTGGCCTTGACCACGGCATCGCGACCTGGCATACCAGCGACGGCTAAAGCTTGCCTGGGGACTGGGACCTGCTGGCGTAGAGCGCTAAGCTACCGCAAGGATGAAAAGGGGGGACAATGCCAAATTAAGATACGCAACCATAGCCTTATAGTAGGAATAATAAGCGTGGAGCAAAAGCATTACAATTTCTTTACACACAACCACGGGGTTCGTCTCGATTCCTCGCAAGGAACAAAAGAAGAAAAAACCCCAAGAGGCCCTCATTACGGATGTCGCCACCGATGCCATCATCAACAGTGGTCCACGGGAGGCCAACGCCAACCCCATCCAGGTCATCGACGACGATGGGCGGACGCCGGTGCCGCACTCCGGGCACAGCGGGAGCTCGGTGGCACATAGCTGTTGTCGCTCGTCTCCGGAGAATCGCTAGACACGAGAGAGTCGCTGGCCCCCCAGGAGTCATCGCTGCTGCTGGAGGAGATTCTTTTCAATAAAATCCTATGGAGTCATAGGTTCTGTCGTTCCCTACCAGCAGCACTGGGGGCAGGCTCAGTGCCTGCTGCGTTGCCCCCTCGGCAGCTTCCTTCAGGGCAGCACTCCAGGAGGCGGCCTTCCTCGTTGAAGACCTTGAAGAACAGCATGGAGGCGCCATTGTACTGAAAGTGGATGGCGTGGGCCCCCTCCACACGGCAAGCGCGGGCGACCTCGCCCCATCCACGGGTCATGAAGATCTTGCCCGGGGAGACGACCTCGACCTCCGCCCCCATGGCTAGAGTGCTGCACTCGGCGTGCTGCAACCACAACTTGAGAGGCCCTCTCGGCGGCAGATCTTCGGCAAAGAACCATGGAAGCTTGATCCACGTGCGCGGTGGCATCGCCGCCCACACCACGAACTCATGCGGGGAGCCCTCGGCATGGGGTCGTGGGACGGCTGCTCGTGCTACAATAGCTTGACTACCGTGGGCGCGGCTTGCGCGGCGCGGGGCGCTCCTGCCTTCTCCAGAGCCCTGCACTTGGGCATACAAAGGGAGTGGGTAGCCAGGCGGAGGCCACTCGTACCAAGGCCGCGTCACCTCCAGCCTCACGCCAACATCATGGGAACAGCTGAACCTCTTCTTCGGTGGGAGTGGCCCCTGCTCCTCGCGAGGGGTTTTTCCATTCTCCATGGTGAAGAACCTCCTAATCGATACCATGAGTATCACGGCAAGACGGCGAGTCTAGAAGAAAGAAGAAGGAGCAAGCGGCGATAAGACAGAGATGAGCGAGGGGGATCTGCCCCTCCTTTCATTTATAGCCAGAAGGAGGCCAACCGCCGGCCTCCATGATCGCACGTAATGATGGTTTTCTTCTGCATGCAGCAGGTCTTGTCAAGTCGGACGGTTGCCGAGGCAGCATGGCGAGCGGAGGTGCCCACGTCCAATCAATCACCACGCGTCGACCGAGGCCGCAGGCGGTTGGGGCCCGCGGCCCTCCGCACTTTCCCTTTGGCTTAGCCTCGAAGCCAAGTTCGAGCGCGCCTTGGGCCCGGGGGCTACTATAGGCGTTCTAGGAACGGGGGTGCCCAGACTTGCCTGCCTGTGGCCCGTGGCGCGGCTCCATCGACGGCCCGGTACGGCCCAGCTTCAGCAGCAACAACTCAAGACCCTCACGAGGGGCCAAGCCACGCGAGGCCAGCGACACCAAGACCTCCCTAGGTGCAGCCTCACTAGGCTGGCTCTCGAGGAGTGGAGATATCTATGCAGGCCCCACCTCGAGAGGCTATCATGACGTGAGCCATGATGACCAAGGCCAGGTGGGCACCTGCGGGCGCAGTGTACCAGTTTCCTCTTTGGTGCTAAGGAAGCAAGGGCAGGCGCAGGGTCCTGAGGCATCAGGCAAAGGTTTTCATATCAGTGCAACAAGACAAAGACCGCCAGGATGGCAGGACGGAGGTCATCGCAAAGCCCACGGCAGCGTCACCACCAGAGCCTTTTGCAGGCGAAGACTACTTTTGTTAGGACAGCTTGTACTAGTTGTCTCCCTTCAAATTTGTCCATTGTGGGATCCCTTCCCGCGTACATTTGGGAAGAGGACCAAGGCCACTATATATAGGACTTAGCCACCACCATAGCGAGGCATCTCGAATCAGGGCCATTCTACCCTGACCACCTCACCGGCTCATCGAGCTCAAGAACACCTCACCTCCTGCGGCTATTCATCCACTATACTAGTTCATCCTTAGCCCCTCGAGGCAATCCACCACAAAGCTGGAGTAGGGTATTACACCGCAAGGTGGCCCGAACCAGGATAAATCTCTGTGTCTCTTGTTCTTTGGGTTCGTTGAGCTAGGCTATGGGATCGTCGAGCAGGCAGACCGGGGAGAGAGAGTTCTTCATGCACACCCCAGAGTTTGAACCTCTCAAGGGTCTGCAGAACCCGTAATCCACCACGTGCCGCGGCCGCCTGAACTGCAAGCAACCACACACATAGAGGAATTGAAAACGCGGGATATGGTCGCCTACAAGCCGGCCGACAGTTGTGTCACTGCGTAGAGAGCGGCCATATGATACTACCTCCGTCTAGTCTATAGTACCCTTTATATTTTGTACCATACTTTGCCCTCAAATTTAACCAAAAAAATGTTAGTGCATGTTATAAAAATTATATAATTGGAAACTAAGTTCAAATACGAATCCAACAATATAATCTTCGGCGACATGCATTCATATTTTATTAGTTTAATCATACTTATAAACCAGGACGGGGGTATAGTAGGTAATTAAATCGCAAAAGTTCTTTATTAACCATATGTGTACGTGGCATTTCGTCCTCCTCTCGCACGTCTTGTCACCCCACTACCACAGACGGCTTACAACGCAAGCTTGCACAGCGCGCGGGGGCGTTCTTTTGGCCAAACGGTGGCGCCAATGAATCGTCTGTGAGCCTGCTATTGCGCAACCTCATAGGTTCCTGCGCAAGCTTCCCGCCTGACTCGGTGAAATCCCCTAAAATCCCAATGCTTATAGGCCTGCTATATAAACCCTCACAACCGGCAAGTCCTGCGTCACATTTTCCCCTCCCTCCTTGTAGCTTATCTCGTCTGCTTCTCACACAATCGCCAATGGCACTGGTCCGTCGTCTTCGCGCGGCCACTCTGCCGTCATCAAAGGACAGCTCCAGCTAGGAGGCTACCTCACGACGGCGGCGCAGTCCCAAGCATAGTGTAGTGCATGTGGCATCCCTGTTGGGTGTGCGCGGAACACCCACCACACGCTCCGCCGCCGCTGCCCGTCGGTAGCCGTTGCCGGACGCCATTGCCGCCACACGACCGTCAAAAGGCAGGGCCATCGCCCGCTCCACCGCTGAGGCCCGAAGGTAGGAGGTGGCCGTCGTGCCGCCACCCCATTGCCGGCCAGCATTGCCATCACCCGCTCCGCCATCGCGGCCCGAAGGCGGGAGGTGGTGGTCGTGGCCGCCAACCCGTCATCGGCCGACTTGGCTGCCAGCCCACCGTCGACCGCTGGGATCACCACTCGCTCTGCCACCGCTTCCCGAAGGCGGGAGGTGGAGGTGGATGCCCGCACGTGTGTCTACGACCTTGCGCGCTACACTGAGTTCCTGCGGGAGGAGGAGGAGCGCCTCGTCGAGCATGCAAAGAGCCTTACCGCCGTTGTGGCGGTGGCACACGCCGCCTCAGAGGTGAGTAATCAGGAGATCTACAAGGAGAACCAATGCTTCGAGAGGTTTGTTCTAGAGCGGCAGAGGGCTTTCGAGGTGAGCGTCACTGAAGCTGCAGCAGCGGTAGCCACCGTGTTGCGGTTAACCAGCTCGTCGGTAGGCTCCTACTCCTCTGCCTCTTACTGAGCGTGCTCGGCGGAGGAGAGGCAGCCAGAAGTAGTGCAAAGCCACTTCGTAGTAGTAGTACTTAGGGGCTTTTTTGTTCAGTTCATCTGACTATATATGTGATGGAACTGTACAACGTACTTAAAATTAGCTAGTATATATAGTTGAACTAGCTATTTCATTACGTGGTTGGCAGAAATTGGGGAAAAGTTTGGTCAGTTCAGCTGTCGAGTTGAACTGTTTGTATAAATTAAGAACGACTGCTTAATCTATGAATGAAATCTATGCTTAATTACTGAATTTTCGTTGCAAAAATTAGATACTGCTAGTTATTTTTAGCTTCATATTTTGACAAATCGCAGTGTTACAAGGTTGACAAATGGCATGGTTACTAGATCAAGAAATGTCAATCTTTCCAGTTTGACAAATGGCGACATACCCAATATGACAGATGCAAATCTTACGAAATTGTTTGTAAGTGGTTGCACACAGGTCATCCAAAACAACCGTTTCAGTTGAAGAGATGCACAAATCCTGCCCTCACTTTGCATACGGGTGTTCTATCACCGGTACACGTCAGTGATATACAAACGGTTTTTAAACCCTTTCCGCGACGGCATTTGGGACCGTCGCCAAGTGAGTGTGTGCGATAGGGTGTCCTTCTCACACGACCCAGAAACCGTCGGGGATATGGAGCAGTGATCCAGAGGCCTTCCAAAATGTAATCGTGTGTGATGCAGCAGACACTAAATTCTTTCGCACGTGTGGTATCGGTGATTAAACGTTTCTAATGACGCAGTGAAACATATGGTCTGTCATAATGAACCGTTTGGGAAACAATATGTAAAGCACACAGGCCAACATATGAACCGTGTGCGATTTGTGCCCCATCGCACAAGAGTTTTCTGCGTAACCCGTCTACCATGCAAGACACCATCGCACACGTTTGCCAACAATTACCGTCTGTGATAATATTCTGTAACAAACGGTCCAGGAGCCCCTTCGCACACATACAAGTGCTGAAAATCGTTCGTGATTTTTTGGGTATCACCGACGGTTGCCGCAAGAGTGACATGTGCTTTTCGTTTGGGATCCCACACGTTTCCTGAAAAAAATACGACTGGGATTGTATTTTACATTGGGCGCGGTTTACTCCCAGTTCTCGTGTGCGATAACGCGATATCACAAACAATTCCGGAGACCCTACGCACACGTAGTAGCGCTGCAAATCGTTTTCGATCTGTTGTGTATCACCGACGGTTCCGCTATGATTGACGTATGCTTTCCGATGTAGATCGCACACACTCATTTAGTTGAACCGTGTGCGGAGCAATTGCCAGGTTAAAACAAAAATATCCCATTTTGAATCGGCATGCAAAAAGCAAATTCGCCTCAATATTAAATTGAACAAATAAACAAAAATATCATATTTTGAATCGGCACGCAAAAAGCAAATTTGCCACAATGTTCAATTTAACAAATAAACAAAAATATCTCATTTTGAATCGGCACGCAAAAAGCAAATTCGCCACAATATTCGATTCAACAAATAGTATCCACAGGAAGAACATTCATCAAATTTCGCAACAATTGCAATTGAACATATGGTTGCTAAATTCAAATGATTTGTCCCCACATATATGCATTACATAATTAATCATAGTGTACGAAATACGAAGACATCACCAAATGGAAAACAATGGATCCATGCGTTATATGTTTAGCGGCTAACTCTTACTCAATGTTTCAGGAGAACGGGTGCTAAAATCTTCATTATCACTATTGGGATTGATGTAGTGATCCAGGAAGAAATCGCTGATAAATCTCCGAACCATTAGCAATTCACCAGCCGAGAGCGGTTCAGGGGTCCTCGGTTTTAAGATAGGCTGCGGTATTTCTAAGATCAGAATGTGCCATATGAGTGGAGTAGAAGATATTAATTAAGATAGACTTACTGGTACTAATTCGCGAGGATCGTCACAACTATCAGCAGATTTGCAGATGGAGATCATGTGTCTGCAAACATAGTATCCACAAAGGTTGGTCCCTGCTTCTTGTTGAGGACGCTGTCATTTTTTGTACAAAATTAGTCATGTATTTGTCCTGTTAGGAACAACCTAACCAGTGTTAGATGTATTATTTTTTCTTTGGACAAAATAGAAAGAGGTTTATTTAGAAGCTTGAACATTTGACTAGTGGAAGGAAAGGTATTTGCAGACTGTTGGAGTAACACTCCGAAAATAACGGATTTTGTTGTGTTACCGGAGAAATTATCTCGTGCTGCAGAGGTAGTTCCCTCTTGAACATGTTCCCTGGTTTAGTTTTCCACAATGCGAGCACACTGCAAATGATGATGAATTTTGAAAACATCAATTATTGAACCAGATATGAATGCTAATCAATTTAAACACCATAGAATTCAATACCTATCCATGAATTGTTGAAGATGCGCCAGATCCTGAGCGTTTGTTGACTCTCTGAGAGAATGAATGTAGTAAACCGTGTTTTTGTTTGGAAAAATGAATACCAATATCCAATGATCGCTACATATTAAGAAAGCCATGAACATACGAATTATGTCGAAATCTGAAAGACAATCAGTGTGTGCGTGGTTGTTTACTTGACTTACAGTTGATGATATGGCCAGAGAAATGATTCTGCATGGGACATGTTCTCGAAGAGACGGACGACCGTGTTAACGGCCCAGTCCCGTACCATGTATTGTTGTACCATTTGCTAATTCAGGATGTATGAAATACACACTCTCCCTTTTTCTTCTCCGCGCGTTCAATCCTTGAGAGGAATAAAACATAGTTAGATGTTTATCATTTACAGCCTTGTATGGAGAAGTTGATCAGAGTTTGTTAAGTACTTAAAAATCAGGCATCTAACAAGAGTGGCATCGAGCACGTTGAAATTGAAGAAGAGATGTAAGTCCTCGAAACTCACATTGATGGAACCAGCATTGTGTCGGAAATGATCTCTGTTGTAGTGGAGTAGCAAACCATGATGACCTACTGACATTAGATCCATGCAATATTCATGTAACTCGCGACAACAGGAGCTGCACTCATCAAAGTATTCGCCAACAAGAAATGTCTGACAATGGACGTAATAGCATGCTTGAAGTACGTATGCTTTACTTTTAGCAAGCAACAAATCTACTTCTTCATCATCCATGGCGTCAGAAATAATATTACTCCCCGATTCGAACAAGCTGCTGTTAATTTGGTTCTAGGCTATGAGTGCCTTAAGTAAGAGCCAATCGTTCTCTTTCCTCTTCACTCTCCCGATGAGCTTCCTCGTGGGTGTAGCCTTTTTGACCACTTCCTTCTTGGTATTTGAAGCATTTCTAGCAGAACGTCTGGTTGCTTGCAAGGTAGACTGCCGAGCAGACATTGAAGCTTGGACGGACTGGTTAGCAGACGGTTTATCTATGCCGGACCGTTGAGCTGGCGGTGCTGCTGTGAAGGACTGTTGGGCTGTAGGATCGGAGGCACCGGACTGCTGACCATGCATTGAAGCTATGTCGGGTTTCTGCGCAGGTGGTGCCAACTTGTCGGTGTGCTGAGGAGGCCGTGCCAACGCATTGGTTTGCTGAGCAGGAAGTGCTGGCGCATTGGTATGCTGATCATGCGACTGCGGACCGACGGACTGATGACAGTCAGTTCTTGACCTACAGACTGCTTAGCAGGCGGTTTCGAAGCATCATACTGCTTAGCAGTCTGTTCCACCAGGTTGGTCTGTTGAGCATGTGCTGCAGCTGGGTCTTCCCTCGCTGCTTCAGTGGCCAGCATCTGAACCAGTGGTGCGTCTTCAGCAGTTGTAGGTGTTGCCACTAGCTGCTTTGGGGCGGAGGATGACATGGCCTGTATGTCACAAAGTTGGGCTGGCTGATCACAGGTTGATGCATCAGCCCGCGAGAGCTGTTGTGGCAAGGAGAGTGTCAACGGTTGAGGGGCAACAGTGGTTGCTCTTGGCGGGGCTTCAGGGATGTCATCGATGAACTCGATTTCCTTTTGTGGCCACTTGATGTGATGTAACAGTGTTTCTCCCAAGGTCCTTTGCTCATCGAAGTTCCCTAGGATATTCTTCAGGGCAAATTCATTGAATCCAGGCTTTACTTCAGTGATGTAACACTTCACACAGCCCGGCTACAATGGCACATTATCCAAGAAGAGGCCATCTTCCAGGAAGGGTGGGCAAACCCAGGTTTTTGCACAATTTAATGTACCTTCATAATGTGTAAGCACGCCCTTTAGTTTGTCTTTCATTCCAGATAGATCAGATATAGCATCATCACGAGCAGCTGCAGTCTAAGTGTCGCTGGGGTCAGCTGATGCACAGCTACTCTTGTGCAGTGTTGTCGCGCAATAAGAAGCATCCTCCATACCCGCCTCCCGCCCCATCTGTTGGCTATCTGTTAGCGTTAGAGTCTTCTGCATCATCATTGACTCCTCAACATCCTTTCGAATAGCCATATAAATATCCTTTCTCAACCTTTCATACAATTCATTCTGCTTCATTTCACTCCTCGCTTCTTTCATGCTGAGCCTCTCTTCTTTGCTGAGTGTGAAAGCCCTCTTGTGTGGGACATTAACACCTATACCCCTTGCGCGGCCAGGGGCTCTTTTGTTTCCAGAGCAATGGACAGAATGGCACATGGCCCTGAGTTCCCGTAGAACCTTCTAGGGATCTTGGAAGCCTCTAACATCAATTCATACAGTTTGCGTCACGTGTGTTTTCAAAGTAATAAGTTCCATCATCACGCCACTTTGCACGTGCCCACAAGTAGTCTTTGGCGTGTTCGCCCCTGATTTCACTAAAGGTCGGATTCCCACCCGCCACTACTGCTGTCGAAAGGGATGAGGATCGTTGTTCGATCAAGGAGAATCCAACGGTGCAGACGTATGATCCGTGGGGTTTGGGTTCTGGCCAATCAGAACGCACGACTCAGATCGCACGCGTGGCAAGGGGGGCATCGGCCACGGTTTAGTGGACACACGGCTTTCGTGAGTGAACCGTGTGCTCTTTGAAAACATTTACATTTCCTAACATCATATTTTTGTTCGAATGAAAACATGAGTTCATCGTTTCGCCTCCAATTTTTTTCCACGATAAGAAATCACGAGTATAGTGGAGAGTATATATGATACTAGTGTATGACACTACCTTTAATTAATTATAGCGCATAGTATAATACATAGAGTATAGTATCATAGATCATATATATTGCCATGCATGACAAAAATTAGCGTCGCATTTAACATGATACGGTATCTGCCTATATGTTACTCTAACCCTCTCCATATATATTTAATTCTTTGTCACATTAGCATACTTGCTATTTCCGAGTGTATGCATGACATCATCAGCTATGATACCACCACTATGGCCAGCCTTATATAGTGGAGAGTATCATATACTATATATAGTATCATGCATATGATACTAGTGTATGATACTATGTACGTACCTTCATAGTTCAAATATAATATCATAGAGTAGTATATATCATAGATGATCTTATTTATGGCCATGCATGACACAAAGTAGTATAGCATTTATTATGTATATATATATATGTTATGGTATCTACCTATGTTACTGCTTCTTTGCCACATCATCATATTTGCTATTCCCGAGTGCATGATGCCTGCTATGATACCCCCACTATGGCCACCCTAATAAGGTTGGTCATAATATGGGAGTATCAAGCGGTATGATGCATGCCAACTAGACTTTTTAGATGATGTGGCACACAGTTAAATGAGGAAAGAGAGGGTGTGGTGCCATATCATGATATCGTATCATATTAAATGTTGTACTACTTTGTGTCATGCATGGCAATTAATAAGGCAACATAAGATACTAACTTATGATACTATGCATGCACGCATTACGGAGGTATTACCGATCATATACTAGTATCATGCATATACACTCCATCCTTTTCGGTTTATAGACTTATCTCAAAATTTTAGTTTTTCCATTTTATAAGGCTCAATTTGGTTGTTCCCCATCACATGTTCAGATTCCAAGGTGCATTAAATCATTGCATGCAAGTATTAAGAGAAAGTTGACCAATGCATGTACTTTATATGCATGCATGTATTGGTATATGTGTAAAGGGCCATATCAGTGGACTGGACTGCAGAATGCCAGAATAAGAGGGGGATAACTAATCCTGTCGAAGACTACGCTTCTGGCAGCCTCCCTCTTGCAGCATGTAGAAGAGAGTAGACTGAGGTCCTCCAACTAGCATCGCATAGCATGATCCTACCCGGCAATCCCCACCTCGTCGCCCTGTTAGAGAGCGATCGCCGGGGTGTATGTGGCACTTGGAAGGGTGTGTTTTATTAAGTATCCGGTTATAGTTGTCATAAGGTCAAGGTACAACTCCATGTCATCCTGTTACCGAAGATCACGGCTATTCGAATAGATAAACTTCCTTGCAGAGGTGCACCACATATCCCAACACGCTCGATCCCATTTGGCTGGACACACTTTCCTGGGTCATGCCCGGCCTCGGAAGATCAACATGTCGCAGCCCTACCTAGGCACAACAGAGAGGTCAGCACGCCGGTCTAAATCCTATGGGACAGGGGTCTGGGCCCATCACCCATTGCACACCTGCACGTTGCGAGGGCGGCCGGAAGCAGAACTAGCCCCCTTAATACAAGAGCAGGCTGACGTTCCAATCTGGCGCGTGCCGCTCAGTCGTTGACGGCACGAAGTGCTTCGGCTGATACCACGACGCCGAGTGCCCATAATTGTTCCTGCGTAGTTGGTTAGTGCGTATAGGCCAGTGGCCAGACTCAGATCAAATACCAAGATCTCGTTAAGCGTGTTAAGTATCTGCAATGCCGACCAGGGCCAGGCCCACCTCTCTCCTAGGTGGTCTCAACCTGCCCTGTCGCTCCGCCACAAAGTAACAGTCGGGGGCCATCGGGAACCCAGGCCCACCTCTACCGGGATGGAGCCACCTGCCCCTTCAGCCCCCATCTCCGAACAGTATAATAAGTAATGTAATAGTATCAAGTATATAGCATAGGCCCGTGATCACCTCCCGACGTGATCACGGCCCAGTAGTATAGCATGGCAGACGAACAAGAGTGTAGGGCCACTGATGGAATACTAGCATCCGATACTAAGCATTTATGATTGCAGGTAAGGGTAACAATTGTAGCAACAATGACAGGCTATGCATCAGGATAGGATTAACGGAAAGCAGTAACATGCTACACTACTCTAATGCAAGCAGTAGAGAGAAGCATAGGCGATATCTGGTGATCAAAGGAGGGGGCTTGCCTAGTTGCTCTGGCAAGAAGGAGGGGCCGTCAACACCGTAGTCGAACACACGGACATCGGCAGCGGTCTCGGAGTTTACCGGAAATAAGTAACGGAAGGGGAACACAATAAATGATAGAGAAATCAAATGTATCACAAAGCAAGATGCGCAATACGTTGTGCTAGGGGTGACCTAATGTAGGGACAGGTGATACCGGTGAAGGGGGGAAACATCCGGGATAGTATCCCGGTGTTTTGCGTTTTCAGACACATGAACCGGAGGGAGAAAGCTGCGTGTTCGCCATGCTAGGGATGTGTGGCGGACAAACGGACTGCGCATCCGGATTTGTCTCGTCGTTCTAAGCAACTTTCATGTACAAAGTTTCTTCGTCCGAATTACAGATTATTTTATATTAATTTTTGAAGTTTTAAACAATTCTAGAATTTGTTTAATTCAAAAATAAAACAGCAAAAACTTTTTTACCTAGTGTTGTTCTAGCCTATGTGTATGGCAGGGGGGCCGAAGGGGCTGGTCAACCATTTCACTTTGACTAGTCAAAAGTTAAGTATGGCCCACAAGTCATAGGCTTAGATATTTTAAATCTAATTTATCTTTTAATTACTAGTGGGATCCACACGTCATTTGCACTATAAATAACTACTAATTAGTCTAGGGGAGCGTCTAGGGAGCGGCCGGCTGCTCCCTAGCGTTCCCCAGCGGACGCTAGGAAAGAAAAGATTATGTCCCCCCATCTCAGAAAAGGAAAGCCCTTTCCCGATAGCAACAGGCACGTCAACCCAACAAACCACGCATTGGACGTGGTCCCCAGACCATCACATGCCCTTCCCTCCCCTCCTGAAGCTTTCACGCCCCTCTGACCACCAACCTCTTTTCCCACGCCCCTACCTACCCCACCTTCTTACCCATTAAACAAAGGGGTTTCCATGTTTGGGTCTCCATTGCTAGAGCTGCCATGGCAGATGAATCAAAGTTAAATAACAATGGAACTGGAACAATTTGGTGCAAAAAAGAAGAGAGAGGGATGATAGATCAGAACGTACCAGGCAGTAGGTACCAGCAAGGGTGGAAAAAGAGGTGATCCTTTCTCCTCCTGTTCAGGACCTTCCTCCTTGCCTTTCCCTTTCTCCCTCACCAAATTTCTCTTTGCAAAAGTAGCTTCTCCATAGTTGTTGAAGATAGCATAAACAGAGATTAAAATGGGGAGATATGGTACTTGTGCTTTTTTAACTGATTTTCGTGCAACTACATCATGGGACAAGCCAACTTTTACAACATATGTGCAACAAAACGCAGAAAATGTGCAAAAATATAGGAGAGTGCACATAGAGAATCTTATTCACACATAATGTAGAAGAACATATGTACATGTAGCAAAAAGAGTGTTGTAGCTACTATGAAAAGATAACTACCTACTAGACAAGAATCTGGTTTGGAAGTGTTTTTTCCTTTGATTTTTCCATAGAGTAGTATATGTGACTTTGTAGCTGAGAATTGTGTGCACAAATCTATAGCAGCTCCTCCACCCCCATAACCTGTAAAACCTACACATCATGCAAAAATGAAGCCTTAGAAAAAATGAACCAGCTCTGGGTTGTATATGTGCAACTTAACCAACACAAGTGTGCAACTGACAACACTGGCATATCCATCTACTTGTGGGGTCTGAATTTCAGTAGTTGGCATCTGCAACTCATAAAAAGTTGAAGATGCCAACTCATATAATTTTAGATTCATTTTGGTTTGGCTAAAATTTTGTATGCAAAATTCCAGATGGAAAAACTTATACTAGTTGTTGTGCAACTAGATCATCTATTTTGTGCGACTGCAAGTACTCCTGCATGCAATTCATATTGCATGTTTGTTCAACTATGTAATGAATTTTGAAATGACGAACTTGATGAATTTAGCATGTCTGGACACAAGAAATGAAAAAAATAATGAATTCTAATAGATTACAATCTTGCAAATAAGTAGTGCAACTACATTCAAGTGCATGCATGTGAATACATGAGGATGCCAACTATTTAATGGTTCTTGTGCAAGTAAAGAAGTTGAAGATGCCTCCCTCAAAAAAAAAGTTGAAGATGCCAACTCATGTGGCATTGTTGTGCAACTATTAAGAAAAGTTGGGGATGCCAACTCCTGATTGGTTCTTGTGCAACTAAAATAGTTGAGGATGCCAACTCAGTGATACTATTGTGGGACTATTTAAAAAGCTGAGACTGCCAACTCCAAAATGGTTCTTGTGCAACTACGAAAGTTGAGGATGCCAACTCGTATGATACTGTTGTGCAACTATTTGAAAAGTTGAGGATAACAACTCTTAATTGATTTTTGTGCAACTATAAAAGTTCGGGATGCCAGTACCTAGCTGGTTCTTATGCAACTGTGTAAAAAAATCACATCCCAGGCTTCTTTGTGTAGAAAAAAAGAAAAGAAAAATGCCTAATACCATTTCATGTTACCTCAACAACTGTTGCAAACGATGTGCCATCTCCATACACAACTTCCACCAGCGCGGCCTCCTTCCATTTCCATCGTTTCACAATGCAGAATTGGTCACCAACCTAAAGGATGCATGGAAGAAGTTACTTGTGTGTGTATGCAGGAAAGGGGAATGCACCCACACTGCTTGCTCGATACTTACCTCATCATCCTCTGCCTCCCCATCGATATCAACACGACGAGACTGCCGATCGGCAAGCCATTTCGAATTCTGCCGAGAAGAAAGGTTTGCAAACCCCTCCATAAAACAAACAAAATATAGAACATGGTCGGAAAACCCCAAAATAATAGTTATTATAATTGAAAACAAAACTGCTACAAGGATAAATGAAAAACGAGGAAAAAGCGAGCATGCCTATCCTTCACTAGGAGCCGCATCTCCTTCTACAACCATTTTTGGTCTGCTAAAAAAAGCGAACAAACAAATTAGTCGCAGCAACCAAATGTATAAAGAAAAAATGAGCAAGAACAATTGATATCAAAAAAAGTGCCATGAGGTAAGCAACTCGTGCTGATTTTTCAAAGCACACCTACCAAACAAAATAAAATTGTGTGCAACTTGATGCAGTGTATGGCCAACTAGGCAGACATTAGTGTGCAACCAAAAAAATCAGCATACACACTATCTGAAGACGATGTAGGCACTGAAGCCAAAACTAAACTAGCCGATAGCCATTCCCTGTGAAACTGCATAACTATGGCAAAGCCAACTATGGAAAGGAGAGAGTATCTTACCATCAGATAGTGCTTTCCAATACAAAATGAGTCTACAACGCAATAAATGGACACATCTATGTTACCACACATATTACGCTACCCACTATTAGGGTGGTAACATATATAGACTAGTAACGTATGCATGTTACTAGTCTAAGTTACTCCCCACTATGACAAGCCTAAGACTAGCCACAATGGAGAGTAACATACACTAGTAACATACACATATCCCTAGACTATGTTACTACCTTTCATAGTGGGTAGTAACATAAGTATGGTAACATGCAAAGCCTCATTTATTAGGTTATAGACTCATATTGCATTGGGACATGTGATGTTACAGTAACTAGCTAAGTTACTCAAACTACCTCTCTCCGCATTAACTCATTGACAGATAAGCAATTTTGTTGAGTTGGACGCAATGTTACTACTGAAGTTACTCCCATTGTGGCTATTCCAATGCATAGTATCATAGAGTAGCTAGTATCATATGTAGTACTTTATTTATATTGTCATGCAAGAAACATAGTAGCATAGCATTTATTATGATATGGTTTCATGATATGATACTTAACCCTCTCTTTGTTCATTTAATTCTATGATAGCTCATCAAAATTTCCTAGTTGGCATGGATGATACTAGCTATGACACCCCCTTACTATCAGCCTAGCAAAGAAGGTATACAGATCATTTGTGCGTCGCTTTGTGAGTTTTTATCCGTTTGTTTGAGAAGCGGGGAGAAGTTTCAAACATTTCGTCCGCGAGGTGCTGCCACTGGCGTAGGCCTAGATGGTATTTTAATTACAGGAAATTCAGATGTAGTTCGGACATCATCAAAATCGATGTGGGCCCGTGGCGTGCTCTCACGACCCCGTGGAAAAAATTGGTAAAGTTTGGCACAAGTTTTGATGACCGCTCCTTCCAAACCGGAGCATCTCACATGAAGGATCAGCGTTTTCAAAAGGAGACGTGTCAATTCAAACTCCTGTGGCCGGTGACTTCATCGTTTGGCCTCATAAAAAACTCCACAGTACGCAATCACCATTATACCACAAGTTTGATTTTCTGGCACATTTCAGGTATCATTAGCTATATTTAAGACATTTTTTGAGATTAACATGCATTTTGTGCATAAAATAAAATTACGATCCGTGGGGTTTGGGTTCTGGCCAATCAAAAAGCACGACTCAGACCGTGGGCAGAATAGCAAGGTTTGGTCGGCACACGGCTTTCATCAACGAACCGTGTGCTATTCGCAAACCAGATTGCATATTTTTGTTCACACATACTGTAGTGAGATCAATTGAGTGTGATACCTCTATGATATAATAATAATAATAATAATAATAATAATAATAATAATAATAATAATAATAATAATAATAATAATAATAATAATAATAATAATAATAATAATAATAATAATAATAATAATAATAATAACAAAAATCATTTCATATTCATTTCTTGAGTTGACAACATATAAAGGTAAACATATTAACGGTTCTTACATCAACAGTAAACCGGGCATAACTCACAAATTCAGTACACGCGATACTTCTAAATTGAACGAATTAAGTTGTAGGGTAGGCATAAAGACTAGTCTTACGGCTTAATTCCCAGGTACATGGGGGAACTGGGATCATTACGTTGACCCCAAATGAACTTGGGTTTTTTGATGATTTTACGCTGCTCTGTTACACGGTTGTGTGATCCCTTGGCTGGCAACTCATCAAATTCATCGTACTCGTCCTCATCGGCAACATCGTCGACACCTAGTACCTTTCTCTTCCCATGCATCGTTGAATGGTTGTTCTTATGCAAGGGGTCTTCCAAAGAGAAAATTTGGGTAGCATCACTGGCAAGAATGAATGGGTCCGCCTGATATGCCATCGTTGTCCTGTTAATACAGGTCTTCCTGTACTCATCAACCCTTACCTGAGAAAGAGGGATCCATGTGCACCTGAATAATGCCACCTTAACTTTCACATAGTCAAGCTCCCAAATCTCTTTGATGGTTCCATAGTATACCCTTTTATCAGCTTCATTTACAGTCATGCATTCTATTCGAACATAGCTGTTCTGATACGAGGTCTTCTAATCACGTTCCTCGGTGTAGAACGTGTATCCATTTATGTCATATGCTTGGTACGTCAACACCGTAGGTGATGGCTTTTGTGCCAACCATGTAGCAATGTCATCGATGGATCCTTGTGCCAAACGATTCTTCAGCCATTCGGCCTAGTTCTTAGTGTGCTCCATCATCTCCACATCTGATGAAGGCACCATTGGTAAGAAGCTTTGGCATATCTCTGCCAAGTGTTCTTCGGCATAAGCGATGAGAACTGGGCTGTTTAGAAGTACCATCAAATGGGCTTTCTCTGCAAATTCTCCGAGTGCAGCCATTTGCGTGCCAGCAAGGACCGGTTTACCTTTCATCCTTCCCTCCTGGAAAGAGAGGGGCAAACCTATAGGTCTTTGTTTCATGTATTCGGTGCAAAAATCAACCACCTCCTCCATGGTATAACCATGTAGGATGCTTGCCTCTGGATGGTTTCGGTTCCGACAAAAGCGCTTCAGTATTCCCATGAACCGCTCAAAGGGATACATGTTGCAAAGAAACACAGGACCACAATACTTTATCTCATCGACAAGGTGCACAGTGAGTTGGACCATGACATCAAAGAATGACGGTGGGAAAAACATCTCTATGTTGGACAATATTCTTGCAATATCATCTTGCATATGATCCAACTCTTCAGGATTTACAATTTTCTGCCATAGTTGCTTCAAGAAATCACAGAGGTCAATGAGTGTGTTCCTTATATCTTTATCCATCAGATTCCTGATGGCCACCGGGAGGATTTGTGTCAACATTATGTGTCAATCATGTGACTTCATGTGTCCCAACTTCATTTTACCTGAGCTCACATCCACGAGACTTCTGATGTTTGCATAGTAGGAAGAGGGTGTCTTAACTGACAACAAATAGGTGAAGAACTGTGTTGCTTCTTTTGTACTAAAATTGTAACTCGGGCGAGCTTTGATGAATTTGTCATCATCTTCTGCTTCACTCTTGCGTTTTGATTTATCAGCAAGCATATCGAGCCGTGAACCGTCACCATCCTTTCTTTTACCTTTAATCTTGAGCAGAGTACCAAGGATGCTTTCACATACGTTCTTCTCTATGTGCATGACATCGATGCAGTGACGTACATGTAGATTCTCCCAATAAGGTAATTTCTAGAACACCTATTTCTTCTTAAACACTTGACCCTTGGGTGTTTGTTTCACCGTCAAAGGGTGTTTCTTGCCAAGCACAACATTAATTTTTTACCCATGTTGTAGACCACCTCCTCGTCATAGGGTCTTTGGCCCGCACCTGCCTCTGCCGTACCATCAAATTCAGCTTTCATCTTTCGGTATGGGTGAGATTTCTGTAAGAACCTTTGATGACGCAAATACACTATTTTGTCCGAGTTGGGAAGTCTTCTGCTAGTGTTCTGTCCATGCATGTGACACACCCTACATCTCCCTTTGTTTTCTGCCCCGATGTGTTGCCTAATGCCGGCATATCTTGAATGGTGTGCACCAGCAACGCATGTAGATCAAAAATCTCCTTTTCTGTAGCATCATAACATTTTACAACAGGCGCATCTATCCACACTGTCAGCAATTCTTCTACCACGAGCTGAAAGTAAATGTTGATGTTATTTCTAGGTTGCTTCGGGCCTTGGATAATCATTGACATCATAATGTATTTTTTCTTCATACACAACCAAGGAGCTAGCTTATATATGCACAGAAGCACCGGCCATGTGTTGTGATTGGTGCTCATATCGCCAAAAGGATTCATCCCGTCAGTACACTCCCTGAGCCTTATACTTCTAGGATCCTTGGCAAATTTTTCAAACTTGTTGTCGATTAATTCCCACTGAGCCCCATCTTTCGGGTGCCTCATACACCTATCCACAATTCGCTCATCATGATGCGACCGCAACCTCTTTGCCTCTCTAGGTTTTGCAAACAAACGCCTCAACCTTGGAATTAAAGGAAAGTACCAAACAACCTTGAACGGGATTCCTGTCTTGATCTCATCATCTAATTTGTACTTTTCCTTTGCTCTCCTACGCTTGTATCGTGCATACTTGCATGTGGGACATGCACACAAATCTTTGTACTCACCACGATACAATATACAATTATTCACACAAGCGTGTATCTTCTGTACTTCAAGTTCCAATGGGCAAACAATTTTCTTCGCTTCATTTGTGCTTCTGGGGAGCACATTATCTTCCGGAAGAATTTCTTTGAAAAGACCTAACATCTCTGTGAAGCCCTTGTTTGATAGACTGTTTGTTGCTTTAAATGTGAGAAGCGCCAAGGTGGCACTCAATCTGGAATATTTCTTTTTGCAACCTGGATACAATTCTTTCTTGGAGTCCGCATCAATTGTTGGCAGATCCTTGTACCCAATCATATCCTTTTTTGGGCCCTCGAAATCTGCAATCACAGCAGGAAAATCTGGCATATCAAGATCGTCGTCATCTGCGTCGATGTCTTGGTTTTCTAGTGGGTGTTTCGGCTTTCCGGTGTTCCATTGGTAGCTTGACGCCTCTGCCCCAATGATAGATTCAACATCCATGTGACACTGATCGGGGTTTGGCATATTGCTGCCCTAGGTATCTTAATCCATGACCTCCTCTTCACTGTGTCTGGTCCAACCTGTATATCCATCCATGAATCCCCTAGAGACTAAGTGCTTCTAGACATCGGCAACTTCATGTGACTCTGTATTGGCACAATCAGTACATGGACATAGGATGTAATCCACATCACCAATTCTCCTCTTTGTAGTTTCAGCCAAATTCATGAACTCTGTCACGCCACTGATAAAATTTGCGGTTTTCCGATTCTTCATCCATCGAGATCATTCTATCTGCAGCACACGAATGGTAATTAAAAACAAAACAACAACATTAATACATGGATTAACTGCTGCCCAAAGATGCGTGCATAAATCACAAGGTTTTATTTTCATAATTAGTGAGGGTGCTCGATGTTGTTATCCAGATGCACAATGACAAAAATTAATGGCTAGTCAATTTACACGCAGAGTTCTAGTACAACACTACCCTTAGGAATTGAATACCTTAATTAAGCCACTCATGAAAAGAATACCTTAATTAATTAGCCACGCGGCGACCTCCACCCAGCAGACAGACAAGCGCGATGCGGCGGCACACCGAGATAGCAGGGTCGAGGAGCAAAGCTTAGTGTGGCTGCCGCCTGAAGTTCGACCTCCACTATCCTGCCATCGACCGCGATGTATGTGCTCGAATCACGTCGTCGTCGACCTCGATGGTTGAGCTCCTCTTATCTCCCGTTGCAGACCAAGGATTGACCTCCTATGATGCCGCCACCGCCCACCGACCGAGGGTTGACCTCTTCTCTGGTAGCCGCTGCTTACGCCGCAGCCGCCATCTCTATATGCAGAGCGGCTGTTTTTTTACGGATATCCGCAGAGCGGCTGTTTACACGGTATCTCACCGTAACTCAATTATATGGACAGGGTAGTACATCGCATACGGTTATGTAACGGCAACCATGTCTAACATACGTTGTCTTCTCACACGGTTTGGTGCGAAAATCGTGTGTGACGTTGTAATACCTAACACAAATGACATGTATAAACAGTGTGATGTATACAATATATAATGCCATAAGTAGTTCCCAACCGTTAGCTTATCTCCACAGTTTCCCCATTTCCCCCAAATCCCTACATAGCCTCCAAATTCCCTCGCGTGATGCTGACATTGGGGGAATGCAGACGAGTGGTGTTGATGGTTTCGGTGCGGCTGCTCCCACTCGTATCACCGCCACGATGGCGGTCGCCGCCGAGCACTTGCCTAAGGTCATCAGAAGGCAGGTGTACTCCGGATCCAAATCATCCTGTCAGGTTCTAATCTGTCCTGATCTATTTTAGCATGTCCAAAGTATAGCTCCTTGCTGAATCCGTCCTGAATGACCCCCCTGCCCCCCCCAGGAAAGCAATCTGCCGCCCGATCCGGAGCATGACTCCATACTCCCGCAACACGAGTTCGACTCCGAGTTTTGCGCCATGGAGAAGTACCAAAAGCTGAGTTGTGTACACGGGCACACTCCCGCTCGAGGTGTATGAATAGAGGGATTCGACATTGCCAGGCAGTTTCTCAGTAGCCCCTTAGAGGTTAGTGCTAACTAAGTTCATCATTTTACTTCAGTTAATGCCACCGCTCATCCTGAATACTATTTAACATTGGCAGGGATATGAGGCTTGTGCCTTTGTTAGCTGGCTAGATGAAGAATGACATGGCAGGGCTCAGAGTGTTATCACCAAGCTCGCAGAAGATAACATAAAGCTAAAGAAGAAACTGGCTGATCTAGAATGTACAATCAGTACGATGAAGCAAGAAATAATCAATCACAAGCAACAGATGAAAGCAAGAGACAAGAAGGAACTAGCCTGTGTAGTTGTGGTTGTTGCATTAGCCATGTTCTATGCGCTGTTTGGAATGATGATTAGGGGTTTTGTTTGACAGTATTGCTAAAGCACATCTAGATGTGCTCTAAGTCATGCACATCCAGGTCCTATGCCATTGATGTTACGCAAAGATTCATGGAGATATTTTTCTTTTTATTTTTTCTTTTCCTTTCTAGTTTGAGTATTACTGGCTTTATCAATAAGAAGAGCTCAATTTATTGCTTGGCAACTGTCCTACTCCATTCGTACCGGTACCGGTGCATAATCCCAAAACTCGTTCCTTGTTTTTGTCCTGAAAAAGGAAACTAGCCAAATAGCCAATAGGAGTCCTGCGCAACCCTGTGAATTTGGAGCGACTGGGTACAGATAATTGCGGTTGATTATATCAGCGGTTAGATAATATGTCAACCCCCGCTTCAACTTCACACCCACCCCCCCCCCCCGCACAAAAGAAAACCCCCACTTCAATTGGCAGTTCATCTTCTCTGCATACCCCGCTTAAGTGTCCACCATCTTCATCATCCCCGGCAGGCCGCGCTACACACTGGCACACAATCTGCAGTCATGTCGAGCGACAGGGGGGACGACAGTTCTGTTGGGGAACGTAGTACTTCAAAATTTTCCTACAATCACACAAGATCTATCTAGGAGAAGCATAGAAACGAGCGGGGAGAGTGTGTCCACGTACCCTCGTAGACCGGAAGCGGAAGCGTTTAGTAACATGGTTGATGTAATCGAACGTGTTCGCGATCCAACCGACCCAAGCACCAAACGTACGGCACCTCCGCGTTCAGCACACGTTCAGCTTAATGACGTCCCCCGATCTCTTGATCTAGTTGAGGACGTTGGAGACTTCCATCATCACGACGGCGTGGCGACGGTGATAACGAGGTTACCGGCGAAGGGCTTCGCCTAACCACTACGACGATATGACTGAGGTGTGTAACTGTGGAGGGGGCACCGCACAAGGCTAACAGAAGACTCGGTGTGTCTTTGGGGTGCCCCTCCCATGTATATAAAGGGGGGAGGAGAGGTGGCCGGCCCAAGGGGGGCATGCTATGGGGGGGAGTCCTACTTGGACTGCTCGTCCAAGTAGGATTCGCCCCCCCTTTCCTATTCATACTAGGAGAAGCAGGGAAGGAGTAGGAGAAGAGAAGGAAAGGGGGGCCGCCCCCCCCAACCCTAGTACAATTCAGTTTGGGCTTGGGGGAGCGCGCCACCACCTAGCCGCCTCCTCCTCTCTCCACTAGGGCCCATGAAGGCCCATTAACTCCCGGAGGGGGTTCCGGTAACCCCCGGTACTCCAGAAAATGTCCAAACCTTTCCGAAACCATTCCGGTGTCCAAACATAACCTTCCAATATATCAATATTTATGTCTCGACCATTTCGAGACTCCTTGTCATGTCCGTGATCTCATCCGGGACTCTGAAGAAACTTCGGTACATCAAATCACATAACTTATAATACAAATCATCATGGAACGTTAAGCGTGCGGACCCTACGGGTTCGAGAACTATGTAGACATGACCAAGACACATCTCCGGTAAATAACCAATAACAGAGCCTGGATGCTCATATTGGCTCCTACATATTCTACGAAGATCTTCATCGGTCAAATCGCATAACAACATATGTTGTTCTGTTTGTCATTGGTATGTTACATGCATGAGATTTGATCGTCGGTATCATCATACCTAGTGCAATCTCGTTATCGGCAAGTCTCTTTACTCGTTCTATAATGCATCATCCCATGACTAACTCATTAGACACATTGCTTGAAAGGCTCATAGTGATGTGCATTACCGAGAGGGCCCAGAGATACCTCTCCGATACACGAAGTGACAAATCCTAATCTCGATATATGCCAGCTCAACACACCATCGGAGGCACCTATAGAGCATTTTATAATCACCTAGTTACGTTGTGACGTTTGATAGCACTCCTCCGATATTTGAGAGTTGCATAATCTCATAGTCAAAGGAACATGTATAAGTCATGAAGAAAGCTATAGCAATAAAACTAAACGATCATTAGCTAAGATAACGGATGGGTCTTGTCCATCACATCATTCTCTAATGATGTGATCCCGTTCATCAAATGACAACACATGTCTATGGTCAGGAAACTTAACCATCTTTGATTAACGAGCTAGTCTAGTAGAGGCATACTAGGGACACTCTGTTTGTCTATTTATTCACACATGTACTAAGTTTCCGATTAGTACAATTCTAGCATGAATAATAAACATATATCATGATATAAGGAAATATAAATAACAACTTTATTATTGCCTCTAGTGCATATTTCCTTCAAGTTCAGCCAACAGTTTGGCGCCTGATGATAGGTCAACATTGGAATCATCCCGCTCGTCTTCCATGAGTCCGACGTCGAGCCCAGGCCTCAATTATAACCGGTCCATGGAAGGGACGCTGCCTCTGGAGTCGTCAGATGACAACCAAACGGACGAGGAGCCGTCGGAGGACGAAGAAGAGGATGACGATGATGATGAGGAGGAATGGTTGAACGAGGAGGGGGAGGAGGAGGACGACAACAACGACGACGATGACAGCGACGGCGATGAAAAGCCAACGGTCAGCGGCAAGAAGCGTCATCGCCAAGACGATGTCGCGGGGCCATCCAACAACAACAAAAAGAAGAAGAAGGACTAAATTAAGCAGACTGTATATATCTCTGTTTATCCTGTCAATCTCATCGTAGACGTTTAGTAATATGTATTCGATAGAGATCTTCTACATTATCACCCACAGGTTGTTTTGTTGAACTGTGTGCCCTGACGAGCACACAATTCACAAAAAAAGACCGTATGGGCTATCTATAATGATCGCACAAAATTTTGATTACCCGATCTTGTTACGGCGAATCGTTAGTGTTCACCTCAATCATCGCAAACGGTTCATAGGAGTGAACTATATGTCGTATATCGCACACACCTTGATTTGGCTGCCCGTTTATGTTGTTCTGTCTCATCACAAACAGTTCATACAGATCAACCGTATGCCCCTCATCGCACACGCAACTAAAATCTGAACCGTGTTTGAAGTATCACTCATCGCAAACGTTCTGCATCTTTTTTGACGGTTTTTTACATCACCGTTTGCGATTAATGCATCGCACAAAGTTTCGTCAAAGGGTCTCTGATTGTAGTGTAACGTTAGCAGCAACCTGCAATGTTGTATCTAAAACGTTTGTGATCAAGTGCTGCACAAATCCTGCTCGGTACATTTTCCCTTGGCTTCCTGGGGAAGCTGTCGGTTTGCATACGGGTGTTCTAACTAAAACGTTTGCGATGAGTGTCTTATATTTAAAAACCATTGACGTTTTTTTCAAAAGAAAATTGTTTGATAAGTCTGTACATTAAGAGAATGTGGGGACCCCGACTCATAAGTCATGATCACCGAATGCATGTGTATAGTGATCCCAGAGATCAATGCTCACTGAACACACAGAAGCTGAATAACATGAGTCTTACATCCATACATATCGTATTACACAAGTAGGACCATTATGGTCAAGTCTTGAGTATAACATTGCAGCAGAAATCTTCGTCGATAACTTGGACCCATGCCATCTGCCTTAACCCTACAGGCATTCTAACTAGGAAGCGTCCTAGCTCGCATGTTCGTCACCACAGTATTCTTCTGCATATCATGTTCTTTCATGTCTGGCCAATAAAATAACCAGTGGCAAGCCAATGAGTACTTTGAATGTACTCGCAAGCAACCCATGTTTTGGTTCAAGGTACAACAATGCATGATATAGGTAAATTTTTGCGGAAAGCTAGTTTTGAGTGCAATGACATGTTCAACATCTTGTAAGACATGCATCAGGAGAATTCAAGTAACCATGAGGACAGGTTACAGATATCAACATAAATAGAGTGGGCTCCAACCCAACTCATCATGACAAGTCTTTGACTTGACCCAAGTAGTTTTCCCCACACACACTTGTTTGCAAACAAGTGGACGTAGCCCAAGAGCGGTTACCCAACTGTCCTTGACCGTGGACACGGCTATTCGAATAGTTTTACACTCTACAGAGGTTGCACACTTTACCCACAAGATCCGGGGAACTTCCGTGTCATCCACGACCCGCGGTACCTCAAGTACCCGGGGTAAGCACCCGATCACTACCTTTCCCTAGACGACACTAACAAAGGGTCCACTCGTTGTTCCGTATGCTCACGATGTACATCATACGAGACTCACTCGAGATCGTAACATCCGAGAGGGGACACAACAGTGTATCCGGTGCCCTGTGAAAACAGTCATGGCCGCCCTACCTGGCACGACCCCGTCCCGAGAGAGAGCACCAACTCTCCCCCGTCACTAGTAATGCGGGCTCCAAGCTAGTATCGACCTAGGTAATCAATAATGCCCTTTCCCATATAAGGGTAGAGTGGTTGCGCATGTAAGGTTGGAATAACGGTCGCAACTTAAACCAATCCGTTTTGGAAAACAACACACACTTGTCTCGGTATACCACCTCGTCATCAAGTGGTTACCCAACTCATCATCTTCCTCGGGCATAAGTGGCACCCGATGGGGTTTTCGAAAAGTCCTTTGAAAATACTTTGACTCCATCACTATGCATGTTCCCGTCCCTTTTTGCGTAGCAACTACTTTAGCATCCTATCTACTCCCACCGGCATAACCCTCATAAGGAGGTAGGGTCATGCACAATGCAAGTATCAATGAGGAAGTAACGGAGGCAACCCACCAAAGTGGCTACCACCTCATCATGATTCCGTTGCAACAACAATAAAGTGTTATATGACATGCATAAAAAGGGTTTCATAGACATGGTCAAAGGGCTGCTTGCCTGGTTTATGGGAGTTTTGAGATCTTCTAGTCCTTCTCCAAGTACTCCGTCTACTTCGTCAACTAACGACGAAACAATCATATAAGCAACACAACAAGGCAGAAAATAAAAGTGCTCTAAAAATATGAGTTGGACTTTTCTAGAATACCCTTGGTCATATGAGGTGTGACCAAAGTGATTTCATTGGGACTTGATGCATGGATATCTCTGAACATTTCCATATGATGGAATCAAGGGATTTACGGAATTGCAAGAAGTGTACAGAAGAATTATTTTGAAAAATGAGCAAAGGCACCCATTTAACAAAGGATGATTTTAGAAGCATCTAGGAATTGGTTTCACTGGATTTGGAGTTGAAATGATTCTCCTATGAATTTGCAAAGTTGACAAATATGAAGAAATAGACAATTATTTGAGGTGATACAAAAAGTATTAGTAAAAATGTTCAAAAACTAAGGTTTGAACTTATAGACATCTAGGATTTTGAATCATGGAATTTGGACCAAAAATGGGCTCTCTGTGATTTTCTAAAGTTTATCACTAAAATAGGAAAAATAGGATTTGATAAATATTTGTGAAGAAAATCTTTATGGAAAAATGTGCAAATTGCACCATGTGATAGATCAGGAATTTATGAACTTATAGAAATTTTAATCATCAAATTTGGAGCTAATTTGAATTGTTTATGGATTTTTGAATTGACTGAGAAAAAGAAAAAAGGAAAAAGGTTTAGGGTTTACCCAAAGCGTGCACAGGGCGCAGGATAGCCCCTGGGCCGGCCCAGCGGCTCGCCCGCACGCGCGCAGGGGCCACGTCGGAGGGGTACTAGCGCCAGGGCGTCTTTGCCGCAGGGAGGCGGTGGCGAGGTTGGTATGCCTCCACTTAAATGGGAGGGGCCTGTTGGCGGGTCACTGACCTGCAGGGTCCACTCGCAGGGTCGTCGCCCTCCTCCCGCCCGCGACAGAGGAGGAAGAGGAGGCGGGGCCGAGCGCTTGCCGGCGCACGTTCCGGTGGCTCCGACCATCTCCGGCGACGCCCATCACACCGGCGTGTTCAGCGGAGATAGACGAACCAGGGAGACCCCACCACGGGTGCCTGCGTCACCGGATGGGAGCAGGGCTTCGCCCGCGGCGGACGGCGGCGTCGGGCGAGAGCGGGGATGGCGCTATGGTGCGCCCTCGGACGAGGGAAAGAGCATGGGGGCTCCGCCTTGCTCAGGGGAGCCTACTGGTGGAGAGAGAAGAGGGAGAAGAGCTCGGGCTCGGCTGAATTTAGGTGGATGCCGACGGCGGTTCTTCGGCCATGGCGGGCTATGGAGGGCACGAGGAGGGGAGCGGGTTGGTCCAGGGGGTCCCTTGGAGTGAGAGAGGGCGAAGGGGGTCTATAGGGAGGCCTGGGACGGCTTTATATAGCGAAGGCCTCGGCTCACCGTGGACGGCGACCACGGCCGCGGACTAGGCGATGCCAGGGGCTGAATTGGCACCCTAGGCCATGTCCTAGGCGTTCGTGGGCATGGACCAGATCGAGGGGAAAGGATAGAGGGTGCGGGGAGGGGTCAGGGACGCGCGCGTGTGGCACAGCCCATTGGAGCGCTCGGGTGGCCATGGCACGCGTGTGAGCAGGGGCAGGAGAGAGCGAAGGAGGAGGGGGACAGGGGTGTAGCATGCTGCGGACGCCGAGGCGCGTCGGCAGGCGTGCTGGGGAGGCCCGAGGTGGCCGGAGGCGGTTGGAAGGGGGCGGCTACAGTGCGGGTGTGCACTGTAGCGCGCTCTGGAGCACGCCAATTGCATGCCAGGGCATGCCTTTGGCTTGTAGGGCGTGGCCACTTGTGTCTAGGTTGTTTAGGGAGGAGTAAACGAAGGGGATAGGGCCTTGGATGCCCTGGACAGCCGGTAGGAGAGGAGAGAGGTTGAGGGAGAGAGGGAAATGGGCTGTATAGAGAGAGAAAGTGGGATTTTACCCCTCCAATAATTGAGCTATGGATTTGCCATTGCTACTGGAGGTGCAAGGGGACTAGGAGGGGTTGTGGTAAAAAGTTGAGCTCAAGGAGATTAGGGGAAGGGGTCAAAAATTGCATTTTGGAAAAGTGTGAGAAGGTGTTTGACAAGGGTTTGGGAAAGTATATGATTTCCATTTGCCATGAGACTCTACAGGGTGAAATGACACATATAATTAGGGTGTTCCACCAAATTTGAGCTCATTTGGGCAAAGTTGCCAATGTAACTTTGGTAAACCCTAAAAATCAGCAGAAATGGCTTTACCAAGATTTAGTCATGCAAATCTATTCTCCTTGATGCACCACTTGGTGTAGTGTCATCATTTGAGGATTTGAACATGTCCACAAAAGTTGGGGTCAAGGAGAAAAAGTTGGCAGTACAAACTTGTTCAAATTTGATTCTGGTCAGAGAGGGTTTTGGGGCACTTTGATCAAGATAAAATTCCTTCCAACTTGTGCCATTTGGTCTAGATGCATTATTACACCATTTGAGCATGTGCACCAAGTTTGAGAGCAGTTGGACATGTTTGACAGTGCAAACATTTTCAAACTTGAAAAAGGACAGAAGTGGTTTTGAGAGGGTTTCATGGGGTTATACTATTCTCCATGACATGGGACTTGGCAAGATCATCATACATGTCATATGTGACATGCTAGAATTTTCTTGGATTTTTATGAAAATATTTCCTGTAGAAATATTTCAAATCCTTGAAATGAGGAGAAATGGTTTTGGGAGGTTTTGTCCAATATTTTGATCATGACCATGTGTTGAAACTCATATATATGGAAAATATATGTCCATTGAGTCTCCCTAATTTTTCTCAAATATTTCTAAAGCTTTAAAATAATTGTAACCTATTAAAGACCATTTCTGGCCTTAAGAAAAATCCTTTAAATAAAGTAGGAAAATAACTTTTAAAATTATATTTTTGTGGTTTCTGGGTAACCTACATCTAATAGGAATCAAAAATATTTTTGGAAAGATTTTTACTGCCCTTAATTAAGTACTTGTAGTGCAATCCTCAATCAAGGTGTTTTTGGAAAAACTAACTTCTAAAAATACTATTTGGCCAATTTATTTTTGTAAGAAAATACTATATTGCACTATACACATGGCATGATCATTGGGAAGAGGTTTTGGATCAAGGAGAAGGAGTATAAGAGTTGGAGGCTTTATTTGATTTTTAGAGCACTTGCAAACAACACACAAAAATCAAATCAAGCAAAATCCAGAACACTCAAAAGTTTTTGTCAAACCACATTTTATCATGATTTATTAGCTTAAGTGTTGTGGCATGAAAATCAGGGTGTGACAGAGAAAAACGCAAGTTTGCTCAAACCATATCTTTCATTCAGTCATATTAAGAAATTTATATTCATATGATCGAGATACAATATTGAACCCAAGAAACAAACTATTTTTGGCGGCGGCGAAGGCGGCGTGTCACGCCGTCGTTGTCGTTGTCGTCCTCCGGGACGCCGTTGTTGAAGTCTTCAATGCAGCACAAAATGTTCTTCACCTATAAATCAAACATCATGTCGTCGCGCGACCAACGGGCGGGGAATGGGAGGACGGGAGCTGGCGGTGCTGAGAGGTAGCGGTCGACGGCGGCGTCCCATGCCGCTGAGGGGGGCACACGCACGGGCACATGCGCGGCGGGTGTAGCCAAACGCATGGGGACCGGCGCCGCGGTGGGTCGAGAGGCGCGCATGGGCACGGGCGCTGGCGCGGCATGTACACGAGCTCGCGCGGGTCCGCGGAGACCTCGCTGACGCCCGCGGATTCCAGCTCTGCGATAGTGCTCGGCGACCAGCCCGTCAATGCTATGGGGATGGTCGTTGGCGCAGGCGCAGGGATGGGTGCTGGGACGAGAGCGGGGGAAGCAACCGCCGCGGCCAGCTCATTCTGGGCCATGTCCATGAGGGCCCATTCCTCCTTATTTTTATCTCCTCCGGCTTGGAGTCGACTTCATGAAAATTGAACACTAGTGGCAGATGATCGTTCTATGCCATGGTGTTGGTGGAGGTCTGCGGGAGGGAGGGGAATGGGAGGCGAACAGTAAGGCCACCCGTATTAAGCAGCGGTTCCGGTTCCATTAATGGAGAGGAAGGCGGGCGGCCATGGAAGTCAAAGGGCTCGCTTCCAAGTGAGCCTGCGCAGCGTATAGCTTGCATGCTTCCCGGTGAGCCTCCGCATTGCAGGATAGCTTGCACGCATCTCGGTCAGCCTGCAGACCGGACTGCGCTCGCGCGCCTCCCGTTCAGTCAAGGTCAAGTAGCTGTCCGCACGACACCTCCTATAACTATTAAAACCAAGACACATGGCGTCACGTGAATGGTTAACAGAACGCACACGGTTTGAATTAGACAAACATTTGAGATATTATAGTGGCTAATATTTGTAAAAATGCCTTTGTTGGCTGTTATTTGAGTGCGCCTTCTCTCAAAATGGACACGAAACATACCACATCATGTCGGGTTCTGCGAATGGGGGTCCCCAAACTTGCCTGCCTGCGGCCCACGGCATGGCTTTGCTAGCAGGCTTGTACGGCCCATCTTCATCAACAAGGCATACAAGACCCCCGCGAGGGGCTAAGCCTCGCAAGGCGGACGACGCACGACCTCCTCAGGAGCGACCTCGCCAGGCAGGCTCGCGAGGGGCGGAGATATCAAGGCAAGGCAAACCTCGCGAGGTTCTCGTGACGTGAGCCATGACGATCGAGACCAGGCGGGAGCCAGCGCGTGCAGCGTCCTTGTTTCCACTTTGGTGCTAAGGGGGCAAGCACAGGCGCGGAGTACCGATGCATCAAGCAAAGATTTATATATAGGTGCAACGAGACCAAGACCAGCAGGACGGCAAGATGGAGGTCACCATGGACCCCAAGGCGGCGTCACTACCAGAGCCTTTTGCAGGCGAAGACCGCTTTTGTCAGGATAAGCTGTACTAGCTGTCCCCTTTCAAATTGGCCGTTGTTGGCTCCCTTCCCGCTCAATATTTGGGGAGAGGACTAGGGCCCCTATAAATAGAGGTAGCCACCATAGTAGGAGGCAACTCGAACCAAGCCTGAGCTGATCGAATCCACACACACAAGTTCGCCAATCACAAGAACACCTCAATCTCAGGAGGTTGTTCTTCCCTTTGTACTGTTCATCATCAGCCCAAGAGGCAATCCACCACCACCACACTGGAGTAGGGTATTACACCACAACGGTGGCCCGAACCAGTATAAATCTTGTGTCCCTTGTGTTGTGAGTTCGTCGAGTTCGTTCTTGATATCTTAGCAAGCTAGGACGCGGAACGGTAGGGGGAAAATCTTTTCACGCACCCCAGTGTTTGAACCTCGAGGGTTTTGCCGGAACCCGTGATCCGACATTTGGCGCGCCGGGTAGGGGTGCGCTGAAGCTTCCCTTGCGTCGCTTCATCGTCTCCATGGCTAACGCATGCCGACGGCCCATGTCGGCGGGCCACCCCGTCGCTCTCCGTTGCCTGCCGCCAGGGCCGCCACCGGCCCGGCGGGGAACGAGCAGCAAGCATCCTCGCTGCACCCCTCGGTGCGGTGGGACAGCCGCACCGCCACTCCATCGCTGACTCCCACTGGTTCGTCATCTCACGCTCGTCGCGCTCCCACGGACGCACGGGCCGCGCTCCTCAAGGCGCATGAGCTCCTGTGCTACCGCCCAGTCAACAACCTCTACGAGGACTGGCTCAACCGCATCGCCGAGCTTGTCCGTGCCGCTGGGGGCTCCCCTGCGCCATCCCTCTGTTTGCCTCGCCCTCCGCCAGCCACGAGCGACGTGGCTCACGGAGCACCTCCGCCACCTCTGCACCAAGAAGACGCCCTAGCGCCAAGGCGCGCGGCTCCACGGCGCGACCCACCGCGTCCGGCGCCCGCGCGTGAAGAATGAAGCTGTCAAGAAGTCCCTCAACCGCAAGAGAACGCTCCGCCACTCCTCGCACTGCCGCGCCAGGATCGTCTGCTGCGGCAAGGCCAAGCTCCACCTCTAAGGCGAGCCATGGTGACCACGGGCGGCTGCCGCGCCTTCACCCCCAAGCTGCGTAGCATCGCCTAGCCGGGCAAGTTCAAGCCAGATCTGCCTCCTCGCTACGAGGGCACCCTCGACCCCGCGGAGTTCCTGCAGCTCTACGAGTTGAGCATCGAGGCGGCCAACGACGACAAGAAAGTCATGGCGAACTGGTTTCCCATGGCTCTCAAGGATGGCGCCCGCTCCTGGCTCCTGAACCTACCTCCAAGCTCGATCTCCTCCTGGGACGAGATGCGCAACCGCTTCGTCGCCAACTTCCAGGGCACTCGTGACCGCCCCCCGGCCGCGGGTGACCTGTGTCCCTTCAAGCAACAACCAGGAGATACCGTCCAGAAGGACATCCAGTGCTTCAACAACGTTCGTCTCAAGATCCCCAAGGTGACCGACGAAGCCATCATCTCCGCGTTCTCTGATGGTGTCCGCGACGTCAAGATGAAAGAAGTGCTCGCCATCCGCGAGGAGCTGTGCACGTCACTGGAGTTGTTCAACCTAGCGACCAAGTGCGCCAGAGCTGAGGAGGGTCGCCTCTCCCTCCTCGAGCTCCCAGCTGTGGACCCGGAGGAGAAGAAAGCCAAGGCCAAGGACGTGAAGCGCAAGGGAGCAGCCGTGCTCGCGGCGGAACCGGACACCAAGCACGGCAGAGACCAGCCCGAGTCATCCAAGAGCAACCGACCGTTCTGCACCTTCCATAACCTGCATACCCGAAACACCAGTGACTGTCAAGAGCTCAGAGCCATTCGTGAAGGACGCTTCGGTCAACGCCCCGAGCGCAGCGACCGGGGCTACGGCCAAGGAGGAGGACATGGTGGCGGACGTTGGGACGACCGTGGCCCTCGCCAGGAGTGGCGTGACCGGCCTTGTGAGGACTGCTGGCAGGATCAGCCTCGCGAGGGCGCCTGGAGGGACCAACCTCATGAGGATCGTCCTCAGGGCAACGCCGGTCTTCCCCCACTACCGACACCGCCAAGAAGGAATGACCACCACCACCAAGACAAGGGGGCTGGGGGCTTCCAGGGCCACACACTATCGCCTACATCTTGCGCGGAGCTCAGGCCCCAGCCTTGCAGCGTATCTTCAAACAGTTTGCTTGTGAAGTGAATGCAGTCCTCCCCAAGCTTGAGGCCACACGCCCGCTCAGATGGTCCCAGTGCCCCATCACGTTTAATTCGGTAGATCAGCTCAAGTGCACGGCTACCGCAGGCGCCCTCCCGATGCTTTGCTCCCCGGTCATCAGCAGCGTGCAAGTCACCAAGACCCTCATCGACGGTGGCGCAGGGCTCAACGTCCTGTCCGTCGACACGTTGGACAACCTACAAGTGCCATATGACCAGCTTCAGCCTACCAAGCCTTTCTCGGGAGTGACCCACGGCTCCACAACCCCGATCGGGCAGGTCCACCTTCCCGCCACCTTTGGAGAACGCAAAAACTACTGCACTAAAATCATTGACTTCGACGTCACGCACATCCGCCTGCCGTACAATGCCATCCTCGGGTATCCAGCCCTGGCCAAGTTCATGGCGGTGACCCATCACGGCTACAATGTCCTCAAGATGCCGGGAAGCGGCGGAATCATCACAGTCGCGTGCGAAGAATGAGATGCGGTGTGCTCCCTCGAGCGTTCCTTCCAAGCTACAGCAATCGACGACCCAGATAGCAAGGGCGAGCGCCCTCCTGAGGCCACCCCAAAGAAGAAGAAGCAGCTGCACCATGCAGGGCCTCAGGCAAGCGGCGCCTAGTCAGGATCGGAACCCGCGCCTGGGGTGCCTCCCTCCATCGCATAGGAAAGCGCGCCCGGCACCCCTCTCGGGCAAAGCTTGGGGGCTCTCTTTTGGAGGGCCTCAGACTTCGCCAACATCACAAGGGAGGCGCTTGGGCACCACTTGGGGCGTGCTTCACGGCACGTTTCCCTCAGGATGACACAGGGTAAGGAGTGCCCACCGTTCAGGAGTTAATCACCAAGACCACTTAGGAACTGCAAGATGCAAGGCCCATGCGCGGCGGCCGCCGCTCGCCAGGCGCAGCTCCCCATCCAGGCGAGGATGTCGGGCTGTGTGTTTGCGTAGACGTCCCAGGGATAAACAGGGCCGCCTCTCAGGAGCTCTTCTGGCCTTCGCGCGTGGGACGCTGCGAGGGCCCACCTCACAGCTACGTTCGCATGCCTTTTGGCCTGCCGAGTGTGGTGACTGCCTATTAGCGCAACATGTGGAGCATCCTGGCGGCTCAGGAGGCTAGGCACCACGCTGTGCTGACGGAAATGGAGACAATCCTCAAGGAACTACCTGGACCCCCAGAGCCTCCCGAGGCTCAGGGCCCCGGTGGCTCATGAGGAGCAACCCCTTCACCGTGTACCTTCAGCTGCCCCAACTCTCCTTCATTAACAGAACCAGGTGACATTTGCAAGTTCATTTAGCTGGGAGCGCCCCCATGGTTGCATCATTCCCAGGCCTTGTGGGTCCGTCCCTCTGGCATTTATCCCTTTTATGTCTTTAGCTTACCTTGTCGGGGGCGCCCCTCAGGCTGCATCATCCCCAAGCTGCTCGGGCCTGACCTAGTGGCGTGTATCTCCCTTGCATTTAATTAAGCCTGCTGCTTCCATGCTTAATCTACCTATGACTATTACCTGCTCGATCGCCATCCACCATGGGAGCCGCGCGCCAGCCGTCTTTCTTCAAGACCATTCGCGTGAGTAAGTTAAGCATGGCGTCTGTGCTCGGGCTCATCCCTGCAGCATCGATAAATCTAGCGGCTGAGCTCTGTCTGGCGGGCCGGCCCCGTTCACGTCACCTCATGGGGCCGTTGGTGCTTGTCTTTTTGACGCGATAACCTCAGGAGATTCGTTTGGCGCAGGTTGTCTGACCACCTCGCAGGACCAGTGTAGCAAACAAAACCAGGACTAGGCACAACCCGCCTTGAGGTAGGGTCTCGTGAGTCCCGCGCTGGCTCACGAGTGCCCAGATACACCTCGTCTAGCCCTGTCATGCAAGCCACATGTCAGGGAGGGGCTGTACATGCCCGGGGGCTCTCCGCAGTAGGGAGTCCCCCTCCCACGCCCCAGTGGAAGCAACATGCTCTGTGCTAGCCGTCGACACTACCGAGGAGCGGCTATGCCCGTGCACAAGCGGAAGGACTACGCTCCGCGCTAGTGATAAACAACTGAGGGCGGCCTCACGGCCGTACCAACCTCAGGGGGCCCTAGAGCTCAGTGTCTGGCCTCACCACAACGCCTCCTCTCGGGAGAGCCGCGCGAGGGGGCTGGGCACGGGGGCGCGCTCGGGTCACGCCCAAGCGTACGCCACCCAACCAGGTCCCTCGGACCTGGTCAACGCATACCCCTCCTAAGCTGAGCCTCGGCGAGGGAAAAGGTATGGAGATTGTTTGCACGTCAAGAGGGACTCCTGAGAATCATGACTCAGGAGCCTAACTAGTGACGTAGCCCCTCACTCCTTGGTCCGTCCTAGTCTCCGGTCGGCCCAACGACGGTCGAGGTATGCGCGGGGCCGGGCTCTGCCGATGTAGAACATTAACCTATCATCGCGTATCCTTCCTATAAGCTGTTTGCACGTCAAGGGGGACTCGTGAGCATCGCGACTCAGGAGCCTAACTGGTCACGTAGCCCCTCACTCCTTGGTCCTTCCTGGTCTCCGATCAGTCCAACGGCGGTTGAGGTATGCACGGGGCCGGGCTCTGCCGACGCATAACACAAAATAGGAAGAAAATCACAAAATGTCAAAGCAAATATTACAAGACATATCGTTCTCACAATATCAAACGCGGGCGCCGGTCTAGTCGTCGGGATACTCGTTGAGGATGTCGGCTTTGCTCAAGGGGGTGGTCTCCCCCGTCTGCTCGGGAGTCACCTCCAAGTCTTCCTCCTCGCCGTCTTCTTCCCCATGGGATTTGTCAGAAGACAGCTCCACCGGTTTCGGCACCGCAGGGGCCCGGGTAGGCGCCGGCGGCACTAGCCCGCGACCTTCATACGTCGGCCTGGAAGCCACAATCTGCTCCCAATCCTTGCGGTGGAAAAATGGAACGAAGGCGCTCGGCGGGTACTCTTGGTTGTCCCCAACCAAGAGGCGCAAAACTGCAGACAACTCATCGTCGAGCGAGGCCTCCGGGCTCAGGCGAATCCTCTACTCTTCATCTCCAAGCCTCCACAAAGGGAGCGCACGCGCCTGATGTGGAGCAACACGCAGCTTCAAGAATTCCCTCAGGAGCATGGCCCCTTTCACTTTGGCGCCTTCGCGTTGCCCGGCTTCAAGTCGGTCTTCATCTGCTCCAACACCGATGACGCCCGCTCATCATTAAGCTCTGCACGAGACCACCCCTTGTCCGACTGGGGCATCTTCGTCGGCAGCGCCAAGAGCGGATGGATGCACTTGGCGCCCATCAGGACCCATTTGGCCTTGAGGTTGTCGACCTTCTTCCCGGTGTTCGAGATCGAGTTGGCCTTGCCGGCCGCGATGAAATTGGGGCACCTAGAGATATGACCCTCGCTAACGCGAAGGAAGAAGAAGTGGCGCAGGAGAGCCACGGACGGCATCCCGCCTGGATACGCCTCGCAATAGTAGGCGAAGTTGGACAAAAGAAGGATGGAGTTGGGATGGAGAGGCAGCGCCTGCAGCCCGTAGTGGCCGAGGACCTCATAGAAGAAATCGGAGATGGGAGGAACCAACCCGGGAGCGATACTGCTAGTGAAGAAGGGGAAGAACATGCTCCCCTCGGGCTCCGGCACGTCGGAGGCAACCGGGACCTCCATCTTCCCTCTTTCATTGCTCTCCCCCGCCGTCAGCAAGCACGTGGCGGCAAGGCTCTTCTCCGAGACGTTGGGCGCGTCGAGAGCAGGCTCGTACCAAGCCGGCGACGCAGAGGGCTTGACCTTGCGTGGCGCCATTAGTCACTGGTGCAGGAGGAGATGGAAGCAGATCTGATGATTTCGGAAGGAGGGCGCAAGAAAGGGGATCTGAGCAAGGAGAAGGAAAGCAATGAAGACAAGCGCTGCCCGCGCCAGCCTTTTTGTCAAGTCGGGCTGTTGCCGAGGCAGCATGGGGAAGTGGAGACGCCCACGTCCAATCAACCGCCACGCGTCGACCAAGGCCGCAGGCTTTTGGGGACCGAGGCGCTCCGCGCTTGACCTTTCGCTTCGCCTCGAAGCCAAGCCCAAGCGCGCCTTGGGCCCGGGGGATATAGTCGGCATTCTGGGAATGCGGGTCGACATACTTGCCTGCCTGTGGCCCACGGCGTGGCTTTGCTAGCAGGCCTGTATGGCCCATCTTCATCAACAAGGCATCCAAGACCCTCGCTAGGGGCCAAGCCTCGCGAGGCGGACGACGCACGACCTCCTTAGGAGCAGCCTCGCCAGGCAGGCTCACGAGGGGCGGAGAGATCAAGGAAAGGAGAACCTTGCAAGGTTCTCATAACGTGAGCCATGACGATCGAGACCAGGTGGGCGCCAGGGGGCGCCAACGCGCGCAGCGTCCTTGTTTCCTCTTTGGTACTAAGGGGTCATGCGCATGCGCGGAGTACCGAGGCATCAAGCAAAGGTTTCCATATCAGTGCAACGAGACCAAGACCAGTAGGACGGCAAGATGGAGGTCACCATGGAGCCGAAGGCGGCGTCCCCACCAGAGCCTTTTGCAGGCGAAGACCGCTTTTGTCAGGATAAGCTGTACTAGTTGTCCCCTTTCAAATTGGCCGTTGTTGGCTCCCTTCCTGCTCAATATTTGGGGAGAGGACCAGGGCCCCTATAAATAGAGCTAGCCACCACAGTAGGAGGCAACTCGAACCAAGCCTGAGCTGATTGAATCCACACACGCACACAAGTTCGCCAATCACAAAAACACCTCAACCTCAGGAGGCTGTTCTTCCCTTTGTACTGTTCATCATCAGCCCAAGAGGCAATCCAGCACCACCACACTTGAGTAGGGTATTACACCACAACGGTGGCCCGAACTAGTATAAATCTTGTGTCCCTTGTGTTGTGAGTTCGTCGAGTTCGTTCTTGAGATCTTAGCAAGCTAGGACGTGGAACGGTAGGGGGAAATCTTCACGCGCACCATAGTGTTCGAACCTTGAAGGTTTTGCTGGAACCAGTGATCCGACACCATGATAGCATGCCAAGTTTCATCAATTTCAGATGAGTTTTGGATTTACTAGAATTTAAGAACAATGTATCTCAACATTTTGCCGGCAATCAACGGTGCACTGTTGTTTGAAATTCATTCCCATTTCTTGCATGGGACATAAGCATGCACCCCAGGACACATATTTGATTTTTCAACCAATTTATATGCACTGGAGCATGTGCATGTAGTTCAAATTTGAATTATGTATATAAATGCATTAAAAACTCAGTTAATGCATAAAAATGTCCAAACGAACCCCGAAAAATCACAACAATTGACACAACACTCCTCTTGTTCCGTGTTGACACGAGAATTTTTTTGAAAGCAATAAGAGGCAATGTATATTGTTTCGTCCCCAAAGGTGGGACGCTCCCTACTGAAACCATCATGCTTGTTGTGAGAAGCTCTAGTTTGTGAGAAGCATATACCCAAACCTGCCCCAAATGGGACAAAAAAATTACCACGGCGTATTGATGTCGCTCCATGATAGCATGCCAAGTTTCATGAGTTTCAAACGAGGTTTGGATATACTAGAATTTAAAAACCAGGTATCTGAATGTTTGCGGCCGAGTGACGGTGGAAGGGTGTTTGACATTCATTCCTATTTCTTGCATCGGACCTAAGCATGCAACCAAGAACACAGATTTGAATTTTCAACCAATTTGAATGCATTGAAAACTCAATTAAAGCATGTAGAGCATGTGCATGTATTAGAGCATGTGCATATGCATTAGAGCATGTGCATGTAGTTCAAATTTGAATTATGCACATGAATGCATTGAAAACTCAATTAATCCATAAAAATGTCCAAACGAACCCCGAATATTAAAAAAATTGACACAACACTATGTTGTTGTACGTTGACATGAGAAAAAATTTGAAAGCAATAAGAGGCAATGGATATCCTTTCGTCCCCAAATGTGGGACGTTCCCTACCGAAACCATCATGCTTGTTGTGGGAAGCTCTCCTTTGTTAGAAGCATATACCCAAACCTGCCCCAAATGGGACAAATTTTTTAACATAGTATGTTGATGCCGCTCCATGATAGCATGCAAAGTTTCATGAATTTCGGACGAGTTTTGGATTTACTAGAATTTAAAAACAAGGTATCTCAATGTTTGCGGCCGAGTGACGGTGGCAGGGTGCTTGACATTCATTCCCATTTCTTGCATGGGACCTAAGCATGCAACCAAGGAAACATATTTGAATTTTCAACCATTTTATATGCATTAGAGCATGTGCATGTAGTTCAAATTTGGATTATGCACATGAATGCATTGAAAACTCAATTAGTGCATAAAAATGTCCAAACGAACCCCGAAAATTCACAAAAATTGACACAACACTCCTATTGTTCTACGTTGACACAAGAAAAAATTTGAAAGCAATAAGAGGCAACGGATATCGTTTCGTCCCCAAAGGTGGGACATTTCCTACCGAAACCATCATGCTTGTTGTGAGAAGCTCTGGTTTGTGAGAAGTATATACCAAAACCTGCCCCAAATGGGAAAAACATTACCACGCCATGTTGATGCCGCTCCATGTTAGCATGCCAAGTTTCATGAATTTCATATGAGTTTTGGATTTACTAGAATTTAAAAACCAGGTATCTCAAGGTTTGCGGCCGAGTGACGGTGGCAGGGTGCTTGACATTCATTCCCATTTCTTGCATGGGACCTAAGCATGCAACCGAGGACACATATTTGAATTCTCAACCAATTTATATGCATTAGAGCAAGTGCATGTACTTCAAATTTGAATTATGCACATAAATGCATTGAAAACTCAATAAATGCATAAAAATGTCCAGAAAGATGAAACGTACCCTACCGAAACGTACCCTACCGAAACGTACACTACGAAAAAATATTGAAATCTAGAAGAGGCAATGGATATTGTTTCGTCCAGAAAGATGAAACGTACCCTACCAAAACCATCAGGCTTGTTGTGAGAAGCTCTAGTTTGTGAGAAGCATATCCCCAAAGCAGCCCCAAATGGGACAAAAAATTACCACGGCATGTTGATGCCGCTCCATGACAACATGCCAAGTTTCGAATTTCAGACGAGCTTTGGATTTACTAGAATTTAAAAACCAGGTATCTCAATTGCGACCGAGTGACGGCGGCAGGGTGTTTGACATTCATTCCCATTTCTTGCATCGGACCTAAGCATGCAACCAAGGACACATATTTGAATTTTAAACTAATTTATATGCATTAGAGCATGTGTCTGTATTTCAAATTTGAATTATGCACATGGATGCATAGAAAACTCAGTTAATGTATAAAATTGTCCAAGCAAACCCCAAAAAATCCCAAAAATTGACACAACACTCCTGTTGTTCTATGTTGACAGTAGGAAATTTTTTGAAATCCAGAAAGGTGAAATGTTCCCTACCGAAACCATCACACGTGTTGTGAGAAGCTCTGGTTTATGAGAAGCTTATACCCAAACCTGCCCCAAATGGGACAAAATTTTTACCATGGCTTGTTGATGTCGCTCCATGATAGCATGCCAAGTTTATGAATTTCGGACAAATTTTGGATTTACTAGAATTACAAATGCTAGTACATCAACGTTTGCCGAAGAGCCATGGTGATGTGTTGTTCGAATTTCATTCCCATTTCTTGCATGTGACATAAGCATAAACCCATGGACACATATATGATTTTACAACCCATGTTGGTGCATCGGAGCATGTGCATGTAGTTTATTTTTGAATTGTGCGCCTGAAATGGCTAGAAAACCAATTTAATGTGTAAAATATTCAAACGAACCCTGAATAATTCCAATTATTTTGCGACACACATATAGTTGCATGTTCACTGCAGATAAAAGGTCTATAAATTCAAACACCGTCCATTGCCAACCATGTGAGATGGAGCACAAAATATCCTGGAGCACCGTCGGTGTATACTACGCCTATGGCTTACGCGAGAAGGTGCATCGGCTACACTCCACAGCCGGCGTCTCAAGCATACTAGCTCGCTCCCCAAATATCATTTCACTGTTCAATCATCGCCGGTGAAAGATGGGCACATGGACCCGCGTCGTGAGGGCAACTTCCACTACTAGGAAAAGGGCTATAGATGATATGGCCACTAATGGCGCACCAGGCATGTGGTGTACTAATGGCGCACCATGAGTTGGTGCGCCATTAGTGTGGTAGATACTAATGGCGCACCACATCCACGGTGCGCCATTAGTAAAATCTATTTTTTAATTTTTTCAAAACTACTAATGGCCCACCGTGGGAGTGGTGCGCCATTACTCGTTTAACTAGTAATGGCGCACCACTCCCACGGTGCGCCGTTACTAGTTCAACTAGTAAGGGTGCACCACTCCCACGGTGCGCCATTAGTAATTTGGCCCAAACATTCCCCCGAATGCACCCCCCCGGTGGACTGCCTTTTTAGTTTCAAAAAAAAAAAGAAAATGATAGAAATGTCAAAAAATAAAAGAAAATAAGATTCCCATGTGATATGTGGTCTAGTTGTTAGCAAAATTTACAAACATGAATTTTCGACTTTTTTGCAAAATCTCTCGAGAATTTGTAAAAATGGGCATAACTTTTGCATACGAACTCGGATGAAAAAGTTTTTTATATGAAAAATCATCTACTCGAAAAGTTACATCCGAATTTAACTAGGGGAACCCTGTTAAACATTTTCAAAATCCTCAAAAACCTAACAGAAAAAAGATACGGGGCTTTTAAGATCTAGAGAGGCAAAAAATTCATACTTACTAATGGCGCACCTGCCCATGGTGCGCCATTACTATCTTCCCGCCTTCAAAATTCAAAATAAGTCAAAAAAATAAATAAAAAGTTACTAATGGCGCACCTGCCCATGGTGCGCCATTAGTATCTTCCCGCCTTCAAAATTCAAAATAAATGAAAAAAATAAAAAAAAGTTACTAATGGCGCGCCTGCCCATGGTGCGCCACTAGTATCTTCCCGCCTTCAAAATTCAAAAAAATAAAAAAAAAGTTAGTAATGGCGCACCTGCCCGCGGTGCGCCATTACTATGCCGTATATATGGCTGGGCGTGGTCCTCTCCTCCTTACCTCTTCATTCTTCTCCTCCACTCCACCTCTCCTCCACTCCATCTCCTCCTCTCCTCCACTCCATCTTCCCTTCTCTCCTCCATCATACTACCCTCCTCCCCTCCGGCGACCTCCTCCTCCTCCTCTCCGGCGACCTCCAGTGGTGCGCCATTAGTATACCAGATACTAATGCGCACCAGTGGTGCGCCATTAGTAAAAAATACTAGTGGCATGATACTAATGGCGCACCAGTGATGCGCCATTAGTAGGCAAAACTGGTGCGCCATTAGTAGCCCTTTTCCCAGTAGTGTTCGGTGGCCCACTCCGGTTAGAGAGCGGCCGCAGCCGCCATGTGCATGCTAACAGGGTGCATGAGCGCGGCCACAATCTGCGACTGGGCGGCCAAGGCAGCCCAAATGGCCGCTGTTGCTTCTCAGGTGGTGGCAGCAACATCTGCCTCAGGGATAGCAATTGGCGAGAGCAGCACAGCAGCTGTCTGTTCAGTAGCGGCGACCTTAGCCCTGATGGAGGCTGCCCACGACCATGTCGAGGCTGCCCACGCCCAGCTCATGGTGGTCACCGCACAAATCGAACGAAGCTTCTCCGACAATGGTCAGCAACCCACGACCGAAGAATTGGCAACCGCCAAGAGCGTTCGAGCAGCCGTCCGTTCCTCCACCGCATTCCTTGCGACGACGGAGCCCGTCCAAGCCCAGATAGCGGCCGCCCACACCCAGCTCATGGTGGCCTTTTCCAAAGAGATGGCGGACGCGGACGGTGAGATGCTTGCCAAGTATGGTGCGATGGATGCCATGGAGCCCCTTCCCCAGGAGACCGTCGGGCGCGAGCTGGACATGGAGGCGGCGGCGGAGATCGACGAGCACTAGCCATAGTAGTACTCTTTGTTTTGTTTAATTAAGAGCGCCGATCTTTAATTTGATAGATAATGTTTAGGTCAGCTAGCTATGTTTAATTGCTGAACTTGGTCGATTAAGAAGTGTGGGAGTGCTGTAGTCTCCTTTGTGTACCCAAATTATGCGATGACGTGGATGACCACTGTAACGAGGGAAATTCGAACCAAAATTTTTGATGTTCATACTCATCACACATGGGTTAAGCTATCTGAATCGTTTGTGATGTTCACATATCATACACAGTTCTGAATAAGGGACCATGTGTGATGACACTTTGCGCGCCAGTTTTTTCGCTGAAGCGATTCCAAATTTTCGGCTTCCGTGGAAATATCTACCTCCCCTCCCCCTCCCCTTACCAAAGCCACATTTCCCCTATTTCCGCCTTCCTTTCCAAGTTGAAACCTACACTCCTTACTTGCAGCACCGCCTCCTCACCGGCAACCCTCCTTCACGCTGCGCTGCCTCGTCTATCCAGGCAGGTAATCCACACCCGACCCCCATCCTCCTCCTCCTTCCACATCCCACATGCCCCGACCACCGGTGCGACACCTTCCACCCAAATCACCTACCCCTCCACCAAATAAGCGCTGCCCTAAGCCATGGTGCACGCAGAATAGCCAGGATCTCTAGGAGCATTTGCCAGCGGAGAAGCAAATCGCGGCCGCACGCACGGATGAGGTCGCGATTGCTGCCATTCGTGCTGACCCCCAGATCTTGGAGGAGCACCTTGCCATTTGCTAGCTATGTCGGTTAAGCATGCTCGGTTTACCCGTTGCGTGTGCTGCTCCTGCCTTTCCTTCACAAATTCTAGTGAATTGTGCTATCTAATTTTACCATGCAATCTGTTGCTCTAGTGTATATGTCCTATATATCGTGCTCACTTATTAACTGTTTAGTTAATTAGATCTCATCTTTTGTTAAATGTTTGGTTCAATTCTGCAAATGTGATGTTCAATTATTTAGGCTGCAATTTTGTATTGTCTTCCATGTGAGAAATAAATCAAATTTATCTTTACGAAATACATGAGAAATGAATACAATTGCTATATTTCCAAGTTGTCAAGCATGCTTGGTTTGGTTATACATTGTGCAATGTGATGCTCAGTTAACATTTGGTTAATCTGTGTTGTGGTGTTTAGTTAACTATTTGGTTCAATTCTGCAGTGCGATGTTCAATAGTTGTGGGTGCATTATGTTATTGTAGACCGTGTGAGGAATAAATTGAATTTGGCTGTAGTAAATACATGAGAAACGAATACAATTGCTATATTTCCAAGTTGTTAAGCATGCTTGGTTTGGTTAACTGCCTGATCTTCTATTAGGAGTATGTTATATTGTGCAATGTGGTGCTCAGTTAATGTTTGCTTCATTTATTGTGGTGTTTAGTTAACTCCTTGGTTCAATTATGCAATGTGATGTCCAATTGTCATGGGTAGAATTTTGTATTGTTGTCCATGTGAGGAATAAATTGAATTTGGCTGCACTTAATACATGAGAAACATATACAAGTGTTATATTTCCTAGTTCTTAATCATGCTTTGTTTGGATAAATGGGTTTTCCATGTGGCTTGAATTAATCTGATGAATCTGCAATGTGGTTATTTTTCATCAACACATTTTACTGATAGCATGCGAACCCTTACTTAACCTGATGACTAACTACATTATATGTGTTGCAGGGAAACAATGGGAAGCACTGAGGTTTACAATCGAGGTTAGCACATGCATGGTCTGTTGTCTAATAGCACATTATTGTGCAATTGCAGGAACCATTCTAATATTTAGGTTTTTAACAATTTGGTCTGGCACATGTAGGTCCTGCTGTCAGAGTTTTTGACCCACTGTTCGACCATTTTTGCATATGGGGAAATGAGTTGTCCATGAATATCAATCAAGTCAAGAAACTCAGAAATATTGTTAGGATAAAGAAATTAGCAACAAAAAGAACAAGATCTTTGTCTGAACAATGAAGAAGACATCAGTTCACTACAAGATGGTACTAACTATTATACCTTGCCTTTTTTTATTCCTTTGCGTCATATCCATATAGAGAAGATATTTATGCACATCCTTGTTTTCAGGCCCTTCCAAAGCAGTTCACTGATGATTACCTCTCGAATCACCTCTATGGTCAGGAGGCGAGGAAGATTTTCACACAACACCCACGGTTCAATATTGAAGTGTTCCTAAAGAGGACGAAGGAAGGACGGTCAATCATCCATAGGCACTAGCCTGAAGTTGCAAAGACCTTCAACATGAATGAAGGCTCAATATTCGCCTTCCACTTCAGCAGTTTTCCAAATGAGATGCATCTGTCTATATACCGTCTATGATGCTAATTTCGAAAGGTTCTAGATGTTGCATGTGAAACTTGGTGCTGGTGCAGTTGTGTAATGGGGTAGCTGAGTGCTGAAGCTATATGATGTTGTACTCTGATGTATTTCAATTATGAAATCATGCTTCCTTAATATGGAAATGAAATATATTGTGAGCTTAATATGAATGTCAATTAGATTAATAAATGGATAATTACTAATTGGGTTTTGCTATTGCAAACGGTTATTCATAAAATAGCATGGGCGATGACCTCAAGCAATGCACACAGTTTCTAGGAATAAACCGTGTTGGATCAATGAACAATCACACACGACCTTCTCTTGAAAACTGTTTGCGTTAGGCCACCTTGCTCAAACGTTTACCACATAAAAACTGTGTGTGATGGACATCCTTTACCACACAGTTTCTTCTATGCACCGTGTGTGATGCATTCAATAATGCACAGGATAAAATTGTTAATATCATGTGCAATGGCAACGCTATCACAAATGATTTAACGGGGAAAATTGTGTGTGATGTACCTGTGAACGGAAACATTTTCCTCGGAGCGACTGTGTGGGATGTACATACGAACGGAAACGTTTAGCGGGGGCTGACTATGTGGGATGTACTTGCGACTGGAACCAATTTCGCCAGTATAATTGTATTTTTAGCTATACTGTACGTATTTCCGTATTTGAGCGCTCGCCGGTCGCACGCGACCTCATTTTGCCAAGCGTGTGTGCTAGGAGGGCATATCCCCAACGGTTTCTGGGTCATGTGGGAAGGACCCCCTATCGCCGTCACTCACTTGGCGACGGTGCCAAATGCCGTTGCGGAAAGGGGTTAAAAACCGTTTGTATAGCACCGACGCATACGAGTGCCTCCATATGCTTCGGAGTGGCATTTCCAAAGGATTTGTCCCTGTTCATGCTCAAGTACACAACGTCTAATAATAGCATCTACTCCTTCCTTATAAAGATGTGGGTCATCCCAAAAGTAGTGTCTTAAATCATAGAAGAAACTTTTCTTTTGTTGGTATGTAAAGCTAGGTGGTAAATATTTAGCAACATTATAATTAGCATAGTCAGCATACCAAGGAGTACTATGAGTAAAATTTATTGCAGCTAACTACTCATCAGGAAAATTATCATTAATAGGTAGTGGGTCATCAAGCACGTTTTCAAGCCTAGACAAGTTATCACCTACGGGGTTCTCAGCTCCTTTTCTATCAGTGATATTCAGATCAATTTCTTGTAGCAAGAGAACCCAACGAATAAGTCTAGGTTTAGCATCTTTCTTTTCCATAAGATATTTAATAGCAGCATGGTTAGTGTGAACAATTAGTTTTGAATCAACAATGTAAGATCTAAATTTATCTCAAGCAAACACCACTGCTAGAAATTATTTTTTAGTAGTAGCATAATTACTTTGAGCACTCTCTAGAGTTTTACTAGAATAGTAAATAACATTCAATTTTTATCAACTCTTTGTCCTAGAACAGCACCAACATCATAATCACTAGCATCACACATAATTTCAAAAGGCAAATTCCAATCAGGTGGTTGAACAATAGGTGCAGAAATTAAGGCTTTCTTAAGTGTTTCAAAGGCTTAAAAACAATCATCATCAAAAACAAAAGGGACACCTTTTGTAAAAGGTTTGTAAGAGGCCTAGAAATTTTAGAGAAGTTTTCGATAAATCTCCTATAGAAACCATCATGACCAAGGAAACTACGAATACCTTTGATGTCCTTAGGACATGGCATTTTCTCAGTTGCATCAACCTTAGCTTTGTCCACATCAATACCCTTTTCAGAAATTTTATGGCCCAAGACAATACCTTCATTAACCATAGTGGCATTTCTCCCAATTCAAGACAAGATTTGTTTGTTGACATCTCTGCAAAACTCGATCAAGATTGCTTAAACAATCATCAAAAGACTTCCCACAAACAGAGAAGTCATCCACGAAAACTTCAACAATCTTTTCACAAAAGTCAGAGAATATAGCAGTCATACATCTTTGAAAGGTAGCAGGTGCATTGCATAAACTAAAAGGCATACGTCTATAAGCATAAGTTCCAAAGGGACAAGTAAAAGTGGTATTTTCTTGATTAGGTTGACAAACAGGTATTTGTGAAAAGCCAGAGTATCCATCAAGGAAGCAAAAGTTTGTGCACTTAGATAATCTTTAATCAATAAAAGGCAAAGGGTAATGATCTTTTCTAGTTGCTTTATTTAATTTTCTAAAATCAATTACCATTCTATAGCCTATAACAATTCTTTGTGGAATAAGTTCATTCTTATCATTAGGAACAATAGTAATACCTCCTTTCTTAGGGACACAATGAACATGACTTACCCATCTACTATCAGTTATAGGACAGATTATATCTGCTTCCAGAATTTTTAATATTCCTTTCTTACCACCTCTTTCTTCTTCAGATTTAACCGACGTTGGTGATCAACAACGGGGTTAGCATCAGGTTCCATACTAATCTTATGCTGACATAGATTGGGACTAATTCCCTTTAAATCATCAAGACTATACCCAATAGCAGCTCGGTGCTTCCTTAGAACTTTGAATAATATTTCTTCTTCATGTTTTGAAAGGTTAGCACTAATAATAACATGATATATCTTGTTTTCGTCAAGATATGCATATTTCAAAGTGCCTGGCAATTGTTTTAATTCAAACACAGGAACACCTTTAGGTGGAGGAGGACCTCTTAGAGTTTCAATAGGCAAATTCTGTTTAAGCAGAGGACGTTGTTCAAATAAAATATCATCTATTTCATTTCTTTCATGCATGTGTAAATCATTTTCATGCTCTAGCAAATATTGTTTTAGAAGTCAGTAGGAGGCACAGCAATAGAAGCAAGACCAATTATTTCATCCTTACTAGGCAATTCTTTTTCATGAAGCTCTCTACTAAACTTAGAAAAGTTAAATTCATGAGACTCATCACCAAAACTAACACCGCCAGTGTCACACCCTGCATTTTGTAACATGTCATTTGCATTAATAAAGCATGAAAATTTGGACCAACAAAAACTTTTGCATTATTTGGCTTTTATTTTGAAGTTGGTTTTCTCTGTGTGGTTTTTCAAGTGCTCTTTATAGTCAACTACTCCACCTTCTATACTTCATCTCCTTGTCCCGAACTTCTGCCCAATGATCATGCCATGTGTATAGAGCAATATAGTATTTTCTTACAAAAATAATTTGGCCAAAAAGTATTTTCAAAAAAATTAGTTTCCAAAAACCCCTAGATTGAGGTTTGCACTGCAAATACTTAATTAAGGGCAGTAAAAATATTTCCAAAGAAATTTTTTACTCCTATTAGATATAGGATACCCAGAAACCACAAAAATATAATTTTAAAAGTTATTTTCCTATTTTATTTAAAGGATTTTTCTTAAGGCCAGAAATGGTCTTAAATAGGTTAAAATTATTTAAAAGCTTTAAAAATATTTGAGAAAAATTAGGGAGACTCAATGGACATATATTTTCCATATATATGAGTTTCAACACATGGTTATGATCAAAATATTGGACAAAACTTCCCAAAACTATTTCTGGCCATTTCTAGGATTTGAAATATTTCTACAGGAAATATTTTCATAAAAATCCAAGAAAAATCCAGCAAGTCACAAATGCATATTGTGATCACCTTGCAAAGCCTCATGCCAATTAAAGTCATTTTGGTTCACCAAAATGCCCCAAAACCCTCTCGAACCAGAACCATATTTGGACAAGTTTGTACTACCAACTTTCTCTCCTTGACCCCAACTTTTATAAGCATGTTCACATGACCAAATGAGGCAACTACACCAAGTGGTGCATCAAGGAGAAGTGATTTGCTCAACTAGATCTACACAAATCCATTTCTGCTAATTTCTAGGGTTTACAAAAGTTGCATTGGCAACTTTGCCCAAATAAACTCCAAATTGGTGGAAGGACCTAATTATATGTGACATTTCACCCTATGGAGCATCATGGCAATTGGAGTTCATTTTCTTGCCCAAACCAACAACAAACACCTTCTGCCATTTTTCCAAAAACACCATTTTGAACCCTTCCACTAATCTCCTTGAGCTCAACTCTTTACCACAGCTCCTCCTAGCCCCCTTTCACCTCTAGTAATAATGGCAAGCCCACAACTCACTTATTGGAGGGGTAAAATCTCTCTCTCCCTCTCTGGACAGCCACTTTCTCTCTCTCCCTCACCCTCTCTCCTCTCCTACTGGCTCTCCAGGGCATCCAAAGTCCCTCCCTTCTTCTTTACTTCTCCCTAGGGCTACCAGACATGCTTGGCCGTGCCCACCTTGCCAAAAAAATGCCATGCCAGCCATTTGCACGCTCTGGAGCGCGCTACAGTGCGCTCCCGCACTGTAGCCGCCCTCTGCCCGATGCCTCCGACCACCTTGAGCCTCCTTCTCGCGCCTGCCGATGTGCCTCGGCATCCGCGACACGCCACGGCACTGTCCCCCTCCTCTCTCCTCCTTCTCGTGCCTCCGCACTAGCAAACAGAGGCCGCCCGAGCGTGCCAATGGTGTGGCTCACACGCGCGCGCCCCTGACCTATCCCCACTCTCTCTCTCTATCTCCCCCGACGTAGTCGATGTCCAGGAACACCCCAAGCACGGCGCCCTCTTCCCCCGAGCCCTGCAGCGACGAGCGTGAGCTCGCCGGAGCACGGGTCTACGGGACCCCGCCGTTCGCCTATTTAAAGGCCTCCCCGAGCCTTCCTCTCCTCACCACTCGCCCTCTCGCTCCCCTAATCGCCCCCCTGCGTCACTCACCCCTCTCCAGACGAGCCCGAGCTCGAGCTCCGCCGCCTCGGGTCGCCGCCAATCCCACGGTACAGGCCTCCCCTGCTCCTCCTCTGCCTCGATCTGGAACCGCCGAGCACCCCTGACCATTTCCCACTTCTTCCCCGCCTCTTTTGCAGCCGGAAACGACCGGAGCCGTCGACACCCGAAGCCCCTCCGCCGCGAGACCTCGTCGCCGGTGAGCCAGTTGTAACATAGCCCGACCTCGCCGTGGCCTACGTCGTCGCCGGTGAGCTCGCCGCCCCCTCTAACACAGGGTTGACTACGACGGACGTGGGCCCCGTCTGTCAGCCCCTCGCCCTGACGCCTGGGCCCCGCCTGTCAGGTTTGAACCTAGCGCGCGCATGCACCGGTGCGCTGGGCCGCCGCTCTGTCTGGGCCTGCTGCGCTGCGGCTGTTCTGGCCCAGCAGGCACAGTGCCCTTTCTCTTTTTCTTTTTCCGTCACTATTCCAAAAATTCCACAGGATTAAATAATAATCCAAATGCAACAATTCCAGTTCCTAAAATCTTGTAAAAATCCCACCTATTTAATGGTGCAACTTTTATTCAAATCCAACCAACTTTCATGTACTGTTCAAATTTAAATTCAAATTTGAGCAGTTTAATCTCTGTTTAGAAATCCATATCCCCTCTTATATAACTCCAAATACAAAACTAGGAATTTTCCCCTTCTTAGTTTTCAACCTAGTATTTTACAAAAATGAGTTGACATTTTTCTGAGCACTTGGGTTTTTCTGTTTTATTATTGCCTTATTTTCTCGTTATTATTTTGCGACGATAGATTGCGTTGCTGACGAAGGAGTTGGACCAGAAGACTTTGAAGACCCAGAAGACTTTGCTGAGCCAGGCAAGCAGCCCTTTGACCATGTCTATGAAACCCCTTTTTATGCATGTCATATAGCACTTTATTAGTGTTGCTCCGAAATCATGATGTGATGGTAACCACTTTGGTGGGTTGCCTTCGTTACTTCCTCGTTGGTACCTGCATTATGAATGACCCTACCTTCTTATGAGGGTTATGCCGGTGGGAGTAGATAGGATGCCAAAGTAGTTGCTACGCAAAAAGGGACGAGTATATGCATGGTGATGGAGTCAACGTGTTTTCAAAGACTTTTCGAAAACCCCGTCGGGTGCCACTTATGCCCGAGGGAGACAATGAGATGGGTAACCACTTGATGACGAAGTGGTGTACCAAGGCAAGTGTGTGTGTTGTTTTCGAAAACAGGATTAGATTTAAGATTTGTCGACTGTCCCAACCTTACACGCGCAACCACTCTACCCTTATATGGGAAAGGGCATTATTGATTACCTAGGTCGATACTAGGTTGGAGCCCGCATTACTAGTGACGGGGGAGAGTTGGTGCTCTCTCTCGGGACGGGGTCGTGCCAGGTAGGGCGGCCATGACTGTTTTCACAGGGCACCGGATACACCGTTGTGTCCCCTCTCGGATGTTACGATCTCGAGTGAGTCTCGCAAGATGTTCATCGTGAGGATACGGAACAACGAGTGGACTCCATGTTAGTGTCGTCTATGGAAAGATAGTGATCGGGTACTTACCCCGGGTACTTGAGGTACCGCGGGTCGTGGTCGACACGGAAGTTCCCTCGATCTTGTGGGTAAAGTGTGCAACCTCTGCAGAGTGTAAAACTATTCGAATAGCCGTGTCCACGGTCAAGGACAGTTGGGCGGTGCTGCTTAAACTACGTCCATGTGTTTGCAAACCAGTGAGTGTGTTGGATAAGTGGGAAGAACTAGTTGGGTCAAGTCAAGGACTTGACATGATCGAGTTGGGTTGGTGCCCACTCTATCTATGATGATATCTGTAACCTGTCCTCATGGTTATTTGAATTCTCATGATGCATGTCTTACAAGTTGATTGAACATGTCATTGCACTCAAAACTAGCTTTCCGCAAAAATTTACCTATGTCATGCATATTGTACCTTGAACCAACATGGGTTGCTTGCGAGTACATTCAAAGTACTCATTCGCTTGCCACTTGTTATTTAATTGGCCATGCATGGAAGAACAGGAGTTCGAAGAAGAATTCTTTGGAGACGAACATGCGAACTAGGACGTTTCCCAGTCAGAATGCGTGTAGGGTTAAGGCAGATGGCATGGGTTCTACTTATCGATGAAGATTTCCACTGCTTGTGTTTCATTTGATGTTCAGCCCTTAAGGCTTTATCTATGTAATACTTGACCATAATGGTCATAATTTGTGTAAGACGGTATGAATGGATGTAAGACTCTTGTTATTCAGCTTCTGTGTGTTCAGTGAGCATTGATCTCTGGGATCACTGTACACGTGCATTCGGTGATCACGACTTGTGAGTCGGGGTCGCCACAGAGCTGGTATCAGAGCCATCCTGACTGTAGGAAGCCTTAGTTAGCATGGACATTGGTTAGCCTGAGACCATCTAAACTTCTCTTCTTTTCTAAAGCTTACCCAACCCAAGATATATTAACCTTATTGACCTCTCCCATTCAACCTTTGTAGATGGCTGCCGTACCCGAAGACTTCCTGACCACCGGATTTCCCGTGCTTCTCGAGGACAACCTCAAGAAGTGCCAGTTCCACCGAGCCCCCATTTTCACCTACCATGAGCACTGGATCAATGACACCGAGATGGAGTATCATGTGGAAGTGATCGTGAAGGCCAATGACTCACCAATGACGAGGAGGAAGACCCAGAAGAGCCAGACTACGCGACTGAGCATTCCGCCACTTAGGCATCATTCGCAACCCGGATATGCCCGTTAGTAACCCCTACGGTAGGATAGGTCGTGTACCCCTATGCGGAGTCGAGTCCTTGTAATGGTTCATAAGAAACCATGTAGTGTTGTGTTTGCTTTTGATGTGTTTGATGGACGTCCTACTTTCCTACGGGAACTTGTAAGCGACTACATCACCCATTTGGACTTTAATGAATGTGTTTGGCCTTTTTGGCCCCTGCATGAAAACAATTAGTGTCATACCAACCCCCTTACTAGGCATCCCATCTATATTGCTTTCCCCATCTTTCCCAATCATGAGACCTTGATCGCTCCAACAGGATGCCTGTTGTAACCCGTACTGGTACTTCTTCCCAGCAGCAAGAAGCCGGAGAAGGAGCCAGTCAGGACCAAACCCAAGGACAAGTTCCACCGCCGCCACCACCTCCAAGCATGGACATGGCTCAGCTTCTCCAAGCCTTCCGAGAGGAGCGCCAAGCCAACACTGCAGCCCTCCAGATGATTGCTCAAGCTGTCAACCGCCAGTCGGCGGGAAACGGCAATGGACGTTCCACGTTGGTGGAGTTCAAGAAGCATGCACCACCCACCTTCATCGAGACTGCTGAACCCCTGGATGCAAACGACTGGGTCCGCACCATTGAGGATCTGCTGGAACTAGTCGGATGCACCAAGGACCGTGAGAAGGTGGCATATGCTGCTCACTGTCTCGGGGGAACTACTAGAGCTTGGTGGGATGGATTCAAGGCCATGCATGCTAAGCAAAACATCACTTGGAATGACTTCAAGGCAGAATTCCGCAAGGCCCACATTCCTTCCGGGATTATGGCCATCAAGAAGTGTGAGTTCCGAGCCCTGAAGCAAGGTAGTAGCACAGTCAAGGAGTACATGCAGAAGTTCAGTGTTCTCGCAAGGTATGCTCCTGAAGATGTCAGCACTGATGCTGCCAAAAAGGAGCGCTTCATGGAAGGCCTTAACCAGACTCTGCAGTACTCGCTCGTTGTGTGTGACTGCCCAACCTTTCCTGATCTGGTGAACAAGGCACTCATGCTTGAAGACAAGCGACGTGCTTTGGATGATACCCGTAAGCGCAAGATGATCAGCAAGGGTAGCTCCAGCAACCAAAAGCCTCGCCCGTGGCAGTCCGGCCCGGTCAAGCCGACCTATTAGCAGCCAAGAGCTCCTGCACCCCACACCAGCTATCCACCTCAGCAGTATGCCAATCCCAGGCCAGCTTACAACAACCCCAATAACAATGTCGGCAAGAGCAGCAACCCCAACCAAGTCACTTGCTTTGGATGTGGTCAGCCAGGACACTACTCCAATAATTGCCCCAACAAGAAGCCCGACGCCCCGTGCCCCAATGCGCAAAACCTAGGAAAAGGCCGTGGAATGCCACTAAGGAACCAAGCTCCCCGCAACCCGCCCAACAACGGCAAGGGTCGTGTGAATCATGTCACTGCAGAAGAAGCCCAGGAAGACCCGGACGTCGTGCTGGGTACGTTCCTTGTCAACTCAACACCTGCAACTGTCTTGTTTGATTCTAGAGCCACGCATTCATTTATCACCCAAAAGTTTGCATTAAAAAGTGGCATGACCCCTACACCCCTGAATAACCCTATGGTGGTGCAAACCCCCGGAGCAGAGATGAGAGCCAAGATAGGATGTACGGGAGTCGGGATTGTCATTAATGGGGTAGACTTCCAAGCAGACCTTATCATCGTAAGATCACAAGGCTTGGATGTGATCTTAGGAATGTATTGGCTCATCAAGCACCAAGGCTTGTTAGATTGTGCCAACCGGTCAGTCACTATGACCAATGACCAAGGAGTCGAAGTAAAGTTTGCTCCCAACCCCTCTGCTCGAGGCACCCAAGTCAACTGTCTGTCAGAAGTTGGATTGGAACAAGTGCCGGTAGTGTGCGAATACCCCGATGTCTTTCCTGATGAGCTACCGGGAATGCCTCCTGACCGAGACATCGAGTTCATCATCGAGCTCATGCCCGGAGCAGTACCCATCTATAAGAAGCCTTATAGAATGGGATTGGAAGAGTTAGAAGAGTTGAAGAAGCAACTGGAAGAGCAGTTGAGGAAGGGATTTATCCACCCTAGTGCCTCCCCGTGGGGATCGCCTATTTTGTTTGTAGCAAAGAAGGACGGTACCATCCGCTTATGCATTGACTACCGCTCCCTCAATGAAGTTACAACTAAGAACAAGTATCCACTTCCCAAGATTGAAGATCTGTTTGATCAACTCAATGGGGCGAAGTGTTTTCCAAGATTGACCTCAGATCTAGGTACTACCAGCTGAAAATCAGACCCCAAGATATTCCGAAGACGGCATTTGTAACCAGATATGGCCTGTATGAGTGCACGGTCATGTCCTTTGGATTGACCAGTGCCCCAGCTTACTTCATGTATCTCATGAATAAGGTCTTCATGGAATATTTGGACAAGTTTGTCGTTGTCTTCATTGATGACATTCTTGTCTTCTCGAAGATGGAGGAAGAGCACGATCAACACTTGAGGATGGTCCTAGAGAATCTTCGAGAGCACCAACTGTATGCCAAGTTCAGCAAGTGTGAATTTTGGCTGCATGAGGTTGGATTCTTGGGTCATGTTTTGACTGAAGAAGGATTGTCGGTCGATCCCGCTAAGATTGAAGCCGTGACCGAATGGCAACCCCCAAGCAATGTGAAGGAAGTCAGAAGCTTCCTCGGACTCGCAGGATATTATCGCAAGTTCGTTGAAAGATTCTTAAGCATTGCCCGACCCATGACTCAGCTCTTGAAGAAGGACAGGAAGTTTGAATGGACGCCAAAGTGTGAAGAAAGCTTCCAGGAGCTGAAAAAGAGATTGACCACCGCCCCAGTTTTGGCCACACCAGATATAGACAAGGAGTTTGTGATATATTGTGATGCGTCAAAAACCGGACTGGGAGGTGTTCTGATGCAAGAGGGCAGAGTCGTAGCTTACCTTTCAAGGCAACTACGGCCTCATGAAGAGAACTATGCTACTCATGACCTCGAGTTGGCCGCTGTAGTTCATGCCCTGAAGACATAGCGACATTACCTCCTAGGGAAGCGGTGTGAGATATACACGGATCACAAAAGTCTGAAGTATATTTTCACTCAGAAGGAATTGAACATGAGGCAAAGAAGATGGCTAGAGTTGATCAAGGATTATGATCTCAGTGTTCAATACCACCCTGGAAAGGCTAATGTGGTAGCAGATGCATTAAGCAGAAAGGCTTGTACCTTAAATGCTATGCTTAAGAAAAGGCTACCCGCCTTGTATGAAGAACTCGAAAGCTTCGGGTTGGAACTGGTTGCACCAGGATTCTTAGCCAACCTTGAAGTCAAGCCTACCATGATGGACGATATTAAGGAAGCTCAGACGGGACACGAAAGTATTGAAGGCATCAAGAGGAAGATCAAGGCAGGCAAGGCCCCAGGATTCTCAGAGGATGGGCAAGGAATCGTGTGGTTTGGGAATCGCATTTGCGTACCCAACAAGATTGAGCTCAAGAATTTGATCTTGCGAGAAGCTCATGACACCCCGTATTCCATCCACCCCAGAGGAACCAAGATGTATCAAGACCTGAAGGAAAGATTTTGGTGGCACGGGATGAAAAGGGAGATTGCCACCTATGTTGCAAAGTGTGATGTATGCCAAAGGGTCAAAGCTGAATATCAACGACCTGCTGGATTGCTCCAACCACTCAAGGTTCCCGAGTGGAAATGGGATAAAGTCGGAATGGATTTCATCACTAGACTGCCTAGGTCAAACAAGGGACATGACTCCATCTGGGTCATAGTCGATCATTTGACTAAAGTATCCCATTTCATTCCTGTGAAGACTACCTATGATGGCAACCGGCTAGCAACTTTATACATCAATAGAATCGTAAGCCTTCATGGTGTTCCCAAGGAGATTGTGTCAGACCAAGGAACTCAGTTTACCTCAAGGTTCTGGAAGAAGTTCCAAGAGGCCATGGGGACCAAGTTGTCCTTCAGCACTGCTTTCCACCCGCAGACCGGAGGTCAGACAGAACGAGTGAATCAGATACTCGAAGACATGCTCCGAGCCTGTGTCTTAGCATATGGAGCTAGGTGGGAAGATTGCCTCCCTTTTGCCGAGTTCTCCTACAACAACAGTTATCAGTCAAGCCTCCAGATGGCACCATTTGAGGTATTGTACGGTCGGAAGTGCCGCACACCCCTCAATTGGTCAGAAACCGGAGAAGGACTAGTATTTGGGCCTGAAAGCCTCCGTGAAGCAGAAGAGCAAGTTCAGCTAGTCAGAGAGCAACTGAAGACCGCTAAGTCCAGACAGAAGAGCTATGCTGACACTCGTCGCCGACAGGTAGACTTCCAAGTCGGAGACCATGTGTACCTGCGATTAACTCCTCATAAGGGAACCAAGCGTTTCCACATTAAGGGAAAGCTCGCACCAAGATTTATCGGCCCCTTCGAGGTCACCGCACGATGCGGAGAAGTGGCTTACCAGTTGGAACTGCCACCTGAACTATCCGATGTGCACAACGTATTCCACGTGTCACAACTCCGGAAGTGTCTCCAAGTCCCAGACAAGCCTGATCTTTACAAGCACATCAATCATCAAGCCATTGACCTTCAGCCTGATTTGACTTACCGTGAGAGGCCCATCTGCATTTTGGATGAGGCTGAGCGATGCAATCGAAGCCGCACGATCAAGTACTTCAAGGTCCAGTGGAGCAACCACACTGAGGCAGAAGCAACCTGGGAGCGTGAAGGCTACCTTAGATCCGAGTTTCCCTATCTCTTTAAAGCCTAGTTTAGGAATCTCAGGGACGAGATTCTTGTAAGGGGGGGTAGGTCTGTCACACCCTGCATTTTGTAACATGTCATTTGCATTAATAAAGCATGAAAATTTGGACCAACAAAATTTTTGCATTATTTGGCTTTTATTTTGAAGTTGGTTTTCTCTGTGTGGTTTTTCAAGTGCCCTTTATAGACAACTACTCCACCTTCTATACTTCATCTCCTTGTCCCAAACTTCTGCCCAATGATCATGCCATGTGTATAGAGCAATATAGTATTTTCTTACAAAAATAATTTGGCCAAAAAGTATTTTCAAAAAAATTAGTTTTCCAAAACCCCCTGGATTGAGGTTTGCACTGCAAATACTTAATTAAGGGCAGTAAAAATATTTCCAAAGACATATTTGACTCCTATTAGGTATCGGATACCCAGAAACCACAAAAATATAATTTTAAAAGTTATTTTCCTATTTTATTTAAAGGATTTTTCTTAAGGCCAGAAATGGTCTTAAATAGGTTAAAATTATTTAAAAGCTTTAGAAATATTTGAGAAAAATTAGGGAGACTCAATGGACATATATTTTCCATATATATGAGTTTCAACACATGGTTATGATTAAAATATTGGACAAAACTTCCCAAAACTATTTCTGCCCATTTCTAGGATTCGAAATATTTCTACAGGAAATATTTTCATAAAAATCCAAGAAAAATCCAGCAAGTCACAAATTCATATTGTGATCACCTTGCAAAGCCTCATGCCAATTAAAGTCATTTTGGTTCACCAAAATGCCCCAAAACCCTCTCTGACCAGAACCATATTTGGACAAGTTTGTACTACCAACTTTCTCTCCTTGACCCCAACTTTTGTAAGCGTGTTCACATGACCAAATGAGGCCACTACACCAAGTGGTGCATCAAGGAGAAGTGATTTGCTCAACTAGATCTACACAAATCCATTTATGCTAATTTCAAGGGTTTACAAAAGTTGCATTGGCAACTTTGCCCAAATAAACTCCAAATTGGTGGAAGGACCTAATTATATGTGACATTTCACCCCGTGGAGCATCATGGCAATTGGAGTTCATTTTCTTGCCCAAACCAACAACAAACACCTTCTGCCATTTTTCCAAAAACACCATTTTGACCCGTTCCACTAATCTCCTTGAGCTCAACTCTTTACCACAGCTCCTCCTAGCCCCCTTTCACCTCTAGTAACAATGGAAAGCCCACAGCTCACTTATTGGAGGGGTAATCTCTCTCTCTTTCTCTCTGGACAGCCACTTTCTCTCTCTCCCTCACCCTCTCTCCTCTCCTACTGGCTCTCCAGGGAATCCAAAGTCCCTCCCCTCTTCTTTACTTCTCACTAGGGCTACCAGACATGCTTGGACGTGCCCACCTTGCCAAAAAAATGGCATGCCGGCCATTTGCATGCTCTGGAGCGCGCTATAGTGCGCTCCCGCACTGTAGCCGCCCTCTGCCGGATGCCTCCGACCACCTCGAGCCTCCCCCACGCGCCTGCCGATGTGCCTCGGCGTCCGCGACACGCCACGGCACTGTCCCCCTCCTCTCTCCTCCTCCCCGCGCCTCCGTGCTAGCAAACAGAGGCCGCCCGAGCGCGCCAATGGTGTGGCTCACACGCGCGCGCCCCTGACCTCTCCCCACTCTCTCTCTATCTCCCCCGACGTAGTCGACGTCCAGGAACACCTCAGACACGGCGCCCTCTTCCCCCGAGCCCTGCAGCGACGAGCGTGAGCTCGCCGGCGCACGGGTCTACGGGACCCCGCCGTTCGCCTATTTAAAGGCCTCCCCGAGGCTTCCTCTCCTCACCACTCGCCCTCTCGCTCCCCTAATCGCCCCCCTGCATCACTCACCCCTCTCCAGACGAGCCCGAGCTCGAGCTCCGCCGCCTCGGGTCGCCGTCGATCCCACGGTACAGGCCTCACCTGCTGCTCCTCTGCCTCGATCTGGAGCCACCGAGCACCCCTAACCATTTCCCCCTTCTTCCCCGCCTCTTTTGCAGCCGGAAACGGCCGGAGCCATCGACACCCGAAGCCCCTCCGCTGCGAGACCTCGTCGCCGGCAAGCCAGGCAACTCCGTTGATGTCCACCACCTCCACCCGAACGGCGACTCGAAGCTGAGTCCAGCCGTACCAACGCCCGACCTCGCCGTGGCCTACGTCGTCGCCGGTGAGCTCGCCGCCCCCTCTGACCCAGGTTTCACGACGACGGCTGTGGGGCCCGTCTGTCAGCCCCTCGCCCTGACGCCTGGGCCCCGCCTGTCAGGTTTGAACCTGGCGCGCACGCGTGCACTGGTGCGCTGGGCCGCCGCTCTGGCTGGGCCTGCTGCTGCGGCTGTTCTGGCCCAGCAGGCACAGTGCCCTTTCTCTTTTTCTTTTTCCATCACTATTCCAAAAATTCCACAGGATTAAATAACAATCCAAATGCAACAATTCCAGTTCCTAAAATCTTGTAAAAATCCCACCTATTTAATATTGCAACTTTTATTCAAATCCAACCAACTTTTATGTACTGTTCAAATTTCAATTCAAATTTGAGCAGTTTAATCTCTGTTTGGAAATCCATATCTGAAGGAAATATGCCCTAGAGGCAATAATAAAGTTATTATTTATTTCCTTACATATCATGATAAATGTTTATTATTCATGCTAGAATTGTATTAACTGGAAACATAATACATGTGTGAATACATAGGCAAACAGAGTGTCACTAGTATGCCTCTACTTGACTAGCTCATTAATCAAAGATGGTTATGTTTCCTAACCATGAACAAAGAGTTGTTATTTGATTAACGAGATCACATCATTAGTTGAATGATCTGATTGACATGACCCATTCCATTAGCATAGCACCCGATCGTTTAGTATGTTGCTATTGCTTTTATCCATGACTTATACATGTTCCTTTAACTATGAGATTATGCAACTCCCATTTACCGTAGGAACACTTTGTGTGCTACCAAACGTCACAACGTAACTGAGTGATTATAAAGGTGCTCTACAGGTGTCTCCAAAAGTATTTGTTGGGTTGGCGTATTTCGAGATTAGGATTTGTCACTCCGAATGTCGGAGAGGTATCTCAGGGCCTTCTCGGTAATGCACATCACATAAGCCTTGCAAGCATTGCAACCAATGAGTTAGTTGCGAGATGATGTATTACGGAACGAGTAAAGAGACTTGCCGGTAACGAGATTGAACTAGGTATTGGATACCGACGATCGAATCTCGGGCAAGTAACATACCGATGACAAAGGGAACAACGTATGTTGTTATGCGGTCTGACCGATAAAGATCGTCGTAGAATATGTAGGAGCCAATATGGGCATCCAGGTCCCGCTATTGGTTATTGACCGGAGACGTGTCTCGTTCATGTCTACATTGTTCTCGAACCGTAGTGTCCGCACACTTAACGTTACGATGACAGTTATTATGAGTTTATGCATTTTGATGTACCGAAGGAGTTCGGAGTCCCGGATGTGATCACGAACATGACGAGGTGTCTCGAAATGGTCGAGATGTAAAGAATGATATATTGGAAGCCTATGTTTGGACATCGGATGTGTTCCAGGTGAAATCAGGATTTTACCGGAATACCGGGAGGGTTACCGGAACCCCCCGGGAGCATAATGGGCCAACATGGGCCTTGGTGGAGAGGTGAGAGGGCTGCCCTCATGGGCTGCGCGCCTCCCCCCTTCCCCTAGTCCTATTAGGACTAGGAGAGGTGGCCGGCCCCCCCTCTCTCTCTCTCCCCCTTGGAGAATCCTGGTCCAACTAGGATTGGGGGGGGGGAATCCTACTCCCAGAGGGAGTAGGACTCTCCTGGCGCGCCAGGCTTGGCCGACCAGCCCCTCCCCCTTGGCTCCTTTATATACGGGGGCAGGGGGCACCCCATAGACACACAATTGATCATTGAGATCTTTCCTTAGCCGTGTGCGGTGCCCCCTTCCACCAAATTCCACCTCGGTCATATCGTTGCAGTGCTTAGGCGAAGCCCTGCGCCGGTAACACATCAAGATCGTCACCATGCCGTCGTGCTGACGGAACTCTTCCTCGACGCTTTCCTGGATCGGAGCCCGGGGATCGTCATCGAGCTGAACGTGCGCCAAGGACTCGGAGGTGCCGGAGTAACGGTGCTGTGATCGGTTGGATCGCAAGGAGAACGTACGACTACTTCCTCTACGTTGTGTCAACGCTTCCGCTTCGGTCTACGAGGGTACGTAGACAACACTCTCCCCTCTCGTTGCTATGCATCACCATGATCTTGCGTGTGCGTAGGCAAATTTTGAAATTACTACGTTCCCCAACAGTGGCATCAGAGCCTAGGTTTTTATGGTTTGATGTTATTTGCACGAGTAGAACACAAGTGAGTTGTGGACGATACAAGTCATACTGCCTACCAGCATGTCATACTTTGGTTCAGCGGTATTGTTGGACGAGACGATCTGGACCAACCTTACGCGTACTCTTACGCGAGACCGGTTCCCTCGACGTGCTTTGCACATAGATGGCTTGCGGAAGACTGTCTCTCCAACTTTAGTTGAACCGAGTGTGGCTACGCCCGGTCCTTGAGAAGGTTAAAACGGAGTCTATTTGACAAACTATCGTTGTGGTTTTGATGCGTAGGTAAGATGAGTTCTTGCTTAAGCCCGTAGCAGCCACGTAAAACTTGCAACAACAAAGTAGAGGACGTCTAACTTGTTTTTGCAGGGCATGTTGTGATGTGATATGGTCAAGACATGATGCTAAATTTTATTGTATGAGATGATCATGTTTTGTAACCGAGTTATCGGCAACTGGCAGGAGCCATATGGTTGTCGCTTTATTGTATGCAATGCAATCGTGATGTAATGCTTTACTTTATTACTAAGCGGTAGTGATAGTCGTGGAAGCATAAGATTGGCGAGACGACAACGATGCTACGATGGAGATCAAGGTGTCGTGCCGATGACGATGGTGATCATGACGGTGCTTCGAAGATGGAGATCACAAGCACGAGATGATGATGGCCATATCATATCACTTATATTGATTGCATGTGATGTTTATCTTTTATGCATCTTATCTTGCTTTGATTGACGGTAGCATTATAAGATGATCTCTCACTAATTATCAAGAAGTGTTCTCCCTGAGTATGCACCGTTGCGAAAGTTCTTCGTGCTGAGACACCACGTGATGATCGGGTGTGATAGGCTCTACGTTCAAATACAACGGGTGCAAAACAGTTGCACACGCGGAATACTCAGGTTTAACTTGACGAGCCTAGCATATAACAGATATGGCCTCAGAACACAGAGACCGAAAGGTCGAGCGTGAATCATATAGTAGATATGATCAACATAGTGATGTTCACCATTGAAACTACTCCATCTCACGTGATGATCGGACATGGTTTAGTTGATTTGGATCACGTGATCACTTAGAGGATTAGAGGGATGTCTATCTAAGTGGGAGTTCTTAAGTAATATGATTAATTGAACTTAAATTTATCATGAACTTAGTACCTGATAGTATCTTGCTTGTCTATGTTGTGTAGATAGATGGCTCGTGCTGTTGTTCCGTTGAATTTTAATGCGTTCCTTGAGAAAGCAAAGTTGAAAGATGATGGTAGCAATTACACAGACTGGGTCCGTAACTTGAGGATTATCCTCATTGCTGCACAGAAGAATTACGTCCTGGAAGCACCGCTAGGTGCCAGGCCTGGTGCAAGAGCTACGCCAGATGTTGTGAACGTCTGGCAGAGCAAAGCTGATGACTACTCTATAGTTCAGTGTGCCATGCTTTACGGCTTAGAAACGGGACTTCAACGACGTTTTGAACACCATGGAGCATATGAGATGTTCCAGGAGTTGAAGTTAATATTTCAAGCAAATGCCCGGATTGAGAGATATGAAGTCTCCAATAAGTTCTATAGCTGTAAGATGGAGGAGAACGGTTCTGTCAGTGAGCATATACTCAGAATGTCTGGGTATAACAATCACTTGATTCAACTGGGAGTTAATCTTCCGGATGATTGCGTCATTGACAGAATTCTCCAATCACTGCCACCAAGCTACAAGAGCTTCGTGATGAACTATAATATGCACGGGATGACCAAAACTATGCCCGAGCTCTTCGCGATGCTGAAAGCCGCGGAGGTAGAAATCAAAAAGGAGCATCAAGTGTTGATGGTTAACAAAACCACTAGTTTCAAGAAAAAGGGCAAAGGGAAGAAAAAGGGGAACTTCAAAAAGAACAGCAAGCAAGTTGCTAATCAAGAGAAGAAACCCAAGTCTGGACCTAAGCCTGAAACTGAGTGCTTCTATTGCAAGCAGACTGGTCACTGGAAGCGGAACTGCCCCAAGTATTTGGCGGATAAGAAGGATGGCAAGGTTAACAAAGGTATATATGATATACATGTTATTGATGTATACCTTACTAATTCTCGCAGTAGCACCTGGGTATTTGATACTGGTTCTGTTGCTAATATTTGCAACTCAAAACAGGGGCTACGGATTAAGCGAAGATTGGCTAAGGACGAGGTGACGATGCGCGTGGGAAATGGTTCCAAAGTCGTTGTGATCGCGGTCGGCACGCTACCTCTACATCTACCTTCGGGATTAATATTAGATCTAAATAATTGTTATTTAGTACCAGCGTTGAGCATGAACATTATATCTGGATCTTGTTTGATGCGAGACGGTTATTCATTTAAATCAAAGAATAATGGTTGTTCTATTTATATGAGTAATATCTTTTATGGTCATGCACCATTAAAGAATGGTTTGTTCTTACTTAATCTCGATAGTAGTGATACACATATTCATAATGTTGAGGCCCAAAGATGCAGAGTTGATAATGATAGTGCAACTTATTTGTGGCACTGCCGTTTAGGTCATATCGGTGTAAAATGCATGAAGAAACTCCATACTGATGGACTTTTGGAGTCACTTGATTATGAATCACTTGGCACTTGCGAACCGTGCCTTATGGGCAAGATGACTAAAACACCGTTCTCCGGTACTATGGAGAGAGCAACAGATTTATTGGAAATCATACATACTGATGTATGTGGTCCAATGAATGTTGAGGCTCGTGGCGGATATCGTTATTTTCTCACCTTCACTGATGATCTAAGCAGATATGGGTATATATACTTAATGAAACACAAGTCTGAAACATTTGAAAAGTTCAAAGAATTTCAGAGTGAAGTGGAAAATCATCGTAACAAGAAAATAAAGTTTCTACGATCTGATCGTGGAGGAGAATATTTGAGTTACGAGTTTGGTCTACATTTGAAACAATGCGGAATAGTTTCGCAACTCACGCCACCCGGAACACCACAACGTAATGGTGTGTCCGAACGTCGTAATCGTACTTTACTGGATATGGTGCGATCTATGATGTCTCTTACCGATTTACCGCTATCGTTTTGGGGTTATGCTTTAGAGACGGCCGCATTCACGTTAAATAGGGCACCATCGAAATCCGTTGAGACGACGCCTTATGAACTATGGTTTGGCAAGAAACCAAAGTTGTCGTTTCTTAAAGTTTGGGGCTGCGATGCTTATGTGAAAAAGCTTCAACCTGATAAGCTCGAACCCAAATCGGAAAAATGTGTCTTCATAGGATACCCAAAGGAGACTGTTGGGTACACCTTCTATCACAGATCCGAAGGCAAGATTTTTGTTGCTAAAATCGGAAACTTTCTAGAGAAGGAGTTTCTCTCGAAAGAAGTGAGTGGGAGGAAAGTAGAACTTGATGAGATAACTGTATCTACTCCCTTATTGAGAAGTAGTACGTCACAGAAATCAGTTTCTGTGACGCCTACACCAAATAGGGAGGAAGCTAATAATAATGATCATGAAACTTCAGATCAAGTTTCTACTGAACCTCGTAGATCAACCAGAGTAAGATCCGCACCAGAGTGGTACGGTAATCCTATTTTGGAAGTCATGTTACTAGACCATGATGAACCTACGAACTATGAAGAAGCGATGGTGAGCCCAGATTCCGCAAAGTGGCTTGAGGCCATGAAATCTGAGATGGGATCCATGTATGAGAACAAAGTGTGGACTTTGGTTGACTTGCCCGATGATCGGCAAGCAATAGAGAATAAATGGATTTTTAAGAAGAAGACTGACGCTGATGGTAATGTTACTATCTATAAAGCTCGACTTGTTGCAAAAGGTTTTTGACAAGTTCAAGGTATTGACTACGATGAGACTTTCTCACCCGTAGCGATGCTTAAGTCTGTCCGAATCATGTTAGCAGTTGCCGCATTTCATGATTATGAAATTTGGAAAATGGATGTCAAAACTGCATTCCTGAATGGATTTCTGGAAGAAGAGTTGTATATGATGCAACCAGAAGGTTTTGTCGATCCAAAGGGAGCTAACAAAGTGTGCAAGCTCCAGCGATCCATTTATGGACTGGTGCAAGCCTCTCGGAGTTGGAATAAACGCTTTGATAGTGTGATCAAATTTGGTTTTATACAGACTTTTGGAGAAGCCTGTATTTAGAAGAAAGTGAGTGGGAGCTCTGTAGCATTTCTGATATTATATGTGGATGACGTATTACTGATCGGAAATAATATAGAATTTCTGGATAGCATAAAGGGATACTTGAATAAGAGTTTTTCGATGAAAGACCTTGGTGAAGCTGCTTACATATTGGGCATTAAGATCTATAGATATAGATCAAGACGCTTAATAGGACTTTCACAAAGCACATACCTTGACAAAGTTTTGAAGAAGTTCAAAATGGATCAGGCAAAGAAAGGGTTCTTGCCTGTGTTACAAGGTGTGAAGTCGAGTAAGACTCAATGCCCGACCACCGCAGAAGATAGAGAGAAAATGAAAAATGTTCCCTATGCTTCAGCCATAGGCTCTATCATGTATGAAATGTTGTGTACCAGACCTGATGTGTGCCTTGCTGTAAGTTTAGCAGGCAGGTACCAAAGTAATCCAGGAGTGGATCACTGGACAGCGGTCAAGAGCATCCTTAAGTACTTGAGAAGGACTAAAGATATGTTTCTCATTTATGGAGGTGACAAAGAGCTCGTCGTAAACGGTTACGTCGATGCAAGCTTTGACACTGATTCGGACGATTCTAAATCGCAAACCGGATACGTATTTACATTAAACGGTGGAGCTGTCAGTTGGTGCAGTTCTAAACAAAGCGTCGTGGCGGGATCTACATGTGAAGCTGAGTACATAGCTGCTTCGGAAGCAACTAATGAAGGAGTGTCTGGATGAAGGAGTTCATATCCGATCTAGGTGTTGTACCTAGCGTATCGGGTCCAATGAAAATCTTTTGTGACAATACTGGTGCAATTGCCTTGGCAAAGGAATCCAGATTTCACAAAAGAACCAAACACATCAAAAGACGCTTCAACTCCATCCGGGATTTAGTCCAGGTGGGAGACATAGAGATATGCAAGATACATACGGATCTGAATGTTGCAGACCCGTTGACTAAGCCTCTTCCACGAGCAAAACATGATCAGCACCAAGACTCCATGGGTGTTAGAATCATTACTTTGTAATCTAGATTATTGACTCTAGTGCAAGTGGGAGACTGAAGGAAATATGCCCTAGAGGCAATAATAAAGTTATTATTTATTTCCTTACATATCATGATAAATGTTTATTATTCATGCTAGAATTGTATTAACTGGAAACATAATACATGTGTGAATACATAGGCAAACAGAGTGTCACTAGTATGCCTCTACTTGACTAGCTCATTAATCAAAGATGGTTATGTTTCCTAACCATGAACAAAGAGTTGTTATTTGATTAACGAGATCACATCATTAGTTGAATGATCTGATTGACATGACCCATTCCATTAGCATAGCACCCGATCGTTTAGTATGTTGCTATTGCTTTTATCCATGACTTATACATGTTCCTTTAACTATGAGATTATGCAACTCCCGTTTACCGTAGGTACACTTTGTGTGCTACCAAACGTCACAACGTAACTGAGTGATTATAAAGGTGCTCTACAGGTGTCCCCGAAAGTATTTGTTGGGTTGGCGTATTTCGAGATTAGGATTTGTCACTCCGAATGTCGGAGAGGTATCTCAGGGCCTTCTCGGTAATGCACATCACATAAGCCTTGCAAGCATTGCAACCAATGAGTTAGTTGCGAGATGATGTATTACGGAATGAGTAAAGAGACTTGCCGGTAACGAGATTGAACTAGGTATTGGATACCGACGATCGAATCTCTGGCAAGTAACATACCGATGACAAAGGGAACAACGTATGTTGTTATGCGGTCTGACCGATAAAGATCTTCATAGAATATGTAGGAGCCTATATGGGCATCCAGGTCCCGCTATTGGTTATTGACCGAAGACGTGTCTCGGTCATGTCTACATTGTTCTCGAACCGTAGGGTCCACACGCTTAACGTTACGATGACAGTTACTATGAGTTTATGCATTTTGATGTACCGAAGGAGTTCGGAGTCCCGGATGTGATCACGAACATGACGAGGAGTCTCGAAATGGTCGAGACGTAAAGAATGATATATTGGAAGCCTATGTTTGGACATCGGATGTGTTCCAGGTGAAATCAGGATTTTACCGGAATACCGGGAGGGTTACCGGAACCCCCCGGGAGCATAATGGGCCAACATGGGCCTTGGTGGAGAGGTGAGAGGGCTGCCCTCATGGGCTGCGCGCCTCCCCCCTTCCCCTAGTCCTATTAGGACTAGGAGAGGTGGCCGGCCCCCTCTCTCTCTCTCTCCCCCTTGGAGAATCCTAGTCCAACTAGGATTGGGGGGGGGGGAATCCTACTCCCAGAGGGAGTAGGACTCTCCTGGCGCGCCAGGCTTGGCCGGCCAGCCCCTCCCCCTTGGCTCCTTTATATACGAGGGCAGGGGGCACCCCATAGACACACAATTGATCATTGAGATCTTTCCTTAGCCGTGTGCGGTGCCCCCTTCTACCAAATTCCACCTCGGTCATATCGTTGCAGTGCTTAGGCGAAGCCCTGCGCCGGTAACACATCAAGATCGTCACCACGCCGTCATGCTGACGGAACTCTTCTCCGACGCTTTGCTGGATCGGAGCCCGGGGATCGTCATCGAGCTGAACGTGTGCCAAGAACTCGGAGGTGCCGGAGTAACGGTGCTGTGATCGGTTGGATCGCGAGGAGAACGTACGACTACTTCCTCTATGTTGTGTCAACGCTTCCGCTTCGGTCTACGAGGGTACGTAGACAACACTCTCCCCTCTCGTTGCTATGCATCACCATGATCTTGCGTGTGCGTAAGAAAATTTTGAAATTACTACGTTCCCCAACAATATCCCCTCTTATATAACTCCAAATACAAAACTAGGAATTTTCCCCTTCTTAGTTTTCAACCTAGTATTTTACAAAAATGAGTTGACATTTTTCTAAGCACTTTGGTTTTTCTGTTTTATTATTGCCTTATTTTCTCGTTATTATTTTGCGACGATAGATTGCGTTGCTGACGAAGGAGTTGGACCAGAAGACTTTGAAGACCCAGAAGACTTTGCTGAGCCAGGCAAGCAGCCCTTTGACCATGTCTATGAAACCCCTTTTTATGCATGTCATATAGCACTTTATTAGTGTTGCTCCGAAATCATGATGTGATGGTAACCGCTTTGGTGGGTTGCCTTCGTTACTTCCTCGTTGGTATCTGCATTATGCATGACCCTACCTTCTTATGAGGGTTATGCCGGTGGGAGTAGATAGGATGCCAAAGTAGTTGCTACGCAAAAAGGGACGAGTATATGCATGGTGATGGAGTCAAAGTGTTTTCAAAGACTTTTCGAAAACCCCGTCGGGTGCCACTTATGCCCGAGGGAGACAATGAGATGGGTAACCACTTGATGACGAAGTGGTGTACCAAGGCAAGTGTGTGTGTTGTTTTCGAAAACAGGATTAGATTTAAGATTTGTTGACTATCCCAACCTTACATGCGCAACCACTCTACCCTTATATGGGAAAGGGCATTATTGATTACCGAGGTTGATACTAGCTTGGAGCCCGCATTACTAGTGATGGGGGAGAGTTGGTGCTCTCTCTCGGGACGGGGTCGTGCCAGGTAGGGCAGCCATGACTGTTTTCACAGGGCACCAGATACACCGTTGTGTCCCCTCTCGGATGTTACGATCTCGAGTGAGTCTCGCATGATGTTCATCGTGAGGATACAGAACAACGAGTGGACTCCATGTTAGTGTCGTCTAGGGAAAGATAGTGATCGGGTACTTACCCCGGGTACTTGAGGTACCGCGGGTCGTGGTCGACACGTAAGTTCCCTGGATCTTGTGGGTAAAGTAAGCAACCTCTACAGAGTGTAAAACTATTCGAATAGCCGTGTCCACGGTCAAGGACAGTTGGGCGGTGCTGCTTAAACTACGTCCACGTGTTTGCAAACGAGTGAGTGTGTTGGATAAGTGGGAAGAACTAGTTGGGTCAACTCAAGGACTTGACATGATCGAGTTGGGTTGGTGCCCACTCTATCTATGATGATATCTGTAACCTGTCCTCATGGTTATTTGAATTCTCATGATGCATGTCTTACAAGTTGATTGAACATGTCATTGCACTCAAAACTAGCTTTCTGCAAAAATTTACCTATGTCATGCATATTGTACCTTGAACCAACATGGGTTGCTTGCGAGTACATTCAAAGTACTCATTCGCTTGCCACTTGTTATTTAATTGGCCATGCATGGAAGAACAGGAGTTCGAAGAAGAATTCTTTGGAGACGAACATGCGAACTAGGACGTTTCCCAGTCAGAATGCCTGTAGGGTTAAGGCAGATGGCATGGGTTCTACTTATCGACGAAGATTTCCGCTGCTTGTGTTACATTTGATGTTCAGCCCTTAAGGCTTTATCTATGTAAGACTTGACCATAATGGTCATAATTTGTGTAAGACGGTATGAATGGATGTAAGACTCTTGTTATTCAGCTTCTGTGTGTTCAGTGAGCATTGATCTCTGGGATCACTGTACACGTGCATTCGGTGATCACGACTTGTGAGTCGGGGTCGCCACAGCCAGTTTGTCTCTCACAATCTATTTTAGCATTAATAGTGTTCAAGAAAGGTCTACCAAAGATAATGGGACATAAGTCATTTTGTGAGGAACCAAGAACAAGAAAACCAGTAGGGTATTTTATTTTCCCACACAAGAATTCAACATCTCTAACAATCCCAATTGGTGATATAGTATCTCTATTATCAAGTTTAATAGTAACATATATGTCGTCTATCTCTGCGGGTGGTATGTCATTCATAATTTCTTGGTATAAGGAGTAGGGAATAGCACTCACGCTAGCACCTATGTCACATAAACCGTGATTACAGTGATCCCCTATTTTAACTGAGACAACGCGCATGCCAACAACAGGTCCGTGTTTATCCTTTTTATTAGGTTTGGCAATTCTAGCAGCTTCTTCACAGAAGTAAATCACATGCCTGTCTACATTTTCTTCTAAGAGATCCTTCAACATAGCAATACTAGGTTCTACTTTAAGTTGTTCATCTGGTTTAGGTGTTCTAATGTAACTATTGTTAACCACAGTTGAAACTTTAGCATGTTCCTTTATCCTGACAGGGAAAGGTGGTTTTTCAATATAAGTAGTAGGAACAACTAGATCAACATTATAATGTATAGTTTCTTCTTTAACTGGTACCGGTTCTTTAGTTTTTTTCTTAATAGGTGGGTGATATTTAAACCACTTCTCCTTAGGGAATTCAACATGACTAACAAATGATTCACAAAAGGAGGCTATTATCTCAGAGTCAAGTCCACATTTAGTGCTAAACTTTTGAAAAGCATCGGTATTCATAAAAGATTTAGCACAATCATACTTAAGCTAGATACCTGACTCTTTACCTCCTCAAGTTCCCAATCTTCAGAGTTCCTTTTAATTATTTCCGAAGGATCCCACCGGAATTCAATAGTCTTCTTCATAAAAGAACCAGCACAAGGAGTATCAAGCATTGATCGATCATTATAAGAAAGCCAAGCATAAAAATTCTGGACAATAATTTCTCTTGAGAGCTCATGATTGGGGCATGAATATAACATTGAATTAAGCCTCCCCCAAGATAGAGTGATACTTTCTCCATCACGAGGCCAAAAATTATATATGTAATTCCGATCACGATGAAGTAGATGCATAGGATATATTTTTTTGGTGAAACTCCAATTTCAATCGATTCCAGTTCCATGATCCAGTATTATCGTATAGCCTATACCATGTCAACGCTTTTCCCTTCAAAGATAAAGGGAAAACCTTTTTCATAACTTCATCTCCGGGTAAACCTGCAAGCTTAACAATCCACAGATTTGTTCCACATATATCAAGTGCATATCAGGATGTTCTGTTCTGTCTCCTGCATAAGGATTAGCTAGAAGTTGTTTGTGACGCCCCCGATTCAATCGTACACTAATCATGCACGCAAATGTGTACGATCAAGATCAGGGAAGATATCACAACACAACCCTACAAATAAAATAAGTCATACAAGCATCATAATACAAGCCAGGGGCCTCGAGGGCTCGAATACAAGTGCTCGATCATAGACGAGTCAGCGGAAGCAACAATATCTGAGTACAGACATAAGTTAAACAAGTTGCCATAAGATGGTTAGCACAAACGGGGATACAGATCGAACGAGGCGCAAGCCTCCTGCCTGGGATCCTCCTAAACTACTCCTGGTCGTCGTGAGCGGGCTGCACGTAGTAGTAGGCACCTCCGGTGTAGTAGGAGTCATCGGCAACGGTGGTGTCTGGATCCTAGGCGCCAACATCTGGTTGCAACAACCAGGTAGAAGGGAAAGGGGGAAAAGAGGGAGAAAAGCAACCGTGAGTACTCATCCAAAGTACTCGCAAGCAAGGAGCTACACTACATATGCATGGGGATATGTGTAAAGGGACATATCGGTGGACTGAACTGCAGAATGCCAGAATAAGAGGGGGATAGCTAATCCTGTCGAAGACTACGCTTCTGGCCATCTCCGTCTTGCAGCATGTAGAAGAGAGTAGACTGAAGTCCTCCAAGTAGCATCACATAGCATAATCCTACCCGGCGATCCCCTCCTCGTCACCCTGTTAGAGAGCGATCATCGGGTTATATCTGGCACTTGGAAGGGTGTGTTTTATTAAGTATCCGGTTCTAGTTGTCATAAGGTCAATGTACAACTCCAAGTCGTCCTGTTACCGAAGATCACGGCTATTCGAATAGATTAACTTCCTTGCAGGGGTGCACCACATAACCCAACACGCTTGATCCCATTTGGCCGGACACACTTTTTGTGGTCATGCCCAGCCATGGACGATCAACACGTCGCAGCCCCACCTAGGCACAACAGAGAGGTCAGCATGCCGGTCTAAACCTAAGCGCACAGGGGTCTGGGCCCATCGCCCTTAGCACACCTGCACGTTGCGTACGCGGCCGGAAGCAGAACTAGCCCCCTTAATACAAGCGCGAGCTTACGTTCCAATCTGGCACGCGCCACTCAGTCACTGACGTCACGAAGTGCTACAGCTGATACCACGACGTCGAGTGCTCATAACTTTCCCACGTAGTTGGTTAGTGTGTATAGGCCAGTAGCAAGACTCAGATCAAATACCAAGATCTCGTTAAGCGTGTTAAGTATCCGCGAACGCCGACAGGGCCAGGCCCACCTCTCACCCAGGTAGTCTCAACCTGCCCTGTCGCTCCGCCACAAAGATCCACCCAGAGGGCCGTCGGGACAAAGGTCCTTTCAGCCCCCAATCCGTGAATCACTCGCGGGTACTCCTCGAGCCGACCCGACTTTAGTCACCACATGTATCATGTATAAAGTATAGTATATACCCGTGATCACCTCCCGAGTGATCACTACCCGATAGTATAGCACAGCAGACGGACAAGAATGTAGGGCCACTGATGGAAGACTACCATCCTATACTAAGCATGTAGGATTGCAGGTAAAGGTAACAACAGTAGTAACAAGGACAGGCTATGCATCAGGATAGGGTAACGGAAAGCAGTAACATGCTACACTACTCTAATGCAAGCAGTATAGAAGAGAATAGGCGATATCTGGTGATCAAGGGGGGCGTGCCTGTAAGCTCAGCCGAGAAGGAGGGGTCGTCAATACCGTAGTCGAACTGGGGGTTGCCGACAGCCTCGGGGTCTACCGGAAAGAAGTAACGGAGGGGGGAACACAATAATACGGAGCAAAACAAAGCATCACAAAACATAACGAGGCAATATGCGGTGCTAGGTATGCCCTAACACGGTGGGAGGTGATACCGACAAAGGGGGGAAGCATCCGGGAAAGTATCCCCGGTGTTTCGCGTTTTCGGACATATGAACCGGAGGGGGAAAGTTGCGTGTTTGCTATGCTAGGGATGTGTGGCGGATGAACGGGCCGCTTACCCAGATTCGTCTCGTCGTTCTAAGCAACTTTCATGTACAAAGTTTTTTCATCTGACTTATGGTTTACTTTATATGATTTTATAAAGTTTTAGCAATATTTTGGAATTTAATCTAATTCGAAAATAAAAGACGAAATGCAATGGGTACGCAGTGAGTGTACCCAGCAGGGCACATGTGTGGCTGACACTGGGTCCCAGTTGACAGCTTAGTCAGCAGTCAACGTTGACCCGTCAAAGGGGAAATAGTGCAAGTAGGGCCGAGTTGTCATAGACTTAGATATTTTTAAGTTAACTTAGCACTTTAATTAACAGTGGGTCCACCTGCCATGGACACATTAGTTGACCTAACACTAATTAACCCCTAAGTACAACAATTTATCCCAACTAATTGGGATGTCCTCGCCTGGCAGTAGCATTATCCGGCCACACACACGCACAACACACATCTCTCGGCCATGGCTATGGACGAGGCATAGCGCAGGAGCAGCGAGCAGCGCAGTAGTAGAGCAGCAGAAGAGCAGCCAAGCAGGAAGCCAACAACGCAGCATCAACAGCAGGCACTAGTGCCAGCGGCGGCAAGCGGCAAGAATGGTGGCCGGTGCTCAGCAAGAAGCAACAGCAGCGGCAAGAGTACCGGCAAAGCAGTATAGAAGCAAAGCAAAAGCAGTAGCAGCAGCATGCGGGAGCGGCGGCAAGCGAGGGCATGGGCATGGTGGCGGCACGGGTCGGCGAACAGGTGGCGCAGCCACGCGTGGGGGCGCGACCGGCACGGGGCTCGTAGGGGCGGCGCGCACGAGACACGGCCGCGGGCGCGATGCAGGGGATTTCGGGCGCGGCCGGTGGCGTGACAAGCGTGAAGTTGACCGCGGCGGCTACGACATCTACGGCGACGGAAACAACATGTAGTAGATTGGTAAATGAGCAGGGCCTCACAACGGAGGTCGGAGGCGACTCGGGGCAGCCGGAGGAGGTCGAGGATGACGGCGAGATGCGGCGGTCATAGGAAGAAGAAGACGACCGCGTCGGCTTCGGGGAGGAAGGAGACGCCGTAGGCGTCGCTGCGCAACTCCACCGGTCGGCCTCGATCAGGTGGAGGACGAGGGCGACACCGGGGAGGTCGTAGGATGGCTCGACGAGGCCCAGGGAGGGCGTTGGCCATGGCCACAGTGGAGCGACGGCGATGGCAGCGCCCGATGGATCTGGAGGAGGGGGAAGGGAGAGGGGTGGGGGCGAGTGGAGCAGAGCAGGCAAGTGGGGGGCGAGGGGGCTGAGGTGTCGGAGAGCTGGCGGCCTTATCCTCCTCCTAGTGTCGCCGGCGAGGCGGTCGGGTGGGAGCGCGTCCAGGCGCCCGGTCGGAGGAGCAGTGTGAGGAGGGGATCGACCGCGGGTGTGGGGGTTGGGCTGGGCCGACTCTAGTGGCTTGGGTCCAGGGAATGGGGGCGGCTTGTTTACCTTTTTTATTTAATATTTTTGCCTTTTGTTTATTTTTCTTTTACTGTCTATTAGTTTCCTATTTTGTTTTCTAATTATTTTATTTTTATAAAATATAAAATAGTACCTAAACTAGCATTTCCAAATCTACCACTGCCAATATTATTTTGGCATCTAATTAAAATAGTTTGTAATGTTATAATCTAAAAAGCCAGTTACTTATTTGTCTTATCCACTGTTTTAATTATTATAGGGCATTAAACCACTTTTTAAAAATGTTGGTTCACCACCATAATTAGTTATGGAATATTTGGTTCAATCCGAACATTGTAGTTTTAATATTTGAAAACTTTTATTGTTTACTTGATTTAGAATTTGAATTTGAATCGGTTTCGAATTAAGGCGAGATTAGGAATAGTAATCGAGTTGACGTGGCATCATTAGTACAGGGTTACTGTAGCTTAATTATCCGGGCGTCACAAATCTCCTCTACTACAAGAAATCTCGTCCCGAGATTTAGGAGATGGAGTACGGGGGGAAGTTTTGGTTACGAAATTCTAACGGATCTTCTCGGCCTTGGTTGCTCTTCTCGAAGAGGATGACCCATAGCGTTGATGCCTTCATTTCTCTGCTTCAGGTCATCATGGTGAAATCGGCTTCCTTTCTTCTGGAACTGCATCGTACTTACGAAAGAATAAAGGGTGGACATACAGGGAGAACAGTCCTCTTCAAGGTCGACTATCTGGTCGATAACATCGAGGAAGGTGGCGAAAGTAACTCTCGAATTGAAACTTACGAAAATATCAAGAGCAAAGTAAGGAGGTATCATGGGAAGTTTCAAGCAGGCAGGCAATCGTTCGATGCCTGAAATAGAGCGTGAAAAGGGTTCAAAGCAATGGGAATAAGTATTCTATCTGATACCAGAATTGATGATCTCTTGGAAGATGGCTCGTGAATTACATATGAGACCACGCGTGAGGAATAACTTTGGGAACAAGGGGATGGACAGGAGAGTTTGGATCATGTGGAACTATGGGTTATGGGCCCACTATGTGGATTAAAAGTAGGAAGAGCGGTGACATCTTGCACGGTCATGATAGCAAGGCATGTCAGAGGATAGCCTGTCAGTTATGTCGGCAACAACATCAGTACCAAGGGCGAGGGACGAAGAGAACCATCTTTCCTGCTCGTTGAACGAGTCGGACCAGTAGCCAAGGTTCTCGTCCATCGATGGCTACCGAAATGTCATAAACAATAGTAACAGGGTCTTACTAACAGAGTGGTACATCGAGGTGCTTACATAGGCAGGAGAATGTTACTGCTTAGATCATATAGATCAAAGAAACGTTAAACCAACCAATGGAAAGGAAAATATGATTATCAGATTAAACAGAACAATGGAAAGGAAAATGTGTTTAAACATATTCTAGGGGTATACCCTTCCCAAGGACAAGCAGAGCATGATATCCATGACAGGATAGAATGTAGAGAACTCTTTAGGTAGGGGAGAGAATTTTCATGACATTAACCATACAACGGTGTTTGGATAATCGAGCGGGAAACATTTAGTATTGGGCTTCAAATGTTCTTGTGGAAAAATGGAGCACCATGGACATGCTTCGAGATAGCATTGGCATGGTCGACAGGTGAAGATCAGACTTTGGAAACACAAAGGATCTATCGCAAACAACTTACAGAATAAGTCTTACAATTTCCTCATGAAAGAATTGTTAACTTTGTAAAAAAGGAAACTATAACACTAGGTCCTCCGGTCAGGTGCGCTGGGCATGAGATCACCTTACCGAGTCGTATAAAGACCAATGTTATAACTCTTGAAAATATGTTCCAACCTGTCGGCGTTCTCGGAACGGGCGTCCCCAGACTTGCCTGCCTGCGGCCTGCGGCGTGGCTCAAAGGGGCCCCAGCACGGCCCATCTTCATCAACACAAGACCCAAGACCCTCGCGAGGGGCCAAGCCTCGCGGGGCGGACGACACAAAGCTTCCTCAGGCGCGGCCTCATCAGGCTGGCTCACAAGGAGGCGGAGAGATCAAGGCGGGGTACCTCACGAGGTGCCCATGACGTAAGCCATGACGGCCAAGGGCACCAGGCGGGCGCCAGCTTGCACTGTGTCCTCCTTTCCTCTTTGGTGTAAAGGGGGCAAGCGCAGGCGAGAGGATCAGGCAAAGGCATCCATTTTGGTGCAACGAGACCAAGAACAGCTCCGCGACAAGGAGGAGGTCATCGTGGAGCCCAAGCCAGCGTCATCACCAGAGCCTTTGGCAGGCGAGGACCAACTTTAGTCAGGATAAGTGTACCAGATGTTCCCCTTCAAAATGGCCAACTGTTGGCGCCCTTCACGCTCAATATTTGGGAAGAGGCCCAGGGCCTTTGCCTATAAATAGGACTAGCCACCCCCAAGGTAGGGCGAATCAAGGTAGAGGCAATCAAGATAGACGGAGGTCGAGAACTAGCGAGCTAGAATCCAGAGAGAAAGAAGGGCGGCTGAACTCCTCCTAGCAGTTCATCCTCCCAGCCAAGAACAGGCCCTCGCGAGGCTGTTCTTCCTTGTATTGTTCATCCTCATCAGCCCAAGATGCAATCCACCACGCCACATTGGAGTAGGGTATTACACCACATCGGTGGCCCGAACCAGTATAAACCTTGTGTCTCTTGTGTTGTTCTTTTAGTAGTTTAGATCTTTGCGAGAAGGGGAGGTAGAGAGCGTAATCTCCGCGCGCACCCCAGAGTTCAAACCCTAGGGTCTGCCGGAACCCGTAATCCGACATTTGGCGCGCCAGGTAGGGGTGCGCCGGAATTTGTTTTCCACCGGTCCGCTCTCCTCCGACCGTCGCATCCATGTCCGACGCCCGTCGGGCCCGCACCGAGCGCCGGGTCGCCATCGCTTCCCGCGTTTCCCAGACGGCTCCCGTCAGCGGGCGTCCTCGTCGTTCCCCGTCGCCACCGGCCCGGCGGGGAACGAGCAGCAAGCATCGTCTCAGCATCCATCCGTGCGGAAAGACGGCCGTACCGCTACTCCTTCGCTCACACCCACTGGTTCTTCGTCCCGCGCGCTCCGCGCGCCCTTGGAGGCTCGAGTTGCGCTCATCGCGGCGAATGAGCTCCTGCGCTACCGTCCCGTCGACGACGTCTACGAAGAGTGGCTCGACCGCGTCGTCGAGCTCGTCCGCGCCGCAGGGGGCTCTCCCACGCCGTCCGTTCCGCTGCGCCGCGCCCCGTCCCGCGCGGGCAACGAAGCTCCGGGGGCGTACCAGCCGGCCCCTCTTCAAGAAGACGCCATGGCTCCAAGGCGCGCGGCCCCTGGCAGGAACCCGCTCCGTCAGGCGCCGGCGCGACAAGAGCAGAGTTGCCAAGAAGTCCCTCGCCCACAAGAAGCTGCCCGGGCGCTCCCTGCTCTAGCACGTCGCGACCCTGCACCTGCTCCCACGCGTCAAGACCCCGCGCTGCTCCCAGCCGCAGCGCATGGGGACCCGCAAGACCAAGCTCTCCATCACCCAAAGCCTCCCGTGACCACCGCAGGCTGCCGTGCCTACACCACCGAGCTGCGCAGCGTCGCATGGCCCGGCAAGTTCAAGCCGGACCTGCCTCGTTACGACGGCACGACCAACCCAGCAGAGTTCCTCCAGCTCTATGAGCTGGGCATCGAAGCTGCCAGTGGGGACGAGAAGGTCATGGCGAACTGGTTCCCCATGGCGCTCAAGGAAGGAGCTCGCACCTGGCTCCTGAATCTGGCTCCAGGCACGATCTCTTCCTGGGACCAGATGCGCACCTGCTTCATCGCCAACTTCCAAGGTACTCGCGATCGGCCGCCTGCCGTGAGCGACATGCGCCGCATCAAGCAACAACCCGGTGAGACCCTGCAAAAGTACATCCAGCGCTTCAACAGTGCGCGCCTCAAGATCCCCAGGGTGTCCGAGGAGGCCATCATCTCAGCCTTCTCCGATGGTGTGCGCGACGTCAAAATGAAGGAGGAGCTGGCAATGCATGAAGACTTGTGCATCTCCCTGGAGCTATTCAACTTGGAGACCAAGTGCGCCAGGGCTGAGGAAGGCCGCCTCTCCCTCCTCGAGCTGCCTGCCGCAGACCCGGAAGAGAAGAAGCCGAAGGCAAAGGACGTAAAGCGCAAGGGGCCTGCCGTGCTCGCGGCAGAACCAGACACCAAAAGGGGCAAAGATCTGCCTGAATCCTCCAGGGGCAGCCGGTACTATGTGTACCATGACCTCCACACCCACAACACCAACGAATGCCAAGAACTCCGCGCCATGCGAGAAGGAAGGATCAGCCGTCGTCCTGACCGTGCTGACCGGGGCTACGGTCGAGGAGGAGGAAGAAACGCAGGACGCTGGGAAGACCGTGGTCCGCGCCAAGGATGGCGTGATCAACCTCACGAGGATCGCTGGCGGGACCTGACTCGCGAGGGAGACTGGAGGGATCAACCTCGTGAAGATCGCCCACAAGGCAACGCAGACCTCCCTCCACTGCTGCCTCACCCAAGGAGGAATGAGGACCGCCATCAAGACGAAGGGCTGGGGGCTTCCAGGAGCCACGCGCAATGGCTTGCATCCTGGGCGGAGCTCAAGCCCCAGCCTCCCAACGCCTCTTCAAGCAGTTTGCCCACGAAGTGAATGCAGTCTTACCCAAGCTCGAGGCAACGCACCCTCTCAGGTGGTCGGTGTGCACCATCACGTTCAGCTTAGCGGATCAGCTCAAGTGTGCGGCCACAGCCGGAGTCCTCCCGATGTTGTGCTCACCAGTCATCAGCAACGTACTGGTCATCAGGACCCACATCGATGGAGGGGCAGGGCTCAACGTCCTGTCCGTAGAAACATTCAACAATCTCCAAGCACCCTATGACCAGATTCAGCCAACCAAGCCTTTCTCCGGGGTCACTGATGGCTCCACGGTCCCGATTGGGCAGGTCCGCCTCCCTGTCACCTTCGGGGCACGCAGCAACTACCGCACCGAGCTCATCGACTCCGACGTCGCTCACATCCGCCTGCCGTACAATGCCATCCTCGAGTATCCAGCGCTGGCCAAGTTTATGGCCGTAACTCACCATGGCTACAACGTCCTCAAGATGCTGGGAAGTGACGGAGTCATCATGGTACCTTGCGAAGAAAGGGATGCAGTGTGTTCCCTGGAGCTAGCCTTCCAGGCCGCGTCACTGGAAGACCCGGATCGAGGAAGCAGGAGGCTTCCCGAGACCACCCCCAAGAAGAAGAAGACATCGTCATGTTCAGCCCCTCAGGAGGCAGGTCCCTCAGGGCCTGTGCCTACCCAGGGGGATCCTCCCTCCATCGCATAGGAAAGCGCGCCCGGCGCCCTCCTCAGGCAGGGCTCGAGGGCTCTCCCCTGGAGGGCCACCGACCTGGCCAAGGTCACGAGTGAGGCGCTTGGGCACCACGTGGGAGGCGTGTTTCAAAGCACGTTTCCCTCAAGAAGGAGAAAAGCAAGGAGGGCCAGACCCTCAGGAGTTCGTCAGCGAAGTCATTCAAGAGCTACAGGAATCGAGAATCATGAGAGGTTGCCGCCGTCTACCGGCTGTGGCTCCCTATCCAGGCGACGATGGTGGGCTGCGCGTCTGCATCGACATACCAGGGCTCAACCAAGTCGCCACGATGGAGCGCCTCTGGCCCTCGCAAGTGGGGCGCTGGGAGGTCCGCCCCACAGCTACGTTCGCATGCCTTACGGCTTGCCGAGCGCGGCTGCTACGTACCAGCGCATCATGAGGGGCATCATGGAGGCTCAAGACGAAAGGCGTTCCGCAGCCTTGGTGGAGATGGAGATGATTCGCGAGGAGCCACCAGCGCCTCCAGAGCCTCCCGAGGCCCCTGGGCCTGGGGGCTCGTGAGGACCGGCTTCCGCAGCCCACCGAGTCTGCTGCACCAACACTGCTTCATCCTCGACATCTTCAGGTGACATCTTTGAAGTTTCATGTCTAGATGGGAGCGCCCTCCCAGGGCTGCATCATTCCCAGGCCGCGTGGGTCCGTCCCTGCGGCATGTACCCCTTTTTATTTCATGTTGATTAGCTTGCTTTGTTGGGGACGCCCCTCGGGCCGCACCATCCCCAAGTCGCTCGGGCCTGACCCATCGATGTCTACCTTCCCAGCACCTATTTGGATGAATTCACTCCTTCGCAGCTAATGTGTTTGACCTAGTTGCCCACTCAACTGACGCCAACTGACGGAGCTGCTCCCAAACGGCACGGCGCTTGCGCATGGGTCCGTCCCTGCAACGCCGACAAACCTGAGTGGCTGAGCTCTGGCCGCGGCAGCCCCGCACTGCGCCACCTCGTCAAGCCCTCAGTGCCTCACCACCCCTCGGAAGCAACCAATGGCTGACTATCAATTGCCATGGCAATCCCTTGCTCTTTCTATGATGGTCTGCAGGATCCCCTAAAGGAGTCGCGTCAGGCAAGGCCCTTGCGGAGCCTCCTCCACTCTCAACTGCGTGAACCGCTTGCACGTTAAGGGGGGGGGGTGCCTGAGCATCGCGACTAAGGGCTCCCACCGGCTCTCCAGCCCTCACCCTCTGGCCTTGACCACAGCATCGCGACCTGGCATACCAGCGACGGCTGAGACTTGCTCGAGGGCCGGGACCCGAGGACATAGAGAAGAAAGGGGAGTAAGGGCGAGAGGGGGGAGCACTCGAGGACCTCGTCGAGCGAGCCCACGCCTGCCGATGCGCGGACCTTGCGACACACCAGGGAGCGGTCCCTGATCCTCGAGATAAGTCACTACCCAGAAGCACCAGCCACCGTGGCGCTGTCCCCGCACCTAATGCAATCCCGTGTTAGCGACGCCGCTCTCCTTTCTCACCGAACGATGGCTGCTTGAGCGCCAAGGGGGACCTCCTGAGCATCGCGACTCAGGGGCTTTTACCGGACCTCGGGTCGCTCACCTCCTGGCCTTGACCACGGCATCGCGACCTAGCATACCAGCAACGGCTGAAGCCGCCTGACTGGGACCTGTCGGCGCAGAGCACCAAGCCCTCGCGAGGTTCGAAAGGAAGGACTGAGCTAAAACGGAATGAGCAACTCACACAATTCTACTACAAGGGTTGTATTAACAAACGGGATTACAGACACCTTACAAGCCCCCGCGGGGCGCGACTTTGATTCCTCGTAGGGAACGGATCCTAGAGGGACGCTAACTACACGTGCCCCTGCAAAAGACGCCATCATCAACAGTGGGCCGTTGAGCACCGGCACCAACCCCATCCAGATCAGGATCGGCGACGACCAGATGAGCCCGCCCTGCTCCAGGAGCGGCGCCGGCTTGGGGGCTGGTAGCTGTCGTTGCTCGTCTCCGGACTCACGAAGAGTTCGCCGGAGTCGCTGGATCCTCCGACGCCTCCGTCGCCCGAGGAGCCGCCAAGGGGGCGGTCGGCGGGCCCGGTCCTCGCCGTGGCAGGGTCTCGACCACCTCTCCTGGGGCAGCACTCCAGTCGGCGTCCGTTCGCGTCAAAGACCTTGAAGAACATCATCGAGGCACCATCGTACTCCAAGTGGACCATGAGGGCGCCCCTCGCTCTGCAACCACGGGCGATCTCGCCCCAGCCTCGAGTCATGAAGACCTCGCCCGAGGCAACGACCGTGACCTCTGCCTCGGTCGCGGGAGTGCTGCAGCTGGCATGCTGCAGCCATAGCTCCAGGGGCCTTCCCCGCGGGATAACGGAGGCGAAAAAGTAAGGAGAGGCGCAAGAAAGGGGATCTGAGCAGCAACCGAGGAAGCAGAAAAAGCAAAGCCGGGCGGATGCCGCCCCTTTATCAACTCGCGCGATAGCGGAGATGCCCACGTCCCATCAACTGCCACGCGGCACCCAAGACCGCAGGCTGTTAGGGCCCGCGGCGCTTCGCCCTTGCCCTTTCGCCTCTCGGCACGGCCAAGTCCGGGAGCGCCTTGGGCCCGGGGGCTACTGTCGGCGTTCTGGGAACGGGGGTCCCCAGACTTGCTTGCCTGCGGCCTGCGGCGTGGCTCAAAGGGGGCCCAGCACGGCCCATCTTCATCAACACAAGACCCAAGACCTTCGCGAGGGGCCAAGCCTCACGGGGCGGACGACACAGAGCTTCCAGAGGCGCGGACTCATCAGGCTGGCTCACGAGGAGGCGGAGAGATCAAGGTGGGTACCTCACGAGTTGCCCATGACGTAAGCCATGACGACCAAGGGCACCAGGCGGGCGCCAGCTTGCACAGTGTCCTCCTTTCCTCTTTGGTGTAAAGGGGGCAAGCGCAGGCGAGAGGATCAAGCAAAGGCATCCATTTCGGTGCAACGAGACCAAGACCAGCTCCGCGACGAGGAGGAGGTCATCGTGGAGCCCAAGCCAGCGTCATCACTAGAGCCTTTGGCAGGCGAGGACCAACTTTAGTCAGGATAAGTGTACCAGATGTTCCCCTTCAAAATGGCGGAGGTCGAGAACTAGCGAGCTAGAATCCAGAGAGAAAGAAGGGCGGCTGAACTCCTCCTAGCAGTTCATCCTCCTAGCCAAGAACAGGCCCTCGCGAGGCTGTTCTTCCTTGTATTGTTCATCCTCATCAGCCCAAGAGGCAATCCACCACGCCACACTGGAGTAGGGTATTACACCACATCGGTGGCCCGAACCAGTATAAACCTTGTGTCTCTTGTGTTGTTCTTTCAGTAGTTTAGATCTTTGCGAGACGGAGAGGTAGAGAGTGTAATCTCCGCACGCACCCCAGAGTTCGAACCCTAGGGTCTGCCGGAACCCGTAATCCGACACAACCATCATATCTAACCGACATTCAGATCTTATTGGCGTCAGGATACCTCGGACTAGGGATGCCTGAGAAGAAAAGATGCAACACAATTGACGAGATGACATTATAAGATTCTCGGGCAATGAACTATGGAAGTGAGTTCCAAAACAAGATTTCATCGGTAAACCAAGGAGAGGATGAGGAGGTGGCTGATGAACTCAGCGACAATTCATCAAGATTTCCAAAGGATGGATTTCCACAATTAAATATTGAATGAAAATGCACCTGGAAATATGGACCAAGTAGGACGAACAAAGTTAGAATGGTGATTCAATAACGAAACTATCGGCCATTCACTTCAAAACAATAGGGTTGCTAGAGATATCAAATTCCCACAACAGAGTTCACTCAACACGGGGGCCAAGAAAAGAATGGTGATGGCGAGAAGCATCACTGTAACAAGAATTTCTTAAGAGGTGGTGAAACTCTCACAACATTCTTGATATAGAGGACAGTAGTACTACAAGGTAGATCATAACCTAAGCTAGATAGCAAGGAAATCAAGGTTCAACACAAAACATGAACAAGTTTGTGTTGCGGGAAGGCAAGAATGTTTCCGATGATAACACAAATCATCGAGGGGCAAGGATGATATTTCTCATCATGAATTCAATTGATATCCTGGAAGAACTCAGAATGCTGATGATGATCATAGCAGAATTGTCAAGAGATTTCATGAAGGTGTAACCGATCGGTGATGACATCAAGTCAAAGGAATGATGAAGCGAAATGATCTTGGGACCATGAGTAGGACACAAACTCGAATTCAAGCTTGTCGTTCAAGGTGGAACGATAAGACGAGGAAATCGACATAAGCGTAGATCATCATCGAAAGTTGTGCTCCGGAATTAAGGACCCGGTAGCACTGTTAAAATTTAGCACGATAATGATATAGCCAATCAGGATAGGAATGACTTGATCAAGTACAAACTCGCAAGTAAGGAAGATTGCTAAGAGTTGTTTAATCACGACGCGAACTCGATTCAGTTATCGATGTCCTTGAGTGGTTAATAACTCAGAGCCCGTGAAACACTGTAATCAGTGAGAATGTAGTTCTTGATGAAGAACTCATAAGAAGTTATGCAGTTCCAAGATAATCTCGAGATACCAGGAGGGTAATACTCGACGACGAATCAAAGTAGAGGTTGGACTGGGGGATTGCTCTGCAAAAGACAAGTGCTTAAACTTGCACGAGAAATGGTATTTAAAGGAGAACATGGTCGGAACCACGATTGCAAAAGGCCAGATCCTAGATATAAGATGAACTTATACCAAAGGAATAATTAATTTAAGATAAGCTTTAATGATAAGATCTACATCGTGTCCATGGGCATGAACACAAAGTTCAAGGTCGACTCCCACTTCTCCAATGCATGACCATTCATTCACTTCTCTACTAAAAATGATATGAGTGTGAAAACATACCTGCTGAATTATCAGAGGAATATGACCCGCGAAAACTTTCGGGTTCACACATTAAGGAAGGCATAGGTTCAACCCGTCAGGGTATCATGGATACATATACCACAAGCTTCAATAGTAAATACCACTAGCTCGAAAGTAGAGCATGGTTGGCCAATCACAGAATAGGATTTTCCAATGGCATTATGTGTCAGGGAAAGAACTTCTCGAGGTTTTTGTAAACAAGGGACACTGTTGGATGATATTTGAACAAAGGATCCGATGGTCCATAGCGAAGCTGATGTGAGCATCGGCACACAACCAGAGGAAGAAACAATGTGAAGGCACTGGATTATAGAAGCAACTGGCTAATTCAAAGCTCACTTGTAAAGGAATTATGATTTCCAAATCAAAGGATCAGAAGCAAATGATCTGATTAAGGATGGATACGTTGATTAAGCTTAGGGGTAAATTCGACAACAATTTGATTGGTCGAGATTCTGCTCATGTTTAAAATGACGTCTGAGCCCAAAGGATGAATTCTAGGATCTGAGTGAGGATTGCGAGCATTCGCAACATATTGAATCAATGGACTCAAAATGATATTGACAAAGGTTGCCAATAAGTTTATTATACTTATGGGATTAACTATAATGCAAGCAAGCAAGAATTTCAGGAGCAATAGGTTGCTCAGGATTTTCGGAAGACCGAATGGTATTTTGAAGAATTTAGTGAAATACATGAATCATCTGGGGATGAGTGGATACTTGGTAAGTGCGAGAAATTATCCATAGGGATATTCATGTGGCAAGAACTGCAAGGCAGTAGGCACAAAGTATTCTCAGAACATTAGAGAGAATTTCAGGGTATCTTGTAATAACAAGATCAACTGGAAATAAAAGTAAGAACGACAGTTGTAAGTATTTACCCATAGGGATGTTTCGGTGGTAGGGAATTGCAAAAGCGACAGGCATCAGGTCTCGAGAGAATATCGGAGAGTATCATTGAATTCTTCTATTTCATGGAGTAATCATCTGGAGTGAGGGGTTCTCCGGGAGGAAGTAGTAACGAGATCCTAAAGTTAGATTTTAGTAAATCCATTAAACCCGAATAGAAGAGAGATCAAAGTCCTAGAGTATAGATGAGGAGTAAAAGATCCTAATACCACCCAATGGAGACGTGGGCCCGTAAGACACACATCCATGTTAGTAAAAAGTTTTGCAATGTCTAGACTCGACTTCGGCCAGGGAGTGTGGAAGGAGGATTCCTACAGGCAGTCGGCTCTGATACCAACTTGTGACGCCCCCGATTCAATCATACACTAATCTTGCACGCAAATGTGTACGATCAAGATTAGGGACTCACAGGAAGATATCACAACACAATTCTACAAATAAAATAAGTCATACAAGCATCATAATACAAGCCAGGGGCCTCAAGGGCTCGAATACAAGTGCTCGATCATAGACGAGTCAGCGGAAGCAACAATATCTGAGTACAGACATAATTTAAACAAGTTGCCATAAGATGCCTAGCACAAACGGGGATACAGATCGAACGAGGCACAAGCCTCCTGCCTGGGATCCTCCTAAAGTACTCCTGGTCGTCGTGAGCAGGCTGCAAGTAGTAGTAGGCACCTCCGGTGTAGTAGGAGTCATTGGCAACGGTGGCTTCTGGATCCTGGGCTCCAACATCTGGTTGCGACAACCAGGTAGAAGGGAAAGGGGGAAAAGAGGGAGAAAAGCAACCGTGATTACTCATCCAAAGTACTCGCAAGCAAGGAGCTACACTACATATGCATGGGGATATGTGTAAAGGGACATATCAGTGGACTGAACTGCAGAATGCCAGAATAAGAGGGGGATAGATAATCCTATCGAAGACTATGCTTCTGGCCACCTCCGTCTTGCAGCATGTAGAAGAGAGTAGACTGAAGTCCTCCAAGTAGAATCACATAGCATAATCCTACCCGGCGATCCCCTCCTCGTCACCCTATTTGAGAGCGATCATCGGGTTATATCTGGCACTTGGAAGGGTGTGTTTTATTAAGTATCCGGTTCTAGTTGTCATAAGGTCAATGTACAACTCCAAATCGTCCTGTTACCGAAGATCACGGCTATTCGAATAGATTAACTTCCCTGCAGGGGTGCACCACATAACCCAACACGCTTGATCCCATTTGGCCGAACACACTTTTCAGGGTCATGCCCGGCCGCGGAAGATCAACACGTCGCAGCCCCGCCTAGGCACAACAGAGAGGTCAGCACGCCGGTCTAAACCTAAGCGCACAGGGGTCTGGGCCCATCGCCCTTAGCACACCTGCACGTTGCGTACATGGCCGGAAGCAGAACTAGCTCCCTTAATACAAGCGTGAGCTTACGTTCCAATCCGCCGCGCGCCACTCAGTCACTGATGTCACGAAGTGCTTCGGCTGATACCACGACGTCGAGTGCCCATAACTTTCCCACCTAGTTGGTTAGTGCGTATAGGCTAGTAGCCAGACTCAGATCAAATACCAAGATCTCGTTAAGCGTGTTAAGTATCCGCGAACGCCGATGGGGCCAGGCCCACCTCTCACCTAGGTAGTCTCAACATGCCCTGTCGCTCCGCCACAAAGATCCACCCAGAGGGCCGTCGGGACAAAGGTCCTTTCATCCCCCAATCCGTGAATCAGTCGCGGGTACTCCTCGAGCCGACCCGACTTTAGTCACCACATGTATCATGTATAAAGTATAGTATATACCCGTGATCACCTCCGAGTGATCACGGCCCGATAGTATAGCACAGCAGACGGACAAGAATGTAGGGCCAATAATGGAAAACTAGCATCCTATACGAAGCATGTAGGATTGCAGGTAAAGGTAACAACAGTAGTAACAAGGATAGGCTATGCATCTGGATAGGGTAACGGAAAGCAGTAACACGCTACACTACTCTAATGCAAGCAGTATATAAGAGAATAGGCGATATCTGGTGATCAATGGGGGGGGGCTTGCCTGGAAGCTCAGCTGAGAAGGAGGGGTCGTCAACACCGTAGTCGAACTGGGGGTCGCCGGCAGCCTCGGGGTCTACCTGAATGAAGTAATAGAGGGGGGAACACAATAAATACAGAGCAAAACAAAGTATCACATAGCATAACGAGGCAATACGCGGTGCTAGGTATGCCCTAACGCGGTGGGAGGTGATACCGACGAAGGGGGAAACATCCGGGAAAGTATCCCCGGTGTTTCGCGTTTTTGGACAGATGAACCAGAGGGGGAAAGTTGCGTGTTTGCTATGCTAGGGATGTGTGGCGAACGAACGGGCTGCGTTTCCGGATTCGTCTCGTCGGTCTGAGCAACTTTCTTGTACAAAGTTTTTTCATCTGACTTATGATTTATTTTATATGATTTTATAAAGTTTTAGCAATATTTTGGAATTTAATCTAATTCGAAAATAAAAGACAAAATGCTATGGGTACACAGTGAGTTTACCCAGCAGGGCACATGTGTGGCTGACAGTGGGTCCCAGTTGACTGGTTAGTCAGCAGTCAACGTTGATCAGTCAAAGGGGAAATAGTGCAAGCAGGGCCCAGTTGTCATAGACTTAGATATTTTTAAGTTAACTTAGCACTTTAATTAACAGTGGGTCCACCTGCCATGGACACATTAGTTGACCTAACACTAATTAACCCCTAAGTACAACAATTTAGCCCATCTAATTGGGATGTCCTCGCCTGGCAGTAGCATTATCTGGCCACACACACGCACAACACACATCTCTCGGCCATGGCTATGGCCGAGCCATAGCGCAGGAGCATCGAGCAGCGCAGTAGTAGAGCAGCAGAAGAGCAGCCAAGCACCAAGGCAGCAGCGCAGCATCAACAGTAGGCACTAGTGCCAGCGGCGGCAAGCGGCAAGAATGGTGGCCGGTGCTCAGCAAGAAGCAACAACAGCGGCAAGAGTACCAGCAAAGGAGTATAGCAGCAAAGCAGCAGCAGCAGCAGCATGCGGGAGCGGCAGCGAGCGAGGGCATGCGCACGGCGGCGGCGCGGGTCGGCGAACAGGTGGCGCAGCCACGCGCGGGGGTGCAACCGGCACGGGGCTCGTAGGGGCGGCGTGCACGAGACACGGCCGCGGGTGCGATGCAGGGGATTTCGGGCGCGGCCGGTGGCGTGACAAGCGTGAAGTTGACCGCGGCGGCTACAACATCTACGGCGACGGAAACAATATGTAGTAGATGGGTAAATGAGCAGGGCCTCACAGCGGAGGTCGGAGGCGACTCGGGGCATCCGGAGGAGGTCGAGGATGATGGCGAGATGCGGCGGTCATAGGAAGAAAAAGAAGACCGCGTCGGCTTCGGGGAGGAAGAAGACGGCGTACGCGTTGCTGCGCAACTCCACCGGTCGGCCTCGGTCGGGTGGAGGACGAGGGCGACGCCGGGGAGGTCGTAGGATGGCTCGACGAGGCCCAGGGAGGGCGTTGGCCATGGCCATGGTGGAGCGACGGCGATGGCAGCGCCCGATGGATCTGGAGGAGGGGGAAGGGAGAGGGGTGGGGGCGAGTGGAGCAGAGCAGGCAAGTGGGGGCGAGGGGGCCGAGGCGTCGGAGAGCTGGCGGCCTTATCCTCCTCCTAGCGTCGCCGGCGAGGCGGCCGGGTGGGAGCGCGTCCAGGCGCCCGGTCGGAGGAGCAGTGCGAGGAGGGGATCGACCGCGGGTGTGGGGGTTGGGCTGGGCCGGCTCTAGTGGCTTGGGTCCAGGGAACGGGGGTGGCTTGTTTACCTTTTTATTTAATCTTTTTACCTTTTGTTTAGTTTTCTTTTACTGTCTATTAGTTTCCTATTTTGTTTTCTAATTATTTTATTTTTATAAAATATAAAGGGCCAATTCCAGTTCTGCCCCTAACTCGAACCCACTACTCAGGTTTGCCCCTAATTTTCAGGTATGCTCAGTTTTGCCCCTCCGCCATTAGTGTCACTTATAGAAATGCCCTTTTGCGCCGTTACCGTCCGGTCAAAGTACTTTGACCATCCAAAGAAAATAGAAAAAAAAAATCAAAAACTTATGAAATTTGGTGGGATCGAAGATAGTCATGTCCGCAAGGCGCGTGCACATTTTTGTGTTGGTTGGACACTCCGGGAGCTCGTGGCAAAGGAAAACAAAAATAATTTATGCCTATGAACAGTAAATTCGAAAAAAATAGCAAAAAAGTTCAAAAAATTTGAATTTATTTGGCATCAAAGAGGCTTGAGTGCACAAGGTGCTTGCAAGTTTTGGTGATCAAATGACGTACGGGGCGCTCTAGACAAAAAAACAAAATAGTGCAGTTTTCAAAGTTTTTTTGAGCTAAAATTTGTTTTTTTTTCTCCACGAGCTCCTACAATGTCCAAACACAACAAAAACGTGCACACATCTTGCGCACACTTGAATATCTTCAGTCCCACGAAATTTCATATTTTTTGATTTTTTTTATTTTTTTTGAATTTACTGCTCGCATGGGTACAAAATTTATGTTTTCCTTTGACACGAGCTCCCGGAGTGTCCGAACGGCATGAAAAAGTGCACGCGCCTTGCAGACATGACTATCTTCGATCCCACCAAATTTCATATTTTTTGATTTTTTTGCTATTTTTTCAGCACGGTCAAAGACCTTTGACCGGACGGTAACGGCAGAGAAGGGCATTTCTATAAGTGAAACTAATGGCGGAGGGGCAAAACTGAGCATACCTAAAAATTAGGGGCAAAACTGAGTAGTGGGTTCGAGTTAAGGGCATAGATGTAAATGTCCCAAATATAAAATAGTACCTAAACTAGCATTTCCAAATATACCACTGCCAATATTATTTTGGCATCTAATTAAAATAGTTTGTAATTTTATAATTCTAAAAAGCCATTTACTTATTTGTCTTATCCACTGTTTTAATTATTATAGGGCATTAAACCACTTTTTAAAAATGTTGGTTCACCACCATAATTAGTTATGGAATATTTGGTTCAATCCGAACATTGTAGTTTTAATATTTGAAAACTTTTATTGTTTACTTGATTTAGAATTTGAATTTGAATCGGTTTCGAATTAAGGCGAGATTAGCAATAGTAATCGAGTTGACGTGGCATCATTAGTACAGGGTTACTGTAGCTTAATTATCCGGGCGTCACATTGTTCTATCATACCCGAAGGAATTTCATATTCAATATTTTCAGTAGGTGCAGTAAGTTGAGGGGTAGCTAATTGTGGTTCCAGACGAGGTGAAGATATCCTGAACAAAGCCCTCAAATGATTGTTCTCCATAGTAACAAGTAACGATAAATTTCAGCACACTATATAGATGTTTCCTTACCAAATTCCACTTACCAAAGGCTCTTCACTACCTGGCAACGGCGCCAGAAAATAGCCTTGATGACCCACAAGTATAGGGGATCAATTGTAGCTCCTTTCGATAAGTAAGAGTGTCGAACCGAACGAGGTGCAGAAGAAAATGACAAGTGGTTTTCAGCAAGGTATTGTCTACAAGTGCTGAAATTGTAAGTAGCAGAGTAGTTTGATAGCAATATAATTTGTAATGAGCAAGTAACAATAGTAGTAACAAAAGTGTAGCAAGGTAGCCCAATCCTTTTGAGGCAAAGGACAGGCCAAAACGGTCTCTTATGATAAGCAAAGCGTTCTTGAGGGTACATGGGAATTTCATTTAGTCACTTTCACCATGTTGGTTCGATTTGTCTTCGCTACTTTGATAATTTGATATGTCGCTGGATCGGTGCTTAGGTGTTGTTCTTACTTGAACAAACCTCCTACTTATGATTAACCCTCCGCAAGCATTCGCAAATATGGGAAAATTATTAAGAACAAATTCTAACCATAGCATTAAACTTTTGGATCCAATCGGTCCCACTACAAAAAATACACTTCCGTGATGATACGTGTTTGTCACAGTAGGTCACGTTTTTTGTCATGCATGTAAATCCATGACGATTTTATGACAGAATCAAGATAGTCATACCTGTGCTATCGTAGAAGTGTTCCATGACATTACCAAAATTATCATAACGAAAGTGTCCTCTTCCATGACGATAAATCGCTCGTCATGGAAGTGCTTTCGTCAAGGGTGACTGACACGTGGCATCCATATCGTCATTGAAGTGCTTCGTCAAGGGTGACTGACACGTGGCATCCACCTTAACGGCTCACCGTTAAGCTATCAGGTTTAGGGTTTAGGGTTTAGGGTTAAGCTATCGGGTTCCGGTTTGGATCCGATAACCCGTTAACAACCCCGACCAATGGGGATTTTCCACGTGTAAAATTCTCATTCGACGGATATTGCACGTGTCAGCTAATCATTGGGACAGATGTCAGTCCTACAATGGATGGAAGACATCTATGATATGTTGACACGTGGCACAACCGAACAGTGGCCCATTTTAGGTAAAAAGGCTGGCCCAGCTAAAGGCCCACCGTGTTTTTTAGACACTCATGGGCTGGCCCGTTAATAGCCCTCCATGTTTTGGGTCAAACTGAGGTCCATACCAGATCAGGCCCATTCACAGCCTGCCGTGTTTTGGGCCAAATTACGGCCCATATCGGATCACACCTGTTAACAGGCCACTGTTCTTTTGGGCCCATTCTAAGACATGTTTGTATTTCAGCCTGTTAAATGCTCGTTTACCAGTTTGACCTGATAATAGTTTCGGCCTGTTAACGGCCCGTGGTGCATCTGGGACGTTGTAGGCCCGGTTTAACTTTAGGCCATTTAACGGCCCATGCAGAAACTAGGCTATTTCTTGTCCGGAGTAACTTTAGGCCTCTTAACGGCATGTAGTATTCGTGGATAAATTTCAGCCCAAGTGGCCTATTGGCCTATTAATGGCCCGTGTAACAGTTGGGCCTAATTACAGCCAGCATTGAATCTGGCCTGCTTACAGCCGATCTGATAATGGCCCGTGACACTTTTGGGCCTATGGCCCGCGTGGATACCGGCCTGCTTAAAGCCCATAATTTTATTGGGCTAAACAGGCCCGAGATATATTTTGGCCTATTAACTGCTTGTCCTATTTGGGCCAAACATGGGCCCTAGGAAGTTTCCGCCTATATTGGCCCGTGAATTTTTCGACTCAATGCTAGCCCAGTCTAGGTTTTAGCCCATTAAAAGCCCATGGTATTGTCTGGCCCTGCTGGCTAGAACTTTACTTGGCCTTCTAAAGGTGGGAAACTACTATAGGTTTAGACCTGCTAACGGCCCAAGATGATTATAGGCCTACGTTTTGGCCTGTATGAGTAACGGGCCGGCCTGAAGACTGACAACACTGAGATCCACTGAACCTTCCGGCCTAAATTACAACATAGCGACCAAAGAATAAACCTAGACTATACAATAAAGAAATTACGACATATTACATCTACTTGGAATCAAAGTTCGCTACCAGTGATAATAAAGCGCAATGTGATATTGCATTACATACACTGGGCATCAAAGGTCGCCACCAGTGCATATAAATGCGCCAACAAAATAATATACAAAACTGAGAGCAGTTCAGAAGGCACTAGGCCTGGCCAGGACGGGCCCCGCAAGCAGACGAACAAGCTGATGAGACCCTAGTTGTGTCAACGATAGATGCTCCATCCCTAGCTGTATGGCACCATAGTGCGCAAGGCAGTCCTGTGACATCCTCATTGCATCATTGACTTCAAGTCGGAGCTGAGCTGAAGCAAGCCTTTACGCTTTAAGTTAAGACTGAAGAAGTCGAAATGATTGAGGCAGCGATTGCACAGAGGTTGTCTCACACCTACTGGTGAGTTGCTTCAACTCACTGTCTTCATCAAGATAGGACCTTGGGGTCATCTCGCTGTCCTCAATATGGTTTGGCTCACTATCTTCCCTAAAGTTCTGCCCGGCATAAGAGATACGACTCTGAAAGAGAAACAAGGAGACACGTAACATGTTTCACAATTATATAAGCAAATAAATGGATCTATTCTGCATAAGGAACATGTTTTTACAACTACAATTTAAAACTGGTAGTTGTTCCAAACATCCAATCAGATGTATACAACAAAGTAAGCAACAATGGAGGATATGATGCCTATCAAAATCTATACTAGAACAAAGTTTGATGGCTTGAGAAGGATGAACTTACATTACATGTTAACACGGGTTGGACAAAGCCCTTCTCCATGTTGATGGAAGGATAATTCATTAAATTCGCCAAAGAAAATTCTTTATAAGCATTTCCATTATTCTACATTTTGCGAAGAGTAAATATAGATCAAATAATATTGGAAGAAACAGAGGATAATGAAGCTCAGAGGCAGACTGATGATACATAATCAAATAGAAATTAATTAAGTACAATGTTACAAGGCAAAAGGTCCTGACAAGAGGAATGCAAACATCAATGTGTGCAGTGGCATTGGCTTTATTCAACATTTTGGTAAGAGTAAATGTAGATATGATATTTTGGAGAAAGTGGAGGGAAGGGCAGATAAGATGCAAAGTAATGCTACACAATCAACTATCTCGCGATGTAAGTACATTAATACCACCACCGTCCGTTATTACTTATCGCTGAAATGGATGTATCTAGCACTATTAAGTTCTAAATACATCCAATTGATCAACAATTAATTAAATACAGAGCGAGTACATGACAACATGTACTTACATGAGCAATCCAAAACTTCATAACCATTGTGTTAATTCTACATTTATCTAAGAGTAAACATAGATCTTATAGTTTCAAGCAAAGGGAGGATAAAGAACCAAAAATTTATGGTGATGCTACATAATCAAACAACTTTTGATACTGTTGAGCATGACCTAATTCTCAAGTTTCTGCATCACAAGGGTTTTGATAGCAAGTGGATTGGTTGAGTTAGAGAGCTTCTATCCTCTGGGACTTCTTGTGTCATTTTCAATGGTGTGCCTGGGAAACAATTTACCTGCAAAAGGGGAGTTAGGAAGGTGACCCACTGTCACCCCTCTTGTTTGTTCTTGCAGCTGATCTGCTACAAACTTTGGTAAATAATATGCTCAGAAATGGAAAGATTTCTCTGCCTATTGAAACTCATGATCCTGATTTCCCTATAGTGCAATATGCTGATGACACTCTCCTCATTGTGCCTGCTATGGATTCACAACTACTAGCTCTCAAGGAGATGTTGCAAGATTTTCATGCCTCCACAGGTCTCAAAGTAAACTTCCATAAATCATGCATATTGCCTATTAATGTGGATGAGGCAGAAACTGCCAGGTTAGCTACTATTTTTGGCTGCCAAGTTGGTACCCTTCCCTTCACCTATCCGGGGCTCCCTCTGGGTACAACTAAACCCAGGATTCAAGATTATTTCCTGTGGTTGGTAGAGTTGAAAGAAGGTTGTCTACTAGTTCCTGTCTTCTCAACCAAGGTGCCAGACTGCAATTACTCCAATCACTTCTGTCCTCTTTGCCCATCTATTTTCTTTGCAGTTTATGTTTGCCAGCTGGTATTATAAAGCAAATTTAAAGGATTATGAGGCAATGCTTATGGAGAGGAAATTCTGATACTCCTACACAATCACTTACAGCTTGGCCTCTTGTTTGCAGAACAAAAGACAAAGGTGGCATGGGAATAGTAAATCTAACCATCCAAAACAGAGCTCTCCTTTCCAAGCACATTTCCAAGTTTTATAATAAAGCTGACATCCCTTGGGTTTCCCTTGTTTGGAATACCTACTATGATGGTGTTGTTCCTCATGGCACAGTTTTATGTGGTTCTTATTGGTGGAGAGACATCCTCAAACTCAATGAAGTTTTCAGATTATACTTTGAGGTCACCATAAACATGGGGGATTCTGTCCTTTTCTGGTTTGATGCTTGGGTGTTCCTAGGCTCATCTGTTCCGCTCAGAGAGAGGTTTCCTAGGTTGTTCTCTTTTTCCATTGATGATAATGTGTCTGTTCGAGAGGTGATTAACACACCTGATATGTCTGAGCTTTTTCATCTGCCCTTGTCACTAGAAGCAATGGCTGAGATGTTCACTATCCAGTCTGGTCTCCTTGACCTTAATGCTGACGAAGGGATTCATGATTCTTGGTCTTGGACACATGCCAAAGGTATTTTCTCAGCAAAGAGTTATTATACAGTGATGCATGCTCACATGGCCACTGATACTCCAGCCAAATGGATTTGGAAAAGTAAGGCGGCAATGAAGATAAAGGTGTTTGCGTGGTTAATGCTAAATGACAGGCTCAATACCAGAGATTTGTTGGTGAGGAGGCACTGGCGATCACCTCAGGAAGACAACACCTACCCGTGATGCTATGCCCATGCTCATGAGGATAGAGATCACCTTTTCTTCACATGCCAATTCAGCACAAGATTATGGAATTACTTGCACATCCAGTGGTTAGCTGGTTTAACCCCATCTCAGTGCTTAATTGCGGCAAGAAGGAGTTTTGGGCAACCTTTCTTCAGGGAAGTCGTTTATCTAGCAGCATGGAATATATGGCTCCTCAGAAATGGCAGAATCTTTGGATATGAAAGGCCAACATTTGCTGCTTGGAAGAGAAACTTCATTCATGATGTTACCCTGCACTCTCACAGATTCAAGCCTAGTCTAAAGCCATTGCTATTAGCCTGGGTCACTTCTTTGCCCTAGTTGGTTGTATCTATCTTTGTATATGTACCTGTAATTATGTAAATAGCTCAATAGGTAAGTAGTTTTCCTGCCCCCCTAGCTTGTTTCTTTCTCATAACCTTCCTGTTTGTTTGGTGGTTGAGTTTTAATAAAATGTTGCGGGGATGTTGCATCACAGTTTCCAGTCAAAAAAAGGGCAAGAGGTACTGACGAGGGCAATGCAGAGCCCAGTATTGTTGTGAGATCCTATGATCTTTTCAGGAAGGAGATTCATCTGAAATTAGTTTTTATACAAGAGAGAAGGTAAGGAACATGCAGAAATTTAGGAGTTCAAAATTTGAATTGATATCATAGACAGTACCTGACGCTGGGCTCTCAACAATTCTAATAGGGGTTTGGCCAGTGGAGTAGGGGTAAAGTGTGGCTGCTGATCTATCTGATTTAACAGGTATCACTACCTTTTCCAAATACCTAGTTTGTACTCCTTGAGGATCTGCACTCACCCTCTTTCTTTTGGACATCTATTATGAAAGAACAACATTTGACTGGAAAAACATAGTATGGCGACACATGGAATAGGTACAGAAAATGGATAGGTACGGCATATACTCATATATGATGCATCAACTAAGCAGATGGTGTAATAAAGTAGAAGTAATGCAAGAGTTCAGATGCAAAATATGTGCAACCAATACAACCTTGCCAAATTAGAGCAAGCACCTTGATGGGTGAATAAGATAGGCCATCCTCCACCATGCCAAGTTTGTTAGCCAGTGGATTGTTCCGCAATATTCCTCTCGTGCGCCCATTCGCATATTCATTTTGATAATGTTCAATACCTGACTTGCATGAAAACATAAAAACAAGTGATATTATCTTTGTAATGCAGAAGTGATTCTAATCCAATATTGCCTCCCTGTAAACCCCTTTGTGCTATCTGTGCAATTCTTCTGAGAGATGCCACGTATGCCATAATTTGGTGTGTGCATTAATATAATGTGTCCTACTACTCAAAATATGAGAGCTCCAGAAGTGATGATACTTCGCAGATGACAGCTTCAACATATAGTAAAGAAGAACAAGTTGACCTGACCTGACAGATTCAAATTATACTAAGGGAGAACAACTCGACCTGATCAGTCAACCACAAATGTCTCTGCTACTCTTCCCAACAAGGAACATACTTATTAAAGAAGAGAAGAGGATCATCTTAAAGAAGAGCAGAAGAGCAAGCAGATTGAAGATACTACAAGTTTTTCTATACAATACCGGTTGCCCACCCATGATGAACTAGAGCGCACAGAGAAATACTATTCCTTCCGGTCTCTCCATATGTGGCTCACATGCATTTCGAAACTAAAGTAGGAACATTTAGCTGACCAATTAAACATCTCTCAGTTTTACAAATATCAGCATAATATCATGTTTGAATTTTTACAACATAGCTTGTTTAGCTCGATGGGTGGAGCAGTGCTATTACGACACGGACAATGTAGGCTGATCTTGGTCATCATAAAATGGGGAAACCGTAAGCATGACGAGTATAGTGTTGACCGTGGCAGTGGGATGGCAGATCTGAAGCAGCAAAACACGCAAAGGGTAGTTAGCAACCGATTTTTGCTTGGAAATAACAACTAAGATTTGGTATGGACAAGAAAGTACAACTAACAAGTGACAAAGAAATGCAATTCTGCTGTCAGTCCATATGTCGTGACATGCATTTGGAAACTCAAGTGGGACCTTTAGCTAACCAATTAAATGTGTCTGTTAACTAATATCAGTGTCATATCACAATCATATTTGAACAACTAAGCTTCGTAATTTTGATTGTTGTGTTGTTTAGCTTGAAGGGTGGAGTAATGCTAGTACGACAAAAAGCACCTACGCAAATCATAGTAGAGTAGATAAAAGGGGAAGACCCTAAGCATCAAGAGTAAAATCAGGAAAGTGGAACTAGCTGGAACAGTGGGTGACGCAAATGCTTTTCGAAACGAATATAGGAACATTAGGTGAGCAATTAAACATTCTCTATTTTAGAAATATGAGCATCATATCAGATTCGTATTTCAACACCTAAGCTTTGGAATTGTGAGTGGCATGTTATTTCGCTTGATGGGTAGAGGTCTTGAGGAGCAGTACTAGCACGACACGAAGCACCTACGATGATGGTAGTGAATATAAAGGGGGGAAACCATAAGCTTTACGAGTATAGTGACCGTGCCCTGGCGGATCTGAAGGTGCAAACTGGACAAAGCTACTTCGCAACCAATGTTTACTTTCAACTAGCCACTACGATTTGGTACGCACAATAAAAGTATAGTAAACAATTTACAATCTATTTTCCTGGTGAGATCAATAACTTAAGCACATATGGAAGATTTCCACCTCTCTTGTGACGCCATGTAGGCCCCTGCTGATACGTTTTTTGGCCTGGACCCCTGCTGATACATTGAGGGTGCTGCGGGTGCGATGGCTGTCCGTGGCGGGGAAGAAGACTTTAGACGGTAGACAGCCGTGTCGGGGGTTAAATCCTATTGCCGTGGGTGAGGCAGTCGTAGGAGCGGCAAAGGCCAGGTGGACGACGGCGCCGATGAAGCGAGAGGACGCGATGAAAGGATCCTGGTCCGACGCCGTGAATGAGAGACGTCCGTCTCCTGCAGCGGACAAAGGGGTAGGTGTAGAGACTCCGGCAAGGTGGAAGATGGGGTGGCGGACGGAGGAGGCTGTCCTCAGTTGGGAGGTTGTTGTGGTGCCGACGGTGTATCAAAGGGGAAATGGAGGGGGAGGGGGGATCCCAAACTTTGGGACACGCTTGTCTCAAATGTGGGAAAGTTACGAACTTATCCCCCGTCGATTGGGGATAGGACGGTAATCTCGCATCTCCCAAATATTTTCCAGCAGCGATTTCGGGCGAGGAGAGGGTGTTTTGACGCCCATGGTTGGCGCCAACGGTGTATGAACGAGGATGGCAGGTAGGGCGTGTAACACCCCGGATGTATCTTGCCATATTTGTAACTCCAACTCTTGCCATTTTCGGCTATGTGATATGATATTCCCTTCGTGGTTGGATTTTTTTCTTCATTTTGCATTTTGTCCATGTCATGCATTTCATATCATGTCATCATGTGCATCGCATTCGCATACGTGTTCGTCTCATGAATCTGAGCATTTTCCCTATTGTCCGTTTTGCAATCCGGCACTCCTATGTCCTCCGGCGTCCCCTTTTACCTATTTTCGTGTGCGGGTGTTAAACGGTCTCAGAACGGAACTAGGTTTGACATGTGGCCTTGGTATAGCACCGGTAGACCGCCTGTCAAGTTTCGGGCCATTCGGAGGTCGTTTGATACTCCAACGGTTAAACGGGTAACCGCGAAGGCCTCTTTTGGGTTGCAGCCCAAAACCCCTCCAAAACAGCCCAATAACCCATCTAAGTCACTTCCATCCCCTAGGCCGTTCGATCACGATCGCGTGGCCGAAAACCTTGCTCAATTTGGAGCTTCCTAGCCCCTCCTACCTATAAAAACACCCCTCTCCCGAAATTTATGGATCAAATCCACCCCTAACCCTAGCCCCGCTCCTCTCGCCGCCACCGGACACGTTCAGGCGGAGACGGACGCGTCCGCCCGTGGCCCCGGACCAATCGCGCACCGCCACGTGGCGGGCCGCGCCCACATCGCCGCCGCCTTCGCCGCAGGCCCGCAGCCGGCCCCCCCGAGCCCGCAGCTCCCCGCCGCCTGCGCCCGCGCTCGCCTCCTCTGCCCGAGCGCCGCGCGCCTCCCCGCGTGCCCCGGCGCGCCTCCGCCGCACTCCATCGCCGGCGCCGTCAACTGCCGCCGCCGCCGCCTCCCGCGCCCCTGCCGCGCCGCCCCTCGCCGCCGAGGCGCCGCCGCGCCCCGCTTCCGGCCGGATCCGGCGAGATCCAGTCCGGGCTCCTCCCTCCTCCGGCTTCCTCTCCCTCTCCGGCTGCCGCTGCTTCGAACTCCGGCGACCTCGAGCTCGCGGATCTGAGATCCAAAACGAGGGTTGACTTTCTTCTTGCCCCGAAATCCACCAAGTCATTTTCTGTTAGTAAATTGTTGCATGTTCATCGCATCATAACTTTGCACCCGCGGATCCGTTTTGGGTTATTTTTCGAAAAAGGGTGGATTTTATTAGCTCAAAATAAAGCATCAAGAGAATACAAATATGATGAGCACACACCCGGCCTCTGCACAGCTAGGATGCACACAGCCAACACCAACCCACACAAAAACACGCCAGCAAATAGCAAAGTCATATAAGACCAAAGCTATGCATGGGCGAGAAAAAGAAAAAAAGACCAAAGTGATCAGTTCCGTGTTCGGCAAACTATCGGAAAGACCATATCCGCACCAACCATCTCAAGACACCATATGAACATCGTGATTCTTCAACAGCAACGCCTTTAGGAAGGGAGCAACGCTGAAAGCCTGAAACGCTGTCGTCACTGGATCCAGCAGTGAACGCCGGTATCTAGGTTTTCACCCTGAAGAAATTGTCCGAGCATATCCGAGCAATGCCTTCAACAAGGTAACGATGTATAACCATCGCCATTGCCAGAATTCAATTCTAGGATTTCACCCCGGAGCTCCATACCGGGTACTTAAGAAGCACCACCATCAATGTCACAAATGTGTTGTCGCCACCACTTTTCCACGACCCCGGCGGCTACATGCGATGCGCCGCTGCACAACCATTCCTCCGCGTCAAGCTGACGTCCATAGTTTGCATCTCATCGCCGAAGTGAACAATCAGATCTGAAAAGATGAACTCTCGAAGATCTTTCGATGTACACTGCTGCCGTGGAGCCACAAGAGGTCGCTGCGCCATCACAGTTTGCAACCACCATCTCTAGGCCGAACAAGATCTGGATCATCGTTACCGCCCGAGATACCGCGCACAGACGACGGGAGACCGAGCCACCAACTAGCAAGGCCTTGCCCAAGCGACGCCGGAGGACGCCGGAGGACGCACGCATTGGCTGGACGCGTCGCCCGCCGCGATGCCCATCAGATCCAGGTTGCTGCCGCGAGCACAGGCCAGCAAGGAGCCAGCCTGAGGCGCCAACGGCGTGACCCGATGTTGCCATGCCAGTCAACACGAGGCCAAGGCAGCCGGTGCACAGGACCAAATCCACATGGATCCATGGTCGCCATGCCGGCGGACCCTCACGAACGAGCCGTCGCCGTGAAGCAGCGTGCCACGGAACAGCCGATGTCGTCGGAGCAGCCACCACGAATAGATCCGGTGAAGGTACCACGGGATTTGAAGAAAGCTAAGAACGGGGGCGCTGTCCCCTCGCCACCGGCACCAGATGGGGGCTTTACCCCGGTGGCTAACGCCGGCGACGGCGAGGAGACGAGGAGGCTGGGGTGGCCGCGGCCGCCGCGGAAGGAGGTGCCGCCCGAGCCGCCCTGTGCGAGCGACGCGGGGGCCTGGAGATAGATGCGTATGGCCCTGTCGTTTTGGGCTTATAGCATATAGAATTGTTCGTCTCGATGAGTACATCATTTCATCTCATTGCATCATTTTCATTTGAGCTCATCTTGATGCCCGAAATGCTGTTAGAAGAGGGCTATGTGATGTTAGTTACAGATTCTCAGCAGAACATGCACTTTTGTCATTTTTGCCATGATTGATGTGTGCACCCTATGTACTTGAGTCCTACATGTGTTTTTCCCATGCCATCTTTACAGGGGTGTATGCCATGTATTTTTGTGATCTCTGTGGTGACTAGCACAAGCATGCAAACTAGGGATCATATTGTTGCTGATTTCAGGGACTTAGTAATTTCACTAAGTCATGCCCTGCTGTTATTTTTATGCCATGTGTTCATGTTGTTACAGAGAGATCTATGCCCATTTTGAGCATGATCAGTAAGGGTATTTTGAACATATGGATGTGCTCTATCCATGCATGCCTTTGTTTGTAATTATGGAGTGACATAGCTTGAGTCAATCAAACTCTACTTTTGCTATAAAATGTTACTGACAGATTCTTTACATGTTATTCGATTTTGCCAAGCTTGTTGTAGTTGATCTTTGCATGCTATGATGTTTTTTTCCATATCTAGCTTTTATGCCATGTCTTCTTGATGGTTGTATGCTTATTTTATCATGCAATGCTCTGTAGTGAGTGCATCGAGCTCGTAAACATGCCTACTTGTTATCTCTTTTTGACATGTCCAGTTTTCTGCTAAGTCTGAAAATTGTAACGAAACTTGCTTAATTGATATGGGTGCTATTATGTTTTCTGGTCCTTTTTGGCTCATGGTCAGTAAGGGACTTTTGTTCAATGCTTTGAGTAGATCCATGCCATGCCATATTTTGCTATGTCCTGTTCCTGTAGAAGGTTGTTTCCTTGCTCTAAACATGGCTTCCTGATGTTAATTTCTGGCATGATAGTATTTCACCAAGTCTGTGAAGCTGATATATTTTGCACTTTTGCCATGCTTGTTTGAACCTGCTATTTTGTGATTTAGCCGTAGCTCAGTGTTCACCTTTTGTCAATCATTTTGAGTAGATCACTGCTATATGCTTTGTTGTTATGTTTGAGTGCAGTAACTTAGTTTCTTGTAGCATTATAAGTGGCATCATGCTGTTAATCACAGATTATGCCATCCTTGTTTTGCTTGTCATTTGCAAACCGTGCATCCGATTCCGGTGATCTTTTTATCGATTTCCACCGAAATCATCTCACCTTTCCAGCGGCATACTTGGTTTGCCAAGAATATACCTTGTTCATCTTTTTCTTTCCGGCGCACGCATATGCATTGCATACCACATCTCGCATATCATGCCATGTTTTGCATCATGTTGCTTGCGCATTGCATCGTGGTTGATAGTTGTTCCTTTGCTTGTGTTCTTGTTTTGGGTAGAGCTGGGCGACGAGTACGTGAACGAGGAACCTATTGAGAACACTTACGAGGATCAAGCCTTCGACAACTCTGAGAACCTTGCAGGCAAGATGACCATACCCTCGAAATCACTTCTATCTTTGCTTGCTAGATGCTCGCTCTTTTGCTATGCCTATGCTGCGATACCTACAACTTGCTATATCATGCCACCCATATTGCCATGTCAAACCTTTAACCATCCGTTCATAGCAAACCGTTGATTGGCTATGTTACCGCTTTGCTTAGCCCCTCTTATAGCGTTGCTAGTTGCAGGTGAAGATGAAGTTGGTTCCATGTTGGAACATGATTATTTTGGGATATCACAATATCTCTAATATTAATTAATGCATCTATATACTTGGTAAAGGGTGCAAGGCTCGGCCTTATACCTGGTGTTCTGTTCCACTCTTGCCACCCTAGTTTCCGTCATACCGGTGTTATGTTCCTTGATTTTGCGTTCCTTACACGGTTGCGTGATTTATGGGACCCCCTTGACAGTTCTCTTTGAATAAGACTCCTCCAGCAAGGCCCAACCTTGGTTTTACCATTTTCCACCTAAGCCTTTTCCCCCGGGTTTTCGCGAGCCCGAGGGTCATCTTTATTTAACCCCCCGGGCCAATGCTCCTCTGAGTGTTGGCCCAAACTAGAGCGCTTTGCAGCGCCCCCTCAAGGAAACTTGGGGTCAGGTTTTAGTTGTACGGACTGCTCATCTGGTGTGCCCTGAGAACGAGATATGTGCAGCTCCTATCGGGATTTGTCGGCACATTCGGGTGGCTTTGCTGGTCTTGTTTTACCATTGTCGAAATGTCTTGTAGTCCGGGAGTCCGAGACTGATCGGGTCTTCCCGGTAGAAGGAATATCCTTCGTTGACCGTGAGAGCTTATAATGGGCTAAGTTGGGACACCCCTGCAGGGTATTATCTTTCGAAAGCCGTGCCCGCGGTTATGAGGCAGATGGGAATTTGTTGATGTCCAGTTGTAGAAAACCCGAAGTTGACCTTAATTAAAACACATCAACCACGTGTGTAACCGTGATGGTCTCTTCTCGGCGGAGTCCGGGAAGTGAACACGGTTTGAGTTATGCATGAACGTAAGTAGTTTCAGGATCACTTCTTGATCACTTCTAGCTTCACGATCGTGCTTTGCCTCTCTTCTCGCGCTCATTTGCGTATGTTAGCCACCATATATGCTTAGTGCTTGCTACAACTCCACCTCATTACTTCATCCCTCCTTTAAGCTTAAATAGTCTTGATCTCGTGGGTGTGAGATTGTTGAGTCCTCGTGACTCACAGATTCTACCAAAACAGTTGCAGGTGCCGACGATGCTAGTGCAGATGACGCAACCGAGCTCAAATGGGAGTTCGACGAGGAACGTGGCCGTTACTATGTTTCCTTTCCTGATGATCAGTAGTGGAGCCCAGTTAGGACGATCGGGGATCTAGCATTAGGGGTTGTATTCTTTAATTTTGGTTCCATAGTCGGACCTTGATTGTACTCTGTATGATGATTGTTTAAGTTATGTATTGTGTGAAGTGGCGATTGTAAGCCAACTCTTTATACCAATCTTGTTCATTACATGGGACTGTGTGAAGATGACCCTTCTTGCGACAAAACCACCATGCGGTTATGCCTCTAAGTCGTGCTCCGACACGTGGGAGATATAGCCGCATCGTGGGTGTTACAAGTTAGTAATCAGAGCCATCCCTGACTTAGGAGCCCCCCCTGCTTGATCGAATCACTGGCGTTGTCGAGTCTAGAAAAAATGTTTTGAGTCTTAGGATTATATATATCGGAGAGTAGGATTCTTTTTACTTCCCAGTCCCTTCATCGCTCTGGTGAGGCCTTCTGACATAGAGTTTTGACTCTCCTCTCCTCAAATTTCACTAAAAAAAATTTTAGGATCACGCGGGTATCTTAGAATCGTTCCGATGGTTTTGTGACGAGAACATTGTTCTTGGTGCCTCCTGACATTTAGGGGTTGTGGCAGTGTCCCGGGGAGTTGAGCTCCGAGGTGTTGTCGTCACAATTTTATCGTTACAGTTCTGGAATACCTAAGTTTCGCCGACATCGAAAATCTCTTTTGTACAGTTGTTGGTGATATAACCCCGATAACCCAGTACTGGGGCGAGTTCCGGAGTATTGCCATAACTCGTATAACGGATGCTCGAAGGTTGAGGTAAACGATTTCCGAAGGTTTCTTGGTTATGTGTTGAAGGATGGATACAGCTGGATCTAGGTATTGTTAGTCTGGGTGATATATTCTGTGTCCCCTGTATCCCCAACACCTGATTGCATAACCAGAAAGTTTCGGGAGTTTATAAGTGGGAATTCTAGAAGCTTATAGGTTATCTTTCCGACAGATGTATGATTTGAGATTGGGGTCCAACGTCTAGTGGTCTGCCTATCCACGGTCGATTTACAGTGGCCGCGAGGCGTCTTAAAGAATCCTTGGCTATGCCGATTCGGGGACGTCTTGTTTGTCATTCGTGACGTCCGCTGTACGTCGTGCCCGTGTGGGCCCCACCATGAACACTTTGGGCGAAATCTCTATCATGTGTTTGTTCCGGCTTATTCTACAAGCCAATCTTTTGTTTTGTTTTCAGTTGTTATATTCGAGTTGTTTCAAAGGCAGATGGTGATTCCATACCTTTATCTAAATGGCTTCTTAGGTTATGGAAGTGTGATGCTTTACTTTGGAATTCATTCGTTCATTCTTGTTCGAATGTTTATTGTGAAGACTATATGTTGCAATTTCGATCCTATGATTCAGCTTGAATATATGTCTTTCAAGATGCTAATGGATGTCACCCTCTTCAGGATGGCTCCGCCAACGCGTCAGAATCCGGAACGCAATGATGGGAGTCAGGCGAACCCTCCGCCACCACCTCCGCCTCCGGAGGCTTGGCAAGCCTTGATGACTGCCACAAACGCCAACGCTCAGATTCTGATTCAGCTCATGCAAGAACGCAACCAAGGGCAAGGCAATCAAGGAAATCAAGGCCAAGGCAACAATCAACCTCACTTCGCTTCTCTCAATCAATTTCTGGCAAATCAGCCAAAGTCTTTCAGCTACTGTGCCGAGGCCACTGATGCCGATGATTGGCTCGTCGACATCAACAAGCATTTTGATTGTAGCAATGTCAGACCTGAGGACTTTGTCAAGTTTGCCTCTTTTCAACTCAAGGACCAAGCTGTTGAGTGGTATCAACAATACAAAGATTCCAGAGGAGGTCGTGTGATTACCTGGGATGATTTCCGCCGTGACTTCAAAGCTCATCACATTCCAGAAAGTGTTGTTGAGAGTAAGCGTGAGGAGTTCCGCAATCTCAAGCAAGGCAACATGTCTGTGTATCAATACAACACTCAGTTCCAGAAACTCTGTCGTTTTGCTAAGCAAGACATCCCTCATGAAAAGAACATGATTTACCAATTCAGACGTGGCCTCAGAGAAGATCTGCAACTAGCTCTCGTGCTTTTTGAGCCGAAAAAGTATGATGAATTCTACAACATGGCACTGAAACAAGAGGGTGCCCAGCTCAAGTGTGAGGCTTCTAAGAAGAGAGTCAGGGACGCAGTTCAGTCCTCTTCTTCCTCACTAGTGGCGGCCAAGCAACAGAAGTTCTGGTTGCCTCCTCCTCCTCCGTTTCGCCAGCCTTACCAGCAGAAGAACAAAGGTGGCCATGGATCTTCCCACCCACCCAACCTTGGATATCAGAACAAGTCTCAGAATCAAGCTCCAAGATCAAATGCTCCTTATTATCGTCCGCTCTCAGAGGTGACTTGCAACAAATGTCAGGAGAAAGGTCACTATGCGAACAAATGCTTCAACCAAAGGCGTCTTCTGCCTCCTCCTCCTGTCAGATCTTCCAACAATGCATTGGTCAAGCATAATTCCAAACATGCCAAGGTGAACATGATGAATGCAGCTCAAGCGGAGGATTCTTCTGAAGTGATCATGGGTAATCTCTCTGTTAATGATATTCCTGCAAAAGTCTTATTTGATACTGGTGCTTCGCATTGTTTCATCTCAAGACCTTTTGCATCTAAGCATGAGTTGGGTTATCAAGAATTGCCTAGTTCTTTATCAGTGGTGTCCCCGGGTAAGCAAATTACAGCTAATAATTATGTCCCGGATGTTTCCATCAAGATGGGCGACTATAGATTTCTGGCTAAACCAATTGTTCTTGGTGACTCTGATATTGATCTTATTCTCGGGATGGACTGTCTTTCTCAGCACAAGGCTCAACTTGATTGTGCTGCCAGGGAAATTCAATTGACTCACTCTTTTCACGATGTGATCATCTATGCCGCTCGTGATGAAACCATTCGGTTGTTTTCTCTCAATGAGAAGGGCGAATTGGATGCTATCTCTCAAATTCCAGTCGTTTGTGAGTACCAAGATGTCTTTCCAGAAGAGCTTCCGGGTATGCCTCCTCACCGGCCAGTTGAATTCATTATCGATCTTGAGCCTGGCACGGAACCCGTTTGCAAGCGTCCATACAAGCTTGGGCCAAAAGAGTTGAAGGAATTGAAGAAACAACTCGATGAACAAGAGCGTCTGGGTCTGATCAGACCGAGTTCTTCTCCTTGGGGTTGTGGAGTTCTTTTTGTCCAGAAGAAGGATGGCACGGACCGACTTTGCATCGATTAACGTCCATTGTACAAGAAGACAATCAAGAACAAGTACCCACTTCCCAACATCAATGAGCTATTCGAGCAACTGAAAGGTGCTAAAGTGTTCTCCAAGCTTGACCTTCGTATGGGTTATCATCAAATTCGCATTCGTGAAGAAGATATTCCCAAGACAACATTCAGAACAAGCTTTGGTTCTTATGAATCTACTGTCATGTCATTCGGCCTTGTCAATGCTCCTCCAACATTCTCTCGCATGATGAACTTCATCTTCAACCCCTACACCAATGAATTCGTCTTGGTCTATCTCGATGATATTGTGGTCTTCTCCAAGAATAAGGATGATCATGCCAAACATTTGCGATTGGTGCTCGACAAGCTCAGAGAGTATCAATTCTATGCGAAGTTCTCCAAATGTGAATTCTGGCTTGATGAAGTTCTTTACCTTGGTCATATCATCTCTGCCAAGGGCATCGCTATTAATCCTAAGAGGGTGTCTGCAGTTTTGAATTGGGAACCTCCTCAGAATGTGAAGCAGCTTCGCAATTTTCTTGGACTTGCAAGCTATTGCTGAAGATTCGTTGAGAATTTCTCAAAGATTGCAAAGCCTCTTTCCAACCTCCTCCAGAAGCATGTGAAGTATGTCTGGTCTCCTGAGTGTGACGTTGCTTTCAACACTATCAAAGAGAAACTCGTCACTGCTCCGGTATTGACTCCTCCTGACGAATCCAAGCCTTATGAAGTTTTCTGTGATGCTTCTCTTCAAGGTCTCGGTGCTGTGTTAATGCAAGAGAAGAAAGTTGTGGCTTATACCTCTCGTCAGTTGAAGCCCAATGAAAAGAACTACCCCACTCACGATCTTGAGTTGGCAGCAGTTGTCCATGCATTAATAACATGGAGACATCTCTTGTTGGGAAGGAAAGTGGACATATTCACCGATCACAAGAGTCTCAAGTACATTTTCACTCAACCCAACCTCAACCTCAGGCAGACTCGATGGGTCGAAATGATTCAAGAGTACAACCCGAGTATTGAATATACTCCAGGCAAGGCCAATGTCATTGCAGATGCTTTGAGCAGGAAGGCTTATTGCAACAGCTTAATCCTCAAGCCCTTCCAACCAGACCTTTGTGAAGCTTTTCGCAAGTTGAATCTCCAAGTTGTTCCTCAAGGATTTCTTGACAACCTCATAGTCTCTCCTACTTTGGAAGATCAAATTCGTGAGGCTCAACTCCTGGATACCATGGTGAAGAAGGTGAAACGTGGTATTGACAAGGGCATTTCCAAATACAAGTGCTATCGCGTTGATGACAGAGATACTCTTTTCTTCGAGGACCGGATTGTGGTTCCTAAGGGTGATCTACGTAAAGTCATTATGAACGAGGCACACAATTCTCTTCTATCCATTCATCCTGGAAGTACAAAGATGTACCATGACCTCAAGCAGTCGTATTGGTGGACTCGAATGAAGCGAGAAATTGCTCAATTCGTGAATGAATGTGATGTCTGTCGAAGGGTGAAAGCAGAACACCAACGACCAGCTAGTCTACTCCAACCTCTTGCTATTCCAGAATGGAAGTTTGATCATATCGAAATGGACTTCGTGACTGGATTTCCTAAGTCCAAGCATGGAAATGATGCCATCTTCGTCGTCATCGACAAGCTCACTAAAGTGGCTCATTTTCTTCCTATCAAAGAGTCTATCACAGTAGCGCAGCTAGCAGAGCTTTACACCTCCAGAATTGTCTCCTTGCACGGCATTCCACAATTGATTTCTTCAGACCATGGCAGTATCTTTACATCCAAGTTTTGGGATTCTTTTGAGAAGGCCATGGGCACCAATATTCACTTCAGCACAACTTTCCATCCTCAAACTAGTGGACAAGTCGAGCGTGTCAACCAAATTCTTGAAGATATGCTTAGAGCTTGTGTCATCTCTTTTGGTATGAAGTGGGAGGATTGTCTTCCATATGCTGAGTTCTCTTACAACAACAGCTTTCAAGAGAGCTCAGGCAAAGCCCCATTCGAGATTCTCTATGGCAGAAAGTGTCGTACTCCTCTCAATTGTTCAGAGACGGGCGAACGCCAACTTCTTGGCAACGACTTGATCACAGAGGCTGAAGATATGTGTAAAGTCATTCGTGAGAATCTCAAAGCCGCGCAATCGCGCCAGAAGAGCTATTATGATAGCAAACACCGTGATTTGGCTTTCGAGATCGGAGACCATGTCTACCTCCGCGTCTCTCCAATGAAAGGCACTCGTTGCTTCGGTATCAAAGGGAAACTTGCCCCTAGATACGTCGGTCCTTTCAAGATTGTCGGCAAAAGAGGCGATCTCGCCTATCAACTTGAGCTTCCCTCCAACTTTGCAAATGTGCACGATGTATTCCACGTGTCACAGCTTCGCAAGTGCTTCAAGACACCTGAGCGCACCATCAACTTCTAAGAGATTGATCTTCAAGAAGATTTGTCTTATCATGAGTATCCCGTTGCTATTCTTGAAGAAACTGAGCGCAAGACTCGCAACAAGTCTATCAAATTCCTGAAAGTGAAGTGGTCACATCATTCCGACCGAGAAGCCACCTGGGAGCGCGAGGACCACCTCCGTTCCGAATATCCAGAGTTCTTTCAGTCCTAGATCTCGGGATGAGATCCTCTCGTAGTGGTGGAGTGTTGTAACACCCCGGATAAATCTTGCCATATTTGTAACTCCAACTCTTGCCATTTCCGGCTATGTGATATGATATTCCCTTTGTGGTTGGATTTTTTTCTTCATTTTGCATTTTGTCCATATCATGCATTTCATATCATGTCATCATGTGCATCGCATTCGCATACATGTTCGTCTCATGAATCCGAGCATTTTCCCCGTTGTCCGTTTTGTTATCCGGCACTCCTATGTCCTCCGGCGTCCCCTTTTACCTATTTTTGTGTGTGGGTGTTAAACGGTCTCGGAATGGAACTAGGTTTGACATGTGGCCTTGGTATAGCACCGGTAGACCGCCTGTCAAGTTTCGGGCCATTCGGAGGTCGTTTGATACTCCAACGGTTAACCGGGTAACCGCGAAGGCCTCTTTTGGGTTGCAGCCCAAAACCCCTCCAAAACAGCCCAATAACCCATCTAAGTCAATTCCATCCCCTAGGACGTTCGATCACGATCGCGTGGCCGAAAACCTTACTCAATTTGGAGCTTCCTAGCCCCTCCTACCTATAAAAACACCCTCTCCTGAAATTTACGGATCAAATCCGGCCCTAACCCTAGCCCCGCTCCTCTCACCGCCGCCGGACACGTCCGGGCAGAGCCGGACGCGTCCGCCCGCGGCCCCGGACCAATCGCGCGCCGCCACGTGGCGGGCCGCGCCCACATCGCCGCCACCTCCGCCGCAGGCCCGCAGCCGCCCCCCCGAGCCCGCGGCTCCCCGTCGCCTGCGCCCGCGCCCGCCTCCTCTGCCCGAGCGCCGCGCGCCTCCCCGCGTGCCCCGGTGCGCCGCCGCCGCCCTCCATCACCGGCGCCGTCAACCGCGGCCGCCGCCTCCCGCGCCCCTGCCGCACCGCCCCTCGCCGCCGAGGTGCCGCCGCGCCCCGCCTCCGGCCAGATCCGGCGAGATCCGGTCCGGGCTCCTCCCTCATCCGGCGTCCTCTCCCTCTCCGGCCGCCGCTGCTTCGAACTCCGGGCACCTCGAGCTCGCGGATCTGAGATCCAAAACGAGGGTTGACTTTCTTCTTCCCCCGAAATCCACTGTCTTTTTCTGTCAGTAATTGTTGCATGTTCATCGCATCGTAACTTTGCACCCGTGGATCCGTTCTGGGATTATAGCATGTCGAATTGTTCGCCGCGATGAGTACATCATTTAATCTCATTGCATCATTTTCAGTTGACCTCATCTTGATGCCCGAAATGCTGTTAGAAGAGGGCTATGTGATGTTAGTTACAGATTCTCAGCAGAACATGCACTTTTGTCATTTTTGCCATGATTGATGTGTGCACCCTATGTACTTGAGTCCTACATGTGTTTTGTAATATGCCATGCCATATTTATAGTGGTGTATGCCATGTATTTTTGTGATCTCTGTGGTGACTAGCACAGGCATGCAAACTAGGGATCATATTGTTGCTGATTTCAGGGACTTAGTAATTTCAGTCATGCCCTGTTGTTATTTTTATGCCATATGTTCATGTTGTTACAGAGAGATCTATGCCCATTTTGAGCATGATCACTAAGGGTGTTTTTAACATATGGATGTTCTCTATCCATCTATGCTTTTGTTTGTAATTATGGAGTGCCATAGCTTGAGTCAATCGAACTCTACTTTGGCTATTAAATGTTACTGGCAGATTGTTTACATGTTATTCGATTTTGCGAAGCTTGTTGTGGTTGATATTTGCATGCTATGATGTTGTTCTTGCCATGTCTAGCTTTTGTGCCATGTCTTCTTGATGGTTGTATGCTTAGTTTATCATGAAATGCTCTGTAGTGAGTGCATCGAGCTCGTAAACATGCCTACTTGTTATCTGTTTTTGACATGTCCAGTTTTCTGCCAAGTCTAAAAACTGTAACGAAACTTCCTTAATTAACATGGGTGCTATTATATTTTCTAGTCCTTTTTCGCTCATGGTTAGTAAGGGACTTTTGTTCAATGCTTTGATTAGTATTTCACGTTCATGTAGCAGGTTGTTTCCTTGCTCTAAACATGGCTTCCTGATGTTAATTTCTGGCATGATAGTATTTCACTAAGTCTGTGAAGCTGATATATTTTGCACTTTTGCCATGCTTGTTTGAACCTGCTATTATGTGATTTAGCCGTAGCTCAGTGTTCACCTTTTGTCAAGAATTTTGAGTAGATCACTTCTATGTGCTTTGTTGTTATGTTTGAGTGCAGTAACTTAGTTTCTTGTTGCATTCTAAGTGGCATCATGCTGTTAATCGCAGATTATGCCATCCTTGTTCTGTTTGTCATTTGCAAACCGTGCATCCGATCCCGGTGATCTTTATATCGATTTCCACCGAAATCATCTCACCTTTCCAGTGGCATACTTGGTTTGCCAAGAATATGCCTTGTTCATCTTTTTCTTTCCGGAGCACGCATATGCATTGCATACCACATCTCTTGCCACCCTAGTTTCTGTCATACCGGTGTTATGTTCCTTGATTTTGCGTTCCTTACACGGTTAGGTGATTTATGGGACCCCCTTGACAGTTCGCTTTGAATAAGACTCCTCCAGCAAGGCCCAACCTTGGTTTTACCATTTGCCACCTAAGCCTTTTCCCCCGGGTTTTCGTGATCCCGAGGGTCATCTTTATTTAACCCCCCGGGCCAATGCTCCTCTGAGTGTTGGCCCAAACTAGAGCGCTTTGCAGCGCCCCCTCAAGGAAACTTGGGGTCTGGTTTTAGTTGTAGGGAACGAGATATGTGCAGCTCCTATCGGGATTTGTCAGCACATTCGGGCGGCTTTGCTGGTCTTGTTTTACCATTGTCGAAATGTCTTGTAGTCCGGGAGTCCGAGACTGATCGGGTCTTCCCGGTAGAAGGAATATCCTTCGTTGACCGTGAGAGCTTATAATGGGCTAAGTTGGGACACCCCTGCAGGGTATTATCTTTCGAAAGCCGTGCCTGCGGTTATGAGGCAGATGGGAATTTGTTAATGTCCGGTTGTAGAAAACCCGAAGTTGACCTTAATTAAAACACATCAACCGCGTGTGTAACCGTGATGGTCTCTTCTCGGCGGAGTCCGGGAAGTGAACACGGTTTGAGTTATGCATGAACGTAAGTAGTTTCAGGATCACTTCTTGGTCACTTCTAGCTTCACGGTCGTGCTTTGCCTCTCTTCTCGCTCTCATTTGCGTATGTTAGCCACCATATATGCTTAGTGCTTGCTGCAGCTCCACCTCATTACTTCATCCCTCCTTTAAGATTAAATGGTCTTGATCTCGCGGGTGTGAGATTGCTGAGTCCTCGTGACTCACAGATTCTACCAAAACAGTTGCAGGTGCCGACGATGCCAGTGCAGATGACGCAACCGAGCTCAAATGGGAGTTCGACGAGGAACGTGGCCGTTACTATGTTTCCTTTCCTGATGATCAGTAGTGGAGCCCAGTTGGGACGATCGGGGATCTAGCATTTGGGGCTGTCTTCTTTAATTTTGGTTCCGTAGTCGGACCTTGATTGTACTCTGTATGATGATTGTTTAAGTTATGTATTGTGTGAAGTGGCGATTGTAAGCTAACTCTTTATCCCAATCTTGTTCATTACATGGGATTGTGTGAAGATGACCCTTCTTGCGACAAAACCACCATGCGGTTATGCCTCTAAGTCGTGCTCCGACACGTGGGAGATATAGCCGCATCGTGGGTGTTACAGGGCGGTTGTGTCACGTCTGAGGGATGTTACACATCTTTCCCTATTTAAAATATTTGCCTACATCGATTTCGTACAAGGAGAGTTTGTTTTGCCGCCCACCGTGTATGAATCGGGAAATGGAGGGAGAGACACATGTCTTTCGGACGAGCTTGAACCAAATGTGTTTTGCCACCCACGTTTGGCACCTACCGTGTCTGAATGGGCTCAGAGGCGGTCGTGTCACGTCTGATTGAAGTTACTAGTCTACCCCTATCGATACCATTTTAAATCCAACCGATAAGGATGTCAAGTGTCAGTGGTAGACAATAATTTCCATCTCGCAGACACTCGCCCCAGGGAGTCCACAAATGATAGTGGAGGTTTAGCCGCTTCATTCAAAACTTGGGAGAATTAGCATTCATGTTTGCCCTAGGCCCTGGCAACTAAATTCAAATCCAATTTGTATTCGATTACGGATATCCACAGATAATTCTATGTTTTGTTATTTATTTCTTCAAAACCACAACAAAGATTTAATCCACCTTCATATATGATTGTTATTTAGAAATGTCGTGATCTTAAATTCAATAGGTTGGATACCCTTTGAGTCAAACATTTATTTCATCCAATACAATATGCTCCCACGAAAAACAGTTCACCTTATGTCAATCATACAAGTACTGAGGATTACCTCGCCTAAAAAATTAGGATCATTACAATAGATGGACAACATAGGGGGTCTTACAAAATAATGCATTCAAGGACATGACACAACTAGCAAGTACAATAATCTAATGACAATTTCAACTGGTATCTAAAGAAGAACTGGGATTACCCTGGGCTTCAGATAGCGGAAACAGTAGGAACTCCTCCGTCTTCAAATGCAACATTCTTACTTCCTCCAATTCTTGGGTTTCTTGCATAATGCGTGCAGCTAATTGCATAATTTCCAGCCTCAAGATCAAGATTACCTCATTCATGGCAGCCACACCATCTCTTTCTGCCTCTAGTAGAGCCTCAAGAACTATAATATATGTGCTCAGACTGCTCTCTGGTGGTGTTGCCTCTGAACAACTACCATCTCGTAACATGGATGGCGCACTGCTTCCACAAATGGATTCTGGGGTTGTACATTGTGTCCTAGTGTGAACGGCATCCTGAAAGGTTTCTGCTGGATATAAGTAAGAGATAGTTATCACATGATCCAGGCAGTAAGCTTACATGGTAAACGACATACAAATTATTGCCGAGCATGGCGAGCTATATGTAAATGGTTCGAAGCAGCATCAACCGAAAAGAAATTAAAATGGTAAGATGAAACTAGGGATGTAAGTGACAAATAAATGACCTCCGCCAGACCCATCTAGTTAGTTTTTGCTAGCTCCCTAGTTCATTTTCCTCAAAAAACAAAAACTCTTTTGAACTATCATACCACTAGTGGACTTTAATCGGGATTAAACGGGACCCAGTTAACATCCCTAGTTGAAAGGGAGTGTACCACCGCTATATTTCAGTTGCCAAGGCATCTAAGCAGTTGAAATAATTTAAGAAAACACTTAACAATGTGGCCTCATATAAACTATGAAGATAGCCTTGTGATGAAGTTCATAGGAAAAGTTAAGGACTCAAATGAACTAGGCATGTATTTCTCTATGATAGTACAGCAGACACTGCTGACATATTGTCCAACTCAGGTATAGCCTAACAAGTAACAAACAAGAATTCGAATCAAGCAATACAACAAAGCAGGCAACTGAACTATTTGTAATTTTGTAGGATTACACGTTGAGGGCACAAGCCAAGAAAGTAGCCCACACACATTACATTTCACATGTACTAAAACACACTGGCTTACCATATGTTGATGTGAAGCCTCGCTGTTGTTGCAATGTTCCTTGAAGATATCGGGAGCATCCCGTGGTTGCATATCTAGTTGTTGTAGTTTATTCTGCACCCTCTATTTAGGTAAAATGAATTTTAATTGCATGCACTGGTTCGAATTGATAATCAATGGTTCATCTAAACTAATGAAAGAAGGGTGTGTGCTTACACGACAATATATCTGCTTCGCTCTATTTTTATGCTTGTTCGAGGTGCCAGCCCCAAAAGAACAAATATTTTGCTTGGTGGGGTTGGCAGCTCCATAGTTAATAGAAGCATCAAATTAGTCATGCAAGTTGGGAAGATCAAGAACACACAAAAAAGTAATGAAAGAGGCTCGGAGCAGTGATGTAATAGCTAGCATCAGAAAATGTAGTGTAAAACGAAAAAAAGCAATGGAACCACATGCTAGTTTGCTGATGTGTAATTAAGCATAGAGAACATGAAACAGTCTGATGGAACCAACAGATGGCATCAGAACAACACCATTACCATAAATATAGCATGCGTGAAGTAAAATAGTAGGCAGTGATATCTAGGAAGTACAGTAATACTTAGGACAAAACTAAAGCATATTAACTATATGTGCATTGTTATGTAATTTAGCACATGTAACATGTTCACTGCCAGAAGTATGGCCCTACAGGTGCAAGCAGAATAACACGTCTCTTGAGAAATTGAATGATGCCCTGAAGAAATTCAATGGTGCGGTGCTTATGCTAAGGAAGTGAACGTAGGCGCCGGCTGTTGGATAATAGTACCTGATTCTCGGCGGCGTATGGGAATCATTGTCATACTTGATAGCTAAGGATCGTCGATGGTGCTCATGTTGTGGTTGAGTTTGCACCGACTGTCGCCGTCGCTGAAGCTGTTCCAGTGCTTCGGTTGCGGCTCCTGTTGACATACAAGAAAGCTCATCTGTGGTAAGTGAATAGTTGCACGATAAAGAAAAGAAAACCGAAAGGAGTACAAATCGAAATAACCTAATGAGGCTGTGGCGTCAGTAAAGCAGGGCCGGTGGAGTTGAATATGGCGTCTGTGGAGCGGGTCCGGTGTAGTGGACGAAGGCTTCGGCGGGCGCGGTGTATAGTGCTTTTGGTGAGGCGGATATGTTGCGACAGACAAGGGCTTGTATGAAGGGCCAGCGATGGGGCGGATGCTGGAGTCAGTGAAGGGCCTACACTGTGGTGGGCGAGGGCACCGGTTAAGCAGATCCGGTTCGATGGACCATGATGGCGGTCAAGGAGATCTGGAGTGGTGGACAAGCCAGTCGCTGAAGCGGCTCCGGTGAAGTGATGAGTTGGCAGTTGGGGGTTCCAAGGTGCAGAAGGTAGATCTGGCGGGGTCTGAGGTCCACCGCTGGGGCGGAGGACAAGATTCGGCGGCTTGCCGTGGTTGGGGGGTCGGGGAGGGGAAGGGGAGGGGCGATGGGGAAGAATGTTGGGGGCAAAGAGGGGAAAACAATGGAGTTACCAAATCAACCCTTTTCCGTTCATGTGGCAGGGGCAAAACAGGAATATCGCAGGGCTAAACTTTCGGGCGCGAGATATTTCGATGTGAGCGAGAAGTTTGAAAGCTTTTGGCGCCTGAAATTATAAGTGTTCTGCTCTTTACAGCCGACTATGATATCATGGCCGAGAATTTATTTGTTTTGCATGAAAAAAGTGCAAGTTTTGAAAATCAATGTCTCCAACTCGAAACTTAGATTGTTCATTCAATTCAAATATGGATCACCGAGCTAGTACAAGCAAATACCATCATGCGGTCCAATTCAAATGAAATTCCAAATGTGTTTATCCTAAATATGATGACAAAAGCAAAATGTGTATGTGTATGAATAAAGTGGATGATTATAAAGTTTGAACATGCCCATATGTGTATATCTCCAGGTTTGATATATGAATTTGAAATCAGGAAATCCCGGCTTAAAAATGTACCTCTGTTTAAATGAACTACAAAAGCAAATGGTGGAGTCTAATTCCAAAATTCCAATATTAGGTTTGTAATTCTGGTACAGCAAGGTATATCACGCATGTTCAAAAGTATCGTTATCTCATAGTACAAACTGTGAAACAAATTGATCAACCAAGAGTGCACACACTATTGACCATATATATATCAATTATGCTAAAGTCCCTCAAATATAGACACCTCACTCTTTATCTTAAGCCAACCCCGCACCCCCCTCCCCCGTCGCCCCCCCCCCCACACACACACGTCATTCTCTCCCCCAGATACGAACATACGAGCACATTAACACCCCCTCTCTTCTAAAGTCCGGACCCCACTATAGGTCTCTTATCACTTTGTCTCTCGGGCATGCACACATCTCTTCCTCTACTCTCTAGGTCTCCCGACATCTCTCTTTCCCAAGCACATGCACTATGTAGAGTATATCTTTCCCGTACACACAAAATGTCTCCCCCAAACGTCTATATCCCTAGTTATGTGGTTCTCACACACTCACCTCACACACCACCCCATTGCAAACAAGCACACTTCACCCCCTTGTGCACGACCCTCCTCTTTCTATCTCTCCCACATGCGGACCCACCCCAGCTCCTTCCCTGTATAAATATATGCCGTGACTCTTTGCATAGCTCCCTAATGTATCATCTTTCTCAATCTCGCATGTTGTTATCTAAACCATATATTCTATATCTCTCATGAAGTCGCTATCACACACACGATGACTAGCTTCCCTTGCGTCTCCGTACATAGGCCAATTTCGAACAACATCAACATTGTCTCCCTATATTTACGCCACTTATGGACACAAACGACCCCTCTCTCCCCCTCTCTTCCTATCTATCTCTCTCTCTCTCTGTCACTAGCTCTCTCTCTCTCTCTCTCTCTCTCTCTCTCGCTCTCACACCCCTCTCCCACACACACTCGATGTCTCTTCCAAATAGTCTACTCCCTGCCCGCACCCATGCTATCCCGCTACTACACATGCCTTTGTCTCTCTTTGACACACATGTCACACCATTCCCCCTTCCCATATACTAGGTTTACATCATTAGTGGTCTCTCTACTCCACATGCACACACTCCTTATCACACACAAACGCGCGCACAAACACACACAGACACGCACAAACACCCATCTATTTGGATCATTCTTTTAAGACACACACCCTTGCATATTCTCTCTAGCTCTAGGTATGTATATATCCCCCCTCTCTCTAGCTCAGATGCGCACCAAAATTCTCCATCTCTCTAACTCACACATCTCTCCCCATGTCCGCATGTGTATCTCACACACTCACTTTCTGATTATGTCTACGTGTCTCCATGTTACACAACACAAAGCCCCATGTACATGTCTCTCTCTATCCTGCACACACATAGACACAAAGAATCTCTTATCATTGCCTCATTCTCTAGATATCACACACGCACTCTCTCTCTCTCTCTCTCTCTCTCTCTCTCTCTCTCTCAAGTATGCTCAACAAGGGTTTCCCCGTGAATAACTTACCGTCCATTCATCAACAGTCGTAGCAGTACGGCGAACACGAGACGTTAAAAAGAATAAATCTACACGTGCGTAGACCACCTAGTATGACTACTAGGACTAGAGCAAGCCGAAAGTGTGTCACCGTCACCCCCTCCTTATCGGCTACGGGAAAATCTATGTTTTACATAGTCAAGAAGTCATTGTGCTAGGGCCCCACATGCTGAGCCGTTGAATAGACTGTAGATCATAGTTTAAGGAAACAACTACTGATAATACGTGTGTATCTCCATACTTATACTTCTTCTCTTATAAAAAAACTGAGTTGGTGAAGATGGTACACATGCCATCTTGCAATATAGACCGTCTGATCTATATCTGACGGATGGAAATTAAACGAAAAGCTAGCCACACCTCTCTCCACATTTGCAGACAAGGCCTTCCCTCGTTCATCCTTATCTCCAACAACCTTATTGTTGAGCAATTAAAAAAGGGAAGCCTCTAGAACAAACTGGCCTGGTGGCCGCTGCAGGCGTCGTCCATCCCCATGCCTCCGCTCAGTCCCACCACCAATCACCACCACGCCCCACTCTTCACCTTATCTCCTCTTTCTCAAGATATCAATAGTTTTTACACATGGGATTACTCCCGCATGGGTTAATCACAACAAGTGTTTTATAAAAAAATGCATCTTGATGTTTCGTGCAATGCACGGACATCTTGCTAGTACTCCTACAAAAGACTAAGTTGGTGATGATGGTGTGTCTGGCATCCATCATTTTTGACCATTAGATCTACATCCAACGACTGTGAGGTAAGTTGTTGCCTTTTCTCAACAACATCCCACTTCTCTACCAATGTCACATCCCTAGCTAGGCCATGCATTAGAGTGTGCATCATGTTTAAATTCTATTAATTCTGAAATGGGAAATGCCAGAACCCCAACACACACTTCCCCCCCCCCTGGAAATAACTAGGGTTTACTAATTTTTTTTTCAATGAACCTGAAATGCCCTTCTGAAATGTTCACCCCCTTTGTTTTGGGTTTAAACCTTTGACAAAAGTGGTGCACAATTTTCTAGGTCATCCTAAGGTTTCTGACTTAATTCATAAGTATTTGAATTTGGGCATTTAAAATTTATAAAAATATTTTAAATGTTCAAATATTCCCAAACCAAAATGTTTCTTGTTGGAAATATTCCAACTAGGGGCCAGGTGCAGTTTGGTGATTTTTGGAGTGGTCTAGGTAATTTAAATAACTCCACAAAGTTGCAGAAGAAATAGAAAAGGAAAAAACAAAAACAAAAATACAAACTACCTTACCTGGCGGCCCACCTGGCCGGCCCAGCCCACCAGCCGCGCCAGCGAGCTGCTTCGCCTCGCCAGCCAGGCAGGCAGGTGCTCGACGCCGGAGCAGGAGCTCGCCACGCAGCGCCCTGCCTCCCTGCTTCACCTCCCTCGTCGCCCGGCCACCTGGGTGAGCTCCACGTCGTGCCCCGACCCCCCTGGACACGCCTTTCGCCCCTCTGCCTCTCTCCCTCGCACTTCCACGCCATGGCCGCCGCCACCGCAGCTGCACCGTCGCCGTAGTCGCGCTCTCCGTCGTCCTTGCGCCGCTCCGACCTGTCCAGAAGCTCCGCCGCCCTCCTCTTCTTCGAGCTAGCCGAGCCCCGAGCGCTCGCTCGCTCTACAACGCTTCCCCGAGCTCTTCTTCAACCTTCGGCCGCCGGAGATCCCCTTCGACCTCACCGCCGCACCAGCTCGTCTCCGACCGCGACGTTCGCTTCCCCGAGACCGCTGTGAGCTCAGCTACCTCCCCATCCCCTCCGTTCTGCGTCTCGTGCACCACAGCGACTGCACGATGCTCACCCGCACGCACCGCCGCGGAGCTCGTCGCCGACGTGTCTCCGGCTAACCAATGACCACCCCACCGTGTCCAATGGCCTCACCGCAACCCCAGGAGGCCAACGCACTACCGCACGCACCTCGCCGTGCCCCGTATCATCGAATCGTTCGACGCCCGACTCCGGCGACCGCCAAACCCGTCGCCGGCGACGTTTCCGGCCACCCCGAGGCAAACCACTGCCACCGAACGCCGCGGGTTGCCCTCAGCTAGCTGTAGATGTCCTCCGCCGCTCGTTTGGTCGCCGGAACGCCATTTGGCACTCTCGCCGCCGCGTCTGGCTCGCCGGCAGCTGAACGTCGTTGGGGTTTGACCCCTTTGACCTTGACTGGGTGGGCCCAGGTTGACTCCCTGAGTCAATGACAAGTGGGCCCCCCTCTGCTAACTAACTAGATTAGTTTTAATTAAAATTATTTAGTCTAATTAGCTACTGACATGCGGGACCCACTGGTCAGTTTGACCTGGACGACCCCGTTGACCTGCTGAGGTCAGCATGACCTCATGCTGACGCAAAAACTAATTACTGGATTTAATTTTTATACAGGAAAATCCAGAAAATAGTTCAAACTTCAAAAATTCATAGAAAATTATCTGTAACTCCAAATGCAAAGTTCTATACATGAAAATCTATCAGAAAAATCCAATCTATCCAATGGAACTGGTTTCATGCATGTTAAAACAAGTTAAACCCACTGTTTAGGCATTATAAGATATTGCACTAATATGATCTTATAAATGCACTACCATTTGAATCTTTGGTTCAAATGGGGTCATTTCCTTCTGGTTTAACTTGCACAAGACCAGGACACATTCATATTGCCATGTCATTGCATGCATCATATTGTTGCATATCGTCATGTATTGATTGTGTTGCAATGTGTCATTCGTGGTAGGTTCTGCCTCCGAGGATATCTCCGAGTATCCAACTGAAGGGCAGTATCCCACGACCACTCCATCAGGCAAGCAACCCATTGATCATTCCGATACAAACCCATGTTCTCGCTTCTGCTCTTGTTTACTGCATTAAGACAACGCGTTTCAAACTGCAGTGTGTTGCGGTAGTTGAACCCACTTCCTTTGCATGACCTGTCATTGCCACAGTAACTAGATGAAACCCACTAGCATGTGTAGGAGTTGATTGAGCCAATACATGTGTGTGTGTGTTCCTACCATGCTATGCTTGCTATGCTTAGAGTTGTGTCAGGTCTGGCTCATCGGGATGGTGAACTGGAGTGAAAGGTTGTGTCGGTGACAAGAGTGAAGTGTTGAATACGATTTGGTAAAGGAATCGATGGAAGGCCATGTAGGAGTACATGGTGGGTTGTTTCATTGAGGCCGTTCTTAAGCACTGAGATCTGTGTGTGTGATTTAAGACTCAGCTACTACCACGCATTGGGCCCGAAACCAATGGACCCTCTCGGCTTCTTGATCACGTTTGTCCTCTGTCCAGGAGTTGCAAAGTAGTTTCTGGTGTTTGTAGCATGCTGGGGGCCGCACGCGGCGCTGACCATCGGGGTGGGCTGTGTTGCGGTAGGCACGTGGCCGGGTCAACCGGGCGCCCGTTTGGTGTCTCGGAACCCTGTTCACATCGTTCGGGGCCGTTAGTGGAAACCTCGGCCGGACTCCCTGCGGATGGAACCCGAATAGGCGATAAACCTGGATTAGAGACTTGAGTGTTTAGGTAGGCCGTGGCCGACACCCTCGCTGGGCTTCCGCTTGAAGGTTGCCGAGTACATGTCGTGTAAACGGCGATAAGTGGTGAGAGCGTGTGTGAAGAAGTACACCCCTGCAGGGTATAAATCTATTCGAATAGCCGCGTCCGCGGTAAAGGACTACTTGGTCACCTATACAGTTCATAGATAAGTTAAATGGATACTTCTAAAAATCTCAAGATAAGTGTGAGTACCGCGGATGGCCCTCTCGTACGATGGCGAGAGAGGATCCACGGTGGAGTATTGTGATGGTGATAGTGGACTCGTGTGCGACAAATGTTTTACAAGTGGTGTCTTTCGTAGGATAGCTTAGCCAAGAGTCAAAGCTGGCTTGCTGCAATAACCCCACTACCTTCTTGAGAATGTGCATGTATAGTAGGTTCCTGTTGTAAGACTTGCTGAGTACCTCCGTACTCATGTTGCTTTAATCATGTTTTTCAGACGACTGCACCAACCCCTCTGATGAGTTTTATGTAGACCTCGACGTTGACGAGTGACTTATCACCCAGGTGGTGATCCAAGACTTGTGAAGGGTCGATGTAGATAGACAGGCTTCATCAAGCCTTCTTTCTTTCTAGTGTCTGTACTCAGACTAGTTTGCTTCCGCATGTGCTTGTATGTTTGTATGACTTGAGTGTTGGGTCATGTGACCCCTATCTGTATGAATGATATGTATGGCTCCTCGGAGCCTTCTAAATAAAGTACTTGAGTCGTAGAGTACTGTTGTGTTGCCATGTTGTATTTACTCATATCGGGCATATTGTGTGTATGATTGAAATGCTTGGTATGAGTGGGATCCGACTATCTAGTTGTTTATCCTTGGCAGCCTTTCATATGGGGAAATGTAAGTCTTGTGCTTCTGAGCGATAGTAGTCCGCTACAGCCCGGTTCACCGGAGTCCTGCTAGCCCAGCACTACTGCTTGGACACTTGACTGGCCGGCATGTGTTTCACGTCGTTCCTATGTCTGTCCCTTCGGGGAAATGTCACGCGCTGATATTCGGAGTCCTGCCTAGCCTGCTACAGCCCGGTTCACCGGAGTCCTGTTAGCCCAGTGCTACAGCCCGAATAGATACGTTGATGACCGACATGCTCGATGTGATTCATGTATGCCTGTCCTCATAGGCTAGCGCCGCTTCGGGTTCACGACTAGCCATGTCGGCCCGGGTTCTCTGTCATATGGATGCTAGCGACACTATCATATACGTGAGCCAAAAGGCGCAAACGGTCCCGGGCCAGGTAAGGTGGCACCCGTGGGAGTACCGTGCGTGAGGCCGCAAAGTGATATGAAGTGTTACACGCTGGATCGATGTGACCTTGAATCGGGGTCCTGACAGCGTTGGCATCAGAGCCGGACTGCCTGTAGGTTCGCTAAGCCAAACTGGTCGATGTCGAGTCTAGAAATGCTTTAGTTATATGTAGGGGAATTGATTGTGGGAGGGAACGTAAGGCTCTTTTACTCCTTTACCTTATGCCCTCTATTCTGGGTCATTCTCTTCTCATTCTACGTGGTTTAAGGACTAGGCTCTCTCCTCTCCATCAGGTTCACGTGTTACTAAATCCATAGTAACTTATAGGATTGTTGGATACAACCCAGTTCAGTTCTACTAAAGTTTAGTATGTTACCAATTGAACCAGAACCTTGATATGTTGTTGTTGAGTGGTTTCGCAAACTGTTGTGGATGTCTCAAGTCTTTTTCTGAGCATTTACAGCCGTTATGCTGTCCAATTTCATCAAGGAATTCTAATGCCTTTGCACTATTTTGTGCTTTCAGATGGCTACCCGTCCCCAAAACCAAGTGGTTCGTCTGACCCGTTGCATCGGTGTATGTGGTCATACCGCCATGTTGGTTCGAGTGATGGTTGAGGCAGGATACCGATGGTACCCTGAATACACCGTCGAAGAGCAGTTTAGAGATTTCAACCAGAGCCAATATCTGTGTACGGTCAGGATATATCCATCTTATTCCGGAGCCACGGAACCACTCCACTGTTCTTATGGACTCGGGATCACTATTGGGATGTCCGTTCAAGATGCAGCCTACTCGATGATGACCATTATGCGAGCTAGAACTGCCTTGTTGAGCAACACTGATTTTCGCTACATGCCAGCATCCCTCCCTGGGGCGCATGGTTACCTTCAGGGCATGTACAGTGATGCATCCCATGAGGACTCACTCCTTTGCACCACTACTGAGATGTTGGAAGATAAGGACCGTGAAAACCGGGCCTTGCGTATGGAGCTCTTTAATGCTCGTGCTGATCATTGGGCCACCTTGACGAGGTTTGCACCTGCTGTGCAAGCCGGATACATGGACACGAGAGACTTGTACCCTGTGCGGGCTAGTCTGCCAGACTTCATGGAATGGCGTGAGGTGGGAGGCATCACCCCTCCTCGTGGGCCTCTTCTACCGCCATCTGTTGGACCGAGGCCGCACCCAAGTCCCTATGGTCCACAAGCACCGCAGGACCGTCTGTTCCCAGATGACCATGTTCCGCTTCCAGGTCTGGGTGGTGACTTCTATGAGGACTTCTACGGAGCCGTCTGAGCTAGTAGCAGGCTCGCTAGTATTGTAATAGTGGTATGTCCACCGTCCTGCGTGATTGTGGAATATAACTTAGTGTGTATCAATTCCGGAGGTGTAGAAAAATAATGTATAGGAGCTTGGAATGCCTCCGACGAGATGTAACGTCTGTCGTCTTAGTTGTACTTCAGCTTGAGCTTGTACTAAACTATGTATGATATGTATGACCGTTGGTATATATATGGCAGTTTCTATATTACCATGTCATACGGATGATCATCCCTGCATTCCTTGTTGCCCATTACATTCCGCACTTCCTTGGCCAGATTTTGCCATCCTGGTTTAAATCGCTGTTTTGTTTTCCCAGGATGGTCAACACCCGCAGCAACCCTGCTGCTTCGGAGCAGGGAGAAGCTAGTGCACCTAGAGAGGAAAGTCTGCCTCAACCACCTTCTCTGGCCGAAGTGATGCTGGAGGCAGAGCGCAACAGGCGTGACACCAATCGCTTGTTAGAGCGGATTGAGCAGAACACTGCACGCCAGCAGAGGATCAATTCGGTGTCCATCAATGACTTTGTCAAGCTGTACCCGCCAAAGTTCAATCATTCCATCGAGCCTCTCGATGCGGATGACTGGCTCCGTAGCATCGCCCACAAGCTACGTTCTGCCAACGTAGCTGAAGATGATAAAGTCACCTTTGCTGCCTATCACCTCGAAGGCCCTGCCAGCCTTTGGTGGGAGAATTATGAAGCTATGCGCCCGGTCGGCCAACTCACTACTTGGGCTGATTTCAGTGCCGCTTTTCGTGAGCATCATATCCCGGAAGGCCTCATGGATCGCAAGAGGGAGGAGTTCTGTAACTTCACCCAGGGGAAGCTGACTGTGGATGCTTACAGTCGCGAGTTTGGAAAGCTTGCACGCTATGCTCCCGAAGAGGTATCCACCGATGCTAAAAAGCAGGCAAGGTTCCGCAAGGGACTTAGCCCTGAGCTCCGACGTGACCTTCGTCTGCATGAATGCATTTCTTTTCCGAAGCTAGTCAATAAGGCCATCAGTGCCGAGACAGGGCAGAACGATTTTGAAGCTTCACGTAAGCACTCCCGTGACTATGGATCTTCATCCGGTTCTGGATCACAGAAGCGCCGGGTCTGGATCCCGAACACTGCTATACCATCCAGGTATACCCCGAGGCCATCCTTTGAGGCGCCTCGTCCCAACCAGCAGTATGTGCCGCCCAAGACTTTTGGTGGTCCCACTGCCAATACTGCTCCACGCCCCAATATGACAACTTGTTTCAAGTGTGGTGAGCCAGGCCACTACATCCGTGAGTGTCCCCAGAACAACCCCAACCAGTTCGGAAAGTCTGTTGGACGTGGTAAGTCAACAGCGAAGGTGCTTGTCGCCAAGCCAGCCACCACTGCTCGTGGCCATGTCAACTACGTTTCAGCTGAAGAGACTCAAGAGGACCCCAACGTCGTTCTCGGTACGCTCCTTGTTAATTGCCATCCGGCAACTGTTCTCTTTGATACTGGAGCATCTCATTCATTTATTTCTGAGAGCTATGCTCGATTGCACAATACTACCTTTTGTGACATGCCCACCTCCATGGAAATTCAAACTCCCGGTTCTAGATGGCAAACCTCTAGGATCAGCCATGGAAATGAAATTCTTGTTGACAGATTGGTCTTCCTTGCATCACTAATAGCTCTCAAGTCTTCAGACATTAACATCATCTTGGGTATGGACTGGATGTCAGCTCATTACGCCAAGATTGATTGCTCAACTAGAACTGTCCAACTTACCCATCCTTCGGGCAAGACAGTCAATGTTTTGACCCGAGTATCGGAGCGTCAGCTCTACTCTCTAAATGCCAATCCCCTTCCAGACCTCGAAGATATTCCGGTAGTCCGTGACTTCCCGGATGTCTTTCCAGAGGAACTGCCAGGTGTTCCACCTGACAGAGATGTCGAGTTCGTGATAGACCTTGTTCCAGGAACCGTTCCAATCTCTAGAAGACCTTATAAGATGGCACCCCTAGAACTAGCTGAGCTTAAGAAACAACTCGATGAGTCCTTGCAAAAGGGTTTCATCCGTCCTAGTTCATCTCCATGGGCTTGCCCCGTCCTCTTCGTCAAGAAGAAGGATGGAACGGATCGGATGGTTGTAGATTACCGACCTGTCAATTTGGTCACTATCAAGAACAAGTATCCGCTCCCCAGGATCAACGACCTGTATGACCAGCTCGCTGGATCCTCAGTCTTTTCCAAGATGGATTTGAGGTTGGGCTACCATCAAATCAAAATCAAGAACGGGGACATTCCCAAAACGGCTTTCGTCACTCGTTACGGCCAGTACGAGTACACCGTCATGTCCTTCGGTTTAACCAATGCTCCAGCCACCTTCTCTCGGTTAATGAACTCGATCTTCATGTAGTACTTGGATAAATTCGTCGTGGTATACCTCGATGATATACTCATCTACTCCAAGAATGAGGAAGAACATGCCGAACATCTAAGGCTAGTATTGATGAAACTTCGAGAGCATCGCCTTTATGCCAAATTCTCCAAGTGCGAATTCTGGTTGCCAGAAGTGACCTATCTGGGCCATGTAATCTCTGGCAAGGGCATTGCTGTCAATCCCGAGCGAGTTCAAGCTGTCCTTGACTGGACTCCACCTGAAACGGTCAAGCAAGTTCGGAGTTTTCTTGGTTTAGCGAGCTATTGCCGCCGCTTCGTCGAGAATTTCTCCAAGGTTGCTAAGCCTCTAACTGAACTCCTCAAGAAAGATAAAAAGTTCGAGTGGACCCCACAGTGCGAGTTCAGCTTTCAGGAACTGAAAAGACGCCTGACATCTGCCCCCGTACTGGTACCACCAGATTTTTCTAAGGACTTTGTTATCTATTGCGACGCCTCGCGACAAGGACTAGGTTGCATACTCATGCAAGATCGTCATGTGATTGCCTACGCATCTCGACAGTTGCGTCCACATGAGGATAATTATCCTACTCATGATCTAGAGCTTGCAGCGGTAGTCCATGCACTCAAAACCTGGCGACACTACCTTCTGGGTAATCGTTGCGAAATTTACACTGATCACCAAAGTTTGAAATATATCTTCACCCAACCGGATTTGAATCTCAGGCAAAGACGTTGGGTCGAGTTGATCTCGGATTACGACTTAGGAATAACTTACACCCCAGGCAAAGCCAATGTCATGGCTGATGCGCTAAGTCGTAAATCTTATTGTAACAACTTGATGTTACAACAAGGTCAACCACTTCTCCACGAGGAATTTCATAAGCTTAACCTTCACATTGTTCCTCGAGGATTCCTTTCCACCCTGGTGGCGAAACCTAACCTTACGGATCAGATCATCAAGGCACAAAAAGTGGATCCGGGAATTTCCCGTATCAAGAGAAACATTAAGAAGGGAGTTGCAGATTGTTTCTCCATTGATGATCAAGGTGTTGTGTTCTTTGGAAACCGTCTAGTGGTTCCCAAGGTACGCAACTTGAGGCGATTGATCCTTAAGGAAGCTCATGAATCCCCTCTCACCATTCATCCCGGTAGCACTAAGATGTATCAAGACCTACGCCAGAGGTTTTGGTGGACTAGGATGAAGAGAGAAATCGCTCAATACATTGCAACCTGCGACGTCTGTCGTCGTGTTAAAGCAGAGCATCAACGGGCTGCTGGCACCCTTCAACCATTGCAGATTCCTGAATGGAAATGGGATAAAATCGGTATGGATTTCATTACCGGGTTTCCCAGAACCAAAAGAGGGAATAATGCTATCTTCGTTGTTGTCGATCGTCTTTCCAAAGTAGCCCACTTCTTACCTGTTCGCGAGAGTATAACCGCTAGCCAGCTAGCGGATTTGTACATCTCTCGAATAGTATCTCTCCATGGTGTTCCATTGGAAATTAATTCGTACCGTGGAAGTCTTTTCACCTCTCGATTTTGGGAAAGCTTCCAAAATGCTTTGGGGACTCGTCTCTCCTTTAGCACCGCCTTCCATCCGCAATCAAGTGGTCAAGTGGAACGAGTCAATCAAATTCTGGAGGATATGCTCCGAGCTTCTGTCATCTCTTTCGGTATGAACTGGGAGAAGTGCCTTCCATTCGCCGAGTTCGCTTATAACAACAGTTATCAAGCTAGCTTGGGTAAAGCTCCTTTCGAAGTTCTTTATGGACGGAAATGTCGAACGCCTCTTAACTGGTCAGAAACCGGCGAGAGACAACTCTTTGGCCCGGACATGATCCACGATGCAGAAGAGCAGGTTCGTATTATTCGTGAGAAGTTGAAAACCGCCCAGCCTCAACAAAAGAGTCAGTATGACCGCAAGCATAAGCCCATGGCTTATGAAGTCGGCGAGATGGCTTACCTTCGGGTTACACCTTTAAAGGGGACCCATCGATTCGGTATCAAAGGCAAATTGGCTCCTCGCTACATTGGACCCTTTCGCATTCTTGCCAAACGAGGGGAAGTCGCCTACCAACTGGAACTACCTCCGCATCTCTCCAGAGTTCATGATGTCTTCCATGTTTCTCAACTCAGGCGTTGCTTCGCGGATCCTATCCGTGGAGTGGACCACGAAACGCTTGATCTCCAAGATAACCTCACCTATCGGGAATACCCGGTTCGTATCCTTGATCAAGCCGAGCGTACCACTCGACGCCACAATATCAAGTTTCTCAAGGTTCAATGGTCACACCATTCCGAGCAAGAGGCTACCTGGGAAAGGGAGGATCGTCTTCGACTTGAGTACCCCGCCTTCTTTCCGGAGGAACCTAAATCTCGGGACGAGATTCTTTTGAGTGGGGGTGAGTTGTCACATCCCTAGCTAGGCCATGCATTAGAGTGTGCATCATGTTTAAATTCTATTAATTCTGAAATGGGAAATGCCAGAACCCCAACACACACTCCCCCCCCCCTGGAAATAACTAGGGTTTACTAATTTTTTTTTCAATGAACCTGAAATGCCCTTCTGAAATGTTCACCCCCTTTGTTTTGGGTTTAAACCTTTGACAAAAGTGGTGCACAATTTTCTAGGTCATCCTAAGGTTTCTGACTTAATTCATAAGTATTTGAATTTGGGCATTTAAAATTTATAAAAATATTTTAAATGTTCAAATATTCCCAAACCAAAATGTTTCTTGTTGGAAATATTCCAACTAGGGGCCAGGTGCAGTTTGGTGATTTTTGGAGTGGTCTAGGTAATTTAAATAACTCCACAAAGTTGCAGAAGAAATAGAAAAGGAAAAAACAAAAACAAAAATACAAACTACCTTACCTGGCGGCCCACCTGGCCGGCCCAGCCCACCAGCCGCGCCAGCGAGCTGCTTCGCCTCGCCAGCCAGGCAGGCAGGTGCTCGACGCCGGAGCAGGAGCTCGCCACGCAGCGCCCTGCCTCCCTGCTTCACCTCCCTCGCCGCCCGGCCACCTGGGTGAGCTCCACGTCGTGCCTCGACCCCCAGGACACGCCTTTCGCCCCTCTGCCTCTCTCCCTCGCACTTCCACGCCATGGCCGCCGCCACCGCAGCTGCACCGTCGCCGTAGTCGCGCTCTCCGTCGTCCTTGCGCCGCTCCGACCTGTCCAGAAGCTCCGCCGCCCTCCTCTTCTTCGAGCTAGCCGAGCCCCGAGCGCTCGCTCGCTCTACAACGCTTCCCCGAGCTCTTCTTCAACCTTCGGCCGCCGGAGATCCCCTTCGACCTCACCGCCGCACCAGCTCGTCTCCGACCGCGACGTTCGCTTCCCCGAGACCGCTGTGAGCTCAGCTACCTCCCCATCCCCTCCGTTCTGCGTCTCGTGCACCACAGCGACTGCACGATGCTCACCCGCACGCACCGCCGCGGAGCTCGTCGCCGACGTGTCTCCGGCTAACCAATGACCACCCCACCGTGTCCAATGGCCTCACCGCAACCCCAGGAGGCCAACGCACTACCGCACGCACCTCGCCGTGCCCCGTATCGTCGAATCGTTCGACGCCCGACTCCGGCGACCGCCAAACCCGTCGCCGGCGACGTTTCCGGCCACCCCGAGGCAAACCACTGCCACCGAACGCCGCGGGTTGCCCTCAGCTAGCTGTAGATGTCCTCCGCCGCTCGTTTGGTCGCCGGAACGCCATTTGGCACTCTCGCCGCCGCGTCTGGCTCGCCGGCGGCTGAACGCCGTTGGGGTTTGACCCCTTTGACCTTGACTGGGTGGGCCCAGGTTGACTCCCTGAGTCAATGACAAGTGGGCCCCCCTCTGCTAACTAACTAGATTAGTTTTAATTAAAATTATTTAGTCTAATTAGCTACTGACATGCGGGACCCACTGGTCAGTTTGACCTGGACGACCCCGTTGACCTGCTGAGGTCAGCATGACCTCATGCTGACGCAAAAACTAATTACTGGATTTAATTTTTATACAGGAAAATCCAGAAAATAGTTCAAACTTCAAAAATTCATAGAAAATTATCTGTAACTCCAAATGCAAAGTTCTATACATGAAAATCTATCAGAAAAATCCAATCTATCCAATGGAACTGGTTTCATGCATGTTAAAACAAGTTAAACCCACTGTTTAGGAATTATAAGATATTGCACTAATATGATCTTATAAATGCACTACCATTTGAATCTTTGGTTCAAATGGGGTCATTTCCTTCTGGTTTAACTTGCACAAGACCAGGACACATTCATATTGCCATGTCATTGCATGCATCATATTGTTGCATATCGTCATGTATTGATTGTGTTGCAATGTGTCATTCGTGGTAGGTTCTGCCTCCGAGGATATCTCCGAGTATCCAACTGAAGGGCAGTATCCCACGACCACTCCATCAGGCAAGCAACCCATTGATCATTCCGATACAAACCCATGTTCTCGCTTCTGCTCTTGTTTACTGCATTAAGACAACGCGTTTCAAACTGCTATGTGTTGCGGTAGTTGAACCCACTTCCTTTGCATGACCTGTCATTGCCACAGTAACTAGATGAAACCCACTAGCATGTGTAGGAGTTGATTGAGCCAATACATGTGTGTGTGTGTGTTCCTACCATGCTATGCTTGCTATGCTTAGAGTTGTGTCAGGTCTGGCTCATCGGGGTGGTGAACTGGAGTGAAAGGTTGTGTCGGTGACAAGAGTGAAGTGTTGAATACGATTTGGTAAAGGAATCGATGGAAGGCCATGTAGGAGTACATGGTGGGTTGTTTCATTGAGGCCGTTCTTAAGCACTGAGATCTGTGTGTGTGATTTAAGACTCAGCTACTACCACGCATTGGGCCCGAAACCAATGGACCCTCTCGGCTTCTTGATCACGCTTGTCCTCTGTCCAGGAGTTGCAAAGTAGTTTCTGGTGTTTGTAGCATGCTGGGGGCCGCACGCGGCGCTGACCATCGGGGTGGGCTGTGTTGCGGTAGGCACGTGGCCGGGTCAACCGGGCGCCCGTTTGGTGTCTCGGAACCCTGTTCACATCGTTCGGGGCCGTTAGTGGAAACCTCGGCCGGACTCCCTGCGGATGGAACCCGAATAGGCGATAAACCTGGATTAGAGACTTGAGTGTTTAGGTAGGCCGTGGCCGACACCCTCGCTGGGCTTCCGCTTGAAGGTTGCCGAGTACATGTCGTGTAAACGGCGATAAGTGGTGAGAGCGTGTGTGAAGAAGTACACCCCTGCAGGGTATAAATCTATTCGAATAGCCACGTCCGCGGTAAAGGACTACTTGGTCACCTATACAGTTCATAGATAAGTTAAATGGATACTTCTAAAAATCTCAAGATAAGTGTGAGTACCGCGGATGGCCCTCTCGTAGGATGGCGAGAGAGGATCCACGGTGGAGTATTGTGATGGTGATAGTGGACTCGTGTGCGACAAATGTTTTACAAGTGGTGTCTTTCATAGGATAGCTTAGCCAAGAGTCAAAGCTGGCTTGCTGCAATAACCCCACTACCTTCTTGAGAATGTGCATGTATAGTAGGTTCCTGTTGTAAGACTTGCTGAGTACCTCCGTACTCATGTTGCTTTAATCATGTTTTTCAGACGACTGCACCAACCCCTCTGATGGGTTTTATGTAGACCTCGACGTTGACGAGTGACTTATCACCCAGGTGGTGATCCAAGACTTGTGAAGGGTCGATGTAGATAGACAGGCTTCATCAAGCCTTCTTTCTTTCTAGTGTCTGTACTCAGACTAGTTTGCTTCCGCATGTGCTTGTATGTTTGTATGACTTGAGTGTTGGGTCATGTGACCCCTATCTGTATGAATGATATGTATGGCTCCTCGGAGCCTTCTAAATAAAGTACTTGAGTCGTAGAGTACTGTTGTGTTGCCATGTTGTATTTACTCATATCGGGCATATTGTGTGTATGATTGAAATGCTTGGTATGAGTGGGATCCGACTATCTAGTTGTTTATCCTTGGCAGCCTTTCATATGGGGAAATGTAAGTCTTGTGCTTCTGAGCGATAGTAGTCCGCTACAGCCCGGTTCACCGGAGTCCTGCTAGCCCAGCACTACTGCTTGGACACTTGACTGGCCGGCATGTGTTTCACGTCGTTCCTATGTCTGTCCCTTCGGGGAAATGTCACGCGCTGATATTCGGAGTCCTGCCTAGCCTGCTACAGCCCGGTTCACCGGAGTCCTGTTAGCCCAGTGCTACAGCCCGAATAGATACGTTGATGACCGACATGCTCGATGTGATTCATGTATGCCTGTCCTCATAGGCTAGCGCCGCTTCGGGTTCACGACTAGCCATGTCGGCCCGGGTTCTCTGTCATATGGATGCTAGCGACACTATCATATACGTGAGCCAAAAGGCGCAAACGGTCCCGGGCCAGGTAAGGTGGCACCCGTGGGAGTACCGTGCGTGAGGCCGCAAAGTGATATGAAGTGTTACACGCTGGATCGATGTGACCTTGAATCGGGGTCCTGACAGCGTTGGCATCAGAGCCGGACTGCCTGTAGGTTCGCTAAGCCAAACTGGTCGATGTCGATTCTAGAAATGCTTTAGTTATATGTAGGGGAATTGATTGTGGGAGGGAACGTAAGGCTTGCTTGTTATGCCTCCTATTCCTTAGAGTTGTTCAGGTCTGATTCATCGGGGATGAATTGGAATGTGGTCATCATGTCCTATTGTTGAGAGCTAAGTGTGTGAATACGATTTGGTAAAGGTAGTGGTGGTGAAAGGCCATGTAGGAGTACATGGTGGGTTGCCTCATTGAAACCGTCCACAGAAACTCAGTTCTGTGTTTGTGATCCAAGACAGTTACTACCACACATTGGGTTCCGGTAACTCAACCCCTATCGACTTATTAATCGCCTCGATCTCTGTCCAGGAGTTGCAACTAGTTTCTGGTGTTTGTAGGTTGTGTTAGTAGTCTACAAAGTGGCAACCGGTACAGGTGGGCTTGGCACAGACTAGGCATCATGGCTGTGTGTACCAAGCGTCTCCCGTTTGGTGGGCTTGGGCACCCTGTACACATCGTTTGGGGCCGTAGTGGATACCTCGGTCGGACTCCCTCAAGTGGATGACCTAAGGTTTATCAATCCGTGGGAGGCGCAGGATGAAGATGGTCTCTCTCAAACAACCCTACAACAAAATAACAAAGAGTCTCTTGTGTCCCCAACACACCCAATACAATGGTAAATTGTATAGGTGCACTAGTTCGGTGAAGAGATGGTGATACAAGTGCAATATGGATGGTAGATATAGGTTTTTGTAATCTGAAAATATAAAAACAGCAAGGTAACAAGTGGTAAAAGTGAGCGAAAACGGTTTTGCAATGCTTCGAAACAAGGCCTAGGGTTCATACTTTCACTAGTGCAAGTTCTCTCAACAATGATAACATAACTAGATCATATAACAATCCCTCAACATGAAACAAAGAGTCACTCCAAAGTTACTAATAGCGGAGAACAAATGAAGAGATTATTGTAGGGTATGAAACCACCTCAAAGATATTCTTTCTGATCGATCTATTGGGCTATTCCTATAAGTGTCACAAACAGCCCTAGAGTTCGCACTAAAATAACACCTGAAGAATCTGCACCAATGCCATCAGTCAAAGAGACCTATTGTTATTCTTAAACTGGATTTTGAGAAAGCCTTTGACTCCATTGAGCATGAAGCTATTCTGCTAATTCTCAAGCACAAGGGATTTAATCAAAAATGGATTTCTTGGGTCAAGCAACTGCTATCAACTGGAACTTCATCTGTCCTCTTAAATGGAGTACCTGGTAGACAATTCCTTTGTAAAAAGGGAGTTAGGCAAGGAGACTGTCTTTCACCCTTGCTTTTTGTAATTGCTGCTGACCTCTTGCAATCAGTAGTAAATGATATGTTCAAAAGGGGAATCTTAAAGCTGCCAATCCCATGCCATGACCAAGACTATCCTATAGTTCAGTATGCTGATGATACCCTAATCATTCTACCAGCAGACAAAGCTCAAATTTTGGCTCTCAAGGACATGCTACATGTGTTCTCCACCTCTACAGGGCTAGTGGTGAACTACCACAAATCTTCCATGGTTCCCATTAATGTGGATGAGAACACTACCAACAGTTTGGCTGCAGCCTTTGGTTGTCAGGTTGGCAAGATGCCCTTCACATATCTTGGGCTACCTGTGGGTACTACCAGACCAAAAATGGTGGATTTTATGCCCCTTGTGGATTGCATGGAGAGAAGAATGTCAGCTAGTTCTTCTTTCTGAAACCAGGGGGAAAGGCTACAGTTCTTAAACTCTGCATTGTCTTCCATGCCCATATTCTATCTTGGCAGCCTCCTTGTCCCTGCAGGGATATTAAAGCAATTGGAGAGAATACAAAGGCAATGCTTGTGGAGAAAACACAGAGATGATCCCTCACCATCCCTGGCAGCCTGGGACCTAATTTGTAGGCCCAAAAACAAAGGAGGGCTGGGCATTTTAAATCTGGGTGTGCAAAATGTGGCTCTCTTGCTGAAACATCTGCACAAATTCCTGAACAGGTTGGACTTGCCATGGGTTTCACTTATATGGGATACATATTACCACTGTTCTGTACCACAGGGGACTGACAGTTGTGGTTCCTATTGGTGGAAGGATATATGTAAATTGCTGGATCATTTTAGGTGCACAACTTGGGTTCAGATCAAATCTGGGACTTCTGCTTTATTTTGGTCTGATAAGTGGAAGATAGATGAAACATCAATCTCCTTGCAAACCAGATTTCCAAGGCTCTTTTCATATGTCAAAGATCCCTGGATTACTGTCTCTGAGGCTTTTCATTCATAGAGTCTCACAGAGTTGTTCCATTTACCTTTGTCTGCACAGGCTTACCAGGAGTATATGACTGTGCAAAACATGATGGCCAATTGTAATAGGGAAGTGGAAGCAAATGACATCTGGTTCTGGCAGGGATCTAGCCAACCTCTTAAGCCCAAGCTGTTCTACTCATTTGTGCATTCCGAAATGTCTTTCAATCCTCTCCTTTTATGGATTTGGAGATCTTCCTGCACAATGAAAATCAAGGTGTTTGCTTGGATGTTAATCATGGATAGATTGGATACCAAAGATATGGTTGAAAGAAGGCACTGGCATCTGGAGGATGGGGTAAACTGTGTTCTCTGTCCTTTGGGGACACGTGAGACCAGAAACCACTTATTCTTTGAGTGTAATTTCAGTGTGAGAATATGGAATTACCTTCAAATATTATGGCCACCTGGAGAGGATATGTCCACAATTGTCATGCAAGCTAAGCAAGATTTTGCTAAACCTTTCTTTACTGAGGTTGTCTTTGTTGCTTGCTGGAATATTTGGATAATGAGAAATGCTAGAGTCTTCAGGCATGAAAGGCAAAGCTTTAATAGATGGAGATGTGCCTTCATCTATGATATTACACTCATGCAACATAGAATCAAGCAAAGATATAAGGAGGAGCTGCTTAGATGGATTTCCTTCTTGCCTCCTTGAGGTTTTGTAATCTAGTCTCTTAGTGTAGTCTTTTTCTTTCTCTATAGATTACCTCTTGTAATCCATGTATTGTATTGTCCCTTGCTTTATTAATAAATTCTGAATGCTGTGGGGGGGGGGGGTTCCCTATAGTTACCAGTCAAAAAAAATAACACCTGAAGATTCACATCAACCAAAACCCTAATGTCACCTATATACTCCAATGTCACCACAATTATCCGTGGGTTTGATTATATGATATGCATCACACAATCTCAGATTCGTCTATTCAAACCAACACAATGAACTTCAAAGACTTCCCCAAAGTTTCTACCAGAGAGTCAAGACGAAAACATCTGCCAACCCTATACATAAGTTCACAAGGTCACAGAACCCGCAGGTTGATCCCCAAAACATACATCAAGTGGATCACGTGAATATCCCATTGTCACCAAAGATAAGCACATGCAAGACATATATCAAGTGTTCTCAAATCCTTAAAGACTCAATCCAATAAGATAACTTCAAAGGGAAAACTCAATCCATTACAAGAAGGTAGAGGGGGAGAAACATTATAAGAACCAACTATAATAGCAAAGCTCGCGGTACATCAAGATCGTGCCAACTCAAGAACATGAGAGAGAGAGAGAGATCAAACACATAGCTACTGGTACATACCCTCATCCCGGAGGGTGAACTACTCCCTCCACGTCATGGAGAGCGCCGGGATGATGAAGATGGCCACCAACACTACTAGAGAATAGTTTATAAGTAGCGCTGATTTTGTGCTACTAGTAGCACGGGCACGAGCGCTACTGCTACGGTGCTATAGCTATTTTGTAGCAGTAGCGCGTTTTTAGGCCAGCGTGAAAGTGCAACTATCCCTAGGTCGTTTTGGTAATTCATAACAACATATAGCTCATTGAGGTAATGCTATTCCAAGATAATTATTTCAGGAAAGCTCAATGATTGGCATGGCATGGATGGTGAAAGTGGAACCCTCAAAATGCTAAGGACAAAGGATTGGCTAAAGCTTCAAGCTCAAGACTCTTCATTTTACATTTTAGTGATCCAAGATCACATTGAGTCCATAGGAAAAGCCAATACTATCAAGGAGGGATGAGGTGTTGCTTAATGAGCCTTTTGCTCCATGTGCTTAATGATATGCTCCAAAATCCTCAGCTACTTTCCCATATCCACAAATGACCTAAACTCCAAGCCAAACTCGGTCCTACCGATTCTTTCCATCCGGCGCCACCGAGTTTCACATGTCATAAGCCACTGCCAAACCCTAGCACATCGGTTTCACCGATAGGGACCTCGGTCTCACCGAGATGGGGTTGCAATCTCTCTGTTTCCCTTTTGTAACTTTTCGGTCTCACCGAAAGAGCAAATCGGTCCCATCGAGATTGCAATGTAAACTCTCTGTTTCCCCTTTGTAACTTTTCGGTCTCACCAAAAGAGCAAATCGGTCCCACCGAGTTTACCTGACCAACTCTCTGGTTAGCTAATTACCAAATCGGTCTCACCGAGATTACGTTATGCCCTAACCCTAACCATATCGGTCCTACCGAGTTGCTTGTCAGTCCCACCGAAAATCTCTAACGTCACTAGGTTTACCTTTTCGGTCCGACCGAGTTTATTGATTCGGTCCCACCGAGATTGGTAAATTGTGTGTAACGGTTGGATTTTGTGTGGAGGCTATATATACCCCTCCACCTCATCTTCATTCGTGGAGAGAGCCATCAGAACACATCTACACTTCCAACTCATATGTTCTAAGAGAGAACCACCTACTCATGTGTTGAGACCAAGATATTCCATTCCTACCGTATGAATCTTGATCTCTAGCCTTCCCCAAGTTGCTTTCCACTCAAATCTTCTTTCTACCAAATCCAAATCCTATGAGAGAGAGTTGAGTGTTGGGGAGACTATCATCTGAAGCACAAGAGCAAGGAGTTCATCATCAACACACCATTTGTTACCTCTTGGAGAGTGGTGTCTCCTAGATTGGCTAGGTGTCACTTGGGAGCCTCCGACAAGATTGTGGAGTTGAACCAAGGAGTTTGTAAGGGCAAGGAGATCGCCTACTTCGTGAAGATCTATCGCTAGTGAGGCAAGTCCTTCGTGGGCGATGGCCATGGTGGGATAGACAAGGTTGCTTCTTCGTGCACCCTTCGTGGGTGGAGCCCTCCGTGGACTCGCGCAACCGTTACCCTTCGTGGGTTGAAGTCTCCATCAACGTGGATGTAGGATAGCACCACCTATCCGAACCACGGGAAAAACATCCGTGTCTCCAATTGTGTTTGAATTCTCCAAGCCCTTTCCTTTACATTCTTGCAAGTTGCATGCTTTACTTTCCGCTGCTATATACTCTTTGCATGCTTGCTTGAATTGTGTGATGATTGCTTGACTTATCCTAATATTGCTAAAATCTGCCAAGAACTAAAATTGGGAAAAGGCTAAGTTTTTATTTGGTCAAGTAGTCTAATCACCCCCCCTCTAGACATACTTCCGATCCTACAAGTGGTATCAGAGCTTTGGTCTCCATTTGCTTTGATTTCCATAGCTTTTGGTGGTCATAGCCTTGGTTTCACAACCTAGGAGAGTATGGCGTCTAGCGAGGGAAATTATCACCGTAGAGGTCCTTACTTTGATGGTACTAATTTTGCTAGTTGGAAGCATAAAATGAAAATGCATATTCTTGGACATAACCCCGCCGTTTGGGCTATTGTGTGTGTTGGTTTGCAAGGTGACTTCTTCGACGGGAAGGAACCAAACCGTGAAGCTACCACGGATGAGTTGAAGATGCTACAATACAACGCTCAAGCTTGTGATATTCTCTTCAACGGATTATGCCCCGAAGAATTCAACAAAATCAGCCGTCTTGAGAATGCAAAGGAAATTTGGGATACTTTGATTGATATGCACGAAGGTACCGACTCCGTCAAGGAATCCAAATTGGATGTGCTTCAAAGTCAACTTGACAAGTTCAAAATGAAGGATGGTGAAGGTGTCGTTGAGATGTACTCTAGGCTTGCTCTCATCACAAACGAGATTGCCGGCTTAGGAAGTGAAGAGATGACCGACAGATTCATCATCAAGAAGATCCTAAGAGCCTTGGATGGAAAATATGATACAGTGTGCACATTGATCCAAATGATGCCCAATTACAAAGATCTCAAGCCAACGAAGGTCATTGTAAGAATTTTTGCTCATGAGATGTCGCTCAAGGATAAAGAGGAACTTCACAACAAATCAAGTGGTGCCTAGAAAGCCTCATGTGAAGTACCCACATCATCCAGTGAGAAACAAAACTTCAACGAAGAATTGAGCCTAATGGTGAAGAACTTCAACAAGTTCTACAAGAGTAGAAGCAAAGATAGAAGCTCCAAGTCAAGGTCCTACAATGACAAAAGATCTTCTAGTCGAGAGCGAAACTGCTACAATTGTGGAAGACCCGGACACTATTCCAATGAGTGTACGGCTCCCTACAAAAGAAGAGAAGATTCTCCAAAAAGAAGAGGCAAAAGAGAAGAATCACCATCAAGAGAGAGAAGGAGTAGAGATGATCGTTATGAACGAAGATACTCACGGAGGAGCAAGGATTCGGAAAGAAAGGAAAAATCATCAAGGAGCTACACAAAATGAAGACATCAAGCTCATGTTGGTGAATGGGTATCCAGCTCCGACTCCGACAACCACTCCGAGAGAAGTTATCACTTTGATTCCGAATACACTCAAGATGAAGGTGTTGCCGGTCTAGCACTTGTGTCTACCAACTCCTTCGACATATTTGACTCACCAAATGAAGGAATTGGAAGATGCTTCATGGCCAAAGGTCCTAAGGTAACTCACCCTGAGTATGTTGATTTCAATAGTGATGAGGATGACTTGTTAGGTGATGATGATTTACTTGTTGACAACTCTAGTGATGAATACTATGATGAAACGTCAATTAATCATGCTAATCAAGATAAAACGAATGACAATGATAAGGAGAAAATTGAGGCTCTAACTAAAGAACTAAACACTCTCAAGTTAGCTCATGAAACTATCTTCGAAGATCATTGAGAACTTTTAAGAGCTCATGAGAAGCTACGCTTTGAAAAGCTCAATCTTGAGCAAGAGCATGAGTTCTTAAAGGCAATCAATGATGATCTCCGCAAGAAAAGTTCTTCTTACATTGCCAAGCGTTTACTCTTATCCACTTACATGCCTCAAGTCAAGTCTAATAACAAGAACAAGAAAGATTCTTCCTCTAGTAGTAACGATGATCATGTTAAATCCAATATTGTTGCTTCTAGTAGTTATGTTGATTCCACTAACGATTCTCTTAGCCAAGTTACACTTGAGCAAGAAAATAGCTTATTGAAGGGAATCATAGAGAAAGGAGTGTAAAAAAGCCTTGCCGGAAGTAAGCAATTCAAGGAGATTGTACGCAAGCAAGGAAGGCACCAGAAGAATCAAGGTGTTGGTTTTGAACGAAAGTTCAATGCCAATGGAGTTGAGTGGGAAGAAGATCAATACCCCAAGACAAAGTTTGTTCCTCGACAAGAGAAGTATGATCCTACTTCTTTTAAGGGGACACAAACTCAAGATGATCTTCCACCACAAGACTACAAGCAAAAAGGCAAGGACAAGCTTCAAGAGGAAACTGATGCATTTGAAGAAGCTCCTAAGACCTTAGTCAAGTGGATTCCCAAGACTACTTCAAGTTCCACTTCATCAAGTACGACTACAACTCCAAGGATTCCCATCAAGATGGTGTGGATCCAAAAGAAGAAGAACTAGAGAGTTCTTGAGGGTGACTCCGCCAACATACTTCAGTCTTATAATTTTGGCAAGAACAAGTGCAATCAACTTCCACATCTTGCACTAGTTCAAGGAGTCACAAACCCTCTTGTTGGTAAGTCAAGGGACAAGGTAACCTAAAAGCCTTCATAGACATCATCTTGTGTGTGCATCACTCTATGTCTATGGATATCCTTGTTTGTTCCTTGTGGGACTAACCCATGTAGGTATTGAAAGTCCAATTCACTCAAAAGGATAGATCCAAGTGATCTACATCAACATTGAGCATCCACATCTTCAACATCTACATGAAGTCATCATCGACAAAACCCAAGGTTAGTTCATCCCTCTTAGGGGGGATATCACATCTAGGGGGATCTTTACTCTAAGACTTGAGTTAAAGCAACTCTAATGATGTGAACACAACAATGCTTTATGTAAAAGTGGTAACCCCACTTGAGCTTAAACGATGAGTATGACCTATGATCAAATGTTTTCGTTTGACTCCTATGTCAATATACTCATATATAGATGACCTAGTCATCGCCAATTGCTTGATAGATGCTAGAATTGGTTGTGCATGCTTTGTCACATATTTCAATTGCCATTTTATTGTGTGAGCATGTTGGTTGCATATTGTACTCATTCGAGGACATCCACTTGTTGTTTTGATTGTTTGGCTTTATTTTTCCTTTTGCCAAGTGGATGGACAAGAATGCCTAAGAACCTTCTCTAGCTATCTATGCTTTTCTCGTCTCAAACTCTATTCATGCTACATCACAAAATTGATCAAGTCAGATTCGAACCACTCTCTGTGAGGAGCACTCGGAGTCCCCGATTCGTCATAGACTTAAACTTCCAAAACCTCTTTGTGATTCTCGGTCTGACCGATACCCCACTTTCGGTCTTACCGAGATCATTAAGTTGATCTATGTTTTCGATCTCGGTGCAACCGATTTGAATCTTTCGGTCACACCGAGTTGCAATAACTGTATACAGTTTTGCATCTCGGTGCCACCGAGTTGTTCCACTCGGTCACACCGACAGGGTCGGGCTATATATAGACACGGGCAAAAATTTGGAAATTTCTCCGAACCCCTTCGCCCGCGCGATAGATCGCTCTGCCTACGTGGTCTCCGGATCGTCTTCTCGCCGCCAGCCGCCTCCAGTCGCTGGTCTCCTTCGCCGTCAATGGGAATCAACCCCGCCGTTGCCGCCGTAGCGAGTCTCCACCGAACTAGGGTATGGACTCGATCTTTGTGCTATTCCTCAATCCGATTCCTAGCACATTGTGATCAGATGTATTGTTAGCACGTTTGATAAACTCCTATCCAGTCAATGAACTCAATAGAATAGGTTTGATCCAAAAAATTTAGGGTTAGGTTTCCGCCGAAACCATCTCGGACCCACCGAGTTGAAAAACTCGGTCCCACCGATTTGTCTTATGCCATTGCACATGTAAAACTCGGTCTGACCGAGTATTGCTAATCGGTGTGACCGATTTTGGAACTTTGCGAAACCCTAGCAGTCTCGGTGCCACCGAACTGTGACTCGGTCCAACCGAGTTCACTAGTTTAGGTTCCAAAAACTGCTTCAGTATCACCGAGTTTAAAAATCTGTAGATCCGAAATGCTTTCTGTGGGAAACTAAAACAAAGTTTTTGAATCATTCTTTTGCAAAAATCTCTGCATTTTGTGATGCTCATCCACTCTACCTCATCTATAAACTATTCACAGGGTCAGCAGTCAGCTTGTTCATCATGTCAGACCAGAGTGATAGCCAGAACCTGTCAGAGCAGCCAGTGCAGATGAGTGAGGGCACTAGTCCCTCCAGCTCTTCAGATGAAGGCAGCAGGAGTACCCCCAGCAACTTGCCAAAAGCTGCCACAAGACAAAGGAAGAAGAGAACCTCAGAATCAGAGGATGAGGATTATGTGGCAGAGGAGGAAGCAACTTCCAAGAAAGTAGAACTCAAGAAAGAGCATGGCTCAAGACAGAGCAACAAGCCAGGCTTAAAGGTCAAAAGGCCAGTAGGCAGGCAGCCCATGCAAAAGGCCAGAACCTCAACAAAGATTCCTGAGGAGCCTGCACCCAAAGAGCTAGTTGCAGCTGAAACAAGGAAAGAAAGGAAAAGAGGCAGATGGTGCAAGAAAGTTGATCCCATGGCTGAATTTGAACAACATTCTTCTGATGAAGAAGAGGAAGAAGAAGAGGTTGTTGCACCAGCACCTAAGGCACCCAAGCTGATGGGTGATGCTATAAGATCAGGGGCAACTGCATCTAAGCCCAAGGAAGCCCCCAAGGCTGCATCCAAAGCCAAGCCAGCTCCAAAGCCAAAACCAAAGAGAAACACAAGGAGCATACCAGCTGCTGAGAAGAACAAGGCCCCAGTGCCTGAAGCTGTTGAAGAAGAGGAAGGCCAAGTGCTGAGAAAGTTGAAGCCCAAGATCACAGACCACAATGATGCTCATCCTGTGGCTGAGGATATGAAGATCAGGAGAGACTCTTGGCTAAGAAAATGGAGAGCAGAAGATCCATATGCTACCAGGAGAAGGACTGTTGTTGACTACAGGTTCCACACTAAGGAACAACAGGACTTCTATGAGACAGTCTTGTTAGACAAGAAGCCAGTTGTGTGTGACATGAGATGGGTTGATTGGGAATATATCAAGGAAAATGAAGAGCACTACCCTGGAGTGCAAGATAGCTTCAGAGCTTGTGGAGTAGCTGACTTTGTTGGGCAGAAGCTCACAAAGTGGAATGAGGAGCTGATTATGCAATTCTACTCCACAGCACACTTCTACCCAGATGGAAGGATCACATGGATGTCTGAAGGTACAAGGTACCACTCAACTGTTGAGGAATGGGCAAATTTGATCAATGCCCCAGAAGAAAATGAAGATGACTTGGATGTCTATGCCAAGAAAAAGATGGATCATAACACTATGGCAAATATGTACAAGGAGATTCCTACAGAAGATCTTGACACTCACCAGTTTGGGTCTGTAAAACACTTGTTGTCAGGTCTGCCTACGATCAACTGGATCCTTAGGCACACACTTTTGCCCAAGTCTGGAGATCACAGGATGATCAGAGGTCATGCCATCAACCTGCTCCATATCTTTGATGTGCCTCAAAAGTTTAAAGTCATGAGCCTCATAGTAGAAACTATCAAGAGGACGCAGCAGATCAGAAGAGGAGCTGTGGATATGCCCCTCAGATCCAGATGTTGATCAACTCAAGAATGGGCACATACACATACTTGTTTGACAAGGAACATTTGCCTATCCATCCAGATTTCAAGGACAACCAAGTTGTGATGCATAAAAATGAACCATCAACAGTCTAGGCACAAGCCAAGAAGGAGAAGGCAAGGAAGGAGAAAGCTGCCAAGATGCCAACTCAAGAGGAGGCATCTTAGTACTTCTTGAAAAACAAGCAAGAGCAGCTCAGTTACCTGATTGCATCCACCTTGAGGATTGAGAAAGGACTGGCCACCCTAACTCAGAACCAGGCAAGCTTAGAGAGAATCGTAGAACAAAAGTTCTATGACTTGGATATCAAGGTGACAGAAATTCAGACTGCAGTAGAGCAACTTCAAGATGACATGCAGGAGAGGAAAGGGAAGACTACCACTGATGCATTTGCTAGAGTGCCACGAGGTCCGAGGTCGTCTGCAGTGCCAGTTCCTGACACAAGAGCCACCGCCTCAGCTCCAGCCACAGCACCAACCCAACCAGCTCCAGCATCTACTTCAGCTCCAACTCCAACCACGTCTACGGAAGCCTTCGTCCTTGGAGTGATCAGGACTCCACCACCACCAGAAGATCAAGCCTGAGAGTCGATCTAGCACTATGCATTTTATAGGAACTTTTTGGTAACTTGTTGCCAAAGGGGGAGAAAAATGTATAGATCAAAGACTTCGAGAGAGAGAGAGAGAGTGTTGTTTTCTTCTCTCTTGCTTTATTTGGTGTTTTTTCCAACATTGTTTGCTTTTGGTCGAGATACTTTGATATGCTTGTGAGACATTGATGATCATGTGTTTGATCATAAGCTATACTTATGCATGCTTGATATATCTTATCTATCTTATGTGGTCATTCACTTTACCTTGGTGATGAGTGCATGTATTTCATTATTATCATTTTGAGCGCTCCACCAAGATGTATGTGACATGGAAGAGTAACCCATAATTCTAACTCTTTGTGCATTTGCAGTCCAAAGCAAATTTTAAATATGCACAAATTTAGGGGAGCTCATACTTATCACATACTTCTCAAAGCGACGATATAATTCATTCTTATTATCATTTGTCGAAGCTTTGATCTATATGTTGTCATCAATTACCAAAAAGGGGGAGATTGAAAGTGCAACTATCCCTAGGTGGTTTTGGTAATTCATAACAACATATAGCTCACTGAGCTAATGCTATTCCAAGATAATTATTTCAGGAAAGCTCAATGATTGGCATGGCATGGATGGTGAAAGTGGAACCCTCAAAATGCTAAGGACAAAGGATTGGCTAAAGCTTCAAGCTCAAGACTCTTGATTTTACATTTTAGTGATCCAAGATCACATTGAGTCCATAGGAAAAGCCAATACTATCAAGGAGGGATGAGGTGTTGCTTAATGAGCCTTTTGCTCCATGTGCTTAATGATATGCTCCAAAATCCTCAGCTACTTTCCCATATCCACAAATGACCTAAACTCCAGGCCAAACTCGGTCCTACCGATTCTTTCCATCTGGTGCCACCGAGTTTCACATGTCATAAGCCACTGCCAAACCCTAGCAAATCGGTTTCACCGATAGGGATCTCGGTCTCACCGAGATGGGGTTGCAATCTCTCTGTTTCCCTTTTGTAACTTTTTGGTCTCACCGAAAGAGCAAATCGGTCCCATCGAGATTGCAATGTAAACTCTCTGTTTCCCCTTTGTAACTTTTCGGTCTCACCGAAAGAGCAAATCGGTCCCACCGAGTTTACCTGACCAACTCTCTGGTTAGCTAATTACCAAATCGGTCTCACCGAGTTTGTGTAATTGGTCTCACCGAGATTACGTTATGCCCTAACCCTAACCATATCGGTCCTACCAAGTTGCCTGTCAGTCCCACCGAAAATCTCTAACGGTCACTAGGTTTACCTTTTTGGTCCGACCGAGTTTATTGATTCGGTCCCACCGAGATTGGTAAATTGTGTGTAACGGTTGGATTTTGTGTGGAGGCTATATATACCCCTCCACCTCCTCTTCATTCGTGGAGAGAGCCATCAGAACACATCTACACTTCCAACTCATATGTTCTGAGAGAGAACCACCTACTCATGTGTTGAGACCAAGATATTCCATTCCTACCATATGAATCTTGATCTCTAGCCTTCCCCAAGTTGCTTTCCACTCAAATCTTCTTTCTACCAAATCCAAATCCTATGAGAGAGAGTTGAGTGTTGGGGAGACTACCATTTGAAGCACAAGAGCAAGGAGTTCATCATCAACACACCATTTGTTACCTCTTGGAGAGTGGTGTCTCCTATATTGGCTAGGTGTCACTTGGGAGCCTCCGACAAGATTGTGGAGTTGAACCAAGGAGTTTGTAAGGGCAAGGAGATCGCCTACTTCGTGAAGATCTACCGCTAGCGAGGCAAGTCCTTCGTGGGCGATGGCCATGGTGGGATAGAGAAGGTTGCTTCTTCGTGGACCCTTCGTGGGTGGAGCCCTCTGTGCACTCGCGCAAGCGTTACCCTTCGTGGGTTGAAGTCTCCATAAACGTGGATGTAGGATAGCACCACCTATCCGAACCACGGGAAAAACATCTGTGTCTCCAATTGCGTTTGAATTCTCCAAACCCTTCCATTTACATTCTTGCAAGTTGCATGCTTTACTTTCCGCTGCTATATACTCTTTGCATGCTTGCTTGAATTGTGTGATGATTGCTTGACTTATCCTAATATTGCTAAAATCTGCCAAGAACTAAAATTGGGAAAAGGCTAAGTTTTTATTTGGTCAAGTAGTCTAATCACCCCCCCTCTAGACATACTTCCGATCCTACACAGCGCTACTGGAAAGTTCAAGTACTAGTAGCGCGTTTTTAGGCCAGCGCTACTGCTAACATTTATGTTTTTTTAGCATTTTGGCGTTGTACATGTTTAAACAGATATATCTTTTACAATAACAACTAATCATGAACTAGTCTATTTAAATAGCATATTCATTACCACTTGTCATCACCACCAAACAATGTTCGTCAATGAGACATCATATAACAAGTTGGTCACTAGTCATAATCATAACTCCTCATCATCATCATCAACTCTAACACATTGTAGCACATAATAACACATTCTAGCTACGACCTCTTCCTCTCATAGGACCTACTCTACCCTCTCTTAGGTAAAATATCATAAAACAAGATAGGCATTGACTCTCCATAATAAAGAACGGAGATCATCCTGTCTCCAAGTCCTGGCCTACGCACAATGTTGCTTCCAAGTAGCTCTCTACGATAGTTCAAACATTTTTTGAAATCATTTATTATCATGGCTTCCTCGCTTATAGAAATACGGTATGGACAGGAGTGATGTGGATACTGCGGCTAACCTGGCCGTGGTGGTCTTAAGCTCATAACATTAACACGACCTCTCGGCAACATCAGATGAGGCACACAATCCATCAGGATTTTCTATTCAAAAACATAGTAATAACTTTGTAGTTAGCAATGTAGTTTAGTTTTAGAAGAATTAATGCAAAAGATTCACGGATGTCGTAATAGTAGAAAATCTTACCATGATATCTCCATTGATGTTACCGTAGTTCAACACGTCCACTAGTGGCACACATTGACCATAATGTGGAGGAGTTTGATAATAGCTATTGTAATTCTCAAGATTAGTAAAAAATGCGATAAGACCATCTTGCTCCTTATAAGTTAATTGTGCTTCATCATTGTAGTAGTAGGTTCTGTCTACCATTTTCCGTACATTTTTTGGGAAATGAAAATAAGCTATCAATGGAAATAAGCTGTCAAATATTTTGAAATAAACAATATAAATTACTTAGTAAATATGTTTAAGAAACTGACACAGCGGTAGAACTGGAAGCGTGTCAACAAGGACCCAAATGGTCATATCATTTTCGTCGATGTCAGGATCACCAAGATCGAAAGTGAGAAGCATACCCTCATGGAAATCATACGCCTTGCAAAGGGCTTCCCAATTCAGGCAACCAAAATTGTCTGAGTTCACAGAATTTTATAGATTTACAGCAAAATCATAACCATGATGGGTCCTTAGTTGAATTATCATTGTCTCCATTCTTTCATGATCTTCAAAACCCATCTTCTCCAAGACATAGCGTCTTGCATGGCATGGGATAAGCTAGTCGAATTTTAAAAGACGGAAATTACACGTTGAAGAAGCAGAGAAGTCGTGCAAAAAATAACAAAAAACACTTGTCGTCGTTGCGTACCGTTTCAACATCGAAGGTCTCTTGGAGCTTGATGCTGAAGCGCCGACCTTCTACCAGGTGAGGCCTGTCGCACGGACCGCACTCATCTTCGCAGTACTCACACATAGTGAATTCCCTTTCGTCGTCAGATATTTCCTAATAGGTAATTAATAATCCATCATCGAATACATATATAGTAGTTTGTAGCAAAGATCATCATATAACAACTAAAACACCTAAGATTTGTATTTTGTAGCAAAGATCATCATATAACCCATCATGAATAAATATATAGTAGTTTGTAGCACAAACCGCGCTCATCTTTTGCATTCAATAGGCAAATAACTAATATGTAATTAATAATCCATCATCGAATACATATATAGTAGTTTGTAGCAAAGATCATCATATAATATCACTAATACATCTCGAATAATAGCTCCTCTAGGTTCAATGAGCCGCGGTGGACACCCAAAGAGAAGGAACCATCACCGGATCATAGCTCCGGTGAGATCCCCAAAGAATCTGCCAGGTATTGGAGAACCGGCCGTTCGCCAACGCAACCAAGTAGCGCTGGACGTGCGCGTCCTCCTCCCTGACACAATGATGTACCACCTGCGCGGGGGACTCAAGCCGCTCCACCGATGCAGGCCCGCGTGACCGCGACCAAAGAAGCTCCGGTTCGACGACGGGCTGGCTCCTCACTAAGCTGCGCTCACCAGAAGGTAGCACAACCCAGTACCAGCCCGGCGGAGCCCAGTCCCGGACATGGCCCCTCGGCTGAACCAGGAGTCCTCTGCCGAGTCAACGACGAGGATGCGGGATAGGCATCATCGACGTCGAGAACAAAATGCTTAATTATGAAAACAAAATTAATAAATACTTAGCAAAATTTGGCATGACCTTTGCTAAAAACTAGACATATCGAGCGCCTGAAATTTGCCAGAACGTAAATGAATTGACATTTTTGGCAAAACATAGGCCACTTGAAAAAATATGACATGTCCAAAATGTTACATGTTCAAAATATGACATGTCCACTGCAAATTTGCATATAACAGGAAAAATTGCTTTAACTAAAAAATAACAACAATTGCTTTAAATTAAAAAACCTAGAATTCTGTTAGCTACACCTAAAACAACTAAAACACCCAAAATTCTGTTAACTACACCTAAAACAACTAAAACACCTAAACTCTTTTAAATAAACTTAAAACACCTAAATTCTATTAACTACACCTAATTAAAAACCTAGCTAATTTTTTATCCTAACTTTAAAACCTAGCTAAATTTAAAAACCTAGGGTTCATACGAATTAACTAGGGTTCATACATAATCTGTCCTAGCAAGGGTTTGATCATAACCTACATTATTCTAATAACCTGCATTTTTTCAACTACATAGGATTCAAAATAACTACTCTAATAACTATAACTAGGGAGGGAGGAGGAGGAGGAAGGAGGGAGGAGTACCTCTCGGTGGAGGAGGGCCAACGCGGGAGGAGAGCCGGTGCGGGGGCCGGGGCGGCGGGCGGGGAGGAGGGCCGACACGGGAGATGGCGGCCGACGCAGGCAGAAGGGCCGGCGTGGGGGACGGCAGTGTGCGAGGGTCGACGGTGGCGCGCGGGGGATCGAGGGAGGAGTGTGGGAGTGTGAGTGAGAGTGATGAGGCCGGCCGGGCCGGGGGGCGCGGGAGGAGGTAGTGGGCTTAACAGCAGGGCGGGCAATGGGCCAGCGCTACTGCTAAGCGCAGTAGCTGTAGCGCTGGTTGGGCGACAAGCGCTGCTAACATTTATTGATCAGCTATTGTGGTGTGTTACACTTAGCAGTAGCATTGGTTCAGATAAAAAGCACTGCTTCTACTGATACTTGTAGGGCTCTTTCTAGCCAGTGCTACTACTAACTACTTGTAGCGTGGGGTCATAAACAAACGCTACTGGTAAACTTCTATCTAGAAGCGTTTTCCTACTAGTGCAGTGACAATTTCCCCCTCTGGCGGGGTGCCGGAATAGGGTCCCGATTGGTTTTTGGTGGCTACAGAGGCTTCGGCGGCGGAACTCCCGATCTAGGTTTCTTTTCGGGGGTTTCTGTGTTTATAGGAAATTTTGGCGTCGGTTTCACGTTAGGGGGGTCCACGAGTCAACCACAAGGTCGGAGGGCGCTCCCTCGGGGCTAGGGCGCGCCCTCCACCCTTGTGGAGGCCTCATGGCTCTTGTGGACCAACTCTTTTTCTTCGGGGGCTTCTTCTGGTCCATAAAAAATCACCATAAATTTTCAGCTCAATTGGACTCCATTTGATATTCCTTTTCTGCGAAACTCAAAAACAAGGAAAAAAACAGAAACTGGCACTGGGATCTAGGTTAATAGGTTAGTCCCAAAAATCATATAAAATTGCATATAAATGCACATAAAACATCCAAGATGGGTAATATAATAGCATTCAAGAATAAAAAATTATAGATACGTTGGAGACGTATCAAACATCCCCAACTTAATTCCTGCTCGTCCTCGAGTAGGTAAATGATACAAACAGATTTTTTGATGTGGAATGCTATCAAGTGCACAAGTTTGGCGAATGATAATTTCAATCACTTTTTCTAGCATCATTATATATATATCATAAACAGTAGCTCATATCATAAAACTTCTCATGATCAAGTAACAAGCTATTCACAGGTTAAAGCATAGACCATAAACTTTCTTGAAAACTAACAAACTATGTTCTCAGTCCTCAAACAATTGCAATTCATCTTATGTTTAGGAAGGGTCTATGTAAGAGCTTTGATTTAGCAAATCCCACATACTCAACTAACATATAGTATTCCATGATTGCTACCACTCAAAGATATTTTTAGAACAAATAACATCCATTGAACACAGAGAAAGATATGGGTTTAATGTTTCGCCTCCCAACTTACTTATCATATAGATAATTGTCAACAATAATAATTCATGATCAAATATATTTGAATGGCCACATATGCTTATATCTTTCCCCATCGCATGATGCTTGCCAACTAAAGAGTAGGTTGGAATGAGAAGGAATACTACTGACTCTTGCATAAAAGTAAAAGATAGGCCCTTCACATAGGGAAGCACGGATTTGCAGAGGTGCCAGAGCTCGAAGCTTTTAATACAGAGATGAAAATAATTTTGAGAGGCATGCTTTCATTGTAAACATAACGACCAAGAGTTCCCAATATCTTCCATACTAGATACATTATAGGCGGTTCCCAAACAGAAAGGTAAAGTTTTTACTCCCCTCCACCAACAATCACACTCCACAGCTTGTCCGAAACAACGGGTGCCGTCCAACTATCAACAATCCTGGGGTAGTTTTGATTAAATCATTTGCGATTTTTTTTTATCTTTTGATCATAGGACTGGGCATCCCGGTTACCAGCCATTTTCTGGTGAATGACGAGCGGAGTCCACTCACCGTGAGAATAACCCACCTAGCATGGAACATACTGACCGCCCCTGGTCGCTACATGGGCGATTCGGGCAAACAAAACAAATTATTATTTGAAGGTTTAGAGATTGTCACATGCAAATTTACTTGGAACGGTAGGTAAATACAACATATAGGTAGATATGGTGGACACTCATGGAAGAAACTTGGTTCAAGGATTTTGGATGCACAAGCAATATTCCTGCTTAATATAGAAATTTGGGCTAGCAAAAGATTCTAAATAGCAAGCACCACATGTTGGAGGATCCATAACAATATAACTTCTATACAAATATACCCAAGCATAACTCATTATGTTGTCTTCCTTGTCCAACTTCAACTAATTTGATCATTTTTAAAAATAATTAATGGGGCTCACAATCATAGAAGATGTCCAAGATAGTATATTTATATGTAAAATCTCTCTTCCTTCAATATTCTTTCATGAATTGTTCAAGTGACCAAAACGATGTTTGCCAACTTTCAATAAATTTACCACTTATACTCCTTAGATGTGAAGTCATTACTCCCCATGGGATAAGCATATGAAACATATATAATTTTAGATTTATGATATTCAATTCATTTAACCATTTACTCATAGGATATAAGTGAAGCACGTGAGTAAATGACAAACTCCAAAAAGATATAAGTGAAGATCAATGAGTAGTAAAATGATTAGTAGCTAAGTGAAGAATCTCTCATAAAGAAAATTTTGATCTTGATAAATTATTCAAATAGAAAGCAAAACAAAATAAAATGACATTGCAGGGATAGGACATATCATGTGAAGAAGCAAAAACTTACTGACCGATAGTTGTTGAAGAAGAAATGTGGGATGCCAATCGGGGCATCCCCAAGCTTAGATGCTTGAGGCTTCTTGAAATATTAATTAGGGATGCCTAGGGCATTCCCAAGCTTGAGCTTTTGTGTCTTCTTAATTCCTTTCATATAGCGGTTTCCCTAAATCTGAAAAACTTCATGCACACAAAACTCAACAAGAACTCGTGAGATAAGTTAGTATAAATCTAGACAAAACCTTATCATTCTCTACTGTAGAAAATCACTAAAATTATAATTTCACATTGCATACTAAATGCCTCTGCATATTTAATACTCCTATCATCAAATAGAATCATTAAACAAGCAAACATATGCAAACATAACAGCAATCTGTCTAAACAAAATAGTCTGTAAAGAATGCAAGAAAATTCATACTTCCCTAACTCCCAAACTTCTGAAAAATTACCACACTGTAGATAATTCATTTTTACTTATTGCGTAAAAATTTCAATATTTTATCACGTTCTGACATTTTTAAACAATTCATACAATGATAAAAAAATTATTTTTTCAAAACAATAACATATATACTTGCAAAATAAGTATGGTAAAGGCTACACTTGACTTTTTATTGAACAAAAAGGTGCAAAACATTACTGTAAATAACAGCAAGCAAATCCTAATAAAATAAAATAACGCTCCAAGCAAAAAAAAATCATGTGGTGAATAAAAATATAGCTCCAAGTAAGGTTATCGATGAATGAAGACGAAAGAGGGGATGCCATCCGGGGCATCCCCAAGCTTAGGATCTTGGTTTTCCTTGAATATTACCTTGGGGTGCCTTGGCCATCCCCAAGCTTAGGATATTGCCACTCCTCCGTAGTTCATTGAATCTTTACCCAAAACTTGAAAACTTCACAACACAAAACTTAACAGAAAACCCGTAAGCTCCGTTAGTATAATAAAGCAAATCACCACTTATGTACTGTCAAGACAACATTCATAATTTTTCTCACATGATGCCTAGTGTACCCTATCATTTCTACAATTTATATTAAGCAATATAAGCCATAGAAACTAGAAAACAAGCAAACTATGCATCGGAAACAGAATTTGTCAAAAACAGAATAGTCTCTAGTAATCTGAATTGAAATCATACTTCTGTAACTCCAAAAATTCTGAAAAATTAGGACAATCTAGACAATTTGTATATCAATCTTGTGTACAACATTCAGATCAAAAGCACGTTCCAGTGAATTTTCAAAATTCTTGGTCTGGGAGAAAAAGTTTCTGTTTTTGCACAGAATCAAGTCAACTATCATCCACACTATCCCAAAGGCTTTACTTGGCACTTTATTGAAACAAAAGCTATAAAACATGATTGATACAATAGTCTAATCATGTGAACACACAAAAATAGTAGGTATAAGTATTGGCTGATCTCCCAACAAGCGATTTTCTTTAATGCCTCTTAGCTAGGCATGATGGTTTCAATGATGCTCATATAAAAATGGGAATAGAAACATAATAGGAGCATCATGAAGAATACGACTGGCACATTTAAGCCTAACCCACTTCCTATGCATAGGGATTTTGTGAGCAAACAATTTATGGGAGGAAGAATCAACTAGCATAGGAAGGTAAAACAAGTGCAGCTTAAAAATTTTCAACAAGTGGAGAGGAAACGTGATATTATTGAAATATCTAGAAGCATATGTTCCTCTCTCGTAATGATTTTCAGTGGAATCATGAATGAATTCAACAATATAACCATCACATAAAGCATTACTTTCATGATCCATAAGCATAGAAATTTTATTACTCTCCGCATAAGCAAAATTCTTCTCATTCGGGATAGTAGGTATATCATAAGAGACTCGAATACTATAAATTGTTTCCATATTAAAAGAATAGTGTTCAGAAAAAGGGTAATCATAATTATGACAAGCTTTATAAATATAATCATCACTACTTTTTATAACATATGTGTCATCACATTAATCATCATAAGTAGCAACTTTGTTCTCATCATAATCAATTGAAACCTCTTCCAAGATAGTGGAATCATTACTAAATAAAGTCATGACCTCTCCAAATCCACTTTTATCATTCAAATAAGATTCAACACCCTCCAAAATAGTTGGATCACTACTTCCTAATGTTGACACTATTCCAAACCCACTTTTATAAATATTGCAATCATCATAAATAGGAGGCATGCTATCATCATAATAAATTTGCTCATCAAAACTGGAGGACTAAAAATATCATCTTCATTAAACATAGCATCCCCAAGCTTCGGACAAACATTACTTGCAGCAAATAAATTCTCAAACATGTCATTTTCATCAAACATAGCTTCCCCAAGATTGGGCCCTTGCGTATCACAAGCATAATCATTCTCATCATTAATAATATATATAGCACCAATAGTATAGCAATTATTATCACAACTTTCTAAGTTGGTCCCAAAAAGATTTTCAAGATTATAGCAAGTATCATTACTTTCCCAATCATAATCATCATAACGAGTAATAGGCATAACAATAATAGGAGCAACATCATTTGGGAGGGATGCCTTTTTACCTTTGCTTCTCTTTCTTTTATTTTTCTTCCTCACATCATGTGTGGGTTTTATCACCCTTTTGGAGCTCCTTATTGACGAGATTGGTTGAATACAAAGCTCCTCCTCGTTACTTGATTCATCATAAGAGAAAATAGGAGGATATATATTGGGAAACCTCTTCCCCTTCATTATTATTATCTTCATCTTCTATTTGTTTTCTTGTCTTTAAGTAATTGGCAATATAAGGATTCTCAATGCAATTTACCGCACAATACATATGAATTTCCTTTAGATCAAAATCAATAAATTTCTCAAGGTTATATTCTGGAATACCCTTAGTTATACGTTCCATTTCTTCATATCCCAGAAGCAATCTAAGTTCATTATGATGCACAAGGGAAATCAAGTCATCATAATTTTTGGACACGATTCGATCATCAAACAATTTGCATTGGAGACTTAAATGACCACGTTGCAAAGTTCACAAGGATGGCTAAAAATGTTAAACTGTTCAGCACAAAGATCTAGCCTCTCTTGCAACCATTTAGTTTCTAAATGCTTATGCCTCTCGCAAAATCTATATTCCCTTTTTGGTATGTAATGACAAACTCTATGCACTCCACAAAAATTGACATGCTTATAAGGAACATTTTTATCATGACTAGTGCAATCATCATTAGTACTATGGATATTTAAAGAATTCATACTAACAACATTACAATCATGCTCATCATTCAAAGATTTTATGTCAAATATTTTATTGCATTCTTCCTCTAGCAGTTGAGCACAATTATCAGAATCCTTATTTTCACGAAAGACATTAAAAAGATGAAGCATAAGAGGCAACCTCAATTCCATTTTTTGTAGTCTTCTTTTTATAAACTAAACTAGTGATAAAACAAGAAACTAAAAGATCTGATTACAAGGCCTAAAGATATACCTCTTCAAGCACTAACCTCCCCGGCAACGGCACCAGAAAAGAGCTTGATGTCTACTACGCAACTTTATCCTTGTAGACGTTGTTGGGCCTCCAAGTGAATATTTCTATAGGACAGCATGCAATTTCCCTCAAGTGGATGACCTAAGGTTTATCAATCTGTGGGAGGCGTAGTATGAAAATGGTCTCTCTCAAACAACCCTGTCACCAAATAACAAAGAGTCTCTTGTGTCCCCAACACACCTGAGGGAGTCCTGGATTAGGGGGTGTTCGGATAGCCGGACTATACCTTCGGCCGGACTCCGGGACTATGAAGATACAAGATTGAAGACTTCGTCCCGTGTCCGGAAGGGACGTTCCTTGGCGTGGAAGGCAAGCTTGCCGATACGGATATGTAGATCTCCTACCATTGTAACCGGCTCTGCGTAACCCTAGCCCTCTCCGGTGTCTATATAAACCGGAGGGTTTTAGTCCGTAGGACACAACAAGAACAACAATCATACCATAGGCTAGCTTCTAGGGTTTAGCCTCCTTGATCTCATATTAGATCTACTCTTGTACTACTCATATCATCAATATTAATCAAGCACAAGTAGGGTTTTACCTCCATCGAGAGGGCCCGAACCTGGGTAAAAACATCGTGTCCCTTGTCTCCTGTTACCATCCGCCTAGAAGCACAGTTCGGGACCCCCTACCCGAGATCCGCCGGTTTTGACACTGACATTGGTGCTTTCATTAAGAGTTCCTCTGTGTCGTCACTTTTAGGCCCGATGGCCCTCCGATCATCAACAGCGATGCGGTCGAGGGTGAGACTTTTCTCCCCGGGTAGATCTTCGTATTCGGCGGCTTTGCACTACGGGCCAATTCGCTTGGCCATCTAGAGAAGATTGAAAGCTACGCCCCTGGCCATCAGGTCAGATTTGGAAGTCTAAACTACACGGCTGACATCCGTGGGGATTTGATCTTCGACGGATTCGAGCCACAGCCGAGCGCGCCACACTGCCACGAAGGGCATGATTTAGCTCTGCCGCCGAACAGTGTCCTAGAGGCCGCACCCGCATCTGCTCCGACCCTTAGTTCGGAGCCGATTGCGCCAATCGAGGACAGGTGGTTGGACGTCGCCTCGGAGGTTGAAATCTCTACGGCGATCGAGCCGAACACCAGCTTTGTCCCTTGCGAAGCCCGTGACTCCAAGGTGCCGTACTCCTCTCCGGACTCCGAGCCCCCTGCGCCCCTGCCGATCGAGTCCGATTGGGCGCCGATTATGGAGTTCACCGCCGCGGACATCTTTCAGCACTCGCCCTTCGGCGATATTCTGAATTCACTAAAGTCCCTCTCTTTATCAACAGAGCCCTGGCCGGACTACGGTCAGCAAGGTTGGGATGCGGATGATGAAGAAATTCAAAACCCACCCACCACCCACTTTGTAGCCACTGTCGATGATTTAACCGACATGCTCCACTACGAATCCGAAGACATCGACGGTATGGACGCCGATGCAGGAGACGATTAGGAACCAGCGCCTATAGGGCACTGGACAGCCACCTCGTCATATGACATATACATGGTGGACACCCCAAAAGAGAGCGATGGTGATGGAACAGCGGAGGATGACCCCTCCAAGAAACAGCCTAAGCGCCGGCGTCAGCGGCGCCGCTCTAAATCCCGCCAAAGCAAAAACGGTGATTCCGGCACGAGAGATAATAACACTCCAGACAGTGTCGAAGAAAACCCCCTCCAGCAAAACTCAGCACAGGAGGATGGAGAAGCCAACCCTCATGAGAGAGCGGCAGACAGAGAGGTCGAGGACGATAATTACATGCCTCCCTCCGAAGACGAGGCAAGCCTCAACGACGACGAATTTGTCGTGCCTGAGGATCCCGTCAAACAAGAGAGCTTCAAACGCAGGCTTATAGCCACGGTGAGCAGCCTCAAGAAAAAACAGCTACAGCTTAGAGATGATCAAGACTTGCTAGCCGACAAATGGACGAAAGTCCTTGCGGCCGAAGAGTATGAACTCGAACGCCCCTCCAAAAGCTACCCAAAGCGCAGATTGCTACCCCGATTAGAGGAGGAAGCACCCACATCACCAGAACATGATGCGGCCGACCGGCCACCTCGTGGCCGCGACAGAGAGGCCTCTCGGCCCTCCACTCAAGCCGCACCCCAGCACCGCTTTAAAAATACCAAGGCACAGGGAAATGCGCTAGGCCCGCGAGATATATTGGAGGACAAGGAAAAGCAAACAAGGTCGATCTACGGATCGCGTGGGCGCCCCACGACACGATACGGTAATCGTCACGCCGAATACAGTAAGTCCGGCCGGGCTGAACACAGTAGACAAAGCTCGTTCGAGCCGCGTCGTGATATAGCCCAATACAGAGGCGCCGCACACCCACTATGCTTCACAGGTGAAGTAATGGATCATCAAATCCCCGAGGGTTTTAAACCCGTGAACATCGAATCATATGATGGCACGACAGATCCTGCGGTATGGATCGAGGACTATCTCCTTCATATCCACATGGCCCGTGGTGATGACCTACACACCATCAAATACCTCCCACTCAAGCTTAAAGGACCAGCTCGGCATTGGCTTAACAGCTTGCCAGCAGAATCAAGTGGTTGTTGGGAGGACCTGGAAGCCGCATTCCTCGACAATTTCCAGGGCACTTATGTGCGACCACCAGACGCCGATGACCTAAGCCACATAATTCACCAGCCAGAGGAATCGGCCAGGCAATTCTGTACATGGTTCCTAACCATGAAGAATCAAATCGTCGACTGTCCGGACGCAGAGGCCCTAGCGGCCTTCAAGCATAATATCTGCGATGAGTGGCTTGCCTGGCACCTTGGACAGGAAAAGCCGAAATCTATGGCAGCCCTCACAACACTCATGACCCGCTTTTGCGCGGGAGAAGACAGCTGGCTGGATCATAGCAATAACATAACCAAGAGCCCTGGTAATTCGGCTACCAAGGACAACAATGCCAGGTCGCGTCGCAACAAGCATAAGCGCCACATTAACGACGACAATGCTGAAGATACGACAGTTAATGCCGGATTCAGAGGCTCTAAACCCGGTCAACGGAAAAAGCCATTCAAGAGAAATAGTCCGGGCCCGTCCAGTTTGGACCGAATACTCGACCGCTCGTGCTAGATACATGGCACCCCTGAAAAACCAGCCAATCACACCAACAGGGATTGTTGGGTGTTCTAGCAGGCCGGCAAATTAAATGCCAAAAACAGAGACCAGGGGCTACATAGCGACGACGAGGAGAAGCCCCGGCCGCTGAACAGTAGTGGATAGAAGGGATTCCCCCCACAAGTGTGGACGGTGAACATGATATACGCAACCCACATCCCCAAGAGGGAGCGGCAGCGTGCGTTAAGGGACGTATACGCGATGGAGCCAGTCGCCCCGAAGTTTAACCCATGGTCCTCCTGCCCGATCACTTTTGATCGAAGGGACCACCCCACTAGCATCCGTCACGGCGGATTCGCCGCATTGGTTCTAGACCCAATTGTTGACGGATTTCACCTCACTAGAGTCCTCATGGACGGCGGCAGCAGCCTGAACCCGCTTTATCAGGACACAGTGCAGAAAATGGGCATCGATCCTTCGAGGATTAAACCCACTAAAACGACCCTTAAAGGCGTCATACCAGGTGTAGAGGCCAACTATATAGGCTCAGTCACACTTGAAGTGGTCTTCGGATCTCCAGATAATTTCCGAAGCGAGGAGTTAATCTTTGACATAGTCCCATTCCGCAGTGGCTATCACGCACTGCTCGGGCGAACCGCATTTGCCAAGTTCAATGCGGTACCGCATTACGCACACCTCAAGCTCAAGATGCCAGGCCCTCGAGGAGTAATTACGGTCAATGGAAACACGGAATGCTCTCTCCGTACGGAGGAGCATACGGCGGCTCTCGCAGCAGAAGTACAAAGCAGCCTCTCAAGGCAATTCTCCAGTCCATCCATTAAACGTCCGGACACCGTCAAGCGCGCCCGGAGTAACCTACAGCAAGACCGCCTGGCACGTTCCGAGCAGGCGTAGCAATGCGGCCCCAACCCCAACCCTTGCAAAATTGCGAAACCAGTGCTGCGCGTACATAACTACGCTCTGGAAATACCATGGGCACAGGGGGAGGGGCACCATCACGGCACGCCCACCACATGGCTTAAACCGCACTAGGGGCTGCCGATTTCTTACCTTTATCTTACTTTCAGGACTCCATTCTTCGGAAGGCCTAACCGGCAGTACAATTGCTGCACAAACGATGCAAGAACCAGGGTAGCAGAAAGCCACGCCGCACTACGAAACTCCCAGGTGGTCTCTATAACGAGCAGTATACCTGTTTCGCATACCATTTCGCAGTCCGCCCTTGGATAGGACATGTCAAATAGTCCCATATTTTGCTTATCACACCATTTGTATCGTTCTCCTTTGATCGCAACTTTTTCAAATAAACAATGCATAGCTTTTGTCTATTATTGTATTACTTTTTTAAGAATATATGTTCATTAATGACATGTGGCACCCATACACTTTGGTACGGCCAATACGCCATGGGCTTAAGTACCCCACAACATGGGTGTGAGAAGTACGAACACTTTCACAAGTGCGGCACCCCGATCTTATAGCATTATATGCATCAGCTCCGAATCATGTCTTGGGTCAATAGTTGGGTTTGCCCGGCTCCTATGTTTTGGTACCTTACGTTCCGTTGTATCGGCTAAGGTAGCGCTAGGAGAACTACTGCGATTGTGCCCCAGTTGAGCTGGGCTAAGCACCTCAGTAGAAAAGCTAAAACTGACCGTCATGATGAGGCGAGAGCTGGTCGCTGTTCGAGAGGTTTTCGAGTCCCTGAAGACTTATGCCGCTTAGAGCGAGGAGTCAGCTTCGTCCGACCTAGACATGGATAGCGCCCCGAACTCGGTCTTCTGAACACTAGGGGCTTCGCCGAAATTGAAAATTATAGAATTCTATGGCTGAGTGAGAGTGTTCAAGCATTATAGTCCGATTGCCTTGTTCGTTGTATTGAGCGCCTCCCTCGAAGGACCCAAGAATGGGAAAAAGAGCGCTCAATTTTATCCCGAACACCCCAGCACTCGTGGCATGGGGGCAGAAGCCGACGACTCGCCATCTCTCAAAATTTGATAAACGGCCGCACAGAAGGTAATATTTTAAATTCAAAAAGCATTGCTTAGCGCACATGAACAAGTTTTCAGCGCACAGGACAAAATAAACAAGTTTTACTCAAAAATTACATCTTTCGAGCATTCGTCCGCCACAAGGCGGGCGCCCTTCAGAACGCCCTTATAGTACATCTCGGGGTGGTGATGCTCCTTGCCCGGCGGCGGCCCGTCCTTCACAAGCTTCTCCGCATTCAGCTTGCCCAAGTGCACCTTAGCCCGGGCAAGCGCCCTACGGGCACCTTCGATGCAGACGGAGCGCTTGATGACTTTGAGCCTTGGACAGGCCTCCACCAGCCGCTGCACCAGCCCGAAGTAGCTCCCAGGCAGAGCCTCTCCAGGCCACAGCCGAACTATGAGGCCCTTCATGGCCTGTTCGACCACCTTGTGGAGCTTGACCAGTTGCTTCAGCTGGTCGCTCAAGGGCACATGGAGTCCGGCCTCAGCATACTGAGACCAGAACACCTTCTCTGTCGAGCTGCCCTCCTCGTCTCGGTAGAATGCGGCGGCATCGGACACGCTGCAGGGCAAATCTGCGAACGCTCCTGGAGAGCTCCGGATTCGGGTAAGTAACAAGTAATTCACTTTCACATGCTTGCTTTGCATAAAGAAAGCCTTACCCGCCGCTATCTATTTCATCGCCTCAACCTCCTGAAGGGCCTTCTGGGCTTCGGCCTTGGCAGACTTCGCATTCTCAATGGCCGCCGCGAGCTCGGACTCCCGCGTCTTTGAGTCAAGCTCCAACCTCTCATGTTTTTTCGTGAGAGCCTGGAGCTCTTGCCGCACATCGCCAACCTGCGCCTCATACTTCTCCCGCTGGGTGCGCTCCGTGGCCGCCCTCTTCTCCGCCTCGGACAATGCTTGCTTAAGGGTCGCCACCTCTGTTGTGGCCCCTACAATAGCCACGTTAATCCTGTCACTTTTTGCAATTGCACCTTTATATATTTAAATAAGGTATTTCTTACCTTCCTTGTCCTCGAGCTGCTTCTTGGCAAGCCCGAGCTCCCGCTCGGACTGCTCGAGGTTCTGCTTCAGCGTGTCCACCTCCGCAGTCAGTGCAGCGGACGCCAGCAGCGAAGCCTGCATATGCATATTGACTTAATTATGTTAGACTCCTGCGAATATTATTAGATCCTCAGTTCGGCTTTTCTTTCCGAACACCGAACAGAGCATCAGGGGCAAATGTCTATGCGGTAATATTTTTAATATCCTTTACTTACCTCAAAGCCTGTTAGAAGGCTGGCACAGGCTTCAGTCAGTCCGCTCTTGGCGGACTGAACCTTCTGGACCACCGTACTCATCACAGTACGATGCTCCTCGTCGATAGAAATGCCTTTAAGCACCTCCAGCAGATTGTCCGGCGCCTCCGGTTGGACGGGGGCCACCGGCTCAGTAGGCTTGCTCCTCTTGGAAGGAGGTCGCCTGCCGGACTCTGGAACCTTTGAAGGTTCCGGAGCAGTGTCCGGCCTAGGGCCAGACTTGGAGCCCTTAGCGGTCTTATCCCCTTGGCGCCTGGAGTCCGGAAGGTCGCCTTGCGGCGCCTCCAGGACCAGCTCCTCCTGGCTTGGAACCTCCTGGGACGCCACCTCGGCGTCGTCCGTAGGGCGGGGAGAGGTAGCTGGCGGAAGTGAATTCACATCCAACGAATCCAGGGAGCCGCTCGATGACTCGTCGAGCCCCACTTCGGGCGGACTGCATAATCATATTTGACATAAGGAAAAGCTGTGCAATGAAGGAATACTATGAATCACTCTGGTATCCGGATACTTATGATTTCGCCAGGGGCTTGGCCCTGAGCGGCCACTCCTCTTCGCGGTCGTCGGCGTTGGTGGAGTAGTCCGGAGGAGGGATTTTCCCCTTCATGGACCCTTCGGCCTCCCCAGTTGGGGCGGCCTTCCTTTTCTTTCCTCCTCTCGCTGGAGGGGGAGAGGCTTCTTCTTCCTCCTCCTCATCTTCACGGGAGGAGTGCGTCTCGGAGTCATCAGACAATGAATCCGACACCACCACACGACGGGCACTCTTTCGAGTCCGCGTGGCCTTCTTCTTGGCCTTCTTCTCCGGCACCACATAGGGTGCCAGAACCAGCAGCTTCGCCAAGCGAGCATCTGCTGGGTCTTCGGGCAAAGGAGCCGGACAGTTGATCTGTCCGGACTTCGCCTCCCAATCCTGTCAAAGGTAAGGGAGTTTAGATCTCGCATAGAGTCAAACTATGAAAAAATAATACCATGTAAAAGGTAAAAATAGCTTACCGCCACTAGCGTGACGCTGCATGCTGAATCCGCGACCCTCGGTAGCGGATGTGGGAGCCTCGGCGCCCTTGAATAGCGCCTTCCAGGCATCTTCGTACATCGTGTCGAAGAGTCTGCTTAGAGTTCGGTGCTGCACCGGGTCGAACTCCCACAGGTTGAAAGCCCGTTGTTGACACGGGAGGATCTGGCGGATGAGCATAACCTGGACTATGTTGACAAGTTTGAGCTTCTTGTTCACCAGGGTTTGGATGCATGTTTGCAGTCCAGTCACCTCTCCTTTGTTGCCCCACGACAGGACCCGTCTCTTTCCAGGACGTGAGCCGCGTAGGGGGTCCGGATCGGAACTCGGGGTCTGCGACCCATTCAGGGTCACGCGGCTCGGTGATGTAGAACCACCCCGATTGCCACCCCTTCAGGGTCTCCACGAAGGAGCCCTCAAGGCATAGGACGTTGGGCATCCTGCCCACCATGGCGCCTCCGCACTCCGCCTGGTTGCCGCGCACCACCTTTGGCTTGACATTGAAAGTCTTGAGCCATAGGCCGAAATGGGGGTGGATGCAGAGGAAAGCCTCGCACACGACGATAAACGCCGAGATGTTGAGTACGAAGTTTGGGGCCAGATCGTGGAAATCTAGGCCATAGTAGAACATGAGCCCCCGGACAAATGGGTGGAGAGGGAAGCCCCGTCCGCGGAGGAAATGGGGGAGGAACACCACCCTCTCATTGGGCCTAGGGGTGGGGACGAGCTGCCCCTCTTCGGGAAGTCAGTGAGTTATGTCATCAGACAAGTATCCGGCCTTCCTCAGCTTTTTGATGTCTCCCTCCGTAACGGAGGAGACCATCTACTTGCCTCCTGCTCCGGACATGGCTGGAGTAGGTTGAGGTGGGGAGTGCGGACTTGGGTGCTGGAGCTCGAGTGCGCGGAAACGGATAGGCAAAGGAGGAAGAAGGCGTGGATGAGAAGGGTGGATCCTTATGTCTTTATATGGGCGGACGCGACTACGCGTCCCCACCAGCCTGGTAAAACTCGCTTATCTCCCAAGTGCCATAATCAATGGCGCGGTTGGGTTACCCATGTCCGTATTGATGAGAATACCAGAATAAGGGGACACGATCTCTGCTTCGACAAGACGTGCCAAGGAAACCGCCTCGCATAACACGCTGGCGTGGGACAATAAAACGATTCGAATAAAAGGCTTGGACGTGGTGTGATGTCACGCTACGGAATACGACAACAGATTAGATTGTTGTAAATATTATTCTCTCTATGGCAATATGTGGAAACTTATTTTGCAGAGCCGGACACTATCCTTGTGTTCAAAATCTACTATGAAGTACGTGGAGGAGGAACCCGCCTTGCAATGCTGAAGACAATCTGCACGCCGGCCTCATTGTCATTGAAGCCTGGTTTAGGGGATACTGAGGGAGTCCTGGATTAGGGGGTGTTCGGATAGCCGGACTATACCTTCGGCCGGACTCCTGGACTATGAAGATACAAGATTGAAGACTTCGTCCTGTGTCCGGAAGGGACTTTCCTTGGTGTGGAAGGCAAGCTTGGCGATACGGATATGTAGATCTCCTACCATTGTAACCGACTCTGCGTAACCCTAGCCCTCTCCAGTGTCTATATAAACCGGAGGGTTTTAGTCCGTAGGACACAACGAGAACAACAATCATACCATAGGCTAGCTTCTAGGGTTTAGCCTCCTTGATCTCGTGGTAGATCTACTCTTGTACTACCCATATCATCAATATTAATCAAGCAGGAGTAGGGTTTTACCTCCATCGAGAGGGCCCGAACCTGGGTAAAAACATCGTGTCCCTTGTATCCTGTTACCATCCGCCTAGACGCACAGTTCGGGACCCCCTACCCGAGATCCGCCGGTTTTGACACCGACAACACCCAATACGATGGTAAATTGTATAGGTGCACTAGTTCGGTGAAGAGATGGTGATACAAGTGCAATATGGATGGTAGATATATGTTTTTGTAATCTGAAAATATAAAAACAACAAGGTAACAAGTGTTAAAAGTGAGCAAAAACGGTTTTGCAATGCTTCAAAACAAGGCCTAGGGTTCATACTTTCACTAGTGCAAGTTCTCTCAATAATGATAACATAATTAGATCATATAACAATCCCTCAACGTTCAACAAAGAGTCACTCCAAAGTCACTAATAGCGGAGAACAAACAAAGAGATTATTGTAGGGTACGAAACCATCTCAAAGTTATTCTTTCTAGTCGATCTATTGGGCTATTCCTATAAGTGTGACAAAAAGCCCTAGAGTTTGTACACATCAAACAAAACCCTAATGTCACCTAGATACTCCAATGTCACCACAAGTATCCACGAGTTTGATTATACAATATGAATCACACAATCTCAAATTCATCTATTCAAACCAACACAAAGAACTTCAAAGAGTGCCCCAAAGTTTCTACCGGAGAGTCAAGACAAAAACGTCTGCCAACCCCTATGCATAAGTTCACAAGGTCACAGAACCCGCAAGTTGATCACCAAAACATACATCAAGTGGATCACGTGAATATACCATTGTCACCACAGATAAGCACATGCAAGACATATATCAAGTGTTCTCAAATCCTTAAAGACTCAATCCGATAAGATAACTTCAAAGGGAAAACTCAATCCGTTACAAGCAGGTAGAGGGGGAGAAACATCATGAGATCCAAGTATAATAGCAAAGATCATGGTACATCAAGATCCTGCCAAATCAAGAACACGAGAGAGATAGAGAGAGAGAGAGAAATAGAGAGAGAGAGATCAAATACATAGCTACTAGTACATACCCTCAGCCCCGAGGGTGAATTACTCCCTCCTTGTGATCGAGAGTGCCGGGATGATGAAGATGGCCACTGGTGATGATTTCCCCCTCCGACAGGGTGCCAGAACAGGGTCCTGATTGGTTTTTGGTGGCTACAATGGTTTGCGGCGGCGGAACTCCTGATCTAGGTTTCTTTTTGGGGGTTTCTGTATTTATAGGAATTTTTGGTGTCGGTTTCCTGTCACGGGGGTCTACGAGTCAACCACAAGGTTAGAGGGCGCTACTAGGGGGGTAGGGTGCGCCCTTCACCCTTGTGGGGGCCTCGCGGCTCTTCTGGCCCAACTCTTTTGCTTCGGGGCTTCTTCTGCTCCATAAAAAATCATCATAAATTTTTAGCTCAATTGGACTCCATTTTATATTCCATTTCTGCGAAACTCAAAAACAAGGAAAAAAGAGAAACTGACACTGGACTCTAGGTTAATAGGTTAGTCCCAAAAATCATATAAAAGAGCATATAAATGTGTATAAAACATCCAAGATGGGTAATATAATAGCATGGAACAATAAAAAATTATAGATACGTTGGAGATGTATCAGTGGTCGTCATGTCCAACTGTTGACAGCTAAGTGTGTGAATACGATTTGGTAAAGGTAGTGGTGAGAGGCCATGTAGGAGTACATGGTGGTTTGTCTCATTGGAACCATCCTCAGGAACTGAGTTCTGTGTTTCTGATCCAAGACAGTTACTACCACACATTGGGTTCTGGTAACTCGACCCCTCTCGGCTTATTAATCACCTCGATCTCTGTCCAAGAGTTGCAACTAGTTTTTGGTGTTTGTAGGTTGTGTTAGTAGTCTACCAAGTGGCACCCGGTACAGGTGGGCTTGGGACAGACTTGGCACCGTGGCCGGGTGTGCCAAGTGGGCTTGGGAACCCTGTACACATCGTTTGGGGCCACAGTGGAAATCTCAGCTGGACTCCCTGCGGATGGAACCTGTATAGGCGATAAACCTGGACTAGAGACTTGTGTGCTTAGTCAGGTTGTGGCCGACACCCTCGCCAAGCTTCTGCTTGAAGTTTGCTGAGATACATGACGTGTAGATGGCGGTAAGTGACGAGAGCGTGTGTGAAGAAGTACACCCCTGCAGGGTTAACATGATCTATTCGAGTAGCCGCGTCCGCGGTTAAGGACTACTGGGTTGATTATGCAGTTCATAGACAAGTGAAGGTGGATACTCTAAAATGCGCAAGATAAGCGTGAATACTATGGATGGCCTTCTTGTAGGGAGACGGGAACGAATCCATAGTGGTGAATTGTTATGGTGAGTATGTGGACTCGTGTGCGCCACCTCAAAAGAGTTACCAGTAGCCGTAGTACAGGATAGCCACTAAGTCATAGCTAGCTTGCTGCGGTTAAACTCCTCCACCCCTTTGTTGATACTAATGCATATGTAGATAGTTCTGATGTAAGTCTTGATGGGTACAATTGTACTCACGTTTGCTTAATTTATGTTTTTGCAGAGAGACTTCAGTCTCACTAGTTGTTCCGCGTGGGCTTCGACATTTAGCTTGTTACCTCAGCTATGATCTTGTACCCTTGGGAGGTTCTTGTAGATAGTTAGGATCTAAAGCCTTCTTCCTTTTCAGATGTCTGTACACAGACATGTTTGTGCTTCACTTGCCTGTATGCTCTGTATGTTGGATCATGTGACCCATGATTTTAATTCCTAATATGTAGGACTCTTCATAGCCTTCTAAATAAATACTTTGAGTCGTAGAGTTTTGTTGTGATGCCATGTTGTATTTGCACATATCGAGCATATTGTGTTTATGATTTTGAAATGCTTGGTATATGTGGGATCCGACAATCTAGTTGTTTATTCTTGGTAGCCTCTCCTATGGGGAAATGTGTCCTAGTGCTTCCACTGAGCCATGGTAGCTTGCTCCTGTGTCTGTCCTTCTTTCTAGCCGGAACACATGGGATAATCGGCATGTGTCCTTCTTTGCTCCTGTGTCTGTCCTTTTGGGGAAATGTCACGCATTGTTCCATTAAGTCCTTGTAGCTTTCTACGACTTGGGTTCATACGTTGATGACTGACACGTGCATTGCTGGGTCATGTATGCATGTCCCAATAAGTTAGTGCCACCTTAGGTTTACAACTAGTCATGTCGGCCCAGGTTCTCTGTCATATGGGTGCTAGCGACACACTATCATGTACGTGAGCCAAAAGGCGCAAATCGTCCCGGGCCAGGTAAGGTGGCACCCGTGGGGATACCGTGCGTGAGGCCACAAAGTGATATGATGTGTTACATGCTAGATCGGCGTGACATAGGATTGAGGTACTAACACCTTTGGTATCAGAGATTGACTGCCTGTATAATTGCTAAGCAAAATTGGTCGAAGTTGAGTCTACAAATGCTTTAGCTATATAAGGGAATTGATTGTGGAAGGGAACATAAGGCTCTTTTTACTCCTTATCCTTGTGTCCTTCTGATCTGAGTCACCCTCTTCTTTTCATATGGGGATTAAGAGCCGGGCTTCTCTTTTTCTATCAGGATCACGTGTTTGACTAATCCGTAGACTTATAGGAATGATGGATTCAAGTCTCACTTCAGTTTCTAGTACCTCCGTGTGTTAATAGTTGGTCTTGGAACCTTGATATTATGATGTTCAGTGGTTATGCTACCATTTGGCAGGATGTCTCAAAATCCTTTTTGAGCAATTACAACTGTTATGGTGTCTGAATTGTTCCAGGTTTCTAAACAATCTGATGCATTTGCAAATCTTTCCTCCATGTTCCTAATGTCCTGTTGGGCTAGATTAAGCACAATAATCGATGTGGTGAGGTACTCCATTGCCTCAACATATATGTTAAAGCTATTATTATGACACTAGGGTATCTTAGAGAACCACCTAGCAATCTAGCTATGTTTTGTGTTTCCATTGTGATGATTTTGGCCACCCTTCTCGAGAGCATCTCATGATATTATTTAGTTGGTAGGCATTCTATTTATGCGTTCTACAACCGAAGATTCACTCTACTTACCTCCCGTTGATAGTGTTTGCTCGCTCCTTCAGGGTATTAGTAACCTTTTGTGATAGTCTTTGCGGTCCATGGTATGTCATTCTTCCAAATACCATGAACCAATATGGCAGAAGTTCTTTTGAACCAAAAGATCACAACCAGAGTGCTCTGGATGAGTTCTCCATTTTACATTGTGGATCTGCCAGTCCTTCCTCATCTGCATGGGTTATTCGAAAGAAATAATTTGAACTTGTTCGACATGCTAATCCATGCTTCCCCAACTCAGAAAGTGATATGTTCCTTTGAGTTGTCCCTCTTCCGCTGTATTTCGACCCTCATCTATCAATTGATAGTCAAGGGGATATCATTGCATTCGTTCATCAAAGCCTAATATTCTTGTGATCTGTGAGGCCATTCTATTTTGAAATGACTAGGAGAAACAAACTCCAGTACCTTATCCATTTCTAGGATTGGGTCAAAGTAGTTGTATCCCGCAGATCAATTGCCAATCCAGCTTTTGATCCATTCTACCTTGAAGTATTACCCTCTTTATGTCAGGATTGTCATGAGAATTGCACCACCTCTTATGGATTCCTAATGCAGTGATACTTCTCGCCATCATTATTCATTTCTCGGTCCCTATGTTGTAGTAACCAGAATGCCGACAAATGAACTGTGATGTGTGAAATCAATACTCCTAGCAGCCCCGTTGCTTGGTAGTTGACGGACAATAATCTCATTCTTAGTGTGTTGGTTATTGAATTAACATTCTAAGATTGAACATGCTACCTAGTCCATTTTCCCTGGTGCACTCTTCGATCAATGAGTTAGGACTATGTAAATCCCTCACTCTTGGATTGTATCGTCTTGCCCTGAAGAGCAAGATTGATCTCGAGCTTAGTAACATATCGGTGCTTCGTGATTTTCTAAATATCTTCTCGGAAGTATTTCCAGGTTGTCCCTTGACCACTATGTTGAGCTCGTGATCAAGTTGGTTCTCTTGTAACCACGCTTATACGTCCATTTTGCATCATGCCTTTATATCGATATTTATTGCATTATGGGCTGTTATTACACATTATGCCACAATACTTGTGCCTTTTCTCTCTTATTTTACAAGGTCTACATGAAGAGGGAGAATGCCGGCAAATGGAATTCTGGGCTGGAAAAGGAGAAAATATTAGAGACCTATTCTGCACAACTCCAAAAGTCCTGAAACTTCATGGAGACACGTTTTGGAATATATAAAAAATAGAGAAGAAAGAATCAACTAGAGGGGGCCCACACCCTGGCCACAAGGGTGGGGGTCGTTCCCCCCTGCCTCATGGGCCCCCTGGCAGGCCTCCGGTGCCCATCTTCTGCTATATGAAGTCTTTTACCCTGGAAAAAATCATAAGAAAGCTTTTGGGAAGAAACACCGCCGCCACAAGGCGGAACCTTGGCGGAACCAATCCAGGACTCCGGCGGAGCTGTTGTGCCAGGGAAACATCCCTCCGGGAGGGTGGAATCATCACCATCGTCATCACCAACGATCCTCTCATCGGGAGGGGGTCAATCTCCGTCGACATCTTCACCAGCACCATCTCCTCTAAAACCCTAGTTCATCTCAGATTGGTACATGTGGGTTGGTAGTAGTGTTGATTACTCCTTGTAGTTTATGCTAGTTGGTTTATTTGGTGGAAGATCATATGTTCAGATCCTTTATGCATATTAGTACCCCTCTTATTATGAACATGAATATGATTTGTGAGTAGTTACAATTGTTCCTGAGGACATGGGAGAAGTCTTGCTATAAGTAGTCATGTGAATTTGGTATTCATTCGATATTTTGATGAGATGTATGTTGTCTCTCCTCTAGTGGTGTTATGTGAACATCGACTACATGATACTTCACCATTGTTTGTTCCTAGAGGAAGGCATTGGGAAGTATTAAGTAGACTATGGGTTGCTAGAGTGATAGAAGCTTAAACCCTATTTTTATGAGTTGCTTCGTAAGGGGCTGATTTGGATTCATATGTTTCATGCTATGGTTAGGTTTAACTTAATACTTCTTTTGTAGTTGCGGATGCTTGCAATAGGGGTTAATCATAAGTGGGATGCTTGTCCAAGAAAGGGCAGTACCCAAGCACCGGTCCACCCACATATCTAATTATCAAAGTAACGAACGCGAATCATATGAGCGTGATGAAAACTAGCTTCACGATAATTCCCATGTGTCCTCGGGAGCGTCGTCCTTCATATAAGAGTTTGTCCAGGCTTGTCCTTTGCTACAAAGAGGATTGAGCCATCTTGCTGCACCTTATTTACTTTCATTACTTGTTACTTGTTACAAATTACCTTATCACAAAACTATCTGTTATCGATATTTCAGTGCTTGTAGAGAATACCTTACTGAAAACCGCTCGTCATTTCCTTCTGCTCCTTGTTGGGTTCGACACTCTTACTTATCGAAAGGACTATGATAGATCGCCTATACTTGTGGGTCATCACAACCCGTCTCCAAGAATCCGTGTTGGATACCCCTGAGCTAGTTGGTTAAGCTAAACAACAACTTGGAAAGTTGGAAGATGAAAGCTTGTCCGACCTAGTTCATCACTAAGGGATATCTTTTTGTCTGTTTATTGAAGGAAGATGATATCCTCATCGATTGGTCATCATGATTATTTGTCAGATCTATTGTATTTTCAAAACTTTAATTTGAGTATGTGCTATCGTCAAATCAAATCAGAACTAACGATGTTTGTAATGTTGTCTTACTCCTGGTTAACCATCGAGCATACACCATTACATCTTTCGGTTTGACCAATGCTATCACCGTGTTCACTTAATTGTGGAATTCCATCTATGTGGAAGCCTGGATGGATTGTTGCTGAGTCCATTGACGACGTCTTCATCTTGTCCATGATTCATGTTGAACATCTAAGTTAGTGTTGGAAACTTTTCAAAGCATTTTCTTCATGCTAGCTCATGAAGTTTATGTTTGATGGAAGAAGTGACTTCCTCTAATTCATGTGCATATGATGCAAGTTGCTGCTGTGAAATCGAGAAAGCTTGTTTTTTTTTCCTCCGAAACCATCCCAAGTCAGTCATGCATATGTGCGAAGTATTTAATGGTTTGGAGACTTGCAACCTTCATTCTATATGTATACCTAGCACGCCAAGCCGCTGATTGATTTGTTCAAGATAAATGAGTCTGTTCTAAAGTGTTAATCCTTGAGACTTCCGCGCGGACACTTCGATATCATTATGGTTCCCAACCAGAACTCGGCAGTGTTTTTGTTGTAAGACTACACCACTAGGGAAAACCTTAGTAGTAGCGTGGGTTTAATGTCCACTAGTAGCGGGACACCGCGCTACTAGTAAGGCGCTATAGCTATTCCTTAGCAGTAGCGCGTGCGACAAGCAGTACTGCTAAGACATATATCCGCAGCGTTTGTTCACTCCCGCGCTACTGCTAATATAACTAGTAGTAGTGTGTTTACTCTCCATCGCTACTAGTATTCTTTTTCTCATTTTTTTTTTAATTTTTAGCATGTTTATACGTTGTTATACAAATTTTGGTACAATACCAATTATGAGGTTCTTATATCAATATGTCCATAACAGTGTGTCAAATGAAGGTGGATTAGGTTCAAGTGTAGGCAACATGTGGTGCATGTCAAAAGTATACTACCAATCCAAACTTGATCTAGTTTGGACTAGTAGTACTTTCGATGTGCACCACATGTTGCCATCACTTGAATCTAATCCGCCAACACAAGCTATTTAATCATCATCATAGTCATTACCACCAACAGTAGCTATTTAATCATCATAGTCATAGTGCAGCACACATCATCATCTTCAAACTCATTCTAGCTATCTAATCACCACCAACACTAGCTAATAATAATCATCATAGTCATTACCACCAACACTAGCTATTTAATCATCATAACTCATTTCTAGCTAGCTAATCACTCCTGCTGCTCTCTCTCAGGTAAAATAGCATAAAACATGTGTAGCACTCCTGCTTCATCAAGTTGGAGCATGCAGATGAACCTGTCTCCTAATCGTGGGTTGCGCTTCTGATTGCTGCCCCTAGTACTTCTCTGCGATCATTCACAATTTTGCTCCAGTCTTTCACTATTAAGCATTCCTCGCTATTAGAAATCCTGAATGCACTAAAGTGCATTGTAGGAAATCTTGGCCGTAAGCTAACAATTCTCATGCGACCTTTAGTCTCGATCCAATGAGGCACAACATTCATCGGGAGTCCCTGTTGAAGAACATCGTATATTAACATACTTAGCAATGCAGTTTAGCTTAAAAAATAATGTATGCAAATGATACATTGAGGACAAATAGTAAAAATCTTACCATCTTTCCTAAATAGATGTTACCGTAGTTCAGTACGAACACTATTGGTCGCACGTTTTGAGTACTAAGATTTTTAAGTCCAGGAAAATAATTTGTCTTGACAGTATGAAGATCCTCAAGCCATGAAACATAATGACCTATCTCCTCGCAGTTTAGTTCAGCCCCGGGACAGCGGATGGTCATGTCTACCAAGCGCCGGTGTTTTCTTGAATGGAAATAAGCTGTCAATAGAAATTAGTTGTTAACTATTTTTGAATAAACAATATCGAAGACATAAATAAGGTTGAGAAACTCACATAATGGTATAACTGGAGGCGTCTGCACATCGACTCAGATGTCTCTATTACCCTCAATATCATCTTCGGGACGAATATGAAAGGTGATAAACATATCAGGCTCAAATGCATAAGCCTTGCATAGTGGTTGCCAAGTTTTGCATTCAAAATAGGTGTAGGTGTCTGCGTTGTATACTTTTGCGTGGAAAGTATAACTATGCTCAGTCTTTAAGTTAACTCTCTTTACCTCCATATTAGTTTGCATAGGACTGAAACCTATCATATCCAAGACAAAAACTCTTGCATGGAAGGGGATACACTAGTAGAATAGTAAAAAATTAAAATTATAAGTTGAAGCAAATGAAGCAGATGTCATGCTTAATTACGAAAAAAGACTTGTCGTTGTGACTTACTGTATCCACTTCGAAGTTCTCGTCCAACTTGATGCTGAAGCGCCTATCATCATCTAGGAAGATTCTGTCACACATGCCACGCTCGTCATCGCAGTATTCGCAAATACCTAAATCCTTTTCGTCATTAGACATTTCCTATGTTCATAGTTGAAACATTAATTGAAAATCGATTGAAGGCAACTACTAGGATACTCAACACACAAATCCGGTGCACTCAATATTTCCTATTTGAGCAACACAATATATACATTTCAAAATATCTTATAGGACTCATATTAACATGAGCATTCAATAAGCAAAGACAAATAGTAAAATAAATAAGTATTCAAATTAGCATGCATACCAATAAGAAAAAGTAAATTATCTCATGCGTCCGTAAATCGTCGAATATTATCACTAATACATCCCGAATAGTATCATACATATAACATCACTAATACAACTAAAACGCTAGCGCACAACGGGTATCCGCGCGGGCGGTGGACATCCAAAGAGAACGAACCATCACAGGATCATATCTCCAGTCATCTGCCCAAAGAACCTGCCAGGTATTGGAGAACCTGTGCTCCAACTCAAACAAGTAGCGACGGACGTGCACGTTCTCCTCCCCGACATGGTGACGTACCACCTCCGCGGGGTCCTCGAGCCTCTGGACCGTCACTAGCCCACGCGACCGCCACCAAAGAAGATTCGGGTCAACGTCGGGCTGACTCCTCACCAACCTGCGCCCCCCCCGATAGGTAGCGCCTCCCAGTACCAGCCCGGCGGGCCCAGTCCCGGACATGGCCCATCTGGTCAAGCAGGTGTCCTTCGCTGAGTCGACGACGACGAGGATGCGGGATAGGCATCGTCGACGTTGATGCGGGAATAATTGCTTTAACTAAAAAAATAACAACAAATGTGACATATTCAACTAGTTCTATTAATTCAACTAGTTCTTACTAAAAATAAACTTATTATAAATAAAAATAAACTAGTACCTAATTAGTACCTAGTTCTTACAATTAAATCTAGTCAATTAATTCTCTACCTAATAAAATGAATAATGACATAAAAAAGCCATATGCTTTGCAGGAACATTGACTCCTTCCCGGTGTGGCAAATCCCGGGCACTCGATATGTCCTAGTTTGTAGCACAAGTCATGCCGAAATTGACGGAAAATTTCGGCATGACTTTTGCTAAAAAGTGGAAAATTTGAGAACCTGAAAAATGTCGGAACGGAAATGAATCAACATTCCGGCAAAACATAGGCCACTCGGCTTCATTCCCTGGAAACAACAAAGCCACTTGGGCACAATCGAACCACTTCAATGAAAAGATATAACATGAGCAAACACTATTGAGGAATTTGCATATTACTTGGCCACTTCAATGAAAAGATATAATCAACAATAATGGAATATGCAAATGAACATCAATGACATATATCATATAACAACAATCTTGTTTTTTGTTTACATAGCAACAGTTAGTTTATCCAAGTTTTTGAAAAGAAAAACAATTCTGTTTTTTGTTTATAGCTAAATGCCATAGCTACCTAGGAACTATTTCCCTAATTACCATCTAATTTTATGAACCTAGGGGTGAAAAGTGGTAGCGGATATTCCAATTATCCAACTTAAAAGTGAAACAAGTGGTCAAATTTTACTCGTTTTATTATGCATTACAATACTGTTTATTCATCATCTAAGAAAATATAATCTAAGAAAACATCCACATCCGATTCGTTTCCACCCATAGATGAACCCTAACTAATTTGATGCAACTAAAATTTGAAGAACCTTAGACAGAGGTAGGGTAGGAGGAGTAGTCATGCTCACCTGCGCGAGGGAGGGGCAGACGGCGTCGAGGTCGGGGTCGGGGCTCGGGTGCGTGGCGGAGGACGGTGTCGAGGTCGGGGGAAGCGTCAAGGTCGGGGGCGACGTGGAGTCCAGGGTCGGGGGCGGCGTTGAATCCGGGGTCGGGGGCGGCGTCGAGGGTGTGCGGCGGGCGGCGGCGGTGGTGAGGTTGAGGGCGGCGACGGGCGGCGGCAGTGAGGGCAGGCTCAGGCTCGGGCGGCGGCGATGGAGGAGTTAGGGGAACAGGGGAGATAGGGGAAGCAGGACTTAGTAAAATTTTGAGGTGGTTAAGTCGAACTAGCAGTAGCGTTGTTTAGGAAACGCGCTATAGCTAAATTAGCTATAGCGCATGTTAGCAAAACACGCTACTGCTACAGGAAGCATGCCGGGGTTTTCTGGCTCTTTGCTTGACGGGCCGCGCATGAGGACAGACGGCAAGGTGGTGCTCGATTACTTTCCTGGGAACGCCGGGGATGTCAAACGGTTGCCACGCAAACACATCGACATTCGCCCGCAGGAAAGCAACGAGCGTGCTTTCCTATTTAGGGTCGAGAGTGGCACTGATGGTGAAGGTACCACCAGTACCGTCCTCCTTGGAAGACACCTTCTTGGTCGCTGGCGGAGCTGCCATCGTCTTCTTACACTTGCCGGTGGAGCTCGATGGTGCGTCCTCGACGGTAGCGCAGCACTCCGAAGAGGTGCGCCTGCCGGAGTGGGCATCAGAGCTCTTGCCGGACTTGGTCTTCTTCTTCCCTCCGAGAGCTTCAGCGGCAAGTGTCTCGCGATCTGCGGCGGCTGCTGCTTCCCGGTAGATCTTGTCGTCACAGATAAGAGCGTCTTTCTTGTCGCCATGTATAGAGATGACACTTATCGGGCCTGGCATCTTCAGCATGTTGTACGCGTAGTGAGAGGCCGCCATGAACTTGGCGAGCGCTGGACGGCCGAGAATTCCATTGTAAGGCAATGGAAAATTGGCAACGTCGAAAGTGATCCTCTTTGTCCTGAAGTTCAGCTCGCTGCCAAATGTCACCGGCAGCGTGATCTTCCCCTTCGGCTTGCTCCTTCCCGGGTTGATTCCTTGGAACGTGCCGGTCTCTTCGAGCTCGTTGTCAGGGACTTGGAGTCTCCGGAGCACAGCGGAGGACATCAGGTTCAAGCCGGCCCCGCCGTCAACTAGCATCTTAGTGACCTTGAGGTCGCGGATAGTTGGTGAGACCAACATCGACAAACACCCGACAACAGTTGTGCGATCAGGGTGGTCCTCAATATCAAAGATGATAGGCGTGCTGGACCATTTCAGAAGCATGCGTGACTCAACGGGTGGTTCTGCTGCATTGACTTCCTGCACCCACTGCTTGAGTTGGCGGTGTGAGGTATGCAGAGAAGCACCGCCGTCAACGCACAAAACTTCTGTGGCTTTTTGGAACTCCTGCTCGCTGGTCTCGGCGTCATCCATGTCTTCGTCGTCGTCGTCATCTTCATCCTTGTCGCGGCCGCGGGGGGGGGGGGGGTGTCTGTCGCCTTGCCGCTGCTTGGCGTTGCCGCGGCGTCCTCCCCGGCCGGTGCGCTTCGTACCGGATCCTCCAGCACCTCCTTGGGCCTTCTCCTTGTCGCGTCGCTCGTATTCGGCCTTTTGCAGCTCAACGAGCTGCTCGACCTTCTTGCAGCTCTGGAGGTCATGGCCTTTGGTGCGATGAATCTTGCAGTACTGCTTGTTGGTGCCGTCCTGCTTGTCGGCGGCCGCCACAGCCTGGCAGTTGGCGCATGCGGCAACCTCCTTGCCGGAGCTACCAGTCTTGGCTGTCTTGGCGCCACCTTCGTTGCCGGACTACTCGACAACTAGCACATCTTTGCCTTTCCTCTTCCTGTTGTTCCGCCGCCGGTTTTTGCTTGCCGGGGCAGCATCACGCTGTCAGATCCTCCTGTTCTGGTATTTTCTCTGGGGAGTTTCCTCCCTTCCTCAGCACGTGCACATCTGTCGGCCAGGGCATACAGCTCACTGACGTCTCTGATCTTGCACATCGCCATCTCCTCCCGCATCCTGCGGTTACGCACGTTCTGGTGGAATGCACTGATGACTGCAGCAGGGTGGACGTCTGGGATGTTGCATTGCACTTGGCTGAATCTCTGGATGTACTTGCGCAGGGGCTCTCCTTCCTTCTGGGCAAGCAGGTGAATATCACTCTCCTAGCCATGAGGTTTGTGGCCGCATGTAAAGGCGCCGACAAACTGATGGCATAGGTCTGCCCAGGAAGATATGGAGTTTTCCGGCAAGTGCATGAGCCAGGACCTGACGTTGGGCTTGAGCACCAGAGGAAAGTAGTTGGCAAGGATCTTGTCGTCTCGCCACCCGGCAGCCTGCACTGCGATGGTGTAGATGCTGAGGAACTCCGACGGATGCAGCCTGCCATCGTACTTCTCTGGTACGTCTGACTTGACATTCTTCGTGCTGGGCCACTGGACTTGCCGCAGCTCACGAGTAAATGCAGGGCAACCTACGGCGTACGGCAGGTCGCCTGGTTCCCCTGGCGCCTGCATGTCGACTGCGGGGCCAGCGCGTCGGTTTGATTGACGTCGCGTTTCTCTTCGGCGCTCGATGCGGGTACGAGCGTCTTCTTGCTGCCGTTCGTGAAGAACGTGGCGCTGATCGTGACGAGTTCGCGGATCTGATGAAGCAGTGGAGTCGCTGTCGTGGCGGACCCTGCGAGTCGGCGATCTTGGCCTTCGGGGCGGAGAGTGCATGGTGGTTGCACCCCCACCGGTTTTGTCGCCATCGGCTCGCACCTGGCTGGCCTGCCGCGGCTGCGATGTGGTCGCCGGCCGTGGAGTGTCGCCGTTGGCGAAGCCAATGAGACTCTGAATGGTGGCCCTCCAGTCGTCGATCTTGTCTGGCGTTGGAGGGAAGTCTAGGAGCAGTTGAGCTCGTGCCAAAGCTTCTGCTGGAGTGGCGGGTAGCGGTGGCGAACGGTGCGAGGAGCGGGATATGCTCGAACTTCCAACGATGTTAGAAGGAGCAGTATTTCGTCCAGGCGACCGTGCCTCGCTCGCGCCAGCACGTTGGCGTGCATGTTGGCCTTGAGCATCCCGGGATCCTCCAGCTCGATTTGGGTCCAGCGAGCATATGGTACCGTGAGTACCACGACGCTGTCGGTCCAGCGCCTCTTGAGATGGGCGCGGTGCGTCTACGGACGCCCGGTCATCATGGGAGCCGGCTACGCCGCCGACGGGCAGCGCGGTCTTGTCCTTGGACTTGGTGGCACCGTGGGCTCCCTCGTCGATGCCCGTTCTTCCGCCGGCGTCTTCCCCACCGGCTGTTTGCTCCGGCGACGGTGGATTCGACGCGGACGGCACAACCGCCTCCGAAGCCTTCTTCTTCGGCGGCATGTCGATGGAGTCGATGAAGATTTAGCTCGCGTGAACGCCGGATCAGGTTCACACAACCTCGACGCCCCCTACCTGGCGCGCCAAAGATGCCGGGGTTTTCTGGTTCCTCGAGCACCTATGGGGACGGAGCCCCTTCTCGGTTTGGCGGGGGGCGGAGGTCGCGCGAAGAGTGGATCGAGACGAAGCACACGGGGTTTTTTTACCCAGCTTCGGAGCTCTCCGGAGAGATAACACTCCTAGTACTGCTTTGTGGATTGTATTGAGTTCTTGCTCGGGAGCGCTGAGTGCTACAGTACACTCAAGCAGCTAACGAGACCGAGCGTTCTTCTGTTTGTCCTCTCCCAGATCGCTCTCCAGGGACCGATCCCCCTTCTACGTTGTGCATGGGCCTCCTTTTATATGTTCAAGGGGTCTCCAACAGGTGGCAACGTAGGTAAGGGCAAAAATGGAAAGACGTGGTGGTAGGTACAACTACCTACACAGTGTATCATACCTAACCCTGACGGCAGGGGACAAAGGCATTAAATGCCTATCTACGTCGCCCAGACGGTGCAGAAAAGGGACCGTCAGGGGCGCCACCGCTTGCCACGATGGCGATCTTGTCAGCGCTGCATGCCACAGTGTACCCCTGGCTGCACAGCCTCCCGCCACGTACGCCTGGAAGGGTCCCGGAGCGACACGTGGGTGGGTGAGCTGGAGCGTAGGTATATAGTGGTTGCTTGCCGCGGCAAATGCCTTCCCACGGCCGTTGTCTTGCCGCGTCTGGGAGCTTGTCGCTCGCCGAGTCCTGCCGGGACGCGTGGCGCGTCGCGGCAAGTTCTTTGAGATGCTCTAGTTGGCCTTCCCGGCAAGCTCCTCTTGCCGGGGTTTTGTGCCTCGAGCGGCCTTCCCGGGAAGCTCCTCTTGCCGGGGACTTGTCTCCTTGGCTTAAATACTTTGTTCTTGAATGGCTTCAAAGGAACCATAGAGGGCCTTGGTGATCACCTGGCAGGCCTTGCCGCGGGGTGCTGTGGCTGCCCGTGCACAAGTTCGGGATACTAGGGTACCCCTACTCTAGTACACCGACAAAGCAGTTATTTCTTTTTCTTATCCTTACATTTTCTTATTTTCATTTCTCTGTTTCATACTTTTTTCATTTTCATTTACTTTTCTATTTTTTCATTTTTCTTTTCTTTCTTAGCAGTAGCGCTCTATGCAGGAAACGCGCTGCAACAACGACCATAGTGGTAGAGCGCTTTGTGCGGAACCGCTACTACTATTCCTAGCTTACCGCCAACACGGTGGGATTTATAGTGGTAGCGCTGTTCTCTGCACATGCGCTACTGATAACCCACAAGTATAGGGGATCGCAACAGCTTTCGAGGGTAGAGTATTCAACCCAAATTTATTGATTCGACACAAGGGGAGCCAAAGAATATTCTCAAGTATTAGCAGCTGAGTTGTCAATTCAACCACACCAGGAAACTTAATATCTGCAGCAAAGTGTTTAGTAGCAAAGTAATATGATAGTGGTGGCAACGGGAAAGTAAATAAGCGAGAACCAGTATATGGAAAGCTCGTAGGCATCAGATTAGTAATGGATAATTATGCCGGATGTGGTTCATCATTTAATAGTCATAACATAGGGTGGCAGAGAACTAGCTCCAATTCATCAATGTAATGTAGGCATGTATTCCGTATATACTCATACATGCTTATGGAAAAGAACTTGCATGACATCTTTTGTCCTACCCTCGCGTGGCAGTGGGGTCCTATTGGAAACTAAGTGATATTAAGGTCTCCTTTTAATAGAGAACCGGAACAAAGCATTAGCACATAGTGAATACATGAACTCCTCAAACTATGGTCATCACCGGGGGTGGTCCCGATTATTGTCACTTCAGGGTTGCCGGATCATAACACATAGTAGGTGACTATAGACTTGCAAGATAGGATCAAGAACTCACATATATTCATGAAAACATAATAGGTTCAGATCTGAAATCATGGCACTCGGGCCCTAGTGACAAGCATTAAGCATAGCAAAGTCATAGAAACATCAATCTCATAACATAATGGATACTAGGGATCAAACCCTAACAAAACTAACTCGATTACATGATAAATCTCATCCAACCCATCACCGTCCAGCAAGCCTACGATGGAATTACTCACGCACGACAGTGAGCATCATGAAACTGGTGATGGAGGATGGTTGATGATGACGACGGTGACGAATCCCCCTCTCCGGAGCCCCGAACGGACTCCAGGTCAGCCCTCCCGAGAGGTTTTAGGGCTTGGCGGCGGCTTCGTATCGTGAAACGCGATGATTTCTTCTCCCTAATTTTTTTCTCCCCGAAAGCCAATATATAGAGTTGGAGTTGGTGTTAGAGGGTCTCCAAGGGGCCCACGAGGTAGGGGGCGCGCCCCCACCCTTGTGGACAGGGTGTGCCCTCCTGGTCTTCATCTTTGGCGAGGATTTTTATTATTTTTTATAAGACATCCCGTGGAGTTTCAGGTCATTCCGAGAACTTTTGTTTTCTTGACATAAAACAACATCATGGCAATTCTGCTGAAAATAGCGTCAGTCCGGGTTAGTTCCATTCAAATCATACAAGTTAGAGTCAAAACAAGGGCAAAAGTGTTTGGAAAAGTAGATACGACGGAGACGTATCGGCTACTGCTATAGTTGTAGCTATAGCGCGCTTTCCAGGAACGCGCTACTACAAAGTAGCAGTAGCGCCCTATTTTAACTAGCGCTACTGCTATACCTCTGTGTATAGGCTTTTCCCTAGTAGTGCTACTATGTGGCCATGTTTGTCTGGGACAACGTGTTCACATGTGTGTAGCTGAATCAGCTCATGTTTTGGAGCTTGGTATCGTAGTTCATTTGCTGAGAATCTCGCAATGTCATCTCGTCGAATTGTGTTGCAACCTTTCTCTTCAGACATACTGAGTCTGAAGAATCTTGCCACCAACTAGATCTGAATCTCAGGCCGATATGATGGTTGGGACATTTCAAAGATTTTGATCTTGTTTTTCTGTAATCCCGGTAAGCCAATGTAGTGGTCATTTTGCTGAGTCAAGACATCATCCACTCCCCATGAGGATTTGACTTATTCTGGAAGTTGATCCTTATGTATCCTTGTGTTCCCGAAGTCCGACCTTTACTTCATGGCCATGTTGGTGCTTTAAGCATGATCGTGGTACCTATAACATTAAGTAGAACATTAGAAGCAGAGTGCTAAATGTCTCTTGGTCGATCATCCAGGTTTGGTCCCTTTGCATTGCTAAGGAGAAATCTGAGAAAGTGTTGTCTTCCATTGCATCTTCATTCTCCCACTGGTGCGTGTCGGTCCTAAACAAACAGTTTTTTATCCCTTTCCGTGATGGCATTTGGAACCATCGCCAAGTGAGTGTGTGCGATAGGGTGTCCTTCCCTCACGACCCAGAAATCGTTAGCGATAGGTTCTCCTGGGACCCAGGCTGGGACCGTGTGCGATCGCGCGAGGCATCGAAACTCAATCATTTCCATAGGTATGTACATCCCACACGGTGAATCACAGAAATCATTTTCGTAGGTATGTACATCCCACACGGTGATACCCGGAACTCATTTCCATAGGTATGTACATCCCACCCGTAATCCGAGAAAATCATTTCCGTAGGTATGTACATCCCACGCGGTGAATCCCAGAAAAACATTTCCGTTCGTATGTATATCACACACAGTCAATCCAAGGAATACGCTTCCGTTCTTAGGTACATCCCACATAGTCAATCCAGGTAAAACGTTTCCGTTCGGACGTACAATCCACACAGTTTTATGTGTAGGCTCATGTGTGAAAGGTGTAACTATCACACATGGTCTTCCTTGGTTAACAGTTTGCTTTTATCAACTATATCACACACGATTTGATGAAGAAAAATGTGTGGCATTGGGCTATCCATCGCAACCGCTTTTACTACTAGAACCGTTCGCAAAGGTCCAGGACACATTTAGCAGGTTTATTAGTTTACAATTAATAATTCCAGTATTACGCAAATTCACAATTCATATCGAATAGCTGTTTGCCAATTTCATATCAGGCACATAAATATATCATAACATCACAATACGGTAGCTACATGAAAACAACACAGTACAACACATAGCTAGTTCAACTTTATAAGAACAATATATTAATTTCCCTAATAGAGATCATCCAGGATCGTCTTATCCACATCTGGTTTCAGTTCAGTAAGAACCTGTTTTGCATGGGCCAACTAGGAAAGTGCCTCCTCCTTTGCGAACACCATCTTAGCAAAGTCTTTTTTAAAATATCTGAGCTCATTCTCCACCTTAAACTTTTTATCCCGCATCTTGAAATATGCTTCAGCATTGACAAGACTTTCTCTAAGCCTAGCTGTGTTCACTTCCTCATACATGCTCCAGAGCTTCGTTAGGCACATCTTCAAAGACTGTGGCCCCTCTTGATCAACCCACTCTGAATAAGAACACTTCCGTTCATCCTATAATATTTAAAACTAGATCAGTAACAATTGTGGGGGAAATGGGTTTATAGCAACATACAAAATCACCAATGCTTATTTTGAAAAACTGAAGAAAACTGTTAATTATGACATATCTTCTCAAAAAGATCAATGCGCAAATGAAATAATTGGTATTGAGACAACAACAAAATTCTGGAACATCAGAAGCTATAATTAACTACAATGATGCTATAAGTTCTTACTCATGTACAATAAATAACAAATTGAACATTTTACGAGGAAGGTAAATATAACTGCAACAACATAGCGATAGTGTTTGGATGATAGCAAATTGATACTAACAGGTGTGTACATTCACAAATTTATATAGAACTAATAGCACTAAGGTGGTCCAGTATGTACGCCAAAACTGTTGTAAAGACAACTATTGCTACATCTCGCACCGGTGCCCTAAACTGGCTAGCCGATGCAGCAGAAAAAAAATTAGGGACCCGGACTCCAGAGCACGTAGTTGCTCCGATGCCCAGTTCCTTCGTGCCATAAAGATTTAGTATTTTACTGCTTGGCTGCTCTGATGTGTGGACCAAAGTTGGCTGCACAAATTGCTGAAGCGGTGCGAAATAATTTTCTAATTGCACCGCCGGTGAGATGGCAACAATTTAAGATACTAGGTACAAACTATGATACTGTCTTAGGATGCGTTTGGTTGAAGGTGTGGTATGAATGGGTTGGGACCATGACAGTGTCGGAATCACATCTAACAAATGACTTGTAACAATAGAAGAGGGTCAAACCTTCTCTGCACATGCCAGAAACTTCCTCCCAATGTCCACAGAATCAAATGCAAGTAGCTTCATGCATGGAGATTGATGGTGACAACAAGCAAATAGATCTTCGGCCACCCCACTCCATTCGTTGCCACTGATGGTCTTAGGGACCTACAAGAGGAAGAAACGACTCAAATCGACCTCCGGGTAAAAATCCTTCATTCCAAGTCATAGCCCGAGAGAGAGAAGAGAGTCTTACCCGGGTGGTGAAGTAGTAGTCGCCGGAGGAGGAACCGCTGGAGATGTCTTTGAAGAAGACCATGGTGACCCCGGCGGTAGGATGTGGGACGGCGAGAGCGAGGAAGCGGGTATAGCTTAGCAAAGAAGGATAAAACAGGGGAAATGTGATTTGTGGTCGGGGAGAAAAGGGGGTGGGGAAGGGGGGCAGGGGTAGATATTTTGGCGGTAGGCCAAAATTTTGGAAATGTGGAGGGAAACTTTGCACGTGGTGTCGCCGGACCATTCAGTTTGAACGATTGTGTGCATCGCAAACGATTCTTCTGGGTTACGCGCATGGGATGAGTTTGATAATTAAAATTTTGGTCTCAAGGCATGGGCACATTCACTTTGAACGTGCGTGCTGCCGCCGGACCATTCACTTTGAACGATTGTGTGCATCGCAAACGATTCTTTTGCTTTACACGCATGGGATGAGTTTGATAATTCAAATTTTGGTGGAAATTCCCCCAAGTACGTCATTGCATAATTCAATATTGCTTGCTAGTTTGGGCACACAAAAGAGCATACAAGAGACAGACCACACTTACTGAAACGAGAAATTTTAGTAATTACACAGAGCTAGTTGACCTAAACATTGCTCTAACAAAAGACCAGCATTAAAAACGAAGCCTAAGTATGCATAATTGAAAATCCGCAGCCACGCCGGCCTATGCATCGCCGGTGAGAGATGAGACGTCGATAACTTGTCCTAGTGACATGCCACCATTGGTCGACTCCGCGTCCCCCTTGCTGAAGTCGGCCGCGTCCTCGTCCTTGTCCTCGTCCTCGTCCTCGGCGCCGCCCTCAAGGTTGTAGTACTCGTAGTAGTGGTTGCACCACAACTCACTACCTCGACTTCGGCCATCGCCGATTCCTCGATGGACAGACTCTTCTCTACCTCGACCTCGGCCATGCGCAACTCCTCCTCCCGGCACTCCTCGATCTCCGCCATCTCCTGCATCTCCAGCTCCCGCTCGGCGACCTCATGAGGAAGCAGGTGCTCCATGGCCACCGCCGCCTTTTCAGACGTGTGTTGCATGCTGGAGTCCGAGGTGGCCTGGAATATCTTGGCATGTGCATCCTTGATCTTGGCGTGGATGGCCTCGACCCGGTCCAGGGCGACATCAGCGGCACGGACAGCAGCTCAAGCGCTCTCGGCGTTTGCAGCCACCGTTGCAGCAGCAGCTGCAGCCGTCTCGGCTCTTGCAGCTGCCCTGTCAGCTCCCGCGGACGCCCTCTCAGCGGAAGCGGACGCGCTCAACGAGGATGCAGCGGCACTCTCGACATAGGCGGCCGCGCTCTCGGCGCAGGCGGCGGCGCTTGGGGGGACGCGGCCATCGTATGTGCCTTCACGAAGCGTTTCCACGGCCTCATCTTTGCAATAAGGGGGTGCGGGAACGGGGATCGGGATTCGTGGATTCGGGGGTTGCCGACACTGGAGCCGACGAGCCAGCGAAGCTTAAGGAGGGAAACTTCAATAGACCCAGATATTTTCATCGCAAACGATTCCTAGAAAACAACTGTGTGTGATGTTGTAAATATTTTTTGTTGGCTGTGAAAGACGAATTTGGAATGAAGTGCCAACGGATGGTGTTTTAAATGAACGAGAAATTTTGTAGTACTAATACAACTGTCATGTCAAATTTTGGAAAATTTCAGGGGTCATTTGACCTTCTAAGACATTTAAGTGATTTCTAGCCATTTAATGACCGTAATTGAAATTCGAACTACATGTACATGCAACAGCTAACCATAACGGTTTGAAAACTCATATTTCATGTACTTGTGTGCGATTTAATTCCATGTGCATTAAATTGGAAGGAATTTTCAAACATATTGGTCTAACGGCCATGACACAATTAAGCGTGGAGTGACATGGCATTTTAATTCCAAAAAATTAAAAAAACCAAGAAACACATGAAACTTGGTTGATGTAATGTCATGCCACCAAGATGATGTGGTAAAAAAATGGCATGTTTGACCAATGTTTGGACACACACCCCTCACAAACCGGAGAAACTCACTAGAAGGCTCGTGGTTCCGAGAGGGGACAATGCATGTTTGATGACCAACAGGAGATAGCTTCCTCTTACGGCCTTCAAATTGTTTCTACATCTAGCGTGCACTACTACAACTGTAATGCGAATTTTTTGGAAATTCTAGGGGTCATTTGACCTTTTAAAGACATTTAAGTGATTTTGACCATAATTCAAATTTGAACTACATCTACATGCATCGCGTAACCGAAACGGTTTGAAAAATCATATTTGTGTACTTGTGTGCGAGTTAATTCCATGTGAAATAAACTTGAAGGCATTTTTAAACTTATTTGTAACACGACATGGACACATTTGCATGAATACGTATGCATGGATTGGCATGGCATTTTAATTCCAAAAAATCAAAAACACATGAAACCTTGGTTGATGTAATGTCATGCCGCCAACATGATGTGGTAAAGAAATTGGCATGTTTGACGAAACTTTGGGCACACACCCCTCACAAACCGGAGCAACTCGCTAGAAGGTTCGTGGTTCCGAGAGGGAACAATGCATGTTTGATGACGAATGGGAGATAGCTTCCTCTTACGACCTTCAATGTCTAACGTGCACTACTGCCACTATAATGTGAAATTTTGGAAAATTCTAGGGGTCATTTGACCTTTTAAAAACATTTAAGTGATTTTCTAACCATTTAATGAACGTAATACAAATTTGAACTACATCTACATGCAACGCCTAACCAAAACATTTTGAAAAATTATATATGTGTACTTGTGTGCGAGTTACTTCCATGTGCAGTAAATTAGAAGGAATTTTCAAACATATTGGTCTCACGACATGGACACATGCATACGTATGCATGGAGTGACATGGCATTTTAATTCAAAAAATAGAAAAATGATGAGAAACACATAAAACCTTGGTTGATGTAATGTCATGCCACCAAGATGATGTGGTAAAGAAATTGGCATGTTTGACGAACGTTTGGACACGCACCCCTCACAAACCGGAGCAACTCACTAGAAGGTTCATGGTTCCGAGAGGGAATAACGCATGTTTGATGACGAACCAGAGATAGCTTCCTCCTACGGCCTTCAATTTTTTTCCTATACGTTTAACGTGCACTAATACGATTGTCATGTGAAAATTTGGTAAATTTCAGGGGTCATTTAACCTTTTAAAGACATTTAAGTGATTTTCTAACCATTTAATGACCGTAATTCAAATGTGAACTACATCTACATGCAACGCCTAACCATAACGGTTTGAAAAATCATATTTTTGTGTAATTGTGTGCGAGTAAATTCCATGTGCAGTAAATTCAAAGGAATTTTCAAACATATGGTCTCACGACATGGACACATGCATACGTATGCATGGAGTGGCATGGCATTGTAATTCAAAAAATAGAAAAATGACCAGAAACACATGAAACCATGGTTGATGTAATGTCATGCCACCAAGATGATGTGGTAAAGAAATTGGCATGTTTGACGAACGTTTGGACACTCACCCGTCACAAACCGGAGCAACTCGCTAGAAGTTTCATGGTTCCGAGAGGGAATAATGCATGTTTGATGACGAACGGGAGATAGCTTCCTATTACGGCCTTCAAAAAATTTTCCTATATGTTTAACGTGCACTAATACAACTGTCATGTGAAAATTTGGCAAATCTCAGGGGTCATTTAACATTTTAAAGACATTTAAGTGATATTCTAACCATTTAATGACCGTAATTAAAATTTGAACTACATCTACATGCAACGCCTAACCATAACAGTTTGAAAAATCATATTTTTGTGTACTTGTGTGCGAGTAAATTCCATGTGCAGTAAATTCGAAGGAATTTTCAAACATATTGGTGTCAAGGCATGGGCACATGCATGGAGTGCATTCCATGGAATTTTAATTCCAAAAAAAGATCAGAAAGACATGAAACCTTGCTTGATTTAATGTCATGCCACCAAGATGATGTGGTAAAGAAATTGGCATGTTTGACGAAAGTTTGGACACACACCCCTCAAAAACCGGAGCAACTCACTAGAAGGTTCATGGTTCTGAGAGGAACAATGCATGTTTGATGACGAACGGGAGATAGCTTCCTCTTACGGCCTTCAAATTTTTTCTACGTCTAACATGCACTACTACAACTGTAATATGAAATTTTGGAAAATTATAGGGGTCATTTGACCTTTTAAAGATATTTAAGCGAGTTTCTAACCATTTAATGACCGTAATTCAAATTTGAACTACATCTACATGCAACGCCTAACCGAAAAGGTTTGAAAAATCATATCCGTGTACATGTGTACGAGTTAATTCCATGTGCAGTAAATTAGAAGGAAGTTTCAAACATATGGTCTCACGACATGGACACATGCATACGTATGCATAGAGTGACATGGCATTTTAATTCAAAAAAATAGAAAAATGACCAGAAACACATGAAACCTTGCTTGATGTAATGTCATGCCACCAAGATGATGTGTTATAGAAATTGGCATGTTTGACTAACGTTTGGACACACGCCCCTCACAAACCGGAGCAACTCGCTAGAAGGTTCATGGTTCCGAGAGGGAACAAAGCATGTTTGATGACGAACGGGAGATAGCTTCCTCTTACGGCCTTCAATTTTTTTCCTACGTTTAACATGCACTAATAGAACTGTCATGAGAAAAATTGGTAAATTTCTGGGGTCATTTGACTTTGTAAAGACATTTAAGTGATTTCCTAACCATTTAATGACCGTAATTCAAATTTGAACTACATCTACATGCAACGCCTAACCAAAACAATTTGAAAAATCATATTTTTGTGTACTTGTGTGCGAGTTAATTCAATGTGCAGAAATTTGAATGAATTTTCGAACATATTGGTGTCAAGGCATGGGCACATGCGTGTAGTGCATGCCATGGCATTTTAATTCCAAAAAATTAAAACATGATCAGAAAAACATGAAACCTTGCTTGATTTAATGTCATGCCACCAAGATGATTTGGTAAAAAAAATTGGCCTATTTGACGAAAGTTTGGACACACACCCCTCACAAGCTGGAGCAACTCACTAGAAGGTTCGTGGTTCTGAGAGGGAACAATGCATGTTTGCTGACGGACGGGAGATAGCTTCCTCTTACGGCCTTCAATTTTTTCCTATGTTTAACATGCACTAATACAGCTGTCATGTGGAAATTTGGAATTTTTTAGGGGTCATTTGACCTTTTAAAGACATTTAAGTGATTTTCTAACCATTTAATGATCGTTTTTCAAATTTGAACTACCTCTACATACAACGCCTAACCAAAACGGTTTGAAAAATCATATTTTTGTGTACTTGTGTGCGAGTTAAAAAATCATCAGAGGATGTAAATATCTGGTGTCCAAAAAAAATGTAAAGATCTGGCAAGACAGCCGCCCCCCACACGATGGCCACTCTGTCTCGCGGCTCGAGGTTTGGTAGGTGATTGGTGGGGGTCATTAATTAGACACGGTTCTGTATTGGAAACCGTAAGCTATTATGTTCACACACGGATTTGCTGCGGGAACTGTGTGTAATTCAAACTACAGTACTCGTATAAATTCCGGCGACCGGCGTGTGTATTGTCCCCGTCAATCTAGATTTCGGCCGCCAATAAATACTACCTTGCTCACGTCGTCCCGCCTGCATTCTCATCTACATCCTCCCCTCGCTCGCCCTCTCTCTCTCTCAAATCTTTGCCATGGCGCCGCCAGTCTGCCCACGCGCCGACGAGGAGTCGCCGCCCCCCGAGGACGCTGACTCGATTAGCAGAGACGAGGACCCCTACGCTCCGCCTGACGAGGTTGCGGCGGACCCCCCAACTTCGGATTTATTTTGGGGCCAGTACAATCTTTGTCTGTGGAAGTCGCTGCCGCCGTCTGAGAAAGCCAGGCAAGTGGCGCTCAAGAAGGAAATGGCGAAGGAGGAAGCCAGGTACCAGGCGGCCTGTGAAGCCCGTGATGCTTCCTGGAAAAAGGAGGTGGCGGAGATTTGGGGGCGGGCGTGTCGTCGTGCAGAGGAGGTGTACGAAGAAGGGTACTTCGCGAGGAAGGTCATAGGCGTTGGGCGCCTCGTCGTTGCATGGAGGAGGGCCGGTAAGCTCCAGCGTGCCACCAACAAGGAGCTCCGTTGGGCGCCCAACGAAATGGCAAGATCGGCCACGCGCGTCCGCCAGCATGAGGCAGATCTGTACGTCAAGCGCTGCAAGGTGGAGGAGTCGGAGTACTGCCTTCGCACTGGGAAGACGCCGCGCACCAGGGAGCTGCCAGCGAGGGGTTGCCGGAATACTGGCCCAGGAGGGATTATTAGTTTTAGTATTGTTCGTTTTCAATTTTATGCATTGTAACTAGTAGTTAAGTATCATCACATATATGTGATGTTATTATATATATGTATATATATATATATATATATATATATATATATATATATATATATATTCTGTCATGATCTAATATATATTATGAATTCCAGTTTCTATCTGTTTTTGTGTACTAATTTGAATCTATCTGTTATCATCCACATATACCAAGTGGAAAGCGTATATACACACATTGAAACAGAACATATAAGAATGGAAAACAGAGTACACACATTGAAACAGAGCAATACTATGATTGTTGTGAATACAAAGCTATCCACGTCGAAATAACTTTTCAAAATAACACGCGTCCATGAGACCATGACCAGCAGCCCTTGCCAAGGGTAGTTCTTGGCTCTGCTTGAACTCATGCAGGCATTCGTCCAAGTGGTCGACACGCTCGCGGTACATCTGAAGCGCGATCTCGAGCTCCAAGTTGGCTATTTCATTGGAGATCACCAGCTCGAGGAGACGACCATGTTCCTCTACTGCGCCCAGGTGGACACCTGGGCCGAGGAGGCGGTTGAGCCTACGGACCAGCGCATTGGCATCCAGCGGGCCGCGGACAAGGCAAACTGTGGCACCCATGCGAACGGCGCGGTGGGCGTCTGGTGCAAGTATGGCCTGGCCGGCATCTGGTGCAAGTACGGTGCCGAGGGCCTCTGCCCACTCCTGGTGAGGAATGGGGTACTGACGGGCCGTGTACCCAGCGTGTCGACGGCAGGCAAGCGTTGATGGATCCGCTCTTGCTGTGCGGCGCGCCGCGCCTCTCGCTCTGTGGCGCTCCAACGGTCTCGCCGTGCAGCGAGCCGCAGCCTATCAGCGCGGACGTGCCTAGCTTGCTCTGCGGCGTGCCATCGATCATATTGTGCGGCGAGCTGCTGCCTATTGGCGCTGACATGCCTATCTTGATCCGTGGCGCTCAAGCGCCATGTGCCAAAGGTCTGCTCAACCCTGGTGATGACACGCATCACAACGTCATCCATCGCGTTGCCGGGGAGCGCCTCGGCCTCGACGGGCTGTGGCGCCTGCTCGTTTTCTTCGTCGACGAGGTTGATGGCAGAGGCGGCGCTTTGGTGGGTTGGCATGCTTGGAAAAGGTGGATGTGCTACAGGCTGCGCTTGTTGCCTCCGTGCATCGCGCGCCCTCTATGCGCAATATAGCAGGGTTGCAAGAAACAGGTAAGGAAATGGTGGGAAACGGTGGCATGCTCATAAAACGCCATCAATTAATGGAAACTCAGCATCGAGCTAGCACAAGAAGTAGATGATGATCAGATGAACATGGACCACACTAGGGATCCCGTTGGTGATGAATTCATCAATCCCAAACGGTTGAATACTAGCAAGCGTTTGCCCACAACACACACATCCTATTCCATCACAAATAGCAACATTATGACATGTATCACACATTGTCAAAAAGTAATGCGGTAGACTTTCTTTAACATGAGTTAAAAAATAAAAAAAAATAAAAAACAAGGACCTCGAGGTTAAATTAGCTGAGGGAATGGGGCATTTCGGTCATTTGACTGAAATGACCCATCCCATCACCTAATTTAACATCGACACAACTTCCCATCTAGTTACCCATCCGATGGCTGCTCCAGCCTAAGCACACTTAACTTGATAGTTTTCTTACATAAGCTACTGGTGGAACAGCTAGTCCTTGCTAATAGGAATGCCTCTTCGCATCCTTATGGCGTATCTGGATGACTTCCCGTCCCACAATGGCCAATAGATGTTGTGTAGATAGAGCATGTCACATACGTCTTATTAGAAGCAATCGTCTGCGTTATTATCGGTCTTCGCACACATTTCTGATTACAGACCTGTTTGTCGCGTATCTCACACATCTTGTTATATTGAACCATTTCTGTTCTCTTGCCTAATCAAAAACAGTTCATCCGAGTGAACCGTATGTTGTACATCATACACACCTTTGATCTGGCTGACCATTTCTTTTTTGTTGCCTAATCACAAAAAGTTCATCCGAGTGAACCGTATGATGTGTATCGCACACTCCTCCATCTGGCTGCCCGTTTCTTTTATTCCTCCTCATCGCAAACAGTTCATTGAACTGAACTGTCACAGCCCTAGAATTCTGCTTTGTAATTAGTTGCATCAGTGAGTGGCATCCATGCATCATGTTTAAATTCCATTTAAATGTGAATTGGGGAAAGTGGAAAGCCTCAGAGATCATTTCTAAAAATGATCAACATTAAAAATTGCTTCAAACAAACCGAAGAAAATGTTCATGTTAAGCTATAAAAATATTGGCAAGAAGTAAAACTCAAACCAATATTTTTGGAGTCCCAGGGATATTTATTTTGGGCCTTTGAAATTAAATCAATAAGTATTTGACTTTTGGATTATATTCATTTTATATAGAATATATTTCAAAAGGCCCTGAAATTATTATGTGCCTTTGGAAAAATCCATCTAGCAACATAAATTATTCAGAGGATATTTGGCACTGTTTTGAATTTGTTTAAATTTGAAAAACAGTGGCAAAGTAAAAGAAAAAAACAAAACAGAAGAAATAAAACAGAGACAGAAACTTACCTAACCTTACCGTGCAGGCCACCACTGTAGTGGCCTACTGGCCGAAGCCAGCCCGGCCCACCAGGGGCAGCACTATCTTCTTCCTCCTGCCAGGAGGAGTAGCAGCTGCGTGCCTGATGCGCAGGCGAGCCGCGCCGGCTCCTCCCTGCCTACGTGCCCCCTCGACCGCCTGGTCGCCTCCACGCGTACCACGCCGCCCCCTCGACCCTCTCTCACTCTCCCTCGTGCCCTTCCCCTCCTCTGCCTCTCTCCCTCTCACGCCCGAGCGCAACCGCCGCCGCCGCTCGTCGTTGCCGCGGCCATCGCCTCTCTCTCGACCCCTCGTTGAGCCTGCGAGCTCCGCCTCGACGTCCTCGACTTCCTCGCTTCGCCACTCGACGACGGGCGCGCCCCTCTGCCTCACCGAGCTCGTCCCCGACCGCCGTCGCCGGAGATCCCCCTCGACGCCCCGAGTGCCTCAGGCCCTCCCTGAGCTCGCTGTCCACTCCAAGAAGATCGCCGTGAGCTGTTGCCCGTCCTCCCCCTCTCTGTTTTCTTCCCTGTGCACCATAGCTGCCGCGCCCTTCTTACCCGATCGCGCCGTCGCCTGACCTCGTCGCCGACGTGGCTCCGGCCATGCAAAGGCCTCGCCACCGTGCCCAACGGTCTCACCGCACCGCGAAGACCGAGTAGCTGCTGTCGCCGCGCCGCTAGGTCCACAGAAGCCACGAGCCCGAGATCACTCGAGCTCCGGTCGCCGCTGTGCTCATCGTCGGCACCGTTTCGGCACCCCCGAGCCGAGCCACCACCCCGGCTGGATGCGAGCGAGCCTCAGCTCCCCGTAGGTGGTCTCCTCCGTTCAAATGGTCGCCGGAGCAGCGTTTCCGCGCTGCTCCGTCGCGCCTGTCGTCGCCGGCGACACGTCGCCGGTAGGGGTTGACCCGCTGACCGGTGTGGTTTGACCCCGCTGGCTGGGTTGACTCCCCCCTCTGTCCCACTGACATGAGGGCCCGCCCCCGGCTAATTAAACTAGTTTAACGTTAAACTTAATTAGAATGACCCAGGTTAGTACTAACTAAACTAGATTAGTTTAACTAACCACTGACACACGGGCCCCACAGGTCAGGTGAGACGCAATGCTGACGCAGTTACTAATTTTCTGGATTTAAAATAATTCAGAAAATTCCAGAAAACAGTACAAACTTCAAAAATTGATAGTAATTCAACCGTAACTCCAAATCAAACAAACTATATATGAAAATTGATCAGAAAAATATGAAGAATCTGTTTATGGCACTTTCATGCATGATGAACAAGTTAACTCACTGAATAGGATGAATCATGATTAGGGCAATTATGAACTAGCATTTGGAGTTGGAGTTTAACCTTGTTGAATTCCACTTCAATTAACTTGGCTTACTGCTGCATTAGGTCAATTCAGTTCCTTAACATGACATGTCATTCATTTGATTGTGCATTGCAGTGAATGTTGGGTCTTTGTGTTTGCCGGTGACTGTCCCCTCTCAGTAGACGACGTTCCGACGATTATTCGATGACACCGATGAAGAACTATATTATCTTCAGAAGTGCCAGGCAAGCAAAACCCCCTTGTTCATTCCGATACAATCCCACCCTCTCGCTCCTGCTCTCTTTTACTGTATTAGGACAACATCGATTCATGTGTTACTTGCTGCGGTAGTTGAACCCCTTATCCTCTGAATGACCTGTCGTTTCCACAGTAAATAGATGAAGCCCACTAGCATGAGTAGGTGTTGCTTGAGCCCTGATGTGCCTACTCATTCATGCTTGTTTGTCGTGCCTGCTACTGCTTAGAGTTGAGTCGGGTCTGATTCATCGGGAATGAATTGGAATGGTGATGAATATGTCCTACTGTGTGTGAGCTAAGTGTGTGAACACGATTTGGTAAAGGTATTGGTGAGAGGCCATGTAGGAGTACATGGTGGGTTGTCTCATTGCAGCCGTCCTCAGGAACTGAGTTCTGTGTTTGTGATCCATGAACAGTTAGTACCACGCATTGGAATGCTTAAGTGCCCCTCTCGACTTATTAATCAACTTGATCTCTGTCCAGGAGTTGCAACTAGTTTCTGGTGTTTGTAGGCAGTGTTAGTAGTCTACCAAGTGGCACCCTGTACAGGTGGGCTTAGGACAGACTAGGCACCGTGGCCGGGTATGCCAAGCGCCGCCCGTTTGGTGGGCTTGGAACCCTGTACACAATATTGGGGCCGTGAGCGACACCCCGGCCGGATCTCCTTGCGGATGGAACCCGAATAGGCGATAAACCTGGACGAGAGACTTGTGTGGTTAGTCAGGTCGTGGCCGACTCCCTCGCCAGGCTTCCGCTTGAAGGTTGCCGAGGTACACGACGTGTACATGGTGGTAAGTGGCGAGAGCATGTGTGAAGAAGTACACCCCTGCAGGGTTATCATTATCTATTCGAATAGCCGGATTCCTCGGATATGGAAACTTGGACCCCTTGTACAGTTCATAGACAAGTGAAAGTGGATACTCTAAAATGCGCAAGATAAGCGTGAGTGCTATGGATGGCCTTCTCATAGGGAGACGGGAGCGGATCCATAGTGGTGTATTGATATGGTGAATATGTGGACTCGTGTGCGCCACCTCAAAAGAGTTACTTGCGGTCGTAGTTCAGGATAGCCACCGAGTCAAAGCTGGCTTGCTGCAGTCAAACTCCACCACCCCCCTTTATTGATACCGATGCATATGTAGTTAGTTCTGATGTAAGTCTTGCTGGGTACATTTGTACTCACGTTTCCCTATTTTATGTTTTTCCAGAGAGACGTTTGTCTCGCTAGTAGTTCCGTGTGGACTCCGACGTTTAGCTTGATACCTCAGCTACGATCTTGTGCCCTCGGCAGGATCTGGTAGATAGTCAGGCTTCTCAGCCTTTTCATTTATAGATGTCTGTACTCAGACATGTTAAGCTTCCCCATGTGCTTGTTGCTTGTATGCTCTGGATGTTGGGTCATGAGACCCATGTTTGTAATATCTCGCTCCTCGGAGCCTAGTGAATAAATACTTGAGTCGTAGAGTCTTGTTGTGATGCCATGTTGTATTTACACATATCGAGCATATTGTGTGTTTGAGTGAAATGCTTGGTATGTGTGGGATCCGACTATTTAGTTGTTTATCCTTGGCAGCCTGTCATATGGGGAAATGTAGTCTAGTGCTTCTGAGCGATAGTAGTCCGCTACAGCCCGGTTCACCGGAGTCCTGTTAGCCCAGCACTACTACTTGGAACATTTTACTGGCCGGCATGTGATTCACTTCGTTCCTGTGTCTGTCCCTTCGGGGAAATGTCACGCGGTGACTTCCGGAGTCCTGCCTAGCCTGCTACAGCCCGGGTTACCGCGGCCCTGTTAGCCCAGTGCTACAGCCCGGATTCACACGTTGATGACCGACATGCTCGATGTGATTCATGTATGCCTGTCCTCATAAGTTAGCGCCGCTTTGGGTTCACGACTAGCCATGTCGGCCCGGGATCTCTGTCATATGGATGCTAGCGACACTATCATATACGTGAGCCAAAAGGCGCAAACGGTCCCGAGCCAAGTAAGGTGGCACCCGTGGGAATACCGTGCGTGAGGCCGCAAAGTGATATGATGTGTTACCTGCTAGATCGGTGTGAATTAGGATCGGGGTCCTAACATGAACCGTATGCCCTTCATCGCACATGCAACTAAAACCTGAACCATGCTTGATAGATCCGTCATCGCAAACGTTTTACACATTTCTGACGGTTTTCATACATCACTGTTTGAGATTATGGCATCGCACACAGTTTCTCGAAGGGTCTCTTATCGTAGTGTCACGGTAGCAGCATCCTGCAGTAGTGTCCGTCATTGTTCATCATAGTAGTATGATGTGTTGTTAGGATCCTTGGCACGGATGTTTGTAAAACATTGATGAATTCTGACACCCCAAAATTTATTTTCTTGATTTCCTTTTGATTTCAGAACCATTCTCTTCTTGGTTATTATGGAGTTTTTACCCCAAGTGAAAATTTTCCAAATATATTATTGGAATTGTTTAACCTCTCAAGAAAACTTTTCCTTTTATCAATGGAATTAATTATATAATTAATTTTTTTTATCTTCATTCCTTTAAAATTGGTCTCCCATGGTTTTAGGGTCCCATTTGAACTACAACACTTTGATAAATTTATTTAAAATTTCAACCAAAATTTGGGGATGTCATGTGATGTTTTTAAAACACTTTTATGCAAAAAGATCTTTTATTCATGGGATATTTTGAGCTCTACCCCAAGTTTTCAAAACTAATCCAGATGGCAGTATTGCACTACAACCCATTTAAATATTTATTTCTAGCCTCCACCAAAATTAGGGGATGTTAGTAGGGCTATATTATTCAACTTTATTGAAAAACCCCTGGATGTTCTTTGAAAATTTTGAGTGAATCAACCTCATCTGCATTCTGGTCCAGCTTGATGATTTGCACTGCAACCCTAATTATTCTTGCTCTAGTGACCATGAGCTTTTTCCTACTTATAGACCACCCTGCCAAAACCTTAAGTCCAGGAGATTGGGTACATTGGAGGATTTTAAGTGCGTGCAATAGTGCCTTTTCCTTTCTATCCAAAATCAGTTTTCTCACAAACTTGCACTAACAAGTTTTTGCTTTTGACAAACTAACCTTACCACCCTCTGTATCACCTAAAGAGACACTCATCTGGAGATTTTTGCCACTCCAAGAGTTGCCTAGATGCCCTTGGCATTCTCTCAAACACCTTGAGTGCATGGACAGTTTTGGCATGATTTTTGTTTTGCACTGTGATCTTGCCCCTCTGGACATACTGGCGTGTCCACTAAGCTCCTAGATGCCTCTAACCTAGACCTGCTAATCCCCAGCCCCACCAAAGCCACCTAGCATGCCTTGGCATTTCGCCGAACACTTGGCGTGCACGCTTTGGGCGCGCCCAGAGCGCACGTTTTGCACGCGCGCGCACTGAGCCGCCGCGTCACATTGCCGCCAACCCCGCACCCGTTCTGGCCCCTCCCCTCTCCCAGTTGACGCACCCGACCCCTCCCTCATCGCAGGGCCACCCTGGCCCCCTCCTGGCGCACTACAGCGCCGCCGCTGCAAGCCGCCACCGCCGCCCCGACAACCGCTGCCCTGGACGGTGCTGCCCAAGCCACACGCGCGCGCCAGCTCGCCCCTTGAGCAGTGTGAAGTTCGTCGGAGCGCGCCGGCCAGCTCCACGTCGCCCTGCTAGCAACAGCGAGGCGGTTCGCCGGCGTTCTTATCCACCGCCGCGGAACCGACCTCGTTGCACTATAAAAGGAGGCCCCCCCGAGCTCATCCAAGCCCGCAGACAGCCTCAAACCATCCCACTGGTGCTCCTACAACCAGCAATTGACGGTGGGAGGCCATCTTCCTCGTCTCCGGCCAGTTCGGCCGCCGCTGCACTCCGGTGCCGTGCATCGCCAGCAGAGCCTCCCCCACCCTTCCAGCACCACCGCTCGACTCCCCTTGACCCTGCGGAGCTGCCCAACATCTCAAACATGGTCGGGCACCACCGCAGCCCAGAACCCCAAACCCACCCGAAGCTTCCTCCACCGCGGAGCTCGCCGCCAGCGACTCCCTCCACCCCCGCCGACCCATCAACCATCGGGAGGACCGCCCCGGTCTGGAGGATCCATCCCTGCCATCCGGAGCCCGCGAGGAGCCGCCAATCGCCGGCGTCGATCGCCGGAGCCCCGCCTCTATTCGGCCAGAGGGGGAAGGAGGCGGGGGGCGACTGGTCAAACCTGACCAGTGGGCCCAAGGGACCCACTTTCAATGACCACGAGCCGCTCCACGCTGGCGTAAGTGGAGGCGTATTCCACTGAATACGTCTTTGCTAAATAGAAAGCGTAAGCCCCCCGAAACATTTTTTTCTGGTTTTATTTAAAAACAGATTTTTCACTAAATTTTGACTGGACATATCTTTTAATATAAAACTCCAAATGAGTTGATTCTTTTTCCCAATTCTCTCAAATTTCACCTAGTTTATTTTAAGATTTATTTCAAAAATAATTGGGACAACTTATTGTACTGTTTTTGAAGTATGTGTTATTTGAATATTTCTTTTAAATAGGAATTTGGAGGGGAGTTTATAACTTGCAAAAGTTTTGGAGAGCACCTCACCTCTCCACAACTTGAAGGCAAGCATTCTGAACCCTGGCATAATATTTTTCTTTGATGTTTGATACAGTTACAACCCACCGTGACACAGAGTGTTGTGGTTTTGTCACGGCAGATGTCCTAGTGAAAGGACTTAGTCGTGGAGCCGTCGCAACGGGTTAGCTTGAAGGGGTTAAAGCGGACACAAGGACGCATAGAGTTTATACTAGTCCGGCCCCTTCGATGAAGGTAAAAGCGTACGTCTAGTTGTGATGGAATTGATGGGGTTTCGATGACTAGGGAGCGAACAAGCTTCGCCTTAGTCTCGAGTTGTTGTTCTCTGTCCTTGAACCGCCGCCGGGTCGTCCCCTTATATACACGGGTGACGCCCGTCGGTTCACAGAGTCCCAACACCAGTTCATACTCGTATCCGGGTTGGTCTCTCCTTATTCCTAACTTTACAATACAAGTTTACATATAAAGCCGGTTTACGGCTACAGGTCTTAAACCGACTACAGGCCTTGGGCCCTTATCTGCCTCTTTGGGCTTTAACACCTTTGGACTACTGATGAAGTTAACCCGGCCCAGGTAGGCCGGTTTACGCCCAGTAGTAATATCCCCAACATTAGGCCCTAGATTGATTTGAACGGGTTCATGTCAATCCTTAACAAAAAATCTTCGTCTTCAACATCTTCTGTAGTTGTTGAACCGCCGTGATGTCACCTTCTCTGGTTGTTGTAAACTGGTATGACATCATCATAAAGATAAAATTCATGACATCTTCTTTGTTTAGTGAATCCGCAATAACCGAGGCGACAACTCCATCTCCAAGATTTGTGGTTCCTTGATTCACGCGCCTGACACGTGCCTTTTGCCTTATAAATAGGACCGAAGGGTCATTTCTTTTTCTCCCCTTCGTCCCCTTTCTCTTCGTCTTCCTCGCGTCGCCAGCCTCAGAGCTCCGCCGCCGCCGTTGACCTCTGCACCGTCTTGGGCCGCTGCATCAACCTGAATGTACCAGAGCACTGCCGTAGCTTTCCACATCTGCCTCGATTCTGGTAAGACTTCTGTTCTTCTTAACATAGATCTATTCTTAGGGTTTCGTGTTCTTGCCGTGTTCACCACTTGTTCATGCTCATACCCAGACTCCTGGATAGATCTGTGAAACCCTGCTCTGAATTAGCAGTAGTTTTTAGCATCCGCCTGTACTTTTATGCTCGAGTCAGTAGATCTCATCTATATGTCTGCCCATTGATTCACTTCCGCTCTGCTTTAAGTCTTTGACTATTTTGTCTTCTTTTCTGAACTTGTTTCAGATCCATTGCTGTAATAAGACCTTGTGAAACATGTTTCTGCATACTTAGCCATCCGCAACCTCAATTGCTTTCTATGTTTAGATCAGGCGGTTTAACTTAATATAGAAAAAACTAATAAACCGGTATATACCATTAGTCCACTTATTGAACTGCCAGAGCTCGTTAGCCATATGATGCCGCTTCATAGAACTCCGGTTTAGATATAGAACTCCGCCATTGCCTCCGGTTTAACATTGTTCATACTGGGATATACTTTTACCCAACACAATCTTGAACCGGAATCACTTATTTTGTAGATTTCACCATGTCCAAACAAGTATATGAGTGCAACTGGGCTCCTTCTCGCGTCACAGAAACTCAACTGAACAACCTAGTCCTGACTGGCGCTTTAAGCAGCAAAAACACCATCCATTGGAGGGTCCCCGACAAAGAATGTCCTCCCACACCTCAAGAAGGAGAGGTTGTCGTTTTTGCAGACCACCTAGCCCGAGGTTTTAATCCGCCCGGTTCAAAATTCTACCGGGATGTCTTGGCCAATTTCCAACTCCGTCCGCAAGATACTGGCCCCAATTCTGTGACCAACATATGCCATTTCCAAGTACTCTGTGAGGTGTTCTTTCAAGAGGAACCCACAGTCGATTTATTCAGAGATTGTTTTCATCTAAACCGCCACACAGAGTTTACTGATGGTTCCAATATGGAATTGGGTGGTATGGCGATTCAGAAGAGGAAAGAGGTCACTTACCCTCACGCAAAACTGCACAGCCATCCCCAAGAATGGAATCAATCATGGGTCTATTGCAAAGACACCTCCCCTGCTGATGAAAATCCCTTGCCTGGCTTTCGTCCGGAGCGGCTTAGCAATATGCACCCCTTTCCACAAAGGATAACTGCCAGGGAAAGGAGTAAATACGCTCCTCAACTGTCCAAGCTCAGAGCCCTTATGGCCAACGGTCTGACGGGAGTTGATCTCGCTTGCTGTTGGATATCATGGAGCATACTGCTCCTTAGTCAACGCTCCAGTTTGATGTGCGAATATACGGGCAGTGTTGACGATCCACTGCGACACATGATCATCCAGCTCACTGACGAAGAAGTCATAGAAGCTGTGAAGAAAATGTTAAACGAACCGAAACACATCTGTGCCCGAACCGGCCTGCTTCCTTTCTGCGCCACCAACAAACCGCCAGCTGTAAGTTTTTAATTTCACCTCTCACTGATCCTGACATTGCTATGTTTGTCTATTATTTGACACAAATATCTGTTGAAACAGGGCAATGATCCGTTCTGGAGCAAGAAGCTTCCGCAGGAGAAACTAGAAAGACCAACCCGGCCAAAAACCAAAGTCATGAAGAGGCCGGCTCATAAGAGGAAAACCACTGCATCCTCTGATCCGCCCGCTGATGATGATGTGGGTAATCCGGACCTTGAGGTAGAACTTGATTCACTTGGCTTACTTTTCAAACGCCTTATTGATGACAATATTTGTCAGGAGGATGCCGAAGCTAGTCATGCTGATGCTGCAGAGGTAATTACTCTCTCTTCTGATTCGAACCCTTTGCCTTCATTAAAAATCCGTCAGGCAAACCGGAAAGTTAAATTTTCTCATCCTCTTGCTTACTTGGATCCCAAATTTCTTATGAAGACCCAACATCACGAAGCTCTACCTCCGCCGGTTTACCGAACAGTCCGGTTCGGAAACGCCGTTCAGAGGAATCTAATTTGCTTGTCAGTGCTTGTCCTAAAGCGGGTTGTTTTCGTCAACATCTTAATCCATCTGACTCCGATTATCAGGTTACTTCCCACTCATCCTCTGTCGAGTCATCAGCTACTCAGCTGCCACCGCTCAAAACGGTGCTTGGGTAAGCTATACTTATCATAATATTTCTGATACATCCCGTTGGAACATATGTTGTATTTGATTTTGATTACTCCTTTTAGGGCCAAGCCTAGGCGAAGCAAGAAGGCCCGCCTGGATAAAGCGGCCGAGGAGGATGCCGTTCCTGAACCGGATAAGACACCAGATCCTGAAGCGGCCATTCGCGAAGATATACCCAACGACCCCCCACTGCAAGATGACGATGTTATTGCCGAAGAAAGGCCTGCTGACCAGCCCGGAAGCCCCATCTGGATTGAGAAATCCACCAATCCAATCCAGCCTGCTGACACACCAACTGCTCCTGGTCAAACCGGCGACACCAAGGATGATGATGTTGTGATTAATGGCATTGGCCATACTGAACCAAGTAATCCGGTCGCCTTATCCAGGCATACTGCCAAAGAAGAACGCTACTATGAGCAAAGGCAAGTGGAATGTTGATCTAGCGACTTACGCTGCTCTAAATACCCAAGATCTTCATTCCGACTACTTGAACCGGCTGTACACCAGCCGTGACTATGAAGCTGGCCTGGTGAATATGATGAAGGAAAAATTTGAGGTAACTTCCATGTAGTGTTTCCTGCTTGGATACTTCAATTTTGTTAACTCTCCTAGCCCCCAAGGACCGGTTTTGCAATCTTCTTTTAAACCGGGACTTACTAATATAAATCTGAATGCTTCGAAATTCACTGATATAGCCCCCAAGGGCCGGTTCAACTTAATGTAGTTAAACCGGGCACTTAAATAGTTTAACATGGCAGCATCAGGACTTATTTGAGCAAATAGCCATTAGCCCCCAAGTGCCAAGTTGAATACTTGTATTGAGCTTGGGACTTTGCAACCAATTGTCAGATGAAGATCAAATATGCATTAGCCCCCAAGTGCCAAGTGCATAACTTGTTATGTGGTTGGTACTTCAATTCTGATACCGTTTGTTAAATCATATGTCTGTCTGTACGCAGGCTGATCTGAAGACCAAAGAAAGCCAACTCGCCGATCTTCAAGAAAATTTGAAATCCCAACAAGCTGAAACCTCAAAGGCGAAAGAGGAGTTGACCAACGCTTTAAGCGTCATGGAACAGATTAAGGAGGGCTTCAAGAAAGAGCGGGCGGATTGGGCCACTGAGAAGGCCGCTTTGACCAAGAAAATTGAAACTGTTGAAGCTGCCCTTAAACCGGTGGTAGATGAGCTAACCAACGTAAAGCGGCAAGTGCATGCCATGACTGCCGCCATCTTTGGTAAGCTTCCTTTGACTTCTGTAATAAGTTGGCCTTCCTATGATAGGCCCGGTTTGTGAACTCTTTGTAATGTTGTAGGTACACGCATTGGTCACTTGGGGTCAGATGTTCGGATGAAATTGAAGGCCACCTATACATTAATCGAACAACTATATACTGGAGCGCAGCGGATCATCTCTACTGCATCACATAACAATCCGGCGCCCTCTTTAATTCAAGATACTCTTAAGAGGTTGTCAATGCTTCCCGCCCGTATTGTAGAGCTGAAGAAATCTGCTGCTCGAACCGGTGCCATCAATGCCTTAATCCGGGCAAAAGCATGGGTGCCGGATTTCGATCCTGTGGAGGCAGCTCAAGGTTATCCCAGTTTGAAGGAAGATGGTTCAGAGTTCAATGAGGATGACCTGAGAGCGATAAACCGAGCGGTGCGCCCTCTAGCTTGCCAATTGGTGGAAGAGGCAGACTTGTCGCATTATCAGGCTCAATATAACAACCAGAATAAACGAGTGGCTGCACCGATTCCTGAAGCTAAGAACCTGATCCCTCCAATCCGTAAGCATACGTACGCTCCTGATATTGAACCGTCGTCACTGATCCATGATGAAGCTGTCTTTCAAGCCCTAATGGGAATCGACTGGACCACTGTTGATTTCCAGCCACTTGGTAGGGAAGAAGAAGCTGAAACGGCGCAGGAGGACCCACAACCATCAGATCAGGGCGGTGACCAAGCTTGAACCGGAGGCCGGTTTAAATGGCTGCTTTTTCATATTCCGCCAAGAAAACAATGATCTTATTTGGGCACCATGTTGCCTTGTAATAGGATAGCCAATACTCCTGCTTCTGAGATGCCTTCGTGCATAGGCACTGATACTTTTGTTTGAATGGGTGAAACCTTCAATCTATATTTCCTGCAATCACAAAATCTTAAACTGCCGTGGCGGCTGTACCGCCAGCCGGTTTATAACCTTTATATATATATGCAATGAAACTGAGGTATATGATCAAAACTTTTTGATACAAAAATACCTGCCATCGTTGGGCATGAAGTTGGCTTAGCCAATCTTGAAACGGAGGTTTATAAACCTATACCGTCAATGGAGAAAACAGCTCTTGTGTATACAATGCCGGTTTACCATGTAAACCGTGCCGGGTTATGAAAAACACCCTGCTACTCCATAATGCGATGTTAACAGAAAAAGTCAAACCAGGCAAATAATCTCCGGATTAAAAAAATGGACCCTGTTCCGTCGATTGAAAGTTTGAACCGGTTTAAAACGTTGCCGGTTTAAAAAACGCAAAGCAACAGTAAGAAAAATGTTGAAAGCAAAGGCAATGATAAAACCGTTTGCAAAAAAGAGGCTTTATTGAACCGATCAGATGGTGTTACCATGGTCGGACACGACCAAGCTCCCGATAGGTGTAGCTATGGTTCAAGTAAGCCAGGTCCCCAAATGAAACCGTGGCATTATGCCGATCAAGAGGCGTGGCAATGGTTCGGGTTCGACCAAGCCCCCAAGTGATTCTATGGCCTTAGGCCTGATCAAGAGGCGTGACTGGTTCAGACTTGACCATGTCCCCAAGTGATCTGGTGGCTTTCGCCTATCAAAAGGTGTTGCATTGGTTCGGACACGACCAAGCCCCCAAGTGATGTTTATAAAACTTTCAAGGGGTAAACCGGCGGCCGCTTTAAGATAGAACAGCTCCATGTAACCACGCATGATGTGAAAGAACAGATACCCTGCTTTAGCTGAGGCTCCGGTTTATTATATTAGTCATAATATATACACTTGTCATAATATGTACATAAGTAGAGCCGATGGCTTAGGTATAGTAAGGCCAAAGATGAGCTATGTTCCACGGCCTTTTGGTCTCCTCCTCTGATGTACGTGAGTCTTTATGCTCTCGAATATCGATCAGATAGTATGACCCATTGTGCAGATTCTTGCTGACCACGAAAGGTCCCTCCCAAGGTGGGGATAACTTATGCATATCAGTCTGATCTTGAATGAGCCGAAGCACCAAATCTCCTTCTTGAAAGGTTTTGGTTCTGACTCAGCGACTGTGATAACGACGAAGATCCTGTTGGTAAATCACCGAGCGGGCAGCTGCTATGTCATGCTTCTCATCCAACAGGTCCAAAGCATCTTGTCGTGCCGTCCCGTTGTCCGCTTCAACATAAGCCGCTACACGAGGTGAGTCATGATGGATATCACTGGGAAGAACCGCCTCTACTCCGTAGACCATGAAGAATGATGTGTATCCGGTGGATCTGTTGGGCGTAGTATTGATAATCCATAACATAGATGGTAGCTCTTCTACCCAACAACCCGGTGTCCTCTGCAAAGGAACCATAAGCCGCAGTTTGATGCCTCTCAAGATCTCTTGATTAGCTCTTTCTGCTTGACCATTGGACTGTGGGTGGGCTACTGATGAAACGTCAAGCCGGATGTGCTCACGTTCACAGAACTCCTTCATGGCCCCTTTGGACAAATTAGTACCATTATCTGTGATGATACTATGTGGAAAGCCAAACCGGAAAATCACCTTTTTGATGAACTAAACCGCCGTGGCCGCATCACACTTGCTAACAGGTTCTGCTTCCACCCACTTTGTAAACTTGTCAACCGCCACCAGGAGGTGGGTATTCTTATACTTGGACCTTTTAAAAGGCCCAACCATATCCAGCCCCCAAGTTGCAAACGGCCAAGTGATCAGAATCATCCTCAATTCTTGAGCCGGCACATGAGCGCGTCCTGAAAACTTCTGGCAACCGTCACATCGTATGACCAGATCCTCCGCATCAGCATGAGCAGTTAACCAATAAAAACCATGGCAGAACGCTTTAGCCACCAAATATTTTGAACCGGCGTGATGACCACAATCTCCTTCGTGGATCTCACGCAAAATTTCACAGCCTTCCTCAGGAGACACGCAGCGTTGAAACGCCCCTGACACACTGCAATGATGCAATTCGCCATTAACAATAGTCATAGACTTGGATCGCCGGATTATCTGTCGGGCCAAGGTTTCGTCCTCTGGTAGCTCGCCCTGGTTCATGTACGCAAGATAAGGAAGCGTCCAATCCGGAATGACATGTAGAGCTGCCACCAAATGAGCCTCCGGATCAGGAACAGCCAAATCCGCTTCACCAGGGAGCTTGACCGACGGGTTGTGTAGCACATCAAGAAAGACATTAGGCGGGACCGGTTTACGTTGAGAGCCCAACCAGCTTAAAGCGTCAGCCGCTTCATTCTTCCGATGGTCCACGTGGTCCACCTGATAACCCTTGAACTGACCTGCAACAATATCCACCTCACGACGATATGCAGCCATGAGTGGGTCCTTGGAATCCCAAGTGCCGGACACCTGTTGAGCCACTAGGTCCGAGTCACCGAAGCACTTAACCCGGCTTAGATTCATCTCCTTAGCCATCCGGAGACCATGGAGCAAGGCTTCATACTCAGCTGCATTGTTAGTACAAGGGAACATTAAGCGGAGAACGTAACAGAACTTGTCACCTCGTGGGAAAGTTAACACGACTCCAGCCCTCGAGCCCTCCAATTGCCTGGATCCGTCAAAATGGATGGTCCAATATGCGTGATACGACTTCTCTTCAGGTGCTTGCAACTCCGTCCAATCATTGATGAAATCAACAAGTGCTTGAGACTTCACCGCCGTCGGGGCACGTACTTCAACCCGTGCGGCCCAAGCTCTATAGCCCACTTGGCAATCCGGCCAGTCGCTTCCCGGTTCTGGATGATATCGCCTAAGGGAGCAGAACTGACCACTGTGATGGGGTGCCCTTGGAAATACTGCTTCAGCTTCCGGCTTGCCATGAAAACTCCATATACCAGCTTCTGCCAATGTGGATACCTTTGCTTGGATTCAATAAGTACCTCACTGATATAGTAAACCGGACGCTGAACCGGATGCTCCTTGCCTGCCTCCTTCCGCTCCACCACAATAGCCACACTGAATGCGCAAGCGTTAGCAGCAACATATAGCAGCAGCGACTCTTTGTCAACAGGCGCGGCAAGCACAGGCGGGTTGGCCAATTGCCGTTTTAAGTCCTCAAATGCCTGATCAGCAGCGGAACTCCAGACGAACAGATCCGTCTTCTTCAACATCTGATACAAAGGAATTGCCTTCTCACCAAGGCGGCTGATAAACCGGCTCAACGCGGCAATCCAGCCAGCCAAATGTTGAACGTCATTGATACACTTCGGTTTAGCCAGGGAGGTGATGGCTGTGATCTTCTCCGGATTAGCCTCAATTCCCCTGTTGGACACCAGAAAACCCAATAACTTGCCTGCCGGTACACCAAAAACACATTTGGCCGGATTGAGCATCATCTTGTACGTCCTTAGGTTACCAAAAGTTTCCTTCAAATCGTCAACCAGAGTCTCCTTCTTCCTTGACTTAACCACAATATCATCCACGTAAGCATGTACATTACGGCCAATCTGCTTGTGAAGGCAATTTTGTACACACCGTTGATAGGTTGCCTGGGCACTCTTGAGCCCAAAAGGCATAGACACATAGCAGAAGGCTCCAAAGGGAGTGATGAATGCCGTCTTCTCCTGGTCCTTAACTGCCATTTTGATCTGATGATAACCAGAATGTGCATCCAAAAAACTCAAACGCTCACAACCTGCCGTGGCATCAATGATTTGATCAATACGGGGGAGGGCAAAAGGATCTGCTGAACAAGCCTTATTAAGGTCTGTGTAATCCACACACATATGCCAGGTGCCGTTTTTCTTAAGGACCAGCACCGGATTAGCAAGCCACTCAGGGTGAAAAACTTCAACAATAAATCCAGCTGCCAAAAGCCTGGCTACCTCTTCTCCAATAGCTTTGCGTCTTTCTTCGTTAAACTGGCGGAGGAACTATTTCACCGGTTTGTATTTAGGATCCACATTAAGAGTGTGCTCGGCGAGTTGCCTCGGTACACCTGGCATGTCAGAAGGCTTCCATGCAAAAATGTCCCGATTCTCACGGATGAACTCGATGAGCGCGCTTTCCTATTTTAGATCCAAATTGGCACTGATGCTGAACTGCTTGGACAAATCGCCAGGCATGAAGTCAACAAGCTTAGTCTCAGCTGCCGATTTGAACTTCAAGGCCGGATCATGCTCCGTAGTTGGCTTCTTCAACGGAGTCATATCTGCCGGATCAACATTGTCTTTATAAAATTTCAGCTCCTCGGTGGCACAAACCGACTCTGCGTAGGCCGCATCTCCTTCCTCGCACTCCAAAGCGACTCTACGGCTTCCATGAACCGTTATTGTCCCCTTGTGACCCGGCATCTTGAGCTGCAAATACACATAGCAAGGCCGTGCCATGAACTTGGCGTAGGCCGGTCGCCCAAACAAGGCGTGATACGGACTTTGGATTTTTACCACATCAAATGTTAGTGTCTCCATCCTGGAATCATGATCATCTCCAAAGGCCACTTCCAAAGCTATCTTACCAATAGGATATGCTGATTTGCCAGGTACCACACCATGGAACACCGTATTGGACGGTTTGAGATTTTTATCTGTCAGTCCCATACGACGGAAGGTCTCATAGTACCAGATATTAATGCTGCTCCCTCCATCCATGAGTACCTTGGTGAACTTATAGCCTCCCACCTGCGGTGCCACCACGAATGCTAACTGACCCGGGTTATCAACCCGGGGTGGGTGATCCTCTCTGCGCCATATGATTGGCTGCTCAGACCAACGTAAGTAACGGGGCACAGCCGGTTCAACAAAGTTGACTACCCGGTTCTGAACCTTCCGGTCTCGCTTGTCTAAGCTAGTGGTGAAGACATAGTACTGCCCATTGTTCAATTGCTTTGGGTTGCTCTGGTAACCCGAGTGTTGCTGCTGCTGGTTGTAACCACACTGGTTATTCTGATTATTTTGATTATTATGTCCGCCCGGATTACCATTAAATCCTGAACCGGAATTTCCTCCACCGTAACCCGGCCTGGATCCTGAGCCACCGCCAGAGTCGTGATCATACCGGAAAGCATTAGAATTTTTGAACTCCTGCATAATGTAACAATCCTTCCAAAGGTGGTTTGCTGGCACCTCCTTCGTCCCATGCTTCGGACAGGGTTGGTTCAACAGATAATTTAGGCGGTCCGGGTTAGGGTTAGGCGCTCCACTGCGATTCTACGGTTTACCCTTGCGTCGCTGGCCCATGTCATGTGCGTTGGTATTAGCCACGAAGTCCATGTAGCCATCCGCTTTGCGCTTGCCTCCGCCACCATTACCTGTCGAGTGATGTTGCTGACCTTTGGAGTTGCCGTTCTTCTTTCCCTTCCCTGTCTTGTCATCATCAGAGTCGGGATCCTTGGTACTATCAGAATCAGCATACTTTACCAAAGCGCCCATGAGAGTCCCTATGTGTCGGTGTACTAAAGTAGGGGTACCTTAGTACCCCAGACTTGTGCACGGGCAGTCGTAGCACCCTGCGGCAAGGCCCGCCCCGGAAGCGCCAAGAGAAGACCAAGCATTCAAGACAAGGCCCCCCGGCAAGAGGAGCTTGCCGGGCCAAGAAGACAAGGCCCCCGGCAAGAGGAGCTTGCCGGGCCAGGAAGACAAGACCCCGGCAAGAGGAGCTTGCCGGGACGACTGAGCCCATGTAAGGCCATCCAAGAACAAAGTATACGAGACAGAAGATCGAGCCCCCGACAAGAGGAGCTTGTCGGGAAGGCCGAACTCAGGCACCACAAGAGAAGCCAGCCGCGGCGCGCCAAGCGCCCCGGCAAGGCCTGATAGCTAGCACGCTATCAGGCACAGGAAGACGACCCCCGCGGCAAGCCACTTGCCGCGGCAAGATCGCCACCTCAAGACTGCGCTCCAGCTCGCCCGCCCACGCGTCGCTCTGGGGCTTCCCCCGAGGGCACGTGGCGAGGCACCGCGCAGCCTGGGGCATGCGGTGGCATGCAGCCGCCATCATGGCGAACGGTGGCGCACCTAACGGTCCGCCTCGGTGCTGTCCGGGCGACCGTGACGGGCATTTAATGCCCTTGTCCCCTACCGTCAGAAGTAGGTATGATAACACTGTGCCGCACTGTAGCGCCACCGTTCCCACACTATTACAGCTACCACCCCTTTTACACTTTTACCCCTTTCTCTTACGTTGACACCTGTCGGTGACCCCTTTGCGCTATAAAAGGAGGCCCGTGTGCAACGTAGAGGGGGGGGGTTCGGTTCGGTTCCGGAAGGGTTCCGAGGGTTCGGAGATTCGGCATCCAGACAGCCATACGCTCGGTGCAGCTAGCTCCCCAAGCTCCCGGGCTCCCCAGTTCAATACAACCAAGCAGGAGTAGGGTTTTACGCGTCCATCGCGGCCCGAACCTGGGTAAACCGCTCGTGTGCCCGCCTCGATCTGCTCTCTGTGCTCCCTCCGCCCCCCTCACCGGACAACGAAAGGGGCTCCGGCCCCATAGGTGCTCGCGGGGGGACGCCCGTCCGCCCCGACATCTTTGGCGCGCCAGGTAGGGGGGGTAAGCGCCGAGGGACAGCCCGCTCCTGCGGATCCCAGGATCCGTCCAGTCGAAGCAGATGTCCCCGGTCAGCCTTGCTCCGGCGAGCAGACCAGCAGTCTGAACGCCGAGGAACAGTCCGCTCCTGCAGATCCGAGGATCTGTCCAGTTGAAGCGGGGGTTCCCGACAAGCTGTGGCGTTCCTTCCCACGGGCTCGTGTGCGGCCCTCCTCGAGTATCCACTCGCGCAGAGACTGGGCAAGAAGCAGCTGCTCCTTGAGGAGGACCGCCTTCCGGCCGCTGGGCGAACGATTCGCCTCCAGCGAACTCTGCGCCGCTCCCGTAGCCGCGGAAGTTAGCGCCAGAAGTCACGAGAAAGGCGACCTCGTTCCCCGGCGCGCCTCGTCCGCCGGGGTGCCGAACGAGTTGACGCCGACCGTGGGAGGAATCTCGCCAGCGCGGTTGACGGAACCCGTTCCGCCAACCATCCCCTCTGCCCAAGTCTTGCCGCAGTTGCATGTGATCCTTGGCGCAGAGAGGGGCGCGGATCCCCAAGCATAGCTACGCCTAGCTCCGGAGGGTCGTGAGGCCCTGCCCCCTCACCTACCCCCAGGATGGGCTGGATGCTGCCCAAGGAGGTTTTACCCCACCGGGCGGCAAGCGATAAGAAAAGATAAGTTGCCGGAGCTCGAGCAATTGCTCCTTTAATTTTTAAGAGTTATTTCCCTCGAACGACCGAGCCTGGGTTGAGAGGCCTGAGCGCGGAAGGACCGGCACGAGACTGGTTGCGCCCTCGTTTCGTTTCGAGTCCGCTCAACGACTCGAGTGTGCTACACCCCGAGTAGCGTCCTCACTTTGTTTCGAGCTCGCCCGACACCCTAAGCGTGCTGCGACCGCAGTCGCACCGTTTACTTTGCCTCGAGCCTACTCAACAATCTGAGTGAGCGGCAACCAGCCGCGGCGAGGTTTCTTGCCGGTGGCGGCCCCGCCAGCGGGTCGCTGACGTCCCGCACTCGGCACCCGTGGCAAGGCGGAGGCCTACGCCGGCAAGTCCCCGAAAGCGTAGGGCGGAAACAAACAAGGCGCCGGTCGAGTAGAGGGGATGACAGTGCGATGCATAGCCTAAGATGAAAAGTTATATTACAAAATGCCTTACCGCTGCCCTAACCAGCCGTTTCCGTGGCATATTTAACAGCGGCAGGGAAAGGGAGATAAAAGAAAGGGGCAGGCGGCCTAATCTACGCGGTCGCCCTCGATCCTCTTGACCCGGGCCGCCTTCTTGACGATAGGGGCGATGAGGGCCCGGATCCCTGTCAGGTCTGCGTTCTCCGGCAAGGGCCTGAGGACGTTGGTAAGCCAGATGTCGGGATTGCGGAAAACGATCTTCACCAACACCCTCTCGAGGGCCCCGGAGATGGCCTCCCGCATCTCGTCGGCCCGCTCCTTCGGGAGCGACGTTCGGAGGTGCTGGAGCGCCTGCACCACCCCCTGGAAGAAGGAAGTGAGCTTGGCGCTGGGCGCGACATCCTCGTCGGTGAGGGACTGGTGGCCCTCGATCCCCAGCAGCGTCAGCTCCTTGTCGATGGTGGCGGCGATGTCGACGAGGCCCTCGGTCCACCGCTCCACTGTGTCCCTGAAGGTGTTCTGGGAAACGGCGGCGCGCCTCAGCAGCTCCTCGTTGCCGTCGACCTCCTTCCGTAAAGCCGCCTCCTGCTCCTTAGCGCTGTTCAGCGCCTTGCCGAGCGCCTCCAATTTCAGTCCCAGAGTGGAGTTGGAGTTCTTGGCGGCGTCGAGCTCCCGGATCTTCTCGGCGAAGCGACCCTGAAGCTCGCCAAGGGTGAGCACACCCTTCTCGCGCTCCTGCCGAAGTGCGGCGAGCTCCTCGCCCTTCGCCTTGAGGTCGGAATCGAGCTGCGCCACCCTCGCCTCCAGCCCCTTCTTGGTGATCTCAGCGGTTGCGGCAGCGTCCCGCGCCTTCTTCAGGTCTCCGCTGAGCGCCCACTCGCGCGCGGCAGCCTCCTCCTCGTGGTCGGCGAGGCTGGCCGTTTTCAGCACCAGCTCGCCTTCCCGCGCGGATAACTCCGCGGCGGCAAGCCTCTGCTGCTCCTCGGCCTCCCCGTCGCCCACAGGGATATCAACGCCGCCCGCCTCCTGAGCGCCGGCAACGTCGTCGGCATCGCCACGCGCGCCCTCCTCGACGACGACCTCAGCCTTCATCGGATCCGAGGCGGGCGCCGCGCTCGCCGCGGCCAGGGGATCGTCGGCCGCGTCCCCCGCCGGAAGGTCCTCCCTTGCCGGGGATCTCTCCCTTGGCGGGGTGGCTGACTCGGTCGGCACGGCGGAGGCGCCCTCTGGACGCGCCCGCCGGAGCTGCTCCGCTCCTGCCCAAAAGCAACAACTTCGCATCAACAATAAGAAGAGGGAGGGCTCGCGTACGCGCCAAGCAGCAAGAGCGAGTTATGTGCTCACGCTGGGGGCTGCGTTGCGAGCTGCCCTGAGGGTCCCTTGCCGGGTCCGGTAAGGGCGCCTCCGACACGACCTCGCTTGCCGGGGGAGATTCGTCATCAAGGATGACCCACGGGATCCTCGATCTCTTCGCTCTCCTCTGGGCCAGGGTCCTGAGAAGGGGACCGGGTCAGGGGAAGGGCGAACGAGCTGTCGAACAGGACGAACCATCAGGGAAAAAGATATGAGCTCCATGGGGAACTTACTCTCCGTCCTCCTCGTCGTCGGAGCTGAGCGCAGAATAGTCGAAAGTCGGCTCGGCCCTGACGCGGGGGGGCAGGGGAGTGGGCTCCCGAGGCCGCTTGGCGGGGGCAGTAGATGACTCCGCCCCCGTCGACGCTGCGGCACGGGGCGCAGCGGCAACCGAAGCCCCAGCCCGCGAAGACCCCGCTCCCGCTGCCGACCCGGCCCTGCGGAGGCGCCTCTTCGGCTGGGCCGGGGGCTCCGCCTGCGACGAGCCGCCCGGAGGCCGCAGAAAGGCGACGCCGACCTCCGGCAAGCCACTCGCGTCTTGGGCAGGCTCGTCCTCGCCGCCGTGCCCGGTTGGTTCTCCCTGGTCGACAAGTTCCATCGGGTCGGCGAGGCTCTCCGCCTCCGCCGCCTCCGCGTCGGCCACGGTGAACCCAGCTTCGCCCGCGGCCGCGGCGGCCGCCGCCTCCTCCATCCTGGAGGCAATGTAAGCCAGCTCCGCCGCGGTGGTGGCTCGGATGAGGCCATCCGTTTCGGCGGGATCGACTGGCTCCTCCTCCAGGCCGTCGAAGAAGGCCCGCACGACATCATCCGGCGGCTCTTGCCAGGTCGCGTTGACCCCGTGCGAGTCGCACAGTGGCATCATCGCAAGGATATGGCTGAGCGACGAGTTGTTGCACAAGGGAACGACGCCCGGCGGCAGCCGGAACCACTCCGGGTGGTCAGGGTCGTGCTTGAACAACTCCTTCAACATTGCGTCGTGCTCCAGCACGGTGAAGTTGAAATTGAGGCCCGGACGCAGCCTCATGATGTCCGCCGCATTCTGGAACTCCCAGGCCGGCTTCCCCCTCTCTTGCAGGGGGGCGATCCGGCGGCGAAGAAAATCCGCGCCCACGGCGCCGACGGTGAGGCCGGCGAGCCTGAGACGCAGCATCCGGGTGATGGCGATCTTCAATCTGGCATCGTCCGGGGACACCTCGCTCCAGCCATCGCCGCGCACCACCGGAGTTCGGCGCACGGCGGTGAACGGCTGCGGATGGTCCTCGACAATCAAGCACCATTCCGCCCTCCACTCCTCCCACCTGCCACGGAGGTCCCCGCCCAAGTAGGCCTCCTTCTTGCCGGACCGGGAAACCCAGGCGATCCCACCGGACAGCGGCTCTCCTTTCTCCACCCGAGGGACAAAGAAGTGCCGGAAGAGGGCCACGTTGGGACGAATTCCGACGAAGTTCTCGCAGAGGTGCGTGAAGACCGCCATTGTGAGAACGGCATTGGGGGTAAAGTCGAGGAGGTGGAGGCCATAGGTGCTCATGATTTCAGAAAAGAACTCCGAGTAAGGCGGGCAGAGCCCGCAGTAGAAGAAGACGACGAAGAAAGGATACCCGGTCGGGTACTGCTTCTGGGCTTCGGCGGGGAGCACCCGCGTGCGCGGATGCGCTCGCGTCTTCGTCGACCAGAAAAGGGAGTACTTGTCCCTCAGCTCCACCGCGCCGAGCTGGGGGGGGAACGTCGCCGCCCCCTTCCGAAGCACTTCGAGCCGTAGCGCCTCGGCCGATTTCGCAGGTTTCCCCTTCGCCTTGTCGCTCTTTGGGGCCATGGCGGGGGCGGGGGAGGGGGATCGTCGAAGCCGACGACGACGGGCGCTCCAAGAACGGATCGCTGCTGCCTCTGGGAGAAGGAGGTGGCAGAGGTTTTAGAGAGGTGGTAACCGAAGGAAAGGCGAACCGCCCCTGCTTTCCTCCGCTATAAGAGGAAGAGGTGGGGGGGGACGTTTCGCCTCTCCAAATCAAGAGATCGTGCGCGACGTGACGCGCGCCTGTGCGGTTCAGCCCCGCGCACGCCACCCACGTCACGCTCACCCCGCACGCCCCGCCCCCACGACGCCGCGGTAAGCGCGCGCCGCCTGGGGAAGGCGCGGCGGATGCGGAGTTAAGGAGCAGCGCGACCAAGGCCGTGCGTGCCCGTGCACCGTTAGGGCCTGGCCCAACAACGCTCGGCACCATGTGTGGCCCAGGCCCGGGGGCTCCTGTCGGTGTACTAAAGTAGGGGTACCTTAGTACCCCAGACTTGTGCACGGGCAGTCGTAGCACCCTGCGGCAAGGCCCGCCCCGGAAGCGCCAAGAGAAGACCAAGCATTCAAGACAAGGCCCCCCGGCAAGAGGAGCTTGCCGGGCCAAGAAGACAAGGCCCCCGGCAAGAGGAGCTTGCCGGGCCAGGAAGACAAGACCCCGGCAAGAGGAGCTTGCCGGGACGACTGAGCCCATGTAAGGCCATCCAAGAACAAAGTATACGAGACAGAAGATCGAGCCCCCGACAAGAGGAGCTTGTCGGGAAGGCCGAACTCAGGCACCACAAGAGAAGCCAGCCGCGGCGCGCCAAGCGCCCCGGCAAGGCCTGATAGCTAGCACGCTATCAGGCACAGGAAGACGACCCCCGCGGCAAGCCACTTGCCGCGGCAAGATCGCCACCTCAAGACTGCGCTCCAGCTCGCCCGCCCACGCGTCGCTCTGGGGCTTCCCCCGAGGGCACGTGGCGAGGCACCGCGCAGCCTGGGGCATGCGGTGGCATGCAGCCGCCATCGTGGCGAACGGTGGCGCACCTAACGGTCCGCCTCGGTGCTGTCCGGGCGACCGTGACGGGCATTTAATGCCCTTGTCCCCTACCGTCAGAAGTAGGTATGATAACACTGTGCCGCACTGTAGCGCCACCGTTCCCACACTATTACAGCTACCACCCCTTTTACACTTTTACCCCTTTCTCTTACGTTGACACCTGTCGGTGACCCCTTTGCGCTATAAAAGGAGGCCCGTGTGCAACGTAGAGGGGGGGGGGTCGGTTCGGTTCCGGAAGGGTTCCGAGGGTTCGGAGATTCGGCATCCAGACAGCCATACGCTCGGTGCAGCTAGCTCCCCAAGCTCCCGGGCTCCCCAGTTCAATACAACCAAGCAGGAGTAGGGTTTTACGCGTCCATCGCGGCCCGAACCTGGGTAAACCGCTCGTGTGCCCGCCTCGATCTGCTCTCTGTGCTCCCTCCGCCCCCCTCACCGGACAACGAAAGGGGCTCCGGCCCCATAGGTGCTCGCGGGGGGACGCCCGTCCGCCCCGACACTATGTCAGTGCAGTGGCGCTTCATCCGCCCTAACTTCAACTTTAGGGGCCCAAACCGGCAAATTGCCTTCCAGGGTTATAACTGCGGTGTCAGCGTTGATGCGGTCTGATGAATGCAGAACTTGCGAGACCCGGCGCACCCAATGCGTCGTTGATTCTCGTTCCTCCTGGACACAGGTAGCTAGATCCACTATCGACATCGGCTTCTTACACGTGTCTTTGAAATTACTGATAAACTGGGCTCATAACTGGGCCCATGAACTGATAGAATTGGTCGGTAAGCTTTTTAACCACGTACGGGCCGTTCCTTCAAGCATCATGGTGAAATACTTTGCACACGCCGCATCATTCACATCAAGCATCTCCATGGCCATCTCATAGCTCTCCACCCATGTCTCTGGAGGTTGATCCGCCGTATAATTTGGTACCTTGCGCGGGCCCTTGAAATCCTTGGGCAGGCGCACATTGCGTAAAGCGGGAACAAGGCAAGGCACCCCCAAAGCACTAGAGGTAACTCTAGGTTCGACCATGGTGGTCGGACGAACCGGCGTAAGCTGACGATCTTGATACTGTGCCGCTAACTCGGCCTCTCTACGCGCTCGGGCCCGGTCCACCACTTCCTGAGCATTATCGACACCACCTGCCGGGTTGTTACCACAGGGCGCTCCTCGTCGTGCATTACTTGACACGGCCGGTTCATCCATATGCCTGCTATAGCTCCGTCTCGGACGAGGGGTTGAGTGGATGCGGTCGCGGCTGTACGAATATGCCTCCTGTTGGACCAAAGCTGTCCTAAGGAGCTCCTTGACCCGGCGCGTCTCTACCGCCTGCGGCGAATCACCTTCAATTGGAATGGCCTCCAGCCGTGCAGCAGCGGCAACAAGGTTGTCCATCGGGTTGGAGTAGTGACCCGGAGGTGTTGGCACAACCTGAGGTACACCAGTATTATGACGGGGCAGATCTATTAAACGGGGCTGGACCGGCGCGCCCGTCCCAGGTGCTTCCGCTCGGTTTACCGCTGGCGGATTACTGGTTCCCGCTCCGGGGTGTTGAAGAGGTCTCTGGCTTCGAAGACCAAAGGCAGACGAGATCGGTACTTCCTCCTCATGACTTCCTGTGACGCGTTTTGGTCCAACATGAGCCTGTAGGCCTGTGCATCTAAAGCGGACCGCTCTGCAGTCATCCTGGAATCTTCAGCTGTCAGATCCGCCTTAGCCTGAGTGATTTGCTCCCTCACCTTTGCAATCTCCGCGTTGTGAGTGTCCTGATCCGCCGGGTTAGCCTCTGCCATGAGCACAGCCAACGCGTCGAACAGATCCGATAAAACTTGAGCCGGCGGGCGCACAGAGCCTCCTGCCCCAGCAGCCGTCGCCGCTACTAAACCGGCGATCATTGCCGCAGCGGTTGAAGAATGAAGCGCTGCTTGTGTACCGGCCATGAATATTCCAACCCGGTTGGGCAGATCGGAGGGTCCGGAATACTGTCACCATTGGAACAATCCCCAATCCGGCCATCTTGTAGCTGATACAGAGATTCAGTCTCTCCGGTTGACAACTCGTCGCCGGAGTAAACGACGGTCTCGTCACCAGATTCTCATCTATCCTCATAACTTCCAGCACCACCGCTCGACTCCCCTTGACCCTGCGGAGCTGCCCAACATCTCAAACATGGTCGGGAACCACCGCAGCCCAGAACCCCTAACCCACCCGAAGCTTCCTCCGCCGTGGAGCTCGCCGCCGGCGACTCCCTCCACCCCTGCCGACCAATCAACCATCGGGAGGACCGCCCCGCTCTGGACGATCCATCCCTGCCCTCCGGAGCCCGCGAGGAGCCGCCAATCACCGGCGTCGATCGCCGGAGCCCCGCCTCTGTTCGGCCAGAGGGGGAAGGAGGCGGGGGCGACTGGTCAAACCTGACCAGTGGGCCCAAGGGACCCACTGTCAGTGACCACGAGCTGGTCCACGCTGGCGTAAGTGGAGGCGTATTCCACTGAATACGTCTTTGCTAAATAGAAAGCGTAAGCCCCCCGAAACGTTTTTTTTTCTGGTTTTATTTTAAAACAGATTTTCGACTAAACTTTGACTAGACATATCTTTTAAAATAAAACTCCAAATGAGCTGATTCTTTTTCCTACCTATATCAAATTTCACCTAGTTTATTTTAAGATTTATTTCAAAAATAATTGGGACAACTTCTTGTACTGTTTTTGAAGTATGTGTTATTTGAATATTTCTTTTAAATAGGAATTTGGAGGGGAGTTTATAACTTGCAAAAGTTTCGGAGAGCACCTCACCTCTCCACAACTTGAAGGCAAGCATTCTGAACCCTGGCATAATATTTTTCTTTGATGTTTGATACAGTTACAACCCACCGTGACACGGAGTGTCGTGGTTTTGTCACGACAGATGTCCTAGTGAAAGGACTTAGTCGTGGAGCCATCGCAACGGGTTAGCTTGAAGGGGTTAGAGCGGACACAAGGACGTAGAGAGTTTATACTAGTTCGGCCCCTTCGATGAAGGTAAAAGCCTACATCTAGTTGTGATGGAATTGATGGGGTTTCGATGACTAGGGAGCGAACAAGCTTCGCCTAAGTCTCGAGTTGTTGTTCTCTGTCCTTGAACCGCCGCCGGGTCGTCCCCTTATATACACGGGTGACGCCCGTCGATTCACAGAGTCCCAACACCGGTTCATACTCGTATCCGGGTTGGTCTCTCCTTATTCTTAACTTTACAATACAAGTTTACATATAAAGCCGGTTTACGGCTACAGGTCTTAAACCGACTACAGGCCTTGGGCCCTTATCTACCTCTTTGGGCTTTAACACCTTTGGACTACTGATGAAGTTAACCCGGCCCAGGTAGGCCGGTTTACGCCCAGTAGTAATATCCCCAACACGGAGTATCCGTTATATTTTTGTGAGGATATGATCATACTCATGCGTGCATATTGGTGATCTTATGCTATTGGAGCTTGATATGTTCGCGATAGTAATCATCATCACATGCCTTTCATGCCTACCGGAAGGAAGCCGAGTGAGGGAGTCCTGGATTAGGGGGCGTTCAGGTAGCCGGACTGTACCTTCAGCCGGACTCCTGGACTATGAAGATACAAGATTGAAGACTTCGTCCCTTGCCCGGATGGGACTTTCCTTGGCGTGGAAGGCAAGCTTGGCGATGCAGATATTTAGATCTCCTACCATTATAACCGACTTTGTGTAACCCTAACCCTATCCGGGGTCTATATAAACCGGAGGGTTTTAGTCCGTAGGACAACATAACATACAACAATCATACCATAGGCTAGCTTCTAGGGTTTAGCCTCCTTGATCTCGTGGTAGATCTACTCTTGTCCTACCCATATCATCAATATTAATCAAGCAGGATGTATGGTTTTACCTCCATCGAGAGGGCTCGAACCTGGGTAAAACTTCGTGTCCCTTGTCTGTTGTTACCATCCGCCTAGACGCACAGTTCGGGACCCCCTAGCCGAGATCCGCCGGTTTTGACACCGACGTTGGTGCTTTCATTGAGAGTTCCTCTGTGTCGTCGGTTTTAGGCCCGATGGCTCCTTCGAGCATCAACAACGATGCAGTCCAGGGTGAGACTTTTCTCCGCGAACAGATCTTCGTTTTCGGCGGCTTCGCACTGCGGGCCAATTCGCTTGGCCATCTAGAGCAGATCAAAAGCTACGCCCCTGGCCATCAGGTCAGATTTGGAAGCTTAAACTACATGGCTGACATCCATGGGGACTTGATCTTCGACGGATTCAAGCCACAGCCGAGCGCGCCGCACTGTCTCAATGGGCATGATCTAGCTCTGTCGCCGAACAGTGCCCTGGAGGCCACACACGCTTTGATTCCGACCCTTAATTCAGAGCCGGCTGCGCCGATCGAGGATGAGCGGTTAGACGCCGCCTCGGGGGCTGCGATCTCAAAGGTGATCGAGCCGAACACCAGCCCGGCACTCCGCAAGACCCGTGACTTCGAGGGGCCGGATTCCTCTTCGGACTCCAAGCCCTCCGCGCGCCTGCCGATCAAATCCGATTGGGCGCCGATCATGGAGTTCACTGCTGCGGACATCTTCCAGCACTCGCCCTTCGGCGACATCCTGAAGTCACTAAAATCTCTCTCTTTATAAGGAGAGCCCTGGCCGGACTACGGTCAACAAGGTTGGGATATGGACGATGAAGAAATTCAAAGCCCACCCACCACCCACTTCGTAGCCACTGTCGATGAGTTAACCGACATGCTCGACTTCGACTCCGAAGACATCGACGGTGTGGACGACGATGCAGGAGACGAACAAGAACCAAAACCTATAGGGCACTGGAAGGCCACCTCGCCGTACGACATATATATGGTGGACACTCCAATAGATGGAGATGGCGAGGAAACAGCGGGGGATGACACCTCCAAGAAACAACCCAAGCGCCGGCGTCAGCGACGCCGCTCCAAATCCCGCCAAAGCAAAAACGGTGATTCCGGCACGGGAGATAATAATACTCCGGATAGCGCCGAAGAACACCCCCTCCTGCAAGATTCAGCACAGGAGGATGGAGAAGCCAGCCCTCACGAGAGAGCGGCAGACAGAGAGGTTGAGGATGATAATTATATGCCTCCCTCAGAAGACGAGGCAAGCCTCGACGACGACGAATTCGTCATGCCAGAGGATCCCGCCGAACAAGAGCGTTTTAAACGCAGGCTTAGGGCCACGGCAAGCAGCCTTAAGAAAAAGCAGCAACAACTTAGAGCTGATCAAGATTTGCTAGCCGACAGATGGACTGAAGTCCTTGCGGCCGAAGAGTATGAACTCGAACGCCCCTCCAAAAGTTACCCAAAGTGCAGGCTGCTACCCCGATTAGAGGAGGAAGCACCTAAATCTACATCACCAGCGCATGACATGGCCGACTGGCCACCTTGTGGCCGTGACAGAGAGGCCTCTCGGTCCTCTACCCAAGCCGTGCCCCGGCGCCGCTCAAAACATACTAAGGCACGGGAAAATGCGCCAGACCCGCGAGAGATACTGGAGGACAAGGCAAGACAGACAAGATCGATCTACGGGTCGCGTGGGCGCCCCACGGCATGTGACGGGGATCGTCACTCCGGACATAATAAATCCGGCCGGGCCGAACACAATAGACAAATATCATTCGAGCTGCGTCGTGATATAGCCCAATACAGAGGCGCCGCACACCCACTATGCTTCATAGATGAAGTGATGGATCATAAAATCCCTGACGGTTTCAAACCCGTGAACATCGAATCATATGATGGCACAACAGATCCTGCAGTATGGATCGAGGATTATCTCCTTCATATCCACATGGCCCGCGGCGATGATCTACACGCCATCAAATACCTCCCGCTCAAACTTAAGGAACCAGCCCGGCATTGGCTTAACAGCTTGCCAGCAGATTCAATCGGTTCTTGGGAGGACCTGGAGGCCGCATTCCTCGACAATTTACAGGGTACCTATGTGTGACCACCAGACGCCGATGACCTAAGCCACATAATTCAGCAGCCAGAGGAATCGGCCACGCAATTCTGGACAAGGTTCCTAACAAAGAAAAACCAAATAGTCGACTGTCCGAACGCAGAGGCCCTAGCAGCCTTCAAGCATAATATCCGTGACGACTGGCTTGCCCGGCACCTTGGACAGGAAAAGCCGAAATCAATGGCAGCCCTCACGACACTCATGACCCACTTCTGCGCGGGAGAAGACAACTAGCTAGCTCGCAGCAACAACTTACCCAAGAACCTTGGTAATTCGGACACCAAGGACAAATGTGGCTGGTCGCGTCGGAACAAGCAAAAGCGCCGCGTTAACAGCGACAGCAACGAGGATATGGCAGTGAATGCCGGATTCAGAGGCTACAAATCTGGTCAGCGGAAAAAGCCATTCAAAAGAAATACTCAGGGCCCGTCCAGTTTGGACCGAATACTCGACCGCTTGTGCCAGATACATGGCACCCCCGAAAAGCCAGCCAATCACACCAACAGGGATTGTTGGGTGTTCAAGCAGGCAGGCAAGTTCAATGCCGAAAATAGAGAGAAGGGGCTACGTAGTGACGACGAGGAGGAGCCCAGGCTGCCGAACAGCAGTGGACAAAAGGGGTTTCCCCCACAAGTGCGGACGGTGAACATGATATACGCAACCCACATCCCTAAGAAGGAACGGAAGCGTGCGTTACGGGACGTATACGCGATAGAGCCAGTCGCCCCAAAGTTCAACCCATGGTCCTCTTGCCCGATCACTTTTGATCGAAGGGACCACCCCACAAGCATCCGTCATGGCAGGTTCGCCGCATTGGTTCTAGACCCAATTATTGACGGATTTCATCTCACAAGAGTCCTCATGGACGGAGGCAGCAGCTTGAACCTGCTTTACAAGGACACGGTGCGGAAAATGGGCATAGATCCCTCGAGGATTAAGCCTACCAAAACAACCTTTAAAGGCGTCATACCAGGTGTAGAGGCCAACTGCACAGGCTCAGTCTCACTTGAAGTGGTCTTCGGATCTCCGGAAAATTTCCGAAGTGAAGAGTTAATCTTCGACATAGTCCCGTTCCGAAGTGGCTATCACGCACTGCTCGGGCGAACCGCATTCGCAAAGTTCAATGCGGTACCGCACTACGCATACCTCAAGCTCAAGATGCCAGGCCATCTAGGAGTAATTACAGTCAATGGAAACACCGAACGCTCCCTCCGAACGGAGGAGCACACGGTGGCCCTCGCAGCGGAAGTACAAAGCAGCCTATCTAGGCAGTTCTCTAGTCCGGCCGTTAAAAGGTCGGACACTGTCAAGCGCGCCCGGAGTAACCTACAACAAGACCGCCTGGCACGTTCTGAGCAGGCGTAGCAATGCGGCCCCAGCCCTAGCCCTCGAAAAATGGCAAAACCAGTGCCTCGCGTACATAACTACGCTCTCAAAATACCATGGGCGCAGGGGAAGGGGCACCATCACAGCACGCCCAAAACATGGCTTAAACCGTACTAGGGGCTGCCGAATTCTTTCTTTATCTTCTCTTACTTTCAGGACTCCATACTTCGGACGACCTGTTCGGAAATTCAACTGTCGCACAAACGATGCAAGAACCAGGGAAGTAGACAAGCCGTGCCGCATTATGGACTCCCAGGTGGTCTCTATCACGAGCAGTATACCTGTTTTGCATATAGGATCCGCGGCCCGCCCCTGGACCGGACACGTTAAATAGTCCAACTTTTTGCTTATCGCGCTATTTGTATCATTCTGCTTTGATCGCAGCCCTTTTAAACAATGCATAGTCTTTATTTATTTTTTGCATTATCTTTTTCCAAATATATGTTCATTAATAACATACTGCACCCGTACGCTTTGGTACGGCAAATACGCCAGGGGCTTCAGTACCCCTCAATATGGTGTGAGAAGTCCGAACACTTTAACAAGTGCGTCACCCCGAACTTATAGCATTATATGCATCGGCTCCGAATCATGTCTTGGGTCAATAGTTGGGTTTGCCCGGCTCCTATGTTTTGGTGCCTTACGTTCCGCTATATCGGCTAAGGTAGCACTAGGAGAACTAGTGCGATTGTGCCCCAATTGAGCTGGGCTGAGCACCTCAGTAGAGAAAGCTAAAACTGGCTGTCATGATGAAGCGAGAGACCGGTCGCTGTTCGAGAGGTTTTTCGAGTCCCTAAAGACTTATGCCGCTTCGAGCGAGGAACCAGCTTTGTCCGGCCAAGGCGTGGATAGCGCCCCGAACTCGGTCTTCCGAATTCTAGGGGCTTCGCCGAAATTTAAAATTATAGAGTTATATGGCTAAGTGAGAGTGTTCAAGCATTATAGTACGATTGCCTTGTTCGTTGTGCTGAGCGCCTCCCTCGAAGGACCCAAACATGGGAAAAAGAGCGCTCATGTTTATCCCGAACACCCCAGCACTAGTGGCATGGGGGCAGAAGCCGACGACTGGCCATCTCTTAATCTTTTGATAAACGGCCGCACATAAAGTAATATTTTAAATTCAAAAAGCATTGCTTAGCGCACATGAATAAGTTTTCAGCGCACAGGACAACACGAGCGAGTTCATTCAAAAATTACATCCTTGGTACATTCATCCGCCACAAGGCGGGCACCCTTCAGAACAGCCTTATAATAGTTCTCGGGTTTGCGATGCTCCTTTCCCGGCGGTGGCCCGTCCTTCACAAGCTTCTCACCGTCCAGCTTGCCCAAGTGCACCTTAGCGCGGGCAAGGGCCCTCCGAGCACCTTCGATATAGAAGGAGCGCTTGATGACTTCAAGCCTTGCACAGGCCGCCACCAGCCGCTGAACTAGTCCGAAATAGCTCCCAGGCAGGGCCTCCCTAGGCCACAGCCGAACTATGAGGCCCTACATGGCCTCTTCGGCTGCCTTGTGGAGCTCGACCAGCTGCTTCAGCTGGTCGCTCAGGGGCACTGGGTGTCCGGCCTCAGCATACTGAGATCAGAACACCTTCTCCGTCAAGCTGGCCTCCTCGGCTCGGTAGAATGCGGCGGCCTCGGATACGCTACGGGGAAGATCTGCGAATGCCCCTGGAGAGCTCCGGATTCGGGTAAGTAACAAGTAGCTTACTTTTATATGTCTGCTTTGCATAAAGAATGCCTTACCCGCTGCTATCTTTTTCACCGCATCCAACTCCTGGAGGGCCTTCTGGCATTCGGCCTTGGCGGACTTGGCAGTTTCGATGGCCGCCGCGAGCTCGGACGCTTGCGTCTTCGAGTCAAGCTCCAAACTCTCATGTTTTTTTATGAGAGCCTGAAGCTCTTGCCGCGCCTCGCCGACCTGCGCCTCAAATTTTTCTCGCTCGATGCGCTCCGAGGCTGCTTTCTTCTCGGCCTCGGACAGCGCCTGCTTGAGGGTTGCCACCTCGGTTGTGGCCCCTGCAATAAGCAGCACAATCCTGTCATTTTCTGCAATTGCATCTTTTTATATATTTTTCTATAAGGTATCTCTTGCCTTCTTTCTCCTCGAGCTGCCGCTTGGCAAGGCCGGGCTCTTGCTCGGACCGCTCGAGACCCTGCTTCAGGGCACCTACCTCCACAGTCAGTGTGGCGGTTGCAAGCAGCGAAGCCTGCACACGCATATTGACTCATTTTTGTTAGACTCCTGTGATATTATTTGATCCTCTATTCGGCTTTTCTTTCTGAACGCCAAATAGAGCATCAGGGGCTACTGTCTATGCGGTAATACTTTTACATATTTTTTACTTACCTCAAAGCCTGTTAGAAGGCTGGCACGGGCTTCAGTCAGTCCGCTCTTGGCGGACTGAACCTTTTGGATCACCGTACCCATAATAGTACGGTGCTCATCGTCGATGGAGGCGCCGTTAAGCACCTCAAGCAGATTGTCCGGCGCCTCCGGTTGGACGGGGGCCGCCGGCTCAGAAGGCTTGCTCCTCTTGGAAGGAGTTCGCCTACCATAGTCCGGAATTGTTGAAGATTCCAGCGCGGTGTCCGGCTCAAAACCGGACTTGGAGCCCTGGGGGGTCTTGTCCCCTTCACTCCTGGAGTCTAGGAGGTCGCCTCGCGGCTCCTCTAGGACCACACCCTCTTGGTCCGGAGCTTGTTGCGACGCCACTTCGGCGTCGTCCGTAGTGCAGGGGGAGGTAGCGGGCGGAACTGAATTCACGTTCGACGAATCCAGGGAGCCGCTCGATGACTCGTCGAGCCCGGCCTGGGGCGGACTGCATAATTATATTCGACATAAGGAAAAGTTGTGCGACAAAGGAATGCTATAAGTTACTCTAGTGTCTGAATACTTATGATGCCGCTGGGCGCCTGGCCCTGTGCGGCCACTCCTCTTCGCCCTCGTCGGTGTTGGTGGAGTAGTCCGGAGGGAGGGTCTTCCCTTTCTTGGACCCTTCGGCCTCCCCTGTTGGGGCGGCCTTCCTCTTCTTTCCTCCCCCCGCTGGAGGGGGAGAGGTTTCTTCTTCCTCCTCCTCGTTTTCACGGGAGGAGCGCGTCTCGGATTCGTTGGATGAAGAATCCGACACCTCCTGGCACCGGGAACTCTTTCGAGTCGCCGTGGCCTTCTTCTTGGCCTTCTTCTCTGGCACCATGTAAGGTGCCAGAGCCAGCAGCTTCACTAGACGAGCATCGGCTGGGTCTTCGGGCGAAGGAGCCGGATAGTCAATCTGTCCGGACTTCGCCTACCAATCCTGTCAAAGGTAAGGGAGTTTAGATCCCGCATAGAGTCAAACTATGAGAAACAAATGTCCTGTAAAAGGTAAAAGATAACTCACCGCACTAGCTTGACGCTGTGTGCTGAATCCGCGATCCTCGGAAGCGGATGCGGGAGCCTCAGCGCCCTTGAATAGCACCTTCCAGGCATCTTCGTACGTTGTGTCGAGGAGCCTACTCAAGGTTTGGTGCTGCGCCGGGTCGAACTCCCACAGGTTGAAGGCCCGTTGTTGACACGGGAGGATCCGGCGGACGAGCATAACCTGGACTACATTGACAAGCTTGAGCTGCTTGTTCATCAGGGATTGGATGCATGTTTGCAGTCCAGTCACCTCTTCCTCGTTGCCCCATGACGCCCATCTCTTTCCAAGACATGAGCCGCGTAGGGGGTCCGGATCGGAACTCAGGGGCTGCGACCCACTCAAGGTCACGTGGCTCGGTGATGTAAAACCACCCCGATTGCCACCCCTTCAGGGTCTCCACAAAGGAGCCCTCGAGCCATAGGACATTGGGTATCTTGCCCGCCATGGCGCCTCCGCACTCCGCCTGGTTGCCGCGCACCACCTTTGGCTTAACGTTGAAGGTCTTGAGCCAAAGGCCGAAATGGGGGCGGATACGGAGGATGGCCTCACACACGACGATAAATGCCGATATGTTGAGGATGAAGTTCGGGGCCAGATCGTGGAAATCCAGGCCATAGTACAACATGAGCCCGCGGACGAACGGATGGATAGGAAAGCCTAGTCCGCGGAGGAAATGGGGAAGGAATACAGCCCTCTCATGGGGCATTGGGGTGGGGAGGAGCTGCCCCTTTTCGGGAAGCCGGTGCATGATGTCATTAGATAAGTATCCGGCCTTCCTCAGCTTTTTGACATGGCCCTCCGTGACGGAGGAGACCATCCACTTTCCTCCCGCTCCGGACATGGCTGGAGAAGGTTGAGGTGGGAAGTGCGGGCTAGGGCGCTGGAGCTCGAGTGCGCGGAAGATGGATAGGCAAAGGAGGAAGAAGGCGTAGGTAAAAAGGTGGTTTCTTATCCCCTTATATGGGCGGATGCGACTATGCGTCCCCACCCGCCTGGTAAAACTCGCTTATCTACCAAGCGCCATGATAATTGGCGCGGTTGGGTTACCCACATCCGTATTGATGGGAATGCCGTAAATAAGGGACACGATCTCTGCTTCGACAAGACGTGCCAAGGAACCGCCTCGCAATATGCGCTGAGATGGGGAAGTGAAAACGATTCGAATAAAGGCTTGGCCGTAGTGTGATGCCGCACTACGGAATGCATCAGCAGATTAGATTTGTGTTATTCTCTCTATGGAAATATGTGGAAACTTATTTTGCAGAGCCGGACACTATCCTTAGTGTTAACAATCTTTTGTGAAGAACTTGGAGAAGGAACCCGCCTTGCAATGCCGAAGACAATTTGCGCGTCGGACTCGTCCTCATTGAAGCCTGGTTCAGGGGCTACTGAGGGAGTCCTGGATTAGGGGGTGTCCGGGTAGCCGGACTGTACCTTCAGCCGGACTCCTGGACTATGAAGATACAAGATTGAAGACTTCGTCCCGTGTCCGGAGAGGACTTTCCTTGGCGTGGAAGGCAAGCTTGGTGATGCGGATATTTAGATCTCCTACCATTGTAACCGACTTTGTGTAACCCTAACCCTATCCGGTGTCTATATAAACCAGAGGGTTTTAGTCCGTAGGACAACATAACATACAACAACCATACCATAGGCTAGCTTCTAGGCTTTAGCCTCCTTGATCTCGTGGTAGATCTACTCTTGTACTAAACATATCATCAAATTAATCAAGCAGGACGTAGGGTTTTACCTCTATCGAGAGGGACCGAACCTGGGTAAAACTTCGTGTCCCTTGTCTCCTGTTACCATCCGCCTAGACGCACAGTTCGGGACCCCCTACCCGAGATCCGCCGGTTTTGACACCGACACCAAGAAAGTATCTATCTTGGGTAGACACGAGCTGATCTCTGGTTCCTCGTCGAGACGGTTGTGTCCGGTGTGGCAAGATGAGGTATGAGGAGTGGTGATTCTGTCTGTTGGTTGAAACATATTTCTTATACTAATCATGCAGGGAATGCTTAAACCTCCTGAGTCGGCCATAGATTGAGTCTTGTTCCAGTAACCCCCATACTTGTTTCGTGCTGCCACTTGTCCCTGCCGTAGGTAGGGCACGGTTCAGTACACACCGTACAGAGAGGCCATGGTGGAAGATACCGGCTGCATCCGGTAGGCATGCCACTTGGTCCGGGGGCATGGGTGTTTCAGGTTGGGACCGAGAGGGGGCACCCCTTAGAGCGCGCGATATAAGTTTGATCCCATGCTAAGCAAGGTTGTAGCCTCCCCACTTAGAGTTTTGCTTGACGGGTGTCGTGGGTGATTCCAGACACCGGCAAGTTAGGCTGGTGAGTGCCGTCAAGTGTGTTTTCGAATGAAAGGCCGTAGACGGAATTAGCCCCAGTGGACTAAAGGAATCCATTACTCATGGGTAAAGAGTACACCCTCTGCAGAGATTATATCTATTCGAATAGCCGTGTCCATGGTTAAGGACTACAGTCTGGGATGGGTCAAGTGTCGGTCTTAGTGTCGGTCTTCGGAGGAAAAACTACTAAACCAGAACATTGATTATGACCTGTGACATATGATGATCATGATTACAATTATTGTGGACTAACCATTTGTATTGTTTGAATTAATGAGTATCCCTGGGACGATTCTACCTCCTGGATATTCACTGTGACTATTTATATATAAGCCCTTTATGTGGTGTCGCACAGACGCCCGACTGTGGCATGCTCGTTATTTCAATTACTTATAAGCCCTTTATGTGGTGTCGCACAGACGCCCGACTGTGGCATGCTTGTTATATCTTTTATATGTTAGCCCTTTATGTGGTGTCGCACAGACGCCCGACTGTGGCATGCTCGTTATTTCAATTACTTATAAGCCCTTTATGTGGTGTCGCACAGACGCCCGACTGTGGCATGCTTGTCATATCTTTTATGTATAAGCCCTTTATGTGGTGTCGCTCAGACGCCCGACTGAGGCATGCTTTATATTACTATCATTTCGAGGCGTCGCTTCACACACCCGATCGGTGCATTCTATTTCTACTCTCTGATTGCATAGTCGTATTTGACATGAATAACCTGCTTGCATGCATCATGATTTTTATTCATGACAGATGTTGTGATCATAGAGTATTTCAGAGCATGATTATTCATTCGTTATATTATACCTGTGTTCTCAATGTTTGCGAGTACATTCAAAAGTACTCATTGGCTTGTCCCTGGCTATTGTCTTGGCCAGATTTCTTGCGTGGAGAGGAGCGTTGCGATGATAGCCCCGGAACCTACACAATGGTGATAGCAACCTCGTGAAGAAAGGAGTTATCCAGGTCAGCTGTTCCTGTGGGAAATGGAGTCCCATAGACGCTGACGATCCGCAAACCGCTTCCGCCATCAACCACTAGAAACCATTTGTTGTACTCGTAGGCCAGAATCGTCTTGTACTACATATCTTGTATTTTGCTTGGAGTTTCTGTATCAAGTTGGTGCCTCATCAGCTAACAGTAATCCTGGGGCTGTTGAGCACAAGGGCCATTTTCTGGAAAATTATATCCCAAAAATCCGGTCCCGACATGAATGTGGAAATGCTCAGGTTCTTGAGTGCACGCTCACACACTAGGTTATATCCTCGCTATGTATCGGAATGTGCCTTTCATCTGCCTTGTTGACCGATAACTCTATTTTCCTTTGCAAACAGAGTATGCCATTTCTTCAAACTCCTTCAAACATCGTTTGTGAATTGCCTTAGCCTGGCATCTCTATATCAAAATTATTCTTTTTGCCACTTTAGGGAATAATTCTACGAGTCACCTTCCTAAGGTGCCTGTTATGTGATCATGGCAATTAACTCCTTGCTACTTTGGAACCCCTCCACCATCTAATTAAGCATGGAATTGTTGCCAACCAATTTGAACCTTCATCAACTGCATTCCATCACCTCTGCTATGTGTTTTGTTTCTCAGCTCGAGAGATGTTATCATGTCTCGTTCCATGAGTTAATCGTGAGTTGCTCGATCTTTGAGAAGATCGATTCTTGTAGAGTTTATTTTTGTCGTCATAGTTGGAAGAACATCTCGAAAGCAAGGATGTCAAGATCACCATGATACAATGAATCAATGACCTCGAGAAATGCAATGGATCATGAAGACCATGTCAGTTCAATGTCCCCACTGTCCTCTTACCTCACGTCTTGAATCTCTGGACGAGATTCTTGTTTAGTGGGGGTGAGTTGTCACAGCTCTAGAAATTGATTGTAAATAGTTGCATAATAATCCATGCATCATGTTTAAATTTATGAAAGTTGAATTGAGGTTAGTGGAAACCATCACATACCATTCTCTGAAATGATCAAGTTACAAATTTCTTCAAATAGGTCCAAGAAAATGTTCATGTTAATCCTGAAAATATTGGCAAGATGTAAAATTCAAACCAATATTTTAGAGCATTAAATGTAATTATTTCGGGCATTTGAAATTAAATCATAATGTATTTGAATTGGATTTATTTTTGTTATAAAAGAAATACATGTCCAATTATTCTAGAACTTTTTGTGGGGCTCTGGAAATATCCATTTAGTTTCCATATTAAATTTCAGAATTTATAAAAATGGTTTGATTTGAAAATCACACCCAAAACAGTTGCAGAAAATAGAAACATTACTTAGGAAAGCGAGAGACAAGGACTGACTTGGCAGCCCAGCACTGTAGCTGCCCAACCTAGAGGGGCAACATTGTCTTCTTCTCCCTGCCAGGAGGAGAAGCAGCTGCGTGCTTGCAGCACACACAGTTGGTGCCACCTCCTCCATGCCTGCTTCCCCATCCTCGAGCCTGCCCGAAGCGCCAGCGGGATGGCCTCGACCCCCTCTACCATTCCCCTCTCCCTCAGCTTTCTCTTCCTCTCCTCGCCATCTCATCGCCATGGCCGAGAGCCGAGCAAGCTCGCTGCCATGAATCTTGTGGCCATAGCCTCCCCAACGCCCCGTGATGTGCCTAGAAGCTCCGCCATGACCTATTCTTCCTCTCTGTCGGACCACACATCGCTGGACACCCTGCAATGTCGTCACAACCGTTGTCTTCCTCCTGGGATGCCGAAGCTCACCGCTGTTGATTCGCCCTCTCCTGGGATGCCGTCACAACATGGTAAACAACCAACACCTAAACATGGCATGATGCACAAACAAGAATGATGTGTAGCGACCAGACCTCAAACATTCTGACCTCTGTGCATCAGTGTCATCCCTGGATCGGTAATGCTGAGACGCACAGTACTTGAAGGATTTGTATCAGAGTAGCAATCACACACTTATTACATCGAATGTCTCAAAAGAGAACTTATTACAATAAATATGGCTTAAGGCCATCTAAAATGATAACAGCGTAAGGTTTGGAAGATAAAGCGAGTCCATCAACTCCAACGGCATCACTGAGTGAAAGACCACGACCTAAGGCTCCTTACTTGTCATCTGAAAATTCTGCAACATGATACGTTGCAGGCCAAAAACGGGTCAGCACATGGAATATGCTGGCAATGTAACACAAGAGAGTAATGACGAAGAAATATTGCTATCACTACATGCATATATGGCTGGTGGAGACTGTATGGTTAACATGTTTCGCGAAAAGCCAATTTTTTCCTACAACAAAGGAATAAATTTTATTTAACTATCATGGTAGTTGTTAAACATTGAGAAGGTTCCTCCAACTCAATCCCAATTAAGCAATCATCATTAAACCCAATCAAAATTTATAATAAGAGTGATGAGACCCACATGATAATCCAAGAACTAGATACTCAAGATGTCCATAATCGGGGACACGGCTAACCATGATTAGTTTATACACTCTGTAGAGTTTTGTGCACTTTTCCCCACAAGACTTGAATATATCCATGATCGGAGATCCGAGACACAGTCTTTCTGAAGCATTAACTCTCTACTCTGGATAGACAGTACCACCTACAACCCACTACATCTGCTAGTCTACCTCTTCGAGAGCTTCACGCAACTTACTCAACCATGGCAGAGCCCATAATGGCTTGTGGCTCCACACGGAAGTTTCTAGCATGAATAGTCAAGATATCTTTGAGCCTGGGTGGCGGGCCGTAGGATGATCACACGGGTCCTCTGGGATATCCTAGGACAAAACTGGATTCTCCAGGTGCCCACAAGCAATCTACCCAGACGTGTATTCAAGTTGCCACCTTAAGTTGAACCATTAATTAACAAACTCACAACTGTCATGGAATACACTCAACCCCAATCCACGTCTACGAGCATAGCATGGCAATATAAGCATAACGTAATAGTAATTCCCAAGGTTTGAATGCCGGGCAATAGGTTCCGACCTCATCAACTACTTCCCAATACCCACAATTAATTAGATCCTAACAATGCAATTTTGTGAGTATTGATCTAATGCAATAAAACTGGGTAGTAAAGAGATATGATCAAAGTGTTACTTGCCTTGCTGATGATCCGCGGAACCTAGAGACTCGTAGTAACACGCTTCGCACTCCGGGTACTCTATCGCAAACAAAAAAACAAACAAAGAATAAGCATTCAAACAAGAGCACGGGTAAAACTCAAATAAGAGGTCTAACCAGAAAGTTCAAATTAAGAACTCCGGTTTGCAAAAGAAAAATCAAATCAAACAAAGCAACAAAACTCAAACTCCAAAAGAAACAAGATCCGATACCTAATCTGGACTAAAGTCAAATTTTACAGTAGCAAAATCTTGTTCAAGTTGGTTAAACAGAAAGAGCGCTTCGAGACGAAGACCTAGGCGGTTGAATCGCCTGATTCCGATAAACAAGCGAAAAGTTATACTAGAACGAAAATTAGATCAGAAATCGCGATAGGGAATAACCGCGAAAAATCTTAGAATTAGAAAAACTTACGAACAGACTAACGAACGATAGTTCGCTATCTGCGGCTAACAGGCGAAAACCGTTCATTAAAACGAACGTACGGACGAATGCCCGCTATTTAACCGAACAGAGAAAAACCGAACCGATGTAATAAAAAACGAATCCAGGGTTCTAAAAAAACCGATCGAATCGAAAAAAACGGCGGTTAACCCGTGAAAAGCGGCGGCGGCGGCTCCAGCGGGGTGGGCGACGGCAGAGGGCGGCGGTGGGGCGACGACAGCGTACGGCGGCGTCGGACGCGGCGCGGCGGGGCGGCGTCGACGACGGAACGCGGCGGCGGCGCGGGCTCGGGCGGCGGGGCGGCGGCGCTAGGGTTTGGGCGGCCGCGTCGGCTGGGTGGGCTCAGGGTCCGGGCCCCCGGATTAGAAGGCCGGCCGGGCGGAGTCCCGGTCGGACACGGCCCGTTAGGCGGTTCCTTGTTTTTAAAACAATTCCGACGTGTAGAAAAAGAAAGAAAAAGAGTACTAAACAGACTCCAAAAATTCCGAAATAAATTTTCCCTGTGCTCTAAAAATCTACTGGACGGGGTGAAAATTTATTTGGGCCTATAATGCAATTTTGAAAAACGCATATTTTTCCTATGCAAATAAAATAGCAATAAAATCCGAATAAAATCAAATATTTGATTTTAATATTTTTCCTCCAATATTTCATTTATTTTGGAGAAGTCATATTATCTCCCCTCATATATTTTAATATGAAATATTTTCGGAGAGAAAAATAATTAAAACCAATGATCCTTGTTTCGATATTTGATAAAATTCAAATACGAAAACGGTGAAATCCCCAACTCTCTCCGTGGGTCCTTGAGTTGCTTAGAATTTCGAGGATAGCAAATCGAAATGCAATGAAATATGATATGCATGAATGATCTATGTATAACATTCCAACTTGAAAATTAAGGATGTTACAAAGCTACCCCCCTTAAGATGAATCTCGCCCTTGAGATTTGGGTTGGCTAGAAAATAGGTGTGGGTGGTCTTTGCGAAGATCATCCTCTCGTTCCCAGGTGGCTTCATCCTCGGTATGGTGGCTCCACTGAACTTTGCAGAACTTGAACCTTGCTGCGTGTAACTCGGCTGGCAAACTGGAGAATTTTGACTGGTTTCTCCTCGTAGGTCAAATCGCTATCCAACTGTAGTGCTTCCAGCGGCACTGTATCTCTCAGAGGAATATCAGCCATCTCTGCGTGGCACTTCTTCAACTGAGAAAAGTGGAACACATCGTGAACTCCTGACAATCCTTCGGTCAATTTCAACTTGTAAGAAACTTCTCCCATACATTCGAAAACACGGTAAGGTCCTACAAACCTCAGGGCTAACTTTCCCTTAACTCCAAAATGCTTCACTCCTCGAAGTGGGGATACATGAAGATACAGTTTGTCTCCAACTTCATAAATTGTCTCCTTGCGTTTAGAATCCACATAACTCTTCTGCCTGGACTGGGCTACCTTGAGTCTATCGCGAATCAGCTTAACCTTCTCTTCAGACTCTTTAATCAAGTCTGGTCCAAAAAACTGGCGATCTCCGACTTCATCCCACAACAACAGTGTTCTGCACCTCCTTCCATACAATGCTTCGAAAGGGGTCATCTTCAAACTGGCATGATAGCTATTGTTATAAGAGAACTCTGCATACGGCAAATTTTCGTCCCAACTAGATCCATAGTCTAGCCCACAAGCTCTCAACATGTCCTCTAGAATCTGATTGCCTCTCTCAGTCTGTCCATCCGTCTGCGGGTGAAAAGCTGTACTGAACTCTAGCCTGGTTCCCAGAGTCTCATGCAACTGATTCCAAAACTTTGAGGTAAACTGGGTTCCTCTATCTGATACAATGGTCCTCGGAACTCCATGTAGACATACAGTCCTGGTCATGTATATCTTTGCCAACTTAGCACTGGTGTAAGTGGTCTTGACTGGGATGAAATGAGCTACCTTCGTCTATCGATCGACTACAGCCCATATCGAATCATAGCCTGAACGAGTTCTGGGAAATCCCGTGATGAAATCCATGCCTAGCTTATCCCACTTCCATTCGGGTATCGGCAATGGTTGTACCAATCCTGTTGGCTTCTGATGCTCTGCCTTCACTCTCTGACATACATCACAAACTGCTACATAATCCGCAATATCCTTCTTCATTCCGGTCCACCAAAAACTATCCTTCAAATCCAGATACATCTTAGTATTTCCTGGGTGAATCGAATATGGCGAATCATGGGCCTCTTGCAGAATCAACTTCCTGATCTCCGGATCATTTGGCACATATACACGGTCATCAAACCATAAGGTATCATGCTAATCCTCACGAAATCCTTTAGCCTTTCCTTTGCTCATCCTTTCCTTAATCTCGGCAATCTCATTGTCCATCTTCTGAGCTTCTCTGATCTTATCCATCAATGTAGACTGAATCTCCAATGCTGCTACATAGCCTCTCGGAACTATCTCCAAACATAGCTCGCGAAGATCCTCTGCTAACTCCCTGGGTAACTCTCCGGTCATGAGTGTATTGACATGACTCTTGCGGCTCAACGCATCGGCTACTATGTTAGCCTTTCCGGGATGATAGTGCAATCTCATATCATAATCCTTAATGAGTTCCAGCCATCTCCTCTGCCTGAGATTCAACTCCTTCTATGTGAAGATGTACTTCAAACTCTTGTGATCCGTGTACACCTCACAATGGTTTCCGATGAGAAAGTGTCTCCACGTCTTCAATGCATGCACTACGGCTGCTAACTCCAAATCATGCGTAGCGTAATTCAACTCATGGGGTTTAAGTTGTCGTGAGGCATATGAAACAACTCTTCCCTCCTGCATAAGCACTGCTCCAAGTCCTCGATGAGAAGCGTCGTAATACACTTCATAATCCTTGCGTTGATCTGGCAGAATCAACACTGGTGATGTAACCAAGCATTTTCTTCAACTCCTGAAAACTGGCCTCACATTCCTTAGTCCATTTGAACTTGGTGTCCTTCTTTAACAACTCCATCATAGGCTTTGCAATCTTCGAGAAATTCTCAATGAACCTCCGGTGGTATCCTGTGAGTCCAAGAAAACTCTGGATTTCCCCAACTGACGTGGGTGCTTCCCAATTTGTCACGGTGACAACTTTGGTAGGGTCTACCGCTATTCCATCTCCAGATATAACATGTCCAAGAAATCTAACTTCCTTCAACCAAAACTCACACTTGTTGAACTTGGCATATAGTTGATGTTCTCTGAGCTTCCCAAGTACCAAACGCAAATGCTCCTTATGTTCCTCTCCATTCTTCGAGTAGAGCAGAATATCATCAATGAACGCCACAACGAACTTATTCAAAAACTCCATAAACACTTTGTTCATCATGTTCATAAAATAGGCAGGTGCGTTAGTCAGACCAAATGACATAATGGTGTACTCATATAGCCCGTACTCTGTGGTAAAAGCTATCTTAGTTATATCCTGCTCTCGAATCTTCAGTTGGTTGTACCCTGATCGCAGATCGATCTTGGAAAACACCTTAGCTCCTTACAGCTGGTCAAACAAGTCATTTATCATCGGCAGTGGGTACTTGTTCTTGATCATCACCTCATTCAATCATCGGTAATCAACAACCATGCTCAACGATCCATCCTTCTTGTCCACTAGAAGTACTGGTGATCCCCAAGGTGACGAACTTGGGCGAATATAGCATTTATCCAATAACTCCTTAATCTGCTTCTTAATTTCCTCTAAATCCTTTGCGGGCATTATGTATGGTCTTTTAGATATTGGCCCTGTGTCTGGCAAAAGCTTGATCAAAAACTCAATGTCTCTATCCGGTGGCATGCCTGGCAACTCTTCTAGAAATACGTCCGGGAAATCCTTCACCACTGGTAATTCCTCCTGTACAACTCCTGATAAGGAATTTACTTGAGTCCTATTCGGCACATGCTGGGATACATACTTGATCCTTCTTCCTTCTGGGGTGGTAAGCAAAATCGACTTACTACCGCAGTCAATGTTCCCTCCATACTTCGATAACCAATCCATGCCTAATATCACATCCAGCCCTTGTGACTCCAATACTATTAGGTCTGAGGGAAACAGGTAGTTACCAATCCTTAATGGTAACTGATCACACCATAGGCTAGCCATATACTCTGCTCCTGGCGAGGTTACTAACATGGGTGACCTAAGGACATGGGTTGGCAATTCAAACTTATCCACAAATCCCCTTGATATGTATGAATGCGATGCACCAGTATCAAAAAGAACGATTGCAGTAAATGACTTAACCATAAACTTACCTATTACTGCATCGGGTTGCGCTTCAACCTCCTCCATGCTAACGTGGTTCACTTGTCCCTTATTGAAAGGGTTGGGCTTCTTCCCAGAGCTTACATTGCCATTCCCATTCTTTGCTTCATAACACTCTGTGGCATAATGTCCATTCTTCCCGCACTTGAAACAAGTAATGTGACTTAGATCCTTCTTGGCGGGTGTTGCTGGGTTGGAACGGTTATGTCCATTGCTTACTCCATTACCATTCCCGTTCTTGGAGCTACTATGGTTGTGCGATATCCCTCCATTGCGGTTGTGACCTCCATGGTTATGTTGAAGGGGTCCTCCCGAGTTCAGGGTCTCTGGTGAGCTCTAGAATTGTACTTCCCTTGTCCATACTTCCTTTTGCGGTTGTCAATCAGCTGTGGCTTCCCTTCAGTCATGACAGCTCTATCTACCATCCCCTGGTAGTTATTAAAATTTGCCACCATCAACTGCATGCTCAGCTCATCATTCAGTCCTTCCCGAAACTTCTCCTGTCATGCTTAGCTGCATCTGGGGAATAACATGCTAGCTTACTAAAGTCATCCATATACTGGCCAACGGTGCGTCCTCCTTGGTGTAAGTTGCGAAACTCGCACTTCTTCATGGTCATAGCTCCTGCTTATACATGGGCAGTGCGAAAAGCTTGCTGAAACTGTTCCATGTAACAGTGTCTATGGGGTAAGTGGCTGTGAAATTCTCCCACCATGATGCTGCGGGTCCATCAAGCTGATGTGCGATGAAACGCACTCTCTCCGCATCTGTGCATCCTGCAGTGGTCAGCTCCCTTCCAATCTTCCGGAGCCAATCATCTGCAACTATCGGCTCGGTGCTACTGGAGAACACCGGCGGATTCAGCCTTAGAAAACAGGCTATGTGATCAACGGGTGGTGGTGGTGGTGGGTTATTGTTGTTGTTGTTCCCCTGATTCCGATTCTGGACTAGTATCTGCATCAATGCATTCTGCTGCTGGATCAACTGAGTGAGCTCCGGTGGGAAGGAAAACCCATTGTCGCATCTCGGAGGCATCTGCTGGGTTTAGAAAAGGTGAGAAAATAGAATAGAATGAGGTCTAGGGGGAAAATACCCATATGCACAAGAGACAAACACAAACATAACACTCAGTCAATCAATCAAGGGCATACAATCGGTCTAACTGACGTTACAAAAGTGCTCGGACTATACTATATACATGGGGGAATACTACTACTGTTATGGTGGTCGACTAGAAAAATTGATCGGTCGAAGACTCCATGATATGTGCTCCAGCTTCATCAACATAGTCATCATCACTATCGTCGCGGTCCGAGTCAGTTTCGTCGATGATGATGTAGTTCTCCGGGCAAGTGGAATTGTCGTCTTCTCCTCCTGGCGCGGGATCTCCCATGAATACTCCGATCTTCCTTGTCAAGTCGTCATTTTTCTCCACTAGTATGACGATTTCCTCCTCATAGTCTTCGCGTGTAGCCTTGAGTTCTTCCTCCATCTATGTGATCCTGGTCATTGCCTTATTCAGATGCATCATGCCTGCGCACATCTGATTCTCCTGGCGGCGAATGTGCTGGTTTAACTCCTGGATGAAAGCTGCAATAGATCTATCCTTCTTGGTGTTGATCATCTCCCATTGTTCATCTCGGCGCCCACAAATATGGTAGATAGTATCCTTGAGATCCTTGTGGTAGACTTCTCCAGTGCGTCCCATGGTGATGTGAGCTACCATACTCTTTCCTAGACTCCAAGTTGGTGCATCAAAGGAAAACTATATGGGCTCAGTGACTGGCATGAAGATCCTTCCTGGAACTTGAACTTAAATCATCCAATGCTCCTCTTCTGATAAAGTGGCATTGTAAGTCCCAGTGAAGCTTGGTATTCCGATGTTCAGGTACCTAGTAACTTCCTTCAAGTGGCGTCCAAAAGGGGTGTCTTCATCCGGTTGTGTAAACTTGTTCCTTGAATCCGCCATCCTAAAGAGTAGAAAATGGAGAGGAGTCAGAAATGAGAAGAGAGTAGTGATCTAGGGCTTTTGCTTAGTGGTCATGTCCTACAGTGAGTGTGTGCTCTGATACCATCTTGTAGCAACCAGACCTCAAACAGTCTGACAGCTGTGAATCAGTGTCATCCCTGGATCGGTAATGCTGACACGCACAGTAGTTGAAGGATTTATAATAGAGTAGCAATCACACACTTATTACATCGAATGTCTTAAAAGAGAACTTATTACAATAAATATGGCTTAAGGCCATCTAAAACGATATCAGCGGGAGGCTTGGAAGATAAAGCGTGTCCATCAACTCCAACGGCATCACTGAGTGAAAGACCACGACCTAAGGCTCCTTACTCGTCGTCTGGAAAGTCTACGACATGATACGTTGCAGCCTGAAAACGGGGAGCGCATTGAATATGCTGGCAATGTAACACAAGAGAGTAATGAAACAGAAATATTGCTATCACTACATGCATATATGGCTGGTGGAGGCTGTATGGTTAACATGTTTTGCGAAAAGCCAATTTTTCCCTACAACAAAGGAATACATTTTATTTAACTATCATGGTAGTTGTTAAACATTGAGAAGGTTCCTCCAACTCAATCCCAATTAAGCAATCATCATTAAACCCAATCCAAATTTATAATAAGAGTGATTAGATCCACATGATAATCTAAGAACTTGATACTCAAGATGTCCATACCCGGGGTCACGGCTAACCATGATTTGTTTATACACTCTACAGAGGTTTGCGCACTTTTCCCCACAAGACTCGAATACATCCATGATCGGAGATTCGAGAGACAGTCTTTATGAAGCATTAACTCTCTACTCTGGATAGACAGTACCATCTACAAACCACTACATCTGCTAGTCTACCTCTTCGAGAGCTTCACGCAACTTACTCAACCATGCTAGAGCCCATAATGGCTTGTGGCTGCACACAGATGTTTCTAGCATGAATAGTCTTATGATCTCTTTGAGCCTGGCTGGCGGGCCGTAGGATGATCACACGGGTCCTCCGGGATATCCTAGGACAACACTGGATTCTCCAAGTGCCCACAAGCAATCCACCCAGATGTGTATTTAAGTTGCCACCTTAAGTTGAACCATTAATTAACAAACTCACAACTGTCATGGAATACACTCAACCCCAATCCATGTCTACGAGCATAGCATTGCAATATAAGCATAACGTAATAGTAACTCCCAATGTTTGAATGCAGGGCAATAGGTTCCTACCTCATGAATTACTTCCCAATACCCACAATTTAATCAGATCCTAAAGATGCAATTGTGTGAGGATTGATCTAATGCAATAAAACTGGGTAGTAAAGAGATATGATCAAAGTTTTACTTGCCTTCCTGATGATCCGCGAAACCTAGAGACTCGTAGTAACACGCTTCACACTCCGAGTACTCTATCGCAAACAAACAAACAAACAATAAGCATTCAAACAAGAGCACGGGTAAAACTCAAATAAGAGATCTAACCAGAAAGTTCAACTTAAGAACTCCGGTTTGCCAAAAAAATCAAATCAAACGAAGCAACGAAACTCAAATGGCGAAAGAAACAAGATCCGATTACTAATCTGGACTAAAGTCAAATTTTACAGTAACAAAATATTGTTCAAGTTGGTCAAAAAGAAAGAGCGCTTCGAGACGAAGACCTAGGCCCTTGAATCGCTTGATTCCGATAAACGAGCAAAAAGTTATACTAGAACGAAAATCGGATCAGAAATCGCGATCAGAAATAATCGTGAAAAATCCTAGAAAAAGAAAAACTGACGAACAGACTAATGAACGAACATTCGTTATCTGCGGCTAAGAGGCGAAAACCGTTCGTTAAAACGAACGTACGAACGAACGTCCGCTATTTAATCGAACCGAGAAAAACCGAACCGATCTAATAAAAAATGAATCCAGGGTTCTAAAAAAACCAATCGAACCGAAAAAACGCAGTTAACCCGTGAAAAGCGGCGGCTCCGGCGGGGTGGGTGACGGCATCGGGCGGTGGCGGGGTGACGGCAGCGGGTGGCGGAACGGGGCGGTGACGCGGGCTCGGGCCGCGGGGCGGTGGCGCTAGGGTTTGGGCGGCGGTGGTGGCTGGGTGGGCTCGGGTTCCGGGCCCCCGGCTTATAAGACCAGCCGGGCGGAGTCCCGGTCGGACACGGCCGGTTAGGCGGTTCCTTAAAAAAACAATTCCGGCGTGCAGAAAAAGAAAGAAAAAGAGTACTAAACGGACTCCAAAAATTCCGAAATAAATTTTAACCGTCCTCTAAAATTCTACCGGACATGGTGAACATTTATTTGGGCCTATAGTGCAATTTGGAAAAATGCATATTTTTCCTATGCAAATAAAATAGCAATAAAATCCGAATAAAATCAAATATTAGATTATAATATTTTTAATCAAATATTTCATTTATTTTGGAGAAGTCATATTATCTCCCCTCATATATTTTAATATGGAATATTTTCAGAGAGAAAATAATTAAAACCAATGATCCTTTTTTATATTTGATAAAATACAAACACGAAAACAGTGAAATCCCCAACTCTCTTCGTGGGTCCTTGAGTTGCTTAGAATTTCGAGGATCGCAAATCGAAAAGCAATAAAATATGATACGCATGAATGATCTATGTATAGGTTTAAAAGCATGGCAAAGTGCAACAAACAACACTACAAATTAAGTGGAGTTCAATATGCAACAAGTTGCATATTGAAGAAACGCCACGTTTAATTATTTAGTTCACTCTTGTTTATGCTACTCAACAATATTAAATGTTATTAAACATGGCAAGGGCTGAAGCATATGAAAACTACCCATCTAGGCAAGTTTAAAAGAGGCCGGAACAACAAATAACAATTCCGTAAAATCCCCATATGCATATTTTAAATTTGGACCTGTTCTGATCTAAATACAATATTATTGTTGTTAAACATGCAAAGTAATGCCACCATGTTAAACTAGGCATTTTCCCACCCCATTTACATATAAAGTTTATTAAATTCGGAGCTATGGTTGATTAGTTATGAAATAAATCATTTTAACATGGCATTTATGCAAATTAAAGCAAACAACAAGTTAAACATTTTAAACATGGATGAAAGTTGCATATTATGACACTAGACAAAATTCTAAGCATTTTTCATATGTGAAGGTTTTACATATGATGCATAGTTCATGATTTACTATATGCATGAAGTTGGGTTTTTCTGTAAATCTGTAAACTCTGGAATAATTAGGAAAATCGTCCTGGCAAGAAAAAACACACAATTGGCCGAATCTGCGTTCAGGCCAACAGGAACAGGAGCTGGGGGAGGCCGCTCACCATGGGCTGAGGCCTAGGTCGGTGGAGACAGGTCGGCGGATATGGCGGCCCACGGCGTAGGCGAAGCAGAGGAGGGCTCGCGCCGGCGACGCGACACTCGTCCACGCTGGTGCTGGACCAAGGCAACGAGGGGGGGCAGCGTTGGTCGTCTCGTTTGACCACGGTCGAAGCAGAGGACACTACTAGAAAAAGGGCTACCAATGGCGCACCTAATTTGGCCATTAATGGCGCATTAATGGTGCGCCATTACTAGCACGCCATTAGTAATATTTACTAATGGCGCACCACTGGTGCGCCATTAGTATCTGGTATACTAATGGCGCACCATCGGTGTGCCATTAGTATAGGGCACAGTGCGCCATTAGTATGCCTCCCAGGGGCCATGTATAGCCAGGTGCTTTGGCATACTAATGGCGCACCACAACGTGATGCGCCATTAGTAACCTCGGCATACTAATGGCGCACTGCTTAGGGGTGCGCCATTAGTATCCTCTGGAATACTAATGGCGCACTGTTATGTGATGCGCCATTAGTATGAATATTAGGTTTTTTTTATTTTTCAATTTTCTGTTTTTTTGCACAGGTTACAAAATGTATAATTGGACAAAATATAGACATCACACATCAACAACAGATTCATCGAATACAATAGAAGATTAGTCTCTGAATACAATTCATCATATTAGTCTCCGAATACAATTCATCATATTAGTCTCCGAATTGAAAAGACCGAACAAAGATAGAACATTATATTACAAGTCTCGAGACCGCGAGTAGCGAGTTTGTCTTCACATTACAAGTCGATATCGATCATCTAAACTACCATCACATAGAAGAGAGCTGCGGTCATCACGATGAGCATCATCACGATGAAACTCGTCTTCATCCGGTTCCTCCAACGCTCCCTCCCCTCTCGCGCTAGATAGCGGGCGTATCTAGATTCGGCCTCGGCCCTAGTGGTGTACCCTTTGTAACTGTTTCCGCTGAATTGGTGAACCTGTCTCCGACACTCCTCCCAGTCGTCGTAGACTCCGGGAACCTTACCCTTGTACACGACATACGACGGCATCGCTATGCACTAGCCAAACGAAACGTTAGTACCAATTCACAGACAATACATAAGCAATATATAAGTATGCCATAGAACGATCGGAAGAGAAAAGCAAGACATTAATAGCATCGATTACATCTAAGTTGAACGACTCTCGAAACCAAACAAACATACTACAAGTTCATTAAAGTTTAATTACAACATGAGCCAATCGATGTTTCAGAACTAGACACATCATCACTGCTTTCGACTCGACTCAAGGGGCCGGAACATGGATGAAGCCGCCGTCTATCGTGGGAGTCATGAAATTACGGGCGTTGTCATCCTGCATTTGTAGCATTCCGTCTATCTCACTGTTGGACGGTTGATTTCTAAGGTAGAAATGCCCCAAGGTACGAAGGACATCTTGATGGATGATTTCTGCAAACTCCGACTGGATGCGAAAGAATTCTTGTCTGATGTCCGCGTCCTGGATTGCCGACACGCTCGCGGCCCAATCTTTGAGTTTACTCGGTAGCAGAAGTTGATGATGGTCCCGTACGATCGCCCGCATGTGATGGATGGCGTAGTAGGCACCCTTCTGACCGCCAGGCGACTGCTTGACGCAGCAGAACGTCGTATTGTGGGAGAACACGTGCTTGCTGTACTTACGAATAAGCCTGTTGAAGGTGCCTCCAGATTGGGCGTAGCCGGGGAGAACATCATCAAGAACCTTCTTGACATTTGTGTAGTCTACGTTCGACTGACGGTCCGGGTCGAAATACGTGGCCATGGAATATTTGGGGCTTAGGAGGATGAGCGTGCAATGTGTGTCACTGCAGAAAACACGGAATGTTAAAAGAAAAACGATCGAAATCTAAGAATTCGTATATTACGGGACGGTTGAGGGGAGGACTTACTCGGGAAAGTAAGGCACGAGGAAGTTATCCTTATCTGGGTTTGCCAGAATGACGCCTTCGAGGTAAGAACTCGCGACTTGCCGGTCCCCAGCGCTGCCCAAGATCTTGGCACGCATGTAGAAGGGGTCGACTATCACGATGTCCGGGGTCTTGTCGCGAATGATCCGTATCTCCATACTCAGCGAAAATAGCCGAACAAAGGTGTAGTGCAGCGGATGAAGGTTCAACATAGCGTGGATGTCATCAAACCGCAGGACGATCATACCCCCGATGGAGTTATCCACAAAGCCCTTGCCCTCTGGCACCTTGGCCATGAAAACCGGGTATGCCACATCCTTCTCTCTGAGACGCCGCTTCTCCAAAGCAAGAACACTGTCATGCAGACTCCGCATAGAACCGGCTGCAACATCGAGCATATTTCTCGGTAGCATCGGCCTACCCGCCACATGCACCTTCCTCATTAAATCCTCAGGTGAAGGTGGCCCGTCCTGAGCATGGATCGTACTCGGTGCTGGCTGGCCTGCACCCTTGTTTGTCTTTATTTTGCGTGCCTTCTTCTTCTCCTGTAATGGGACCGAGTTCTGCTCACAGACCGCCTTCTTGAGTGTGTTGGGGCTGAGAATATTTCGCACCTCGCCTATCTGAGGATCGGTGAAGTCGGCAGCTGGAGGCGTCTCCTGAGAGCTGAACAGCAGACGACGCCTGTTGCAACTTGGCTTCTCCGTGGTACCAGCTAGATCGCGCACGTCTTTTGTTGGGTTGAGTTCTTGAGAAGGAGGCCCCATGAAGTCGCCACCGTACCCATGATCGGCATAGTACTGATCGACGTTGCCGAATGTATCGTCGTCGTCGTCGTTCTGATCCTGTGCCATATGCATGTTTGGATCCAGTGGCATAGGGATGTCCGGCACCGTTGCGGCGGTCTTGCCATGGGGCCGACTTGGCGCCAGCACGACTGGCGGTGTTGTCTTTGGGGTGGTGTCCCCCGCCCCCAAACGAATCTGGCTCTTCGGCCAAAGCAGGGGCCAGCCGATCAGGCAGGCATTAAGGGTCATCACGTCATCATCGTCGGCCCCGACGGGTCGAATCGGAGGTAGCAACTCGTCGCAGCCTGGCAGCACCCGAACCAGTTGAACCCTAAACAAGTTGGGTGGCATCTGGGTACCGTGGAACAAGGGGTTGCCCGGTTGAACGATTTTGCCCTTGGCGACATCGACCAACTCGTTGTTCACGAAGTGCAGGAGAGTGCACGGAACGTCGGCGGCGCCCTGCGAAAACATGTAGGGCGTCAGGGATGCCCAGTCAAAGGCAAGGAGATGAAGTCCTCGGCCGAGAGAGGCTTAATTAGTTACCGTGATGATGGCGTCGAGCTCGGCTAATGTCGAGGCACCGCCAACGGCGGGCGTGCAGTTGACGGAGGGGCCGCTTGCTGCAGAGGTGTCGGCCGGCGTACACACGGGTGCATTAAGCTCCCGTGCCAGCGTTGGTGATACCAATGCCGCCTCCACCGGAGACACCAATGGCCCCGGCATCGCGTTCTGCGAGTTGCTGGCTGTGAAGCTAGGAATCGGGGGCGGCCCCTGTTGGCCGCCCGCAATCCACGCACTCAACCCCGAGATCAAGGTAGACACAATGGCGGTGATCGTCGCTCCGAGTTGTTGTTGCACTTGCTCATGGACAATCTCCGGAATCCGTGCCACCTGTGCCTTGAGTTCTTGAACCTCGCGCGCCTGGCTTTCCGAGCTGGTCTTTTTCTCCTTTCGCCCACCAGTGTTATAGTATGACCCCCATTTTGTCGACAAGCCTTTGTCGGCCACACGACCAGCTGACGTCGACTTACTGAGCTTATCCTTGTTCTTCATTACATTCAACGCCCTATTTAGAGTGGTGTCCCAAGGGTTGCTCTTAGTCGACCCCGCGCTACTGCTTTCAGTCGCCTGCGGAAGGAATGTGAACCATTTAGAAATTTGGCTTCATTAATTAGAATGCAACCATATGGAGCTAATTACGCGGGGGTGTATTCCTTACCAGAACAAGCTCAAGCGCCCTGGTCTTTGGATCCGTGGTAAGCTCCTTTGTTTTCGGGTCCTTCTTGTACCGGGCCCTGACATAGTTCCTGGTCTGCTTGTCACCGTATTTATCGAAGAGGGGCGGTAGGCCTTGCTCGGCACGGTCCGCCTCCTCCTTGTCCCATATAGGCTCCGCCACTCTATAACCGCCGGGACCGAGTGTGTGTTCCCCTAAGTTCAGCTCCCGCATTTCTTTCCCCCACTGACTTGATTGGGAGTGTGCGGTGCTCGAGCATTGATCTTGAAGTCGTTGTAGTCATCTTCGGTGATCGAAGGATTTTTCTCCTTGATCTTCTCATAACTCTCACCTTTCTCGATCATTCTCTTCACATTGCTTTTCCAAGTAGACAGGGCCTTGCTCATCTTCGTGAGGGCAGCATTGTTCACTTTATTCCCTTTGAGGCTTGTGTTTTCAAATTCAGCGGGGAACTTGTATCGTTCGTGCAGCTTCGTGAAGAGGAGGTTGCGCAAATTCCCTCGGTCAGGATGCCTCAGGTTCTCGGTGTTGATCGAGACGGTGCTCTGGAGAATGCACCCGAGCTGAAGCGAGTACCCCTTGACTATTCGTTCGGGCGCCGTTGGATTCCCGTCGGAGTCCACTTCAGTAACTTCCTCCTTGAGGGTGCGGAGCACGGTCGGGCACCGGTCCTTCCGTTGCCTCTTCTGGCTGCCATCTGTGCGTGCGCCGCCATCATCAGTGGTGGCATCCTCGGCGGCACCATCAGTGGTGGCATCAGTGGGGTCATCCTCGGCGGCACCATCAGTGGTCTCAGGATCGGTGGGGAAGGCGGTGCCCTCATACAAGTGAGGTTGTTCCTCCATCTCCTGGGACAGCTCCCAGAATGCCTTGCCGCCCGAACCCCCGGCCTCATCGTTGTGGGCCATGTTTCTCTCTAAATAGAAACAAAGTTTGGTCAAAAAGTTGTTTATTGTCAAGGAACAAGATCATGGTCTCATCATTTAGGGTTTGTCGACACCGAGGCATCCTAAAATCTAAGCTTTTATCATTGAGGGTTTTTCGACGCCGAGGCACCCTAAAAGCCATGCATTAGTCACAAGTACCCCGGGGCACTTGATCCTACTTAATTAACTACTAAGATACCCCAGCCCATGCATTAGTCACAAGTACCCCATATGTCCTATTTTTAGCAAAGTCATGCTAAAATTCACGGAAAATTTCAGCATGACCTTTGCTGAAAATAGGACATATGGAGTACCCGAATTTGCCGGAACGGAAGTTAATCGACATTCCGGCAAACTCAAGGGCCTCTCGGGGTACCTGCAAATTCATCACCACACACTGGTCAGAGACAAAACCCAGCAAACTAGCAAAATCATCACAAATTGTTTTCTGTAAAAGATGATCATCATCTTTACAGGTCTTTCTCAATGTGATCACAAGTAATTCAGAGGCATCACAAGTAATTCAGAGCAAAGAAACAGCTTAATACATGCCTCAGCTTATCAACAGTCATTACTTGTCAAATACAGAAGAAGGAACAATTTATTTGTGACATAGTTACAAATGATGATAGAATAAAGCAAACACCATACACTAGCCTAAAAACAAGTGAAGTTTCACCCATATAAGAACAAGTGAATTCTAGTCACATCGAACCTGAAAGAGAATGCAAAATGCTACTTGGTATTTTCAATCTGGATACAACATAAATAGTGTTGGAATCTTGGTAATACACTAGTTCTAGAAGAAGTACAGACATATACATCCATCTAATTCTACATGAAGTTGACAGAAATATGCATGAACCATCTAGCATCCAAACATATATCCGGAGGACTTGAGGATTCTTTAGTCCAAACAATACATGAACAGCTTCCGATATGCTTTTCTATAGACAAGACATGTTTGCAGCAGAGTGATGTGATTTTATGTATATACTAATTTCTGGACCAGCCTAGTAATAGTTTTTATGGGATCGTCACTAACAATCATAGCACCAGCTTGTTTATTTAATGATGGCATTGTTGCTGCATCTACTTGTTGTACTACCAAACTATCTTGGTTTTTAAAACTTAAGTTGCATAGTTTAGTAGTAGTTACCATGATATTGGCAATCAATTCTCTGTTTTCCACTATGGTCATGTCATTATTGCTGATAGTGAAACTCAGGTTATTCCTTTACTCAAGTAGGCAGTGGGTGTTCAGCCTATTAAAAACAAAATATATCTATTGATCCTTTCTTGATTACATAGTCTATCAATAGAAGTAACTTCTTGTATCAATATTGTGGTCAAAATCTTTAATAAGCTGTGAATATTGATATCTTTTCCCCACAGAGCACAAATGCTCAATCATTTTAAACAAAAAGTACTCCTTCCTGTCCTTGTCTGAAGTTAGGCCCCGTTTGATTGCTCCGTTTTTTCTAAGTATTTTGAGAATACTACAGTATTTGATATTACCATAGTTTTATTTACTATGGGGTGTTTGGCTGCCACTAAAAATGATGCTTTTAATACTGCGGTATTTGCAAAACCTTGGTATTTTCTCTGTTTTAAAAGAAGAGCTCTGGACCTCTTTTTATAAAACTGAGCTAGCGAAAGAAACGCCTCCATGCCCGACCACTGATCCCTGCCTCCCGTTATCGCCCGGGGTCACTAGGCCCTCCTACTTGTAATTATTGTTAATTTGCAGTTCCTAGCTAGACATAATGTTGTCCCTAACTGTCCCTAGTCTGTTCAAAAGCTATGATGGATCATTTTCTGATTGACTAATATTGGTGCAAATCAGGTTAGTCCTCAGCAGTTACCAACTAAGTCTTTTTGTCCTTCTTTTCTGCAAGTTCAGGTGGGATCTTGTTCAGCAATCACCACACCAATAAGAAAGAACAGAGGACAGTACACAAAATCGTTTGCTAATTCTCAGAATCTCTGCAACAATGCCTTAGTCAATATTCTTGCTTGATACAATTGTTCTTGGAATAATATATCAACAAAGAGAAACTCCCCACACATTTGATCTTGGTACAGACACAAGTGAAAGAATCTGTTATATATATTGGCCATAGCATATTACTAGAATTTACAATAATCATCACTCACAAGCTTACACCAGAACAGACCAAGCAACACTACTGAATAACACACCAAGCAGTCACAGTCAAACCTTACACCAAATGCTCATCACGACATGAGCATAGACGATGACCACAGTTCCACATAACGAAAAAATAAGTCTGTCAAGGCAACACGACCGACATTTAGAAAGGTAAAAAAATAGCATCTAGCTATCATCACCTAACAGCACCACGAGCACTCCAACGACTCATGAGAGCAGAGAGATGGAGAGAGCAGAGAGAGAGAGGGGGGGATGATACCTTGACGAGCTCCCCTGATGGCGTGGGTAGTAGGGTCGGAGCAGTGTCCCGGGAAGAACTAGGCACACGCGGTCCGAGGTGCGTGCAGCCTGCGCGCGAGAGGAACCAGCATCATCAGCATAATCGAATCGAACAAAGGGGGAGGGGAGGAGAAGAGGACCTTGCGAGACCTTCAATGGCGGGGTCGCGGGAGAGAAGAAGCACGCAAGGGCGGCAGGGCGGCGGCGTCGGCGTCGAGGGCGGCGGGGCGGCGGCGTCGGCGTCGAGGGCGGCGGGGCGGCGGCGTCGGGAGAGGAGAGGGGAAGGGGATCGAGGGCGAGGGGCTCGGGCAAGGGAGAGAGAGGGGATCGAGGGCGAGGTCTCGGGCGAGGGAGAGAGAGGGGATCGATACGAAGTAGGGGGGCACAATACTAATGGCGCACCACCCCTCGGTGCGCCATAAGTATATACATGCTAATGGCGCACCTCGACCTGGTGCACCATTAGTATTTTTTTATATCCGCTCGAGCCAACAGGTTATCTCCCACCTGACCTTATCCACATCAACTCCCCTCTACTAGCTCGATTGGTCAGGTGCTAGTTCTCACACCAGGAGGTCTTGGGTTCGATTCCCAGGCTCCACAAAATTTTTTTTATGCATTTAAAATGCTGTTTGATACTTATTTGTGTTTAAATATGTTCAAACTTGTTTAAATCAAAACAGTAATTTTTTTATAAGACAGTAATAATTTTTTAAAAAATATCATCAAATAGTAATGCCGGTGGAGCGGGGGAGGGTGCGGGGGGTCGGTGGCGGCGGTTGAGTAGGGGAGGGGTGCGGGGGGTCGGTGGCGGCGGTTGAGTAGGGTAGGGGTGCGGGGGGTCGGCGGCAGCAAATGAGTAGGGGAATCGAGGGTGCGGGGGGTCGGCGGCGGCGGCCGGTGGACCGGGGGGTGCTCGGCGGCAAGGGGGACTGGATCTGGCGAGGTGGGATAGCGATCGAGATGGAGGGGGATCGAGATCGAGTGTCCATGAAATTTAAAAATATTCATGATAGTTTAAAAAGTGCCCATGAAATACAATCGAGAAATGAAGGCTACGATTTAAATACAATCGATCTTAGCTAGCTATCTGTTAACAATCTTCTTGCCCTTCTTTTTAGCAAATGGAGTTCTTCTGTGGAACGGACGTCCTTTAGGTAGGGTGGTCCTGCTTCTTCTTGTGGTGTATGCTGCTACTTCATCATCGTCGTCATGTTCGATCCTCGGGTCGCCGTACTTGTCGAAGTCTTGCTCATTGGCTACTCCATCCATTCCGATGATCTTCCTTTTGCCTCTCCTCACGACAACACGACTGGTCTTTGACGGGTCGGTAATGAAGAAGCATTGGTCCACTTGGGAAGCTAGTACCCATGGCTCATTTTTCGCGGTGACGTTTGCGCCCGCGGTCTTGGATTTGGCTTCGGGTATAACCATGGTGGTGAAATACCGGTCTTCTTTTAGGACGCTCTTGGCCCATCTGACACGGAACATCGGGACCTTCTCTCCAGCGTAGCTTAGCTCCCAGATCTCCTCGATCCTTCCGTAGTATCTGTCCTTGTCGTTACCGGTGTAGGATTCCATCGTTACCCCGGAGTTCTGATAACCATCGCTCTTTATGTCCTTGGCCTCGGTGTAGAATGTGTAGCCGTTGATATCGTACGCCTCATAGGTCATCAGGTTGTGCTCCGCGCCCTGTGACAAGGCGAATATGAGTTGTTCTTCCGCGGAAGAATCCTCATGTAAAGGGTACGACAGAAGCTTCTGCTTGAACCAACGCGTGAAAAATGAGTTGTGCTCTTTGAGTATATCTCCGTCCGTCCTCTGTTGGCCTCGGTCATTGTACGTCTTCTTAATAAAGGTTTTGTGCTCTACCACCCAAGGATCGACCACGTCTATGTGTTGTAGCGCGACTAGGTTTGCTCTTTCAAAGTCGGCGAGTCGACCCTCGAAGTCGACATGCATTTCGCGGCGACCCTCACGGTGACCCCATCCAGCGAGCCTGTCGAGGTGCCTGTTGACGGGCAGACCAACGGGGTTCTCGATGCCTATATAATTCATGCAGTACGAGATGCACTCTTCGGTCAAAAAGCCCCTGACTATGCTTCCCTCTGGACGTGACATGTTGCGAACGTATCCTTTGATGACACCATTCATCCTTTCGAACGGCATCATGCTGTGCAGGAACGTCGGCCCGAGTTGGATGATATCCTCCACTATATGGACCAGCAGATGCACCATAACGTCGAAGAATGCGGGCGGGAAGTACATCTCAAGATCGCATAGTATCACCACGATCTCTTCCTGTAGCCTTCTGAGTTGCCTCACGCCAATCGACTTCCGAGAGATGACGTCAAAGAAGTTGCATAGGCCAAATAGTGTTTCACGGACGTGCGCGTCCATGATCCCATGGATTGCAACTGGAAGTATCTGCGTCATCAGCACGTGACAGTCGTGAGACCTCATCCCGCTGAACTTCTGCTTCGCTGGGTCTAGGTATCTGCTTATCTTCCCCGCGTAACCGTAAGGAAGTTTTACTCCTAGGAGGCAGGTGAAAAACTGCTCGATCTCCTCCTGACTTAGAGTGAAGCACGCGGGAGGGTAGTCATTTCCGGTCTTCTTGGCCTTTTTGCCTTTGCGATGACTTTCTGTGTCCTGCTTGGCCTCATCATCATCATCATCATCATCATCATAATCATATATAGCGTGAAGCTCCTGCCTGATGCCCATTGATTTCAAGTCTGCCCTTGCTTTCGGCCCATCTTTGGTCCTCTCTGGCATGTTCAGCAGGGTACCAAGCAGACTCTCGCACACGTTCTTCGTGATATGCATGACATCAAGGCTGTGAGGCACACGGTGGATCTTCCAGTACGACAAGTCCCAGAAAATAGACCTCGTTTTCCATACCTTCAGCAGCGGCTCTGGCGCCTTTTGCTTCTTTCCCGGCAGTGGGCAGTCTTTCCAATTTTTCAACAACTTGTCTATTTCCTCGCCGCTCCTCGTACACGGGCGTTTTCGGGGTTCGGTTTCACCATCGAACAGATCCTTGCATTTCCTCCACGGGTCATCGTCGCGAAGCCACCTTCGATGTCCCATGAACACGGTTTTCGAAGACCCGGGATCTCTATCTAGCTGGCGATACGTTGTGTCATCCATGCACCGTACGCATCCAGAAAATCCATGGACTACCTGCCCCGCGAGATATCCGTAACCGAGATAGTCGTGCACCGTCGTGAGCAGTGCGGCTCTCATAGGGAAATATTCTTTCTCTGCGGCGTCCCACGTATTGGCTGGCGTTTTCCACAGCGTGTCTAGCTCCTCCTTTAGCAGCCCCAGATACAGATTGATGTCGTTCCCTGGTTGTTTCGGCCCTTCAATTAGCATACTCATGTGAATGTACTTCCTCTTCATGCACAACCAGGGGGGAAGGTTGTACATCCACACAAACACAGGCCAGGTGCTATGTGTGCTTCTCTGGCTGCCAAACGGATTGACTCCATCGGTGCTCGCACCCAGCACGATGTTCCTTGGATCCTTCCCAAATTCTGCGTATTCAAAATTCAACGCTTGCCACTGGCTCGCATCCTTAGGGTGACTCAGCATCTTGTCTTTTTTATCTATCTCCGGATCATTTACGTCATCTTCTCGCTTCTTCTCCTCCCTATCCGCGTGCCAACGGAGGAGCTTTGCTACCTTAGGATCCGCGAAATACCGCTTCAGACGAGGAGTGATCGGAAAGTACCACACCACTTTTCGAGGAGCTTTCTTCCTCTTCTTGTATCGAGTGACGCCGCACACCGGACATATGGTAGACTCCGCGTGCTCGTCCCGATAAATGATGCAATTGTTCATGCAGACATGGTATTTCACGTGCGGTAAATCCAGAGGACACACGATTTTCTTCGCCTCCTCCAAACTGGTCGGGCACTTGTTCCCCTTTGGAAGACGTTCGTGCCAGAATGACATGTTCTCGTTGAAGCATGCGTCGGTCATTTTGTGTTTTACCTTTATCTCCAGAGCCATGAGCGTTACATTCAGGCGGGTATCCTCGGGCCTGCATCCTTCATACAATGGAGTAACCGCGTCTAACTCAAGTTGATCCACCTTGGCTTTCTCTCAGGCGGCAGCTCTTGCGTTATCCGTCTGCTTGAGAAGCAGCTCTTGAATATAAGGGTCCTGCACCCAGCCCATCGATGGTCCACCGTTGTCTGCTCCGCCGGCATCATTATCTTCATGATCATGCCCGTCGTCTGCTCCGGCATCTTCCTCATCACCATGTCCTGCATCTTCTACATGATGACTGTGTACAGCATCACCGTCGTGATCATCTCCTGGGGATTCTTCGTCTTCTCGCCCGCCCGAGCCGCGGTGGTTGTCTTGCTGCCCTTCCTCATTTCTTGCCCGGCCCCCATGGACGGCTTCGTAGTCATCTTCATCACCTTGCCACCGATAGCCATCCATGAAACCACGCAAGAGCAGGTGGTCCCGCACCTGCCAGGAATCCGGGTACGCAATAAGGCTCTCCAGCTTGCATCTTCGACACGGACATCTTATCTCCGTCTCGTTCTTTTGAAGCATCTCGGCCTTCGCGGACCTCAAAAACCTATTCACGATGCCTTCGGTCCTCGTGCGGACCATGGTTGCCTGCGGGGTAGAGCAAAACAATATTTTAGAACCAAGAAAAAATTTGGCATGACTTTCCCTAAAAATAGGACCAAAAAGAATGATAATGCCAAAATTATCGCCGAAACAGAAATGAATCAACATTCCGGCAAAATATTGGCAACTATCGCATTTCAAATACCGGTACACCTCCAACCACAAACACATATGCAACACCACAAACATATGCAACACCACGAACATACATAGATCTAGCTAGGCCATAAAAAGTGCATGTGCACATTGTTGTAGGGAGAACAACATAAATATAGCTTCCCCCCTTACTTACCTATCAAAACAAGGTAATTTAACCACTTAATTTGAATGAATCTATGGTGGAAATGAGGTGAAAAAGAGGAGGCACCCGAGACAAGGAGGAGGTGGAGAGAATGAAGTGGGGGAGAAAGTGAGTGTGGGTAGGAGAGGCTGCCCAAAATATCTTGTTGCTGCCCACTTACTAATGGCGCACCAACAACAAATGCGCCATTAGTAATCCAGGTTACTAATGGCGCATCTACATCTCATGCGCCATTAGTAGTTTTGCAAAAAAAAGAAAGAAAAAATATCATACTAATGGCGCACTGCTTCACAGTGCGCCATTACTAGTTTGAACTAGTAATGGCGCACGATGCAGCAGTGCGCCATTAGTAGTTTTGCAACAAAAGGAATAAAAATATAATTAAAAAACAACATTAGTGGCGCACTGTGGGACAAGTGCGCCATTACTAGTTGCAACTAGTAATGGCGCACTGTGCCCGAATGCGCCATTAGTATGTTTGGACATGCGCGCTAGTTCAAAAAAAATTTTGATACTAATGGCGCACCCTTGACTAGGTGCGCCATTAGTAGTTTCAACACTAATGGCGTATCAAAAGGTGGTGCGCCACTAGTATATACTAATGGCGCACCTCTTGTCTGGTGCGCCATTAGTGTCAATCCCATCTATAGCCCTTTTTCTAGTAGTGGGACTTGGAGGCAGTGGGGCTGCATCCTCCGGCGACAGGGATGGCGCTGAGGCAGTGGAGGCGAGAGGATCTGGGCGTTGGGAGCCCATCTCCAGCGATGGTGGCGGCAGTTGGTGCTCCTAGTCAGAGAGAAAACGAGAGGAATGAGGGACAGAGGGGAAGACAAGCAGGAGAAGGACGGGAGGAGGAGGCACGGTGGCGGCGACCTGCGGCACTGGAGCGGCGAGGCGGCGCGAGGGGATGAGGCCGAGCGCTCCTGCTCGGGGCCTCCGGTAGCTTCACGACCCATTCGGGGTCGAGGGGAGAGGAGGTGGGATTCGGGCGCGTGGCGAAGAAGCAGAGGAGGAGCTCAGAGTCGAGGCTCCTGCTCGATCTGAAGGTGGTGCGAGGAAGTCCTGGACGGCGACAAAGCGGAGGAACGGCAACATAGCGCGGCAACAAGGAAGAGCTAGGCGTTGGGGAGGGTTCGTAGCAACACTAGCGAGTTCACAAGGGGCGGCGACGGCCAGGGCAGCTCAGTTCCCTGTTGAGACAGAGAGAGCACTGAGAGAGAGATGAATACGGAGGGAGGAGGAAGAACGAGGGAAGGAGGCAAAGCATGGTGCTGGACCTGTGGCCGTCGGCGGCGACGCTTGCAGGGAGGTCCGGCGACCTGGCGAACGGATCCGGGCGACGAGAAGCTCCTGGTGGCTTGCACGGGCTGCAGGAGGGAGTCGAGGGGTCGCAGGGCTGAGGCAGGGGGAGCGCAGGTAGAGGAGCAGATGCTCCTAGACAAGGGGAGGTGCAGGAGATCGGGTGTCATGGTGATCTGCTCCCCAGCGAGCACAGGCGAGGCATAGGGGATCACGAGCGCGTGGGGCTGCACTGGTTGGTCGGGGATGCAAAACAAGGAGGTGGTTGGGTCGGCCAGGTGGAGTGGATGGATTGGATCGGGGATCCCGATGAAGGGGGAGACCAGGTGGAGCTAGTGGCGGCGGAGAGGAGGATGGATGGGACAAGCCCCTAGGATCTAGGATTAGACTGATATTTATATCAGATGAATTTTGGTTAGGGGATATCATGACCCTACGATCGTAATCAAACGGCCGAGAAAATATAGGTTAGGAAGTCCAATTAAGAAAATGGAGATGTTTTATACATGTTTAGGGATGATCCGGACCCAACAGTAACGATAGTCCGGTTCGGGTTCGGGGAAGTCCCGCACACGGGCGAGGGGTCGATGCACTGTGCAAAGAGACTCTGGTTTAGGCAAGAGGGAAAATGAATAACAAGGTTGATCTCGGAACGGTCGACAAAAGCAAAGGGGGTACGCGGCAATTACGAGCAGATGCAAGTTTTAAAACAATGACGGCAACGAGTGCGGATGCAATGCGGATGATGCCATGATGAAATGCAACAAACAAATAAAACACCCGGCAACAACGGAAAACATGGAAGGCATCTGGAGCGTCGGTCTCGGGGCGTTACAACAATCATCCACTTACAAGAGATCTCGTCCCGAGATCTAAGGATGGCACCGGAGAGAAACGGAAGGGGAAGAGGTAAAACAAAGTTGCTTCTTCGACAAACGAGTGAAACCACGAACCTTGAGAGGTTGAACAAAGTGAAAGAAAGAATACAATGGAGATGACGAGATTGCAAACACTCCGTTATCAAAGAGGAACAAGGAACATTATGAAAAAACCTTGGGGTTGCAAAGACATGAAACAAGAGCTGAACGAACCAAAGATAATATGAAACCACACCGGTATTACGAGATAGCCAAGGAACAAGAATGACATAATTTTGACAGCACTCTGGTTGAACATGGAATGTATAGAACAATAACTTGGCAAGATGGGAAGATACTTGCCGAGAGCAACAACTCCATGCCTCCGGAACAAAAGAACGAATGGAATGAAAAGAACAGAGAAGACCATAACATCTTCTACCTCAAATGAATTTGATATAGCATTCTTACAAAGAAGGATTGAACGGAGTTGTTGAAAAATCAACAACGAAAAGGGATAAGCTTGTTGTGGGCTCATGGAAAACAACTAAAAATTAAGGTGAAATTCTGCCACCAACGAAAACAATGATTGATTGTGAACAACGAAGAGATGAAAAAACTTCTTCACCGAGATGAGAAGGAGAAGATTGGATCATTGATAAGCACCACAAGTAGCTACATTCCTTAGGGAAGGTTGTAGGTGAAATATAACCCAATATAACTCTAACAAAAGGATTGATTGGTTGAAAAGATCTCTTGAACAAAGAGAAAATGATGGATTTAAATATGTCACTCTTGAAAACTTGTGAATCATGAAACACGAAGGAAAATTATCAAGAATGACACTACACCACCTCAAAAGATGAGACAGAAAGAACTGCACTTCGGATGCAAGATGAAGAATGCTTGAACTCCTTAAAACAAAACATGTGTTGAGCACCATGTTTATCTTTGAGTATAGCTTGGCGGATCTTAACTTCAAGAGAAATCTTGAAGAATTAAAAGAATCCTTGACGAACCACCATGTAGAGCCTCCATGAAGAACTCCAGTAATAAAATGATGATAAAAGGAAGAGAAGTTGAAAACACAAGGTGCAGCCTTGCGATGATTTAGATGGAGCTTTGTGACGAGATCATGCGGAAAACTTGGAACTCCGGAAAATAAAAGATGAAGCATCTCGAACCGAGACTGTGATATGATGAACAACTCCGGAAAAAAGAAGTTAATCACTTGGATGAAACAATATTAAGAACTATGTTATGCGTATCCTTCACCAATTTAATTGATGACAACCAACGGATTTGGCATACTACTTATTCTCGTAGAAAGGCTTAAGAGAGATATAGCGCAAACTTGGGAAGGTCTTCCACGAACCACTGGTAGGATTTGGAAAGAGTGAATGAATTTGTATGATAACAACGGAAGATGAATGTTGGACGAACCACCGTAAGGATTAAAAGAACAAACGAAAAAATGAACGCATCACCAGGAAGAATTAGAAAATGAGCGAAGATACTTGAGAGATTTTAGATACAAGAGAATGAAGAGATGACAAGTAGACTAGAGAATACTTGAGCGATGCATCGGTCAGATTCGGAGAACGAGAGCTGAAAGTTGGAATGAATAATTCTGAGATTATGGTCCGGAGAATCAAACTGAAAAGACTCCTGAATATCTCCAGATGGGTGAAATGAATTCTCACAATCGAAAACAATTATGAGAGGATAGCATCAAGCTTGAACTACACATCTTCAAGAGAACGGAGCAAGATTTGAGAGAAACTCTTCTTCGATCTTTACAATCCGGGAATGAGGATGAGAAGCAACACCATGAATTGTTGAGGAACTGCGTAATGAAAATTAGAAAGGTTGAACCAATGATGAAAAGAATTTGAAAGATCTTGGAGAAAGACATTTGACTGGTGATAATTCATTCTTACGTCAAACTTTTAAATGAATTTGAGAATAGCTCTGGGAAAATTAGAAGAGTCAGGTAAGATCCTGGGAAAAGACATGTGGGTTAGGGCCCACTCAAAAGAAACATCGTTGAACAATTTAAAAGAGAGATTGCGCCGGTTGAACTAAATGGCTCAAAAGAGATAACAACCTTGAGATAGCTTGAACGGATTAGGAATGAAAACACGAATCTCCTGAGATATCTCCAGCACTCCAGATAATATGATTAGCAAGAGGTGAATGATTGGGAGGTGCACCAGCTTAGGAAATCATTGGATAAATGAGAGGAATATGCCCGAGAAAGCTTGAATTGAATCCACCGGAGAAGAAAAAAGAATGGAGAATGATAAACTTGAATCTTCATTAGTATCTTCCTGAGAATCACCGGATAAGAACATTGACGGAAAATAATGGAGAGACTTCCATGAATAAAAAAGGATACTTGGTTAAGAAACCTGAGTCCTTGAAGAAAAGGGTGGGAGGGCGGGAAAACAAAGACGACTTGGGACGGAGGAACCAAACACCGTTGAGAAAACTTAGAATTGTTCTAGCAAATATTGAAAGGATATGATTAACTTGAAGAGAATCACACCGGTTGGAAATATAATTGGGATGAAAATCTTGATGGCCAAGAAGGATTAGCACTCCCATAGAAACATGGGAACACCAATTGGAAAAGGTATGGAATCAACACTTGACATTGAAGCAACTCGAATACCACAACTCAAAAGCAAACAAAGGATTTGACTTGGAAAATTAGCCAGAAACAAACATATGATAGAAATTTACCCAATCCCATATCATGCATTTGTCGGAAAGATATTCTAGGAGCTACTTGAATTCCCACCTATAAACTCCCGAAACTTTCTAGTTATGCAATCTTGTGTTGGAGATACAGGGGAAGCAATATATCTCACCCAAACTAGCAATCCCTACATCCAGCTATATCAATCCGCCAACGCATAACCAAGAAAACTCCAGAAATCGTGTACCTCAACCTTCGAAAAGCATCCGTTATATGAGTTATGGAAATACTCCCGAACTCCCGCCCCAGTACTGGGTGGTATCTCACCAACAACTGCATAAAAGAGATTTTCGATGTCGGCTCACTTAGGTATTCTACAACTGCAACGATAAAATTGTAACGAACTCCCCGGGACACTGCCACAACCCCTAAATGTCAGGAGGCACCAAGAACAATGTTCTCGTCATAAGAATATCGAAACGATTCCAAGATACCCGCGTGATCCTAATTTTTTTTTTGTGAAATTTGAGGAGAGGAAAGACAAAAGAAACAACGTCAGGCGGCCTCACCAGAGCGACAAAGGGACTGAGGAGTAAAAAGAATCCTACTCTCTGATATATACAATCCTAAGACTCAAAACATATTTTTCTAGACTCAATAACGTCAGCGATTCGATCAAGCAGGGGGCTCCTAAGTCGGGGATGGATCTGATTACCAAGTTGTAACGCCCACGATGCGGCTATATCTCCGATATGTCGAGGCACGACTTAGAGGCATAACCGCATGGTGGTTTTGTCGCAAGAAGGGTCATCTTCACACAATCCCATGTAATGAACAAGAATGGGATAAAGAGTTGGCTTACAATCGCCACTTCACACAATACATTAAATAAACATACATCATTCAGAGTACACACATAGACCGACTACGGTCAAATCCAAATGAAAAAGGAAGATAAGCCCAAATGCTAGATCCCCGATCATCCCAACTAGGCTCCACTACTGATCATCAGGAAACGAAACATAGTAACGACCACGGTCCTCGTTGAACTCCCACTTGAGTTCGGTAACATCACTTGCACTGGTATCATCGGCACCTGCAACTGTTTTGGTAGTATCCGTGAGGCACGAGGACTCAACAATCTCAAAATCCGCGAAATCAAGACTATTTAAGCTTATGGGTAGGATGGGGTAATGAGCTGGAGTTGCAACAAGCAGTAACCAAATATGGTGGCTAACATACGCAAATAAGAGCGAGAAGAGAAGCAACGCAACGGTCGAGAAGCTAGAAGTGATCAAGAAGTGATCCTGAAACTACTTACGTTCATACATAACCCAAACCGTGTTCACTTCCCAGACTCCGCCGAAAAGAGACCATCACGGCTACACACGCAGTTGATGCATTTTAATTAAGTCATGTGTCAAGTTCTCTACAAGTAGACATTAACAAATTCCCATCTGCCACATAACCACGGGCACGGCTTTCGTAAGTTTATACCCTGCAGGGGTGTCCCAACTTAGCCCATCACAAGCTCTCTCGATCAGGAAGGATATTCCTTCTCCCGGGAAGACCCGGTCAGTCTCGTAATCCCGGTTACAAGACATTTCTACAATGGTAAAACAAGACCAGCAAGACCACCCGACTGTGCGGAGAAACCCGATAGGAGCTGCAAATATCTCGTTCTCAGGGCACACCAGATGAGACAAGCTACGAGTAAAACCAGCCCTCAAGTCTCCCCGAGGTGGCCCCATAGGCTGCTCGGTTCAGACCAACACTTAGAGAAGCACTGGCCCGGGGGGGTTAAAATAAAGATGACCCTCGGGATGGCCGGCCCAAGGGAAAGTTATAGGTTGTTAGGCAAATGAAAAACCAAGGTTGGGCCTTGCTGGAGGATTTTTATTCAAAGCAAATTGTCAAGGGGGTCCCATTACCCCAACCGCGTTAGGAACGCAAAATCAAGGAACATAACACCGGAACGACGGAAACTAGGGCGGCATGAGTGGAACAAAACACCAGGCATAAGGTTGAGACTTCCACCCTTTACCAAGTATATAGATGCATTAATTAAAATAAGAGATATTGTGATATCCCAACATAAACATGTTCCATCATGGAGCAAACTTCAACTTCACCTGCAGCTAACAATGCTATAAGAGGGGCTGAGCAAAAGCGGGTTTGCTAGGAAAAATGGGTTAGAGGCTTGACATGGCAATATGGGAAGCATGATAAACAAGTGGTAGGTAGCGCGACATAGCGATAGAGCGAACAACTAGCAAGCAAAGTTAGAAGTGATATCAAGGGTAATGGTCATCTTGCCTGAGATCCCACAAGGAAGAAGAACGAGTCCATGAAGAAGACAAACGGATGTAGTCGAACGGATCCTCACAACTCCGAAACGAAACCGAAGCTAACGAGAGAAGCAACCCGGAAACAAGCAAACAACATGGTAAACAACCAACACCTAAACGTCGCATGATGCACAAACAAGTATGATGCATTGTCACACCCTGATTTTCATGCCACAATACTTAAGCTAATAAATCATGATAAGATGTGGTTTGACAAAAACTTTTGAGTGTTTTGGACTTTGCTTGATCTGATTTTTGTGTGTTGTTTGCAAGTGCTCTAAAAATCAAATAAATCCTCCAACACTTATACTCCTTCTCCTTGATCCAAAACCTCTTCCCAATGATCATGCCATGTGTATAGAGCAATATAGTATTTTCTTACAAAAATAATTTGGCCAAAAAGTATTTTCAAAAATTAGTTTTCCAAAAACCCCTGAGTTGAGGATTGCACTGCAAGTACTTAATTAAGGGCAGTAAAAATCTTTCCAAAAATATTTTTGACTCCTATTAGATATAGGTTACCCAGAAACCACAAAAATATAATTTTAAAAGTTATTTTCCTATTTTATTAAAAGGCTTTTTCTTAAGGCCAGAAATGGTCTTAAATAGGTTAAAATTATTTTAAAGCTTTAAAAATATTTGAGAAAAATTAGGGAGACTCAATGGACATATATTTTCCATATGTATGAGTTTGAACATATGGTTATGATCAAAATATTGGACAAAACCTCCCAAAACTATTTCTGCTCATTTCAAGGATTTGAAATATTTCTACCGGAAATATTTTCATAAAAATCCAAGAAAATTCTAACATGTCACATATGACATTTTTGATGATCTTGCCAAGTACCATGTCATGGAGAGTAGTATAACCCCATGAAACCCTCTCAAAACCACTTCTGTCCTTTTTCAAGTTTGAACATTTTTGCACTGTCAAACATGTCCAAATGCTCTCAAACTTAGTGCACATGCTCAAATGGTGTAATAATGCATCTATACCAAATGGCACAAGTTGGAGAGAATGTTATCTTGATCAAAGTGCCCCAAAACCCTCTCTGACCAGAATCAAATTTGAACAAGTTTGTGCTACCAACTTCCTCTCCTTGACCCCAACTTTTGTGAGCATGTTCAAATCCTCAAATGATGACACTACACCAAGTGGTGCATCAAGGAGAATTGATTTGCATGACTAAATCTTGGTAAAGCCATTTCTGCTAATTTCTAGGGTTTACCAAAGTTACATTGGCAACTTTGCCCAAATGAGCTCAAATTTGGTGGAACACCCTAATTATATGTGTCATTTCACCCTGTAGAGTCTCATGGCAAATGGAAATCATCTACTTGCCCAAACCATTATCAAACACCTTTTGACACTTTTCCAAAATGCCATTTTTGACCTCTTCCACTAATCTCCATGGGTTCAACTTTGTTCCACAGCTGCTACTGACCCTCTTCTACCTCCATTAAGTCCTGCCAGCCCCCAGCTCAATTATTGGGGGGTGAAAACCCTCATTTCCTTCTTTGGACAGCAACATTCTTCTCCTTTCTCACCTCCCTCCTCCTTCTAGTGGTTCACCAGGGCATCCAAGGCCACCTCCCCTTTGTTTACACTCCCCCAGTGCTCCTAGACAAAAGTGTACACGCCCATGGCATATATTTTATGCCATGGCGTGCAGAGCTCGTGCTTTGGAGCATGCTATAGTGCTCTCCCGCACTGTAGCTCACCCATGCCAATGGCATAAGACGGCCTTGGGCGGCGGGGTGGTGTCCCCCGAGATCGCCTCGGCGTCCGAGACACGGCAAGATGTCGGGCCCCTCCTGGACCTCTCTCCTCCCCCCTCTGTAGAGCTCACCGAGCGCGTCCATGGACGCTGCCCACGGAGCACCAGCGCCTCCTCCATATAATACATCCCCCAAGCTCTCTCTCGCCTCCGTTGGACCCCTCTCTCTCCCTTGCACCTCCTGGACAGCCTCCCCTCCCTCTCGTGCCCTCCAGCACCCACCATGGCCGGAGTGCCGCCGCTGGCCTCCACCTCGATTCGGGCAAGGACGAGCTCCTCGGCCTCTCTCTCTTCCCCCTACCCGCTCCAGTACTCCCTCAATACACCGCTAGGGCCTCTACTGCCGCCATTCTCTCCCGTACGCCGTGTGCTCGAGGCCAATGCTGGCCGGCGACCTCCTCCGTGGTCACCCAAAATGTCGCGGATACGGCATTTCTCGGCGCAAGAGGAGCAGACAAGTGGGTGCGCCCCTCCGCCCTGATCACTCCGGTGGCCGGAACGCCACCGGGGATGGCCTGAGCCGCCGGGGCGAGCACCGGCCGTGCGCGGCCATGCCCTCCTCTGCCCCGCGTCGCGCGGTAGGAGACGACCAGGGGCGACGGGGCGACCTGCAGGCGGGCCCCGCACGTCAGCGACCCGCCAGCTGCCACGTCATTTAAGTGGAGGCGGGTACTGCTGCTTACCGCCTCCCCCACACCGTTGGCATGTTCCCAAAGTGCGCCATCGACGTTGCCTGGGCGCCCCGCGCAGCTGAGCCACCCGGCCGGCCCGTCAGCTATCCTTCGCCCAGCGCGCAGAATAAGTAGTATAGCTTTTTCCTTTTTCCTTTTTCTAGTCATCTTCAAAAATCCATAAACAATTCAAATTAACTCCAAATTTGATGATTCAAATTTCTAGGGGATCCACAAATCATGATCTATCACATGGTGCTATTTGCACATTTTTCCAGAAACTTTCTCTTCAGAAATGTTTATTAAAACCCCATTTTCTGTTTCTGTGATGAACTTTAGAAAATCATGGAGAGCTCAAATTTGATCCAAATGCCATGATTCAAATTCCTAGATGATTCTAAGTTCATAACTTAATTTATGAACATTTTTATTAATACTTTCTGTCCCACATAAAATAATGGTCTATTTCTTCATGTATAGCCAACTTTGCAAATTCATAGAGAATTCATTTGAACTCCAAATCTAGTGAAACCAACTCCCAGATGCTTCTAAAATCATGTTTTGTTAAATGGGTGCTTTTGCTCATTTTTCAAAAATATGTTTTTGTACACTTCTTGCAAATCCATAAACCCCTTGATTCAATCATATCAAAATGTTTATAAATATCCATTGATCCACTTCCAATGAAATCACCTTGGTCATTCCTCATATGACCAGAGGTATCCTAGAAAAGTCCAACTCTCATTTTTAGAGCACTTTTATTTTCTGTCTTGTTGTGTTGCTTATTATGGTTGCTTTCAACGATAGTTGATGAAGTAGACGAAATGCTTGGAGTTGGACCAGAGATATTTGAAGACCTCGAAGACTTGGTTAAAACTGGCAAGTAGCCCTTTGACCATGATGAACCATTTTACATCATGATTGCATTTTCGTTGCTTCACTGAGTGCATGATATACCTTGAATGGCAACCTTGCTAGGCTTGCCTCCGTTGCATACTCCATTGATACTTGCATTGTTCATGACTCTACCCTTGCTTAGAGTTGTGTTGGTGGGTTGTAGAAATATGCTATAGTAAATGGCTACGCAAAGTGGGTCGGGGTTATGCATGGAAAGAAACAAGTGTGGGTTGACATACTTGCAAACAGCCTAGTGGGTGCCACTAATGCCCCTGGGAGATGATGATGAACTAGGTCACTACTTGGTCGAGAAGTAGTGTACCGAGGATCGATAAAAGTGTTGTTTACAGAGACGGATTAGATTTAAGATTTGTCGACCGTCCCAACCAAACATGCGCGACCACTCTACCCTTATATGGGAAAGGGCATTATTGATTACCTAGGCCGATACTAGCTTGGAGCCTGCATTACTAGTGACGGGAGAGTTGTTGGTGCGCTCTCTCGGGACGGGGTCGTGCCAGGTAGGGCGGCCATGACTGTTTTCACAGGGCACCGGATACACCGTTGTGTCCCCTCTCGGATGTTACGATCTCGAGTAAGTCTCGTATGATGTACATCATGAGGATACGGAACAACGAGTGGACTCTTTGTTAGTGTCGTCTAGGGAAAGGTAGTGATCAGGTGCTTACCCCGGGTACTTGAGGTATCGCGGGTCGTGGATGACACGGAAGTTCCCCGGATCTTGTGGGTAAAGTGTGCAACCTCTGCAGAGTGTTAAACTATTCGAATAGCCGTGTCCACGGTCAAGGACAGATGGGTGGTGCTGCTTAGACTACGTCCATATGTTTCTGACAAACAACACGGTTTGGTAAATCTATTGACGTGATTCATGAGGAAGTCACGATGAGCTTGAGCATGAGTTGTTCATAACTCTCTCTCAATGTTGATGTCTGTAACCTCTTGATACTTGTTGCAGACGCATTCATATCCTTGATAAATGTTGATCATACTTGCATGAGAAAAACTAGCTTTCCGCAAAAATGCCGAATTAGCAGTAGTGCCTTGCATAATTATTCTGTTATCACTCTTGGGTTGCTTGCGAGTACATTCAAAGTACTCATTGGCTTGCCACTGGTTATTTTATTGGCCAGGCATGAAAGAACAGGATATAATGAAGAGTACCTTGGTGACGAACATGCGAGCTAGGACGCTTCCCAGTCAGAATGCCTGTAGGGTTAAGGCAGATGGCATGGGTCCAAGTTATCGACGAAGATTTCCGCTGCAATGTTATACTCAAGACTTGACCATAATGGTCCTACTTGTGTAATACGGTATGTATGGATGTAAGACTCTTGTTATTCAGCTTCTGTGTGTTCAGTGAGCATTGATCTCTGGGATCACTGTACACGTGCATTCGGTGATCACGACTTATGAGTCGGGGTCCCCACATGCATGTCTGGTTTAAAATCATGGCAAAGTACAACAAACAACACTACAAATTAAGTGGAGTTCAATATGCAACAAGTTGCATATTGACGAATCGCCACGTTCAGTTATTTAGTTCGCTCTTGTTTATGCTACTCAACAATATTAAATGTTATTAAACATGGCAAGGGGTGAAGCATATGAAAACTACCCATCTAGGCAAGTTTAAATGAGGCCGGAACAACAAATAACAATTCCGGAAAATCCCCATATGAATATTTTGAATTTGGTACTGTTCTGATCTAAACACAATTTTACTGTTTTTAAACATGCAAAGTAATGCCACCATGTTAAACTAGGCATTTTTCACCCCATTTACATATAAAGTTTATTAAATTTGGAGCTATGGTTAATTAGTTATGAAATAAATCATTTTAACATGGCTTTTATGCAAATTAAAGCAAACAACAAGTTAAACATTTTAAATATGGATGAAAGTTGCATATTATGAAACTAGACAAAATTCTAAGCATTTTTCATATGTGAAGTTTTTACATATGATGCTTTGTTCATGAGTTACTATATGCATGAAGTTGGGTTTTTCTATAAATCTGTAAACTCTGGAATAATTAGGAAAATCGTCCTGGCAAGAAAAAAACACACAACGGGCCGAATCTGCGATCGGGCCAACAGGAACAGGCCCTAGGGGAGGCAACTCACCAAGGGCTGAGGCCCATGTCAGTAGAGAGGTGGAGACATGTCGGCAGATATGGCGGCCCACGGAGTAGGCGAAGCAAAGGGGGACTCGCGCGGGCGACGCCGCACTCGTCCACACTGGCACTGGACCAAGTCAACGAGGGGGGCAGCGCTAGTCGTCTCGTTTGACCACGGTCGAAGTAGAGGACTTGGGGGCGGTGGGGCTGCATCCTCCGGCGGCAGGGATGGCGCTGAGGCAGTGGAGGCGAGCGGATCTGGGCGTTCGGAGCCCATCTCCGGCGATGGTGGTGGCAGTTGGTGCTCCTAGTTAGAGAGAAAACGAGAGGGATGAGGGACAGAGGGGAAGACAAGCAGGAGAAGGACGGGAGGAAGACGCACGGTGGCGAGGAATATCTAGGCGTCGGGGAGGGTTTGTAGCGACGGTAGCGACTTCACAAGGGGCGGCGACGGCCATGGCAACTCAGTTCCCTGTTGAGATAGAGAGAGCAATGAGAGAGAGAGAGATGAATACAGTTGGAGGAGGAAGAACGAGGGAATGAGTCAAGGCATGGCGATGGACCTGTGGCCATCAGCGGCGACGCTTTGCAGGGAGGTCCGGCGACCTAGGGAACGGATCCGGGCGGCGAGGAGCTCCTGGTGGCTTGCACAGGCTGCAGGAGGGAGTCACGGGGTCGCAAGGCCGAGGCAAGGGGTGCGCGGGCAGAGGATCAGATGCTCCTGGACGAGGGGAGGCGCAGGAGATCGGGTGTCGTGGTGATCTTCTCCCAAGAGAGCTCAGGCGAGGCAAAGGGGATCACGGGCGCATGGGGTAGCACTGGTTGATCGGGGATGCAAAATAAGGAGGTGGTCGGGTCGGCCGGGTGGAGTGGATGGATTGGATCAGGGATCCCGAGGAAGGAGGAGACCAGGTGGAGCTAGTGGCGGCGGAGAGGTGGGTGGATGGGACAAGCCCCTAGGATCTAGGATTAGACTGATATTTATATCAGATGAATTTAAGTTAGGGGATATCATGACTCTACGATCATAATCGGACGGCTGAGAAAATATAATTTAGGAAGTCCAATTAATAAAACGGAGATGTTTTACAGATGTTTGCGGATGACCCGGACCCAACGGTAACGATAATCCGGTTCGGGTTCAGGGAAGTTCCAGACACGGGCGAGGGGTCGATGCACTGTGCAAAGAGACTCCAGTTTATGCAAGAGGGAAAACGATGAACAAGGTTGGTCTCGCAACGGTCAACAAAGGCAAAGGGGGGACACGACAACTATGAGCAGATGCAACTTTTAAAACAATGACGGCAACGAGTTCTGATGCAATGCGGATGATGCCATGATGAAATGCAATAAACAAATAAAACACCCGGTGACAACGGAAAACATGGAAGGCATCTGAAGTGTCGGTCTCGGGGTGTTACAACACTCCTCCACTTACAAGAGCTCTCGTCCCGAGTTCTAAGGATGGCACCGGAGAGAGACGGAAGGGGAAGAGGTAAAACAAAGTTGCTTCTTCGACAAACGAGTGAAACCATGAACCTTGAGAGGTTGAACAAAGTGAAAGAAAGAATACAATGGAGATGACGAGATTGCAAACACTCAGTTATCAAAGTGGAACAAGGAACATTGCGAAAAACCTTGAGGTTGCAAAGACATGAAATAAGAGCTCAATGAACCAAAGAGAATATGAAACAACACAGGTATAATGAGATAGCCAAGGAACAAGAATGACATAATTTTGACAGCACTCCGGTTGAACATGGAATGTATAGAACAATAACTTGACAAGATGGGAAGATACTTGCCGAGAGCAACAACTCCATGCCTCCGGAACAAAAGAACGAATGGAATGAAAAGAACGGAGAAGACCATAACATCTTCTACCTCAATGAATTTGATATAGCATTCTTACAAAGAAGGATTGAACGGAGTTGTTGAAAAATCAACAACAAAAAGGGATAAGCTTGTTGTTGGCTTATGGAAAACAACTCAAAATTAAGGTGAAATTCTGCCACCAAGGAAAACAATGATTGATTGTGAACAACGAAGTGATGAAAAAAAACTTCTTCACCGAGATGAGAAGGAGAAGATTGGATCAATGATAAGCACCACAAGTAGCTACATTCCTTAGGGAAGGATGCAGGTGAAATATAACCCGATATAACTCTAACAAATAGATTGATTGGTTGAAAAGATCTTTTGAACGAAGAGAAAATGATGGATTTAAAAATGTCACTCTTGAAAACTTGTGAATCATGAAACACGAAGGAAAGTTATCAAGAATGACACAACACCACCTCAAAAGATGAGATAGAAAGAACCACACTTCGGATGCAAGATGAAGAATGCTTGAACTCCTCAAAACAAAACATGTGTTGAGCACCATGTTTATCATTGAGTATAGCTTGGCGGATCTTAACTTCAAGAGAAATCTTCAAGAATTAAAAGAATCCTTGACGAACCACCATGTAGAGCCTCCATGGAGAACTCCGGTAATAAATGATGATAAAAGGAAGAGAAGTTGAAAACACAAGGTGCAGCCTTGCGATGATTTAGATGGAGCTTTGTGACGAGATCATGCGGAAAACTTGGAACTCCGGAAAAGAAAAGATGAAGCATCTCGAACCGAGAATGTGATATGATGAACAACTCCGGAAAGAAGAAATTAATCACTTGGATGAAACAACAAATGCGTATCCTTCTCTAATTTAATTGATGACAAGCAATGGATTTGGCATACTACTTATTCTCGTAGAAAGGATTAAGAGAGATATAGCACAAACTTGGGAAGGTCTTCCATGAACCACCTGTAGAATTTGGAAAGAGCGAATGAATTGGTATGACAACAATGGAAGAGGAATGTTGAATGAATCACCGTAAGGATTAAAAGAACGAACGAAAAAAACGAATGCATCACCAGGAAGAATTAGAAAATGAGCGAAGATACTTGAGAGATTTTTAGATACAAGAGTATCAAGAGATGACAAGTAGACTAGAGAATACTTGAGCGATGCACCGATCAGATTTGGAGAACGAGAGCTGAAAGTTGGAATGAATAATTCTGAGATTATGGGCTCGGGAGAATCAAACTGAAAAGACTCCTGAATTTCTCCAGATGGGTGAAATGAATTCTCACAATCGAAAACAATTATGAGAGGATAGCATCAAGCTTGAACTACACATCTTCAAGAGAACGGAGCAAGATTTGAGAGAAACTCTTCTTCGATCTTCACAATACGGGAAGGAAGATGAGAAGCAACACCATGAATTGTTGAGGCACTCTGTAATGAAAATTAGAAAGGTTGAACTAATGATGAAAAGAATTTGAAAGATCTTGGAGAAAGACATTTGACTGATGATAATTCATTCTTACGTCATACTTTTAAATGAATTTGAGAATAGCTCCGGGAAAATTAGAAGAGTCAGGTAAGATCCTGGGAAAAGAATTGTGGGTTAGGGCCCACTCAAAAGAAACATCGTTGAACAATTCAAAAGAGAGATTGCGCCGGTTGAACTAAATGGCTCAAAAGAGATAACAACCTTGAGATAGCTTGAATGGATTAGGAATGAAAACACGAATCTCCTGAGATATCTCCAGCACTCCAGATAATATGATTAGCAAGAGGTGAATGATTGAGAGGTGCACCAGCTTAGGAAATCATTGGATAAATGAGAGGAATATGCCTGAAAAGCTTGAATTGAATCCACCGGAGAAGAAAAAAGAATGGAGAATAATAAACTTGAAGCTTCGTTAGTATCTTCCTGAGAATAACCGGATAAGAACATTGACGGAAAAGAATGGAGAGACTTCCATCAATAAAAAGGATACTTGGTTAAGAAACCTGAGTCCTTGAAGAAAAGGGTGGGAGGGCGGGAAAACATAGACGACTTGGGACGGATGAACCAAACATCATTGAGAAAACTTAGAATTGTTCTAGAAAATATTGAAAGGATATGATTAACTTGAAGAGAAGCACACCGGTTGGAAATAGAATTGGGATGACAATCTTGATGGCCAAGAAGGATTAGCACTCCCATAGAAACATGAGAACACCACTTGGAAAAGGTATGGAATCAACACTTGACATTGAAGCAACTCGAATACCACAACTCAAAACCAAACAAAGGATTTCGCTTGGAAAATTAGCCGGAAACAAACATATGATAGAGATTTACCCAATCCCATATCATGCATTGGTGGGAAAGATATTCTAGGAGCTAATTGAATTCCCACCTATAAACTCCTGAATTCTGGTCATGCAATATGGTATTGCGGATACAGGGGAAGCAATATATGTCACCCAAACTAACAATCCCTGCATCCAGCTGTATCCATCCGTCAACACATAACCAAGAAAACTCTGGAAATCATGTACCTCAACCTTCCAAAAGCATCCATTATACAATTTATGGCATTACTCCCGAACTCCCGCCCCGGTACTTGGTGGTGTCGCGGTTATCTCACCAACAAGTGCATAAAAGAGATTTTTGATGTCGGTTAACTCAGGTATTCGAGAACTGCAACGATAAAATTGTGATGGCAACACCTTGGAGCTCAACTCCCTAGGACACTGCCACAACAGCTAAATGTCAGGAGCCACCAAGAACAATGTTCTCATCACAAGAATATCGAAACGATTCCAATATACCCGCGTGATCATAAAAAAATTAGTGAAATTTGATGAGAGGAAAGACAAAACATCAACGTCAGGAGGCCTCTCGAGAGCGACGAAGGGACTACGGAGTAAAAAGAATCCTACTCTCCGATATATATAATCCTAAGACTCAAAACATTTTTTTTCTAGACTCAATAACGTCAGCGATTCGATCAAGTAGGGGGCTCCTGAGTTGGGGATGGCTCTGATTACCAACTTGTAACGCCCACGATGCGGCTATATCTTCGACGTGTCGAGGCACGACTTAGAGGCATAACCGCATGGTGGTTTTGTCGCAACAAGGGTCATCTTCACACAATCCCATGTAATGAACGAGAATGGGATAAGGATCTGGCTTACAATCGCCACTTCACACAATACATTAAATAAACATACATCATTCAGAGTACACACACAGACCAACTATGGTCAAATCCAAATGAAAAAGGAAGATAACCCCAAATGCTAGATCCCCGATCGTCCCAACTGGGCTCCACTACTAATCATCAGGAAACGAAACATAGTAACGACCAAGGTTCTCGTCGAACTCCCACTTGAGTTTGGTAACATCACTTGCCCTGGTATCATCGGCACCTGCAACTATTTTGGTAGTATCCGTGAGTCACGAGGACTCAGCAATCTCAAAACCCGCGAGATCAAGACTATTTAAGCTTATGGGTAGGATGGGGTAATGAGGTGGAGTTGCAGCAAGCACTAAGCAAATATGGTGGCTAACATACGCAAAAAAGAGCGAGAAGAGAAGCAACGCAGCGGTCGAGAAGCTAGAAGTGATCGAGAAGTGATCATGAAACTACTTATGTTCATACATAACCCAAACTGTGTTCACTTCCCGGACTACGACGAAAAGAGACCATCACGGCTACACACATAGTTGATGCATTTTAATTAAGTCATGTGTCAAGTTTTCTACAACCGTACATTAACAAATTCCCATCTGCCACATAACCGCGGGCACGGCTTTCAAAAGTTTATACCCTGAAGGATTGTCCCAACTTAGCCTATCACAAGCTCTCACGATCAGCAAAGGATATTCCTTCTCCCGGGAAGACCCGATCAGTCTCAGAATCCCGGTTACAAGACATTTGGACAATGGTAAAACAAGACCAGCAAGACCACCCGACTGTGCCGACAAATCCCGATAGGAGCTGCACATATCTCGTTCTCAGGGCACACTGGATGAGACAAATTACGAGTAAAACCAGCCCTCAAGTTTCCCCGAGGTGGCCCCGCAGGATGCTCGGTTCAGACCAACACTTAGAGAAGCACTGGCCCCGGGGGGGGGGTTAAAATAAAGATGACCCTCGGGTTGGCTGACCCAAGGGAAAGGTATAGGTTGTTAGGCAAATGAAAAACCAAGGTTGGCCTTGCTGGAGGAGTTTTATTCAAAGGAACTGTCAAGGGGGTCCCGTAATCCCGACCGCGTTAGGAACGCAAAATCAAGGAACATAACACCAGAATGATGGAAACTAGGGCGGCAAGAGTGGAACAAAACACTAGGCATAAGGCCGAGCCTTCAACCCTTTACCAAGTATATAGATGCATTAATTAAAGTAAGAGATATTGTGATATCCCAACATAAACATGTTCCAACATGGAGCAAACTTCAACTTCACCTGCAGCTAACAACGCTATAAGTGGGGCTGAGCAAAAGCGGGAATATCGCCAAACAATGGTTTGCTAGGAAAGGTGGGTTAGAGGCTTGACATGGCAATATGGGAAGCATGATAAATAAGTGGTAGGTAGCGCGACATAGCGATAGAGTGAACAACTAGCAAGCATAGATAGAAGTGATATCGAGGGTAATGGTCATCTTGGCCGAGATCCCACAAGGAAGAAGAACGAGTCCGTGAAGAAGACAAACGGACGTAGTCAAACGGATCCTGACAACTCCGGAACGAAACCGAAGCCAATGAGAGAAGCAACTCGGAAAGAAGCAAACAACATGGTAAACAACCAACACCTAAACATGGCATGATGCACAAACAAGTATGATGCATGCCCGGTTTAAAAGCATGGCAAAGTGCAACAAACAACACTACAAATTAAGTGGAGCTCAATATGCAACGAGTTGCATATTGACGAAACGCCACGTTCAATTATTTAGTTCGCTCTCATTTATGCTACTCAACAATATTAAATGTTATTAAACATGGAAAGGAGTGAAGCATATGAAAACTACCCATCTAGGCAAGTTTAAATGAGGCCGGAACAACAAATAACAATTCCAGAAAACCCCCATATGCATATTTTGAATTTGGTACTGTTCTGATCTAAACACAATTTTAATGTTGTTAAACATGCAAAGTAATGCCACCATGTTAAACTAGGCATTTTCCACCCCATTTACATATAAAGTTTATTAAATTCAAATCTATGGTTAATTAGTTATGAAATAAATCATTTTAACATGGCATTTATGCAAATTAAAGCAAACAACAAGTTAAACATTTTAAACATGGATGAAAGTTGCATATTATGAAACTAGACAAAATTCTAAGCATTTTTCATATGTGAAGTTTCTACACATGATGCATAGTTCATGAGTTTTTATATGCATGAAGTTAGAGGGTTTTTCTGTAAATCTGTAAACTCTGTAATAATTAGGAAAATCATCCTGGCAAGAAAAAAACACACCGGGCCGAATCTGCAATTGGGCCAACAAGAACAAGCGTTGGGGGAGGCAGCTCACCATGGGCTGAGGCCCAGGTCGGTGGAGAGGTGGAGACAGGTCGGCGGATCTGGCGGTCCACGATGTAGGCGAAGCAGAGGAGGTCGCACGCGGGCGACGCGGCACTCGTCCACGCTGGTGCTCGACCAAGTCTACGAGGGGGGCAGCGCTGGTCGTCTTGTTCGACCATGGTCGAAGCAGTGGACTTGGAGGCGGTGGGGCTGCATCCTCCGGCGAGAGGGATGGCGCCGAGGAAGTGGAGGGGAGCGGATCTGGACGTCGGGAGCCCATCTCCGGTGATGGTGGCGGCAGTTGGTGCTCCTAGTCAAAGAGAAAGTGAGAGGATGAGGGACAGAGGGGAAGACGAGCAGGAGAAGGACGGGAGGAGGAGGCACGGTGGCGGTGACCTGCGGCACTGGAGCGGTTAGGCAGCGCGAGGGGATGAGGCCGAGCGCTCCTGCTCGGGACCTCTGGTAGCTTCTCGACCCATTCGGGATCGAGGGGAGAGGAGGTGGGCTTCTGGTGCATAGGGAACAAGCAGAGGAGGAGCTCAGGGTCAAGGCTCCTGCCCGATCTGAAGGTGGCGTGAGGAAGTCCTGGACGGTGAAGAAGCAGAGGAATGGCAACATAGCGCGGCAGCGAGGAAGAGCTAGGCGTCGGGTAGGGTTCGTAGCGATGGTAGCGACTTCACAAGGGACGGTGATGGACATGGCAGCTCAGTTCCCTGTTGAGACAGAGAGAGAGAGAGAGAGCACTGAGAGAGAGAAATGAATATAGAGGGAGGAGGAAGATCGAGGGAAGGATGCAAGGCATGGCGCTGGACCTGTGGCCGTCGGCGGCGACACTTGCAGGGAGGTCTGGCGACCTGGGGAACGGATCCGGGCGGCGAGGAGGTCCTGGTGGCTTGCACGGGCTGCAGGAGGGAATCCCTGGTTCGCGAGGCCGAGGCAGGGTGTGCTCGGGCAGAGGAGCAGATGCTCCTTGACAAGGGGAGGCGCAGGAGATCGGGTGCCGTGGTGATCTGCTCCCCGGGGAGCTCAGGCGAGGCAAAGGGGATCCACGGGCGTGTGGGGCTGCACTGGTTGGTCGAGGATGCAAAATGAGGAGGTGGTCGGGTGGAGTGGATGGATTGGATCGGGGATCCCGAGGAAGGGGGAGACCAGGTGGAGCTATTGGCGACGGAGAGGAGGGTGGATGTGACAAGCTCCTTGGATCGATTGTTAGACTAATATTTATATCAGATGAATTTAAGTTAGGGGATATCATGACCCTACGATCGTAATCGGACGACTGAGAAAATATAGGTTAGGAAGTCCAATTAAGAAAACGGAGATGTTTTATAGATGTTTGGGGATGATCCGGACCCAACGGTAACGATAGTCTGGTTCGGGTTCGGGGAAGTTCCGGACAGAGGCAAGGGGTCGATGCACTATGCAAAGAGACTCCGGTTTAGGCAAGAGGGAAAATGAAGAACAAGGTTGGTCTCGGAACGGTCAACAAAAGCAAGGGGGACACGACAACTACGAGCGGATGCAAGTTTTAAAACAATGACGGAAACGAGTGCCGATGCAATTCGGATGATGCCATGATGAAATGCAGCAAACAAATGAAACACCCGGCGACAACAGAAAACATGGAAGGTGTCTGAAGCGTCGGTCTCGGGGCGTTACACCCACCATGGCTGCAAGCTTCTCGCCACCAGCCATGAGGTCGCCGTGGCTAGAGCTCACGCACAACGCGTCCGAAAACACTCCTGGGCTCAACACGCTCCCTAGAGCCAAACGCGTCCCCCATCTCCTCATGTCATGCTCCGCAGCCCCATCTGCTAGATGCCGTAGCTCCAGCTGCCACCCAAGTGGTCGCCGCCATCGACCCCGGCCTCCCTGTGCCCAGTTGCATGCACCCATAGATGCGGGTAAGAAAGGGCTCCCTCCTGGTGCCCTCCGTCGCGCGTTTAGCCGCCGGAGAAGCAACCCCACAGTGCTTCGCCGTGTTTGCCGTCACCGGCGTCAAGCCGCTGGTGGTGTTGGCCCTTTTTACTGATGTTTTGACCACCCCAGGTCACTGACATGTCGTCCCAGGCCCTAATTAACTTAGGTTAGTTTTCCACTTAGCAGAAATTAACTTTGTTAATTAGTTGTGACACTGAAGGTTGGTCCCACTAGTCAGGTTTGACCTGGACCGCCCCTTGTTGACCGAATACATCAGTGACGCCATGCTGACGCAGTAAATGATTTTCTAGAATAAAACTATTTCAGGAAATTCCAGAAAATGACTTAAACTTCTAAATGTCATAGAAAATAATCTATAACTCGAAATGAAATAATTTATATGTGAAAAATGATCAGAAAAATCCAATCTTTCCATCTGTACCTTTTTAATGCATGTTTGAACAACCTAAGGTTGTTGTATATGACAATTTTCCTAACTGGCATTTAAATAATCACATATGGTGTTTGAATTTGAAACTTTGGTTCAAACCATCTTCATTTAATCCGGTTGCTAGTTGCATTAGCTCAATCAACATCATATTGCCATGTCACATTCATGCATCATATTCTTGCATTGCATTGGTTGTGTTCCCTCTTGTTTGCCCGTGTTTGTCCCCTCTCAGTAGACATTATTCCGACAATGACTTCGACGACACCAATGAAGAGCTATTACTATCTTCATAAGTGCCAAGCAAGCGAAACCCTCTTGATCAATCCGATAAAATCCCACTCTCTCGCTCCTGCTCTCTTTTACTACATTAGGACATCAATGATTTCACTTTTACATGTTGCGGTACTTGAACCCCTTTCCTCTGGATGACCTGTCTTTGCCACAACAAATAGTTGAAACCCACTAACATAAGTAGGAGTTGTTTGAGCCATGATGTGCCTACTCATTTATGCTTGCTTGTTATGCCTGCTATTGCTTAGAGTTGTGTCAGGTCTGATTCATTGGGGATGAATTGGAATGTGGTCATCATGTCCTACTGTTGAGAGCTAAGTGTGTGAATACGTTGGTAAAGGTAGTGGTGAGAGGCCATGTAGGAGTACATGGTGGGTTGTCTCATTGAAACCATCCTCAGGAACTAAGTTCTATGTTTGTGATCCAAGACAGTTACTACCACACATTGGGTTCCGGTAACTCAACCCCTCTTGACTTATTAATTGCCTCGATCTCTGTCCAGGAGTTACAACTAATTTCTGGTGTTTGTAGGTTGTGTTAGTAGTCTACCAAGTGGCACCCGATACAGGTGGGCTTTGGACAGACTAGGCATCATGGCCAGGTGTACCATGCGTTGCCTGTTTGGTGGGGTTGGGAACCCTATACACATCTTTTGGGGCCATAGCGGAAACCTCGGCCGGACTCCCTGCGGATGGAACTTGAATAGGCGATAAACCTGGACTAGAGACTTCACTAAGAAAAAATACACTTCCGTGATGATACATGTTTGTCACAATAGGTCGCGTTTTCTATCATGCATGTACATCCATGAAAAATTTATGACAGAATCAAGATAGTCATACCTGTGCTGTCGTAGAAGTGTTCCATGACATTGCCAAAATAATCATCACGGAAGTGTCCACTTCCATGACGATAAATCGCGCGTCACAGCAGTGCTTTCATCAAGGGTGACCGACACGTGTCATCCACCATAACGGAACGCCGTTAAGCTATCGGGTTGGGTTTTGGATCCGATAACCCGTTAACAGCCCCGACCAATGGGAAATTTCCACGTGTAAAATTCTATTGGCCGGACGAAACACGTGTCAGCTCGTCAGTGGGTTAGATAGGCGCCTATGATATGTCGACACGTGGCACGGCCCAATAGGGGCCCATTCCTGTGAAAAGGCCGGCCCATTTGACTTGGTCAAAAGGTGGCATATAGCCCATTTACAGCCTGCTAACCCAAGGCCCATTACGCCCTATTCGAATTAGGCCCAGTAGCGTCATCTGGGCCATCCAATATGATTCCAACCTGTTTTCACTTCTGGCCCATGTATGGCCCATGACGTCTTTCGTCCTATATGAGGCCGTATGTAACTCTTGGCCTATTAACGGCCCGTAGTGAAACTCGCCCGTAATGAACATTGTATCACTTTACACCCATTAACGGCCCGTGGTGAAACTGGCCCGTTATGAACAGTCTATCACTTTACGCCCATTAACGGCCCGTGGTGAAACTGGCCCGTAATGAATAGTTTATCACTTTATACCCATTAACGGCCCGTTATTCCGTTCGTCCGTTTCCAGCCCATGTTATCTTTCGGCCTTCTCAGAGCCCATTTATTCTTGGGCTCATTTCCAGCATTCGTTTACTTACGGCCCGTTACTGTCATTTTCTGCTTGTGGGCCAAATTCAGCCTCTGGTTACAGTCGGCCCGTTTGTGGTCCGTTAATACGTTGGCCCGATTTCATAGCGTCATCAAATACGGCCTATTAACGATGGCCCATTATGGTCGGCCCATGAACATACGATCCCAACTCTAGCCCGTTTACGGCCATAATGCGGTCTGTTTGGCCCATGTTTGGCCAATCGATTATACGGCCCGTATAAGGCCCATTGATAATAAGACCCGCAGAAGGCCCATTGTTTTTACGGCCCGTAGAAGGCCCATTGTTTCTACGGCTCGTAGAAGGCCCACTATTTCTACGGCCAGTAGGAGGCCCAGTGTCACTACAGTAAATATTAGCCCATGGTTATTGTGGTCTAGTTTTAAAAAATAGGTTATTGCAGCCACTAGCTAACCGCGGAAAAAGAACTGCAATGACTACAAGCAAACAAATAAACAAGACAACAAGGAAATAAATAAGAAAGCAACTAACGCTAGGCTATCAGGGCTATTACACATATTACATCCACTGGGCATCAAAGTTCGCCACCAGTGCAAATATAGGGAACAAAGCAGCATATCATATACACTGGTTGTCAAAGTTGGCGACCAGCGCAAATAAATGCCGCAGCAAAACAAATCCAGAACTGAAACCACTTCAGAAGATCTCAAGAAACAATATCCTGGGTATCCATAATGCTGGCAAGATGCTTAGCAAGCTTATTAACTTTCTCTTGTTTGGCGCTTAAATCCTCCAGCGCTTGCTGTTGCACCAGAAAATATGCATCTGAATTCTGCAGGGACTTCCTCAGTCCATCAGCTTCTTGTCACAGCACATCTGATCGATGTCTTTCAACTTGAAGTTGAGACTCAAGAGGACGAACTGATTCAGGCAGCGAGCTCGAAGAGCTTGTGCCAGCAGTAGTGGCCAGTAACTCGAACACTACATCAAGACAGGACTTTTGGGTTCCCTCACTGTTGTGAAGATAGTTTTTAATCAGCTTTCTTGGAGACCAACAGGGACGTCTCACTATCTTGAACCTTATCTGCATTACTTCCTTTACCATTGGATAATTGTGACACTCCAAAAATTTTGATTTGGTTTTTATAAAATTCTTTATTTGATTTGAAGGAGGCTATTTAAATTTTTTTCTTAAAACCTCTCCTTCTCAAAACTTTTATGAAAAATAATTTTGGTGCTCTTCTCAACCTTGATTTTTGGTCTTGAGAGCTTTTCATTTTGTCTTGACTCAACACAAATTTATTTTTGAAAGTTCTTGAAATTCCTTCTATTAAAAACAAACCCTAGGGATTATGGGTTTATTCCTTTCCCATTCAAAACTTTTTCTTTTGCCTTGTCACATGTTGATATATTCTTCGAAATCCACCTCCCTAATTTGGTTCAAGTCAAATATCCAACTCCAGCAAGTTCCAACCCATTTTTATTTTTATTCTATTTATTTTATCCTCAAAACAATTTTTGTCCTTTATTTTGGGCCTAGGTGACTTACAAAGGAACTGCAAGTTTCCTTTTGAGTTTTGGTCCCAAACAAACTCCTCTAACTAGTTCTTAGTACCCCCAACCAAGATCCATCAAGATCCACTGGCTCACAGTTCAAAATTTTCAAAATATGTTTGCTGCAAGTTTGGACCTGATTTGCATATTTTGATGAAATTCATTGTTTTTCCTCTCCAAAAATTCTGAGATAAATCAGGCAGCCCCCAGATGCATTGAAAGGTCACCTCACCAAAGATCATCTACAGGAAAATTTTCCACATGCCAAAAGCATTTCATCGAACACCTAGCGTACACTATTTGTGTCAAAATTCAGAAATTTCAGAGTTTCAGTGATGCAGTTCTGTCGTTAGTGTCGTTTCTTCAGAACCACAGCGTCAATCTCACCAGTGAACCTGTTGGCGCCTTGCTCCCTGCTCCTTCTTCTTATCCAGTGCGCCGCATGATCGTTTGGATGGGCGCAAGTGTCGGTGGCGACGTGGCACCTCATCACCGGCGTCTTCTGCGGTGGCAGAACCGCCCGTGGTGGTCGACAGGGGGCCGACCCTGCCTTTCTGTGCCGACCAGCACCGCCCAAGCCACCCGGAGCCTCCGCGTGTCCACTCCCTCCACTGTGCACGCTGTAGCACAAGAACCGCAGCCAGAGAGGCGCAGAGCGCGCTCTCTGCCGCCGACAAGCCCCGTGAGACCGTTCTGTCGAGAGCGTGGAGTGGCGCCCAAGTTTTGCCAGGCTTAGCATGGGGATGGAACCAGTAAACCTATCCGCAACTATCCCGGCCCCTAAACCCCTCGTTCGGCCACTGCCTCGCCGTAATCATCGCCGGAGTTATCCCGTTCTCGGGCACCGACTCGGACCGGCTATAAAAGGAGCCCTCGAGCTCGTTCTCGACTCAGAATCACTCCTCCACCTCACCAGAGCCACGCCCAGCCACTAGGAGGACCTCGAGGAGGTCTTCTTCTCCGTCTACGGCCGCCCCGATCCGCTTCGGGCTCCGGCACGTTTCTCTCCGGTGAGGGCACCCTGCCTCCCAAATCTTGCCAGTAGCCTCCTAGTGCACTCAATCATCTATCTCGAGCCTCAATTTGGCGTCTGCAGCTTCCCCCGACGAGATCCATCACCTCGCGAACCGCTGTCCGCCGGAGCTAAGGCCACCGTCGATGTGGTACTCGCCGACGGCCAACTCCACCACCCACAGACGCGGAAGAGCTCCGTGAACACGTAGGTAGCCTCCGATCCCCCTGCCACGCCTTGGATCAACGCCGACGACCCCCGCGAGCTTCGGGCGCCAGCGTACTCTGTTTTTCTTTTCAAATATTTGAACCTGACAGGTGGGACCCCCACGTCAGCCTCTATTCTGTTTATTCGAACCGTTTTCTGAAAACGCCTTCGGGCAAAATACGTCTCCCCTCTGGACTGACGTATTTATAACTGAAACGTTTTCTGTTTTTATAATCTAGCCCCTGGAGACTTTCTGTTTCATTACAGAAAAGTCCCTGGACTAAAACCCTTATAACGTTTTAACAAAAGATGATTTTGACTTGATTCTTTTTCTGTCATCTTTATTTTTATGTCTAGTTTTTTGTCATATTTATTTGAAAAATATTTGGGATACTTTTTGTACATGCACGGTATTTATGTAGTATCTGGTTTTCTTTTAATACGTATATACCGAAGGAGGTGAAGGAGACGCAAACTTCGCCGAGTTAGACCCTGACTACTCCAAACCAGGCAAGCATGTTTGAACCTTTGATATGATGAGTGTTTTGCATGTTTGCTCGAGTAGCTTTTTCTCATGGCATGTTTATATAAGCATTAGAGAATGTTATGTTGCATGCAAGGCAAGCTACAGGTGAGCTTCGGAGCTTGATGTGTTCTTATGATGATAAGATAACCTGATCATGTGGTGACATGATGGGTTGCAAGCTGGTATTGTTGAAGCATGCCAGTCTTAAGTCAACCGTATAAGCTCAGTACTAACGTGGATCAAGTCTCGATCCCGTTCATTTTCCCTTCGTGCTGCCACATGCTTTCTGCAAAGAGTGCGGTTTAGTAAGTTGCAAACCTCTTTCCTTGTACACACCAAATAGAGGGACCGCGATGAGGGTTCCATGGCCCTGGATTAAAGCCCGCCATCTGGTCAGGGAGCATGGGTGTTTCTGGTTGGGACCGAGAGGGGGGCAAACCTTAGAGCGCGCGATATAAATTTGATCCCATGCTATTCGAGGTTGTGACCTCCCCGTCTTAAAGTTTTTATTGAACATTGCCGAGGGTGATTCCTGGCAGTGGAAGGTGGAATGGGTGTGTACTAGTTAGACGTGTTTCTTCTAAAACACCGTAAACGGAACTAGTCCTTGTGACTACTGAAATCCGTTGGCTGTGGTTAAAGAGTACAAACTACGCAGAGTGAAAACCTTTCGAGTATCCATGTCCACGATCAAAGACTTGGACATCATCTCAGCGTCAGTGTCAGTCTCGGTATCATTCTCAGTATCAACACCAATGTCAGTCCTCGGAGGTATAAGCAGGACAACCGAGAATGGCAAACCCGGAAAAACGTTATTCCTGTGATTGGACTAACCAATTGATTTTTATCTGCTGAGTATTTCCTTGAGATGACTTAAATTTATGAACTGGTTGAATATGAATGATGAAATATAAGCCCTTTATGTGATGTCGCTCAGGCGTCCGACTGTGGCACTCTTGTCATTTACTTTCAATATAAGCCCTTTATGTGATGTCGCTCAGACGTTCGACTATGGCATCATTGTTATTTACTTTTGATATAAGCCCTTTATGTGATGTCGCTCAGACATCCGACTGTGGCATTAATGTTATTTACTTTTGATATAAGCCCTTTATGTGATGTCGCTCAGACGCCCGACTGTGGCACTCTCGTTATTTACTTTCATTATAAGCCCTTTTCGAGATGTCGCTTAGACGTTCGACTGTGGCACGTTCTGTCATTTACTTTTCAATATAAGCCCTTTATGTGGTGTCGTCCCGACGCCCGACTGCGGCATGTTAATTTATTTTCACCTTTGAGGCGTCGCTTCAGACACCCGATCGGTCTTTGTTATTTTTTTGGGATTTCGGGAGGACTACCGCCTGACTTCCTTTTAGTTATTGCGCAGTGCAAATTTATTATCGGAATGTGCATTACCAATCTGCTCATGTGCATCATGTTTACGTTTGTTATATCTTATGTCCAAACTGTCTAGCGAGTACATTCAAAGTACTCACCTGGCTTGTTGATTTGGCCAGATGTTGACGAAGGCGATCTTATGGATGAAGAGTTCGATAGCGAGTCCGACGCCTAGAGGAGTCCTAGTTAGTCTCGTGCGATCCTGGAATTGATCACTTGTATTATATACGCTTCCGCTACCCAAATAAAATCATCGAGCCTCACTCCGACGCTTGATGAGCTATAAGATATAGGAGTCATGTCACCCACTTAACTGTGACATATCCTCCACCACTTTTATTATGAGTGAGTAGTTATGCCACCATACCATTGTGTCATATCTGCCTTTATGTATAATGTCGGCATGCTTGTTATAAAATTGTTGAGCATCCTCAGCTCAACCTTGCATAATATTTAGTACTGCTAGACTTTTGTATCAAGGTTTTGTCTGCCAGGAGGAAGATTTCCTCTATACTGGTCAACACAAGGGTTGGCTTTTCAACAAATGTTTTATTGGAAGAACGGTCCTGACAAACTTGGTATCAGAGCCAGGCTGACAGTAGGAAGCCACTAGGTGCGATCGCTAATCGATTATTAGCGTAATAAGTGTTTTTTAGCATTTTGCAAACGTAGCAATTTTCTGTTAGTCATCATAAATTTATGACTTGAATATTTGGAATTTTTGTCTACTTTTGTAGATGGCTAGCAACGACTGTGAGTCACAGGTGTTTGCCAATGTTCCTGAGGGGTTCATCAAGCTTCTCATCTCCATCACTAAGATCACGATCGGGCCATCAGTTCATCCGGAGTTCACACTCTACCAGCACAAGCTCAGCGACAGTTTGTCTATGTACCAGGCCGCGGTTCAGTTCAAAGGAGGATGCTTCGAGTTCTGCCGCTTCTGATTTGTTGGGAGGGCCATGCCTACGGAGAGGCATCCCATGCAGATGGCTGCCCATGAGGCAATAGCCCGCCTCCGGGATGTTCTTCCTTCAATGAAGACTCATCGCTTCCGCTACCTCCCATGCCACGTGCCATACACTTGCCACTATGCATTCGCTTGCGCTAGGGGAGAGAGAGATGAGGCTATTGAGATGCTTGTTGAGTACCTCAAGGCACTTGAGGCAGCTTTTGACTACCTCGTGGACGACTTCGTAGCTGCTCGTATGGATTCCATCTATGGCTGCTCCGCCAACTGGAGGGAGCTCCTCCATATGGCACCACCACTGACTTTCGTCTCGTCCTCAGCATCCTATACACCTGCCATCTTAGCCATCGCTCGCCGCCTGCCTACCACTGAGGAGTTTGACCAGGTCATTGCTCCTACTCAAGTCAGAGCTGCAGCACCTGCCACACCCGCGCTAGCTCCCCAACCCAGTACTTCGCGCCTGGAGCCTATTAGTGAGGAGGAGGTTGAGTCTCCAGCACCACTGGGTCTTACCCTCGGCAGGCCAAAGGAAGTTTTCACCATCTCCGACTGAGTATGAATAGCAGCCCTGCGATGTGCCAGCTTGTATGATATGTTTATATGTGCATAGGTTTGGTGAGAAGTAGTTTGTGTTCGCATCATGTAGGATCTCGGAGAAGTGCACTAGCCTAAATAACATGTCAGGAATGTGTACGCACATCCTGAGTGATGTATTGTATAATTACGACTTGCGTGTAAGATATATAATGAGCGGTCCTTCTACATGCGCAATCAAATATTTTCTTGAGAAATGTTGGAGTTCTTAAAATTTCCTCCTTTTCAAAATTATTTATTTACCGACATGCAATTTTTCTCATGAGATTTGCAAAAAATCCCCCAGAGTGGAATATGCCTCGTCCCTGGACTCGTTCTATGCCAAGTCCGCCAGAAGAAAATTATGGTACCCAGACAAGTAACAATTTCACACAGGGGCAGTCAAGTCAGCGAGGCAGTGAAACAACATTTTCTCAAGTATGCCGCCTTTATGAGCAAAGCCAGCAGCAGCATCAAGAAATGATGAACCATGTTATCAATATGGGAAGCCACCGTGAAACATATCAGCAGCACTCCAAATTTTCTAAACTACAGAAGACGTGTCCCCCAACGTTCTCTCACACTGATAGACCTCTTGAGGTCGATGACTGGCTTCAAGACATTGAAAGGAAGTTAATTATTGCACAGTGTTCGGACTGTGAGAAGGTACTTTATGCACCTCACTACCTCACAGGAGCAGCCGCATCATGGTGGGAGAATTTCCTACACATGCACCCCAATGAAAATAATATCACCTGGGAAGATTTTAAAGAAGGATTTCATGGGGCGCACATTCCCAAAAGCATTATGAAGATCAAGAAAAGGGAATTTGATGACCTCAAGCAGAGAAGCATGACGGTGACAGAGTACAGTGGTCAGTTTACTCTATTGTCTCATTATGCCAACGAAGAGTATATGACGGAGAACAAAAATATGGAGAAATTTCTGGACGGACTGGCACCAGCACTTAAATGCCAGCTAGTCGTGCACACCTTTCCGGAATTCAAAACACTTGTAGACAAGGCCATTACATTGGAAAATGAGCACCATAGCTTGGATAAATTTCACAAACGGAAAAGGGACAAGACTACTCATGCTCGCAACAACCGGAACAAGACTAACCCTCCGAAGATTGGAGCGAACAGACCCACAACCAATGTTCCACGCCCAAACAAAAAATTTCACGCAAGAGACAAGGATTTTACATATCGCCCAGGTGTTACTTGCGACGCTTGTGGAGAGGAAGGACACTATGCTGAACAGTGCCCAAAGCCAAGAAACTCGGCCCCAAAGCCGAACAACAATGGAAACAATTCAGCACCCAAGCGTAACAACTTCAATAACAATCACAAGAAGGGTCACTTGAACCATGTGACCAAGGAGGAAGCACAGAATGCCCCGGATATCGTACTCGCTACGTTCCCTGTCAACACAATACCTGCCACGATTTTGTTTGATTCTGGAGCTTCTAACTCATTCATTTCAAAGAGTTTTGCTTTGCAACATGATTTTTTGATGCTTCCTTTGGAAAAATCCATGATCATCAAGTCCCCCGGGAATAAGAAAATCACTCAGAGTTACTGCCAAGGTGTGGTTATTGAGTTTGAAGGACTAAAGTTTCAAGCAAACCTCATTGTATTGGAAAATAAAGGACTGGATGTTATCCTAGGAATGGATTGGTTAACCACCAACAAAGGATTTATCGATTGCTTCAATCGGACTGTAATCCTCACTCATCATCACGGGAAGACAATAAAAGTCATAGCTCAAGAGAGACCAAGATCACGACAACCAAACTTGAACAAAGTGGACATTTCAGAGCTAAGGAAAGTTCCAGTGGTATGTGAGTTCCCTGACGTATTTCCCGAAGAACTACCTGGCATGCCGCCAGACCGCGAAATAGAGTTCAGCATTGAACTAGAACTTGGAACCACCCCCATCTACAGGAAACCCTATAGGATGGCACCCTCCTAGTTGGTATAATTAAAGAAGCAAATAAAAGAATTACTGGACAAAGGATTTATATGAGCCAGCTCCTCACCTTGGGGTTCACCAGTATTATTTGCCAAGAAAAGGGATGGGACACTGAGATTATGCATAGACTATCGAGACCTCAACATGGTCACCATCAAAAATAAATATCCGATGCCACGGATAAATGATTTATTTGACCAGCTCGCACAAGCCAAAGTTTTCTCAAAAATTGATTTAAGGTCAGGGTATCATCAATTAAAAGTACGGACAGAAGATATCCCTAAGACAGCATTCACCTCCAGATACAGACTATATGAGTTTACAGTAATGCCGTTTGGACTAACAAACGCCCCCGCATATTTTGTCCACCTCATGAACAAGGTGTTTATGAAATTTATGGACAAATTTGTTGTGGTGTTCATTGATGATATTCTGGTATACTCTAAGAGACCAGAAGAGCATGCAGAACATCTCAGGATTGTACTGGGAGAATAAAGGAAACACCAATTATACGCCAAATTCAGCAAATGTGAATTTTGGTTAAGACAGGTTGGTTTTCTAGGCCATGTATTTACCCAAGAAGGTGTTGCCGTGGACCCAGAAAAAGTCACGGCCGTACTTGGCTGGAAGCCACCAGCCAACGTAACAGATGTCCGAAGTTTTCTGGGAATGGCTGGATACTACCGAAGGTTTATTGAAGGGTTCTCCACCATAGCAAAACCAATGACACAATTACTCACGCAGGATAAGAAATTTTTATGGACTGAAGCTTGCGAGAAAAGTTTCCAAGAACTCAAGAAGAAATTAACAACAACACCAGTATTAGTTATACCATACATACACAAAAGTTTTGAAGTGTATTGTGACGCATCCCGGAAAGGCCTCGGATGCGTGCTAATGCAAGAAGGCAAGGTAGTCGCATACGCTTCCAGACAACTTCGAAACCATGAAGAAAATTATCCCACTCATGACTTAGAATTGGCAGCAGTCATTCATGCACTCAAAGAGTGGGGACACTTTTTGCTTGGAAATCGTTGTGAAATATATACGGACCACAAAAGTCTCAAATATATTTTCACACAGCCAGAGCTCAATTTACGGCAACGGCGCTGGTTGGAATTAGTGAAAGATTATGATGTTGGCATCCACTACCATCCAGGAAAAGCAAATGTAGTGGCAGATGCTCTTAGTCAGAACCCCGGCTCAGACAACGACAGTCTACAAAGCTTGAGACCTGAATTTCGACAGGAGTTCGCCAAACTCAACTTGGAGATGGTCACGGAAGGCACTGTGTCAAATTTAGAAATACAACCCACCCTTGTGGAGCAGATTAAGAAAGCTTAGCATGGACATCCCAGCATCGAAGGCATAAAAAGAAAAGTGAGTATGGGCAAGGCCTCAGAATTCATCATAGACGATGAGGGAATATTATGGTACGGAGATAGGCTCTGCGTGCCAAATATAGAGGACCTCAAACAACAAATTCTAGCTGAAGTCCACACCGCTCCATATTCAATTGTAACGCCCCGGATTCGATGCGCCAGGTGTCCGCTAGTTATTTGCCGTCGTTGCCATGTCATGTGCTTGCGTGTTGCACTTTGCCATGTCATCATCTGCATTTCATATCATGTCATCATGTGCATCGCATTTGCATATGTGTTCGTCTCATGCATCCGAGCATTTTCCCCATTGTCCATTTTGCAATCCGGCACTCCTATGTTCCCCAGCGCCCCCTTTTGCCTCTTTTCGTGTGCGGGTGTTAAACTTTCTTGGAATGGACCGAGATTTGCCAAGCGGCCTTGGTACATCACTGGTAGACCGCCTGTCAAGTTTCGTCGCATTCGGGGCTCGTTTGATAGCCCAACCGTTATTCTTACAACCGCAATATAGCCGGTGTATTCATCGGGTGTTTCGGTCTCCGAGGAAACCGTGATGGGCCGCACTTCTCCCCCTCTCTTCTCAGTCAGAGGTTTTTTTTTTGCACGGCCCTTCTACCCACCTACCAACCCCCTTCGATCCGGAGACGTCCGATGGCGGTCGGAGGCTCCAAAACGATCCAACATGCCTAACCCTAGCCCCCCTTACTATATATAGACCCCTTCCCCTGCCAGAAATGGCCTAAACCTACCCTAACCTAGCCCCTAACCTTCTCCTACCCGCAGAGCCGCCGCTCCCCTCGTTTTCCGCTCCGGACAGCTCCCCCGCCGCCACTTGTCACCGTTCCGTTCGCCGCGCCGCCGCCAACCACCTCCATCCACCAACCAGGCGTCTCCACGCGTCCCAGCGAGCGCCTCCCGCCGCCGCAGCCCACCGAGGCCCATGCGAGGCCCACCCCGGGCCGGATCTGGGCCCAAGCAGCCCACGCGTTGCCGCGCGCCCGTCCGTGCCGCCGCCCGGCCCGCGCGCGCCCGCCCCCCCCCCCCCCCCGCGCGTCGTGCTCACGCCGGCCACCGTGCGCTGCCACGCCGCCGCTTCGCTCCGCCGCTCCCGCGCCGCCCTGCCTTCGTCGTCGTCCGCCGCGGCCTTCGCCCGGTGCCGGGTGCCTTCGCGCGCCCCGTGCCGAGCTCATCGGCCCCAGGAGCTCGCCGTCGCCGCCATGACCCAAGAAGGTGTTGCCGTGGACCCAGAAGAAGTCACGGCCGTACTTGGCTGGAAGCCACCAGCCAACGTAACAGATGTCCGAAGTTTTTTGGGAATGGCTGGATACTACCAAAGGTTTATTGAAGGGTTCTCCACCATAGCAAAACCAATGACACTGTTACTCAAGAAGGATAAGAAATTTGTATGGACTGAAGCTTGCGAGAAAAGTTTCCAAGAACTCAAGAAGAAATTAACAACAGCACCAATATTGGTTATACCATACATACACAAAAGTTTTGAAGTGTAAAGGCCTCGGATGCGTGCTAATGCAAGAAGGCAAGGTAGTCGCATACGCTTCCAGACAACTTCGAAACCATGAAGAAAATTATCCCACTCATGACTTAGAATTGGCAGCAGTCATTCATGCACTCAAAGAGTGGAGACACTTTTTGCTTGGAAATCGTTGTGAAATATATATGGACCACAAAAGTCTCAAATATATTTTCACACAGCCAGAGCTCAATTTACGGCAACGGCGCTGGTTGGAATTAGTGAAAGATTATGATGTTGGCATCCACTACCATCCAGGAAAAGCAAATGTAGTGGCAGATGCTCTTAGTCAGAACCCCGGCTCAGACAACGACAGTCTACAAAGCTTGAGACCTGAATTTCAACAGGAGTTCGCCAAACTCAACTTGGAGATGGTCACGGAAGGCACTGTGTCAAATTTGGAAATACAACCCACCCTTGTGGAGCAGATTAAGAAAGCTTAGCATGGACTTCCCAGCATTGAAGGCATAAAAAGAAAAGTGAGTATGGGCAAGGCCTCAGAATTCATCATAGACGATGAGGGAATATTATGGTACGGAGATAGGCTCTGCGTGCCAAATATAGAGGACCTCAAACAACAAATTCTAGCTGAAGTCCACACCGCTCCATATTCAATTGTAACGCCCCGGATTCGATGCGCCAGGTGTCCGCTAGTTATTCGCCGTCGTTGCCATGTCATGTGCTTGCGTGTTGCACTTTGCCATGTCATCGTCTGCATTTCATATCATGTCATCATGTGCATCACATTTGCATATGTGTTCGTCTCATGCATCCGAGCATTTTCCCCATTGTCCATTTTGCAACCCGGCACTCCTATGTTCCCCAGCGCCCCCTTTTGCCTCTTTTCGTGTGCGGGTGTTAAACTTTCTTGGAATGGACCGAGATTTGCCAAGCGGCCTTGGTACATCACCGGTAGACCGCCTGTCAAGTTTCGTCGCATTCGGAGCTCGTTTGATAGCCCAACCGTTATTCTTACAACCGCAATATAGCCGGTGTATTCATCGGGTGTTTCGGTCTCCGAGGAAACCGTGATGGGCCGCACTTCTCCCCCTCTCTTCTCAGTCAGAGGTTTTTTTGCACGGCCCTTCTACCCACCTACCAACCCCCTTCGATCCGGAGACGTCCGATGGCGGTCGGAGGCTCCAAAACGATCCAACATGCCTAACCCTAGCCCCCTTACTATATATAGACCCTTCCCCTGCCAGAAATGGCCTAAACCTACCCTAACCTAGCCCCTAACCTTCTCCTACCCGCAGCGCCGCCGCTCCCCTCGTTTTCCGCTCCGGACAGCTCCCCCGCCGCCACTTGTCACCGTTCCGTTCGCCGCGCCGCCGCCAACCACCTCCATCCACCAACCAGGCGCCTCCATGCGTCCCAGCGAGCGCCTCCCGCCGCCGCAGCCCACAGAGGCCCAGGCCAGGCCCACCCCGGGCCGGATCTGGGCCCGAGCAGCCCGCGCGTCGCCGCGCGCGCCCATCCGTGCCGCCGCCCGGCCCGCGCGCGCCCGCGCCCCGCCGCACGTCGTGCTCACGCCGGCCACCGCGCGCTGCCACGCCGCCGCTTCGCTCTGCCGCTCCCGCGCCGCCCTGCCTTCGTCGTCGTCCGCCGCGGCCTTCGCCCGGTGCCGGGTGCCTTCGCGCGCCCCGTGCCGAGCTCATCGGCCCCAGGAGCTCGCCGTCGCCGCCATGACCCAAGAAGGTGTTGCCGTGGACCCAGAAAAAGTCACGGCCGTACTTGGCTGGAAGCCACCAGCCAACGTAACAGATGTCCGAAGTTTTTTGGGAATGGTTGGATACTACCAAAGGTTTATTGAAGGGTTCTCCACCATAGCAAAACCAATGACACAGTTAGTCAAGAAGGATAAGAAATTTGTATGGACTGAAGCTTGCGAGAAAAGTTTCCAAGAACTCAAGAAGAAATTAACAACAGCACCAATATTGGTTATACCATACATACACAAAAGTTTTGAAGTGTATTGTGACGCATCCCGGAAAGGCCTCGGATGCGTGCTAATGCAAGAAGGCAAGGTAGTCGCATACGCTTCCAGACAACTTCGAAACCATGAAGAAAATTATCCCACTCGTGACTTAGAATTGGCAGCAGTCATTCATGCACTCAAAAAGTGGAGACACTTTTGCTTGGAAATCGTTGTGAACTATATACGGACCACAAAAGTCTCAAATATATTTTCACACAGCCAGAGGTCAATTTACGGCAACGGCGCTGGTTGGAATTAGTGAAAGATTATGATGTTGGCATCCACTACCATCCAGGAAAAGCAAATGTAGTGGCAGATGCTCTTAGTCAGAACCCCGGCTCAGACAACGACAGTCTACAAAGCTTGAGACCTGAATTTCAATAGGAGTTCGCCAAACTCAACTTGGAGATGGTCACGGAAGGCACTGTGTCAAATTTGGAAATACAACCCACCCTTATGGAGCAGATTAAGAAAGCTTAGCATGGACATCCCAGCATTGAAGGCATAAAAAGAAAAGTGAGTATGGGCAAGGCCTCAGAATTCGTCATAGACGATGAGGGAATACTATGGTACGGAGATAGGCTCTGCGTGCCAAATATAGAGGACCTCAAACAACAAATTCTAGCTGAAGTCCACACCGCTCCATATTCAATTGTAACGCCCCGGATTAGATGTGCCAGGTGTCCGCTAGTTATTCGCCGTCGTTGCCATGTCATGTGCTTGCGTGTTGCACTTTGCCATGTCATCATCTGCATTTCATATCATGTCATCATGTGCATCGCATTTGCATACGTGTTTGTCTCATGCATCAAAGCATTTTCCCCATTGTCCATTTTGCAATCCGGCACTCCTATGTTCCCCAGCGCCCCCTTTTGCCTCTTTTCGTATGCGGGTGTTAAACTTTCTCGGAATGGACCGAGACTTGCCAAGCGGCCTTGGTACATCACCGGTAGACCGCCTGTCAAGTTTCGTCGCATTCGGAGCTCGTTTGATAGCCCAACCGTTATTCTTACAACCGCAATATAGCCGGTGTATTCATCAGGTGTTTCGGCCTCCGAGGAAACCGTGATGGGCCGCACTTCTCCCCCTCTCTTCTCAGTCCGAGGTCTTTTTTTGCACGGCCCATCTACCCACCTACCAACCCCCTTCGATCCGGAGACGTCCGATGGCGGTCGGAGGCTCCAAAATGATCCAACATGCCTAACCCTAGCACCCCTTACTATATATAGACCACTTCCCCTGCCAGAAATGGCCTAAACCTACCCTAACCTAGCCCCTAACCTTCTCCTACCCGCAGCGCCACCGCTCCCCTCGTTTTCCGCTCCGGACAGCTCCCCCGCCGGCACTTGTCACCGTCCCGTTTGGCGCGCCGCCGCCAACCACCTCCCTCCACCAACCAGGCGCCTCCACGCGTCCAAGCTAGGGCCTCCCGCCGCCGCAGCCCACCGAGGCCCAGGCGAGGCCCACCCCGGGCCGGATCTGGGCCCGAGTAGCCCGCGCGTCGCCGCGCGAGCCCATCCGCGCCGCCGCCCGGCCCGCGCGCGCCCGCGCCCCGCCGCGCGTCGTGCTCACGCCGGCCACCGCACGCTGCCACGCCGCCGCTTCGCTCCGCCGCTCCCGCGCCGCCCTGCCTTCGTCATCGTCCGCCGCGGCCTTCGCCCGGTGCCGGGTGCCTTCGCGCGCCCCATGCCGAGCTCATCGGCCCCAGGAGCTCGCCGTCACCGCCATGACCCAAGAAGGTGTTGCCGTGGACCCAGAAAAAGTCACGGTCGTACTTGGCTGGAAGCCACCAGCCAACGTAACAGATGTCCGAAGTTTTCTGGGAATGGCTGGATACTACCAAAGGTTTATTGAAGGGTTCTCCACCATAGCAAAACCAATGACACAGTTACTCAAGAAGGATAAGAAATTTGTATGGACTGAAGCTTGCGAGAAAAGTTTCCAAGAACTCAAGAAGAAATTAACAACAACACCAGTATTGGTTATACCATACATACACAAAAGTTTTGAAGTGTATTGTGACGCATCCCGGAAAGGCCTCGGATGCGTGCTAATGCAAGAAGGCAAGGTAGTCGCATACGCTTCCAGACAACTTCGAAACCGTGAAGAAAATTATCCCACTCATGACTTAGAATTGGCAGCAGTCATTCATGCACTCAAAGAGTGGAGACACTTTTGCTTGGAAATCGTTGTGAAATATATACGGACCACAAAAGTCTCAAATATATTTTCACACAACCAGAGCTCAATTTACGGCAACGGCGCTGGTTGGAATTAGTGAAAGATTATGATGTTGGCATCCACTACCATCCAGGAAAAGCAAATGTAGTGGCAGATGCTCTTAGTCAGAACCCCGGCTCAGACAACGACAGTCTACAAAGCTTGAGACCTGAATTTCAATAGGAGTTCGCCAAACTCAACTTGGAGATGGTCATGGAAGGCACTGTGTCAAATTTGGAAATACAACCCACCCTTGTGGATCAGATTAAGAAAGCTTAGCATGGACATCCCAGCATTGAAGGCATAAAAAAAAGTGAGTATGGGCAAGGCCTCAGAATTCGTCGTAGACGATGAGGGAATATTATGGTACGGAGATAGGCTCTGCGTGCCAAATATAGAGGACCTCAAACAACAAATTCTAGCTGAAGGCCACACCGCTCCATATTCAATCCACCCTAGAGGAACCAAAATGTATAACGACATTCAGGAAAGATTTTGGTGGCGCGGTATGAAGAGGGATATAGCCACCTTCATTGCATATTGCGATTCTTGTCAACGCATTAAAGCCGAGCATCAAAAACCAGCGGGACTATTACAGCCAAACAGGATACCTGAGTGGAAATGGGACGAAATTGGAATGGATTTTATTGTCGGACTACCTCGGTCACAACACGGAAATGACGCCATATGGGTCATCACAGACAGATTAACCAAGGTGGCACATTTCATCCCAGTAAAAACAACCCACACCACTCAGAAGCTTGCCAAGCTTTATCTCTCCCGTATAGTTTGTCTGCATGGAGTTCCAAAGACTATAATATCTGACAGAGGCACTCAATTCGTCTCGAAATTCTGGTATCATTTACAACAGGCTCTGGGAACTCAACTAGCATTTAGTACAACATACCACCCCCAGACTGATGGACAAACTGAACGCGTGAACCAAATTCTAGAGGACATGCTGAGAGCATGTGTTCTCACCTATGGAACCAGTTGGGAAGAAAGCTTGCCATATGCCGAGTTCGCATACAACAACAGTTATCAAGCAAGTCTACAAATGGCACCTTTTGAAGCCTTGTACGGGCGGAGATGTCGGACCCCATTGAATTGGTCAGAAACGGGAAACAGCCATATCTTCGGTCCAGACATGCTCAAGGAGGCTGAGGAGAAGGTTAGACAAATCAGAGATCGGCTCAAGACAGCTCAAAGCCAATAAAAGAGTTATGACGATCGGAAACATCGTGAAGTCAGCTTTGAACCCGATGATTATGTGTATTTAAGAGTATCTCCTATGAGGGGCCTACAACGGTTCAAAGTTAAAGGAATGCTAGCACCAGGATTTATTGGACCCTTCTGTGTGGTTGCACGGAGAGGCACAATAGCTTACCAGCTAGACCTACCCAAAGAGCTGTCAGACGTCCACGACGTGTTCCACGTCTCATAGTTGAGGAAATGTGTAAGCAACCCAGAGAAGCAAGTGTCACATGAGAGCATTGACGTGCAACCAGACCTCACCTACAGGGAGTGTCCAATAAAAATATTAGAAGAGTCTGAAAGGAGGACCCGTCAGAAAACAATTAAGTTTTTCAAGGTTCAGTGGAGCAATCACACCGAGGATGAAGCGACATGGGCAAGAGAGAACTCTCTCCCGGTAGAGTACCCACACCTATTTAAGGATCAGCTGAAATCTCGGGGACGAGATTTTTCCTAAGGGGGTAGGTGTTGTGACACTCCAAAAATTTTGATTTGGTTTTTTTTCTTAAAACCTCTCCTTCTCAAAAATTTTATGACAAATAATTTTGGTGCTCTTATCAACCTTGATTTTTGGTCTTGAGAGATTTTTATTTTGTCTTGACTCAACACAAATTTATTTTTGAAAGTTCTTGAAATTCCTTCTATTAAAAAGAAACCCTAGGGATTATGGGTTTATTCCTTTCCCATTAAAACATTTCTCTTTTGCCTTGTCACATGTTGATATCTTCTTCCAAATCCACCTCCCTACTTTGGTTCAAGTCAAATATCCAACTCCAGCAAGTTCCAACCCATTTTTGATTTTTATTCTATTTATTTTATCCTCAAAACAATTTCTGTCCTTTATTTTGGGCCTAGGTGACTTACAAAGGAACTGCACGTTTCCTTTTGAGTTTTGGTCCCATACAAACTCCTCTGACTAGTTCTTAGTACCCCCAACCAAGATCCATCAAGATCCACTGGCTCACAGTTCAAAATTTTCAAAATATGTTTGCTGCAAGTTTGGACCCGATTTGCAAATTTTGATGAAATTCATTGTTTTTCCTCTCCAAAAATTCTGAGATAAATCAGGCAGCCCCCAGATGCATTGAAAGGTCACCTCACCAAAGATCATCTCCAGGAAAATTTTCCACATGCCAAAAACATTTCATCGAACACCTGGCGTACACTGTTTCTGTCAAAATTCAGAAATTTCAGAGTTTCAGTGATGCAGTTCTGTCGTCAGTGTCGTTTCTTCAAAACCACAACGTCAATCTCACCAGTGAACCCGTTGGCGCCTTGCTTCCTGCTCCTTCTTCTTATCCAGTGCGCCGCACGATCGTTTGGACGGCGCAAGTGTCGGTGGCGACATGGCACCTCATCGCCGGCGTCTTCTGCGGTGGCAGAACCGCCCGTGGCAGTCGACAGGGGGATGGCCCTGCCTTTTGGCGCCGACCAGCACTGCCCAAGCCACCCGGAGCCTCCGCGTGTCCACCCCCTCCCCTGTGCACGCTCCAGCACAGTCACCACCGCCAGAGAGGCGCAGAGCGCGCTCTCTGCCGCCGACGAGCCCTGTGAGACCGTTCTGTCGAGAGCGTGGAGTGGCGCCCAAGTTTTGCCAGGCTTAGCACGGGGATGGAACCATTAAACCTATCCGCAGCTGCCCTGGCCCCTAAACCCCCCGTTCAGCCACTGCCTCGCCGTAATCATCGCCGGAGTTATCCCGTTCTCGGGCATCGACTCGGACCGGCTATAAAAGGAGCCCTCGAGCTCGTTCTCGACTCAGCATCACTCCTCCACCTCACCAGAGCCACGCCCAGCCACTAGGAGGACCTCGAGGAGGTCTTCTTCTCCGTCTCCGGCCGCCCCGATCCGCTTCGGGCTCCGGCACGTTTCTCTCCGGTGAGGGCACCCCGCCCCCCAAATCTTGCCAGTAGCCTCCTAGTCCACTCTATCATCTAACTCGAGCCTCAATTTGCCGTCTGTAGCTTCCCTCGACGAGATCCACCACCTCCCGAATCGCTGTCTGCCGGAGCTAAGGCCACCGTCGACGTGGTACTCGCCGACGGCCAACTCCACCACCCACAGACGCGGAAGAGCTCCGTGAACACGTAGGTACCCTCCGATCCCCCTGCCACGCCATGGATCAACGCCGATGACCACCGCGAGCTTCTGGCGCCGGCGTACTCTGTTTTTCTTTTCAAATATTTGAACCTGACAGGTGGGACCCCCATGTCAGCCTCTATTCTGTTTATTCGAACCATTTTCTGAAAACGCCTTCGGGCAAAATACGTCTCCCCTCTGGACTGGCGTATTTATAACTGAAATGTTTTCTGTTTTTATAATCTAGTCCCTGGAAACTTTCTGTTTCATTACAGAAAAGTCCATGGACTAAAACCCTTATAACTTTCTAACAAAAGATGATTTTGACTTGATTCTTTTTCTGTCATCTTTATTTTTCTGTCTAGTTTTTTGTCATAATTATTTGAAAAATATTTGGGATACTTTTTGTACACGCACGGTATTTATGTAGTATCGAATTTTCTTTTAATACGTAGATACCAAAGGAGGTGAAGGAGACGCAAACTTCGCCGAGTTAGACTCCGACTACTCCAAACCAGGCAAGCATGTTTGAACCTTTGATATGATGAGTGTTTTGCATGTTTGCTCAAGTAGCTTTTTCTCATGGCATGTTTATATAAGCATTAGTGAATGTTATGTTGCATGCAAGGCAAGCTACCGGTGAGCTTCGGAGCTTGATGTGTTCTTATGATGATAAGATAACCTGATCATGTGGTGACATGATGGGTTCCAAGCTGGTATTGTTGAAGCATGCCAGTCTTAAGTCAACCATATAACCTTAGTACTAACATGGATCAAGTCTCGATCCCGTTCATTTTCCCTTCGTGCTGCCACATGCTTTCTGTAAAGAGTGCGGTTTAGTAAGTTGCAAACCTCTTTCCTTGTACACACCAAACAGAGGGACCGCGATGAGGGTTCCATGGCCCTGGATTAAAGCCCGTCATCTGGTCAGGGGGCATGGGTGTTTCCGGTTGGGACCGAGAGGGGGGGCAACCCTTAGAGCGCGTGATATAAATTTGATCCCATGCTATTCGAGGTTGTGACCTCCCCGTCTTAAAGTTTTTCTTGAACGTTGCCGAGGGTGATTCCTGGCAGCGAAAGGTGGAATTGGTGTGTACTGGTTAGACGTGTTTCTTCTAAAACACCGTAAACGGAACTTGTCCTTGTGACGACTGAAATCCGTTGGCTGTGGTTAAAGAGTACAAACTCTGCAGAGTCAAAACCTTTCGAGTATCCATGTCCACGATCAAAGACTTGGACATCATCTCAACGTCAGTGTCAATCTTAGTATCGATCTCAGTATCAACACCAGTGTCAGTCCCCGGAGGTATATGCAGGACAACCGAGAATGGCAAACCCGGTCAAACGTTATTCATGTGATTGGACTAACCAATTGTTTTTTATGTGCTAAGTATTTCCTTGAGATGAATTAAATTTATGAACTGGTTGAATATGAATGATGAAATATAAGCCCTTTATGTGATGTCGCTCAGATGCCCGACTGTGGCATTCTTGTCATTTGCTTTCAATATAAGCCCTTTATGTGATGTCGCTCAGACGACTATGGCATCATTGTTATTTAATTTTGATATAAACCCTTTATGTGATGTCGCTCAGACGTCCGACTGTGGCACTCTCGTTATTTACATTCATTATAAGCCTTTTTTGAGATGTCGCTTAGACGTCCGACTATGGCACGTTGTGTCATTTACTTTTCAATATAAGCCCTTTATGTGGTGTCGCCCCGACGCCCGACTGCGGCATGTTAATTTATTTTCACCTTTCGAGGCGTCGCTTCAGACACCCGATCGGTCTTTGTTATTTTTTTGGGATTTCGGGAGGACTACCGCCTGACTTCCTTTTAATTATAGCGCAGTGCAAATTTATTATCGGAATGTGCATTACCAATCTGCTCTTGTGCATCATGTTTACGTTTGTTATATCTTATGTCCAAACTGTCTTTAGAGTACATTCAAAGTACTCACCTGGCTTGTTGATTTGGCCAGATGTTGAAGAAGGTGATCTTATGGATGAAGAGTCCGATAGCGAGTCCGACGCCTAGAGGAGTCCCAGTCAGTCTCGTGCGATCCTGGAATTGATCACTTGTATTATATACGCTTCCGCTACCCAAATAAAATCATCGAGCCTCACTCCGACGCTTGATGAGCTGTAAGATATAGGAGTCATGTCACCCACTTCACTGTGACATATCCACCACCACTTTTATTACGAGTCAGTAGTTATGCCACCATACCCTTGTGTCATATCCGCCATTATGTATAATGTCGGCATGCTTGTAATAAAATTGTTGAGCATCCTCAGCTCAACCTTGTATAATATTTAGTATTGCTAGACTTCTGTATCAAGGTTTTTTCTGCCAGTAGGAAGATTTCTTCTATACTGGTCAACACAAGGGTCGGCTTTTCAATAAATGTTTTATTGGAAGACCGGTCCTGACAATAACGCGGTACTGTTCTCCAATATTTTGTCCGCATTCTAAAAGAGAAACAAGCAGACACATCACATGTTTACCATGTTGTATATGAAACTCATTTTGGTAAATGAGTTCAGTAGTAAAGTGGACAGGATAACAACATGAAACAAACATATATCTATGTACCATGGTCACTTTATGGTCTATATCATTTGAGTTTTTGTTGCCAAATTAAGATAGAGACACAGTTCAAATAATATTTGTTCAAGACAAAGCAGAATAGACAGAATATAAGTGTGGGTAACTATAGAGCAATAACAACAATTGTAATGTGCATGACATGAGAACATAACTGTTTATTCAATTGAAACTGAAATCAACATAGATCAGGTTACAATAGCAAACCAGTTAAAGAAACATGTTTAAAACATACCTGTTGCGCCATTGGAGTTTCAATTCCATCCTTCAAATTTGAAAATAGTTGGTATGTGTAAATACAGTCATGCAAGAGCAAAGGAGTATGAACCATAGCTACAGAACCTGACCTGAGAACAAATATTCTTCTCCTTTATGCGTTGAGTTGGGATTCGGAGTGGTGGTCCTCGTGCTTTGGGCACTGTAGTTCCCTTACTAACTGCTTGTGTTTGGGTGCTCTATGGTGGAGACGGTGCTGTGTCAACTGGAACTGGGTTACTATCTGCCGGGGTTGGGGTTAGAAGGGGTGTAGCTGGTTCTTTGTCCAACTGGGTAGGGGTACAATCTGCGAGAGTATGGGTTATGTGTGGTGGATCTGGTCCTTGGGCAAGTACAACCGTGGTTCTATCTCCATCAACTGGTAGCACTATCTTTTCTGAAGACCATGTTGTTACTCCTTTAGATACTGCCATCATGCTCTCCAATTCAAATGGATGATAAACAAGAAAAGTAATTGGAAGTATAGACATTGTATGATAGACAGGTGCAATGGATAGTTGGGAATAAAAGAGGGCATGAAATAATTCATATTTATGTTGTCTAACCAAACAGAATAGCATGACACAATTTCACATATATGATGGCTAACTAAACAGGATAGCATGATACAATTTCACATTATGATGGCTAACTAAAAAAGATGGAAAGACATAGTTCAAAATATGAGACTATGTAAACAGGATGACATGACATAACTATATAATGTGTTTATTAAATAGGTTGGCATGCCATAATTCACATACATTCACGGATAGAATTCCATAATCAAAATATGATGACTGTAAACACTAAACAGGATGAGATGATATAACTATATGATGTCTTTATTAAATGGGTTGCCATGCCATAATTCAGATAGATGATGTGTATGTACTATGTAAACATGATGGCATGATATAATTCAAATATATGATTTATATAGTAAGCAAGTAAGCAGATGGCAATCCATATATGATGTAAAAACTAAGCAATGCAAGACAACATGCATGACATGGGTAATATAACCCTGCCAAGTTTGAGCATAGACCTCAGGGGGAAAATAGGACTGGTCATCAGTCTCTGAATCCTCCTCTGAGGAGCTCTCTATAACCAGCAAGATGTCTGCTTCAGCAGGTAGCATTGTCTGCTCTGAATACCTTGTTTTCACTCCAGATACTTCCATCACCGCTTCAAATGGCTGATGCACAGGAAGAGTAGTTGAATATACAAGCGCTGTCGACAAATGGAACACGTAATACAAAAAAAGATAGCATGATATATTTCACATACATGATAACTGGCTAAACAACATGGCATTGCATAATTCACATATATAATGCCTTTGCAACAAGATAACATTGTATAATTCACATATATAATGTCTTGCAACAAGGTGGCAATGCATAATTCACATATATGGTAATTAGACACTGAGCAGGTGGCATTCACACAAAGCATGTCTAAACTAATCAAATGACATAGCAATGCGAGACACCATACGCACGATATGATCAACATAACCCTGCCAAGTTAGAGCATACACCTCGGGGGGGGGAGGAATAGGACTGGTCATCTGTCTCTGAATCCTCCACTTAGGAGCTATCCATAACCAGCGAGATATGCGCTTCGTCAGATAGCATAGTCTGCTCTGAAGACCTTGTTTTCACTCCGGAATTTGCCATCACCGTGTGGAAAGCACAAGTGCTCCCTGGGTGGTTTTGGTAATTAATGTCAACATATCTCTTGTTGGACTAATACTTTTACCTAGTATGTTTCAGATAAGTTCAACAATGGAGTGGCATGGACTAGAGGATGTGGAACCCCTTCAAGATGCTAAGGACAAAGGATTGGCTCAAGCTTCAAGATCAAGACTCTACATTTTCTATTTTAGTGATCCAAGATCACATTGAGTCTATAGGAAAAGCCAATACTATCAAGGAGGGATGAGGTGTTTCTCAATGAGCCTTTTGCTTCATGTGCTTAGTGATATGCTCCAAAATCCTCAACTACCTTCCCACATCCACATATGACGTAAACCAAAAGTCAAACTCGGCCCCACCGATTCTTTCTATCCGGCGCCACCGAGTTTCACATGTCATAGTCACTGCCACAAACCCTAGCAAATCGGTTTCACCGATAGGGATCTCGGTCTCACCGAGATGGGATTGTAATCTCTCTGTGTATGTCCATTACCAAAATCGGTCTCACCGAGTTTGAGCAATCGGTACTACCGAGATTACAATGCAAACCCTCTGGTTAGCCTATTACCAAAATCGGTTCCACCGAGTTTGTGTAATCGGTCCCACCGAGTTTGCCTGACCAACTCTCTGGTTAGCTTATTACCAAAATCGGTCCCACCGAGTTTGTGTAATCGGTTACACCGAGATTACGTTATGCCCGAACCCTAACCATATCGGTCCTACCGAGTTGCATCTCAGTCCCACCGAAAATCCTAACGGTCACTAGGTTTGCTGAATCGGTCCGACCGAGTTTAACGATTCGGTCCCACCGAGTTTGGCAGATTGTGTGTAACGGTTAGATTTTGTGTGGAGGCTATATATACCCCTCCACCCACTCTTCATTTGTGGAAAAAGCCATCAGAACATACCTTCACTTCCAATACACATTTTCTGAGAGAGAACTACCTACTCATGTGTTGAGCTCAAGATATTCCATTCCAACCATATGAATCTTGATCTCTAGCCTTCCCCAAGTTGCTTTCCACTCAAATCTTCTTTCCACCAAATCCAAATCCAGTGAGAGAGAGTTGAGTGTTCGGGAGACTATCATTTGAAGCACAAGAGCAAGGAGTTCATCATCAACACACCATTTGTTACTTCTTGGAGAGTGGTGTCTCCTAGATTGGCTAGGTGTCACTTGGGAGCCTCCGACAAGATTGTGGAGTTGAACCAAGGAGTTTGTAAGGGCAAGGAGATCGTCTACTTCATGAAGATCTACCGCTAGTGAGGCAAGTCCTTCGTGGGCGACGGCCATGATGGAATAGACAAGGTTGCTTCTTCGTGGACCCTTCATGGGTGGAGCCCTCCGTGGACTCGCGCAACTGTTACCCTCCGTGGGTTGAAGTCTCCATCAATGTGGATGTACAATAGCACCACCTATCGGAACCACGCCAAAAACATCCGTGTATCCAATTGCGTTTGAATACTCCAAACCCTTCCCTTTACATTCTTGCAAGTTGCATGCTTTACTTTCCGCTGCTCATATACTCATTGCATGGTTGCTTGATATGTTTTGTGTTTGTTAAACTTGTGCCTATACTCCACCTAAACTTAAGAATATTAAAAACTGCAACTTTCGGCACTTGGTGTCTAATCACCCCCCCCCTCTAGACACCTCTTCTCGATCCTTTCACGTGTCAAATGGCTGAAGCACACGAAGAGCAGTTGAATGTAATAACATTGTTGACAAATGTAATATGTAACGAAAAGAAAGGATGGCCTGACATAATTTACATATAAGATGACTGACTAAGCAGGATGGCATTGCAAAATTCACATATATGATGGATGGCTAAACAAGATGGTGTTGCATAATTCACATAAACGATGAATAAACTAAACAGATGGCATTCACACAAAGGATGTCTAAACTAAGTAGATGACATATTTGATGTATAAAGTAAGCAATGCAAGACACCATATGCATGATATAACCAACATCAGCATGCCAAGTTAGAGCGAAGACCTCAGGGGGTAAATAGGTGTTGTCTTCTCCTTCTGAATCCCCCTCAGAACGGATATCTTCCTCTCGATTACAATCCAATATGCGTGGAGGGAAGGCTGCCTTTTCGCCCACCATGGAGCGACTTCTGCATGAAATTTTATTGCCACGCAAGGCTCGTCTCTTTTGCTCTACATGTTCAGTTCCATTGTTCACAATAACTGTCATGCATAGGAATAAAACATAGTGTGATTATGTAAGGAGTGCATGCAGAAATCCAGAGTGATGGTAGCAACCTGTGGATAGACCCAAAACCAATAATAGCAGGCAGATAATGGCTTCAGTTAAAAATACAGATAATGGCTTCTTTACTGTTTCTTTCCCACCCAACATGAAACTCATAGTAGACACTGGAGATTAACCAGATAGTAGATAGATACTATAGATAGCGGCCCCGATATGTACCCCACAACCATTTAAAAACTAAAGTTTGACCATTAGTTTGGAGCTGACTCAGAGTCTAATCGGTGAACAGGACGATAAAGTAGCATGTAATATTAAGCGATGCATAACGTAAGCAGACACGAAAGAGTGCGACCTCTCTTGTGGACCCGTGTAGTCCTAGAGGTCATCTGCTCGGTTGATGATGGTAGTGCAGTTTTCATGGCTGCCAGCGGCAGGGAAGAAGATCTGAGGCGGCGAAAGACAGTCTGGAGGCCGGATCCCTACTTTGCTGGACCCTTTTGTCGCTGGAGCAGCTGAGCTGGGGTGGACGACGGCGCAGCAGGAGCGGGACAAACCACGCAAGGTTTTCCTTGACAACTATCTATAAGAGAAGTAATTCTGTAAGGGCTCGTTTGAATTGGAGAATTCCAACAATGCAGGGATAGGAAATAGATAGGAATAGGATAGGAATGCACGTGCAAAACAGAGAATTTAAAAACACAGGATTTCTGCCAATCTGGGTTTTTGATTCACAACAATTGGAAGATCACAGGATGCAAAGAAGCATGGTGAGATTAAGTCAAACCACAAGAAAATGTACGGTTATAATGCTATTATGCTACTATCTCTTAGTCTTGTGCTTCATGAATATGAATTTGAAAAGGAGGACAAGTGAAAATTAAAATTCCTACGTTTTTTCTTTCAAGGAGACACTAAAGAAACAAATATGTGCGCTCAGTGGACAATATATATAACATGTAGAGTAAAAAAGAGATGCAACAAGTGTACAACCTCTTTGGCGAAGCCATGTCGATCTTAGCATGATTGGGTTGGCCGGTGAGGATGCGCCGGCTGACTTGGCTGTCGGAGGAGGGGAAGAAGATATTAGGCGTCTAGAGATGGAGCCCGAGGTACTGCTCCGCTGTGATGGAGGGTTTCATCGTTGGAGCAGCTCCGGTGAGTTGTACGACGCCGAGGCTGAAGCAGGACAAGAGAGACAACGAACAACGTTAACCTGCGTGGAATTCTAATAGCATCTCCAATACATGACGTAAAATATATAACCACAAAGTGCTAGATGTAAAATACATCAGTCGCCCATCTCTGAACTTAACTGTCAAAACTGAACTTAATTATCGAAACTGAATTTTGCTGTCGAAACTAAATTTTGCTGTCGAAACTGAATGCACTAGCAAGGTGAGGCTACACGTCGGTCGGCTGACTTTTTCATCTCTGGTCAGTCGATTTTGCAGCCCTTGGATACGAAATCAAGGGCCTGCGGTTCATCTTCAACCTCCACCCCCCTAAGCCGGCCAAACAGCAGCCCCCCACCGCCCGCGGCCGGCGGTGCGCCTCGCCACCCGCCCCGAAAACACTCCCCACCGCCGGTCCGCCGCCGCCCCGGCCATCCCTCTAGGCCCCCGTGCCGAGCTTTTTCTCTGGCGATCCCCACGCCACCGCCCCGCCAACGCCGGCGACCACCGCCCCCATCATGAACCCTAAGATAGATAGTGGGGTACCTCTCCGGCGAGCCCCCCTCCCCGCTGCGGCTGGTTCTTCCTTCACCCCGGCGGCGTCGGAGTGAAGTGTAGCTAAATCGGAGCAGCATCGCAAGCAAGAGCAAGAGCGAGAGCAGAAGTGCGAGCAAGAGCAATAGCAAGAGCAGACCAGGCAGGGGACCGAGAGCAAGAGCAGAGCAGCAGCGCGAGCGAGAGCTAAAGCAGCAGCAGGTCCTACTGATGTGGACGTCGCCGCCGAGGGAGCCACACCGTGGAGGAAGTGGCTGGCGACGCCGCCGTGGATGGAGCAGCGCAGTGTCGGCTCGGGACCGAGCGCCGGCAGCACCGTGAGATCGAATCAAGAAGAAAATGCGGCGATTAGTGTACAACCTCTTTGGTGGCGCCGATTAGGCCACAGCTTCATCCGAGGAAACGGTGATGATGATGCTCTTCCGGTGGTGCAGGTGGAGACGGCGGTGTGGGAATGGAGGTGGCGCGAAAGACGAGGGGAACGTCGGGGCAGCTCCTTGGAGGTGGAGGACAGGGTGGCTGAACCGGCGGGACGATGAGATCGACGACGGATCCTCATCCGGTACGGTGGATGAGGGACGTCGAGGTGTTGATGTGGACGAGGCTCCGGCTGGGTGGTGGACGGAGCACGGTGTGGGGTTTCGTCGCGGGTTTTCGCGGCCTCGGTGTACGAATGAGTGAGCGGATGGGATGGCAGTGGGGAACCATGGCTTAGAGATGCGCTTGTCCGAAATGTGGGGTAAGTTACGAAAGTACCCCCACCGATTTGAGGCGGTTCTTTCGGTTCAGGGGTACCATAAGCATTTCGAGTGTCGGGATTTCATAGGAGGTGGGAGTTTTCGCGCGCGTTGTAATTTCGGAATAGCAAGGCGCGGGTTGAGATGGAGGTAGTTGTCGGAGCACAATGAGACAAATATATATCTTAAATATTTCGGGCTAACAAGGCACGGGTTGAAATTTCCGGACAAGCCTAACGTGTACTGTCCCAAATCAATGCGCCCTACAAATGTCATTCAAAACTTTGAATTCATGTTATGTTCAATTAAAATATTTCGCTACGTGTATAATGCATGCAACCTACTACTCAAATGAACGTTTTAGTGCATTCCAAACGTATATACTACGGCTTCAATATGATCAAAATTTGAATTCGTTTCTCTATTTGAATAAGATCTACAGTAATGATTGTTGTGAAGTCAAAGCATTTGAATTTGTTTCTCTGTTTTAATAAGATCTACAATCATCATTATTGTCAAGTTAAACCATCGTTTGTGTGTTATCTTCACAGCACACCACATGATTAGTCTCGAGTTACATATGAACTATGTGCACTATATGAACTCAAACTAGATTTTTTGAATCCACACTATTTTGATTTCAAATCACATTACATTTCTAGCTCTAGCTAGATCTTCATAATCTAAACCATGTCTCATATGTATAATGTGTTCATCACATTATGTATGGTGCCCCGCCACCTACGCCTACAAGTATTTAGATGTGAGTTGCAAACACCACACACATTACCACAAATTCAAATAAAATGTGAGAATGTTCGATATATAATATTGTTTAGATTGTTCGATATTTAGTTGTAAGCTGCAAACGCCACACATTATCACAAATTCAAATAAAATGTGAGATTATTTGATGTATAGTACGATTTAGATTGTTTTGCAAACGCCATGCATTATCACATTATGGTATAAGATGTGCACAACACGTGTATCACCGCTATATTCATGCATGCAATGTTTAAAACACTATGATCTCCTATTCAAATATATCAATCCGCTTTCATATCAAATTATGATCTTTGTTAGTCTCTTACACCCACACAATCCTCTAACCTTTGTAGCTACCACTAACTTTCTCTCGTGCATGCACATGCCCTCCTCGCCCTCCCCCTCCCTCGGCATTCTATCCACCGGGCACATTCATTTTTTTCTTTAGCTCGTTCCCCCAGAGTCTCCAAAACTCCTTTCCAACACACACCGATCGATAAACCTCTCCAGCGATGCCTGCCTACAACATACAAACACATCTTCTTCAATCTCCTCCTTTATGTGTCCTTGGCTCGTGTCTCTCTTACGGTCAGACACACGTGTAAACTCTCGCCCCTCTTTTCATCGATCTCACAACCGCACACTCCTCCCCCTATCTAGCTAGTAGTTGGGCCTCTCGCACCACCTCCTAGCTCCATTCTCTCTGTCTATTCGTCTCGCTGGGCCTTATTTGCCTCTAACAAATGGACATACACTAACCGATCTCTCGCTATACATATAGCTAGCTAGGTCCTTGTAACTCGTTTTTACCCACACGTCAATCGATCTACCTCATTAGTTGTGTCTCTCCCTTCCTCCAACAAACAACAATTGATCTATCGATCTAGTTAGGTTTGCTTACCAAACACATGGTTCCCCTTCATCATCCATGGAAGCGTCCCGACAGATCTATCACGCACAGGCACACACAGAAACACATCCCCACTCTTATTGATAACATTGTAGTTCCACCCTCAGTTTGTCTAGTAGGCCTCTCCCACCATGTTCGAGAAGCAACTCCATCACCCATCCAGCACTCTACCCCTCTCCCTCCCTCTCCCTCCCTCTCTCTCTCCTCTCTCTCAGTCCCATCATATTTCCCGTCCTTCAGTTATGCATGGATGTCGACCGATCTCCCTCAAGACATAGCTGGGTCTCTCCTTCTCAACACATATACGAGTCGTTCTACCTCTATAGTTAGGCCTCTGCCTACCCCTCCCACCACCACCCTCCCCCACACACACCAATACATCGGGCGCTCTAGTCATGTCTCCCTGCCACACACAAACTTGACGTGTGCCCTCTAACGTTCCGGTAGGCCAGTCGCCCTATATCTTTGACTTGTACACACACAATTTCGATGGCTCTCTTCATCGGCCTCGCACCAACCCACTTGATCCTCTCTTTGACTCTATCGATAGCTGACCCCTCCCTCTCTTCTCGTGGATTGCCCGACCCTCTATGTATGATATGGATAGGCCTCCATTTTACACACATTGCATGCAAAAATTTGTTTGAGATGTCATCGACACATATTCCCACAAATAATTCACGAAATCAACCCCCACCCCACCCCCACCCCAAAACAAAAAACACTCATGAACGCGGTTTGTATCTCTCACAAACACCCACATAGGTGGGGACGTGCACGAAGAGAAGAGGTGCATGCACGGCGCACGTACTCCCGTCTCTTTCCCAACCACACCCGCGCGGGTACACTGTGGAGCTCATTTCTGTACGAAAAAGGCAGCCCACGTGGTAATTTGGCACGTGTACTGGTTGTCCACTTGGTCGAGGGAGGATCGTCTACCACGGGTGAACAAACAAATTGCGACTTGACGTGTTATGTTAAAAAACGAGGTAAACCTTGTGGGGCCTACCTTAGAGGCAAGGCTCTATACACTGGAGTACTTTTGATGCGTCTCCTCAACTCGCAGAACGAGGAGAAGCTTGCTTAGTACGCGGTCTCCCCCGCCCACGGGCGCGGTGGCTCGGAGGATGAGGTGAAGCTTGCTTACTACGCCTTACGCCCGCTCCCTCGCCCATGCGCGCGGTGGCTCGCAGGACGAGGAGAAAAATTTACTACTCCCTCCGTTTACTCCTCATCCCTACTACCTTTGTTATAGAGATTATACTATCATATTGTTTGGAATATATATGTCCTTTAGTAGATTTCAATATGAACTACTAGTGCATACTCCAAACACTGATGTATATAGACGTATTTTAGAGTGTAGATTCACTCATTTTGCTCCGTATGTAGTACTCTCCCTCACCCCTCGACCCTCGCCCACGTGGTGGACGTGCAGCAATTCATTTGGTCTCATATAGACAGAACGATATATACTGCACTACCATCATTGCTCGACTTCCCGAAGAGGCGAAGAGCCAATCGCAAGGTTAATATTTTGGAGATGCCAAGCGCAAGGTTATAGGAGAACAAGTAGTAGGTGCCGCGTCATTTATAAATAAAGTTTTTTTTCTTCAGTGTCACGTACGCAATATGATAGGTTCATGTGGAGAGAAAAGGAAACTGCTCCACTATATACATAGTTAGGACGGGCCAGCCTACACGGTTGCTTGCTGGGGTTGCTCTCTTCACACTCTCTCGCACAAAACGACTGTGGCCACATCTCTAACATCCCGTTGGATCACGTCCGCTTGGGGAAGGGGTGGATGCTTAGTGTAGATGCGGTGGCCGTCGCCGACGGCGAAAACCCACTGTCGGCACGTCCCGATCAGGGGTCCCCGCCGTTCTCTCTCACAAAGCCGGTGAGGTTGCCTTCGTCCCTTGCTCACTGCCGCGACGTGGGCAGTTGCCGCCTCCCGCCGCCCTCCTCAAGGTTGAGCTATGTCCCTCAGGTACAACTCCCTTTACAGCCGGCTTGCACCACTGCTCAAGCTGCCCACATCACTCCCTGTGGATATTTCTCTATACTTCTTTGCCCCGCACATACCTCTACTGGCTTCTACGTATTGTATTTGTGATGAGTTTATGTCTCATCAACTAGTCCCAATAACCTTATTCTAATCACGCTTGTTCAATTTCTTTGCCACAGGGATGCTCATCTCGATTTTGGTGAAACTGCACAAAATGATCCGATGGGCAAAAGGTTGCAAACTTCATTTATTAGGAAGCTCGAACATTGCCAGCAAATTGAAGCCTGGTCAGGGTTCACGGTTCAATGGCTAGGGACTGCATGGATCATTTTTTTCTTTAGCTGCCTCTGTTCCAAAATAAGTGTCAACTTTAGTAGTAGTACAACTTTGTATACTAAAGTTTGCACAAAGTTGAGAAACTTATTTTGGAACGGAGGGAGTACATATTTGCTATCATCTGTCAATCATTGAGATGCAATAGCATGCATGTTAGTCTCCTTTGCATTTGATGACATTTTGCAAGGGGCAACCTTGGACGCAAGATACATGTAACAGAAGCTGGAAGCTTGATAGCATTGTACAAATTTATCTCGCTGATAAATTACAGTACGTACTATACTAGTACTTCCTCCGTTCCTAAATATAAGTCTTCGTAGAGATTTCACCATGAACCACATGCAGATGTATATAGATGCATTTTAAGTGTAGATTCATTCATTTTGTTCCGTATGTACTGGAATCTCTACAAAGACTTACTATCTACTAGTAATAGCTAGCCCCCACTACTAGGAATTCTCTATCCTCTCCTTGAGACACATCATCAAAATTGATGTAGCCGTTAGATGAAGTAAATCAGTCCATACTAGCCGTTTGATCTAGACGTTGAGAGGCTCCGCACTGAGCAACATGCAAGCATGCAGAAATACCGTGCCACATGCATGTGAGTGGGTTTTAAATTACATCAACATGTCTGCATGCAAGCATGCACCGGTAGCATGCATGTAAGTGAGCTTTTAAGTCCCATTAACATGTCAAAAAGAAAAATATAATCCCATTATGCAGTAGGAGTTGGATGACCTTTTTTCCTTAAGTGGGACGATCTAAATGATGATGGGAGTTTATTTAGTTTGGCTACCACATTTTTCATGTGGTTATAGAGGTTTTTTTTTTGTTCTATGAAATCGATAATTTTGTGCAGAGAGATATACCGCTGTTCCGCGCCAACGTGCGGGGACTCATCTAATAGTAATATTTAGGAACGGAGGGAGTACTATGTAAAGAGTTAGGTGTCGCACGGTGATAGTGTGACGTGGGCCATGTAATCACTGAGCCTGCATGTTTTCACTGCTCTTGCACGCCTCCGCTGTAAGAATGGAAAAAATTGTAATCTAGTAGTAGTATACCTCCTTTCGCCGAAAGCGTGGGACATCCAGCAGTCCTACCACCTCAGTAATAAAGACCAATGAGCCGTCAAATCACATAGACCCATCAGTAAGTTGGACGGATGAAGCAACCACCACTCTTGCACCGGTGAGAGGTCGCGTCCGCTCTGCCCGAGCATGAATGCGGCACCGATTCTTTGGAGTGGCGCTGACCGTTTTGGGCGGGAAGCGCATGCGGGCGATGGTGGGGCTTTGGGTGGGCCAGGCTGGTCAGGAGCGGGCGTGGCAGCTGTCCGCATGTCCCTACCAGACACGCCCAGAAACAAGAGGATGCACCGACTCTCGCGGCTAAAATCGTACACTACACAACATCTCTCTGTAGGAGTAGGTCGATCTATCGTTCTCTCTAACACACCCATGGTGTTAAACACACACACACACACACACGCACACGCACGCACACGCACGCACCTTGGTCCCTGCTACCTCTTGAGCTTGCGTTGGTTTTCCCCGAAGAGGAGAGGATGATGCAGCAGAGTAGCGTAAGTATTTCCCTCAGTTTTTGAGAACCAAGGTATCAATCCAGTAGGAGGCCATGCTTAAGTCCCTCGTACCTGCACAAATCGATAGCAACTCGCAACCAACGTGATTAGGGGTTGTCAATCCCTTCACGGTCTCTTGCGAGAGTGAGAACTGATAGATAATGTTTTTGGTATTTTTGATGTAGAGATGCAAAGTGAAAAGTAAAAGGCAAAGTAAAAAGCAAAGCAAGATTAAAGTGATGGAGATTGATATGATGAGAATAGACCCGGGGGCCATAGGTTTCACTAGTGGCTTGTCTCAAGAGCATAAGTATTCTACGGTGGGTGAACAAATTACTATTGAGCAATTGATAGAATTGAGCATAGTTATGAGAATATCTAAGGTATGATCATGTATATAGGCATCACGTCCGAGACAAGTAGACCGACTCCTGCCTGCATCTACTACTATTACTCCACTCATCAACCGCTATCCAGCATGCATCTAGAGTATTAAGTTAGAAACAGAGTAACGCTTTAAGCAAGATGACATGATGTAGAGAGATAAATTCATGCAATATCAAATGAACCACATCTTGTTATCCTCGATGGCAACGATGCAATACGTTCCTTGCTACCCTTCTGTCACTTGGAAAGGACACCACAAGATTGAACCCAAAGCTAAGCACTTCTCCCGTGGCAAGAAAAATCAATCTAGTAGGCCAAACCAAACTGATAATTCGAAGAGACTTGCAAAGATAACCAATCATACATAAAATAATTCAGAGAAGATTCAATTATTATTCATAGATAGACTTGATCATAAACCCACAATTCATCGGTCTCAACAAACAAACCGCAAAAAGAAGATTACATCGAATAGATCTCCACAAGAGAGGGGGAGAACTTTGTATTGAGATCCAAAAAGAGAGAAGAAGCCATCTAGCTAATAACTATGGACCCGAAGGTCTGTGGTAAACTACTCACACTTCATCGGAGAGGCTATGATGATGTAGAAGCCCTCCGTGATGACGGCCCTCTCCGGCGGAACTCCGGAACAGGCCCCAAGATGGGATCTCATGGATACAGAAGGTTGCGGCGGTGGAATTAGGTTTTTGGCTCCTGTTCTGATTGTTTGGGGGTACGTAGGTATATATAGGAGGAAGGAGTACGTCGGTGGAGCTTCGAGGGGCCCACGAGGTAGGGGCGCGCCCTAGGGGGGCGCCCCCCACCCTCGTGACCGCCTCTCTGATGACTTGGCGTAGGGTCCAAGTCCCCTGGATCACGTTCGGTGAGAAAATCATGTTCCCGAAGATTTTATTCCGTTTCGACTCCGTTTGATATTCTGTTTCTCTGAAACACTAAAATAGGCAAAAAATAGCAATTCTGGGCTGGGCCTCCGGTTAATAGGTTAGTCCCAAAAATAATATAAAAGTGGAAAATAAAGCCCAACATAGTCCAAAACAGTAGATAATATAACATGGAGCAATCAAAAATTATAGATACGTTGGAGACGTATCAGTCCCGTTGCACCTTCTAACGTGACTTATTACACCTAGATGGAGGGAGTAGTAAGTCCCCAAGCTTAATTCCTGCTCGTCCTCGAGTAGGTAAATGATGAAAAGAGAATTTTTGATGCAGAGTGCTACATGGCATAATTTTAATTTAAAACTTCTTAATTGTGGTATGAATATTCAGATTCAAAAGATTCAAGACAAAAGTTCATATTGACATAGAAATAATAATACTTCAAGCATACTAATAAAGCAATTATGTCTTCTCAAAATAACATGGCCAAAGAAAGTTATCCCTACAAAATCATATAGTCTGGCTATGCTCCATCTTCACCACACAAAGTATTTAAATCATGCACAATCCCGATGACAAGACAAACAATTGTTTCATACTTTAACATTTTCAAAACTTTTTCAACCTTCACGCCATACATGAGCGTGAGCCATGGATATAGCACTATATGTGGAATAGAACGGTGGTTGTGGAGAAGACAAAAAGAGGGGAAGATAGTCTCACATCAACTAGGAGTGTCAACGGGCTATGGAGATGCCCATTAATAGATATCAATGTGAGTGAGTAGGGATTGCCATGCAAACGATGCACTAGAGCTACAAGTATATGAAAGCTCAACAAAAGAAACTAAGTGGGTGTGTATCCAACTCGCTTTCTCACGAAGACCTAGGGCATTTTGAGGAAGCCCATCATTGGAATATACAAGCCAAGTTCTATAATGAAAAATTCCCACTAGTATATGAAAGTGACAACATAGGAGACTCTCTATGATGAAGATATTGGTGCTACTTTGAAGCACAAGTGTGGTAAAAGGATAGTAGCATTGTCCCTTCTCTCTTTTTCTCTCATTTTTTTATCGTCCGGAGTCTCATCCCGACTTGTGGGGGAATCATAGTCTCCATCATTCTTTCCTCACTTGGGACGATGATCTAAAAATGATGATCATCACAATTTTATTTTTCTTACAACTCAACAATTACAACTCGATACTTAGAATAAGATATGACTCTATATGAATGCCTCCGGTGGTGTGCCGGGATATGCAATGAATCAAGAGTGACATGTATGAAAGAATTATGAATGGTGGCTTCGCCACAAATACGATGTTAACTACATGATCATGCTAGCAATATGACAATGATAGAGCGTGTCATAATAAACGGAACGGTGGAAAGTTGCATGGCAATATATCTCGGAATGACTATGGAAATGCCATGATAGGTAGGTATGGTGGCTGTTTTGAGGAAGATACATGGTGGGTGTATGATACCGGCGAAAAGTGCGTGGCATTAGAGAGGCTAGCAATGGTGGAAGGATGGGAAAAAGTGCGTATAATCCATGGACTCAACATTAGTCATAAAGAACTCATATACTTATTGCAGAAATCTAGAAGTTATCAAAGTAAAGTAATACGCGCATGCTCCTAGGGTGGTAGATTGGTAGGAAAATACCATCGCTCGTCCCCGACCGCCACTCATAAGGTGGACAATCCATAAACACCTCATGCTCGGACTTCGTTACATAAGGTTCACCATACGTGCATGCTACGGGAATCACAAACTTCAACGCAAGTATTCTTTAAATTCACAACTACTCAACTAGCATGATGTTGGAAATATGCCCTAGAGGCAATAATAAAATGGTTGTTATTATATTTCCTTGTTCATGATAATTCTCTATTATTCATGCTATAATTGTGTTATCCGAAAATCATACTACATGTGGGAATACAAAGACCACAAACAAGTCCCTAGTGAGCCTCTAGTTGACTAGCTCGTTGATCAACAGATAGTCATGGTTTCCTGACTATGGGCATTAGATGTCATTGATAACGGGATCACATCATTAGGAGAATGATGTGATGGACAAGACCCAATCCTAAGCATAGCACAAGTTCGTGTAGTTCGTCTGCTAGAGTTTTTCCAATGTCAAGTATCATTTCCTTAGACCATGAGATTGTGCAACTCCCGGATACCGTAGGAGTGCTTTGGGTGTGCCAAACGTCACAACATAACTGGGTGACTATAAAGGTATACTACAGGTATCTCTGAAAGTGTCTGTTGGGTTGACACGAATCGAGACTGGGATTTGTCACTCCGTATGACGGAGAGGTATCTCTGGGCCCACTCGGTAATGCATCATCATAATGAGCTCAATGTGACCAAGTGGTTGATCACGGGACCATGCATCAAAGTACGAGTAAAGAGACTTGCCGGTAACGAGATTGAACGAGGTATCGTGATACCGACGATCGAATCTCGGGCAAGTATCATACCGATAGACAAAGGGAATTGAATACGGGATTGATTGAATCCTCGACATCGTGGTTCATACGATGAGATCATCGTGGAACATGTGGGAGCCAACATGGGTACCCAGATCCCGCTGTTGGTTATTGACCGGAGAGTCGTCTCGGTCATGTCTGCGTGTCTCCCGAACCCGTAGGGTCTACACACTTAAGGTTCAGTGACGCTAGGGTTGTAGAGATATTAGTATGCGGTAACCTGAAAGTTGTTTGGAGTCCCAGATGAGATCCCGGACGTCACGAGGAGTTCCGGATTGGTCCGAAGGTAAAGATTTATATATAGTAAGTCCAGTTTCGGCCATCGGGAAAGTTTTAGGGGTCTTCGATATTGTACCGGGACCACCAAAAGTGTCCCGGGGGTCCACCGGGTGGGGCCACCTATCCCAGAGGGCCCCATGGGCTGAAGTGGGAGGGGAACCAGCTGCTGGTGGGCTGGTGCGCCCCCCATGGGCCTCCCCCTGCGCCTAGGGTTGGAAACCCTAGGGTTGGGGGCGCCCCACCTGACTTGGGGGGCAAGTCCCCCCCTTGGCCGCCGCCCCCCTTGGAGATGGGATCTCCTAGGGCCGGCGCCCCCCTAGGGGCCCTATATATAGTGGGGGGAGGGAGGGCAGCCTCACCCAAGTCCCTGGTGCCTCCCTCTCCCCTTGTAACACCTCTCCCTCTCGTTGGAGCTTGGCGAAGCCCTGCTGAGATCGCCGCTACTTCCACCACCACGCCGTCGTGCTGCTAGATCTCCATCAACCACTCCCTTCCCCTTGCTGGATCAAGAAGGACGAGACGTCTTCCCCAACCGTACATGTGTTGAACGCGGAGGTGCCGTCCGTTCGGCACTAGGATCTTCGGTGATTTGGATCACGACGAGTACGACTCCCTCAACCGCGTTCACTTGAATGCTTCCACTCGCGATCTACAAGGGTATGTAGATGCACTCCTCTCTCTTGTTGCTAGATAACTCCATTGATTGATCTTGGTGAAGCGTAGAAATTTTTTATTTTCTGCAACGTTCCCCAACAGTGGCATCATGAGCTAGGTCTATGCGTACTTTCTATGCATGAGTAGAAGACAAGTTGTTGTGGGTGTCGATTTTGTCAATTTACTTGCCGTTACTAGTCTTATCTTGATTCGGCGGCAACGTGGGATGAATCGGCCCAGACCGACCTTACACATACACTTACGTGAGACGGGTTCCACCGACTGACATGCACTAGTTGCATAAGGTGACTAGCGGGTGTCTGTCTCTCCCACTTTAGTCAGATCAGATTCGATGAAAAGGGTCCTTATGAAGGGTACATAGAAATTGGCATATCACGTTGTGGTTTTGACGTAGGTAAGAAACGTTCTTGCTAGAACCCTATTGCAGCCACGTAAAAACATGCAACAAAAATTAGAGGACGTCTAACTTGTTTTTGCAGCATATGCATTTTGATGTGATATGGCCAAAAGGATGTGATGAATGAATTATATGTGATGTATGAGATTGATCATGATCTTGTAATAGGAATCACGACTTGCATGTCGATGAGTATGACAACCGGCAGGAGCCATAGGAGTTGTCTTTATTTATTGTATGACATGCGTGTCATTGAATAACGCCATGTAATTACTTTACTTCTTTGCTAAACCGTTAGCTATAGTTGTAGAAGTAATAGTTGGCGAACAACTTCATGGAGACACGATGATGGAGATCATGGTGTCATGCCGGTGGCGATGATGATCATGGCACCCCGAAGATGGAGATCAAAAGGAGCAAAATGATATTGGCCAGAACATGTCACTATTTGATTGCATGTGATGTTTATCATTTTTTGCATCTTATTTGCTTAGAACGACGGTAGTAAATAAGATGATCCCTCACAATAATTTCAAGAAAGTGTTCCCCCCTAACTGTGCGCCGTTGCGAAAGTTCGTTGTCTCGAAGCACCACGTGATGACCGGGTGAGATAGATTCTAACGTTCACATACAACGGGTGTAAGCCAGATTTACACATGCAAAACACTTAGGTTGACTTGACGAGCCTAGCATGTACAGACATGGCCTCGGAACACATGAGACCGAAAGGTCGAACATGAGTCGTATGGAAGATACGATCAACATGGAGATGTTCACCGATGATGACTAGTTCGTCTCACGTGATGATCGAACACGACCTAGTTGACTCGGATCATGTATCACTTCAATGACTAGAGGGATGTCTATTTGAGTGGGAGTTCATTAAATAATTTGATTAGATGAACTTAATTATCATGAACTTAGTCTAAAAACAGTTGCAAAATGTCTTGTAGATCAAATGGCCAACGCTCGGGTCAACCTCAACTTCAACGCGTTCCTAGAGAAACCAAGCTTAAAGATGATGGCAACAACTATACGGACTGGGTCCGGAACCTGAGGATCATCCTCATAGCTGCCAAGAAAGCATATGTCCTAGAAGCACCGTTAGGTGAAGCTCCCATCCCACAAAACCAAGACGTTATGAAAGCTTGGCAGTCGCGTGCTGATGATTACTCCCTCGTTCAGTGTGGCATGCTTTACAGCTTAGAACCGGGGCTCCAAAAGCGTTTTGAGCAACACGGAGCATATGAGATGTTCGAAGAGCTGAAAATGGTTTTCCAAGCTCATGCCCAGGTCGAGAGATATGAAATCTCCGACATGTTCTACAATTGTAAGATGGAGGAAAATAGTTCTGTCAGTGAGCACATACTCAAAATGTATGGGTTGCACAACCGCTTGTCCCAACTGGACATTAACCTCCCGGACGAGGCGGTCATTGACAGAATCCTTCAGTCGCTCCCACCTAGCTACTAGAGCTTTGTGATGAACTACAATATGCAGGGAATGGAAAAGACCATTCCTGAGGTATATTCAATGCTGAAATCAGCGGAGGTGGAAATCAAAAAGGAACATCAAGTGTTGATGGTCAATAAAACCACTAGTTTCAAAAAGGACAAGGTTAAGAAGAACTTCAAGAAGGACGGCAAGGGAGTTGCCGCGCCCGGTAAACCAGCTGCCGGGAAGAAGCCAAAGAATGGACCCAAATCTGAGACTGAGTGCTTTTATTGCAAGGGAAAGGGACACTGGAAGCGGAACTGCCCCAAATACATAGCGGACAAGAAGGTCGGCAACACTAAAGGTATATTTGATATACATGTAATTGATGTGTACCTTACCAGTACTCGTTGTAGCTCCTGGGTATTTGATACCGGTGCGGTTGCTCATATTTGTAACTCAAAACAGGAGTTGCGGAATAAGCGGATACTGGCGAGGACGAGGTGACGATGCACGTCGGGAATGGTTCCAAGGTCGATGTGATAGCCGTCGGCACGCTACCTATACATTTACCTACATGATTAGTTTTAAACCTTAATAATTGTTATTTAGTGCCAGCTTTGAGCATGAACATTGTATCTGGATCTCGTTTAATACGAGATGGCTACTCATTTAAATCCGAGAATAATGGTTGTTCTATTTATATGAGAGATATGTTTTATGGTCATGCCCCGCTAGTCAATGGTTTATTCTTAATGAATCTCGAACGGGATGTTACACATATTCATAGTGTGAATACCAAAAAGATGTAAGATTGATAATGATAGTCCCACATATCTGTGGCACTGCCGCCTTGGTCACATCGGTGTCAAACGCATGAAGAAGCTCCATACAGATGGACTTTTGGAGTCTCTTGATTTCGAATCACTTGACACGTGCGAACCATGCCTCATGGGTAAAATGACCAAGACTCCGTTCTCCGGAACAATGGAGCGAGCAACCAACTTATTGGAAATTATACATACTGATGTGTGCGGTCCAATGAGCGTTGAGGCTTGCAGTGGCTATCGTTATGTACTCACTCTCACTGATGACTTCATTAGATATGGGTATGTCTATTTGATGAAAGACAAGTCTGAGACCTTTGAAAAGTTCAAGGAATTTCAGACTGAGGTAGAGAATCAACATGACCGAAAAATAAAATTCTTACGATCAGATTGTGGGGGAGAATATTTAAGTCACGAATTTGGTACGCACTTAAAGAAATGTGAAATCATTTCACAACTCACGCCGCCTGGAACACCTTAGCGTAACGGTGTGTCCGAACGTCGTAATCCCACTCTATTGGATATGGCGCGATCTATGATGTCACTCACTAATTTACCGCTATCATTTTGGGGATACGCTTTAGAGACAGCTACATTCACTTTAAATAGGGCACCGTCTAAATCCGTTGAGACGACAACGTATGAATTATGGTTTGGGAAGAAACCTAAGCTGTCGTTTCTAAAAGTTTGGGGATGCGATGCTTATGTCAAGAAACTTCAACCTGAAAAGCTCGAAGCGAAGTCGGAAAAATGCGTCTTCATAGGATACCCTAAGGAAACCATTGGGTATACCTTCTACCTCAGATCCGAAGGCAGGATCTTTGTTGCCAAGAACGGGTCCTTTTTGGAGAAAGAGTTTCTCTCGAGAGAAGTAAGTGGGAGGAAAGTAGAACTCGATGAAGTACCGCCTCTTGAACCGGAAGGTAGCGCAGCTCAGGAAGATGTTCCTGTTGTGCCTGCACCGACTAGAGAGGAAGTTAATGATGATGATCAAGGTACTTCGGATAAGGTTGCTACTGAACTTCGAAGGTCCACAAGGACATGTTCCACACCAGAATGGTATGGCAACCCTGTCCTGGAAATCATGTTGTTAGACAACGGTGAACCTTCAAACTATGAAGAAGCAATGGCGGGCCCAGATTCCAACAAATGGCTTGGAGCCATGCAATCCGGGATAGATCCATGTATGAAAAAAAGTATGGACTTTGATAGACTTGCCCGATGATCGGCGAGCGATAGAGAATAAATGGATCTTTAAGAAGAAGACGGACGCGGATGGTAATGTTACCATCTATAAGGCTCGACTTGTCGCTAAGGGTTATCAACAAGTTCAAGGAGTTGACTACGATGAGACCTTCTCACCCGTAGCGAAGCTGAAGTCCGTCCAAATCATGTTAGCAATTGTTGCATACTATGATTATGAGATATGGCAAATGGACGTCAAAACGGCATTCCTTAACGGCTTTCTTAAGGAAGAATTGTATATGATGCAGCCGGAAGGTTTTGTCGATCCTAAGAATGCTAACAAGGTATGCAAGCTCCAACGCTCCATCTATGGGCTGGTGCAAGCATCTCGGAGTTGGAACATTCGCTTTAATGAAATGATCAAAGCGTTTGGGTTTATGCAGACTTATGGAGAAGCCTACGTTTACAAGAAAGTGAGTGGGATCTCTGTAGCATTTCTCATATTATATTTGGATGACATACTTTTGATGGGAAATGATACATAACTTTTGGACAGCATTAAGGCCTATTTGAATAAGTGTTTTTCAATGAAGGACCTTCGAGAGGCTGCTTACATATTAGGCATCAAGATCTATAGAGATAGATCGAGACGCCTCGTAGGTCTTTCACAAAGCACATACCTTGATAAGATATTGAAGAAGTTCAATATGGATCAGTCCAAGAAGGGGTTCTTTCTTGTGTTGCAAGGTGTGAAATTGAGCTCAGCTCAATGCCCGAGCACGGCAGAAGATAGAGAAAAGATGAGTGTCATCCCCTATGCCTCGGCTATAGGGTCTATTATGTATGCCATGCTATGTACCAGAACTGATGTAAACCTTGTCGTAAGTTTGGTAGGAAGATACCAAAGTAATCCCGGCATGGAACACTTGACAGCGGTCAAGAACATCCTGAAGTACCTGAAAAGGACTAAGGATATGTTTCTTGTTTATGGAGGTGACGAAGAGCTTGTCATAAAGGGTTACGTCAACGCTAGCTTCGACACAGATCTGGATGACTCTAAGTCACAAACCGGATACGTGTATATTTTGAATGGTGTGGCAGTCAGTTGGTGCAGTTGCAAGCAAAGCGTCCTGGCGGGATCTACATGTGAAGCGGAGTACATGGCAGCCTCGAAGGCAGCGCATGAAGCAATCTGGATGAAGGAGTTCATCATCGACCTAGGAGTCATAACCAATGCGTCGGTACCGATCACTCTCTTCTGTGACAACACAGGAGCTATTGCCCTTGCCAAGGAGCCCAGGTTTCACAAGAAGACCAGGCACATCAAGCATCGTTTCAAATCCATTCGTGAAAATGTTCAAGATGGAGACATAGATATTTGCAAAGTGCATACGGATCTGAATGTCACAGATCCGTTAACTAAACCTCTTCCGCGAGCAAAACATGATCAACACCAGAACTCTATGGGTGTTCGATTCATCACAATGTAACTAGATTATTGGCTCTAGTGCAAGTGGGAGACTATTGGAAATATGCCCTAGAGGCAATAATAAAATGGTTATTATTATATTTCCTTGTTCATGATAATTGTCTATTATTCATGCTATAATTGTGTTATCCGGAAATCGTAATACATGCATGAATACATAGACCACAAACAAGTCCCTAGTGAGCCTCTAGTTGACTAGCTCGTTGATCAACAGATAGTCATGGTTTCCAGACTATGGGCATTAGATGTCATTGATAACGGGATCACATCATTAGGAGAATGATGTGATGGACAAGACCCAATCCTAAGCATAGTACAAGTTCGTGTAGTTCGGCTGCTAGAGTCTTTCCAATGTCAAGTATCATTTCCTTAGACCATGAGATTGTGCAACTCCCGGATACCGTAGGAATACTTTGGGTGTGCCAAACGTCACAACGTAACTGGGTGACTATAAAGGTATACTACAGGTATCTCCGAAAGTGTCTGTTGGGTTGACACGAATCGAGACTGGGATTTGTCACTCCATATGACAGAGAGGTATCTCTGGGCTCACTCGGTAATGCATCATCATAATGAGCCCAATGTGACCAAGTGGTTGATCACGGGATCATGCATCACAGTACGAGTAAAGAGACTTGCCGGTAACGAGATTGAACGAGGTATCGTGATACCGACGATCGAATCTCGGGCAAGTATCATACCAATAGACAAAGGGAATTTAATACGGGATTGATTGAATCCTCGACATCGTGGTTCATCCGATGAGATCATCGTGGAACATGTGGGAGCCAACATGGGTATCCAGATCCCGCTATTGGTTATTGACCGGAGAGTCGTCTCGGTCATGTCTGCGTGTCTCCCGAACCCGTAGGGTCTACACACTTAAGGTTCGGTGACGCTAGGGTTGTAGAGATATTAGTATGCGGTAATTCGAAAGTTGTTCAGAGTCCCGAATGAGATCCCTGACGTCACGAGGAGTTTCGGATTGGTCCGGAGGTAAAGATTTATATATAGGAAGTCCAGTTTCGTCCATCGGGAAAGTTTTGGGGGTCATCGGTATTGTACCGGGACCACCAGAAGGGTCCCGGGGGTCCACCCGGTGGGGCCACCTATCCCAGAGGGCCCCATGGGCTGAAGTGGGAGGGGAACCAGCCCCTGATGGGCTGGTGCGCCCCCCATGGGCTTTCCCCTGCGCCTAGGGTTGGAAACCCTAGGGGTGGGGGCGCCCCACCTGACTTGGGGGGCATGTCCCCCCCTTGGCCGCCGCCCCCCCTTGGAGATGGGATCTCCTAGGGCCGGCGCGCCGCACCCAAGTCCCTGGCGCCTCCATCTCCCCTCATAACACCTCTCCCTCTCGTTGGAGGTTGGCGAAGCCCTGCTGAGATCGCCGCTACTTCCACCACCACGCCGTCGTGCTGCTGGATCTCCATCAACCTCTCCCTTCCCCTTGCTGGATCAAGAAGGAGGAGACGTCTTCCCCAACTGTACGTGTGTTGAACGCGGAGGTGCCGTCCGTTTGACACTAGGATCTTCGGTGATTTGGATCACGACGAGTACGACTCCCTCAACCCCGTTCACTTGAACGCTTCCGCTCGCGATCTACAAGGGTATGTAGATGCACTCCTCTCTCTTATTGCTAGATAACTCCATAGATTGATCTTGGTGAAGCGTAGAAATTTTTTATTTTCTGCAACGTTCCCCAACACATGACTCTAATATTATCACCTCAATATCTCAAAACAATTATCATGCTTCAATCCTTTCTTAGTATTCAACGCACTCAAAAGAAAATTTCACAAATCATGAATACCAAGCATATTAATATTAAGCAATTTACCATGGTATTAAGACTCTCAAAATTTTCTAAGTGAAGCATGAGAGATCAAAAGTTTCTTTAAAACAAGTCCACCACCGTGCTCTAAAAGATCTAAGTGAAGCACATAGAGCAAAATTGTCATGCTCAAAAGATATAAGTGAAGCACAAAGAGTAAAACCACATAGCTCAAAAGATATAAGTGAAGCACAAAGAGTATTCTAACAAATTTTAATTCATAAATGGCTCTCTCAAAGGTGTGTGCAGTAAGGATGATTGTGGCACACTAAAAAACAAAGACACAAATAATACAAGACGCTCCAAGCAAAACACATATCATGTTGGTGAATAAAAATATATCTCCATGTAAAATACCGATGGAAGTAGACGAAGGAGGGGATGCCTTCCGGGGCATCCCCAAGCTTTGACTTTTTGGTGTCCTTGGATTATCTTGTGGGTACCATGGGCATCCCCAAGTTTAGGCTCTTTCCACTCCTTGTTCCATAATCCATCAAAAGATTTCACCCAAAACTTGAAAACTTCACAACACAAAACTCAATAGAAATCTCGTGAGCTCCATTAGAGAAAGAAAACATAAAAGCACTTCAAGGTACTGTAATGAACTCACTCTTTATTTATATTGGTGTTAAACCTACTGTATTCCAACTTCTCTATGGATTATAAACTATTTTACTAGCCATAGATTCATCAAAATAAGCAAACAACGCGCGAAAAACAGAATCTGTCAAAAACAGAACAGTCTGTAGTAATCTGTAACTAACGCAAACTTCTCAAACTCCAAAAAATGTACGAAAATAAGAAGACCTATACAATTTGTTTATTGATCAGCAGCAATTGGAATCATAATTTTATCACGTTCTGGTGATTGTTAATAATTAGAGCACTAAGCGCAAAGTTTCTGGAAATTACAGCAAGATCAAATAACTATCATCCAAGAAGATCCAATAGGTCGAGCTTGGCACAAACACTAATTAAAACACAAAACCACATCTAAACAGAAGGTAGATGGATTATTTATTTCTAAACAGAAGCAAAAACAAAAAACTCAAAATAAAATTGGGTTGCCTCCCAACAAGCGCTATCGTTTAACGCCCCTAGCTAGGCATAAAAGCGAGGATAGATTTAGGTATTGCAATCTTTGGTAGGCAATCCGTAGGTAGCTCTCATTATAGTTTCATATGGCAATTTATTTTCTTTCTAGGAAAGTTCTCCATGCCCTTCTTTAATGGAAATTGAAATCTAATATTCCCTTCCTTCATATCAATAATCGCACCAACCGTTCTAAGGAAAGGTCTACCAAGAATAATAGGGCAAGAAGGATTGCAATCTATATCAAGAATGATAAAATCTACGGGCACATAATTCCTATTTGCAAAAATAAGAACATCATTAACTCTACCCATAGGTTTTTTAATAGTGGAATCCGCAAGATGCAAATTTAGAGAGCAATCGTCAAAGTCATGGAAATCTAGCAAATCACACAAAGTTTTGGGGATAGTGGAGACACTAGCACCCAAATCACACAATGCATAAAACTCATGATCTCTAATTTTAATTTTAATAGTTGGTTCCCACTCATCATAGAGTTTTCTAGGGATAGAAACTTTCAACTCAAGTTTTTCTTCATAGGTTTGCATCAAGGCATCAACAATATGTTCGGTAAAGGCTTTCTTTTGACTATAAGCATGAGGAGAATTTAGCACGGATTGCAACAAGGAAATACAATCAATTAAAGAGCAACTTTCATAATTAAATTCCTTGAAATCCAATATAGTCGGTTTAGCAACATCTAGGGTTTTATTTCTTTCAATCCCACTTTCATCAATTTCATCATAAAGGTCTAAATACTCCGAATTTTTAGAACGCCTTCTAGGTAAAGGAAGATCATATTCAGTTTCATAAAGATTCATATTGCAAAACAAAGATTTGATAGGGGACACATCAATAACTTTTAGATCTTCATCTTGATTTTCATAGGAATTGGAAGAACACACTTTAATAACGACATCTTTCGTAGCACGCATCCTAGCGGTTCTTTCCTTGCACTCATCAATGGAAATTCTCATGGCTTTGAGGGACTCATTGATATCATGCTTAGGAGGAATAGATCTAAGCTTTAAAGAATCAACCTCAAGAGAAATTATATCAACGTTCCTAGCCAAATCATCAACTTTAAGCAATTTCTCTTCAAGCCAAGCATTAAAATTCTTTTGTGAATTCATAAACTTTTTGACACTATTCTCAAATTCAGAGGGCATCTTATTAAAAATTTCCATAAGAGTTGTTGTAGAAATTTCCATAATTATTAGAAGGATTACTAGGATAAGGCCAAGGATTAAAATTCCCTCTATAAGCGTCGTTGCCAAAATTATTCCTAGCAACAAAATTCACATCCATAGATTCATTATTATTCTCAATCAAAGTAGACAAAGCCATATCATTAGTATCAGAAGAAACACTCTTAGTAGCAAATAGTTTTGTAAGTTCATCCATCTTTCCACTTAAAACATAGATTTCTTCTATCGCATGCAATTTTTTATTAGTGGATCTTTCAGTGTGCCATTGAGAATAATTAACCATAATATTATCTAGAAGTTTAGTAGCATCTCCTAAAGTGGTTTCCATAAAAGTGCCTCCCACGGCCGAATCTAAATGATTTCTAGAAGCAAAATTCAATCCGGCATAAAAATTTTGTATAATCATCCACAAATTCAAACCATGAGTAGGACAATTACGTAGCATTAATTTCATTCTCTCCCAAGCTTCTGCAACATGTTCATGATCAAGTTGCTTAAAATTCATAATATCGTTTCTTAGAGCAATAATCTTAGCGGGAGGAAAATACTTAGAGATAAAAGCATCTTTGCACTTGTTCCAAGAATCAATACTATTTTAGGCAAAGACGAAAACCAAGCTTTAGCACGATCTCTAAGCGAAAAATGAAATAGCTTCAATTTAACGACATCATTATCGTCATGTTTTTTCTTTTGCATATCACATAAATCAACGAAGCTATTAAGATTAGTAGCGGCATCTTCACTAGGAAGGTCGGCGAATTGATCTTTCATAGCAAGATTCAACAAAGCAGTATTGATTTCACAAGATTCAGTATTGGCAAGAGGAGCGATCGGAGTGCTAAGGAAATCATTATTATTGGTATTGGTGAAGTCACACAATTTGGTAGTATCTTGAGCCATCGCGACAAGCAAGCAATCCAACACACGAGAAAACAAAAGGCAAGCAAGAAAAATGCAAAAGGAAAAAGAGAAGGAGAAGGAGAAGGATAGGGCAAATAAAACGGCAAGGGTGAAGTGGGGGAGAGGAAAACGAGAGGCAAATGGACACTAATGTAATGTGAGATATAGGGATTGTGATGGGTACTTGGTATGTTGACTTTTTTGCGTAGACTCCCCGGCAACGGCGCCAGAAATTATTCTTGCTACCTCTTGAGCTTGCCTTGCTTTTCCCCGAAGAGGAGAGGATGATGCAGCAGAATAGCGTTAGTATTTCCCTCAGTTTTTGAGAACGAAGGTATCAATCCTGTAGGAGGCCACGCTCAAGTCCCTCGTACCTGCACAAATCGATAGCAACTCGCAACCAACGCGATTAGGGGTCGTCAATCCCTTCACGGTCACTTACGAGAGTGAGAACTGATAGATAATGTTTTTGGTATTTTTGATATAGAGATGCAAAGTGAAAAGTAAAAGGCAACGTAAAAAGCAAAGCAAGATTAAAGTGATGGAGATTGATATGATGAGAATAGACCCGGGGGCCATAGGTTTCACTAGTGGCTTCTCTCAAGAGCATAAGTATTCTACGGTGGGTAAACAAATTACTGTTGAGCAATTGACAGAATTGAGCATAGTTATGAGAATATCTAAGGTATGATCATGTATATAGGCATCACGTCCGAGACAAGTAGACCGACTCCTGCCTGCATCTACTACTATTACTCCACTCATCAACCGCTATCCAGCATGCATCTAGAGTGTTAAGATAGAAACAGAGTAACGCTTTAAGCAAGATGACATGATGTAGAGAGATACATTCATGCAATATCAAATAAACCCCATCTTGTTATCCTCGATGGCAATGATGCAATACGTGCCTTGCTGCCCCTTCTGTCACTGGGAAAGGACACCGCAAGATCGAACCCAAAGCTAAGCACTTCTCCCATGGCAAGAAAAACCAATCTAGTAGGCCAAATCAAACTGATAATTCGAAGAGACTTGCAAAGATAACCAATCATACATAAAAGAATTCAGAGAAGATTCAAATATTATTGATAGATAGACTTGATCATAAACTGTCGGTGTACTAAAGTAGGGGTACCTTAGTACCCCAGACTTGTGCACGGGCAGTTGTAGCACCCTGCGGCGAGGCCCGCCCAGGAAGCGCCAAGAGAAGACCAAGCATTCAAGACAAGGCCCCCGGCAAGAGGAGCTTGCCGGGCCAAGAAGACAAGGCCCCCGGCAAGAGGAGCTTGCCGGGCCAAGAAGACAAGACCCCGGCAAGAGGAGCTTGCCGGGACGACTGAGCCCATGTAATGCCATCCAAAAACAAAGTATGCGAGACAGAAGATCGAGACCCCGACAAGAGGAGCTTGTCGGGAAGGCCGAACCCAGGCACCACGAGAGAAGCCCGCCACGGCGCGCCATGCGCCCCGGCAAGGCCTGATAGCCGGCAAGCTATCAGGCACAGGAAGACGACCCCCGCGGCAAGCCACTTGCCGCGGCAAATCACCACCTCAGGACTGCGCTCCAGCTCACCCGCCCACGCGTCGCTCCGGGGTTTCCCCCAAGAGCACGTGGCGGGGCACCGCGCAGCCTGGGGCATGCAGTGGCATGCAGCCACCATCGTGGCGAGCGGTGGCGCACCTAACGGTCCGCCTCGGTGCTGTCCAGGCGACCGTGACGGGCATTTAATGCCCTTGTCCCCTACCGTCAGAAGTAGGTATGATAACACTGTGCCGCACTGTAGCGCCACTGTTCCCGCGCTGTTACAACTACCACCCCTTTTACACTTTTACCCCTTTCTCTTACGTTGACACCTGTCGGTGACCCCTTTGCGCTATAAAAGGAGGCCCGTGTGCAACGTAGGGGGGGGTTCCGGGGTTCGGAGATTGGGAATCCAGACAGCCATACGCTCGGTGCAGCTAGCTCTCCAAGCTCCCGAGCTCCCCAGTTCAATACAACCAAGCAGGAGTAGGGTTTTACGCGTCCATCGCGGCCCGAACCTGGGTAAACCGCCCGTGTGCTCGCCTCGATCTGCTCTCCGTGCTCCCTCCGCCCCCCTCACCGGACAACGAAAGGGGCTCCGGCCCCATAGGTGCTCGCGGGGGGACCCAGTCCGCCCCGACATCTTTGGCGCGCCAGGTAGGGGGCGCACTCGGGGGGACAGCCCGCTCCTGCGGATCCCAGGATCCGTCCAGTCGAAGCAGGTGTCCCCGATAAGCCTTGCTCCGGCAAGCAGATGAGCAGTCTGAACGCTGAGGAACAGTCCGCTCCTGCGGATCCGAGGATCCGTCCAGTTGAAGCGGGGGTTCCCGACAAGCTTTGGCATTCTTTCCCACGGGCTCGTGTGCGGCCCTCCTCGAGTATCCACTCGCGCAGAGACTGGGCAAGAAGCAGCTGCTCCTTGAGGAGGACCGCCTTCTGGCCGCTGGGTGAGCGATTCGCCTCCAGCGAACTCTGCGCCGCTCCCGTAGCCGCAGAAGTTAGCGCCAGAAGTCACGAGAAAGGCGACCTCGTTCCCCGGCGCGCCTCGTCCGCCGGGGTGCCGAACGAGTTGACGCCGACCGTGGGAGGAATCTCGCCAGCGCGGTTGCCGGAACCCGTTTCCGCCAACCATCCTCTCTGCCCAAGTCTTGCCACAGTTGCATGTGATCCTTGGCGCAGAGAGGGGCGCGGATCCCCAAGCATAGCTACGCCTAGCCCCGGAGGGTCGTAAGGCCCCGCGCCTTTGCCTACCCCCAGGATAGGCTAGATGCCGCCCAAGGAGGTTTTACCCTACCGGGCGGCAAGCGATAAGAAAAGATAAGTTGCCGGAGCTCGAGCAATTGCCCTATGAATTTTTAAGAGTTATCTCCTTCGAACGACCGAGCCTTGGTTGAGAGGCCTGAGCGCGGAAGGACCGGCACGAGGCTGGTTGCGCCCTCATTTCGTTTCGAGTCCGCTCAACGACTTGAGTGTGCTACACCCCGAGTAGCGTCCTCACTTTGTTTCGAGCTCGCCCGGCACCCTAAGCGTGCTGCGACCGCAGTCGCACCGCTCACTTTGCCTTGGGCCTGCTCAACAACCTGAGTGAGCGGCAACCAGCCGCGGCGAGGTTTCTTGCCGGTGGTAGCCCCGCCAGCGGGTCGCTGACGTCCCGCACTCGGCGCCCGTGGCAAGGCGGAGGCCTACGCCGGCAAGTCCCCGAAAACGTAGGGCGGAAACAAACAAGGCGCCGGTCAAGTAGAGGAGATAACAGTGCAATGCATTGCCTAAGATAAAAAGTTATATTGCAAAATGCCTTACTGCTGCTCTAATCAGCCGTTTCCATGGCATATTTAACAGCGGCAGGGAAAGGAGATAAAAGAAAGGGGCAGGCGGCCTAGTCCACGCGTGCCCGTGCACTGTTAGGGCCTGGCCCAACGACGCTCGGCACCGTGTGTGGCCCAGGCCCGGGGGCTCCTGTCGGTGTACTAAAGTAGGGGTACCTTAGTACCCCAGACTTGTGCACGGGCAGTTGTAGCACCCTGCGGCGAGGCCCGCCCAGGAAGCGCCAAGAGAAGACCAAGCATTCAAGACAAGGCCCCCGGCAAGAGGAGCTTGCCGGGCCAAGAAGACAAGGCCCCCGGCAAGAGGAGCTTGCCGGGCCAAGAAGACAAGACCCCGGCAAGAGGAGCTTGCCGGGACGACTGAGCCCATGTAATGCCATCCAAAAACAAAGTATGCGAGACAGAAGATCGAGACCCCGACAAGAGGAGCTTGTCGGGAAGGCCGAACCCAGGCACCACGAGAGAAGCCCGCCACGGCGCGCCATGCGCCCCGGCAAGGCCTGATAGCCGGCAAGCTATCAGGCACAGGAAGACGACCCCCGCGGCAAGCCACTTGCCGCGGCAAATCACCACCTCAGGACTGCGCTCCAGCTCACCCGCCCACGCGTCGCTCCGGGGTTTCCCCCAAGAGCACGTGGCGGGGCACCGCGCAGCCTGGGGCATGCAGTGGCATGCAGCCACCATCGTGGCGAGCGGTGGCGCACCTAACGGTCCGCCTCGGTGCTGTCCAGGCGACCGTGACGGGCATTTAATGCCCTTGTCCCCTACCATCAGAAGTAGGTATGATAACACTGTGCCGCACTGTAGCGCCACTGTTCCCGCGCTGTTACAACTACCACCCCTTTTACACTTTTACCCCTTTCTCTTACGTTGACACCTGTCGGTGACCCCTTTGCGCTATAAAAGGAGGCCCGTGTGCAACGTAGGGGGGGGGGTTCCGGGGTTCGGAGATTGGGAATCCAGACAGCCATACGCTCGGTGCAGCTAGCTCTCCAAGCTCCTGAGCTCCCCAGTTCAATACAACCAAGCAGGAGTAGGGTTTTACGCGTCCATCGCGGCCCGAACCTGGGTAAACCGCCCGTGTGCTCGCCTCGATCTGCTCTCCGTGCTCCCTCCGCCCCCCTCACCGGACAACGAAAGGGGCTCCGGCCCCATAGGTGCTCGCGGGGGGACCCAGTCCGCCCCGACATAAACCCACAATTCATCGGTCTCAACAAACACATCGCAAAAAGAAGATTACATCGAATAGTTCTCCACAAGAGAGGGGAGAACTTTGTATTGAGATCTAAAAAGAGAGAAGAAGCCATCTAGCTAATAACTATGGACCTAAAGGTCTGAGTGTCGGTGTACTAATGTAGGGGTACCTTAGTACCCCGAACTTGTGCACGGGCAGTAGTAGCGTCCCGCGGCAAGGCTTACCAGGGGAGCGACAAGAGTCTCCACGGTCCTTTCTGGGCCGGACGAAGGCCAAGTGATCAAGCCAAGAAGACCAAGCCCCGGCAAGAGGAGCTTGCCGGGCCAAGAAGGCGAGGTCCGGCAAGAGGAGCTTGCCGGGCCAAGGCGACAAGGCCCCGGCAAGAGCAGCTTGCCGGGACGGCTAAGCCGAAGCACCAAGGCCCCGGCGGGAGGTGCTCGCCGGGACGGCCAAACCAAGGCACCCCAAGAGAAGCCCGCCGCGGCGCGCCACGCGCCCCGGCAAGGCTGACGAGCGGCAAGCTCTCAGGTGCGGCAAGCCACTTGCCGCGGAGAACCACAACCCCAGACGTGCGCCCCAGCTCACCTGCCCACGCGTCACTCTGGAGCTTCCCCAGAGACACATGGCAGGGCGCCGCGCAGCCTGGGGCGCGCGCGTGGCATGCGACGTTGGCGGAGTCGCCCCCGTGGCAAGCGGAGGCGCCCCTAACGGTCCGCCTCGGCACTGTTCAGGCGATCCAGACGGGCATTTAATGCCTTTGTCCCCCGCCGTCAGAGTTAGGTGCGATAGCACTGTGCGGCCACTGTTCGCACAGTTCCTTGCCATTTCTACCCTCACCTCCGTCGCTGCCTGTGGAAAACCCCTTAGCATATAAAAGGAGGCCCATGCGCACGTAGGGGGAGGAGGAGGGGGAGAAAAAACCTAGAAGGGATCCAGACCGGAAGGAGGACACCCAGTAGACCCTCGTCTACGTCCAGCTCCAGCTTACTGTAGCTTCTTGCGCTCCAGAGCAAGAACTCGAATCAACCAGACATGCAGCAGTAGGGTTTTACGCATCCGTGCGGCCCGAAGCTGGGTAAAATCGTTCTGTGTGTGTGTGTCGCCTCGATCTGCTCTTTGTGCAACCTCCGCCCCCCGCCGAACCAACAAGGGGCTCCGTCCCCATAGGTGCTCGTGGAGGCCGATATCCCCCGACATCTTTGGCGCGCCAGGTAGGGGGTGCGTCGAGGTTGTGCGAACCAGATTTGGCGACCACAGGTGAGCTCAGGTATGGCCAGGTACCTTTCCGCTCCAACCCGCGGAGCGGAGGCATTCCTCCCCACGGACTCGTGCGCGGCCCTCCTCGAGTACCCCCTCACGCAGAGCCCGGGCAAGAGCAGCTGCTCCTTGAGGAGGACTGCCTTCCGGCCGCTGAGCGAGTTTCTCGCCTCCAGCAAACTCTGCGCCGCTCTCGTAGCCGCAGAAGTTAGCGCCCGAAGTTGCGGGAAAGGCGTCCTCGTTCTTCGGCGAGCCCAGGCCGCCAAGATCCAAACGAGTCGATGCCGACCGTGGGAGGAACCTTGCCAGCGCGGCCGTCGGAACCCATTCCGTCGGCCACCCTCTCTTTGTCCAAGTCTTGCCGCAGTTGCATGTCATCCTTGGTACAGAGACGGGCGCAGATCCCAAGCATAGCTTATGTGCCCCGCACATCTTGTCGATTTCACGCCTCTCCGCTTGGCGCATGCATTATTTGACACGATTGTGCAGCACTCGACTCCGGCAAGCAATGGCGGGCCGTGAAGCCCCGAGCCCTCGTTATTCCCCTACCTCGAGGAGGGGGGATGACAGGATAGGCTGGGCGTCGCCCGAGGAAGCTGCGCCTTGCCGGACGGCAAACAACAGAAAAGCTAAGTTGCCAAAGTTTGAGCAATTAAGCTCCTTTTTATCCTTAAGTTATCTTCCTCGAACGGCCGAGCTTCGTATGGGAAACCTATGCGCGGATGGGCCGGCTCGTGGCTGGTTGCGCCCTTATTTCGTTTCGAGTCCGCTCAACGACTTAAGTGTGCTACATCCTGAGTAGCGTCCTTACTTTGTTTCGAGCTTGCTCGGCAGCTTGAGTGTGCCGCGACTGCAGTCGCCACGCTTACCTCGCCCTGAGCCTGCTCAACATTTAAGTGAGTTGCGCCAGCCGCGGCAAGGTTTCTTGCCGGTGGAGGCGCCGCCAGCGGGTTGCTGATGTCCCGCACTCGGCACCCGTGGCAAGGCGGAGGCTTACGCCGACAAGTTCCCGGAAGCGTAGGGCGCGAACGTACGAAGCACAAAGTCGAACGAGGGAGATAACAGCGCAATGAACTGCCTAAGATAAAAGTTATATTCCAAAATAACTTGCCGCTGCTCTAATCAGCTGTTTCTATGACATGCTCAGCAGCGACAAGGGGAGAAAAGAAAGAGGTGGGCGGCCTAATCCATGCGGTCGCCCTCGACCCGCCGGATCCCGGCCACCCTTTCCACAATAGGGGTGACGAGGGCCTTGATCTCCGTCAGGTCGGCGTCTTCCGGCAAGTGCCTGAGGACGTTGGTGAGCCTGATGGTGGGGTTGCGGAAGTCGATCTTCACCAGCACCCTCTCGAGGGCCCCGGAGATGGCTTCCCGTGTCTCCTCGGCCAGCTGCTCCGGGATCGTTTCCCGGAGATGCTGGAGCACCCCCACCAAGCCCTTGAAGAAGGAAGTGAGCTTGACTCTCGGCGGGACGTCCTCGCCGGAGGGGTACTCGTGGCCCTCCATCCCCAGCAGCTTCAGCTCCTTGTCGATGGTGGTGGCGATGTCGACGAGGCCTTCAGTCCACCGCTCCACCGTCTCCTGGAAGGCGTTCTGGGTAACGGCGGCGCACTTCAATAGCTCCTCATTGCCAGCAACCTCCTTCCGCAAGGTCGCTTCCTGCCCCTTGGCGCTCTCCAGCGCCTTGAACAGGGTGTCCAGCTTCAGCTCGAGGACAGGCTTGGAATCCTTGGCGGCGTCGAGCTCCTGGATCTTCTCGGCGAAGCGGCCCTGCAGCTCGCCAAGGGTGTGAGCGCCCTTCTCGCGCTCTTGTTTGAGCGCGGCAAGCTCCTCGCCGCTCGCCTTGAGGTCGCTGACGAACTGCGCCACCCTCGTCTCCAACTTCCCCTTGGCGACCTCGGCGGCCGCGGCAGCGTCCTGCGCTCTCTGCAGGGCCCCGCCAAGCGACTGCTCGCGCGCGGCAACCTCCTCCTCGTGGCTGGTGAGGCTGGCCTTCTGCTGCACCAGTTCGCTTTCCCGCGCGGATAGCCCCGCAGCGGCAAGCCTCTACTGCTCTTCGGCCTCCGCCTTCTCGAGGAGAAAGGCCGTCCGCGCCTCGTCGAGCTGCCTTCGCTCCTCCGCCAAAGACCGGAGGGCCTCCTAGTTGAGCTCCCGGAGCTCCTCGGCACGCTTCTCCATGTCCACGCCGGCCCTCGCGATGAGTGCCTCTTGGCGCTCCACCTTGGCCTGCCGGGCGCGTTAGAGCGACACAAGCTTCCGGAGCAGCCGCTCCTCCTCGGGCTCGCCGCTGCTGGTGCTCGGCGCGTCGACCACTGTCAGCCCGACGGAGGCGAGCACTTCTCCGTCCAAGGCCTCCCCCTCGACCGGCGCCCTGGAGCTGGGTTCCCAGGGGAGCCTGATGAAGACGCCATCGCCGGCCTTCAGGTAGGCACCCGCCGGGGGCTCCTCGAGGCCCGACGCGGAGGCAGCAGCGGGATCGCCGGACGGCGGAGTGCTTGATGCCCCTGCCTCCTCGGGGTCGTCGGCACGGTCGCCGGTCCCCTCGCCGTCTGCCCCCGCGGCGGCTTTGGCGGCTTCGGCCTCCCCGCCGCCTGCGGGGTCGTCAGTGTCGTCCGCCTCCTCGATGACGATGACGTCATCCGCATCGCCACGTGCGCCCTCCCCGACGACGACCTCGGTCTCCATCGGGTCCGTGGTGGGCGGGTCTGATGGCCGGAAGAGGGGAGAAGAGTCAACCGAGCAGCCGACGAAAAGGCTCATAAGGAAAAATAACCAGGGACAGATTTCCGCGCAGGGGGGCTTACCGGTGGCAGGATCCGTGGCCGCGGCCTCCGCTGCTGGGGGATCGCTGGCCGCGTCCCTCGCCGGAGATCCCTCCCTTGCCGGAGAGGTCTTCCTTGCCGGGGGCTCCTCCCTTGCCGGAGATTTCTCCCTAGGCGGGGTGGTTGACGCAGACGGCGCGGCAGGAGTGCCCCCCGGGGTCGCCTGCTGGGCTGCTCTGCTCCTACCCAACGACAACAACAACAGCCACATGTCAACCACAAAGAGAAGGGGAGCTCACGCGCGCGCCGAACGGCAAGAACTAGCCATGCACTCACCCTGGAAGCTGCGCTGTGGGCTGCCCTGGGGACCCGCTGCCAAGTCCGGCAAGGTCGCCTCCGGCACCTCCCCAGTTGCCGGGGGAGATTCGCCCTCAAGGACGACCAGCGGGACCTTGGCCCTCTTCGCCCTCCTCTGGGCCAGGCTCCTGAAAAGGAACGGTTTCGGGGGAGGATGAGTGGGCTGCAAAACAAGATGAAGCAACAGAAATCAAGAAGATACAAGCTCTACCAGGAACTTACTCTTCGTCCTCCTCTTCGTCGTCGGAGCTAAGCGCGGAATAATCAAAAACCGGCTTGCTCCAGGCGCGAGGAGACAGGGGAGTGGGTTCCCGGGACCGCTTGGCGGGGACGGTGGACGGCCCCGCCCCCGTTGCCGCCGCGATACGGGGAGCGACAGGAGCAGAAGCCGTGGCCCGTGAGGACCCCGCTCCCGCCGCTTCGGAGGCGCGTGTCGCGCGGGGCTGCGGTTGCTGGTCGGCCTGCCGCACCACCTCTCCGGCCCTGCGGAGACGCCTCCTCGGCTGGGCAGGGGGCTCCACCTGCGACGAGCTGCCTGGGAGCTGCGAGGAGGACGCGTCAACCTCCGGCAAGCCGCTCGCTTCCTGCGCGGGCTCGCCCGCGCCACCGTGCTCGGCTGGTTCCTCCGCGCCAGCAAACTCCATTTGGTCGGCGAGGCTCTCCGCCTCCGCCGCGTCTGCTTTGGCCGGGGTGAAGCCAGACTCGCCCGCGGCCGCGGCGGCCGCCGCCTCCTCCATCCTGGAGGCGATGTAGGCCAGCTCCTCGGGGGTGGTGTCCTGCGTGAGGCCCCTCTTCTCGTCGGGGTCGACCGGCACCTCCTCCAATTTGTCGAAGAAGGCCTGCACGACGTCGTCCGCCGGCTCTTGCCAGGTCGCGTCGATCCCGTGCGAGTCGCACAGCGGCATCATCGCAAGTTGTTGCATAGGGGGACGACGCCCGGCGGCAACCTGAACCATTCTGGCTGCTCGGAGTCGTGCTTGAACAGCTCCTTCAACACTCCGACGAGCTCCAGAACGGTGAAGTTGTAGTTAAGGCCTGGGCGCAGCCTCATGATGTCCGCCGCGTTTTGGAATTCCCAAGCCGGCTTCCCCCTCTCCTGCAGGGGGGCGATACGCCGGCGAAGGAAATCCGCGCCGACGGCGCCGACGGTGAGCCCGGCAAACCTGAGGCGCAGGATTCGGGTGGCGGCAATCTTCAGCTTGGCGTCGTCCGGGGCCAGGTCGCTCCAGTCACGGCCGCGCACCACTGGGGTTTGCCACACGACGTTGAACGGCGGTGGATTCTCCTCGATGATCAGGCACCACTCGGCCCTCCACTCCTCCCATCTGCCACGGAGTTCCCCCGGCAAATAGACCTCTTTCTTCCCGGTCCTGGAGATCCAGGCGACTCCGCCGGACAGCGGCTCTCCTTTCTCCACCCGGGGAGTAAAGAAGTGGCGGAAGAGGGCTACGTTGGGGCGGACTCCGACAAAGTTCTCGCAAAGGTGTGCGAAAACCGCCATTGTCAGAACGGCGTTGGGGGTGAAGTCAAGGAGGTGGAGGTTGTAGGTGTGCATGATGTCGCAGAAGAACTCGGAAAAAGGCGGGCAGAGCCCGCAATAGAAGAACACGGCGAAGAAAGGGTACCCGGTCGGGTACAGCTTCTGGGCGATGGCGGGAAGAACTCGCGTGCGCGGATGCGCTCGCGTCGCCGTCGACCAGAAGAGGCGGTATTCGTTCTTCAGCCTCAGCGCATCGAGCTGAGGGGGGAACGTCGCCGTCTCCTTCCGAAGCGCTTCCAGCCGCAGCGCCTCGGCCGACTTCACGGCCTTCCCCTTTGCTTTTTCGCTCTTCGGGGCCATGGCAGAAACGGGGAGGGGGAGTTGTCAGCGTGGGCGGCGCCGGGGGCTGCGAAGGCGAATCGCTGCTTTCTCTAGTGAGGAGGAAGTGGCGGAGATTTTCGAGGAACAGCAACCGGCGGAATGGCGAGCTGCCCCTGTTCCCCTCCGCTTATAAAGGGGGGAAGGAGCGGGGGCGAACGTTCCGCCTTTCCAAATAAAGGAGTCGTGCCCGACGTTACGCATGCCTGCGGGCCTCAAGCCCCGCGCACGCCACCCACGTCACGCAAGTCTCGCACGCCTCGCCCCCCCCCATGATGTCGCGATAAGCGCGCGCCACCTGGGGAGGGCGCGACGGACGCGGAGTTAAGGAGCAGCGCAACCCAGGCCACGCGTGCCCGTGCACTGTTAGGGCCTAGCCCAACAACGCTCGGCACCGTGTATGGCCCAGACCCGGGGGCTCCTGTCGGTGTACTAAAGTAGGGGTACCTTAGTACCCCGAACTTGTGCACGAGCAGTAGTAGCGTCCCGCGGCAAGGCTTGCCAGGGGAGCGACAAGAGTCTCCACGGTCCTTTCTGGGCCGGACGAAGGCCAAGTGATCGAGCCAAGAAGACCAAGCCCCGGCAAGAGGAGCTTGCCGGGCCAAGAAGGCGAGGTTCGGCAAGAGGAGCTTGCCGGGCCAAGGCGACAAGGCCCCGGCAAGAGGAGCTTGCCGGGACGGCTAAGCCGAAGCACCAAGGCCCCGGCGGGAGGAGCTCGCCGGGACGGCCAAACCACGCGCCCGGCAAGGCCTGACGAGCGGCAAGCTCTCAGGTGCGGCAAGACAACCACCGCGGCAAGCCACTTGCCGCGGCGAACCACCACCCCAGACGTGCGCCCCAGCTCACCTGCCCACGCGTCACTCTGGAGCTTCCCCAGAGACACGTGGCGGGGTGCCGCGCAGCCTGGGGCGCGCGCGTGGCATCCGACGTTGGCGGAGTCGCCCCCGTGGCAAGCGGAGGCGCCCCTAACGGTCCGCCTCGGAACTGTTCAGGCGATCCAGACGGGCATTTAATGCCTTTGTCCCCCGCCGTCAGAGTTAGGTGCGATAGCACTATGCGGCCACTGTTCGCACAGTTCCTTGCCATTTCTACCCTCACCTGCGTCGCTGCCTGTGGAAAACCCCTTAGCATATAAAAGGAGGCCCATGCGCACGTAGGGGGAGGAGGAGGGGGAGAAAAAACCTAGAAGGGATCCAGACCGGAAGGAGGAGGCCCATGCGTCCAGCTCCAGCTTACTGTAGCTTCTTGCGCTCCAGAGCAAGAACTCGAATCAACCAGACATGCAGCAGTAGAGTTTTACGCATCCGTGCGGCCCGAAGCTGGGTAAAATCGTTGTGTGTGTGTGTGTGTCGCCTCGATCTGCTCTTTGTGCAACCTCCGCCCCCCGCCGAACCGACAAGGGGCTCCGTCCCCATAGGTGCTCGTGGAGGCCGATATCCCCCGACACTGAGGTAAACTACTCACACTTCATCGGAGAGGCTATGATGATGTAGAAGCCCTCCGTGATGACGGCCCTCTCCGGCGGAGCTCCGTAACAGGCCGCAAGATGGGATCTCATGGATACAAAAGGTTGCAGCGGTGGAATTAGGTTTTTGGCTCCTGTTCTGATCGTTTGGGGGTACGTAGGTATATATAGGAGGAAGGAGTACGTCAATGGAGCTTCGAGCGGCCCATGAGGCAGGGGGCGTGCCCTAGGGGGGGCGCCCCCACCCTCGTGACTGCCTCTCTGATGCCTTGGCATAGGGTCCAAGTCCCCTGGATCACGTTCGGTGAGAAAATCACGTTCCCGAAGATTTTATTCCGTTTGGACTCCGTTTGATATTCCGTTTCTCCAAAACACTGAAATAGGCAAAAAAACAACAATTCTGGGCTGGGCCTCCGGTTAATAGGTTAGTCCCAAAAATAATATAAAAGTGGAAAATAAAGCCCAATATAGTCCAAAACAGTAGATAATATAGCATGGAGCAATCAAAATTATAGATACGTTGGAGACGTATCAGTCCCGTTGCACCTTCTAACGTGACTTATTACACCTAGATGGAGGGAGTAGTAAGTCACACACGCACATGCACACGCACGCACCTTGGTCCCGTTGCACCTTCTAACGTGACTTATTACACCTAGACGGAGGGAGTAGTAAGTATACGAGATACGGTGGCACACTAACTTAAGTCGAATACAAGTGCCCAAAATTTGTGTGCATGTTATAATAAGGATTCACTTAAAATAGTACGTGAGCGAACAGAGGGATCAATTGGAAAGTATTCCCGAGAAGTAGCGAGATGTGTGAGGTAAGATACACCGCTGGCGCTTTTAATTTTTCTTATTAATTTGTTTGTTTCACCCTCTGACTGGTGGGACCCAACGTACTATGTGGAGAGAGGTAAGGTGATTTCTGCACCACTGTGCATAGTCTTACCACCAAAGCCACATGACACAATTATGATTGAAATCCCAATGACTCCCACACACACAAAAAAACACGGCATGCTTGTCACACGAATGCAGGAGTGTATAGAAGGTTATTTCCCTCTCGTTGAACATAATGGGAGGGTTGTGTAGCTGGTTAGCCTGTTCGCTCATCAAACTTGAGGTCTCGGGTTCGATAATTACACTTGAGCATAATTAGTGCCAGCAGGATTTTTTGACTGGTCAAAATGTTTTCTAGGGTTCGCACGCTTCACACTCTCTCTCTAGTATATATATACACGTTGGAGCCTCAGCGCTTTTAGTTGCTCTCTTCACACTCTCTCGCCCTCTCCCACTGGAGCCTCAGCACTTATAGTTGCTCTCTTCACACTCTCTCGCCCTCTCCAGATCTAAACAAGACTTCGTTGGCCTCTCTCTCCCCTCACTGCTGCTCAAAGAGCCGGCAGGATCCGTCCACCGGGAAGGGAAGGAGGCTTAACATTGTCGCCGTCGATGAGGGACTACCGGCGCAGCTGTTCACTTTCCACCCAGCGGCGGCGCGAGAGGGCCTCCGACCCCTTCTTCTTCGCCGCCGTCCCGTCGCCCGCCGAACCACGCGCCAAGAACTTTAAGGTATAATTTACTTACTCCACATGCATTGCTCTAGCTGCATCTGTACCATGAATCTAGGACGTGGTTCAAAGAGGAAAGGAGTGGGGGAAAGTAGTGGGAAAAGTTGTATATAGCATGAATCTAGGACGTGGTTCAAAGAGGAAATGAAGGGGGAAAGTTGTATAGCATTAATCTAGGACGTGGTTCAAAGAGGAGAGGAATGGGGGAATGTAGTGGGGAAAGTTGTATCGCATGAATCTAGGACGTGGCTCAAAGAGGAAAGGAAGGGGCGAAAGTACTAGTTCAACAAGTAAAGGAAGGGACAAGGCTGTAAAGTTTGAGCAGGACTAGATTTGCTATGCTCACATAGGGAAAAGCGTCTAAAGATAACAAGACTGGGACCAACACGGACTGACACGGAGTTTTTTTAGTCCCTACACCGAAATGTCCCTGTAAACAAACACCCTCTAATAATGCCGCTGGAAATTGATGCAATGCGAGAGTTAAAAGCAAATTAAATGTTTAACGAATTTTATTGTTAATATAATCTCTATGTTAATATTAATCAATGCCACCGTTGGAGAAATGCTACTGTCTTGCTTTCTTTCCCATTTAGATAAGGTAGATGCTTCTTTTTGTTGGCTTCTGTGTCATCCATCGTTATTGACCACTAATTGTTTCCTTTGCACCTCTGTGTAAACAGGGTTATCTGCTTCACCTCGTTGCCATTGTAACCTTTTGTTGCACTGCACAAAACACTTCTGTTTTAAGAGTGTTTTGTGCAGTTCAACCAAAGTGTCACACCGACAACGTTGCTTGATTGCTTGATCATAGTTGAACTACACAAGAGGAGATCTTACTTCCTATCCGTTAAGGCGAATTTGGTTCAGATCTTCTTCTTGTGAGTTGTTTGAATTCCGCATCATGAGAGGTCAGTACTAGCCTTCTTTCACATGATTATGTAGTGTGCATTCATATGTTGTGCTACTTGTACGATAATATTGCTTGATTTTAGTGAACTGCACAAATGGAGACAAGACTTCCAATCTGTATGTGCACCGTAATATCCCATTGAGGTAAGATAAGGATATTTCACAACTGCTGGCCTGTATTTTTCCACTTTCATCAGAAAATTAAGTTTAGTACTATACTTGTGCTCCCTAATTGACATGCCAAATCTTACATTGAAGGCAAAGCTTGTTTGTTATTGAACCAAGTGATGAAGGGGAAGAACAAGGGGAAGAAAAACAAAAATCAACTCCCGGTGCTGTAATGAAGCACAGGAACTGTGATGACACAAGTAATGATATAGTTTTGCATCTTAATTTATTGCTATGGCTGGAACAAGGGGAAGAAAAACAAAAATCAACTCCTGGTGCTTCATCTGTATGCTCTACACAATAAGCCTCCTGACAAAGTTTGGTACTCGCCCACTGATTTCATCCATATGAATCAGCTTTGTCATCTCTATTGGTGTTGTGCTACTATTTAGATACTGTCATGAAAAAGTGGTATTGTCCTTGAGAAGTGCTTCATCTCTATTGTTTTAAATATTTCCTTTCCTTTTTTTTCCAGCAAACAGTGATACTAGCATTTAGTAGTCCTCCTGTCTTTGCACAACAGGATCATCTTCCTCTGAAGAAGAATATGGAGTATGTGAAGTGACTAGTTCCGATTATGCCAGGATGAAGAAGCCCTGTCTATCTTATCATCAGAAGGAGCAGTTGAAGGATGGTTACATTACTCCCCACAAGACCAAACTAACTTCAGCTTAGAAGGACTGACAAAATCTCCATTTTGTTGCTGTGATGCGCGAGTACAATGTTGTTCTAGGATTCTTTCTGGTGATTTCCATTTTTCTAAAAGTGTGCTCTACATGGACCATGTATGTGCCTGTTGAAACTGTCAATTCATAGTACAGTTTGCTCTATACTAATCACTTTTTTGTATTTGTGCAAACAGGGGTGCTCAGCTTGATTTCAATGGGAACTGCACAAAATGTTCATGAATACATCGAATCATTCATTTCCACCACAAGAAAGGAGGTGCTAATAAGTTCAAGGTGTTGCAACATATAAGGGCGAAATCATACAAGCTACGTGCGAATTTTGTTGATTTTGGTAGAACTGCACAAAAAGAACAACTGGTTTATTTAACACGAGGTGCCATGTCAGTGTCCGAACTGATGGCAAACCCTGCCCATTCCACAATCGTAGGCATTAGATATTTTGGAATGTGACAACCTTGTCAAATTTTGCTCATTGATTTTAGTAAGACATGCGTTTGATATTTTCGAATGGGACGCCCTTTGCTGTCAGCAGCGTCGATCAATTTTTTCTTTTTTCTTTAGTTGTGAAGTAAATATTGCCTCTGACATGTGAGTTGCTGAGATGCATAATCATCGATTGTTTTGAATGTTCTCTATGAATTTCCAGGCCTGTGTGTTTGATTGCAATGTACAGAAACGCTAAAAAGCTGCTCAAACTCTTTGTACTCCTTGTGTTCCTTTTTACTTTGCACATTGTGAAAGTGCATACTTTTTTGTAAAAGATTGGTCAAAGTAGAGATACTTTGACTGCAGAGAAAACTTGTATGCAGACTAGAAAGGACCGGAGGGAGTACTTGTGAAACTGTTGCAAACGAGGTGATCACCCCAGGAATAATGCTAGTACGTATTGTTTTGCATGTTCATCCAATGCCAGTGATATAGGAATTCGAACTAATCGAAATAAATTCATTCATACATGGTCAGATTTCTTATAAACATGTTGTATTTCATTACATTTCATACATTCGTCAACTAAATAGGGGTGCGCTGGAGGTATAATTAATTAACTGAAGCTACCCACCTGTGTCCCGTTGAGCCGAACAGAAGCTTCAGTGACTTAACTGCAGGTGCGGTTGCGTAACTGACATGTGGCCCAGATGCTTGTTGGGCCCACGTGCCAGTCAACCAACTGCACCATTAGTTAAGTAGAAGCAGCGTCCTTCTCCAACATAGCTCTCCGACTCCACGTCGCTGCCAGGAAGCTAACCGGCCGTAAGTGGTCAACCCGCCTAGCTTGTCATAGCGATTAGGGCAACTAGGAGCCCAATGATCAAGATCACTACATGACAAACACCTTTCTTCTTGTCATTCTTCTTCTTGAAGTTCGTGTGTTGCACAGCCTTGTTCTTCCCATCAAACTTTGCTTTACCATCAAACTTGCCCTTGTTCTTGAACTTGTGGGGCTGGAAGTTCTTCTGTACCATATTGGCACTAGATCCTCCCTCAATTCCTCAAGCATGTGTGTCCTTTGCTCTAGCCTTTTCTTCCACATCAAGAGGGCCAATGATATACATGAAGGAGGAAGCTTGGTGACGAAGGAGGTATAATTAATTAACTGAAGCTACCCACTTGTGTTCCGCTAAGCCGAACAGAAGCTTCAGTGACTAAACTGCAGGTGCAGTTGCGTAACTGACATGTGGCCTGTTGGGCCCATGTGTCAGTCAGCCAACTGCACCAGTAGTTAAGTAGAAGCAGCGTTATTCTCTAGCAGAACTCCCCGACTCCACGTCGCCGCTAAGAAGCTAACCGGTCGTCAATGGTCAACCCGCCTAGCTTGGCTTCAATAGGAGGGTAGCAGCGGTGGCCTTACTTGGACCCGAGTAGCGGCGACCTACCATGTTCTACTCTTCCTCGTTTTCTGTGTGGCGCGACCTCGTTGCCAGCGGGGCGAGGCCTCGGCGGGGCCGGCGATGTCCTCTGTCTCGTTGTCGATGGGCGGCGCCTCAGCGGAGCGGTGGAAATCCTCCCCCGCGTTGCCGGCAGGGTGGGTCCTCGGCTGAGCCGGTGATGTCCTCTGCGTCGTTGTTGGCGGGACGGGGCCTCGGCGGAGCTGGCGGTGTCCTCTGCCTCGTTGTTGGTGCCGCGGGGCCTCGGCGGAGCAGGGCCTCGTCGACGCCAGCGAAGCAGGGACTCATCGGAGCCGGCATTGTCCTATGCCTCGTCCTCGGTCTCGCCAAACAGCGCCTCACCCGCTTCATCGCCCTCTTTGCTAGCCTCTTTGTAGGCAGCCGCAGCCTCCGCCACCCGCATGCGGTACCGCCAGTGCTCGAGGCGGCCCTTGCGGGCGGAGCGGTACGAGTCGAGCAGCGCCTCCTGCTCCGCCCGCTCCTCGGCGATCTGCTCCTCCGCCTGCAGGTGCTCCTGGAGGAGATGGTGGTTGTAGGCTGCGTCGGCCTGCCCCTCCCGGAACTGCTCCTGACGCATCTGCCTCACACTGTCCACATATTGGGCACGGGCCTCGCCGATGGTCATGGTGCAATGCACCAGCGAGGATGGCACGGAGGAGGGGGTTGGCGCCGGATCGTCGATTACCATGTTCTCCATTGGAACGTCGTCGTCCTCCGGCTGCCTGCCGGCCAGCCGGTCGGCAGCAATGGCTGCCATCTCCTTGTGGTCCGTCGTCCGCCCGTCCCGAAGTACGCTGGAGCACGAGGAAGCCATGGTGGGCAGTAGTGGTGTGGACAAGAGAAAGGGAAAGGATGCGGATGACTGCGGCTATGCCCGACGCAGCAGTTTATATAGCAATGGTGGGCGGGTGGAGGGACGGACGTGTGGCACTGGAGTAGCCGCCTCGGCAACCGCATATCATTAATGTGGGCGGCAGATGGATGGACGGACGACACTTGTGTTGTTTGAAGGCGGAGCAGTCGCATGCACCGGGAAGCGGGGCGGGCGGCGCTGACTGTTTCGGGCGAAAAGCGTGCGCGGGCGAGGAGATGACTTTACTTGGAGAGGATGACAATGGGGACCCACCAGGTCCATAGCCTCACGTACGCAAGTGCCTCCTTATTATATATATATATATATATATATATATATATATATATATATATATGTATATATATGTATATATATATATATCTGTGTGTGTGTGTGTGTGTGTGTGTAAAACTATACTCCCTCCGTCTAGGTAAATAAGTCGTATTAGAAGGTGCATCACGACCTAGGTGCAAGCAGATTGGTGGAAAAGAAGAATATTTCTCTCTTCTAAACACAACATTTAATCACAGCAGTTAAGAGGATGCCTTATTAGCTACCCATGCACGCCATCGTAATTCATAGCATGCAAAGCGCTTTTATTTCTTGCCTGATAACCACATGGACGTGATGCATGCATTGGTCCTTGCTCGAGCAAAAAAAAGGGAGGAAAGGGGTTTCCATGGGAAACAACGAGGCAGAGGTGGAAGCGCTCGCTGGAGTAATATATTTTTCTTCCCCCGGCTTTCCTGACATCACGGTCCCACACCATTTTCAACCTATGTAGTAGTCAATAAACGAGAGAGTTGCACAAGAAGCGGCCGATAGCTGGAACCAAGCAGCTCGAGCAGTATTTATGTTTTTGAGGTGTGAGCACTGCAGAGTTTTTTGATGTTTAGCCCAGATATTAACTTTTCTCCTCTGAACAACAATGAAAACATCGCTGCAGGTATTAACTGGGTGGGTTGTGGCCCGTCTAGCCCAGGCCAGATATCCAGCCCAGATATTAATTTTTTTTCAAGCTAAAAATGGCTAGCCCAGCTATACTTTTTTTTAGGAATACTCAGGCAAGGTCAAGTTGTTATTCTCCGCCCCGCTCGGTTGCAAATCTTTCCTAGGAGGGATGCATTAGGCTTAACAAGAAAATGGGCTTTAAGAAATAATAAATGGGATGTAATTATAAAAACTAGGCAGTAACTATAAAACAATGCACCAAACACGTGATTACTTTATAAAAATATTATTTTTGGATATTGAAAATTTTAATTTCATTAATCGTTGCGAGCGCAATGTTTCGTTAGATTTTTACTAATATAAATTTGTATTGAAATTGTGTTTAATCTGACTAGAAATTTTGGGATAAAAATATTTCGGATCCCGTCAAAATGTGGGAATTTTTATTGAATTCTGTTTTGAACGGTTGGTTGAAATGGGCTGTACTTTTAACAAACTTTAAATGGGCTGTAGTAAATTCCATTAGAATTCAAAAATGGGCTACACATTCTTACAAATCTCAAATGGGCTATAAGTTCTCTGCCACACACTTCTGGCCTTACTAAGTTGACGTGTTCCCTAAAAAAACAGAGTTGACGCGTATGCAAAGCTTTGTCAACTTATAGTCAACACACGGTTCTAGCAGCAGTGGCCGTTGGATGTCCATCCAACGGATGCCGTGCTTCTTCTTCAATCTCGGATATTCTAGCTTCATCCGCCCAAAAAATGATTCCTCTCCCTGACATCTGGGGCGCACCGTTTCGGAAGCTGACCTGTGGGCCTACTAAGTTGATGTACCAAGGGCGTTGTCAACTTAATCAATATAAACGATTCTAGCTGAAGTGATCGTACGATGTTCATCCAACGGCCATAGTGCTTCTTCAACCTCTGGTCTTCTTGCTCTAGCCGCCCAAAGAAGCGCCGGTCGTGCTACCTACTCCTGCCTCCCGTGGCCGGCTGTGCTGCCGCGGAGGCCTCACCGCCCCTACTATTCCCACCGTTGGCCAGGCCCTGCGGCGACGGCAGCCTCACACTGTAGCCGAACGAGTGAACCCTCATACTCCTCTCCGCGTGGGCATCCACTGCCGCGTCTTCACCGGCTCCGCGTCGTCCCCTTCCTAGGCCTCGCCGTCGTCCACCGCCCTGGTGCTCTCAGCGCGGGTGGTCAACATGGTCAAGGAACGACTTCCATCGGGCGTGGACTGCACGTTGAGAGGCTGACAGCTGGGTCCACGGCGGCATCAAGGAAGTGCCTCCTTATTACGCGGAAAATAATGATTCCTCCACCTGACAACAGGGACCCACCAGACGGGCCATCGTATTTCACGAAAAAAATGTTTCCCCCTGACTACTGGGACCCGCCAGCTACACCTTCGCATGCAAGGAAGTGCGTCCGAGAAAAAAAATGATTCGCCCCCCTGACTGCTGGGACCCACTAGCTACATCTTCGCAAGCAAGGAAGTGCCTGACAGTCGGGACCCACCTGGTCGAAGCGTACTTAGCGTTGTCATTCTGGTCGCGAACGTGTACGTACATATATAGTGGTCGATGTAGAGGCGCACACGTGTCGTAGTAGAGGCGCACACGTAGCATGTACACGTACGTACATCGGCCAGGGTGCAAGAAATAAAATACGGCCACGTATGCGTACATACGGGCAGGGTCTCGAACGCCTACTCGCACATACGTACGGCGAGGGCTCGTTGACATGGCTGGGTCGAAACGGAGAAACAACGTCGTCGTCGTGTTCATGGGGGGGCAACGGAATGCATCGTGTTCATGGGGAGGCAACAGAATGCGTCGTGTTCATGGGGAGGCAACGGAACGCGTGGGAGCCAACCGGCTGGTTCGGAACGGAATGCGTGGTCGTGTTCATCGGGAGGGCTTGGACGGAACAGGCGATGGAAACGAGGCCTGGCGTACCGCAAAACGGAGGAAACGGACCTCCTACGGTCGAAACGGGGGTCCTGTTGATTGGGAGGGGTGTGGCGTACCGCAAAACGGAGGAAACGGACTTGTGTTGGAGCGCTACGGTCGAAACGGGGGTCCTGTTCATCGGGAGGGCTGTGGCGTACCGCAAAACGGGACTCCACGGGATACTGTTCATCTCCACCGTCGACCCCCTCCAGCCTCCACGAGCTACCGTTCATCCACCGTCGACCTCCTCCAGCCTCCACCTGCAACTGTTCATCCATGGGCTCCTGTTCATCCAGCCTCCACCGCGCGCTACTCCACCGGCTACTATTCAACTACCCCTCCACCATCTACTGTTCATCCAGCCCTCCACACCACGGGGTCCTTTTCAACCACCCCTCCACGGGCACCCCTCCACCGTCTACTGTTCATCCAGCCCTCCACACCACGGGGTCCTTTTCAACCACCCCTCCACGGGCACCCCTCCACCGTCTACTGTTCATCCAGCCCTCCACACCACGGGGTCCTGTTCAACCACCCCTCAACCATCTACTGTTCATCCAGCCCTCCACACCACGGGGTCCTGTTCATCCACCCCTCCACGGGCACCCCTCCATCGTCTACTGTTCATCTAGCCCTCCACCACACCACGGGGTCCTGTTCATCCAGAGGCAACGCCACCGCTCACTGTTCATCCAAACCCCCCCGCAACACTCACTGTTCATCCCATCGATCGACTTCAGTTAGCAGCAGTAGCGAAGGAATCGGTCGATCGGGTTCAGTTAACAGCCATCGACCGATCGCTCGGGTTCAGTAACGCGTAGCCTGCAGTGCAATCGCTCGGGTTCAGTTAGAGCCCAACGCCTCGCTCGGGTTCAGTTAGAGCCAACGCCTCGCACACACGCGCGTACGTGTACGAGAGAAACGCGCATCGCTCGGCCCCCGACCTCCCACCGTAACCGGGAACTCCCCGAAATTTTACTCCCCCTCGCTTCTACCACGGTTTTTTCCGTCATGGACGGCCCAAAGAATGTCATGCAGCTGCGTCTCTGGCCCGCCCAGGACGAAAAGCCCATTTACTATCATGATTTTTTTCATAGAAGTAGGAGCCCACCACATCTATGATGATACCGGGTTTTGTCATAGTTATCGTCATAGAAGTGTAATATGTATGACAGAAAAAAATTTCGTTCGGCCCAAAATGTCACGGATGTGTCTTTTTTTTGTAGTGCTTGCGTGGTTAGTCAGGTTGTGGACGACACCCTATCCAGGCTTAGCTTGAAGGTTGCCGAGATACATGATGTGTACATGGCGGTAAGTGGTGAGAGCATGTGTGAAGAAGTTCACCCCTGCAGGGTTAACATGATCTATTTGAATAGCCGCGTCCGCGGTTATGGACTACTGGCTTGCTTATGCAGTTCATAGACAAGTGCAAATGGATACTCTAGAATGCACAAGATAAGCGTGAGTGCTATGGATGGCCTTCTCGCAGGGAGACGGGAACGAATCCATAGTGGTGTATTGTTATGGTGAATATGTGGACTCGTGTGTGCCACCTCAAAAGAGTTACCAACAGTCGTAGTACAGGACAACCACTGAGTGAAATCTAGCTTGTTGCAGTTAAACTCCACCACCCCTTTGTTGGTACGGATGCATATGTAGATAGTTCTGATGTAAGTCTTGCTGGGTACATTTGTACTCACGTTTGCTTAATCTATGTTTTTGCAGAGAGACTTCGGTCTCACTAGTAGTTCCGCATGGGCTTCGACATTTAGCTTGTTACCTCAGTTACGATCTTGTACCCTTGGGAGGTTCTTGTAGATAGTCAGGCTCTAAATCCTTCTTCCTTTCTAGATGTCTGTACCCAGACATGTTTGTGCTTCCGTTGCCTTTATGCTCTGTATGTTGGGTCATGTGACCCATGATTGTAATTCCTAATATGTATGACTCTTCGGAGCCTTCTGAATAAATACTTTGAGTCGTAGAGTTTTGTTGTGATGCCATGTTGTATTTGCACATATCGAGCATATTGTGTGTATGATTTTGAAATGCTTGGTATATGTGGGATCCGATAATCTAGTTGTTTATTCTTGGTAGCCTCTCTTATGGGGAATTGTCTCCTAGTGCTTCCACTGAGCCATGATAGCTTCCTACTACTCCGGAACACATGGGATGAACACATGTGTCCTTCTTTGCTCATGTGTCTGTCCCTTCGGGAAAATGGCACATGTTGTTCCTTTAAGTCCTTGTAGCTTTCTATGACTTGGGTTCATACGTTGATGACCGACATGTGCATTGCTGTGTCATGTATGCCTGTCCCTGTAAGTTAGTGCCACGCTAGGTTTACGACTTGTCATGTCGGCCCTGGTTCTCTGACATACGGATTCTAGCAACACTATCATATACGTGAGCCAAAAGGCACAAATAGTCCCGGGCCAGGTAAAAGGTGGCACCCGTGGGGATACCTTGTGAGGCCGCAAAGTGATATGATGTGTTACATGCTAGATCGTCGTGACTTAGGATCGGGGTCCTAACAGTTACTGTGGCAAATACAGGTCATGGAGAGGAAAGGGGTTCAACTACCATAGCAAACAGTAGTTTGAAATGTTGTTGTCTTAATGTAGTAAATGAGAGCAGGAGCGAGAAGATGGGATTGTATCGAAATAATCGATGGGGGTTGCTTGCCTGGCAGGGTGGTGGAAGGGTACTGCCCTTCGATTGGATATTCGTGGATAACCTCGGGAGCAGAACCTGCCATGGAGATCATACCGGTAACACAATCAATACAAGGCGATGGGCAACAATATGATACATGCTCATGTCATGGAAAAATAATAGAAGGGTTTGAGCTTATTTGAACCAAGGGTTCAAATTAAAACAATGAATTTCCAAAGTTCATTAAGTTGTTTCGATCTATATAGCAAGGTTAAGTTGCTTTGTCATGCATGAAACCAGTACAAATGGATAGATTGGATTTTTCATATATAAATCTTTTCCATCTAATCTATAGATTATTTTCTATGATTTTTTGAAGTTTAACCCTTTTTTCCGGAATTTATGGTTACTTAGAAACTAAAGTAATTCTAGAAAAGGAATTACTGCGCCAGCCTTGCATCAACATGACATCATCGGGTCAACAAGGCGGCCCAGGTCAAACTAACCAGTGGGTCCCACATGTCAGTGACTAACCTTACTAACTTAGTTTAATTAACACTAACCTAGGTTAATTAACAGGGTGCACCCCACCCCTCATTGACATAGGGGAGATCAAACCCCTGGTCAACCAGGGCTAAACCATCGGCGGCTCGATGCCGGCGCCCACACACGTGGCGGAGGGGTTCGGGAATGGCCCTTTGGCGAGAAAATGAGTGGCAGAGGCCACCCACGGGGAGCTGGTGCTCACCCGCATCCAATGCGGCATGCGACAGCAGCTGGGACGACCGGATCTCACCGGGAACAAGCTCGTGGCGGCTATCGGCGATCGGGTGTGCACGGTGATTTAGCTGCGGTGGCCGTGGCGGCGCGTGAGAGGCACCTACGGCAGCTACGCGGCGCGGGGAGCATGCTGGGCATGACGGCTGGGCCATTAGATGGTCGGGGGCACGTCGGCGGTGACCTCAGGCGGTGGCGCAGCTCGGGGAGGGGCCAAAGCGGTCGGGGCGGTGAGGGGGCTCTCCGGCGGCCGAATGGTGAGGACCAGGTTGGGGAAGCTTCTTCGGGGCATGCAAGGGCTCGGGGCTCGGCTAGCCTGGCATAGCAGACGGTGACGAGGCGCGTTAACATGGGAGGAGATGAGGGGGAGGCAGTGGCATCGTCTATGGTGGCAGCGTGCTCATGAGCGCATTGGCCATGGCGGAAGAGGGCGAGGGAGAGAGCAAGAGCTAGAGATTGGGCGTCCAGGGGCTCGGGGCGGCGCCGAGGAAGCCCTTCGAGGCCTCGCAGTGGCGTGGTCTATGCTAGTAGGCAGGGAGGTGCGTGGCGCGCTCAGCGCATGCGCTGTCTCCCTCCTCTGCCTACTGGCAGAGGTAGGGGGTGACTGGCACTAGGCCAGGTGGGCCGGCCCAGTGCTGGTAAGTGGACTGGGGCCCCTCTCTCTCTACTTTTTCTGTTTTTCTTTTCTCTTTTCTACCTTTGTTTTTTATTTAGCAAAAATGCCAAACCACTTTGTAAAATGCTGAAAATATTTGTGGGCACTTGTGAAATTATTTCCACCAGCCCTCAAATGTTTTCAAGATTATTTGGATATTCAAAATTATTTATAAGATTTAAATGTCCAAATGAAAATACTTTATGGATTAATTCAAAAAATCCAGAGTGTCCTAGAAAAATGTGCACCATTTTGGCAGAGGTTCTAGCCCAATTCAAAAATGATGAACTTTTATGAGGGCATTTTGTGTTCATTGGAATCTTTTTTAGTTGAACCTGGTATTTTCAAGGGCTACTGGGGTTCGTTGATCCCCATTTCATGTTTAAAGAAAATTTAGACATGATGCATCACTCTACCTAGTCCAAGTGCAAATGCTAACTAGGGTTGTTACAACTCACCCCCACTCAAAAGAATCTCGTCCCGAGATTCAGGGTCCGTCGGGAAGAGCGTGGGGTACTCAAGTCGAAGACGATCCTCCCTTTCCCAAGTAGCTTCTTTCTCGGAATGGTGTGACTACTGAACCTTGAGAAACTTAATGTTTTGGTGTTGAGTGGTACGCTTAGCTTGATCAAGGTTACGAACGAGATATTCTCTATATGTGAGATTATCTTGGAGATCAAGCATTTCGTTGTCCACTCCACGAATAGGATCCTAGGAGCAACGCCTGAGTTGAGAAAGATGGAAGACATCATGGACTCTGGAAAGGTGCAGAGGTACTTCCAATTGGTAGCCAACTTCTCCTTATTTGGCAAGAATGCGAAAGGGACCAATGTAGTGAGGAGCCATTTTGCCTTTGATACCGAATCGATGGGTTCCCTTCAGAGGAGTAACCCGAAGGTGAGCCTTCTCGCCGACTTTTTAAGTCACAGCCTTATGATGGCGATCATATTGGCTCTTTTGACGAGATTGGGCTGTTCTCAATTTCTCATGAAGGATGTGAACTTGCTCTTCTGCTTCCTGGATCATGTCCGGGCAAAAGAATTGTCCTATCCCTATTTCTGACCAATTAAGGGGCGTTCAACATCTCCGTTCATAGAGAACTTCAAAAGGAGCATTACCCAAGCTAGCTTGATTAATATTGGTATATGTGAATTCGACGAATGGAAGACATTTCTCCCAATCCATACTGAATGAGACAACAGAGGCTCGGAGCATATATTCCAGAATTTGATTGACTCGTTCGACTTGACCACTTGATTGAGGGTGGAAGGTGGTGCTAAAGGAGAGAGGAGTCCCCAAAGCATTTTGAAAACTTTCCCAAAATCAAGAGGTGAAGATACTTCCACGGTCTGAATGAATCTCCAATGGAACACCATGAAGAGATACTATCCGAGAGATATATAGATCTACTAGCTGGCTAGCGGTTATACTCTCTCGAACAAGCAGGAAATGGGCTACTTTGGAGAGACTATCGATGACGACAAAGAGAGCATTATTCCATCTCTTGGTCCTGGGAAACCCGGTAATGAAGTCCGTACCGATTTTATCCCATTTCCATTCAGGAATATCTAAAGGTTGAAGGGTGACAGCAGGCCGTTGATGCTCTGCTTTAACGTGAAGACAGACGTCGCAGCTAGCAATGAATTGAGTGATTTCTGTTTTCATCCTAGTCCACCAAAACCTCTAGCCTAGGTCTTGATACATTTTAGTACCACCGGGATGAATTGTGAGAAGAGATTCATGAGTTTCTGATGACCCACAAGTATAGGGGATCAATTGTAGCTCTTTTCTATAAGTAAGAGTGTCGAACCCAACGAGGAGCAGAAGGAAATGACAAGTGCTTTTCAGCAAGGTAATGTCTGCAAGTGCTGAAATTGTAAGTAGCGGAGTAATTTGTTAGCAAGATAATTTGTAACGAGCAAGTAACAATAGTAATAACAAAAGTGCAGCAAGGTAGCCCAGTCCTTTTGAGGCAAAGGACAGGCCAAAACGGTCTACTATGGTAAGCAAAGCATTCTTCAGGGTACACGGGATTTTCATCTAGTCACTTTCATCATGTTGGTTCGATTTGTGTTTGCTAATTTGATAATTTGATATGTGGGTGGACCGGTGCTTAGGTGTTGTTCTTACTGGAACAAACCTCCTACTTATGATTAACCCTCCTGCAAGGATCCGCAACTACGAGAAAAGTATTAAGAATAAATTCTAACCGTAGCATTAAACTTTTTGATCCAATCGGTCCCTTATGGAATAGCGCATAAACTGGGGTTTAAGATTCTTTCACTCTCGCACCTCAACATCTAATTGCTACTCCAAAATGCATTGCCTTAGGCCCAAATATGGTGAAGTGTCATGTAGTCGACGTTCACATGACACCACTAAGGGAACCACAACATACATACTATCAAAATATCGAACACATATCAAGTTCACATGATTACTTGCAACATGATTTCTCCCATGACCTCGAGAACAAAAGTAACTACTCACAAATGATAAACATGCTCATGATCAGAGGAGTATTAAATAGAATATTGGATCTGAACATATAATCTTCCAACAAATAAACCATATAGTAATCAACTACAAGATGTAATCAGCACTACTAGTCACCCACAAGCACCAATCTATAGTTGTGGTAACAAGTTTGAACACAAGAGATGAACTACGGCTTTAGATGAGATTCTGTTGTTGAATATGTTGATGGAGATTGCCGTCCCCAAGATGGGAGAGTTGTTGGTGATGATGAGGACGATGATTTCCCCCTCCAGGAGGGAAGTTCCCCCGACGAAATCGCTCCGACGGAGGGCCAAAATGCTCCTGCCCAAGTTCCACCTCGACGCAGCGGTGCTTCATACCGAAATTCCTTTCCTTATTTTTTCGAGGTCAAAATGACTTATATACCAGAAGATGGGCACCGGCGGTGGGCCTGGGTGAGCACAACCCACCATGGCGCGCCTAGACTCCCTGGCGCGCCCAGGTGGGCCCCTCTGGTAGTTATTTGCTCCAATAATTCTTAAATATTCCATAAAAAATCTTCGTGAAGTTTCAGCTTGTTTGGAGTTGTGCAGAATAGGTAGCCTGACATAGCTTTTCTAGGTCCAGATTTCCAGTTGCCGGAATTCTCCCTCTTGGTGTGTACCTTGCAAATTATGAGTGAAAAGGCATTAGAATTACTCCAAAAAGCATTATTATGGATAAAAACATCATAAATAACAGTAAGAAAAGATGATGCAAAATGGACATATCAACTCCCCCAAGCTTAGACCTCGCTTGTCCTCAAGCGAAAACTGAAATCAAAAAAGATGTCCACATGCTTTGAGAGAGAGGTGTCGATAAAAACGAAATACGGACATAGAAGCATCATGTTGATTGTTATAACATGAACAAAATTAATCGTAGGACTTTTATGAGGGAACTTTTATCATATACTTCTCATGAATAAGTAATAGTTCATCACACAATTTAAGTATAAAGCAAAAACTCTATCAGAAACCAACAAACTATGTTCTCAGTCAACTTTGCAACTACAATTCATCATCTTTTCAGGAAGGTTCACGTATCGGAGTCTTTAGGAAAGTCCACATACTCAACCATCATATATTCTTCTATGATTGCTAACACTCACCTCGTACCCATGAGCAAAACGTTTCAACCGGACACATAGAAAGATGGGGGCTTAAAGTTTTGCCTCCCAGCATATTCACCTCAAGGGTGATGTCAACAATAATAACTCATGCTATCTATATTCAACTGGACATATGTGCCTAGATCTTTCCTCACCACATGATGCTTGCCAAAGGAGAAAAATAAAAAGGAATAGAAGGAAAACTTTGACTCTTTGCATAAAGGTAAATACATAAAAGTGAAAGATAGGCCCTTCGCAGAGGGAAGTAGAGGTTTCCATGCGCTTATTGGTTTGTATGCTCAATCCCTTAGTGCAAAAGAATTTCACATTGTATTGCCCCTTAAGATGACAACCTTTATTATGCAGTTTGTCGCTTTTATTCTTTGCCATCCAAGTTCATACAACGCTCAATTTTCTCATACACTAAATGATCTCACACTTTTAGAAGCATTTTTATTGCCCTTTTTGCATAGATGACAACGTACTTGAGGGATCTTGCTCAATCCCTAGGTAGGTATAGTGGACTATTGAAAATAAGATTTGGGTTTAATGGTTTTTGGATGCACAAGTAGTATCTCTACTTAGTGTAGAATTTTTGGCTAGCGAAGATAGGGGCAAGCATCATATGACTTCTATGTGAATATAAACAAACATAAATCATTAAGTTGTCTTCCTTGTCCAACGTCAACAATTTTGGCATAAAATATTTTGATGAGGGCTCACAATCACAAAAGATTTCTAGGATAGTATATTTATATGTGAATCTTCTCTTCCCTTATTAATTCTTTCATGAGTTGCATCATTGACTAATGCTATGTTTGTCAATCTCTAATAAAATTTTCTACTTATACTTTTCCTTATGTGGTGCCATCACCTACCATAGGTTTAGTATATAATATTATTGATTTATTTCCTTTCTTTTTATTTATTTCCTTTCTCTTTTTCCTTCTTTATTTGCAACATGAGAGTAAAGAAAGCAAAAACTCAAACTAAACTTTATTATATAACTTGCACACGATTACAAGGATAGATCACTAAGCAAACTCTAAAGTAAGAAAGGATCGAACTAACTTCTATTAATCTAATGCAAAAGATTGAACTAAAATAAGTGAAAGCAAAAAGATAGTGGGATGATACGATACTGGGGCACCTCCCCCAAGCTTGGTGGAATCCAAGGGTAGTGTCCATACCCGATACTCAGTTCTCCTTTGGTGGTGAAGATACGATGGTGGTGATGAAGCGATCCTATCCTTAAGGATCAAGAGATTCTCCAATCGACGGATGACGCTCCGGAGATGGATGATATGCTCTTGATGAAGAATATTTTCGCGAGTGAGATACTTATTCTGTATGCAAACTATTTCAATGACGCAAAAGGCTTCAATCTCAGCAGGAGTAAGGTGAGTAAGGTAGGGCTTAAGGATATCCTCTTCCTCCTCCTCGGCCAGCAGTGCTTGTGCTGCCACCGGGGATGGATCTAAGGTAGCTTTCTTTCCCTTGTCTCCCTTGACAGCGTCCGTAGGCTCTTCCTGCTTCGTCTCGATCTTCATCAACTAGGCATCTTCTTACATGTTGTTGGAGGAGCAAGAAGACATGATGTCTGGCTTGATAAATCTGACCGAAAATAGCAAGAAAAGAAAACAGAGGATTTCTCCACTATACGGTGATCAACAGGTTCAGGAAGTATATATAGATATTTTATCTTGAAGGACAAGCATACGGAATAAAAATGGAGTACGGAAGGTGTCCGAGGTGGGCACAACCCACCTGGGCGCCGGGCAAGCCTGGCGTGCCCTGGTGTCTTGTGCCGACCAGGGGACGCTTCCTCGAAGATTCTTTATTTCCAAAATTCGTAAAATTTCCAAAACTGATAAAAAATATTTTTTTGGATTTTTCGGAGTCCGTTTACTTACCGTATCACGTACCTCCTTATTTTTCATGATTCTGGAGTGCTCCGGAAGGACTCTTTTATGTGTTCTTTCAGTGTCAAAGTTTGGATAATATTACTTTCAACATTAATGGGCGTACCTGAGATATAATGATTTATTCGTTGCCCATTGACAACCTTCGGGTTAGTACCTTCGAGATTATTTATTTTGATGGCTCCAGACCAGTAAACCTCCTCGATGACATATGGGCCTTCCCATTTTGAGAGGAGTTTTCCTGCAAAGAATCTGAAACGGGAGTTGTACGAAAGAACATATTCTCTGACTTTAAACTCATGCTTTTGGATTCTTTTGTCATGCCATCTTTTAACTTTTTCTTTGAATAATTTTGCATTCTGATAAGCTTGGGTTCTCCATTCATCTAGAGAGCTAATATCAAATAACCTCTTTTCACCGGCAAGTTTGAAATCATAGTTGAGCTCTTTAACTGCCTAAAATGCTTTATGTTCTAACTGAAGAGACAAATGACAAGCTTTTCCATAAACCATTTTACAAGGAGACATACCCATAGGATTTTTATATGTTCTTCTATAAGCCCAAAGTGCATCATCTAATTTGTTAGACCAATTCTTCCTGGACCTATTAACAGTCTTTTGCAAATTTAATTTAATTTCTCTATTGCTAAGTTCAACTGGACCACTAGACTGAGGATGATAGGGTGATGCAATTCTATGGTTAACATCATACTTGGCAAGCATCTTACGGAAAGCACCATGAATAAAGGGTGAACCACCATCAGTCATTAAATACCTAGGGACTCCAAACCTTGGGAAAATAACTTCCTTAAGCATTTTAATAGAGGTGTTGTGATCAACACTACTGGTTGGAATAGCTTCTACCCATTTAGTAACATAATCATCAGCAACCAAAATATGTGTATACCCATTAGAGGAAGGAAAAGGTCCCATGTAATCAAATCCCAAAACATCAAATGGTTCGACAACAAGTGAATAATTCATAGGCATTTCTTGACGCTTACCGATATTACCTATTCTTTGACATTCATCACAAGATAAGACGAACTTACGGGCATCCTTAAAGAGAGTAGGCCAATAAAATCCAGACTAGAATACCTTGTGAGCAGTTCTATCTCCAGCATGATGCTCTTCAAGCTTCGGAGTGACATTTCCGTAGGATTTGTCCCTGTTCATGCTCAGGTACACACCATCTAATAATACCATCTACTCCTTCTTTATAGAGATGTGGGTCATCCCAAAAGTAATGTCTTAAATCATAGAAGATTTTTTTGTTTTGTTGATATGTAAAGCTAGGTGGTAAATATTTAGCAACAATGTAATTAGCATAATCAGCATTCCAAGGAGTACTGTGAGCAACATTTATTGCAACTAACTGCTCATTAGGAAAACTATGATCAATAGGTAGTGGGTCATCAACCACATTTTCAAGCCTAGACAAATTATCAGCTACTGGGTTCTCAACTCCTTTTCTAACAATGATAATCAAATTCTTGTAACAAGAGAACCCATCGAATAAGTCTAGGTTTAGCATCTTTCTTTTCCATAAGATATTTAATAACAGCGAACAGTTACTTTGAAATCAACAATATAAGGTCTAAATTTATCACAAGCAAACACCACTGCTAAGAATTCACTTTTAGTAGTAGCATAATTTCTTTGAGCACTGTCTAGAGTTTTACTAGCATACTGAATAACATTCAGTTTCTTATCAACTCTTTGTCCTATAACAACACCAACAGCATAATCACTAGCATCACACAAAATTTCAAAAGGCAAGTTCCAATCAGGTGGTTGAACAATAGGTGCAGATATTAAGGCTTTGTTGAGTGTTTGAAAGGCTTCTAAACAATCATCATCAAAAACAAAGGGAATATCCTTTTGCAAGAGACTAGTGAGAGGCCTAGAAATTTTAGGGAAGTCTTTGATAAATCTCCTATAAAAACCAGCATGACCTAGGAAACTACGAATACCTTTTATATCTTTAGGACATGGAATTTTCTCAATTGCATCAACCTTAGCTTGGTCCACTTCAATACCTCTTTCATAAATTTTATGACCCAAGACAATGCCTTCATTAACCATAAAATGGCACATCTCCCAATTCAAGACAATATTTATGTGTTCACATCTCTGCAAAACTCGATCAAGATTGCTTAAACAATCATCAAAATACTTCTCATAAACTGAAAAGTCATCCATGAAAACCTCAACAATCTTTTCACAAAAGTCAGAGAATATAGCCGTCATACATCTTTGAAAGGTAGCAGGTGCATTACATAAACCAAAAGGCATACGTCTATAAGCATAGGTTCCAAAAGGACAAGTAAAAGTGGTCTTTTCTTGATTAGGTTGAGAAACAAGTATTTGTGAAAAACCAGAATATCCATCAAGGAAGCAAAAGTGTGTATGCTTAGATAATATTTCAAGCATTTGATCAATAAAAGGCAAAGGGTAATGATCTTTTCTAGTTGCTTTGTTTAATTTTCTAAAATCAATTACCATTATATAGCCTGTAACAATTCTTTGTGGAATAAGTTCATTCTTATCATTAGAAACAACAGTTATACCTCCTTTCTTAGGAACACAATGAATAGGACTCACCCATGTACTATCAGCTATAGGATAGATTATACCTGCTTCCAGAAGTATTAATATTTCCATTCTTACCACTTCTTTCATCTTCGGATTTAACCGACGTTGGTGACCAACAACGGGTTTAGCATCAGGTTCCATATTAATTTTGTGTTGACATAGAGTGGGACTAATGCCATTTAAATCATCAAGAGTATATCCAATAGCCGCTCGTTGCTCCCTTAGAACTTTCAATAATCTTTCTTCTTCATGTTCTGAAAGGTTAGCACTAATAATAACAGGATATATCTGATTTTCATTAAGATAAGCATATTTCAAAGTGTCTGGCAATTGTTTTAATTCAAACACGAGATCACCTTTAGGTGGAGGAGGACCTCCTAGAGTTTCAATAGGAAAATTGTTTTTAAGCTGAGGACGTTGTTCGAAGAAAATTTTATCAATTTCATTTCTTTCCTGCAGATGTAAATCATTTTAATGGTCTAGTAAATATTGTTCTAAAGGATCAGTAGGTGGTACAACAATAGAAGCAAGACCAATTAATTCATCCTTAATAGGCAATTCTTTTTCATGAAGCGTTCTACTAAACTTGGAAAAAATAAACTCATGAGCCTCATCACCAAAACTAACACCGGCAGTTTGTTTCTCACAATCTATCTTAGCATTAACGATGTTCAAGAAAGGTCTACCAAAGGTAATGGGACAAAACTCATCTTGTGGGGAACCAAGAACAAGAATGTCAGTAGGGTATTTTATTTTACCACACAAGACTTCAACATCTCTAACAATCCCAATTGGTAATATGGTGTCTCCATTAGCAAGTTTAATAGTAACATCTATGTCTTCTATTTCAGTGGGTGCTATGTCATTCATAATTTCTTGATATAATGTGTAAGGAATAGCACTCACACTAGCACCTATGTCACAAAAACCATGATAACAGGGATCTCCTATTTAAACTGAGATGACAGGCATGCCAACAACAGGTATATGTTTATCCTTTTTATCAGGTTTGGCAATTCTAGCAGCTTCTTCACAAAAGTACATAACATGCCCATCTATATCTTCTTCTAAGAGATCTTTAACCATATCAATGCTAGGTTTTACCTTAATTTGTTCATCAAGTTTAGGTGTTCTAATATAATTTCTGTTAACCATAGTTGAAACTTTAGCATGTTCCTTTATCCTAACAGGGAAAGGTGGTTTATCAATATAAGCAGAAGGAACAACTGGATCAACATTATAAAGTATAGTTTCTTCTTTAACTGGTACCGGTTCTTTAATTTATTCTTTAATAGGTGGGTGATATTTAAACCACTTCCCTTTAGGGAGTTCAACATGAGTAGCAAATGATTCACAAAAGGAGGCTACTATCTCTGAGTCGAGTCCATATTTAGCGCTAAACTTTTGAAAAGTATCGGTATTCATAAAAGATTTAACACAATCATGCTTAAGTTTAATACCTTCTCGAGTTCCCAATCTTCATAGTTGCTTCTAATTATTTCCAAAAGATCCCTCCAGAATTCAATAGTATTCTTCATAAAAGAACTAGCACAAGCAGTATCAAGCATGGTTTGATCATTACGAGAAAACCGAGCATAAAAATTCTGGATAATAGTTTCTATTGAGAGCTCATGATTGGGGCATGCATATAACATTGACTTAAGTCTCCCCCAAGCTAGAGCAATACTTTCTCCTTCACGAGGCCAAAAATTATATATATAATTCCGATCACGATGCACTAGATGCATAGGATAATTCTTTTGGTTGAACTCCAATTTCAATCGATTCCAATTCCATGATCCAATACCATCGCATAGCCTATACCATGCCAATGCTTTTCCCTTCAAAGACAAAAGTAAAACCTTTTTCATCATTTCATCTCCGGGTAAACCTGCAAGCTTAAACAATCCACAAATTTGTTCCACATATATCAAGTGAATATCAGGATGTTTGGTTCCATCTCGTGCATAAGGATTAGGTAGCAATTGTTCTATCATACCCGAAGGAATTTCATATTCAATATTTTCAGTAGGTGCAGTAGGTTGAGGGGTAGCTAATGTGGTTCCGGACGAGGTGAAGATACCCGAAACAAACCCCTCAAAGGATTGTTTTCCATAGTAACAAGTGACAATAAATTTCAGCACACTATATAAATGTTTCCTTACCAAATTCCACTTACCAAAGGCGCTTCACTCCATGGCAATGGCGCCAAAAAATAGCCTTGTTGACCAACAAGTATAGGGGATGAACTGTAGCTGTTTTCAATAAGTAAGAGTGTCGAACCCAAGGAGGAGCAGAAGGAAATGATAAGTGGTTTTCAGCAAGGTAATGTCTGCAAGTGCTAAAATTGTAACTGGCGGAGTAATTTGATAGCAAGATAATTTCTAACAAGCAAGTAACAATAGTAGTAACAAAAGTGAGTCAAGGTAGCCCAATCCTTCTGAGGCAAAGGACAGGCCAAAACAGTTTCTTATGATAAGCAAAGCGTTCTTGAGGGTACACGGGATTTTCATCTAGTCACTTTCATCATGTTGGTTCGATTGGTGTTTGCTACTTTTATAATTTGATATGTGGGTGGACCGGTGCTTAGGTGATGTTCTTACTTGAACAAACCTCCTACTTATGATTAACCCTCCCACAAGCATCCACAACTACGAGAAAAATATGAAGAATAAATTCTAACCATAGCATTAAACTTTTGGATCCAATCGGTCCCTTACAGAATAGCGCATAAGCTGGGGTTTAAGCTTCTGTCACTCTCACAACCCATCATCTAATTGCTACTCCACAATGCATTCCCTTTGGCCCAAATATGGTGAAGTGTCATGTAGTCTATATTCACATGACACCACTAAGGGAATCACAACATACATACTATCAAAATATCGAACACATATCAAGTTCACATGATTACTTGCAACATGATTTCTCCCGTGAACCGACAAACAAAAGTAACCACTCACAAATGATAAACATGCTCATTATTGGAGAAGTATTAAATAGCATATTGGATCTGAACATATAATCTTCCACCAAATAAACCATATAGTAATCAACTACAAGATGTAATCAACACTACTAGTCACCCACAAGCACCAATCTATAGTTTCGGTAAGAAGATTGAACACAAAAGATGAACTAGGGTTTGAGATGAGATGGTGATGTTGAAGATGTTGATGGATATTGCCATCCCCAAGATGGGAGAGTTGTTGGTGATGATGAGGACGATGATTTCCCCTCCGGGAGGGAAGTTCCCCTCGCTAAATCGCTCCGCCGGAGGGCAAATGTGCTCCTGCCCAAGTTCCGCCTCGAGGCGGCAGCGGTTCGTCCCGAAAGTCCTCTCCTTACTTTTTCTAGGTCAAAATGACTTATATACTAGAAGATGGGCACCAGAGGTGGGCCTGGGTGAGCACAACCCACCAGGGCGCGCCTGGGCTCCCTAGCGCGCCCAGGTGGGTTGTGCCCACCTGGTGGGCCCCCTCTGGTAGTTATTTGCTCCAATAATTCTTAAATATTCCATCCATGAAGTTTTAGCTTGTTTGGATTTGTGCAGAATAGGTAGGCTGACGTAGATTTTCCAGGTCCAGATTTCCAGCTGCCGGAATTCTCCCTCTTGGTGTGTGCCTTACAAATTATGAGAGAAAAGGCATTAGAATTACTCCAAAAGCATTATTATGGATAAAAACATCATAAATAATAGTAAGAAAACATGACGCAAAATGGGCGTATCAGCGTCCTTAAGGATCAACTGTCGTAGTTGCTGGTTCTTGGGAACCACCATACGATTCCCAAAGAAGACAACACCTCGATTATCAATGGAGAAACAACCGGCAACTCATTTATGTATGTTTCTCTTGCTTCGGGAAATTCCTGTATCCTGCTTCTAGGCAGTTATGATTTGATCCATAAGGGTAGGTTTGCCCACCAACGTAGAAAGGAATCCTCGAGGAACAATGCGAAGATTAAGCTTACGAAATTCCTCATGGAGAAGTGGTTGACCTTGTTGTAACATCAAATTGTTACAATAAGACTTATGACTTAGTGCATCAGCCATGACATTGGCTTTTCCCAGGGTGTATGTTATTCCTAAATCGTAATCCGTGATCAACTCAACCCAACGTCTTTGCCTGAGATTCAAATCTGGTTGGGTGAAGATATATTTCAGACTTTGGTGATCGGTGAAGATCTTGCAATTACCAAGAAGGTAATGTCGCCATGTTTTGAGTGCATGTACCACAACTTCAAGCTCTAGATCATGTGTGGGATAGTTATCCTCATGTGGATACAACAGTCGAGAAGCGTACGCAATCACATGACGATCTTGCATGAGTATGCAACCTAGACCTTGCCGTGAGGCGTCGCAATAGATAACAAAGTCCTTGGAGAAATCTGGTGGCGCAAGTACGGGAGCAGATGTCAGGCGTCTTAGTAGCTCCTGAAAACTACACTCGTACTATGGGGTCCACTCGAACTCTTTATCTTTCTTCGGGAGTTTAGTTAGAGCCTTAGAAACCTTGTAGAATTTCTCGTCGAAGCGACGGTAGTAGCTCGCTAAGCCAAGGAAACACCAAACTTGCTTGAACGATTCAGGTGGAGTCCAACCAATAATAGCCTGAACTCGCTCGGGATTGACAGCAATACCCATACCAGAGATTACATGGCCTAGGTAGCGAAGGAAATATGCCCTAGAGGCAATAATAAATTTGTTATTTATATTTCCTTATATCATGATAAATGTTTATTATTCATGCTAGAATTTTATTAACCGGAAACTTAGTACATTTGTGAATACATAGACAAATAGAGTGTCACTAGTATTCCTCTACTTGACTAGCTCGTTAATCAAAGATGGTTAAGTTTCCTAGCCATGGACAAGAGTTGTCATTTGATGAATGGGATCACATCATTAGAGAATGATGTGATTGACTTGACCCATCCGTTAGCTTGGCATGATGATCGTTTAGTTTGTTGCTATTGCTTTCTTCATAACTCATACATGTTCCTATGACTATGGGATTATGCAACTCCCGAATACCATAGGAACACTTAGTGTGCTATCAAATATCACAACATAATTGGGTGATTATAAAGATGCTCTACAGGTGTCCCCGATGGTGTTTGTTGAGTTGGCATATATCGAGATTAGTATTTGTCACTCCGATTGTCAGAGAGGTATCGTTGGGCCCTCTCGGTAATGCACATCACTATAAGCCTTGCAAGAAATGTGACTAATGAGTTATTTACAGGATGATTCATTACGGAATGAGTAAAGAGACTTGTCGGTAATGAGATTGAACTAGGTATTGAGATACCGACGATCAAATCTCGAGCAAGTAACATACCGATGACAAAGGGAACAACGTATGTTGTTATGCGGTTTGACAGATAAAGATCATCATTTAATATGTAGGAACCAATATGAGCATCCAGGTTCCGCTATTGGTTATTGTCCGGAGATGAGTCTCGGTCATGTCTACATAGTTCTCAAACTCGTAGGGTCTGCACGCTTAACGTTCGATGACGATTGGTATTATGAGTTTATGTGTTTTGATGTACCGAAAGTTGTTTGGAGTCCCGGATGTGATCACGGACATGACGAGGAGCCTCGGAATGGTCGAGACATAAAGATTGATATATAGGAAGGCTATGTTTGGACATCGGAATGGTTCCGGGTGAGTTCGGGCATTTACCGGAGTATTGGGGGCTACCGAAACCCCCCGGGAGTCATTGGGCCTTAATGGGCCTTAGTGGGAGAGAGCAGGAGGCGGCCAAGGTGGGGCACCCCTCCCTTTCCTTCTCTCCTTCTCCCCCTTGCTTCTTCTCCTACTCCAACTAGGGAAGGGGGGAATCCTACTCCCACTGGGAGTAGGACTCCCCCCTTGGGTGTGCCATGAGAGGGACGGCCCTCCCCTCCTCCACTCCTTTATATACAGGGGAGGGGGCACCCCATAGACACACAAGTTGATTCTTTAGCCGTGTGCGGTGCCCCCCTCCACAGATTTCCACCTCGGTCATATTGTTGTAGTGCTTAGGCGAAGCCCTGCGCCGGTGGCTTCATCATCACTGTCACCATGCCATCGTGCTGACGAAGCTCTCCCTCGAGCTCACCGAGCTGAATGTGTGCAGATCCCGGAGGTACCGTATCTTCGGTGCTAGGATCGGTCGGATCATGAAGATGTACGACTACATCAACCGCGTGTCATAACGCTTCCGCTTACGGTCTACGAGGGTACATGTACAACACTCTTCCCCCCGCTGCTATGCATCACCTAGATGGATCTTGTGTGTGAGTAGGAAAATTTTGAAATTACTACGTTCCCCAACAGTGGCATCCGAGCGAGGTCTATGCATAAATGTTATATGCATGAGTAGAACACAAAGAGTTGTGGGCGATAATAGTCATACTGCTTACCAGCATGTCATACTTTGACTCGGCGGTATTGTTGGATGAAGCGGCCCGGACCGACATTACGCGTACGCTTACGCGAGACTGGTTCTACCGACGTGCTTTGCACACAGGTGGCTGGCGGGTGTCTGTTTCTCCAACTTTAGTTGAATCGAGTGTGACTAATCATGGTCCTTGTTGAAGGTTAAAACAACACACTTGACAAAAAATCATTGTGGTTTTGATGCGTAGGTAAGAATGGTTCTTGCTCAGCCCATAGCAGCCACATAAAACTTGCAACAACAAAGTAGAGGACGTCTAACTTGTTTTTGCAGGGCATGTTGTGATGTGATATGCTCAAGACATGATGCTAAATTTTATTGTATGAGATCATCATGTTTTGTAACAGAGTTATCGGCAACTGGCAGGAGCCATATGGTTGTCGCTTTATTGTACGCAATGCAATCGCCCTGTAATTGTTTTTACTTTATCACCGAGCGGTAGCGATAGTCGTAAAAGCAATAGTTAGCGAGACGACAACGATGCTGCGATGGAGATCGAGGTGTCGCGTAGGTGACGATGGTGATCATGACGGTGCTTTGGAGATGGAGATCAAAGGCACAAGATGATGATGGCCATATCATATCACTTATATTGATTGCATGTGATGTTTATCCTTTATGCATCTTATTTTGCTTAGTTCAGCGGTAGCATTATAAGATGATCTCACACTAAATTTCAAGGTACAACTGTTCTCCCTGAGTATGCACCGTTGCGAAAGTTCGTCGTGCCGAGACGCCACATGATGATCGGGTGTGATAAGCTCTACGTTGCATACAACGGGTGTAAGCCATTTTTGCACATGCAGAATAATCGGGTTAAACTTGACGAGCCTAGAATATGCAAATATGGCCTCGGAACACTGAGACCGAAAGGTCGAGCGTGAATCATATAGTAGATATGATCAACATAGTGATGTTCACCATTGAAAACTACTCCTTCTCACGTGATGATCGGACATGGTTTAGTTGATATGGATCATGTGATCACTTAGATGATTAGAGGGATCTCTATCTTAGTGGGAGTTCTTAAGTAATATGATTAATTGAACTTTAATTTATCATGAACTTAGTACCTGATAGTATTTTGCATGTCTATGTTATTGTAGATAAATGGCCCCTGATGTTGTTCCGTTAAATTTTAATGCGTTCCTAGAGAAAGCTAAGTTGAAAGATGATGGTAGCAATTACATGGACTTGGTCCGTAACTTGAGGATTATCCTCATTGCTACACAGAAGAATTACATCCTCGAAGCACCGCTAGGTGCCAAACCCGCTGTTGGAGCAACGCCAGATGTTATGAACATTTGGCAGAGCAAAGCTGATGACCATTCGATAGTTCAGTGTGCCATGCTTTACGGCTTAGAACCGGGACTTCAATGATGTTTTGAACGTCATGGAGCATATGAGATGTTCCAGGAGTTGAAAGTTAATATTTCAAGCAAATACCCGGATTGAGAGATATGAAATCTACAATAAGTTCTATAGCTGCGAAATGGAGGAGAATAGTTATGTCAGTGAACATATACTCAGAATGTCTGGGTACCACAACCACTTGACTCTACTGGGAGTTAATCTTCCTGATGATAGTGTCATTGACAGAGTTCTTCAATCACTGCCACCAAGCTACAAAAGCTTCGTGATGAACTATAATGTGCAAGGGATGGATAAGACAATTCCTGAGCTCTTTGCAATGCTAAAGGCTGTGGAGGTAGAAATCAAGAAGGAGCATCAAGTGTTGATGGTTAACAAGACCACCAGTTTCAAGAAAAAAGGCAAAGGGGAGAACGGGAACTTCAAGAAGAACAGCAAACAAGTTGTTGCTCAAGTGAAGAAGCCTAAGTCTGGACCTAAGCCTGAGACTGAGTGCTTCTACTGCAAAGGGACTAGTCACTGGAAGTGGAACTACCCCAAGTATTTGGCGGAGAAGAAGGATGGCAAAGTGAAAGGTATATTTGATATACATGTTATTGATATGTACTTAACTAATGCTCGCAGTAGCGCCTCGGTATTTGATACTGGTTCTGTTGCTAATATTTGCAACTCGAAACAGGGGCTACGGATTAAGCGAAGATTGGCTAAGGATGAGGTGACGATGCGCGTCGGAAATGGTTCCAAAGTCGATGTGATCGCCGTCGGCACGCTACCTCTACATCTACCTTCGGGATAAGTTTTAGACCTAAATAATTGTTATTTGGTGCCAGCGTTGAGCATGAACATTATATCTGGATCTTGTTTGATGTGAGACGGTTATTCATTTAAATTAGAGAATAATGGTCTTTCTATTTATATGAGTAATATCTGTTATGGTCATACACTGTCGGTGTACTAGAGTAGGGGTACCCTAGTATCCCGAACTTGTGCACGGGCAGTCGCAGCGTCCCGTTGCAAGGCTTGCCGGGCGACCGCCAAGGCCCTCTATGGTTCCTGTTGAGCCATTCAAGAACAAAGCATTTTAAGCCAAGGAGACAAGTCCCCGGCAAGAGGAGCTTGTCGGGAAGACCACTCGAGGCACAAGACCCCGACAAGAGTAGCTTGCCGGGAAGGCCAACCAGAGCATCTAAAAGAACTTGCCGCGACATGCCACGTGTCCCGGCACGACCCGGCGAGCGGCAAGCTCCCGGACGCGGCAAGACAACGGCCGCGGCAAGGCTTTTGCCGTGGCAAGCAACCACTCTATGCCTGCGCTCCAGCTCACCCACCTACGTGTCGCTCTGGGACCCTTCCAGGCATACGTGGCGGGAGTCTGTGCAGCCAGGGGTACACTGTGGCATGCAGCGCTGACAAGATCGCCATCGTGGCAAGCGGAGGCGCCCCTGACGGTCCCTTTTCTGCACTGTCTGGGCGACGTAGATAGGCATTTAATGCCTTTGTCCCCTGCCGTCAGGGTTAGGTATGATTCACTGTGTAGGTAGGTGTACCTACCGCAGCACCTTTCCATTTTTGCCCTTGCCTACATTGCCACCTGTTGGAGACCCCTTGAGCATATAAAAGGAGGCCCATGCACAACGTAGGGGGGATCGCCCCCAGGAGGACGAACAGTAGAACACTCCCACTCGGCCTCGTTAGCTGCTGGTGTGTACTGTAGCACCCAGCGCTCCCGAGCAAGAACTGAATACAATCCACAAAGCAGCAGTAGGAGTATTATCTCTCCGGAGAGCTCCGAAGCTGGGTAAAACCCCTCGCGTGCCTCGCCTCGATCCGCCCTTTGCGCGACCTCCGCCCCCCGCCGAACCGAGAAGGGGCTCCGTCCCCATAGGTGCTCGAGGAGCCAGATTTCCCCGGCATCTTTGGCGCGCCAGGTAGGGGGCGTCGAGGTTGTGTGAACCCGATCCGGCGTTCGCACGAGCTAGATCTTCATTGACTTCATCGACATGCCGCCGAAGAAGAAGGCTTCGGAGGCGGCTGCTCCGTCCGCGTCGAACCCACCGCCTCCAGAGCAAATGGCTGGTGGGGAAGACGCTGGCGAAAGAACGGGCATCGACGAGGAAGCCCACGGTGCCACCAGGTCCAAGGACAGGGCTGCGTTGCCTGTCGGCGGTGTAGCAGGCTCCCACGATGACCGGGCGTCGATGGATGCTCCGCGCCCATCTCAGGAAGCGCGGGACCGGCAGCGTCGTGGTACTCACGGTACCATACGTTCGCTGGACCCAAATCGAGCTGGCGGATCTCGAGATGCTCAAGGCCAGCATGCACGCCAACGTGCTGGCGCAAGCGAGGCACGGTCGCCTGGACGGAATACTGCTCCTTCTAACGTCGTTGCAAGTCTGAGCATATCCCGCTCCTCGCACCGTTCGCCACTGCTACCCGCCACTCCAGCAGAAGCTTTGGCGCGAGCTCAACTGCTCCTAGACTTCCCTCCAACGACAGACAAGATCGACGGCTGGAGGGCCACCATTCAGAGCCTCATCGGCTTCGCCAACGGCGACACTCCGCGGTAGCCAACCACATCGCAGCCGCGGCAAGCCAGCCAGGTGCGAGCCGATGGCGACAAGAAAGCCAAAGATGACAGCTCCGGCAAGGAGGTTGCCGCATGCGCCAACGGCCAGGCTGTGGCGGCCGCCGACAAGCAGGACGGCACCAACAAACAGTACTACAAGATCCACCGCACCAAGGGCCATGACCTCCAGAGCTGCAAGAAGGTCGAGCAGCTTGTCGAGCTGCAAAAGGCCGAGTACGAGCGAGGCGACAAGGAGAAAGCCCAAGCAGGTGCCGGAGGATCCGGTACAAAGCGCACCGGCCGGGGAGGACGCCGCGGCAACGCCAATCAACGGCAAGGAGACAGGCCTCCCCGCAGCCGCGACAAAGATGAAGATGACGATGACGAAGACATGGATGATGACGAGACCAGCGAGCAGGAGTTTCAGAAAGCCACAGAGGTCTTGTGCGTTGACGGTGGTGCTTCTTTGCATACTTCACACCGCCAACTCAAGCAGTGGGTGTGGGAAGTCAGTGCGGCAGAACCACCCATCGATTCACGCAAGCTTCTGAAATGGTCCAGCACGCCTATCATCTTTGATATTGAGGACCACCCTGATCGCACAACTGCGATCGGGTGCTTGCCGATGTTGGTTTCACCAACTATCCGCAACCTCAAGCTCACTAAGATGCTAGTTGACGGCGGGGCCGGCTTGAACCTGATCTCCTCCGCTATGCTCCGAAAACTCCAAGTCCCTGACAGCGAGCTCGAAGAGACCGACACATTCCAAGGAATCAACCCGGGAAGGAGCAAGCCGAAGGGGAAGATCACGCTGCCGGTGACATTTGGCAGCGAGCTGAACTTCAAGACTGAGAGGATCACTTTTGATGTTGCCAATTTTCCATTGCCTTACACTGGAATTCTCGGCCGTCCAACGCTTGCCAAGTTCATGGCGGCCTCTCACTACACGTACAACATGCTGAAGATGCCAGGCCCGATAAGTGTCATATCTGTCCCTGGCGACAAGAAGTATGCTCTTACCTATGCCGACAAGATCTATCGGGAAGCAGCAGCCGCAATGGATCGCGAGGCACTTGCCGCTGAAGCTCCCGGGGGGAAGAAGAGGACCAAGTCCGGCAAGAGTTCTGATGCCCACTCCGGCAAGCGCACCTCTTCGGAGTGATGCGCTACCGTCGAGGACGCACCACCGAGCTCCACCGGCAAGTGTAAGAAGACGATGGCAGCTCCGCCAGCGACCAAGAAGGTGTCCGCCAAGGAGGACGACACTAGTGGTACTTTCACCATCAGTGCCACTCTCGACCCTAAATAGGAAAGCGCGCTCGTTGCTTTCCTGTGGGCGAATGTCGATGTGTTTGCATGGCAACCGTCTGACATCCCCGGCGTTCCCAGGAAAGTAATTGAGCACCACCTTGCCGTCTGTCCTCATGCGTGGGCCGTCAAGCAGAAAGTCAGGAAACAAGCAGTGGAGCGCCAAGAATTCATCGCAGAAGAGATCAAGAAGCGGGAAGCAGCTGGCCTTGTCAGAGGGGTGCTCCATCCTACGTGGTTGGACAATCCTGTAGTCGTGCGCAAGGCAAACGGGAAATGGAGGCTTTGTATTGATTTCACCGATGTCAATAAAGCTTGTCCCAAAGATCCATTTCCATTGCCGCGCATTGACCAGATTGTCGACTCCACGGCCGGATGTGATTTGCTTTCATTTCTTGACGCATAGTCAGGATATCATCAGATCTTCATGGCAGAAGAAGATGAGGAGAAAACTGCATTCATCACTCCATGTGGCACGTATTGTTTCATACGGATGCCTTTCGGTTTGAAGAATGCTGGTTCAACATTTGCAAGGGTAGTCCATACTGCTTTCGAGCCACAAATACACAGAAATGTGGAAGCCTACATGGATGATATAGTGGTCAAGAGCAGGGACAAAGCAACTCTGATTCAAGATCTAGAAGAGACTTTTGCAAATCTGCGCAAGATCAGCCTCAAGCTCAACCCCGAGAAGTGCGTGTTTGGAGTCCCTTCCAGCAAGCTTCTCGGGTTCTTCGTGTCTCAGAGAGGAATTGAAGCCAATCCCGACAAGATCAAGGCCATTGAGCAGATCGAAGCACCGAAGCGCGTCAAAGATGTGCGGAAACTTGCCGGTTGCGTGGCGGCTCTCAGCAGGTTTATCTCTAAGTCTGCTGAGCGCGCCCTGCCGTTTTTCAAAATCTTGAAAAAGGCAGGTCCAATGAAATGGACTCCGGAAGCGGAGGCTGCGCTGCAGGACTTGAATAGATATCTGTCCTCCACTCCAATACTTGTCGCACCTAAACCACAAGAGAAGTTGCTCCTATATCTGGCGGCAACCAATCAAGTGGTTAGTGCTGCACTAGTAGCGGAGAGGGAGGCTGATGATGAGCCAGCGACCACGGCAAGCACATCCAGCGACAAGCAGGGGGCTTCTCCGACAAGCTCTGGTCCCGACAAAGATGGATCTGCGCAGACGTGCGAAGAGATGCAGCAGAAGAAAATGGTGCAGCGCCCAGTCTACTTTGTCAGTTCCCTTCTGCAGGGGGCTAGGTCAAGGTACTTTGGTGTGCAGAAATTGCTTTTCGGCCTTCTCATGGCCTCAAGAAAGCTGCGCCATTACTTCCAAGCACATGAGATCACAATTGTCACTCGCTTTCCGCTGAAGAGGATACTGCAGAATCCAGAAGCAACAAGCAGGATTGTTGAGTGGGCACTGGAACTGTCAAGCTTTGGCCTCAAGTTTGGGAGCACTTCAACTATCCAGAGAAGAGCATTATCAGAATTCATAGCAGAGTGGACGCCAACATCAGACGAAGAAATTCCAAAGACGAGCATCCCCGTCAAGGAAGCAAGCAAAGAGTGGCTGATGTACTTTGATGGTGCTTTCTCGCTGCAAGGCGCCGGTGCTGGCGTGCTGCTTGTCGCACCCACCGGAGAGCACCTCAAGTACGTGGTCCAGATGTACTTTCCCAAGGAGCAAGCAACAAACAATACTGCAGAGTATGAGGGATTGCTTGCCTGTCTCAGGATCGCGGCAGACCTTGGGATCAAGCAGCTCATTGTCAGGGGTGACTCACAGCTTGTCGTCCGCCAAGTGAACAAGAATTATCAGAGTCCGTTGATGGAAGCTTACGTTGATGAAGTGAGGAAGCTATAAGAGCGCTTTGTCGGCCTACAGATGGAACATGTTCCAAGAGCTCAAAACGACATTGCTGACGGCCTGTCAAAGTGCGCAGCACTTAAGTTACCTGTGGAACCAGGGGTCTTCGTGCTCAAGCTGACTCAACCGTCTGTGGCACCATCGACTGGACAGAGCAAGAAGAGGAAGTTGATTTCTGGTGACTATCTTCCGGCAGAGCTTCCCGAAGCCGCCGCCAAGAAGGTCCCCAAGATCAACGCCAAGAGTGCTGAGGAGCAGCCTGCTCCGACAAGCCCCAGGGTTTGTTTCGTTGTAGTAGACGCTCCCGACAAGTTTTGCTCTGGCAAGCTTGCCGGGGAACATCAAGCTCCAGCTGAGCCGCAGGTTCTCGCCGTAGAAGCGGATGTTCCCGCAGCAGCAGATATGCCTTTAGTCCTTGTCATCGAGCCGCAAGCTCCGGCATGGGCGCAGCAGATCGTCCGTTTCCTCCAGACAAGAGAACTTCCCGAAGAGCCAGAAGAAGCAGAAAGAGTAGCCCGGCAGTCAAGTATTTACCAGTTCGTCGACAACGCACTGTACAGAAGAAGACTCAAGGGAGTAATATTGAAGTGTATTCACCGGGAAGATGGGCAGAAGCTGTTGGCAGAGATACATGGAGGCATATGTGGTCACCACATTGGCGCCAGAGCACTTGCCGGCAAAGCTTTCCGGCAAGGTTTCTTTTGGCCGACAACCCTCCAGGATGCAACTGCACAAGTAACCAAGTGTGAAGCATGCCAGTTCCATTCCAAGCAGATACACCAGCTAGCTCAAGCTCTCCAGATGATCCCTTTATCCTGGCCATTTTTGGTCTAGGGGCTCGACATCCTCGGCCCTTTCCCCCGAGCAGTCGGGGGCTTTGAGTACTTGTACATCGCAATCGACAAGTTCACAAAGTGGCCAGAAGTGGAACCAGTGAGGAAGGTGACAGCACAGTCAGCAGTCAAGTTCTTCAGGTCGATTGTTTGCCGCTTCGGAATCCCTAACAGGATCATCACCGACAATGGTACGCGATTCACGAGCCGCACCTTCATGCAATACGTCCAAGATCTTGGTGCCAAGGTCTACTTCGCTTCTGTTGCTCACCCCAGGAGCAACGGTCAAGCGGAGAGGGCAAATGCTGAAGTGCTGCGTGGGCTCAAGACCAGGACTTTCGATAGGCTGCACAAGTGCGGAAGAAACTGGATCGAGGAGCTGCCGGTGGTTCTTTGGTCGATCAGGACGACGCCAAATCGAGCCACTGGCCAGACACCTTTCGCTCTAGTCTATGGAGCAGAGGCAGTTATCCCCACGGAACTCATATACAGGTCACCTCGAGTGCTCGCTTATGATGAGCTTGAGCAAGAGCAGCTGCGACAAGATGACGCGCTGCTCCTTGAGGAAGATCTTCTTCAGGCTGCTGTGCGAGCTGCTCGCTACCAGCAAGCTTTGCGCCGCTACCATAGCCGCAAAGTTAAAGCCAGAAGTCTCGAGGAAGGCGACCTTGTTCTTCGGCGCGTTCATTCTGCCAAGAATTCCAACAAGTTGACGCCGAAGTGGGAAGGCCCTTACCGGGTGAAACGAGTCACTAGGCTTGGCGCTGTCCGCCTTGAGACCGAAGATGGCTTTCCGGTGAGCAACTCCTGGAACATCGAGCATCTTCGTAAGTTTTACCCGTAAGGCGCGGTTGTCGGACCCTGTCTGGCAACCACCTTTTTGTACAAGTCTTGCCGCTGTTGCATGTAATCCTTTATACAAAGCCAGGCGTAGACCCTGTACATAAATAAAGCTCACGTGCTCCACACACCTTGTCAATTTCATGCTTTTTTGCATGAATTATCTGAAACTTTGTGCAGCGAGCACCCCCGGTAAGCAATAACGAGCCATAAGGCTCAATATCATTATTTCCTCTACTTTCTTTTTTCTCAAGGAAATGAAGGCTCCTTCGCCCACAAGTTTGCCGGGGGGAAGGGGAAGATAATGGTATGGACCAGGCGTCGTTCAAGAAAGTTTCGCCTTACCGGGAAGCAAACAACAGAAAAGCTAAGTTGCCAAAGCTTGAGCAATCAGATGTCTTTACATTTTCTAAGTTATCTTCCTTGAACGACCATGCTTTGTATGGAAAACCTGTGCGCAATGGAACCGGCTCGTGGCTAGTTGCGCCCTTACTTTGTTTCAAGTTTGCTCAACAGTTTAAGTGTGTTGCGACTAGAGTCGCGCCCTTACTTTGTTTCGGGCCCGCTCTACAACTTAAGCGAGCTACGACTAGTTACGACAAGGTTTCTTGTTGGCAACGGCACTGCCAGCAGGCTGCTAATGTCCCGCACTCAGCGCTCGCGGCAAGAGTGCCCGCGCCGGCAAGTTCCCTAAAAGCGTAGGGCAAAAACATACAAAGGAGGGAATCAAGTAAAGGAAATAACATTGCAATATCTACCCAAAATAAAGTTATATATTACAAGATAGCTTGTCGCGGTTCTAATAGACTGCTTTCAGAACATGATTAACAGCGACAAGAAAAGAAGAAAATGGGCGGCCTAGTCCATGCGATCGCCCTCAACCCTCTTGATCCCGCTCACCTTGTCCACAATGGGTGCGACAACGTCCTTGAGCGCCTCCAGATCAGCTTCCGCCGACAGGGATTTGAGGACATTGGTGAGGTTGAGGCCCGGGTTGCGGAAGGCTACCTTCACCAACACCTTCTGAAGAGCTCCCGCGCAGATCTTGCGCGACTCATTGGCCAGCTACTTTGGGATCCTCTCCCGGAGTCGCTAGAGGGCCGTCGCCACGCCTTTGAAGAACAGAGTGAGCTTGGGGCTGGATGGGAGGGTCTCATCGGAGGGATACCCGAGATCCCCCATCCCCAGCTGCGTCAGCTCCTTGTCGATGTCTGCGGCAGCATTCACAAGACCCTCCGTCCACTGCTCCAAAGTCTCTCTACAATCATTCTGGGTGGCGGCTATGCTCTCCAGCAGCGCCTTGTCGGCCTTGATCTCCTTCTTCAGGGACACCTCCTGCTCCCTGGCGCCGTCCAGCGTCTTGGTCAAGGCAGCCAGCTTCAGCTCAAGATCGACGTTGGAATCCTTGGCGGCGCTAAGCTCCTTGATCTTCTTGGCGAGACGACCCTGCAGCTCGCCAAAAGTGTAGGCGTCCTTATCGCGCTCGTGCTTGAGCGCGGCAAGCGCTTCATCGCTCGCCTTAAGATCAGCGTCCAGCTGCGCCACCTTCGTCTCCAGCTCCTTCTTCGCGGCCTCGGCAGCTGCGGCAGCGTCCTTTGTTTCCTGGAGAGCTCCGCTGAGTGTTTGCTCGCACGCAGCAAGCTCCTCTTCGTGGCTGTTCAGGCTGGCCTTCAGCTGCACCAACTCGCCCTCCCGCGCAGATAGCTCCTCGGCGGCATGCCGCTGTTGCTTTGCAATTTCTGCCTTTCTCGAGGATGAAGGCCTTCTGTGCTTCATCAAGCTACACACGCTCCACCGCCAGCGACTGGAGAGCTGCCTGGTTGAGACCCCGGATCTCCTCCGCGCGCTTCTCCATGTCCACCCCCGCCTTCGCGACAAGCGCTTCGCGGGACTCCAGTTTGGCTTGTCGAGCGCGATAGAGAGACACCAGCTTCCGCAGCAGTCGCTCCTCCTTAGGCTCGTCGCTGCTACTGCCTGGCGCGTCGACCAGCGTCAGCCCAGCAGAGGCGAGCACCTCCATGTCAAAGCTTTCTCCTTCGACCGGCGCCCTGGACGTTGACGCCCAGGGGAGGTTGATGAAGACGCCATCGCCGGCCTTCAAGTAGACGCCTGGCTGGGGCTCTTCGGAGTCTGGCGCTGCGGCAGCGGCGGGAGGATCGGTGGTCGGTGTAGCGCCTGTCGCTCCTGCGGCCTTAGGGTCATCAGTACGATCGCCAGACCCCTCGTCAGCTGCTGCGGCGGCAGCCTTGGCGGCCTCTTCGCCGGTGGGATCATCAGCGCCGGCCGCTTCTTCGGTGGCGGCGGCATTGTCAACAGCAACCTCGGTCTCCATCAGCTCCACAGTAGATGGATCTGACGGCTAGAAAAGGAAGAAAAGTCAAGCAAATATCCAAAAAGAAGAACCCAAGGGAAGTTTAGAAGTAAGGAGTACTTGTACCAGGCTCGGTGGTTGGGATCTCCGCTGCCGGGGGGTCGCTGGTACTGTCCCTTGCCGGAGACTTCTCCCTTGCCGGGGAGCTCTCCCTCGTCAGAGACTTCTCCCTTGCCGGGGATCTCTCCCTTGTCGGAGACTTCTCCCTTGCCGGGGAACTCTCCCTTGTCGGAGGATTCTCCTTTGCCGGAGAACTCTCCCTCGGCGGCGTAGTCGAAGCAGATGGCATGTCAGGGGCGGCGTCCGGATGCTCCTGGTGGGGCTGCTCTGCTCCTACACAAGCCAACAGTCAGATATCAGCAAGCAAAGAGTATCCATGCACGCCTAACAACGGGAAGTAAACCATATACTTATGCTGGGGGCTGCGCTGGGGGCTGCTCTAAAGAACAGCTGTCGGGTCCGGCAAGTTTGTCTCGGGCGCACCCCCTGCTGGCACGGTGGGATCATCCTCAATGACAATCACCGGGACCTTGGCTCTCTTTTCCATTCTCTACGCCAGAGTCCTAAAAAGGAATAAGTTCAGAGTGAAGCAAATGAGATACAAGACAAGACAACAAGTATTGAAGACATACAAGTACAACTAGCATCTTACTCTTCTTCTTCCTCGTCGGAGCTGAGCGCGGAGAAGTCAAAGCCCGGACCACCTCCAGCACGAGGAGGCGGAGGAGTAGGATCTCTTGGCCGCTTGGCGGGAGCTGGAGCAGCAGACCGGGAGGACCCCGCTCCAGTTGCCGCTGCAGCGTGAGGTGCTCCCGCGGCAATAGAACTTGCCGCGGTGGAGCGTGTCGTGTGATGCGGCGGGGGTTGACTCGTCCGCCGCTCCGCTACGTCCCCGGCCTTGTGAAGATGCCTTCTTGATGGAGCCGGGGGCTCCGCTTGTGGAGCCGGGGGCTCTGCTTGCGGCAAGCTGTCCGAGGACGAAGAGGAAGAGGAGCCGATCTCCAACGAGCCGCTCGTATCCTCGGTGGGCCCGCTCGGCCCGACGTCATGCCCGGCGGACCTCTTCTCGCTGGCAAGCTCCTCTCGATCGGCAAGGCTTGCCGCCTCCTCCACGGTGAACCCAAACTCGCCCGCGGCTGCGGCTGCCGCCGCCTCCTCCAGCCTGGTGGCGATGCGCTTGAGCTCATCTTCGGTAGTGTCCCGGGTGAGGCCCCTCTTCTCATCGGCATCGACCGGCACTTCTATCAAGTTATCATAGAACGCCCGCACGACATCATCTGCCGGCTCTATCCAGGCTGGATCAATTCTGTGCGAGTCGCACAGTGGCGTCATCGCACGGATGCGGTCGAGCGCGGAGTTGTTGCACAGCGGAACGACACCCCTCGGCAACCTGAACACTTCGGGGTGCTGTGGGTCATGCTTGAACAGCTCCTGGAGCATCGCATTAAGCTCCAGGACAGTGAAGTTGAAGTTGAGGCCCGGCCGCAACCTCATGATATCCGCCGCATTCTGGAACTCCCAGGCGGGTCTCCTCCTCTCCTGCAGGGGGGCGATGCGGCGGCGGAGGAAGCCTGAGGCGTAGGATCCGGGCGACGGCAATCTTCAGTCTGTCGTCTTCCGGGGCCAGGCTACTCCAATCACTGCCGCGCACTACTGGAGTTTCGCGCAGAGCAGTAAACGGCTGCGGGTTCTCCTCGACAATCAGGCACCAGTCCGCCCTCCACTCCTCCCACTTGCTGCGGAACTCTCCATCCAGATAAGCATCCTTCTTGCCGGCTTTCGAGATCCAGGCGATTCCGCCGGATAAAGGCTCTCCTTTCTCAACCCGAGGCGAAAAGAAATGGCAGAAAAGGGCTACGTTTGGATGGATCCCGACAAAGTTTTCGCAGAGATGTGCGAAAACTGCCATGGTCAGGACAACATTGGTGGTGAAGTCAAGGAGGTGTAGCCCGTAGGTGTCCATGATATCACAAAAGAATTCAGAAAAGGGCGGGCAGAGCCCGCAGTAGAAGAACAAGGCGAAGAAGGGATACCCAGTGGGATACTTATCCCAAGAAGTGGCTGGGAGTACCTTCGTGCACGGATGCGCTCGTGTCCCTGTCAACCAGAAGAGGTAGAAGTCCTCCTTCAGCTCTGCCGCCTCGAGCCTCGGAGGGAAGATTGCCCGCTCCTTTCGCAGCGCCGTGAGCCGCTGCGCCTCGGCCGACTTCGCCTTCTCGGCTTTCGGAGGCATGCTGGGAATGGTGAGGGAGGACGACAGCGTTGGTGGTGCTGGTGGCGATGGGGTCGGGGCGCTGCTCTCCTTCGGCTTTGGGAAGAAGGGGAGTGGCGGAGATTCTCGAGGAGGGAATAGCAACGGGCAGATGGGCGGACTGCCCCTGTTCCCCCTGCTTATAAGGAGGGAGGGGGCGGACGGTCCGCCTTTCCGAATAAAGAACCACCCACGACCTCTACCACGAAGCCGCAATCGATGCGTGCCGTTCGGGGAGGGCGTGGTGGATGCGGATTAAGGTACGACGTGACCCAGGCCGCGCGTGCCCGTGCCCTGTTTTGGGCCTGGCCCAACAGCGCTCGGCACCGTGTATGGCCCAGGCCCGGGGGCTCCTGTCGGTGTAGAAGAGTAGGGGTACCCTAGTATCCCGAACTTGTGCACGGGCAGTCGCAGCGTCCCGTGGCAAGGCTTGTCGGGCGACCGCCAAGGCCCTCTATGGTTCCTATTGAGCCATTCAAGAACAAAGCATTTTAAGCCAAGGAGACAAGTCCCCGGCAAGAGGAGCTTGTCGGGAAGGCCACTCGAGGCACAAGACCCTGACAAGAGGAGCTTGCCGGGAAGGCCAACCAGAGCATCTCAAAGAACTTGCCGCGACGCGCCACGCGTCCCCGCAGGACCCGGCGAGCGACAAGCTCCTGGACGCGGCAAGACAACGGCCGCGGCAAGCAACCACTCTGTGCCTGAGCTCCAGCTCACCCACCTACGTGTCGCTCTGGGACCCTTCCAGGCGTACGTGGCGGGAGGCTGTGCAGCCAGGGGTACACTGTGGCATGCAGCGCTGACAAGATCGCCATCGTGGCAAGCGGAGGCACCCCTGACGGTCCCTTTTCTGCACTGTCTGGGCGACGTAGATAGGCATTTAATGCCTTTGTCCCCTGCCGTCAGGGTTAGGTATGATTCACTGTGTAGGTAGTTGTACCTACCGCAGCACCTTTCCATTTTTGCCCTTGCCTACATTGCCACCTGTTGGAGACCCCTTGAGCATATAAAAGGAGGCCCATGCACAACGTAGGGGGGGATCGCCCCCAGGAGGACGAACAGTAGAACACTCCCGCTCGGTCTCGTTAGCTGCTGGTGTGTACTGTAGCACCCAGCGCTCCTGAGCAAGAACTGAATACAATCCACAAAGCAGCAGTAGGAGTATTATCTCTCCGGAGAGCTCCGAAGCTGGGTAAAACCCCTCGCGTGCCTCGCCTCAATCCGCCCTTTGCGCGACCTCCGTCCCCCGCCGAACCGAGAAGGGGCTCCGTCCCCATAGGTGCTCGAGGAGCCAGATTTCCCCGGCATACACCCTTGATGAGTGGTCTATTTTTACTAAATCTTGATAGTAGTGATACACATGTTCATAGTATTGAAGCCAAAAGATATAAGTTTAATAACGATAGTGCAACTTATTTGTGGCACTGCCGTTTAGGTCATATTGGTGTAAAGCGCATGAAGAAACTCCATGCTGATGGGCTATTGGAATCACTTGATTATGAATCACTTGATGCTTGCGAACCGTGCCTCATGAGCAAGATGACTAAAACTCCGTTCTCTGGAACAATGGAGAAGGAACATACTTGTTGGAAATAATACATACTGATGTATGCGGTCCGATTAGTATTGATGCTCGCGGCGGGTATCATTATTTTCAGACCTTCACAGATGATTTGAGTAGATATGGGTATATCTACTTGATGAAACATAAGTCTGAAACATTTGAAAAGTTCAAAGAATTTCAGAGTGAAGTGGAAAATCATCGTGACAAGAAAATGAAGTTTCTACGATCTAATCGTGGAGGAGAATATTTGAGTTACGAGTTTGGTCTTCATTTGATACAATGCAGAATAGTTTTGCAACTCACGCCACCCGGAACACCATAGTGTAATGGTGTGTCCGAACGTCGTAATCATACTTTACTAGATATGGTGCGATCTATGATGTCTCTTACTAATTTACCGCTATCGTTTTGGGGTTATGCTTTAGAGACGGCTGCATTCACGTTAAATAGGGTACCATCTAAATCCGTTGAGACAACACCTTATGAACTGTGGTTTGGCAAGAAACACAAGTTGTCATTTCTTAAAGTTTGGGGCTGCGATGCTTATGTGAAAAAACTTCAACTTGATAAGCTCGAACCCAAATCGGAGAAATGTGTCTTCATAGGATACCCAAAGGAGACTGTTGGGTACACCTTCTATCACAGATCCAAAGGCAAGATGTTCGTTTCTCAGAATGGATCCTTTCTAGAGAAGGAGTTTCTCTCGAAAGAAGTGAGTGGGAGGAAAGTAGAACTTGATGAGGTAATTGTACCTTCTCCTGAGTTGGAAAGTATTACATCACAGAAGACAGTTCCATTGATTTCTACACCAACTTGTAAGGAAGCTAATGATGATTATCATGAAAACTTCTGATCAAGTTACTACGAAACCTCATAGGTCAACCAGAGTAAGATCTGCACCAGAGTGGTATGTTAATCCTGTTCTGGAGGTCATGTTACTTGACCATGACGAGCCTACGAACTATGAGGAATCGATGATGAGCCCAGATTCCGCAAAATGGTTTGAGGCCATGAAATCTGAGATGGGATCCATGTATGAGAACAAAGTGTGGACTTTGGTTGACTTGCCAAATGATCGGCAAGCGATACAGAATAAATGGATCTTCAAGAATAAGACTGATGCTGACGGTAATGTTACTGTCTACAAGGTTCGACTTGTTGTGAAAGGTTTTCGACAAGTTCAAGGAGTTGACTACGATGAGACCTTCTCACCCATAGCGATGCTTAAGTCCATCCAAATCATGTTAGTAATTTCCCCATTTTATGATTATGAAACTTGGCAAATGGATGTCAAAACTGCATGCCTTAATGGATATCTTAAAGAAGAGTTGTATCTGATGCAACCAGAAGGTTTTGTCGATCCAAAAGGTGCTAACAAAGTGTGTAAGCTCCATCGATCCATTTATGGACTGGTGCATGCATCTCAGAGTTGGAATATACGCTTTGATAGTGTGATCAAAGCATATGGTTTTATACAGACTTTTGGAGAAGCCTGTATTTACAAGAAAGTGAGTGGGAGATCTGTAGCATTTCTAATATTATATATGGATGACATATTGTTGATCAGAAATGATACTAAATTTCTGAATAGCATAAAAGGATACTTGAATGATAATTTTTCAATGAAAGACCTCGGTGAAGCTGCTTATATATTGGGCATCAAGATCTATAGAGATAGATCAAGACGCTTAATTGGACTTCCACAAAGCGCATACCTTGATAAAGTTTTGAAGAAGTTCAAAATGGATCAAGCAAAGAAAGGGTTCTTGCATGTGTTACAAGGGGTGAAGTTGAGTCAGACTCAATGCCCGACCACTGCAGAAGATAGATGGAAAATTAAAGTCATTCCCTATGCTTCAGCCATAGGTTCTATCATGTATGCAATGCTATGTACCAAACCTGATGTGTGCCTTGCTATTAGTTTAGCAGGGAGGTACCAATAATCCAGGAGTGGATCACTTGACAGCGGTCAAGAACATCATGAAATACCGGAAAAGGACTAAGGATATGTTTCTCGTTTATGGAGGTGACAAAGAGCTCTTCGTAAACGGTAACATCGATGCAAGCTTTGGCAATGATCCAGATGACTCTAAGTCACAAACCGGATACGTATTTTAATTGAATGGTGGAGCTATCAGTTGGTGCAATTCCAAGTAGAGCATCGTGGCGGGATCTACGTGTGAAGTGGAGTACATAGCTGCTTCGGAAGCAGCAAATGAAGGAGTTTGAATGAAGGAGTTCATATCCGATCTAGGTGTCATACCTAGTGCATCGGGTCTAATGAATTTTTTGTGTGACAATACTAGTGCAATTGCCTTGGCAAAGGAATCCAGATTTCACAAGAGAACCAAGCACATCAAGAGACGCTTCAATTCCATCCGCGATCAAGTCAAGGAGGGAGACCTAGAGATTTGCAAGATACATACGGATCTGAATGTTGTAGACCCGTTGACTAAGCCTCTCTCACGAGTAAAACAAGATCAACACTTAGACTCCATGGGTGTTAGAATCATTACCATGTAATCTAGATTATTGACTCTAGTGAAGTGGGAGACTGAAGGAAATATGCCCTAGAGGCAATAATAAAGTTGTTATTTATATTTCCTTATATCATGATAAATGTTTATTATTCATGCTAGAATTGTATTAACAAGAAACTTAGTACATGTGTGGATACATAGACAACAGAGTGTCACTAGTATGCCTCTACTTGACTAGCTCGTTAATCAAAGATGGCTAAGTTTCCTAGCCATGGACAAGAGTTATCATTTGATGAACGGGATCACATCATTAGAGAATGATGTGATTGACTTGACCCAACCATTAGCTTGGCATGATGATAGTTTAGTTTGTTGCTATTACTTTCTTCATAACTTATACATGTTCCTATGACTATGAGATTATGCAACTCCCGAATACCGGAGGAACACTTAGTGTCCTATCAAACATCTCAACATAACTGGGTGATTATAAAGATGCTCTACAGGTGTCTCCCATGGTGTTTGTTGAGTTGGCATAGATTGATATTTGGATTTTTCACTCCGATTGTCGGAGAGGTACTCTGGGCCCTCTTGGTAATGCGCATCACTATAAGCCTTGCAAGCAATGTGACTAATGAGTTAGTTATGGGATAATGCATTACGGAACGAGTAAAGAGACTTGCCGGTAACGAGATTGAACTAGGTATTGAGATACCGATGATCGAATCTCGGGCAAGTAACATACCGATGACAAAGGGAACACCGTATGTTGTTATGCAGTTTGACCGATAAACATCTTCGTAGAATATGTATGAACCAATATGAGCATTCAGGTTCCGCTATTGGTTATTAACCGGAGATGAGTCTCGGTCATGTCTACACAGTTCTCGAACCCGTAGGGTCCGCACGCTTAAAGTTCGATGACGATTGGTATTATGAGTTTGTGTTTTTTGATGTACCGAAGGTTGTTCGGAGTCCCAGATGTGACCACAGACATGACGAGGAGTCTCGAAATGGTCGCGACATAAAGATCGATATATTGGAAGGCTATGTTTGGACATCAGAATGGTTCTGGGTGAGTTCGGGCATTTATCTGAGTACCGGGGGGTTACCGGAACCCCCCGGGGAGTCATTGGGCCTTAATGGGCCTTAGTGGGAGATAGGAGGAGGCGTCCAAGGTGGGGCACCCCCCCAAGCCCGAACCGAAATGGGTGGGGGCCGCCCCCCCTTTCCTTCTCTCCTTCTCCCCCTTCCTTCTTCTCCTACTCCAACTAGGGAAGGGGGGAATCCTACTCCCATCGGGGTCTTCGGCGTGGTTACGCCGTTCGTCGCGCGCCGCTTGAGAGGAGCGCGCCGTCGGCGCCGGCGAGGAAGTCTTGGAAGCCCTCGCGTCGCCTTTGGGCGGGGTGGCAGCGATCTTGGAAGGCCCCGCACCACCCGCGGAGGGCCTGGCTCCGTCTTTGGATTTGGATTTGGCGGCGTGCGGCCCGTTACCAGGCGCACGAACATGGCCGCCTCCCAAACTCCGGCTGTTGTGACGGTGTTGGTGTTCGCGAACGGCGCCCCGGGTCCTTTCTGCGACCGGTCCGCTGCTCGCCCGCGTTGGGACGGGATGTTCGGCTTCCAACGGGCCAACCGCCACTGTCGTCTTCTTCTTGGGCGCCATGACGGTGAAGAAGCATCGAACTAACTGCTTAAGACGATTCTCACCACTAGGTCCCCCTACCTGGCACGCCAAATATGTCGGTGGGAACGACGCCTATGGGATCACAAGAATCCCTACTACGGTTGCGGGGCGCGGGGTCGTGAGAAGAGCGGATCAAACAGATATCACACAATTACTATGCGTAAAACCCTACTCCTTCTTTGGTGGTTTGTTTATCTGTGTTCTTGAACTAGCAATGGGGCGTGAGGAGCTCCAAAAAGCCGAATCCCCCTCCTGGTCGCCTTGGGACTCCTTTTATAGGGAAAGGGGTTGCCACAGTGGCACACAGGAGGTGGAAAGGGTACAGTGATGCGAGGTTATCCCTCGCATTACATGACAAGGCGCATTTAATGCGTCTTCCTTAGGTGTCCTTGTTTTATCGGGGACGGGGGAGAGCCCTGTCTCATCCGTCGCCGATCCTTCTTGTGTCGACACACGCCCTGGCCAGCGGTGCCCGCGGTGCCATGTAGGCAGGCAGGCAGCTGAGGTGGCGCAGTGGTGGGTCTCCACGAAGATATGCATGCCGCCACGCAGGTGCCTTCCCAGCTGGTTGGGTCGGCAGCTGCATGCGAACAGTGGTGGAGGTTTGATTGGCGTGGGCCTGATGCTGGCCCTACGGGTGTTCTCGGCAAGGGCCTTGCCGGGGCCCCGGAAAGGGTCTTGCCGTGGCGCCTGCTGTCATCCCCGGCAAGGCTCTTGCCGGGGGCCTTGTGGTCCTCCTTGGCTGGGATCCCGCCAAGTAACATCATCTTCTAAAGTGTGTATCTGATCTTGAATTCCTTCACAAAGATCTACATGCCACCACGGGGATGTCTCCCGAATCCTTGCCCCATGGGGGCAGTGGACTCAAGGGTGACTCGCTCGATAGTTGTGGGGCGAGCTGCCACGGCAAGGGTCTTGCCGGGTTTGCTAAAACCGCCTCCCGGCAAGTATCTTGCCAGGGGAGTCCGCTTCGTCCCCTTTGCTCTTTGTGGTCTTGGTCTTGGCGCTGTTCTGCTTCTCTTGAGCTTCGGTCTTACCTCGGCTCACCTCCCTTGCCTTGCTCAGTGTGGTGGTGGCCGTGGCTCAGACTGCCCGTGCGCAGTTATAGGGGTACATAAAGTGTACCCCTCTTTTTGTACACCGACACAATGGGCCTTCTACGAGCCATACTATACATGGAGCAATAAAGGACCGCAATATGGGCCGTAAACGGGCTAGAGTGGAAATCGTTTGTTTATGGCCTGATCATAATGGGCCGTTAATAGCCGATATGTATAACGTGCTTAAACGTGCCATATTTGATGACACTAAGAAAACAACCCAATGGATCAACGGGCTACAAACGGGCCGACTGTAACCACGCGCTGAATTTGGCCCGCAAGCGGAACAGGCCAGTAACGAATTGGAAGTAATCGAATGGTGGATATGAGCCCAACAATAAATGGGCCCTTAGAAGGCCGAAAGATCTCACGGGCAAGAAGGGGCCCAATGGTATAATGGGCCATTAATGGGTATAAAGCGATACACTGTTCATTATGGGCCAGTGTCACCACGGGCCGTTAATGGGTCAAGAGTTACAAAGGGCTTCATATGGGCTGAAAGACGTCATGGGCCATACATGGGCCAGAAGTTACAACGGGCTGGAATCATATTGGATAGTCCAGATGACGCTACTAGGCCTAGTTTGTATAGGCCATAACGAGCCATGAGTTAGCGGGCTGTAAATGGGCTAGAAAATGTGCGAACATGCCATTAACAGGATTTCCGTGGGCCGAACGGCTACCTCTTGACCAAGTAAAACAGGCCGGCCTTTTCACTTGAATGGACCACTGCTGGCTCATGCCATGTTTCGATGTATCATAGGCGCCTCCCGTCCAATGAGTGGATGACATATGTCCCAACACTGAGCCGACATGTGGTTCCTTTGGCCATTGAGAATTTTACACGTGGAAAATCCCAATTGGTCTGGGCTGTTAACGGGTTACCGGATCCAAACCACAACCCTATAGCTTAACGGCGACCCATTACGGTGGATGCCACGTGTCGGTTACCCTTGACGAAAGCACTTCAATGACACACCATTTATCGTCATGGAAGTGGACATTTCCGTGATGAAAATTTTAGTATTGTCATGGAACATTTCTAAGACAGCACATGTATGACTATCTTGATGTTGTCCTAAAATCGTCATGGATGTACATGCATGACAGAAAACTTGACCTACTGTGCCAAATATGTATCATCACGGAAGTGGTTTTTTTGTAGTGTAGTGCTTCCACCGAAACACATGGATTGACCGGTATGTGTCCTTCTTTGCTCATGTGTCTGCCCCTACGGGGAAATGTCACGCGGTGTTTACCGATGTCCTGATAGCTTGCTACAGCCCGGTTACACTCGCTATTAACCGACACGTGCATTGCTGGGTCATGTATGCTCGTCCCTGTAAGTCTGTGCCACCTTTGGTTTACGACTAGTCATGTCGGCTTGGGTTCTCTGTCATATGGATGCTAGCGACAAAATCATATACATGAGCCAAAAGGCACAAATGGTCTCGGCCTAGGTAAGGATGCAGCCGTGGGGATACCGTGTGTGAGGCCGCAAAGTGATATGATGTGTTACATGCTAGATCGGTGTGACTTAGGATCGGGGTCCGGACATTATGATAGCGGCGCAAGGCTTGTTGGTAGCGTGCATCACACACAACTGCTCGAAGACAGTCTTCGTCGAGGAGCACGGTAGCATCATGTCAGAGCTGCTGCTGCGCTACTTCATCGTAGGCAAGTACTCGAGGGTGACTCATATATGAGTTCAATGGGGAGCACCGCTTCTACACCATAAACTAGGAAGAAGGGTGTCTGGCCAGTAGATCGATTCGGTGCCATTTTGAGTGACCAAAGAACCACCAACAACTCATCAATTCATCACCTCCCACACTTGTGCAGCTTGTCAAAATTTCTTGTGTTGAGCCCGGAAAGCACATGAGCATCTGTCCTCTCTGCTAGCCCGTTACTTCTTGGATGAGCAACAGAAGTGAATTAAACCTTGCTTCCAAGGCTATGAATGTATTGCATGAAGGTGCGGCTTGTTAATTGTGTGCCGTTGTCAGTGATGACTCTGTTTGGAACTCCAAACCGGCAAACTAATCCTTTGAAGAACTTGATTATTGACTCTGTAGTCACCCTCCTCACTGGCTCTACCTTAGGCCACTTTGTAAACTTGTCGATATTGAGGTACAAGAACTCAAAGCCCCCGGTAGCACAAGGGAAGGGGCCCAAAATATCGAGCCCCAGACTGAGAAAGCCTAGGAGAGAGGAATTGTCTGGAGGGCTTGAGATGGTTGATGTATGTTCTTTGAATGGAACTGGCATGCTTCACATCTCATTACTAGCTCAGTTGCATCCTGAAGGCTTTCCCGACAAGGGCTCGCGCTCCTATATGGGAACCACATACGCCTCCATGTATCTCTGCCAACAACTTCAGTCCATCTTCCCGGCAAATTCACCTCAATTGCACTTTGTTTGGTCTTTTTCTCCACAGGATGTCATCCACAAACTGATACATACTTGACTGACGTGCTACTTTTTCAGCTTGCTCGGGAAGTTCTCCTGTCTATAGAAACAAAAATATCTTTTGGGCCAATGCTGGAGCCCGAGGCTCGACTACAAGGAGTAGAGGCATTTCTTCGACCGTGGAAGCGCTAACCTCGATGGCAAGAATCTGAGATTTTGCTCGAGGCTACTGCTCACCGGCAAGCGCATCATCACTCTCGACAACATTCTTGCCTGCGGCTTTAGGGACCTTTGTCGTAAAATTCTGACCGGTGCTTAGTTTCCTTCTCTTCTTGGCTCTCGTTGAAGGAGTGACTGTCGGCTGATTCAAATGGAGCACAAAAGTTCCTGGTTCCATAAGAAGCTTTTGGGCAGCACACTTTGACAGTTGATCCACAATGTTGTTTTCTGGGCGAGGGATGTTCTCTGTTTGTAAACCATCAAAATGTTCTTCCAATTTCCTCACCTCTCACATATGCCTCTATCAATGGGCTCTGGTAGTCCTTGTTCACTTGCTTCACTACAAGTTGTGTGTCTCCTCGAACAATCAATTTTTTGATTCCCAACTCCATTGCAATTCTAACGCTACAAGCAGTCCCTCGTACTCCGTAGTATTGTTGGTAGCTTCCTTCTGGGGAAAATGCATATGAACTACATACTTGAGATGCTCTCCGGTGGGTGCGACAAGCAGCACTCCGGCACCGGTGCCTTGCAGCGAGAAAGCACCGTCAAAGAACATGTCCCATTTCTTCTTAGTTTCCTTGCCAAGGAGAGTTGATTCAGGGATCTCATCATCCTGTGTTGGTGTCCACTCTGCAATGAACTCTTCTAGTGCCCTACTCTGAATGGTTGATGTACTTTCAAACTTGAGTACAAAACTCGATAGCTCCAGTGCCCACTCTACTATCTTGTCGGTTGCCTCTGGGTTCCTTAGAATGTGCTGCAACAGAAAGTGAATGACCATCGTGATCTCATGAGCCTGCAAGTAGTGGAACAACTTTCTTGAGGCCATAACTAGGCCAAGAAGCAACTTCTGCACGCCCGAATACCTTGATATAGCCCCCTACAAGAGCGAGCTGACAAAGTACACGGGTTGCGGCACCACCTTATTCTTCGGCACCATCGATCTGCTGATCGGTTATCTCCTCTTGCACTATCTTTGCTCCACCATTGCCAAGATCTACCATGGAGGATTCCGTTCTGTTAAGGGATGGCTTTGACGCTGCCATCTCTTTGTCACCAGCCTCCCTCTGCACAACTAGCGCTGCACTAACCACTTGATTTGTTGCCGCTAAGTATAGCAGTAATGACTCCTGTGGCCTAGGCGCGACTAGGGTTTGCGCAGAGGACATCTATCTTTTCAGATCTTGTAGAGAGCCTCCGCTTCCAGAGTCCATTTGACGGGGCCCACTCAGCAGATCTTGAAATGAACCTACACAGAGCTGCGATACATCCGGCAAGGCGTCACACTTCCTTGATGGTCTTAGGTGCTTGAATCTGCTCAATGGCCTTTGTCGGTGTCAAAAACCGGCGGATCTCGGGTAGGCGGTCCCGAACTGTGCGTCTAGGCAGATGGTAACATGAGACAAGGGACACGATGTTTTTACCCAGGTCCGGGCCCTCTCGATGGAGGTAAAACCCTACTCCTGCTTGATTAATATTGATGATATGGGTAGTACAAGAGTAGATCTACCACGAGATCAGAGAGGCTAAACCCTAGAAGCTAGCCTATGGTATGATTGTTGTTCTATCCTACGGACTAAAACTCTCCAGTTTATATAGATACCGGAGAGGGCTAGGGTTACACAGAGTCGGTAACAACGGAAGGAGATCTTCATATCCATATCGCCAAGCTTGCCTTTCACGCCAAGGAAAGTCCCATCCGAACATGGGACGAAGTCTTCAATCTTGTATCTTCATAATCCAAGAGTCCGGCCAAAGCTTATAGTATAGCTATCCGTACACCCCCTTATCCAGGACTCCCTTAGTAGCCCCTGAACCAGGCTTCAATGACAATGAGTCTGGTACGCAAATTGTCTTCGGCATTGCAAGGCGGGTTCCTCCTCCGAATACTTCGTAGAAGATTTTGAACACAAGGATAGTGTCCGGCTCTGCAAAATAAGTTCCACATATTGCCATAGAGAGAATAATATTTACACAAATCTAATCTGCTGACGTATTCTGTAGCGTGACATCACACCAAGGCCAAGCCTTTATTCGAATCGTTTTACTGTCCCACATCAGCGCGTTTTGTGAGGCAGTTTCCTTGGCACATCTTGTCGAAGCAGAGATCGTGTCCCCTTAATTTACGGTATTCTCATCAATACGGACGTGGGTAACCCAATCGTGCCCGTTGGTACGTTTCCTCGATCAAAGGCGAGTCTTAAACGGTGACGGGGAGGGATCTTGGTATTCAACCTCTTATAAAGAGACCAAGGCCTTACTCCTTTCCTTTGATCTTAATCGATTTCGCCCTTCGCCTCGAGTTCCAACACCCAAGGCCCTAGATTTCAGGCGCTTCGGACCTTCGACGATGTCCGGATCCGACCTTCGAGGCCGATGGACGCCTTCCTCCGTTACGGAGGAGGACATACTAAAGCTAAGAGAAGCCAGGTTATTGACCGGCGAAATTTCTCATAGGCTGCCTGCTCAAGGGAAGGTTGTTCCTACTCCCGAGCCTGGTGAGAGTGTGGTATTTGTGTCTCACTTCCTCCGAGGGCTCGGCTTCGCGACGGATCCTTTCGTGAGGGAGCTCATGTTTTATTACGGGCTGGAATTTCACGATTAGCTCCGGAGTCCATCCTCCAAATCTCATCGTTTATCATCGTGTGCGAAGCCTTCCTCGGCATTACTCCTCATTTCGGACTGTGGCTTAAGACCTTTAAAGTAGAGCCGAAGATGATCGAGGGACAACACGCGGAGTGCGGAGGCGCTGTTATAAGCAAGAACGCTGACGCTTCATGGCCCAAGGGCTCTTTTCAGGAGGAGTTCAGCTTATGTCAACAAGGGTGGTTCTATATCATCGCTCCTAGGGGCACCAAGTGGGTGGCGCCACCTGTTTTCCGCTCGGGTCCCCCGCCCCGACTAGCGTCATGGGTCAATAAGGGGCTGGACTGGGGGCCGGCAAAAGACGTGCCCCTATTGCAAGGCCGCATCCCAGATCTCCTAGAAAGAGATATCAGTCTGGTCGTGGTGATGCAGGTTATGTTAATTCGCCGAGTCCTGCCTTGCAAACGTCGCCCTCTCCGTCTATGGGAGTTCAACCCGGAGGGGCCGCGAGCTCTCCAACACTTTCTTGGCATGACACCCATGGATATGTACAAATTGTTCTTCGGATCACAAGTGATGTGTCCGGATTGTATGGAGGACGCAGGACTAAGCTGCAATCGTCCGGATACTCAAGTAAGTAGCCCTGTTTGCAAACACACCATCCGTTCATTCATCACAACATCACCCTTAAAAGAGTTGTTTTTGAAACAGGAGTGGGTAGCGAAGGCGAAGTTAATCAGGTGTCCGACCCCCCTTCCTAAGACATCTCCGAATCCCGTGTTGACAAGGATGCTGGAGATCGTGCCTTTGGAAGAGAATGAGGAGTGGGACAAGGGAGCTACCGCCTCCTCGAGTGAGTCATTTGGGAAAGGAGGAATCAAAAATTCCTCTACCCAGGGGAAGAAAAGGACCGCCTCTGAAGACCCAGAGACCATGGTCTCAAAGTGGGGGAAGAAATCTTCGCCAGAGGGACCTACGCCGGGGGATACCTCGGCCGTACTGCGCCCCCAAGGGGATCAGCCCCCCACCGAGCCGTCAGTAGAGAGGGGAGTTTAAAATGAGGAACACCCCTGTTTTATTCCTGAGGAAAATAACCGAAATTTTACCTTGTAGTTCGGATATCAGCCCTTCTCAGCAGAGCTCATCTTCGGGGGATCTTCTTCCAGAGATGATAGAGAGCGGAACGCCTCCCCTTGCCGTACCGCCTCACGAGGCGGGCGACCCCGAGGTGTCATCATGGAGGGTTTCTCCGAATCCGGCAGGGCCGGAAGGCAGTCATATGGCCCCCCAAAGCCCTCCGTATCCGACCTTTGAAAAAGGCCATCGGATGAGTCCGGCACCGTCCGGTGCACGGCCGGAGGAGCTGAAAGATCTGCTCGGGCGAGCGTCTATATTAGAAGAACACCGTACGTTGATGGGTACGGTGATTGAAAACATTTCATCCACGGAGAGCGGGTTGCACGTGGCCGTCAGGAGTTTACTGACAGGTTTTGAGGTACGCGAAATGATGTACCTTTTGACAGTTCCGCATAAATAAGATGCGTCCTGTGTAGATAGTAGCCCCTGAGACTCTGTGCGTTGTCAAGAGTGATGGCGCGCAGAGGATCATAATCCCAGGTATAATATGTCGCCTTTCCTGTGTAGGTGGCGAAGTGTCTGGTGGCTAGCCGGACTGATGAATTTTCCGAACTAAAGCGGCAACTTGACGTGGTAGAGGCCGACATCGCGCTTGTCAACAAGCGGCTCGACGAGGCACAAGGTATGTAATATCTCCGGAGACACTTGGTAAGAGGAGCTTGATGCCAGTATCTTACAGTGTCTGCACTTGATGCAGATGGGGCTGCCGCTGTGGAGGACCTTCCGACAGAGCTTGCCCGAGCCAAGGAGCAAGCCAGAAAAGCGATGCGGCTGCCCTAAAGGCGGTTGAGGAGTTGAAAGCCGAACAGGCTGCTCATTGCCAAAGCAAAAAGGAAATGGCCAAGATGGCTGCGAAGTTGAAGACCGCTGCTGACCACTGCAAGCTTCTTGAGAAAGAAGATCAGGCGGAGCGCACAGACCTGGAGAAGGCCATTACGGCGGCCAAGGATGCTCGTTCTGCGATGAGAGCGATGAAGGAGGAGCTGCGTTAGGCCGAATATATCGTGGCTGGAAAGCCCTTTATGTTGCGGATGAAGTTCGGAGATCCTAAGTATGCTCCGTTGGACCGGATGTGGGGTTCGGCGGACGACTATCTGGATTTGTCTGCGAGTGCCGCTGACACGGCCGAACATTTCCGAGATCAGGAAGATACCAAAGTGGAAAAGCTCTTCTGGTCACAGTTCCACAATCCGGAGCGTCCACTTCCATTGACCGATCGTTTGGCCGAATGGGCCGAACTGAATAGGTATTCCGGACTCGCCAAGAAGGAAGTCGTGGATCATCTGTGGACGGGGCGGCCAAAGCCGAATAGTTATTTTAGCTTGGTGCAGCGGTTCCTTGGTGCAGTGCCGCGTATCAATGCGATGAAGAGGTCAGCATGCATAGTTGGTGCGCGGATGGCCCTTGCCCGTGTCAAGACATACTGGGCGGAGATGGAGGCCACCGCTGTTGCATCCCAAGACTCGGACGGAAGCCGAGTACCTGTCGAGTACTATTTTCAGGAAGTTCGGCAAGGCGCTTGTTTAATACAGACGCAGTGCTCGAAGGATACTATGTTCAAATAACATGTATTATTGTAAAAAAATATTTTGATTGAATGTAAAAGCTTTTTATACTTGTGCCTTCAAGAACTAAAATACCTCATGTGCGGCCGTTAATGTATATGTGTATATAACCTGAAAGATGGCAGTCGTCGGCTTCAGCCCCCACGCATATAATGCCTGGGTGTTCGCAGAATGCGCATTTTCACACTTGATCCAATGTCTTGGTCCATGACGGAGGTGATAGCGCAGCGAACGAGGCAACCGGACTATAATGCTTTATCACTTTCACTTGACCATAGGAGTTTGACAGTGAGGCTACTATATAGCCCCTGGTGGCGCCGCGCTCACCCGAACTCGGGGCGCATGTGTGTCTGGCCAGGAAACGGCCCTTCGTTAATGCCGAGGAATCCTGAAGATTCAGATAGGTCATCGAGTGGTTGACCAGTCTCACGCTATATCATGACAGTCAGTTTTCGGCTTTCTCTACTGAGGTGCTCGCCTGGCTGAACCGGGGCACAATCGCAGTAGTTCTCCTCGTGCCGCCTTAACCGATAGAGCAAAACATAAGGCAGCAAAACAAAGGAGCCGGGCAAACCCAACATTTGACCAATGACATGATTCGGAGTTGATGCATATAATGCCAAACTCGCGACGCCGAACACTCCCTAAGGTATTCGGTCTTTATGAAAAACGGGCTGAGCAGTGCCTCTAATAATAAGCCCCTGGTGTCCAGGTACGTGCAAAATTATGAGGTGGCCACATGCCAAGACGCCAGCCTCCTCCTCGGTTAAACTGAGAATACGGAGGATGTGTATCAACAAGAGATAGTGAAAAAGGTTTACGCAGGGTCTAAATCTGAAAAGAATCCTGCCAACGGGTCCCTGCTGCACGTCTACGCCTGTGTCTCCGTTGTGCCGTGTCCTGGACAGGCGTAGCGTGGTGTTCATCTGTAAAAGACAGGAACTTAGCTGAAAAGAAAAAGGGAAAAGGAATAGTCGTGCGGAATGTATGCTGTATTAAATAAACAAAGTATAATTCAAGACGGGTAAAACTGAGCCTTATTGATGCTTATTTTACATATGCGGAGCCCCTTGTATAGGGGTGTACGGCTACTGAACCTTTACCAATTATATGTTTGCTCCGGACTCGCCTAGCCGTGTCCGAGGTCTTAATGACCTGTTAGATGCTTTTGTTGTTGAAGTTGTTTTAATGTGTGACTGTCAAGGCAGCCACATATTCTTCCGCGCGCGAGGAACACTCGATATTTCCCTTTAGTGAGATGATGCCTCGTGGACCGGGCATCTTAAGCGTAAATGATGCATAATGCGGTATCACGTTAAAGCGGGCGAAAGCCTCGCGCCCCAGTAGTGCTTGATAGCTACTTGAAAATGGGACGATGTGGAAGGTTAGCTTTTCGCAGCGGAAGTTATCGGTAGAGCCGAACATAACTTCTAGAGGGATAGAACCCATGCAATGGGCATCCAGGCCTAGCGTTACTCCTTGAAAGGAAGTGTTGCTATGGCGAATTTTTGTTGGGTCCAACCCCATTTTGCGGACTTTGTCCTGATATAGCAGGTTTAGACCACTGCCGCCGTCCATCAGGACTTGTGTAAAGTGTGAAAGTGCGTTATATCGACTAGAGGGGGGGTGAATAGGCGATTTTTATGAAATTCTTGACTGAGGAATTTGCTCGTGAGGAAATTCCATAGCGAAGAACTACTAGCAGCGGAATAAGTACTCAGAAGTAAACATAGCAGAATACATGCATGGTCATCATGATGAAATGAAGACAAACACAAAGTACAGAAAGCGTAAACACAGGATAGCGCAAGATGAAGACAAACAGACTGAAGAAATTGAACTGAGGAAATTGAGAATTCTTCAGTCAAAGTCTTCAAACACAGATATGAACAGACACACAACACAGTAATGAGGAAATGAAAGTGTTGAGGAAATAGAACCAATAAGCTTGGTGAAGACAATGATTTGGTAGACCAGTTCCAACTGCTGTCTCAGTTGTACATCTGGTTGGAGCGGCCGAGTATTTAAACTCGAGGACACCTACTCCCGGACACACAATCCTCACCGTATTCTCCTTGAGCTAAGCACACACAGTCCTCGCCCAATCACTCGTGGTAAGTCTTCAGGTGACTTCCAAACCTTCACAGACTAGGTCACTCGGTGATCCACAATTCCTCTTGGATGCTCTAGACCATGACGCCTAACCGTCTGGAAGAAGCACAGTCTTCAAAGGTAACAAGCGTCGGATCCACGCAGGATCAATCTCTTCAGTGATGCTCAATCACTTTGGTTTGTAGGTGTTTGGGCTTGGGTTTGGATTTTCCTCACTTGATGATTTTCGCTCAAAGTCCTCGGAGGATGGGTTGCTCTCAAATGACAAGTGTCAAGTTCACGCGGAGCAGCCAACCAGCTAGTGGTTTTAGGGGGCGGCTATTTATAGCCTAGGGAGCAGCCCGACATGATAAGACATAAATGCCCTTCAATGATATGACTGTTAGGTGGACAAGATATTTTGGGACAGCTGGCGCGTAGCACAACAACGGTCGGAAATTTGAGGTACAAATTCCTCAGGGCTATCATGTTCCTCACTGTGTAGGCAATTCGCACTGGCGAATTCCTAACTCCTCAGTCAGAGCAAAGTCCTCAGTGACCAGAAGAACTGCATCTCTGTGACTGAAGAAATTGACTGAACTGTATGAGATTTCCAATGGCTTCACTCGAAGGGATTGGTAGGTGTAGGATTTGAGTTGAGCATCACTTGGAAATTTTCTCCTTAGTATTTCCTCGACCCTCTTTAACAGTACGGTGTTTCCTATGACTCAAGAAAGAGAAAATGAAACTACGAAAACAAAAGTCTTCACGCTTCATGTTCCTCAAATGAATACCAAGGCTTCAAGGTCACACCAATTTCTTCACTTTCAAAGTCTTCAGAAAGTCTTCAGTATATCAAAGTCTTCAGATGAAGAACTTCATTTTTAGGGGTCGACTTTCTCTATAAATATCAAACTCCTCATAGATTTATAGACCTGTGTACACTCATAAACGCATTAGATACTTAACCTATAAGTCTTTAATACACCAAAATCACTAAGGGGCACTAGATGCACTTACAATCTCCCCCTTTTTGGTGATTGATGACAACATAGGTTAAGTTTTCAACGGGGAAAAATATATGAAGTGTAAATACTGGTATTGAGGAATTTGATTGCAAGATATAGAAGAACTCCCCCTGAAGATGTGCATAGTGAGGAATTTGCTTTTGAAGCAATGCACACTTGAAGAGTTCAATCATGGAGATCTCCCCCTATATCTTGTAATTCATACACGCATTTGATATATAATATGAAGAATTTGAAGTGCATGATGAAATATGGTGCCTGATGTAATTCAACATGCGTGCGATAATATTAATGAGGAATAAGCATGCAGAATAGCGCATCAAAAGAATCAAAGCATAGTGCAACAAAAGTATCAGCGCACCATCGGGTTTAAGATTACAACTCGATCCAATAAAAGTTTCGGAAGAACGAGAGTTGTAACTTAGCAAAAAAATGAATATGCCCTTATTATAGACCCGCTTGAAGACTAACTCAGATTCCTCCCCCTTTGTCATCAAATGACCAAAAGGATCAAAACTGAGGACTAACGCCCCTGAAGATATTCAAGTTGAAGAAGGAGCGCCAGCGTTGTTGGGGTCGGTCGTTGATGTAGGGCCTGCCGCTGTGTCGTCCAAGTCTTCATTTTCATCAGTGTCGCATGATGAAGAATATGAACTGGCCACCAAAGAAGGAACTAGGACCTCCTTGTATTTCTCCGGAGGAGGTGCAGACCAGGCAAATTCTTCATTGAGACCCATTTTGTTCAGATCATTAGTGCTGTAGACTTGAGACAGAACAGCCCAGGTGCGGTTGAGGGTTTCATGGAGGTAGTAGTGGTTTTTCTTCACTGCATTGTGTATGGAAGTCATGTTGTGAAGAATTGAACCAAACTGACGCTTGACCCATTTGTGATTGCGATCAACCTTCTAATGAAGACTGAGGAGTAACTCACGGTCAATCATCACCCTGGGTGCTGTAGCTTGAGGATTTGGCTTGGTAGTGTTGGCGGCAGAATCATGTGTGGCAGAGTCATCATTGGTGGAGTAAGATGCAGCTTTGCGAAATTGGCCATCCAATGGACGAATGCCTTCATCTATCACAGCAGTGGCCTTGCCCTTTTCTTCAGCTGATGAAAATGTCCTTTTGAGGACTTCAATGGGAGGCAAGTAGCTGCAGTGGTTGAGAGTTTCATCTTTGTAGTTGAGTGAAGACCTTGTCCTGATGAATCTCATAATCTAAGGTGCATAAGGCTTCAACTCAAATGGTGACATAGCAATGTTGGCCAGAGTCCTCATGAAGAAATCATGGAAGTTGACGGGAACGCCATGAATGATGTTGAAAAGCATATTCTTCATGATGCCAACGACTTCTTCATCACTTGAGTTGTGGCCCTTGATGGGACTCATTGTCTTCGTCAGAATGCGATAGACAGTCCTTGGCACATATAACAATTCCTTGACGAGGAATTTGGTTCGAGGTGCTTGCCCTGGCTTCAAAGTTTTCATCAGCACTTGCATATAGTGATTTGAAAGCTCAGGTTCGTTGTAAATACAACGTGCATCCTCAGTAAGTGGATGCAGAGGAAGGACACGAAGCAATTTAGATGCTGGGGCCTTATAATGGGTGATAGAGGCGAGGGTGTCCTGATGTTTCGATGAGATGGTGGTTATCGTTTCTGTGGGAGTCGACCTTGATGATCCGACTACGAACGTGCGAGATGTCGCGCCTTAGCAATCGCTAAACCAACTTCCGAGGGTTATTGACCACGCCGGAGCACGATCAACCTGACCACGAGGGCCTGTTTCCTGCGAGCCAACGAAGAACAAGCAAGAAACTAAGATTGCAATCCGGATATTGCGAATAAAAGAGGAAAGCTTTATTAACGAAGGTGGGGTTCTGTGACGCCTTGGTCTGGTCGTTGAACACAAACGAAGTACGCGAAGTTGCAGCTATGGCGAACTTTTGATCTAAACAAAACCCAAAGTCTAAACGGTGCCCTAAGGGCTGTATATATGGAGGAAGAGGGGGAAATTTCGTGGCCCTTGGGGAAGGGGTCCGAATCCAACCCTATCTCTTGTTTCCCCGCACATACGGACTCTAAAAACAGCCTATACTTAAGTATTTCGAAATTACATGGGCCTGGCCCAATAATAAGGTGACGCAGCACCTAGAATAGCCTATGGACGAATATTATGAAGTGGCATCTTGTATATTTCGTCCAAGGCTTCATTCATTCCTTATGGTGGCTTCAAAGTCCTGAAATCATCACTTGTAACTCCGTTCTTGATCCCCTTGCGCATGCCATCAACTCCATGCGTGTTCTTGCTCCAATGTTCATCCTTCTCCAAGCTAGGCCCTTCACTTGTAAGCAAAACAAACGTATCCAATTTAGGCAGTATCATATTCTCATGAACATTAGAATCATTACCAAGAAACGAAAGTACCTGGTAATTTAATTGGCGTGCGCGAGCTCTAGTAATTGGTCCAGTATGTATAGCAGCAGGGGTTGTGGATGTAACAATGGTATTGATGTCCTCATCATCCTCCCCTTCTTGAAATGAAGTCGTCCTCGACGGAAGCTCATCTTCCTCACCCAAATAAGGCTTCAAATCTGCAATGTTAAAAGTGGGACTAACCCCAAAATCTGCAGGCAGCTCAAGTTTATATGCATTATCATTTATTTTCTCTAACACCTTAAATGGACCATCAGCACGTGGCATTAGCTTTGATTTGCGCAAATTAGGAAACCTATCCTTACGCAAATGTAACCAAACAAGATCACCAGGTGCAAAGACAACATGTTTTCTACCCTTATCTCCAGCAAGTTTATATTTAGCATTCATACGCTCAATGTTTTCCTTAGTTAACTCATGCATTTTTAAAATCAATTCAGCACGTTCTTTAGCATCAAAATTAACCTTCTCCGAAGATGGAAGAGGCAACAAATCAATAGGTGCACGAGGTAGGAAACCATACACAATTTCAAAAGGGCACATCTTAGTAGTAGAATGCAATGAACTATTATAAGCAAATTCAATATGAGGCAAGAATTCTTCCCACATTTTCTTATTATTCTTCAAAACAGCCCTAAGCATAGTAGACAATGTTCTATTGACTACTTCAGTTTGTCCATCAGTTTGGGGGTGACAAGTAGTACTAAAAAGCAGTTTAGTCCCCAACTTAGCCCATAAACATCTCCAAAAGTGGCTAAGAAATTTAGTATCACGATCTGAAACAATAGTATTTGGCACACCATGCAAGCGAATAATTTCACGAAAGAACAAATCAGCAACATTAACAGCATCATCGCTTTTATGACATGGTATAAAGTGTGCCATTTTCGAGAATCTATCCACGACAACAAATATGCTATCCCTCCCCTTCTTTGTTCGAGGTAAACCTAAAACAAAGTCCATAGATATATCCTCCCAAGGAACACTAGGTACAGGCAAAGGCATATATAAACCATGAGGATTGAGTCGTGACTTAGCTTTTTGACATGTAGTGCAGCGAGCAACAAAACGCTCAACATCTCGTCTCATCTTTGGCCAAAAGAAATGTGTAGCAAGTATATCCTCCGTCTTCTTCACGCCAAAGTGTCCCATTAGTCCTCCTCCATGCGCCTCCTGCAACAACAAAAGACGAACGGAGCTAGCTGGAATGCATAGCTTGTTAGCACGAAACACAAATCCATCGTTAACGACGAACTTGTTCCATGTTCTTCCTTCTTTACAATTCTGCAACACATCTTTAAATTCAGCATCATGCACATATTGATCTTTGATGGTCTCCAAACCAAATATTTTAAAGTCAAGTTGTGAAAGCATAGTATAACGACGAGACAATGCATCAGCAATAACATTTTCTTTACCCTTCTTGTGTTTAATGACATAAGGGAAAGTCTCAATGAATTCAACCCATTTAGCATGTCTACGGTTCAGTTTAGCTTGACTTTTAATGTGTTTCAAAGATTCATGATCAGAATGTATAACAAATTCTTTGGGCCATAAATAATGTTGCCATGTTTCTAAAGTCCGAACAAGAGCATATAATTCTTTATCATAAGTAGAATAGTTCAGACTAGGCCCACTCAATTTTTCAGAAAAGTATGCAACAGGTTTGCCATCTTGTAATAACACACCTCCTAATCCAATTCCACTAGCATCACATTCAAGCTCAAAAGTCTTATTAAAATCAGGAAGTTGAAGTAAAGAAGCATGTGTCAACTTATCTTTCAATACCGTGAAGGCTTCTTCCTGTGCGGTACCCCAAACAAAAGGCACATCCTTCTTTGTAAGCTCATTGAGAGGTGAAGCAATGGTGCTAAAATCTCTCACAAAACGCCTATAGAAACCAGCGAGTCCAAGAAAACTCCTCACTTGTGTGACCGTTTTGGGCTGCGGCCAACTCTCAATAGCTTCAATCTTGGCTTTATCAACTTCAATTCCCTGTGGAGTAACAACATAGCCAAGAAAAGACACTCGGTCGGTGCAAAAGGTGCACTTCCCAAGGTTACCAAACAAATGTGCATCACGTAGAGCATTAAAAACAGCACGTAAATGTTCCAAATGTTCTTCCAGAGATTTGCTATAAATCAGTATATCATCAAAATAGACTACCACAAATCGTCCAATGAAAGCACATAAAACTTCGTTCATTAATCTCATGAAAGTACTAGGTGCATTAGTTAACCCAAAAGGCATGACTAACCACTCATATAAACCAAACTTAGTTTTAAATGCTGTTTTCCATTCATCTCCCAATTTCATACGAATTTGATGGTATCCACTACGCAAATCAACTTTGGAGAATATTGTAGAGCCACTCAATTCATCAAGCATATCATCTAGCCTAGGAATAGGATGACGATAACGAATAGTAATATTATTAATGCCTCTACAATCAACACACATACGCGATGTACCATCTTTTTTGGGCACTAGTATAATAGGAACAGCACAAGGACTAAGAGATTCACGTATATAACCTTTGTCGAGCAGCTCCTATACTTGACGCATAATCTCCTTCGTCTCCTCTGTATTGGTACGGTATGGTGCACGGTTGTGTAGCGATGCACCGGGAATTAAGTCAATTTGATGCTCAATCCCTCGAATAGGTGGTAATCCCGGTGGCACGTCTTGTGGAAAGACGTCAGCGAACTCCTGCAAAATGTTAGTAACAGCAGGAGGCAAAGAGGAAGGCACGTCCTCGAATGAAAATAATACCTCTTTGCACACAAAAGCATAGCAAACAGATTTGCTAACATCTAGATCATCAATATCAGATTTGGTGGCAAATAAACATGCACTTTTCAATTTAATTTCAGAAGCAACAATAGATGGTTTATTATTAGGCTTCATTTGTTGCTCAAATTCTGTTGCCACAATCTGATTTTCACTCTTACTTTGCTCCTGTTTTGCTTTATTAGCTCGATTAATATCATCTTTCAAAATCGAATCAGGAGTCATAGGAAGCAAAGTAATATTTTTGTCCTTATGAACGAGAGTATACTGATTGTTTCTACCATGGTGTACAGAATTTTTATCAAATTGCCATGGTCTACCAAGTAATAAGGAACATGCTTGCATAGGTACCACATCACAATCAACATAATCAGCATATGTAGAGATACTAAAATGCACACGAACAGTACGTGTTACCTTAACCTTGCCGCTGTTGTTGAACCATTGGATGTAGTAAGGATGTGGATGTGGTCTTGTGATGAGGGATAGCTTCTCCACCATCTCCATGCTAGCCAAGTTGTTGCAGCTCCCTCCATCTATGATGACGCGAACAGAACGTTCCTTCACAACTCCCTTTGTATGGAACAAATTATGCCTCTGATTTTGCTCAGCTTGTGTGACCTGCACACTCAAAACACGTTGAGCAACCAAACATTCATACCTGTCAGCATCTTCAGGAGCCATGTATTGCGTCTCATGATCAGAATCATCTCCACCATGTTCTTCATGTGTAAGAAGAGCCAAAGTCTCCTCATCATAGTCACTAGCGGACTCATACCCACCATCCTCAGTAGCAATCATCACACGCTGAGATGTGCATTCGCGCGCAAAATGTCCTCTTCCCTTACAACGACGACAAATAATATCACTTGTGTGCCCTGTAGACGCCATGGAAAAAGCAGAGCTCTGTGCAGGCCCGGCAGGTGTGCTCTTGGCAGATAGTGGTGGTTGTGCCTGCTTGCTTGTATCACGGTTGGAGGTGGCAGCCGACGGAGGTGCCGGTGTAGCAGAACGTGTGGAAGTAGATGATGCACGTGGTGTCCATGATGAAGGTCGACCTGCAGAAAAGTTAGTTCGCGCCAATGCCTGTCGATCCTGCACTTCACGTTCAGCTTTACAAGCAAGATGGAATAAACGATTGATATTGTTATAATCCTTATAGTGTAGAATGGTCTGAATCTCTCTATTTAATCCACCCAGAAAACGTGCAAGCATAGCTTCATTCTCCTCAACAATACCACATCTAATCAAGCCAGTTTGTAATTCCTGATAATATTCTTCTACAGAATTTTTTCCTTGTCTTAAGCGCTGCAATTTTTGAAGTAATTCACGTTGATAATATGGCGGAACCCAATGAGTACGCATAGCAGTTTTCAAAGCAGCCCAAGTAGCAGGAACAGGATATAATCTACAATGTTCAGACCACCAAACACATGCAAAGCTAGTGAAAGCACAAACAGCAGCAGGAACACGTCTCTCCTCAGGATATTGTAAACATGTAAATCGTTGTTCAGTTTCTAACTCCCAAGTAAGATATATATCAGGAACATATCTACCCTCAAATGGTGGGATATTCAATTTCAGTTTAGGGAGATGGTCATGATCTCGTACCTGAGGGGGAGCCCTAACATTACCATTATTTGCATGTGGACGACCTGGTGGTTGTGGTGCTGGTGGTTGCACGTAGTTCTGATGTTGATCAACCTCGTCCTCGTAATCTCCCACATAATCATCCTCCTCCGCATCAGCAGCAGGAGCCACAGAAGTATCAACAGCAGCACCAGCAGCTTGGCCAGGCGCAAGAGGAACACGGGTCGCTCGGCGGAGGGCTGTTTCGCGATGTGGAGGTAGTCGTTGTTGTTGTTGTAGTGGTGCGTTAGGTGCAGCCGGTGGTGGTGGTGGTAGACGCGCGAGCAACTCATTGAACTTGTTATCGAGCTTTGTTTCGAACGCCTTCTCAATGCCATCTATCTTCTCCATGGCCTCTTCAAATCTATTGAGCACATCTTCCACCTGTCCACTCATCATTTGTTGAAACTTATCATGTAACGCTTTGTTTGTCATGTTCTCCCAGTCAGTCTCGTCGGCTTGTGATCCTGCCATGGTTAGCAGCAATAGAAACACACAAGAATATGATCCTACAGACTACTAATAAGAGGTGGTGGTGGGAGTCACAAATCCGTCAAGCAAAACTCAAATTCTTACCAGTTCTTACCCAGCAGCAGGCGGTGATCGGCAACCGTTGTAGTCAAAACTCTCAAAAGCTTGGATAGAGAGATTACCAGGGAGAGTCAAACGCACGACGTAGATGTATGTGGAGCTGGGAAGGCTTATAGTATGGTAGCAAAAAGGGTCAGCAATAATCAATTCAGAGATGCAAAGTTGAATAAACGCTCAACGACGGTACTATGCTGGTCCTAGGCTAGATCGTACTAGAGACGCGAGCCTGGAACACTAACAAAATCACGGCGCTGCACGTAAACAAGGGAGGAGCACACTCTGAATTTTTTTTCTTTTTTTTCACTTTTTTTTTGCACTTTTTTTCCTCTTTTTTTTTTGCTCCGCAACAAATTTTTTTCGAAAAAGTCTACAAATGTCCTAAAAACTGCCTAGCCAGAATTTTCCAGACTTAGTTTTTTTTTTGAGTTTGGAACTATTTTTCTTCTGCGGGTAGCACGAAAGTTGGGGAGTCCTTCTTTGTCACGACTCGGAGTATCGCGTGATCTGGAAATCGAGAACAAAGCAACAAGTACTGGACTCGGACTAGGACTCGTGGCGGAGATGAATCTGGTGGAAACTCGGACTGGTGGCGGATATTTGCAGGGCGATGGAACACAGACTGGTGGTGAATCTGTGATGGAGGTGGACTCGGATTAGCGTGATGGCGGTGGATATGTGGTATATGGTAGCGGCGATGACGATGGTGGTATATGGCAGCGGTGATGACGATGGTGGTATATGGCAGCGGTGATGATGATGATGCGGTGATGATATATGGCAGCGGCGACGTGACAACCTGTGAACAGAACTCGAAACTCAAAAGGACTAGACGCTAAGACCAGCAACTTGACACGATGATGCAACCACAAATTCAACAAAGCAAATACAGAAAAGATTATGCAAAGGCTCAGATTGGTTCGGATAGGATGAACTAACCCAAATTTTTTTTTGGCTTTTTCGTGGACTGTAGGTATGAAAAACAGACTCGATCTAAACTATGAAAAACTATAAAATCTCACCGAGCAACCTGAAAATCTGATACCACTTGATAGAGGCGAGGGTGTCCCGATGTTTCGATGAGATGGTGGTTATCGTTTCTGTGGGAGTCGACCTTGACGATCCGACTACGAACGTGCGAGACGTCGCGCCTTAGCAATCGCTAAACCAACTTCCGAGGGTTATTGACCACGCCGGAGCACGATCAACCTGACCACGAGGGCCTGTTTCCTGCGAGCAAACGAAGAACAAGCAAGAAACTAAGATTGCAATCTGGATATTGCGAATAAAAGAGGAAAGCTTTATTAACGAAGGTGGGGTTCTGTGACGCCTTGGTCTGGTCGTTGAACACAAACGAAGTACGCGAAGTTGCAGCTATGGCGAACTTTTGATCTAAACAAAACCCAAAGTCTAAACGGTGCCCTAAGGGCTGTATATATGGAGGAAGAGGGGGAAATTTCGTTGCCCTTGGGGAAGGGGTCCGAATCCAACCCTATCTCTTGTTTCCCCACACATACGGACTCTAAAAACAGCCTATACTTAAGTATTTCGAAATTACATGGGCCTGGCCCAATAATAAGGTGACGCTGCACCTAGAATAGCCTATGGACGAATATTATGAAGTGGCATCTTGTATATTTCGTTCAAGGCTTCATTCACTCCTTATGGTGGCTTCAAAGTCCTGAAATCATCACTTGTAACTCCGTTCTTGATCCCCTTGCGCATGCCATCAACTCCATGCGTGTTCTTGCTCCAATGTTCATCCTTCTCCAAGCTAGGCCCTTCACTTGTAAGCAAAACAAATGTATCCAATTTAGGCAGTATCATATTCTCATGAACATTAGAATCATTACCAAGAAACGAAAGTACCTGGTAATTTAATTGGCGTGCGCGAGCTCTAGTAATTGGTCCAGTATGTATAGCAGCAGGGGCTGTGGATGTAACAATGGTATTGATGTCCTCATCAATGGGTGTTCTCAGTCATCCAGTCCAGAACCCATGAATTCACATCTTCAGGGTTGCCGGTGATGTGCAACGTTGCATAGAACTAAAGAATGAGTTCTTCATTCCAATCGCATATGTCAGTGCAGAAATTGAGCAGCCGAGCGTCATGAAGAACACCGAGGATGGGCGTGAAGCACGGCATTGACTCCATATCCACGTGAGGAATATGTGCATGGTCGAAGACTTTGTCTTTGTTGTAAAGCACTGAGGGATAGAAATTAGCTTGGCTGGCTGTCCAGAAACGCCTCTTCCGTATGCGAGCAGAGTCATATGGGTTGTATTCAGTGAAGAACACGTGCTCGCCATAGAAGTCTTCAGCCTTGAATTTCTGTTTGCGTGAGAACGGATCCTTTGGCCTTGGTACAGGAGTGTCAGTAGGTTGCATCACGACCTCAGGAATCACAATCTCAGGTTCTTCAGGCTCAGGAATTTCAGGATTTTCCTCAGGTGCAGTCACCTTTTCAGCTTCAGCAGTAGTTTCTTCAGCACTAGCGGCTGGAATTTCTTCATTCACAGATGCAGTGGGATGAGTTTCTTCATGGCCCATTTGAACAGTTTGTGCAGGGGAGTGAGGAATTTGCTGCAGTGGGGTGAAGAGTGGGGAATTGGGGTGTTGACTTTCCCAAAAGTCATCATTCATCAACAGAGTTGTGCTGCCAATATCCACATCTTCATCATCAATTTCTTCAACACCAGCCTCTTCAGCATCAAACTGAGGCATTGGTGATGAGAACTTGGGAGTTGAAGGGATTGAATCCACTTCAATTTCTTCATCAATCCGCTCTGAGGAAGTAGCAGATTGAGTTTCTTCATCTGATCCACTTGGGATCTCATAGTCTTCACCAAAAGGAACAAGGTCCTTTGATGGTATGGATGAAATAGGAACAACATCAATTGGATTAGCAAACGAGCTGGTCATGGGCTTCATCTTCTTGGGAGCTGAAGATTCTGAAGCTTGTGATGCTTTCCTCTTCTTTACTACAGCTCGCTCTGCTGCCTTTGTCTTCTTCACATCCAATACGGATGGAAGGATCGAAGTCGGTGTAGGCGCAGGTCGAGCTGAGGAATCTGGTTGATTTTCCTCAGGCGCAACTGATGCAGTTGCCCTGGTTTCTTCATTTTCTTCAGGCGCACCGCTAGTGGGTGCCCTGGCAATTTCATCAGCGGCTGGAGCAGAGTCATCAGCCTTGGAACTGGCATTTTCTTCAGCAGCCTAAACTTCATTAGCGGTGCTGGCATGTTCCTCAGTGGGCTGAACAGATGCTTCAGCTTGAGGAATTTGCTGTGTTGAGGCTGCACCCTTGGTGAAGGTATCAGTCAGCCTCACAAATCTAACCTTGGCTCCTTGCCAATCAGCATAGTACGAGTCAAAGTTGTCGTTGAGGGCTTTGATCTCAGCCTGCATCTTGACGAGTTCTTCGGGTGTCATCTTGACAACATTTTTCTTCAGTAGCTTCTCTTTTCGGTACTGCGATTTCTTGATCTCTCTGGCCCTATCATATTTCCACTTCTCCTCTTGGATGAAGTGAGTCAACATGTGACTTTGGCCAGGTGTCAGCTTGAAATCAGGCATAGGTGTGTTGGGATACTTATGCCAGAGATCAATATAATCTAGGATCGCCCTTGGATCCAGCAGTAGTGGCACAGGTGTGCCCTTGGCTTTAGCAGCCGTTTCTTGGCGGTCTCTGATGATTTCAGCAAGTTCTTCTTCATCAGCTTCATCATCATCATCAGATGGTACAGTGAAGACTACCTGCTTCTTCTGAGGACTTGGACGAGTGACGCGTCCAGCAGTAGCCTTTTTCTTCAGCAGAGAGGGTCCAGCTGAGGAATTTGGTGCAACTGAGGAAGTAGCTGAGACACCAGAGGCGATAGGAACGCCAGTAGTCCTTTGGCATGAGGCCAGATGCACAGGTGCTGAGGACTTTGTCGGAACAGCAGAGGACTGTGGAGGAGGTGCTGAGGACTTCGGTGGAGCAGGAGCATCATGAGGAATTTGCTTTGAAGATTTTGAAGATTCTGGCCGTGAGGGCACAGCTGAGGAACTTGGCCGTGAGGGCATTGATGTTGAAGCACTTGGCCTGCGAGCGGGCTTCTTAAGCATCGCTTTCTTCGGCTTGACAGAAGCCTCAGTGGCAGCAGTAGCAGCAGAGTCTTCATTGAATTTCCTCACTGCTTCTCTGGCTTGCCTTGCCAATTTATCTTGGCGCTTGGCCCTTTCTTCAGGAAAATCCTCACCGCGTTTGATGCTAGTGGGATCAGCCAGTTGGCCAGGTGCCAATGGGGCTCTTGGGCATGGAGGGTTCAGTGCGAATTTCTTCCTTTACTTTGGAGTAACATATCTATACTCCCTCCATTCGCGTGCCCATCTCCGTTCAATCTTCTGAATGCGCACCTTGCGCTGATTTTTATCTTCCTCAGGAGGTGTGCAATACCCAGCATAGATGTCCTCAGGTATTTCAAAGGCAGTCATGACCTCAGGCCTTTTTCCTCCTTTCTGTGGCCTTTTACCGTCAGCCATTTTCTTCAGTGGAGGAATTTGAACAATTGAGTTCTCTGAAGAAGTATGCAACTTTTCTTCGAGGAACGCTGCAAATGAGTTAAGTTGATGAGAACCTAAAGATTCAGCAGCGGACATGTGTACCTGTGAACAGAGTATAGTTGCGAGGAATTTGAAGAGGTCATATGTGTTCTCAGAGGGTTTTTCATAAAGAACAAGTTTGAGGAATTTGACCAGATTCGTCTTGAGGAATTTCACTAAGCGCTTTATATCTTAGGTTCCAGAGTTGTATAGATCGAAGATCCACACAATTGAGGAATCTTTGAAGAAATTGATGCTTAGGGAAATGAATCAAGAACAGATAACATGTGAGGTGTTTTGTGTGTGAGAATTTGAAGAATAGAAACACCTTTGAAGATTTTGTAGAAAAATTTCGAATCAAGGAGGGCAGTAAAATTAGCTTTTAATTACCCTGAGACGAAGAACACGATGAACTGTGAGGTGGAACAGGGAAGTTCGTCGATGCAGATCTTCCACGCCCTAACTTGGCGGAGGAAGACGTCTACGGCGGCGGCGGAGGTGAAGATTTACATAGTCGGCGCGAGTACGACGGTGATGAGGGCGAGGCAGTGAAGCTTTCCCTCACCGGCGACGATGGAGTAGCGGCGGCGCTAGGGTTTGGAAGCTCGAGCGGGGGAGTGAGATCGAGCGGGGTAAAAGAAGTGAGGACAGCGACAGGGGTATTTATAGCCACGGTGAAAAACTGCTCGTCCGAAGATCTAGGACGAACGTGCCCCTGGCCGTTCTCCTTCTTGCGACATGTGTCACCCACGTACTGTGTAGTGGAGATCGTGTAAGATCATGGGTGGATAAAATAATGCATCGTGGGATGCAGAACGGTTTGAGTGGCAAAACTGAAAGTTTGGATAAGATTTGTTTTAATGTTCCGTTCGCAATTTCTTCAGCTGGCAAGGACACAGTGAAGAATTTGGACGAGTTTCAAATAGAATGCACATGAAGAATTTGTGAACAGATTGGATTGAGTTTAGCATAGAGGGGAAGGGTCCGATCACATTCACTTAGCAGAAAGTCCAACTTGAAGAAATAGCTATAAGTGAATGATGTAGAGGACATAAACTCATATATATATGTATGTATATATATATATATATATATATATATATATATATATATATATATATATATATATATATATATATATATATATATAGCCAATGAAGAAAAACGACGGCACAAGTGAAGACTTTGCAAAGTTTGAAGAATTTGAAAAACTGAAGAATTTCAAAAGTTGAGGAAAAACTCAAACTGAAGATTTTCAACTTTTGTGGTGGCGTGACCCACCGTATAAGAATGATGATTTCAGACACCGCGTACAATTGTCGTAGGGTTCTGAGAATCAAATTCTTCATTAATTTCTTCACACTTAGAGTGTTATTCTTCATTGATTGAAGAAAAACGTTTCTTCATGTGTTGCACATCTAAGTCATCAATTTTGCATAAGTGTTAGGATGAGTGCCTTTTCAAAGTACATTCGAAGATTCTAAGATATTTAGATCACACCGCAACTTGCTAAATCTCTTCTCATCCAAGGGCTTAGTGAAGATATCAGCTAGCTGTTCTTCAGTCTTCACATGCTCAACATAAATGTCGCCCTTCAACACATGATCACGAAGAAAATGATGACAAATCTGTATGTGCTTTGTCTTCGAGTGCTGAACTGGGTTGTGAGCAATCTTGATGGCACTCTCATTGTCACAGAGGAGAGGCACATTCTTCACGTTGATGCCATAGTCCTTGAGCGTTTGCTTCATCCATAGTAGTTGAGCACAGCAAGAACCAGCAGCAATGTACTTAGCTTCAGCAGTAGACAGTGATACGCAGTTCTCTTTCTTCGAGGACCAACAAACCAATGATCGTCCGAGGAAATGACAAGTGCCAGATGTTGACTTGCGGTCCACACGGTCACCAGCATAGTCAGAGTTAGAATATCCAATGAGATCAAAATTTGAGCCCTTGGGATACCATAATCCTAGTGTTGGTGTGTGAGCTAGATATCGAAGAATATGCTTCACAGCCTTACGGTGTGAATCCTTCGGTGCAGCTTGAAATCGTGCACACATGCAAACACTAAGCATTATATCTGGCCTAGATGCACATAAGTACAAGAAAGAGCCAATCATGGAGCGGTATACCTTATGATCGAAGTCAGTACCATTTTCATCAGTGCATAAGTGACCATTTGTGGGCATAGGAATTTTGATGCCTTTGCAATCTTGCATGCCGAATTTCTTCAGGACATCTTTGAGGTATTTCTCCTGAGATATGAATATGCAATTGCGCTGTTGACGAATTTGAAGACCTAAGAAGAATTTCAACTCTCCCATCATAGACATTTGATATTCTTCACTCATCATATAGGCAAATTCATCACTATAACGTTGGTCAGTAAAGCCAAAGATGATATCATCAACATATATTTGGCACACAAACAGTTCACCATCATAAGATTTAGTAAAGAGAGTGGGATCGAGTGAACCGGGTGTGAAGCCTTTCTTCATGAAGAATTCCTTCAATGTATCATACCACGCCCGTGGGGCCTGCTTGAGGCCATAGAGGGCCTTGTTAAGTCTGAAGACTTTGCCAGGATGTTTTGCATCTTCAAAACCTGGGGGTTGAGCAACATATACTTCTTCCTCAAGCTTACCATTGAGGAATGCAGTTTTCACATCCATTTGGTATAAGATGATATCATGATGGTTAGCATAAGCAAGTAATATGCGAATAGCCTCAAGTCTAACAACAGGTGCAAAAGTTTCATCGAAATCAATTCCTTCAACCTGTGTGTAGCCTTGAGCTACTAGTCGTGCCTTATTCCTGACCACAACACCATTTTCATCTTGTTTTTTGCGGTAGATCCACTTTGTGCCAATGATGTTATGCTTGCGAGGATCGGGACGATTGACTAGTTCCCATACGTTGTTGAGCTTGAACTGATGTAATTCTTCTTGCATTGCTTGAATCCACTCAGGCTCCAGAAATGCTTCATCTACCTTAGTGGGCTCTGTGATAGAGACAAAAGCAAAGTGCCCACAAAAGTTAGATAGATGTGAAGCTTTTGAGCGTGTGAGAGGACCTGGTGCTCTAATGTCATCGATGATCTTCTCCACTTGTACTTCTTTTGCAACGCGAGGGTGAGATGGTTGTCGTTGAGGAATTTGATCAGCATTTTCTTCAGCATCAATTTCCTCAGCATTTTCTTCAGGTGCATCGGCTCAATGTTCTTCACGTTCTGGAATGAATTCTTCAGCAGATTCTTCAATAGGAATGACATCTTCAGTGGCCTTGTGCTTGATAGAATCCTCAGGTGCTGGTTCATCTAACACAGAAGGTAGGTGCTCTCTCTACGAGCCATTAGTTTCATCGAACCGCACATCTACAGTTTCAACAATCTTGTGAAGAACATTGTTGAAGACTCTGTAGGTGTGCGAGTCCTTTCCGTAACCAAGCATAAAACCTTCATGTGCTTTCGGTGCAAATTTAGAGTTGTGATGAAGATCTCGAATCCAGCATTTAGCACCGAAGACTTTGAAATAACTCACATTGGGTTTCTTGTCAGTGAGGAGTTCATAGGCAGTCTTCTCGAAGAATTTGTGAAGATATACTCTGTTGATGATATGGCACGCAGTATCAATTGCATCAACCCAGAAACGACGAGGGGTTTTGTAATCATCGAGCATAGTGCGAGCCATCTCAGCAAGAGTCCTGTTCTTGCGCTCCATGATGCCATTCTGTTGAGGAGTATAAGGAGCAGATAACTCATGAGTAATACCAAGTTCATCAAGATAGTCATCGAGACCCAAATTCTTGAACTCAGTGCCATTGTCACTTCTGATGTGCTTGATCTTCACACCAAAGTTGGTTGAAGCCCTCAAGGAAAATCGTTTGAAGACTTCCTACACTTCAGTTTTGTAAGAGACAAGGTGTACCCATGTATAACGAGAGTAATCATCAACAATAACAAAGCCATATTGAGATGCTTCATTTGAAATAGAGGAATAATGATTAGGACCAAAGAGATCCATGTGAAGCAATTCAAATGGACGAGTGGTGGTCATGATAGTCTTCGCTGGATGCTTGGCCTTTGTCATCTTTCCAGCTTCACAGGCACCGCACAAGTGATCCTTGAGGAATTTGACATTCTCAATGCCAATGACATACTTCTTCTTCGCAAGCGTGTTCAAATTCCTCATGCCTGCATGACCAAGTCGTCGATGCCATAGCCATCCTTCTGAAGCTTTTGCAAGTAGGCACACGACTGGTTGTGAATCTGCAGAGAAATCAACAATATACAAGTCTCCTCTCCTAAAGCCTTCGAAGACTTTGGAATTATCAGCTTCCATAATCACAACACAACGATACTTGCCAAAGACAACAACCATATCAAGATCACAAAGCATTGAGACAGACATAAGGTTGTATCCTAAGGACTCAACAAGCATGACTTTGTCCATGTGCCGATCCTTTGTGATAGCAACTTTACCTAGACCCAATACCTGACTTTTGCTTTTATCAGCGAAGATGATATGCTTCATATGTGACGATGATAAGGGAGCATCCATCAAAAGATTCTTGTCACCAGTCATGTGATTTGTACATCCACTATCAAGTACCCATTCAGTGGCTTTGGGTTGATCATCCTGCAGATGAATTAGTGCAACTTACGAACCTCATATACTTCAGCAGTGAAGAATATGATATCACAATTCATCAGATCAATTACATCAAGCAGTAGAACAGATAAAACAGAGGGAGGACGTGTGAAATGAAAGTTCATTTCATCATGGTTAGCCTGCGTCCTTTCAGGCAATTTGTCAGGTCCCCAGCAAAATCTTCAGACATTACAGTACGTCTGGAGACCTGAACCTGCAGAAGAGATTAGTTCTTTTTCTTCACCACCCACATCTGAAGGGGTGGCAAAGAGTTCATCACTCTGCGAGCTCCATATGAGAATGGTGGCAAATCAGCCAAACCATTTCGTTTCACATAAGAGGGGTTAGGGTAAGCATATGCATAAGCAGAGAAATTCTTCGAGGACTTATGAAGATAATAATTTGAAGAATAATGCTCATATTCATAGCCCTTGGCTCTTCCCTGCGAAACAGAGTTGTTAGCACGATGATGTTCATATGAGGACTTTGATCCATGTGAGGAATTTGATACCCTTGAGGAATTTGGTCCGTATGAGGACTTGGATCCATATGAAGAATTTGGTCCATATGAAGAATTTGATCTCGGGTTCCTGTTCTTCACAGGTGGTGTCATGAGGACATTCACCTGAAGACTTTCAAGGCATCTTTTGGGAACCCAGATTTTCTTCATAGGAGAACCGTTCCTGCAGTTAGTGACAACATATCTAGCAAATACTTCACCATTCTGATTTTTGAACAGTTTATAGTTGGAGTCAAATGACTCATCAGAAGAATGAGAAGATTCACATGTATAGCCAGATAAATTGGATGGATCAACTGGAGGTCCCTTTGCAGCAACCCATGAGGTTTTGGGGTACTGCTCAGGCTTCCAATATGTACCATCGGCATTGAGTTTCCTCTCAAAGGCAATACCCTCTTTCCTAGGGTTCCTGTTGTGGATCTGCTTTTTAAGCACATCACAAAGAGTCTGATGCCCTTTGAGGCTTTTGTATATGCCTGTCATGTACAATTCCTTCAGACCTGCATCGTCAGTGATACTAGCAATGACCTCAGATGAGGAATTAGTGATAGCAGAGGCAGGCGAAGAATGTTTAACATTTGAAGCATTTGAACATTAAGGTGAGGAATTAGCAGATTCTCGTTCAATGCATTTCAAACATGGAGGAATAAATTCTTCCTGAGCAGCGCTGATTTGGTTAGCAAGTAATGAATTGCGCTCCTTCTGAAGATCTTCATAACTCACTCTTATCTTCTCTAATCAGACAAGAGAGAGTTATGCTGATCTTGAAGAGAGTCATACTTAGAATGAAGTCTCTGAAGACTTTCAGCCAAGGCTTGTGACTGATCCATTTCTTCATCCAACATATCATTGCTCTTACTAAGCATATGATTAGACTTTTGCAAAGCTCTTTGTTGTTTAGCAGAAAGGGAATCAAGTTTGACATAACTGGGTCCAAATTCATCACTAGACTCAGATAGGTAGCATTCAGTTACCTCAGCACTTTTTGCCATAAGGCATGGAGTAGAGGATGATGATTCTGGTTCGAATGTTATCGATTTGAGCGATTCCTTGAAATCCTCAAACCAAGGATCATGACGGGTTCGATGGCCTTCATAGACATCAGAGAGACGGTCCCAGACAAGCTTCGCCTGATCGAGATGCATGATGTTTCTGAACTGGTTTCAAGATAGACTAGAGCAGATGACGGCCTTCGCTGTGAGGTTGAGTTGAGTGTACTTGCGAATGTCATCAGCTTCCGCCATCTTGCACAGGTCGGTCAGACCAATCTCAGTGACGGTCCATAGCTCGCTGTCACCCACCATGAGACGCTTCTTCATCATAGCCTTCCATTTGGGATACTCGTGACCGTCAAAGATGGGGCACGACACTTTCTTCATATCTGCGGTCGACAAACTAAAACTCCAGGCGGTTAAACCAAAATCACGTAGAACAAGGGAGTACCTTGCTCTGATACCAATTGAAAGTGCGTTATATCGACTAGAGGGGGGGTGAATAGGCGATTTTTATGAAATTCTTCACTGAGGAATTTTCTCGTGAGGAAATTCCTTAGCGAAGAACTACTAGCAGCGGAATAAGTACTCAGAAGTAAACATAGCAGAATACATGCATGGTCATCATGATCAAATGAAGACAAACACAGAGTACAGAAAGCGTAAACACAGGATCGTGCAAGATGAAGACAAACAGACTGAAGAAATTGAACTGAGGAAATTAAGAAAGTCTTCAGTCAAAGTCTTCAAACACAGATATGAACAGACACACAACACAGTAATGAGGAAATGAAAGTGTTGAGGAAATAGAACCAGTAAGCTTGGTGAAGACAATGATTTGGTAGACCAGTTCCAACTGCTGTCTCAGTTGTACATCTGGTTGGAGCGGCTGAGTATTTAAACTCGGGGACACCTAGTCCCGGACACACAGTCCTCACCGTATTCTCCTTGAGCTAAGGACACACAGTCCTCGCCCAATCACTCATGGTAAGTCTTCAGGTGACTTCCAAACCTTCACAGACTAGGTCACTCGGCGATCCACAATTCGTCTTGGATGCTCTAGACCATGACGCCTAACCGTCTGGAAGAAGCACAATCTTCAAAGGTAAAAAGCGTCGGATCCACGCAGGATCAATCTCTTCAGTGATGCTCAATCACTTTGGTTTGTAGGTGTTTGGGTTTGGGTTTGGATTTTCCTCACTTGATGATTTTCGCTCAAAGTCCTCGGAGGATGGGTTGCTCTCAAATGACAAGTGTCAAGTTCACACGGAGCAGCCAACCAGCTAGTGGTTGTAGGGGGCGGCTATTTATAGCCTAGGGAGCAGCCCGACATGATATGACATAAATGCCCTTCAATGATATGACCATTAGGTGGACAAGATATTTTGGGACAGCTGGCGCGTAGCACAGCAACGTTCGGAAATTTGAGGTACAAATTCCTCAGGGCTATCATGTTCCTCACTGTGTAGGCAATTCGCACTGGCAAATTCCTAACTCCTCAGTCAGAGCAAAGAACTCAGTGACCAGAAGAACTGCGTCTCTGTCACTAAAGAAATTGACTGAACTGTATGAGATTTCCAATAGCTTCACTCGAAGGGATTGGTAGGTGTAGGATTTGAGTTGAGCATCACTTGGAAATTTTCTCTTTAGTATTTCCTCGACCCCCTTTAACAGTACAGTGTTTCCTATGACTCAAGAAAGAGAAAATGAAACTACGAAAACAAAAGTCTTCACGCTTCATGTTCCTCAAATGAATACAAAGTCTTCAAGGTCACACCAATTTCTTCACTTTCAAAGTCTTCAGAAAGTCTTAAGTATATCAAAGTCTTTAGACGAAGAACTTCATTTTTAGGGGCCGACTTTCTCTGTAAATATCAAACTCCTCATAGATTTATAGACCTGTGTACACTCATAAACGCATTAGATACTTAACCTATAAGTCTTCAATACACCAAAATCACTAAGGGGCACTAGATGCACTTACAAAGTGGAGTCCTTCGATTATTGGATCTAACACGAAGGCAGTCCAACCTTCGTTCCGGATACTTCTAGAGTAATCCTGATGGTCGAAGGTGATCGGTTTTAACAACCAGTGGCGGGACTCCTTTAGGGTAGGCCGTATAGGCGCCACTCTATTTTTCCCTTTTGTCACGTGAAGTAAGTTTACTGTTTTGACATCGAGTGGGAAATTCTTTTGTTTCACGGTGCTCTGCTTGTGGGGTTCGTCATCATCCTCACTTGGTGTGTCGAGCCCCTTGTGTTCGGTGTTGAGTTGGCCGGATTGCTTGAAGACCCAACATTCTCTATGGGTATGGTTTGCAGGTTTCCCGGGGGTGCTGTGGATTTGACATATCTTATCCAAGATTTTGTTTAGGTTAGATAGCTCATCCATGTTATCCTTGAGGGGCAGCTTTTTCTGATTCTGCCGAGAGCTTTTGAATCCGGCGTTGACTGTTGTGCTCTTCGAGTTGCTTTCCTTATTCCGGCGCTGTTCCTTACTGCGTTGTGGTTTCCCGTTTCCATCCCTAACTTCGGATGTACTTGGGTCGCTGGTGCTGCATCTTGCCAACCAGCTGTCCTCTCCTGTGCAAAAGCGGGTCATGAGGCTTGTTAATGCGGCCATTGTTCCTGGCTTTTCTTGGCCGAGGTGTCTGGCGAGCCATTCGTCTTGAACGCTGTGTTTGAAAGCTGCTAAGGCTTCGGCGTCCGGACAGTCGACTATCTGGTTCTTTTTAGTGAGAAATCTGTTCCAGAGTTTCCGGGCTGACTCTCCGGGCTGTTGAGTTATATGACTTAGATCGTCTGCATCCGGAGGTCGGACATAGGTTCCTTGAAAATTTTCTCGAAAAGCCTCCTCGAGCTCTTCCCAACTTCCAATGGTGTTTTCGGGAAGGCCTTTAAGCCAATGTCGGGCTGGCTCTTTGAGCTTGAGGGGTAAGTATTTTATGGCGTGGAGGTCGTCTCCTCTGGCCATGTGTATGTGGAGGATATAATCCTCAATCCAGACTCCAGGGTCTGTTGTTCCGTCGTACGCCTCTATGTTTACGGGCTTAAATCCCGCTGGAAGTTCATGGTCCAGCACCTCATCTGTGAAACAGAGGGGTTGTGTGGCACCCCTGTATTTGGGTGTGCCATGTTGTTCGGATATTTGTTGCGTCGCATTGCTTACTAGAGCTTGCTTTCTTGGCCCGTAGAGAGACCTGGTTAGGCCATCCTTTTTATGCGAATCCTTGGGTGGATCGCGTGTTGGTTTGTGTGTGTCGCCATATGTCGTTCTATGTTGGCCATGGGGTCGTCTATCCGACCGGGTGGCTTCCTTATTTTTTTGATTTTGGGGGCTCTAGGGCCTCCTCATCAAATTCCTTTTACTTTTTCAGGCTATGCGCCATGGCGGTGAGCCTTTTGTGGAGGTTTTCCTGTTCTAGGAGCTTGTCCGGCGTGAGGTCGTCCGGACTGTTACCTTCGCCGAGGACGGGTTGTGCGGTTTGTTTATCCAAGTTGTCTTGTTCGGACGGTTGCTCGATGGCATGTTCGTCTACCGCCGGTTTGCCCTGCTCTGCGGCTGGGTCCGTATGGCTGCTGTCTCTGTCGAAGCGGGGCTTGGAGCGGCGCTTTCATCGCCGCTTTGACTGCTTTTCGAGGGAACGATCCCTCGTTGCGTCCCTTTGTTCCTCGTTCTCGCTTCCTTTAGGTGTGTCCACCATATATACATCGTGAGATGAGGTGGTTGTCCAGTGCCCTATAGGCGCTGGTTCTTGTTCGTCTCTTACATAGTCATCCATACCGTCGATGTCTTCGGAGTCAAAGTCCAGCATGTCGGTTAGATCGTCGACAGTGGCTATGAATTGGGTGGTGGGTGGGCGTCGAATTTCTTCGTCGTCCGCTTCCCAATCCTGCCAGTCATAATCCTGCCAGGACTCTCCTGACAAAGAGAAAGACCTTAGTGAATTCAGAATGTCGCCGAAGGGCGAGTGTTGAAAGATATCTGCGGCAGTGAATTCCATGATCTGTGTCTAATCAGATTCGATTGGCAGGGGCGCGGATGGCTCGGAGTCCGAAGGAGAGTCTGTCACCTTGGAGTCACAAGTTTCACAAAGGATAAGGCTGGTGTTCGGCTCGATCGCCGTAGAGATTGCAGCCCCCGAGGCGGGGTCCAGCCACCCGTCCTCGATTGGCGCAGTCGGCTCCGAGCTAAGGGTCGGAGTGGACACGGGTGCGGCCTCCAGGGCACTGTTCGGTGGCAGAGTTAAGTCATGCCCATCATGACAGTGCGGCGCGCCCGGCTGCAGCTCGAATCCGTCGAAGATCAAGTCTCCGCGGATGTCAGCCATGTAGTTCAAGCTTCCAAATCTGACCTGATGGCCAGGGGCGTAGCTTTCAATCTGCTCCAGATGGCCAAGAGAATTGGCCCGCAATGCAAAGCCACCGAATACGAAGATCTGTCCGGGGAGAAAAGTCTCACCCTGGACCACATCGATGTTGATGATCGGAGGAGCCATCGGGCCTAAAGATGACGACACAGAGAAACTCTCAATGAAAGCACCAATGTCGGTGTCAAAACCGGCAGATCTCGGGTAGGGGGTCCCGAACTGTGCGTCTAGGCGGATGGTAATAGGAGACAAGGGACACGATGTTTTTACCCAATTTCGGGCCCTCTCGATGGAGGTAAAACCCTACTCCTGCTTGATTAATATTGATGATATGGGTAGTACAAGAGTAGATCTACCACGAGATCAGAGAGGCTAAACCCTAGAAGCTAGCCTATGGTATGATTGTTGTTCTGTCCTACGGACTAAAACTCTCTGGTTTATATAGACACCGGAGAGGGCTAGGGTTACACAAACTCGGTTACAACGGAAGGAGATCTCCATATCTATATCGCCAAGCTTGCCTTTCACGCCCAGGAAAGTCCCATCCGGACACGGGACGAAGTCTTCAATCTTGTATGTTCATAATCCAAGAGTCCGGCCAAAGGTTATAGTCCGGCTATCCAGACACCCCCTAATCCAGGACTCCCTCAGCCTTGATCTTGTCGGGGTTTGCTCCAATCCCACGCTAATACATGAAGAACTCGAGAAGTTTGCTCGATGGGACACTGAACACACACTTCTCAGGGTTATGCCTCATGTTGATCTTACGCAAGTTTGTGAATATTTCCTCTAAATCTTTCATGACTGTTGATTTGTCCTTGGTTTTGACCACTATATCATCCATATAGGCTTCCATACATCTTCCTGTGCAGCTGTGGTTGAAAACCAATCTGAACTACTCTTGAAAATATCGAACTAGCACTCTTTAGTCTGAAAGGCATGCGCAGAAAGTAACATGTGCCACATGAAGTAATGAATGCGATCTTATCCTCATCTTCCTTTGACATAAATATCTGGTGATATCCAGAGTATGCGTCAAGAAACGAGAGCAAGTCATAGCCGGCAGTGGAGTCCACAATGTGATCGATGCTCGGCAAGGGGAAGGATGCTCGGGACATGCCTTGTTGAGGTCAGTGTAATCAATGTGAAGTCTCCATTTCCCATTTTCCTTGCACACAATGACCGGATTCGCCAACAAAGTTGGATGTAACACTCCCCTAACTAGGCCTGCTGGCTCAAGTTTATTGATCTCTTCTACTATGAACTGTTGCCGTTCCAAAGCTTGCTTCCTAACCTTCTGCTTCATGAGCCAAGCATGAGGACAGATAGCTAAGTGGTGCTCAATTAACTCCCCGGGAACACCGAGGATATCAGATGGTTGCCATGCAAACACATCTACATTCGCCCGCAGTAAGGCAATGAGCGTGCTTTCTTATTTGTTGTCTAGGTTGGCACCAACGGTAAAAGAACCGTCAGTGCCATCCTCCCTTGCTCCCACCTTCTTCATCATAGGTGGAGCGGCCTTGGTTTTCTTGTCGGTAGAGCTTTCTAGCAAGTCCTGAATGGCCGCACAACACTCCGAGGAGGTGCGCTTCCCCGAAGCCTTGCTGGATGTCTTGTCGGCTTTTCTGGCTTTTCTTCTCCTTGGTGGGAGTTGTGGTCTTTGACGGACTCAGCCACCAATACTTCTTTGTAGAGCTTGTCCACACATGTAACCGCATCTTTCTTGTCGGAGTTGACGGTGATGACATCCATGGTACCTGGCATCTTCCGGGTATTGTAGGCATACTGGGATGCCGCCATATATTTGGCCAAGGCTGGGCGACCAAGAATTCCATTAAATGGCAAGGGAATCTTGACAACATTGTACATGATCTTCTCGGTCCTGTAATTCAACTCCCCGCCAAATGTCACTAGCAGCGTGATTTTTCCCTTCGTCATGTTCCTCCCCGCGTCGATTCCCTGAAATATCCTAGTATTTTTAGCTCCTCCTCAAGAATTTACAGCCCCTCGATCACATCTGGGGAGATCAAGTTCAAGCTAGCCCCACCGTCAACTAGTATTTTCATCACCTTGAGGTTGCGTGTTCTCGGTGAGACCAACAACGGCAAACAACATCGCTATTGTGTGGTCAGGGTGGTCCTCAACATCCAAAATAATAGGCGTGTGATACCACTTGAGGGGCCTTCGTGCTTCCGCTATCGGTTTCGCTTTAGTGACCTCACGCGCCCATTGCTTGAGCTGGCAGTGAGAGGAGTGCAAAGACACACCCCTGTTAATGCACATGGCTTTAGTTGCCTTTTGGAATTCCGGTTCACTCGACTTGTCATCATCCTCATCCTCATTGTCTTCTTCTTCTTCTTATCTGTACCCCTGGCGGGCTTCTCTTTATTCTGTTTAGCATTGCCACGACGTCCACCTCTGTCGGTGTTCTGGGAACGGGGGTCCCCAGACTTGCCTGCCTGCAGCCTGCGGCGTGACTCAAAGGGGGCCCAGCACGGCCCAACTTCATCAACACAAGACCCAAGACCCTCACGAGGGGCCAAGCCACGCGGGGCGGATGACACGGCACTTCCTTAGGCACGGCCTCGTCAGGCTGGATCACGAGGAGGCGGAGAGATCAAGGCAGGGTACCTCGCGAGGTGCCCATGACGCAAAGCATGACGACCAAGGGCGCCAGGCGGGCGCCAGCCCGCGCAGTGTCCTCCCTTTCCACTTTGGTGCAAAGGGGGCAAGCGCAGGCGAGAGGATCAAGCAAAGGCATCCATTTCGGTGCAACAAGACCAAGACCAGTCCAACGGTGGGAAGGAGGTCATCGTCGAGCCCAGAATGGCATCACCACAGGGCCTTTGGCAGGCGAGGACCAACTTTAGTCAGGATAAGTGTACTGTATGTTCCCCTTCGAATTGGTCAATTATTGGCGCCCTTCCCGCTCAATATTTGGGAAGAGGCTCAGGGCCCTTGCCTACAAATAGGACTAGCCACCCCCAGGGTAGGGGCATCTGGTATCCAGAATCCGAGCAGAGAGAGAGAGAGAGAGAGAGAGAGAGAGAGAGAGAGAGAGAGAGAGAGAGAGAGAGAAGGGCGGCTAAACTCCCCTAGCAGTTCATCGTCCCAACTAGAACACGCCCTTGTGAGGCTGTTCTCCCTTGTACCGTCCATCATCATTAGCCCAAGAGGCAATCCACCCACCACAAACTAGAGTAGGGTATTACACCACAATGGTGGCCCAAACTAGTATAAACTCTGTGTCCGTTGTGTTGTTCCTTCAGTAGTTAGATCCTTGCGAGACAGAGAGGTAGAGGGCATAATCTCCGCGCGCACCCCAGAGTTCGAACCTTAAGGGTCTGCCGGAACCCGAAATCCGACATTTGGCGCGCCAGGTAGGGGTGCGCCGGAATTTGTCTTCCACCGCTTCGTTCTCCTCCGACCATCGCGTCCATGTCTAACGCTCGTCAGGCCTGCGCCGAGCGCTGGGCCGCCATCGCCTCCCGCATCGTCCAGACGGCTCCCGTCGGTGGGCGTCCTCGTCGTTCCTCGTCGCCCGCCATCAACGCCGCAACTGGCCCGGCGGGGAACGAGTAGCAAGCGTCATCCCAGCATTTGCCTGTGCGGCAAGATAACCGCACCGCTACTTCAACACCCCCGGTCATCGCGGCCCTTCTGGGCGGCTCGCAGGCGCCACCCACAAGACGCCATGTCAAGCCGTTTGTCCGCCAGGTCGGCACCGTTTCTGCACGACAGGGGGTTCCCATGGACCAAGTGGCGCGCGAGGCCGGTCTGGCCTTCAACTCGGAGGACCATCCCGCCAACTTGCCTGGCTCGGGCGCGCTCCCCATGTTGTGCACCCCCACCATCTGCCATGTGGCTGTCACCAGAACCCTCGTCGACGGCGGCGCCGGCCTCAGCGTGCTTTCGATTGAGACCTTCAACCTCATCCGTATACCCATGGAGCGGCTGCAACCCAGTCGGTCTTTCTTGGGCGTCGGGGGCGGGTCATCCAGCTCCCTGGGACAGATCCGCCTCCCGGTAACCTTCGGCACCTACGACAACTTTCGCACGGAAATGGTCGACTTCGACATCGCCCCCATCGGCCTTCCTTACAACGCCATCCTCGGCTACCCGGCGCTGGCCCAGTTCATGGCCACCACGCACCCGGCGTACAACCTCATGAAGATGCCCGGGAGCAGCGGTGTCCTCACCGTGCCTGGGGACACCGGAGATGACCTGCGGGTACTCAAGCTCGCCTAGAAGGCAGCGGCCTCGGCACAGCCAGCTGACGCGGAGACCCCCGAACCCAAGGGGGCTGCGCCAGCCAAGAAGAGGCAGTTGTTCACCCAGGACAAAGCAGAAACCAAGCAGATACCTGTCAACGAAGACGGGTCCTCCAGTGCCACTTTCACCATAGGCGCCAATCTCGAGCCTGAGCAAGAGGAAGCTCTGATCAGGTTCCTGCGCGCAAATAAGAAGGTATTCGCTTGGGAGCCTGATCAGTTGGTAGGGATCCCCCGGAGCGTCATCGAGCATCACCTCAACGTGTGCCCAAACGTGCGCCCCGTGAAGCAGAAAGCCAGGCGGCAGTCCACAGAGAAGCAGGCCTTCATCGTCCAAGAAACCCGCAAGTTGGAGGCCGCTGGGGTCATTCGCGAGGTCCGATACCCGGATTGGTTGGCCAACCCTGTCGTTGTGCCCAAGAAGGGGGGAAAGGAACGCATGTGTGCCGACTTCACCAACCTCAACAAGGCATGCCCACAGGATCCGTTCCCGCTCCCCCGCATCGATCAGATCGTCGATTCCACCGCGGAGTGCAACCTACTCTGCTTCCTGGACGCCTTCTCTGGGTATCACCAGATCAAGATGGCGGTAGAAGACGTCGAGAAGACCGCCTTCCTGACCCCATGCAGGGTGTACTGCTATACATGCATGCCATTTGGGTTGCGTAACACAAGGGCGACCTTTCAGCGGCTGATGCACATCGCCTTGGGCCCACAGCTCGGGGAGAATGTCGAAGCTTACGTCGACGACATCATGGTGAAATCTCGGGAGGCCAAGACCCTGATACAAGACCCGGAGGAGACCTTCGCGAGCCTCGACGCAGTGAACCTGCGGCTCAACCCAGAGAAGTGTGTGTTTGGAGTCCCCTCAGGCAAGCTCTTGGGCTTTCTAGTGTCCCATCAGGGCATCGAGGCTAACCCGGAGAAGGTCAAAGCGGTCGAGGACATGAGCCCACCAAAAACCCTCAGAGAAATGCAGAAGCTCACCGGACGCGTGACCGCGCTAGGGCGCTTCATCTCCAAATTGGGGGAGCGAGCACTGCCTTTCTTCTAGATGATGAAGAAGAAGGGACCTTTTGAATGGACTGAAGAGGCAGATAAGGCCTGGTGGCGGTTAGAGAAGAGTGCCAAATTAGAGCCACATCGGTAGCCTGAGACAAGGCAAGGCAGGAACAAGGAAGGCCCACGGGAGATGTAACTACAGCTGAGGAAGATCAGTCGTCGAAGGGTGCACCGGGGGCAGGAGAGGCCTCTCCTCTGGACGGACGACCTCACGAGGCCACATCACCTCGCGAAGCGCCCTTGCCCCCGGAGGGCGCCGCGAACACTGATGCTCTCGGCCTTGTTGAGCACCCAGTCTACTTTGTCAGCACGGTGTTGCAAGACGCGAGGGCACGGTACCCCATGCCCAGAAGCTCCTCCTCGCACTACTGGTGGCCTCGCGCAAGCTGCGTCACTACTTCCAAGGGCATCCCACCAAGGTCGTCTCGTCATACCCCTTGGAGAGAGTGCTCAGGAGCCCTAACTCAGCTGGACGGGTCGCCGAGTCGAACATAGAGCTACAGGCGTTCCAGCTCGAGTTTAGCACGACCAGGGTCATCAAAGGGGCCGCGCTAGCAGACTTCATAGCAGAATGGACTGAAGCACCCGGCCTCGAGAACAACGAGGATCGGTCCCTCTCCCCAGGGAGCGAGGCACCGGAAGGCTGGGTCGTGTACTTCGATGGGGAGTTCTCCAGGCATGGCGCCGGGGCAGGAGCGGTGCTGATATCGCCCACTCAGGACAAGCTCTACTACGCCGTACAACTCTATTTCCAACAAGGCGAAAAGGTCTCGAACAACATAGCGAAGTATGAGGGTTTGATAGCAGGGTTGAAGGCAGCGGCAGCTTTGGGGGTGAAGCGCCTCACCGTCAAGGGTGATTCACAGCTCCTTGTCAACTTCTCCAACAAGGTGTACGAACCAAGGGATGAGCACATGGAGGCCTAACTACCGGAGGTCCGCAAGATGGAGAAGCAGTTCTGGGGGCTGGATTTAAAGCATGTGCCCCGTGGCACCAATCAGGAAGCCGATGACATTGCCAGACGGGCGTCCAGGCAGCTGTCTCTGGAGCCTGGCGTATTTGAAGAACGGCTCTTCAAGCCCTCAGCCCAGCCGTCGTTGTCAAGCACCGCCCAGCCTCGGGAGGAACTCCCTCAGCCACCGGCCTCAGGAGCCCCGGCCTGCGGCCCTGCCTCAGGGGCACGCCTGCTCCTGACTATGGAACCTCAGGAGGAATGCTGGATCACTGAACTCCGAAGTTATTTAACACAGGGGGCCCTGCCGGAGCAGGAGGAAGAAGCGGAGCGTGTGGCGCGGCAAGCCACGGCATACTGCATCAGGGACGGAGAGCTCTACCGGAGGCGTCCAAACGACGTATCCCTACGCTGCATTTCCAGGGAGCAAGGGAAGGAACTGCTGGAGGACATACACGGCGGGGACTGCGGGCATCACTCGTCATCACGGACCCTCGTCGGCAAAGCATTCCGCAGCGGGTTCTATTGGCCCACCGCACTCAACGACGCATTCGAGCTGGTGAAGGCTTGTGAGGCTTGCCAATTTCATGCCAAACAGATCCATCAGCCGGCAGGAGGCTTGCATACTATACCCCTTTCATGGCCATTTGCAGTTTGGGGGCTGGACATTCTGGGCCCGTTCCCTCGGGCGCCAGGGGGCTACCGCTACCTCTACATCGCCATTGACAAATTCACCAAGTGGGCAGAAGTGGAGGCTGTCCGCACCATCCCCGCGGGTTCCGCGGTCAGGTTCATCAGGGGCATCGTGAGCCGGTTCGGGGTGCCGAACCGCATCATCATAGACAACGGTTCGCAGTTCACCAGTAACCTCTTCAAAACATATTGTGCTAACCTTGGAACGCAGATATGCTATGCTTTGGTGGCGCACCCACGGAGCAACGGCCAAGCCTAACGAGCTAACGCGGAGGTCCTGAGGGGCCTCAAGACAAGGACGTTCAAGAAGAAGCTGGAGGCCTGCGACAAAGGTTGGTACGATGAGCTCCAGTCCGTGTTGTGGTCCATCCGCACAACCGCGACCAAGCCAACCGGGGAGACCCCGTTCTTCCTGGTCTACGGAGCCGAAGCAGTCCTCCCTCACGAGGTCAGACATCGCTCCGCGCGGGTCCTGGCGTTCGATGAGGCGCAACAGGACGCCATGCGGGGGGTGGACCTCGTGCTGGGGGAGGAATGCTGCCGAGAAGCTGCGCTGCGAGCGGCGAGGTACCAGCAGGCGCTGCGGCGATATCACTACCGCAGCATCCGCCCCAGGACCCTCGAGGTAGGAGACCTCGTGCTCAGACGGGTTCTCTCTAGGGAAGGGCTGCACAAGCTCTCTCCCATGTGGGAGGGCCCGTTCAAGGTTGTTCATGTTTCCAGGCCAGGCTCCGTGCGCTTGGAGACTCAAGAAGGGGAGCCGATCCAGAACGCGTGGAACATCCAACACCTTCGGAGGTTCTACCCATGAAGGCCCAGAGCCTGTGAAGAAGGCGAACGCCTATGAAGATCGATCCCTTTTGGAAAAGGCCCTGAGCCTGTGAAGAAGGCGAACGCCTGTGAAGATTAATCCTTTTTTGGAAAAAGCCCTGAGCCTGTGAAGAAGGCGAACGCTTGTGAAGATTAATCCGTTTTTGGAAAAGGCCCTGAGCCTGTGAAGAAGGCGAACGCCTGTGAAGATTAATCCTTTTTTGGAAAAGGCCCAGAGCCTATGAAGAAGGCGAACGCCTGTGAAGATCTATCCCTTTTGGAAAAGGCCCAGAGCCTGTGAGGAAGGCGAACGCCTGTGAAGCTCGTTACCCCAAGAAGAAAGGCCCGGAGCCTGTGAAGAAGGCCAATGCCTGTGAAGCTTGCCGCTCGTGACACTCTCACGTAATAATGAGTAGGGCTGTACACGCCCCAGAGTCACAGGAGCGCCGGCCTCAGGCCCTGGGGCTCCCTCCCACGCCCAGTGGCAGCACTTAGCTCCGCGCTGGTGAGAAGACGTCAAAGACTAGACTAGGTGCCGGACGCGGCCTTTTCATTTGCTTTCCGCAGTTGGTTCGCTTTGTTCGCAGTTGAAGTTTCATTGGAATTATTGCCGTCATTGGTTTACATTTCGTCGATTTTCACTCCCCCATTTTGATTCCTCTTGCAATAAGTCTCGCGAGGGGGAGCAGCCGAGTGCCCTCGCGAGGGTTCCTGTCCTACTCGTTCTGAGGTTTCAAGACCCGGGTCCATTACGGGAGCACCCCTCCGGTCCGTGCCCCTCGGGCACCGCGGCACGCACACAGGGCCTGGGTCGGTCGACCCCCCCCCCCCCACACGGCTAGGGCCGGGAACTATTTACGTGCGGACATACAGCTGAAAAGCGCGAAAGCTAAATCAAGGTAGTTTTTAACAGCAATAACTTCCAACACGCCCCCACAGGGCACCATGCAGCTGTTCTCTTTTACAAAGGAAACAAAAGGCAAAGAAAGGACGATCCAGGCGCAGCACGCCTCGCTCCGGCCAGCCGAGGCGACCCGGGGTGCCTCCAGGGCTCAGGCGGACTCCCTCTCGCGCTTCACCGGGGCACGGCGACGGGCGGATGAATCGCCACCCCCAAAGCAAGCGCGACGGCGTGGGGGCTGGCTGCGGCCACCACTGGAGGAGCCGCCAGAAGAAGAGTTGGTGGAGCTTGGGGAGCATCGAGCGCCGCCATCCGAGCGGGCGCTGTCTCCTCCGTCGTCGTCGGAGCGAGGCCCCTGGCCACGGTCGTCGCCCTCGGGGCAGCATCCTGCGCGGCGACCATCTTCCCCAAACACCCTCACATAGAGGGTGCCGTCGCCGTCGAACTTGAAGTGCAGGGTGCACCGCTGACTCAGGCCGTGCGCGCGGGCAAACGTTTGTCAGCCGCGAGTCAGGGCCGCGTTCCTAGAAGGGGAGACCTCAAGCGAAACCCGGGAGGCCCTGCTGCAGCAACCGTCAACCTGGAGCTAGAAGCCGCACCAGGCGCTGGCCGGCAGCTCGCCGATGAAGAAGTGAGGGAGCTGGAGCCAGGTGTTGGTCGGGTCCGCCAACCACACGACGAACTCCGGCAGCACCTCTGCCGAGAGAAAGCGCGGCCTGGGGGGCCGCACAGTCACAGCCTGCCTCCCCTTGTCAGCCGAGCGCTCACCACCACGCGGGGAACCATCCCTATGGCCGCGGGGAGCCGCAACGGTGACAGCGGGATGCTTGCGGGGACGACCCCGACCGCGCTTGGCCGGGAGGGAGTCGGGCCCTGCCCGACTGGCCTTTCCTTTCTCCGCGGCTGAGAACCTCTTTGGAGCCATGCGAGCGGCGGGTGGCCAAGGAGAAGAAGAAGAGAAGCAGGAAGGGGCGGACTGGCGGAGCTCACGCGGCCCCGTACTTACAGCCGGAAAAGGCCAACCGTCGAGCACAACGATCGTGGGTAATAATAACCCGTATCTATGCATGCAGGGACTAGTCAAGTCACGCAGTTGCCAAGGCGTCGTGGGGAAGCGGAGACGCCCACGTCCTATCAAACCGCCACGCGGCGCCCAAGGCCGCAGGCTGTTAGGGCCCGCAGCGCTTCGCCCTTGCCCTTTCGCCTCTTGGCACGGCCAAGTCCGGGCGCGACTTGGGCCCAGGGGCTACTGTCGGCGTTCTGGGAACGGGGGTCCCCAGACTTGCCTGCCTGCGGCCTGCGGCATGGCTCAAAGGGGGCCCAGCACGGCCCAACTTCATCAACACAAGACCCAAGACCCTCGCGAGGGGCCAAGCCTCGCGGGGCGGACGACACGGCACTTCCTCAGGCACGGCCTCGTCAGGCTGGCTCACGAGGAGGCGGAGAGATCAAGGCAGGGTACCTCGCGAGGTGCCCATGACGCAAGCCATGACGACCAAGGGCGCTAGGCGGGCGCCAGCCCGCGTAGTGTCCTCCCTTTCCACTTTGGTGCAAAGGGGGCAAGCGCAGGCGAGAGGATCAAGCAAAGGCATCCATTTCGGTGCAACAAGACCAAGACCAGTCCAACGGTGGGAAGGAGGTCATCGTGGAGCCTAGAATGGCGTCACCACAGGGCCTTTGGTAGGCGAGGACCAACTTTAGTCAGGATAAGTGTACTGTATGTTCCCCTTCGAATTGGTCAATTGTTGGCGCCCTTCCCGCTCAATATTTGGGAAGAGGCCCGGGGCCCTTGCCTACAAATAGGACTAGCCACCCCGAGGGTAGGGGCATCTGGTATCCAGAATCCGAGCAGAGAGAGAGAGAGAGAGAGAGAGAGAGAGAGAGAGAGAGAGAGAGAGAGAGAGAGAGAGAGAGAGAGGGGCGGCTGAACTCCCCTAGCAGTTCATCGTCCCAACTAGAACACGCCCTTGCAAGGCTGTTCTCCCTTGTACCGTCCATCATCATTAGCCCAAGAGGCAATCCACCCACCACAAACTAGAGTAGGGTATTACACCACAATGGTGGCCCAAACTAGTATAAACTCTGTGTCCCTTGTGTTATTCCTTCAGTAGTTAGACCCTTGCGAGACGGAGAGGTAGAGGGCATAATCTCCGCGCGCACCCCAGAGTTGAAACCTTAAGGGTCTGCCGGAACCCGAAATCCGACAACCTCAGCCGGCCCGGACCTTGTTACTGGATCCACCTGTGCCATCCTGGCCCTTCTAGTTGTCCCGCTTCATGTACTCAGCCTTCTGTTTCTCAACCAGCTGTTCAACTTGGCTGCACTCCTGGAGGTCGTGACCCTTGGTATATATGGTGAATCTTGTAGTACGGCCCGTCAGATTTGCCGGTCTTCTCTCCTACCCCGACAACCTGGCAATCAGAGCACACAGCTGCTTCCTTGCAAGTGCCTTCCGCCTTTGTTTCTCTTGGCAGGGCCGGATTTTCCCTTGCGTCTCATGTTGCGCCTTCGACCTTTCTTCCCCGAGGCGTCGTCGTCGTCATCGTCATCGTCTGTGTCAACTTCAATGCCATCCTCCTCCCCAGGAAGCCTTCTCCCTTCTTCAGCACGTGCACACTTGTCTGCCAACGTATAAAGCTCTTTGATGGTCTTTGGCAACCGCGCGTGCATTTTCTCCCGCATCTTATGATTGCGCACGTTCTTCTGGAAGGCAGCAATCATAGCTCCCGGGTGCACACCTGGGATGCTACGGTGTACACGGCTGGACTTCTGAACATATCTACATGGATCTTCCCCTTCCTTCCGTGGGATCACTGGCAAGTCACCGGGCAACCCAGGACCCTTCTGGCCTCTGGTGAAAGCGCCAACAAATTCGTTTCAAAGATCTGACAATGAGGAAATGAAGTTCTCCAGCAAGATCATCAGACAGGCTTGCACATTGGGTTTGAGCACCAATGGGAAGTAGTTGGCCAAAATCTTTTCATCCCTTCCCCCGACAGGCTGCACAGCGATTGTGTAAATGCCCAAGAACTCTACCTGGTTTAGCTTGCTGTCGTACTTTTCTGATACTTCGGGCTTGAATGCGTGGACGGATGGCCAACGGACTTAACATAGTTCGCATGTGAAGGCAGGGCACCCGACCTCATAAGGCAGTTACCCGCGAACAATGGGCACCGGCTCGTCGACGGTTGGGCGGTTGCGTTCGTATGACTGATGGCACGCCTCCCGACATCGTTAAATGGTGGTGCGAGCATCTTCTGCTCGCCTCTCCAGCAACACTTACCGCTGATCATATTGCGCCTGCGGATCTGAGGAGGCCATCGACACATCGTCGGGCTATGCATCCCACCAAGTCCGCTGCGATTGCCCGTGCTGTTGCAGGGGTTGTTGGCGTGGAGGTGATTGTACCGTTGGCGCACCGCCTACCACACGACCATCAGTTTGAGCCACGGGCGTAGTTGGTGGGCGCCATGAGGGTCCACCAACTGTGATCTGTTTTCATCGGCAAACTCGATCAAGCTCTGGATGGTGGCTCTACATTCGTCCATCTTGTCAGCTACTAGAGGAAAATCCAGCATCATCTAGGCTCACTCCATCGCTTCGGTCACTATAGTGGACATGTAGAAGCATGAAGAACATGATGTTGCTCGACTCCTGGCAGAGACAGCAGGAGCAACATTATGACCTTGTCACCTAACTACTAGAGGGGTAGTAGGTTGACGAGGCGGGAGTGGTGTTTGGAGGTCCTGGGTATGGACGCCGCTGTGGCTGCATAACAACGCGTTAGGAATTACGCCACGCTCGTCTTGTGGTGGACGCAGCGTGTGCCTTGAAGTAGTACCTCTGGCGGCCGCCCCTGGAGTCGTCACAGCAGGTGGGTCACGGCTCGCACCCGATCGAGCTAGGTCACTCCAACGGCTTCGTTCGCCGATGCGCCGCGGAGGCGGGTGCTGCGCGCTCGCGCAACCTGCGCCGTTATTGCTATCTTCGTCTGAGGGGAGAGGAAGGTGTCTGTCTTCGAGGTCTTTGGATGTGTAGTGCCCAGACCACGGCCTTATCGCAGGAGGCAATGGTCAGAAGGCGAGAGGAACCTGGAGCAGCTAGGAGGAAGGAGAGTCTGGCTCTGACGGCGGAGGTGCCACCAGAATGCCCTGGTTGTGAAGGGTAGTCGGGCAAACTTGGATCGTATTAGGGTCTCGAGGGGATGGGTAGTGTCGGTGTTAAAACCGGCAGACCTCGGGGTAGGGGGTCCCGAGCTGTGGATCTCGGACAGTTGCTAACAGGAACAAGGAGATGATGTTTAGCCAGGTTTTGGGCCCTCTTGATGGAGGTAAAACCCTACGTCCTACTCTTTTTTATATTGATGGATATGTATCGAATATAGAGTCGTCTACCTCAAGATCATCAGATGTGTTCTAGCACTAGGGCTAGGTGAATGAGATTGTGTTGATGTCCCCTCTATGGTCTAAACCTTTGGCTTATATACACGCCCAGTATGGTATATAGGGCTACAAGGTCGGTATCTTTTCATGGAGGCGGCAGGAGAACTCTTGGAGTATATGGCAAGTCATCGGTAGATGCAGTGTCGATCATGCCTCCAGCTTATAGCTTCTACAGTCCATCTTGAGAAGAATGAAGGCCCATCAGCCCAACCCGAGGAGCATGGGATGACTAGGCAAGTACCCCCTAGTACAGGACACCGTCAGTAGCCCCCGAACTGGTCTTCTATGCGGAGGGTGATTCCCTTGATGAAGAAAACCATAGATCTGAAGTCCTTGGCTTGATATACGAGTTCCCCTTTGCGACTTCAAGATTCCCGAACTGTTCTATAAAGGAGTGGCATCTCGCAAACAAGACTTAGGTGAGCTTACACCTTTCCCGAGGAGGCATGGTAACTTAGCCTCGAAGGATGAGCACGTAGGTAATGGTGCCACCTAGTCTGACAACTTTATTGAAGCGGTGCATTCCACGATGGGTCGGGTAGTTACTACCGGCCCAAATCATGGCTCGAGGTAGCCTTGTCACTACAGGAATCAGCTACTTCACCGTTTACCATAGTAGACAACACAGAACAAGTCCACCGACGGCAACCCTCTTTGTCGTCCATCACAGACGGCAAACGCTTCTGGCACTGAAAGTCATGGTAATGACTTTGTTTGTCATCTACATGATGACAATGGACGACAAAGCGGTTTGTCATCCACTTTCCTGGCAAAGCTGACGGTAAAGATAGTGGACGTAAAAAATAGTTGTTAGCCCCATTAGGTGGCTAACAGCAGACTTTGTCGTCTGCCTGCTGACGACAAACAACCAAACCCTTTGTCGTCTGCCATATGACGTTAGTAGTGTTGTGGCTGCATGTCACTTCTACTCTGTCTTTGCTGTCTGCCAGCAAACAGCATAATGACCAAATGGGTCAGACCTGTTGCTCCCGGGTTGCATAGGTTGCTGCCACATGTCCCCTTTGTCGTCTGCCTACCGACGACAAAGGTCTTTGCCATCGGCTGGCAGATGGCAAAATGCCTGTATTGTCACAAATATGATATATATATATATATATATACATATACATATAGCAGGCCATGTATCCAACATCAAGTGGTCCATCAATGTAACAGAATACATAGGGTATTAAAAGGTCCAATTCACACATAGTTTCACGGAGTTCACGGAGTTCATCAACATTCATACATACATAGTTTCACGGAGTTCATCAACATACATTATTCATCAACACAAAATCAAAACAGAAACTAGAACTAGCAGGCCATCAATGCCATCATCCATGAAGTAAATCAAATCTGCAAAAGTGGGTGTAAGCAAGTTAGAAGAAGAAGAAGAAGACAAGAACAACAAGAAGGTTTTTACCCTTTTCCTTCTCATTCTTCTTCTTGTATTCTTTCTTCTTCTTCTCTTTCTTCTTGTATTCTTTATTTTTCTCCTCTTCCTTGTTTTCTTCTTGTTATTCCTTATTTGTCTTATTTCAGAGCTAACTTAGGTAATTATGCCATTTTTGAGCTAACTAAGCTTATTATGTCAATTTGGAGGAAAACAAGGTAAGTATAGGTCATTTTTGTGCTCACCTAGGTAATTATGCCATTTTTGAGCTAACTTAGGTAAGTATAGGTCATTTTAGAGCTAACTTAGGTAATTACACTTTGGAGGAAAATAAGCTAAGTATATGACATTTATGAGCCAACCAAGGTTATTATACCAATTTTGAAATGAATAAGCTAATTATATCATAAATGAAGAAGAATAAGAAGAAGTAGGCTAGACGAAGAAGAAGAAGACTAGAAGAAGAAGAAGAAGGTTTTTACCCTTTTCCTTCTCATTCTTATTCTTTGATTCTTTATTTTTCTTCTCTTTATTCTTCTATTCTTTCTTTTTCTCCTCTTCCTTGTTTTTCTTCTCCTTCCTTATTTGTGTGAATTTAGAGCTAACTTAGGTAATTATGCCATTTTTTAGCTAACTAAGCTTATTATGTCAATTTGGAGGAAAATAAGGTAAGTATATGTCTTTTTTGTGCTAACCTAGGTAATTATGCCGTTTTTAGCTAACTTAGGTAAGTATAGGTCAATTTAGAGCTAACTTAGGTAATTATGCCATTTTGGAGGAAAATAAGTTAAGTATATGACATTTATGAGCTAACCAAGGTTATTATGCCATTTTTGAAATGAATAAGCTAATTATGTCATAAATAAAGAAGAAGAAGAAGAAGAAGAAGAAGAAGAAGAAGAAGAAGAAGAAGAAGAAGAAGAAGAAGAAGAAGAAGAAGAAGAAGAAGAAGAAGAAGAAGAAGAAGAAGAAGAAGTAGAAGAAGAAGAAGAAGAAGAAGAAGAAGAAGAAGAAGAAGAAGAAGAAGAAGAAGAAGAAGAAGAAGAAGAAGAAGAATATTAGAAGAAGAAGAAGGCTAGAAGAGGAAGAGGAAGAAGAAGAGGAAGAGGAAGAGGAAGAAGAAGAAAGAAATAAGACGAATAGGACTTGTAAGTGCATCTAGTTCCCTTAGTGATTTTGGTGTATTGAAGACTTATAGGTTAAGGGACTGATGCGTTTGTGAGTGTACACAGGTCTATAAGTCTATGAGGAGTTTGATATTTACAGAGAAAGTAGACCCCTAAAAATGAAGTTCTTCGACTGAAGACTTTGGATTTCTGAAGACTTTGAAAGTGAAGAAATTGTTGTGACCATGAAGACTTGGTATTCATGCGAGAATCATGACGTGTGAAGAATTTTGTTTTCATAGTTTCCTTTTCTCTTTCTTGACTCATAGGAAACACCGTACTATTAAAGGGGGTCGAGGAAATACTAAGGAAAAATTTCCAAGTGATGCTCATCTCAAAATCCTACACCTACCAATTCTTTCGAGTGAAGCCATTGAAAATCTCTTACAGTTCAGTCAATTTCTTCAGTGACAGAGACGAAGTTCTTCTAGTCTCTGAGGAATTTGTTCTGACTGAGGAGTTAGGAATTCGCCAGTGCAGATTGCCTACAAGTGAGGAACATGATAGCCCTAAGGAATTTGAGCCTCAAATTTGCTACCGTTGCTGAGCTACGAGCCAGCTGTCCCAAAATTAATACCCAGCTAACGGTCATATCATTGAAGGGCATTTATGTCTTATCATGTCAGGCTGCTCCATATGCTATAAATAGCCGCCACCTACAACCACTAGTTGGTTGGCTGCTCCGGGAGAAACTGACACTTGTCATTTGAGAGCATCCCATCCTCCGAGGACTTTGAGCAAAAATCCTCAAGTAAGGGAACCCAAAACCAAACACCTAGAAACCCAAAGTGATTGAGCATCACTGAAGAGATTGATCCTGCGTGGACCCGACGCTTGTTACCTTTTAAGACTGTGCATCTTCCAGACGGTTAGGCGTCATGGTCTGAGCATCCAAGAGGAAATTGTGGATCACCGAGTGACCAAGTTTGTGAAGGTTTGGAAGTCACCTAAAGACTTACCATGAGTGATTGGGTGAGGTTTGTGAGACTTTAACTCAAGCAGAATACGGTGAGGACTGTGTGTCCGGGACTGTGTGTCCTCAGGTTTAAATACCTAGCCGCTCCAACCAGACGTACAACTGTCACAACAGTTGGAACTGGTCTACCAAATCATTGTCTTCACCAGGCCTACTGGTTCTATTTCCTTAACTCTTTCATTTCCTCATTACTATTTTGTGTTCTTGTTCATATCTGTGTGAAGACTTTGACTGAAGACTTTCTCAATTTCCTCAATTCAATTTCTTCAGTCTGTTTGTCTTCATCCTGTGTATCCTGTGTTTACGCTTTCTGTACTATGTGCTTGTTTTCAGTTCATCATGATGACCGTGCTTATGTTTTGTTATGTTTGCATCTGAGTACTTATTCCGCTGCAAGTAGTTCTTTGCTTAGGAATTTCCTCACCCTGAAATTCCTCAGTGTAGAATTCATAAAAATCGCCTATTCACCCCCCTCTAGTCGATATAACGCACTTTCAATTGGTATCAGGGCAAGGTACTCCCTTGTTCTGTGTGATTTTGGTTTAACCTCCTGGAGTTTTTACTTATGTCGACCACAGGAATGAAGACTGTGTCATGCCCCATCTTTGACGGTCATGATTATCCCAAGTGGAAGGCCATGATGAAGAACCAACTCATGGCGATGAACAGTGAGCTGTGGACCATCACTGAGATTGGTCTTACCGATCTGTGTAAGATGGCGGAAGCCGATGACATTCGCAAGTACACTCTTCTCAACCTCACGGCGAAGGATATCATCTGCTCCTGTCTGTCTCAAAATCAGTTCAGGAAAATTATGCATCTCAGCCATGCAAAGCTCATCTGGGACCGACTCTCTGAAGTCTATGAAGGTCATAGATCTGACCGTGATCCTTGGTTTGAGGATTTCATGGTATCGCATAAGGCTATGACTTTTGAGCCAGAATCATCATCCTCTGCACCATGCCTTATGGCAAAAGGTGCCAAGGTAACTGAATGCTACCTATCTGAGTCCAGTGATGATGAATCTGGTGATGAATTTGGACCCAGCTATACCAAACTTGATACCCTTGCCACTAAACAACAAAGAGCTTTGGAAAAAGTTCAAAACATGTTGGATAAGAGCGATGATATGTTGGGTGAAGAAATGGATCAGTCGAAATGGATCAGAGACTTCAGACTAAGTTTGATAATCTTCAAAGTCATCATAACACCCTCTTATCTGATCATGAGAAGCTTTCTTATGAATTTCTTCAAAGAAAGCAAGATCTTGAGAAGCTAATAGGGAGTTATGAAGATCTTTAGAAGGAGCGTGATTCATTACTTTCTCAACAGATCAGTGTTGCTCAGGAAGAATTTATTCCTCCATGTTTGAAGTGCATTGAACGTGAATCTGCTAATTCTTCACCTGAATGTTTAAATGCTTCTACTGCTACAAATTCTTCACCTGTATCTGCTATCACTAATTCCTCATCTAAGTATATTGCTAGTATCACTCACGATGCAGGGCTAAAGGTATTATATATGACAGGCATGTACAAAAGCCCCAAAGGGCATCAGGCTCTTTGTGATGTGCTTAAAAAGCAGATCCTCAACAGGAACCCTAGGAAAGAGGGTATTACCTTTGAGAGGAAACTCAATGCTGATGGAACATATTGGAAGCCTGAGCAGTACCCCAAAACCTCATGGGTTGCTGCAAAGGGACCTCTAGTAGATCCATCTACTTTATCTGGCTTTACATGTGAATCTCCTCATTCTACTGATGAGTCATTTGACTTCAACTATAAGCTGTTCAAAAATCAGAATGGTGAAGTATTTGCTAGATATGTTGGCACTAACTGTAGGAATGGTTCTCCTATGAAGATAATCTGGGTTCCCAAAAGGTGACTTGAAAGTCTTCAGGTGAATGTCATCATGACACCACCTGTGAAGAATAGGAACCCTAGATCAAATTCTTCATACGGACCAAATTCTTCATATGGATCCAAGTCCTCTAATGGACCAAATTCCTCACATGGATCAAATTCCTCAAAAGGATCAAAGTCCTCATATGAACATCATCATGCTAAAGCTTCTGTTTCATAGGGAAGAACTAATGGCTATGAATATGAGATTTATTCTTCTAACCATTATGTTCATAAGTCCTCGAAGAATATCTCTGCTTATTCATATGCTTACCCAAACTCCTCTTATGTGAAATGAAGTGGACTGGCTCCAATGCCACCTTTCTCTTATGGAGCTCGCAGAATGAAGAACTCTTTGCCAGCCCTTCAGATGTGGGCAGTGAAGAAAAGGAACTAATCTATTGTGCAGGGACACGTCTCTAGACGAACTTAAACGTCTGAAGAATTTGCTAGAGACGTGAGTATGCTTGAAAGGACGCTAGTTAATCATGAAGAAAGGAACTTTCATTCCTCACGTCCTCATTCTGTTTTATCTGTTCCATTGCTTGATGAAATTGATCTGATGAATTTGATGTCATATTCTTCACTGATGAAGTATATGAGTTCGTAAGCTGCACTAATTCATCTGCAGGATGATCAACCCAAAGCCATTGAGTGGGTCCTCGATAGTGGATGTACAGATCACATGACTGGTGACAAGAATCTACTGATGAACGCTCCCTTATCTCCATGGCTTCTGAAGCATATCACCTACGCTGACAAAGGAAAAAAGCAAGGTATTGGGTCTAGGTAAGGTTGCGATCCAAAAGGATCGACACATGGAAAATTTCATGCTTGTCGAGTCCTTAGGATTCAACCTCATGTCAGTCTCAGTGCTTTGTGGTCTTGATATGGTTGTTATCTTTGGTAAGTATCGTTGTGTTGTGATCATGGAAGCTGGCCATTCCAAAGTCTTCGAAGGCTTTAGGAGAGGAGATCTGTATATTGTTGATTTCTCTACAGGACCAGAACCTGCTATATGTCTACTTGCAAAAGCTTCAGAAGGCTGGCTATGGCATCCACGACTAGGTCATGCTGGCATGAGGAACTTGCACACGCTTGCGAATAAGAAGCATGTCATTGGCATTGAGAATGTGAAATTCCTCAAGGATCACTTGTGCGGAGCATGTGAAGCTGGAAGGATGACCAAGGCCAAGCATCCAACAAAGAGTATCATGACTAACACTCGACCATTTGAATTGCTTCACATGGATCTCTTTGGTCCTAACCACTATTCTACATTCACCAATGAAGCATCTCTATATGGCTTCGTTATTGTTGACGATTACTCTCGTTACACATGGGTGCATATTATCACTTACAAACGTGAAGTGCAGGAAGTCTTCAAACGATTTTCTTCGAAGTCTTCAACCAACTTTCATGTGAAGATAAAGCACATCAGAAGTGACAATGGAACTGAGTTCAAGAATACTGGTCTTGACGACTATCTTGATGAACTTGGTATTACTCATGAGTTATCTGCTCCTTATACTCCTCACCAGAATGGCGTCATGGAGCGCAAAAACATGACTCTTGTTGAGATGGCTCGCACTATGCTTGATGAATACAAGACGACTCATCATTTCTGGATTCAGGCAATTGATACTGCATGCCACATCATCAACAGGGTATTTCTTCACAAATTCTTCAAGAAGACTGCATATGAACTCCTCACTACCAAGAAACCCAATGTGAGTTATTTCAAAGTCTTCGATGCTAAATGTTGGATTAGAGATCCTCATCACAATTCTAAATATGCACCGAAAGCATATGAAATTTTTATGCTTGCTTACGGAAAGTCGCACACTTCCAGAGTCTTCAACAACGTTCACCACAATGTTGTTGAAACTGTTGTCGGCGTTCTGGGAACGGGGGTCCCCAGACTTGCCTGCCTGCGGCCTGCGGCGTGGCTCAAGTGGGGGCCCAGCACGGCCCATCTTCATCAAGCTCAAGCTCAACACCCTCGCGAGGGGCCAAGCCTCGCGGGGCGGACGACAGGAAGCCTCCTTAAAAGCGTCCTCATCAGGCAGGCTCGCGAGGAGGTGGAGAGATCAATGCAAGGGTACCTCGCGAGGATCCCGTGACGCAATCCATGACGATCAAGGCCAGGCGGGCGCCGGCCTGGGCAGAGGCCTTGTTTCCCCTTTGGTGCAAAGGGCGCAAGCACAGGCTAAGGCATCAGGCAAAGGTTACCATTCCGGTGCAACGAGACTAAGACTTTGGTCAGGATAATTTGTACTAGATGTTCCCCTTCAAAATGGCAAATGTTGGCGCCCTTCCTGCTCAATTATTCGGGGAGAGGCCCAGGGCCTCTATAAGTAGAGCTAGCCACCACGGAGTAGAGGCATCAAGAAATCTGGTAGAGACCAAGTAGAACACACCGCACCAGCTCAAGAACACCCCTCGCGAGGCTGTTCTTCCTTTGTACTGTTCATCATCAGCCCCAGAGGCAATCCACCACACCACACACTGGAGTAGGGTATTACACCACAACAGTGGCCCGAACCAGTATAAACCTCGTGTCTCTTGTGTTGTTCATAATTTTTCCATCTTAGTTCGCACGAGAGGATCGGACATAGATCGGTAGGGGAGAGATCTCCGCGCGCACCCTAGTGTTCGAACCTCAAGGGTCTGCCGGAACCTGAAATCCGACATTTGGCGCGCCAGGTAGGGGTGCGCCGGAGTTCTTCCCTGCAGGCGTGGCGGTTGATTGGGCGTGGGCGTCTCCACTTCCCCACGACGCCCCGGCAACTGCGCGGATTGGACAAGTCCCTGCATGCAAAGCAGGTCATGATTACCTGCGATCATGGAGGTCGGTTGTGCGCAGGGTTCCCCAAGCTTCTCTAGTTCTTCTTCAGGCGGCGACTCTTCTAGCAGTGGCCACGGCCAGCCCCCACGCCGTCGCGCCTGCTTGGACGGTGGTGGCGCGTCTGCCCGCCGTCGCGCCTCGGTGAAGCACGAGAGGGAGTCTCCTTGAGCCCCAGAGGCGGCTCAAGTCTTCCCTGCAGGCCGGTGTGGGGCGAGCTGTGCCCGATTTGCTCTTTCTTTTCCTTTTTTCCTGCGTAAAAAGACAGTAGCGTGGAGCCCCGCGGGGGCGTGTTTTGGGTTATTGCTGTTAGTCATCGCTTTGCTTTCGTTATCGTGCTTTCTGACGTGCCCGCGAGTGGATAGTTCCCGGCTCCAGCCGTAGTGGGGGGGGGGGCGACCGACCCAGGTCCTGTGTTCGTGTCGCGGTGCCCGTGGAGCACGGACCGGAGGGGTGCTCCTGTAATGGGCCCATATCGCGGAGCCTTTGAACGACTAGGACAGAAACACTCTCGAGGGCGCTCGGCTGCCCCCTCGTGAGGCTTTGCACAAGAGAAATCGAGTCAGGAGAGTGAAAAGGCGAAGAACCACAACTCAGGGTCGGTAACAGCTTCAATAAAACTTCGGAAAGCAAAATAGACAAACCAACCATAGAAAGCAAATGAACAACCAACTGCGGAAAGAAAATGAAAAAGCTGTGTCCGGCACCTAATCTAGTCTTCGACATCTTCTCACCAGCGCGGAGCTAAATGCTGCCACTGGGCGTGGGAGGGAGCCCCAGGGCCTGAGGCCGGCGCTCCTGAGACTTCAGGGCGTGTACAGCCCCAACTCATTATTACGTGAGAGTGTCACAAGCGGCGAGCTTCACAGGCATTGGCCTTCTTCACAGGCTCCGGGCCTTTCTCGGGAGAAGCGAGCTTCACGGGCATTTGCCCTCTTCACAGGCTTTGGGCCTTTTCCAAAACGCGACGGCTTCATAGGCGTTCGCCCTCTTCACAGGCTCTGGGCCTTTTCCAAAACGCGACGGCTTCACAGGCGTTCGCCTTCTTCACAGGCTCTGGGCCTTTTCTAGAAAGGATAATCTTCACAGGCAATCGCCTTCTTCACAGGCTCCAGGCCTTTTCCAAAACGCGACGGCTTCACAGGCGTTCGCCTTCTTCACAGGCTCTGGGCCTTTTCCAAAACGCGACGGTTTCATAGGCGTTCGCCTTCTTCACAGGCTCCGGGCCTTTTCCAAAACGCGACGGCTTCACAGGCGTTCACCTTCTTCACAGGCTCTGGGCCTTTTTAGGGGTAGAACCTCCGGAGGTGCTGGATGTTCCATGCGTTTTGGATCGGCACTCCCTCCTGAGTCTCCAATCGCGCGGAGCCATGCCTGGAAACATGAACAACCTTGAACGGGCCCTCCCACTTGGGAGAGAGCTTGTGCAGTCCCTCCTTGGAGAGAACCCGCCTGAGCACGAGGTCTCCTACCTCGAGGGTTCTGGGGCGGATGTTGCGGCAGTGATATCGCCGCAGTGCTTGTTGGTACCTCGCTGCTCGCAGCGCAGCTTCTCGGTGGCGTTCCTCCCCCAGCACGAGGTCCATCCCCCGCATGGCGTCCTGCTGCGCCTCGTCGAACGCCAGGACCCATGCGGAGCAACGTTTGACCTCGTGAGGGGGGACTGCTTCAGTTCCGTAGACCAGGAAGTATGGGTTCTCTCCTGTCGGCTTGGTCGCGGTGGTGCGGATGGACCACAGCACGAACTGAAGCTCATCGTACCAACCTCTGCCGCAGGCCTCCAGCTTCTTCTTGAATGTCCTGGTCTTGAGGTCCCTCAGGACCTCTGCGTTGGCCCGCGCGGCCAAGCCGTTGCTTCGGGGGTGCGCCATCGAAGCGTAGCATATCTGCGTTCCAAGGTTAGCACAGTATGTTTTGAAGAGGTTACTGGTGAACTGCGAACCGCTGTCTGTGATGATGTGGTTCGGCACCCCGAACCGGCTCACGATCCCCCTGATGAACTTGACCGCAGAACCCGCGGGGATGGTGCGGACAGCCTCCACTTCAGCCCACTTGGTGAACTTACATCGTTTGGTCGCTTCCGGTAGAGCTCTCCATCCTTGATGCAGTATGTCGTGGCCTGCCGTGCCATGCGCTCCGCTTCCTCCTCCTTCTCCAGTAGGGTCCCTTGCGTTAAGTAACTCCGGAGCTCCGTGATCCAGCACCCCTCCTGAGGCTCCATCGTCAGGAGCAGGCATGCTCCTGAGGCCGAGCCACAGACCGGGGCTCCCGAGGCGGGTGGCTGGGGGAGCTCCTCCCGAGGCTGAACCGTGTTTGACAATGACGGCAGGCCTGAGGGCTTGAAGAGCCGTTCCTCGAAGACGCCAGGCTCCTGAGGTAACCATCTGGATGCTCGCCTGGCGATGTTGTCGGCCTCCTGATTGGTGCCACGGGGCACATGCTGCAACTCCAACCCCCAAAACTGCTTCTCCATCTTGCGGACCTCTGCAAGGTAGGCTTCCATGTGCTCATCTTTCGGCTCGTACACCTTGTTGGAGAAATTGACAAGGAGCTGCGAGTCGCCCTTGATGGTGAGGCGTTTCACCCCCAGGGCAGCCGCGGCATTCAAGCCCGCTATTAGACCTTCATACTCCGCTATGTTATTGGAGACCTTCTCACCTTGCTGGAAACAGAGCTGTACAATGTAGTAGAGCTTGTCCTGAGTGGGCGATATAAGCACCGCCGCTGCCCCAGCGCCATGCCTGGAGAACGCCCCATCGAAGTACATGACCCAGCCTTCTGGTGCTTCGCTTCCCGGGGAGAGGGATCGATCCTCGTCGGCCTTGAGGCCTGGTGCCTCCGTCCATTCTGCCACAAAATCCGCTAAGGCTGCTCCCTTGATGACTCCGGTTGTGCTGAATTCGAGCTGAAACGCTTGCACTTCTATGTTCCACTCGGCGACCCTCCCGACCGAGTTAGGGCTCCTGAGCACTCTCTCCAGGGGGTATGACGAGACGACCTTGATGGGGTGTGTCGAATTTCGGGTTCCGGCAGACCCTTGAGGTTCGAACACTGGGGTGCGCGCGGAGATTACGCCTTCTACCTACCTGCACCCCTCCGCCTCGCAACGATCTAAGCTATGGAAACACAGCGCAAGAGACACAGGGTTTATACTGGTTCGGGACACCGTTGTGGTGTAATACCCTACTCCAGTGTGGTGTGGTGGATTGCCTCTTGGGCTGATGATGATGAACAATACAAGGAAGAACAGCCTCGCGAGGGTCTGTTCTTGGCTGGGGGGATGAACTGCTAGGAGGAGTTCAGTCACCCTTCTCTCTCTCTCTCTCTCTCTCTCTCTACGATCTGATTGCCGATCGATCTCCCCTCAGTTCAGTTACTACCTGTTATCCTCTATCTCCTCTCCACCGATCCCTGGGGGTGGCTAGTCCTATTTATAGGCAAAGGCCCTGGGCCTCTTCCCAAATATTGAGCGGGAAGGGCGCCAACAATTGGCCATTTTGAAGGGGAACACATAGTACACTTATCCTGACTAAAGTTGGTCCTCGCCTGCCAAAGGCTCTGGTGATGACGCTGGCTTGGGCTCCACAATGACTTCTTCCTTGTCGCGGGGCTGGTCTTGGTCTCGTTGCACCGAAATGGGTGCCTTTGCTTGATACTCCCACATGTGCTTCCTCCCTTTGCACCAAAGAGGAAAGGGAGGACACTGCGTGGGCTGGCGCCCGCCTGGCGCCCTTGGTCTTCATGGCTTGCGTCAAGGGCACCTCGTGAGGTACCCCGCCTTGATCTCTCCGCCTCCTCGTGAGCCAGCTTGATGAGGCCGTGCCTGAGGAAGCTCCGTGTCGTCCGCCCCGTGAGGCTCGGCCCCTCGCGAGGGTCTTGGGTCTGTGTTGATGAAGATGGGCCGTGCTGGGCCCCCTTTTGAGCCACGCCGCAGGCCGCAGGCAGGCAAGTCGGGCCCAAGGCGCGCCCGGACTTGGCCGTGCAGTGAGGCGAGAGGGAAAGGGCGAAGCGCCGCGGGTCCTAACAGCCTGCTGCCTTGGGCGCCACGTGGCGGTTGATTTGGACGTGGGTGCCTCAGTAACCGCGCGGGTTGATAAGGGAGCGGCATCTGCCCAGGCTTTGCTCTTTATGCTTTCTCCGGTTGCTGCTCAGATCCCCTTTCTTGCGCCTCTCCTTCCTTCCTCCAAAACTTCAGATCTACCTCATCCGCGCGACCTAGGAAGCCATGGCGCCTCGTCAGTCCCCGGCCGGAGCTTGGTACTCGCCTGCCCTGGAGCCGCCGAGCGTGTCGGAAGCGAGTCTCGCCGGCTGCGCGGGATGGCGGCGGCGCAGGGCATCGATGGAGCGAGGGCGTTCAAGGCCGGCTCCGCCACCCTTGAGGGCAAAAAGAGCACCTTCTATCCGTTCTTTGCTAGCGCCATTGCTGCTGGCTTGGTGCCTCCCTTCTCCGAGTTCTTCTTCGCCGTCCTTCGCCATTACATGCTACAAGCTCTGCATCTCGACCCCAACTCCGTCCTTCTCCTGGCAGTCTTTGCCTACTACTGCATGGCTCACGTAGGGGTGCAGCCCTCAGTGGCTCTGCTGCGCCACTACTTCTACCTCTGGACCTCCCGCGGTCCTGCTTCCGCGTGCGCGAGCTTCATCGTGTATGGTGGCGCCATCGCCATCTTGAGCCCCGGGAAGAGGATCGAGGGTTTCAGGAGCAAGTGGGTCTTGGTGGATGCTGGGCGCATCCACCCTTGGCTGATCTTGCCCACGGAGCAACCCGCGAGCTCCAGCGATTGGGGTCGAGCGGAGCTCACGGATCCCCGCGCGAAGATGGTGTTGGAGAAGATGGACGCGGATCTGAAGCCATCCAACATGGCGGCGGCGAAGCTGACTGGCGCATCGCTGCTAAGGGAGTTCCTGGAGCACCAGCTGGCTTCGCTTCGGCGGTACTCACCTCCGATGTGGAGGCCCCATCCAAGCCCCACGGCCTTGGCCGACGAAGATCTAGCCGTGGTCCTCCAATCCCTGGTCGGGGGTGATGTGGCGAGGTTGGAGGGCGCCCCGACGCCCTTGTTCCTCCGGGACGACTGGGAGCAGGTAGTGGAGTCCATGCCCGTCTTCAATAGGGACGGGCCCGTGCCTACTGAAGCTCCCAAGGAACCGGTGGACGTGTCCTTCGACGACTCCAGCGAAGAGGAGGAAGGAGGGGAGCGGGACAAAGGGCCTGACTCTGAGGCGACCGACGGAGAGTCGAGGGCTCCTTTCCCCCAGCGCAGGCCCCACGCTCTCCACCTCTCTCCGAGCGATGACGAAGAGGATGATGACGAGCAGGGCGGCGGTAGCTTGCCCCCGATCCCCAAGAAGGACAGGATCGGGCTGATCTCCCGCGGGTCTGCCCCGGCCCCGGAGCGGACCGCAGACGCGCCTTCCGCTCCCGAGCATCCCAAGGCCGACCCTTCCAGCCGGCTTTCGGGCTGCAAATTTGGCCGGAGGCTATACGAGACCGCTGGAGACGACTTGTAAGTGCTCAATTCTTGTCTTTGTTTCTTGTTCTTCTGCTGAGTCTTGACGTCCGCTTCTCTTGGGTAGGCTGGCGCCCTCAGCAAAGAAGCTGAAGGGAGCTCCTGAGGTTCCATCCAGGGCAGCGCCTCCGCCCACGAAGGAAGGTGACGCCGACGCACGGGCCTCTCCTGCCCGGTCGTCCTCGCGAGGCCAGGCTGAGCTGGCTGGGGCGAGCCCAGCCCCCATGGCCCAAGCGACTCCCAAGGTGCCTCCGCCTGCTGCCGCCTCCGCAGCCGTGGGGGCGCAGCAGGCTTCGCCTCGAGATGTTGTGGTCGAGCGGCCGTCTTCTCCTCCTACTCCACCGACTGTTGTCTCTCCGACTCCTCCCACCGTTCTGGATCGTGCCGCCGTCGAGCTGGACCGGCTACGGTAGGATCTTCTTGGCGCTGACCCTCGCTTGGTGGCCGGGCGCTTGGAGCTGGCTTCAGGATGGATTCGCTCTGATGCTTCGATTCGGGTGGCGCATGTCCAGGCCACGACGGCTTGCGACGAGGAGAGGCAGGCCATCCTTGAGGCGAAGGCTGCTCGCGACGCAGCCCTGGGGGAGGCGGTCGCCGTCCGTGGTCGCTGCAAGGAGCTGGAGGAGGAGCTGCAAGGCATGCGAGACCAGCTCGCGAAAGAGGCCCGCCTTTGCCAAGAACAAGAAGAAGGCATGAAGGCTCGCGAGGCGGCCGTCAAGGGCCAGGAGGCCAAGCTCAAGAAGCGCCATGACCGCCTGGGTGCGCTGGAGCAGTAGTTGGGGGCGAGGAAGATCGAGATGGACAACAAGGCCCGGGTTCTTGCCAAGGACCGCGTGGCCTTCGCAGAGATGGAGAAGAAGGCTCGCGCCTCGCTGAAGACACTTTACGAGAGCGGCATGGAGAGCCCGCTGGCTGGCGCCGAGGACGGCCCCGCCAAGCTGCTTCCCTTCCTGGTTCGTGCTCTTGAAGATGTCGCCCTTGGCCTTGGCCCCACGGCCGAGGCCGAGGCACGTGTCCTGTCTTCTGCAGCGCTGACGCGGGTCTTCACCCACATCTACCTTCGCGACCACAGCATCGACCTCGATAGCCTGCTGGAGACAGCAAGCGGCGAGTGTGCCGTTGCCGCTGCCGAGGCCATGAAGGGTCGCGTGGAAGCTCTGCTGGGGAAGTTCTCGGCCTTCAGCAACAAGCCGAAGCAAGGCGCTGCCGACCCTGCTGCTCCGTGAGGCGAACCCACCCCGCGCTGCTCCACCGCCGTCGAGCGACTCCGTCGTGGCTCCTGTCCTGTTTTTAATTCCTGCACATGTACCATGCCTCGGGGAGGCGTTTAAACTTGCGTCTGGCGTTGAGATAACAGTGTGGACTGTAATATTTGCTTCTGAATTCCTTGAAATTTACGCTATACCTTCCTACTTGCTTATGTTCTACGCCGGCAGAGCCCGGCCCCGCGCGTACCTCACCCAGCACTAGCCCCGACCGGAAACCAGGACGGGACCAAGGAGTGAGGGGCTATGTGACAAGTTAGGCTCTTGAGTCGCGATGCTCAGGAGTCCCCCTTGGCGCTCGAACAGCAAGTAGGGAGGCGATCCTTGAAGTTTACGCTTTTCATTCCTACTTGCTTATGTTCTACGCCGGCAGAGCCCGGCCCTGCGCGTACCTCACCCAGCATTAGCCTTTCGGAACTAAGGAGTGAGGGGCTACAGGACCAGTTAGGCTCCTGAGTCGCGATGCTCAGGAGTCCCCCTTGGCGCGCGAACATCAAGTAAGGAGGTGAGATGTGGGTGGATCTACCGTTCTACGTCTACAGAGCCCGGCCCCGCGAGTACCTCACCCAGTGTTAGCCTTTCGGAACTAAGGAGTGAGGGGCTATGGGACCAGGTAGGCTCCTGAGTCGCGATGCTCAGGAGTCCCCCTTGACGCTCAAATGGCCTTCGTACCTTGGCTCCGCTCGGGGAGAGACGCGGGACGAACCAGGCCCTGGGGCCTGGCTGGGTGGCGTGCGTCTGGGCGTGACCCAGGCGCAGCCCCCATGCCCAACCCCCTCGCGCGGCACTCCTGAGGGTAGGCGTTACGATGAGGCTAGACACCGAGCTCTGGGCTCCCTGAGGTTAACGCGGCCCGGGGGCCACCCTCAGTTGTTTATCACCAGCGCGGAGCATAGCGATTCCATATGTGTACGGGCATAGCCGCTCCTCGGCAGTGTCGTCAGCCAGCGCGGAGCATGGTGCTTCCACTGGTACGTGGGAGCTTCTGAGGCATGGGGTATCGTGCCCTCGCGTCCCGCAACACCGTGCTGATGAAGTATACTGGGTGCTCCACGAGGTTGGGTGCGTCAGTGCTGGCGACGCCCTCCGAAGACCATGGCGCCTCCTGAGGTGATGAGGCCTCCGGAAGCCGGCCATCTGGGTGGGGGGCCCCTTCAGGCTTCGGTGCACTCCCCTACGGCGGCTGACCCTCCCCAGCCACGGTGGCGGTTTCTGCGGGCCTTCCTTGTTCCTGTTGTGCCTTGTCCCCGGCTGCTGCCGTGGTTTTTTCTCGACGCTCCTCCCTAACCGCCACCAGGGCGGCGCTGGCGGAGTAGGGAGTGGCGGTGAGGTAAAGCACCAGATGTACTTGAAGGCGCGGAGCCACCATGACCGGAGGGCTGGTCAGGTATCTCTTGAGATCTTGGAACGCCTTGTCGGCCTCTTCAGTCCATTCAAAGGGCCCCTTCTTCTTCATTAGCTGGAAGAAAGGCAGCGCTTGCTCCCAAAACTTAGAGATGAAACGCCCTAGCGCGGTCACGCGCCCAGTGAGCTTCTGCATTTCTCTGAGGGTCTTTGGCGGGCTCATGTCCTCAACCGCCTTGACCTTTTCCGGGTTGGCCTTGATGCCTCGGCGGGACACGAGGAAACCCAAGAGCTTGCCCGAGGGGACTCCGAACACACACTTCTCTGGGTTGAGCCCGAGGCTCACTGCGTTGAGGCTCGTGAAGGTTTCCTCCAGGTCTTGTATCAGGGTCTTGGCCTCCCGAGACTTCACCACAATGTCATCGACGTAAGCATCAACGTTCTTCCCAAGCTGTGGGCCCAAGGTGATGTGCATCAGCCGCTGAAAGGTCGCCCCTGCGTTGCACAGCCCGAATGTCATGCATGTGTAGCAGCACACCCCACACGGGGTTAGGAAGGCTGTCTTCTCGACGTCTTCTACCGCCATCTTGATCTTGTGATACCCAGAGAAGGCATCCAAGAAGCATAGCAGGTCGCATTCTGCGGTGGAATCAACGATCTGGTCGATGCGGGGGAGCGGGAACAGATCCTGCGGGCATGCCTTGTTGAGGTTGGTGAAGTCGACACCCATACGCTCCTTCCCCCTTTCTTTGGCACAACGACAGGGTTGGCCAGCCAATCCGGGTGTCGGACCTCGCGAATGACCCCAGCGGCCTCTAGTTTGCGGGTCTCTTGGACGATGAAGGCCTGCTTTTCTGTGGACTGCCGCCTTGCCTTCTGCTTCACAGGGCGCACGTTGGGGCACACGTTGAGGTGATGCTCGATTACGCTCCTAGGGATCCCCGCCAACTGGTCGGGCTCCCAAGCGAATACCTTCTTGTTTGCGCGCAGCAACTTGACCAGGGCCTCCTCCTTCTCGGGCTTGAGGTTGGCGCCTATGGTGAAAGTGGCGTTGGTGGACCCATCCTCATCGACGGGTATCTGCTTGGTTTCTGCCTTGTCTTGGGTGAACAACTGTTTCTTCTTGGCAGGTGCAGCCCCCTTGGGCTCGGGGGTCTCCGAGTCGGCGGGCTGTGCCAACGCCGCCGTCTTGAAGCCGAGCTTGAGCACTCACAGCGCGTCCCCGGTGTCCCCGTGCACGGTGAGCACACCACCGCTCCCAGGCATCTTCATGAGGTTGTATGCCGGGTGCGTCGCGGCCATGAACTAGGCCAGCGCTGGATAGCCGAGGATGGCGTTGAAGGGGAGGCCGATGGGGGCGATGTCGAAGTTGACCAGCTCCGTGCGGAAGTTGTCGTAGGTGCCGAAAGTCACTGGGAGCCGGATCTGTCCCAAGGAGCTGGATGACCCGCCCCCAAGGCCTGAGAAGGGCCGGCTGGGTTGCAGCCGTTCCAGGGGTATGCAGAGGAGGTTGCAGGCCTAGACCGAGAGCACGCTGAGGCCCGCGCCGCCATCGATGAGGGTTCTGGTGACGGCCACCTGGAAGATGGTGGGGGTGCACAGCATGGGGAGCGCGCCCGAGCAGGCCGAGTTGGAGGGGTGGTCCTCCGAGCTGAAGGTCAAGCCGGCCTTAGGCGCCACCCGGTCCGGGAGAGCCCCCTGGTGCGTGGAAGCGGTGTTGGCCCGACAGATGAATGGCTTGACATGGTGACTTATAGGCGGCGCCTGCGAGCCGCCCAGGAGGGCCGCGACGACCGGAGGTGTTGGTGCAGCATGGTGGGCGAGGAAGAGGCCGCGGAGCTCTTCCTAGCAGGCCACGGAGGCTGCCGGCAGGTGGAGCAGCCATGCGCGCGGGGCGCCGGTGAGGGCGATGGGAAGCCAGTTGGCCATGACCCATTCATCACCTCCAGCTTCGAGGATGGCGCCCTCGTACGCCAGCAAGAAGGCCAGCGGATCAGTCGCGCCACTGTAGCGTGGCGGCGTCGTTGGCTTGAACTTCTCCGGCCACTGTACCTGTTGCAGGGCTGGGGCCAGGGCTCGAAGCCCCCTGGCCCCCGTGCTGGTGCCTGCGGCCGGAGCAGGCGACACGCTACTCATCGCGAAGCAGGTCGGGGCGGTGGTGAAAGCGAAAACTCCAGTGCACCCCTACCTGGCGCGCCAAATGTCGGATTTCGGGTTCCGGCAGACCCTTGAGGTTCGAACTCTGGGGTGCGCGCGGAGATTACGCCTTCTACCTACCTGCACCCCTCCGCCTCGCAAAGATCTAAGCTATGGAAAACATAGCGCAAGAGACACAGGGTTTATACTGGTTCGGGCCACCGTTGTGGTGTAATACCCTACTCTAGTGTGGTGTGGTGGATTGCCTCTTGGGCTGATGATGATGAACAATACAAGGAAGAACAGCCTCGCGAGGGTCTGTCTTGCCTGGGGGGATGAACTGCTTGGAGGAGTTCAGTCACCCTTCTCTCTCTCCCTCTCTCTCCAATCTGATTGTCGATCGATCTCCATACCCTCGGGGTGGCTAGTCCTATTTATAGGCAAAGGCCCTGGGCCTCTTCCCAAATATTGAGCGGGAAGGGCGCCAACAATTGGCCAATTTGAAGGGGAACATATGGTACACTTATCCTGACTAAAGTTGGTCCTCGCCTGCCAAAGGCTCTGGTGATGACGCTGGCTTGGGCTCCACAATGACTTCTTCCTTGTCGCGGGGCTGGTCTTGGTCTCGTTGCACCGAAGTGGGTGCCTTTGCTTGATACTCCCGCCTGCGATTGCTCCCTTTGCACCAAAGAGGAAACGGAGGACACTGCGCGGGCTGGCGTTCGCATGGCGCCCGCCTGGCGCCCTTGGTCATCATGGCTTGCGTCATGGGCACCTCGTGAGGTAGCCCGCCTTGATCTCTCCGCCCCGTCGTGAGCCAGCCTCATGAGGCCGTGCCTGAGGAAGCTCCATGTCGTCCGCCCCGTGAGGCTCGGCCCCTCGTGAGGGTCTTGGGTCTGTGTTGATGAAGATGGGCCGTGCTGGGCCCCCTTTGAGCCACGCCGCAGGCCGCAGGCAGGCAAGTCTGGGGATCCCCGTTCCCAGAACGCCGACAGAGCATCACCTCAACATGTGCCCCAACGTACTCCCCGTGAAGCAGAAGGCAAGGAGGCAGTCCACGGAGAAACAGGCTTTCATCGTTCAAGAGACCTGGAAACTAGAAGCGGCAGGGGTCAGCCGCGAGGTCCGCTACCCTGATTGGCTGGCCAATCCCGTTGTTGTGCCAAAGAAGGAGGGGAAGGAGCGCATGTGTGTCGACTTCACCAACCTCAACAAAGCCTGCCCGCAGGACCCATTTGTGCTCCCCCGCATTGACTAGATAGTCAACTCCATCGCAGAATGTGACCTGTTGTTCTTCCTGGATGCCTTCTCGGGCTATCACCATATCAAGATGGTGGTGGAAGACATGGAGAAGACGGCCTTCCTAACCCCGTGTGGGGTGTACTGCTATACTTGCATGCCATTTGGGTTGCGCAACGGAGGCGCAACCTTTCAGCGGCTGATGCACATCGCCTTAGGCCGGCAGCTCGGGAGGAACACTGAGGCTTACGTCGATGACATCATGGTGAAGTCTCGGGAGGCAAAACCCCTGATACAGGACCTGGAGGAAACCTTTGCGAGCCTCAATGAAGTAGATCTACGGCTCAACCCGGAGAAGTGCGTGTTAGGAGTCCCCTCAGGCAAGCTCCTGGGTTTCCTCATGTCCCACAGGGGCGTTGAGGCCAACCCGGAGAAGGTCAAGACGGTTGAGGACATGAGCCCGCCAACGACACTCAGAGAAATGCAGAAGCTCACCGGGCGCGTGACTGTGTTGGGGCGCTTCATCTCCAAGCTGGGGGAACGAGCGCTGCTTCTTCAAGCTGATGAAGAAGAAAGGACCCTTCGAATGGACTAAAGAGGCCGACAAGGCGTTCCAAGAACTCAAGAGGTACCTTACCAGCCCACCGGTGATGGTAGCCCCTCGCCCTCAGGCGTCCCTGGTGCTCTCCCTTGCGGCCACGCCCTACTCCGCTAGCACAGCTCTGGTGGCGGTCAGGGAGGAGCGCCGGGCCAAGGCCGCATCGACTGACCAGGCTGAAGCAGAGCAAGGCCAGGAGGGCCTCGCGAGGACCGCGACCACAGCCAGAGAGGGACAGCCGCAGTAGGAGGGCGCACCCGGGGCAGGGGAGGCCCCTTCGGACGACCAAGAGCTGGGGGCTCTGTTGCCTCAGGAGACGCCTCGACCCCTAGAGGACGCAAGCTGCATCAGCACCCTCAACCTCGTCGAGCATCCCGTATATTTCGTCAGCACAGTGCTATGGGACACGAGGGCGCGGTACCCCATTCCTCAAAAGCTCCTCCTCGCGCTACTGGTGGCCTCACGCAAGCTGCGGCACTACTTCCAAGGCCACCCCATCAAGGTCGTCTCGGCATACCCCTTGGAGAGGATACTAAGGAGCCCCAACTCACCTGGAAGGGTCGCTGAATGGAACATCGAACTACAAGCATTTCAGCTGGAATTCAGTACAACCAGAGTCATCAAGGGAGCCGCACTTGCAGATTTCATGGCAGAATGGACAGAAGCACCGGGTCTCGAGGCAGGCGAAGATCGATCACTCTCCCCAGGAAGTGAAGCACCGGACGGCTTGGTCATGTACTTCGATGGGGCGTTCTCCCGACACAGCGTGGGAGCTGGAGCGGTGCTCGCATCCCCTACTCAGGAGAAGCTCTACTACGCCGTGCAACTCTGCTTCCAGCACGGAGTGAAGGTCTCCAACAACATAGCAGAGTACAAACGCCTGATAGCAGGCTTGAAAGCCGCGATCGCCTTAGGGGTAAAGCGCCTCACCATCAAGGGCGATTCACAGCTCCTCGTCAACTTCTCCAACAAGATATTCGAGCTAAAGGACGAGCACATGGAAGCTTACCTCGCTAAAGTCCGCAGGATGGAGAAACAGTTCCGGGGATTGGAGCTGTAGCATGTACCTCGCGGCACCAATCAGGAGGTTGATGACATTGCCAAGAGGGCGTCTAGGCGGCTGCCACAGGAACCCGGCGTCTTTGAGGAGCCGCTCTTCAAGCCCTCGGAGGTGCCATCGCTGCCGGGCACGACGCAACCAAGGGAGGAGCCTCCTCAGCCGCCAGCCTCGGGAGCTCCGGTCTGCGGCCCGGCCTCAGGGGCATGCCTGCTCCTGGCGCTGGAGCCTCAGGAGGGATGCTGGATCCTAGAGCTCAAGGACTACCTGATGCGAGGGATTCTGTCGGAGAACGAGGAGGAGGCGGAGCGTGTGGCACTGCAGGCCACGGCTTATTGCATCCAGGATGGCGAGCTCTACAGGAAGCGGCCAAATGACGTGTCCCTGCGTTGCATTTCCAGGAAGCAAGGAAGGGAACTGCTGGCGGACGTACACAGCAGAGACTGCGGGCACCACTCGTCGTCACGAACCCTCATCGGCAAGGCGTTCCGTAGCGGGTTCTACTGGCCCACAGCACTCAACGACGCCTTTGAACTGGTGAAGGCTTGTGAGGCCTGCCAGTTTCACGCTAGACAAATCCATCAGCCTGCGGGGGGTCTGCATACCATACCCCTCTCATGCCCATTTGCAGTTTGGGGGTTGGACATTCTGGGCCCGTTCCCTCGAGCGCCAGGGGGCTACCGCTACCTCTATGTCGTTGTGGACAAGTTCACCAAGTGGGCCGAGGTGGAAGTTGTCCGCACAATCCCGGCAGGCTTGGCAGTCAAGTTCGTCAAGGGCCTCGTCAGCCGGTTTGGGGTGCCTAACCGCATCGTCACTGACAACGGTTCGCAGTTCACCAGTAATCTCTTCAAAACATACTATGCTAACCTTGGAACGCAGATATGCTACGCTCCGGTAGCGCACCCCCGGAGCAATGGCCAGGCTGAACGAGCCAACGCAGAGGTCCTGAGGGGCCTCAAGGCCAGGACCTTCAAGAAGAAGCTGGAGGCCTGTGGAAGGGGTTGGTACGACAAGCTCCAGTCCGTGTTGTGGTCAATCCACACGACATCGACAAAACCGACTGGCAAGACCCCGTTCTTCCTCGTCTACGAAGCAGAGGCTGTTCTCCATCACGAGGTCAGGCGTCGCTCCGCACGGGTCCTGACATTCGACGAGGCTCAGCAGGACGCCATGCGGGGGACGGATCTCGTGCTGGGGGAGGAACACCGTCGGGAAGCCGCACTGCGAGCGGCAAGGTATCAACATGCGCTACGACGATACCACTGCCGCAACATCCGCCACTGGGGGAGGATCTCGTGCTCAGACGGGTTCTCTCCAGGGAGGGGCTGCACAAGCTCTCTCCTATGTGGGAGGGCCCGTTCAAGGTTGTTCATGTTTCCAGGTCTGGCTCCGCGCGCTTAGAGACTCCGGAGGGAGTACCCGTCCAGAACGCATGGAACATTCAACATCTCCGGAGGTTCTACCCTTGAGGGTGGCCTAGCGCCTAGGAAAGGCCCGGTGCCTGTGAAGAAGGCCAACGCCTGTGAAGTTACCGCGTTTTGGGAAAGGACCGGTGCCTGTGAAGAAGGACAATGCCTGTGAAGTTATCGCGTTTTGGGAAAGGCCCGGTGTCTATGAAGAAGGCCAATGCCTGTGAAGTTATCGCGTTTTGGGAAAGGCCCGGTGCCTGTGAAGAAGGCCAATGCCTGTGAAGCTATCGCGTTTTCAGAAAGGCCCGGTGCTTGTGAAGAAGGCAAACGCCTGTGAAGCTCGCCGCCCGTGACACTCTCACGTAATAATGAGTGGGGTTGTACATGCCCCAGAGTCTCCGGAGTGCCGCCCTTGGGCCTCAGGGGCTCCCGCCCACGCCCAGTGGCAGCACTTAGCTCCGCGCTGGTGAGAAGACGTCGAAGACTAGAATAGGTGCCGGACGCGGCTTTTTCATTTGCTTTCTGCAGTTGGCATGTTTATTCCCGTTTGAAGTCTTATTGGAGTTGTTGGCATTCCTGGCTTGTGACTCTCTGTCTTTTTCATCCACTCGCCTCGTTTTCTCTCGCACAAGTCTCGCGAGGGATGTTCGCGGGTGCCCTCGCGAGCGTCTTCTGCCCCGATTCTCTGGAGCTTTCCTATATGAGTCCTCTGTGGGAGCACCCCTCCCAGTCCATGCCTCACGGGCATCGCGACACGAACGCAAGACCTAGGCTGATCGCCCCCGCTGCCGGGACCAAAGGAAAGGAAGGAAACAAAATGGACACGACCAGTCCAACACCAACCTACAGCAAAGGCTTGAGCTACTCTGGGAGCTCAGGCGGACGCCTCCTCTCGCTTCACCAGGGCGCGGCGGCGGGCGGACCCGCTGCCTTCACCCAGGCGGACGCGACGGCGCGGGGGATGGTCGTGGCCACCGCTGGAGGAGCGGTTGCCTGAGGGAGAATCGCCGAAACTTGATGAGCCTCCAGCACTGCTGCCAGCACGCCTGGCGCTGTCTTCGTCCTGGTCGGTGTCGGGGCTGGGCAGGCGGCCGCGGTCATCATCTTCGGGGCAACACCCGACGACCATCTTCCCCAAACACCGTCACATAGAGGGTGGCGTCGCCATCGAACTGGAAGTGCAGGGTGCACCGCTAGCTCAGGCCGTGCGTGGGGGCAAACGTTTTCCAGCCGCCAGTCAGGGCCCTATTTCCGGAAGGGGAGACCTCCAGTGAAGCCCAGAAGGCCCTGCTGCAGCAACCATCCGCCTAGAGCCAGAAGCCGCACAGGGCGCTGGCCAACAGCTCACCTATGAAGAAGCGAGGGGCTGGAGCCAGGTGCTGACCGGGTCCGCCGACCACACGACGAACTCCAGCAGCACCTCTGCCGAGCGAAAGCGCGGCCTGGGGGGGCCGCGCGGTCATGACATGCCTCTGCTCGGTAGCCACACGCTCACCACCGCGCAGGGAACCGCCTCCATGGCCGTGGGAAGCCGCTACGGGGACCGCGGGGTGCTTGCGAGGACGACCCCGGCCGCGCTTGGCCGGGGGGAGTCGGGCCCTGCCTGGCGGGCCTTTACCTTCTCTGCGGCCGAGAATCTCTTCGGAGCCATGAGAACGGTGAGGGGCCGAGAAGAAGAAGGGAGTAGCAGAAAGGGGTGAACTGGCGGAGCTCGCGCAGCCCCGTATTTATAGCCGGAGAAGGCCAACCGTCGAGCACCACGATCGCAGGTAATCATGACCCATATCTCTGCATGCAGGGACTTATCAAATCATGCAGTCGCCGAGGCGTCGTGGGGAAGCGCAGTCGCCCATGTCCAATCAACCGCCACGCGGCGCCCAAGGCCGCAGGCTGTTAGGGCCCGCAGCGCTTCGCGCTTGTCCCTTCGCTTCTCTGCTAAGCCAAGCCCATGCACGCCTTGGGCCCGGGGGCTACTGTCGGCGTTCTGGGAACGGGGGTCCCCAGACATGCCTGCCTGCAGCCTGCGGCGTGGCTCAAGTGGGGGCCCAACGCGGCCCATCTTCATCAAGCTCAAGCTCAAGACCCTCGCGAGGGGCCAAGCCTCGCGGGGCGGGCTTGAGGAAGCCTCCTTAAAAGCGTCCTCATCAGGCAGGCTCGCGAGGAGGTGGAGAGATCAATGCAAGGGTACCTTGCGAGGATCCCGTGACGCAAACCATGATCAAGGCCAGGCGGGCGCCGGCCTGGGCAGAGTCCTTGTTTCCCCTTTGGTGCAAAGGGGGCAAGCACAGGCCAAGGCATCAGGCAAAGGTTACCATTCCGGTGCAACGAGACCAAGACCAGCCGAACGGTCGGACGGAGATCATCATGGAACCCAAGATGGTGTCATCACCAGTGTTTTGGCAGCTGAAGACCACCTTTGGTCAGGATAACTTGTACTAGATGTTCCCCTTCAAAATGGCCAAATGTTGGCACCCTTCCCGCTCAATTATTCGGGAGAGGCCCAGGGCCTCTATAAATTGAGCTAGCCACCAGGAGTAGAGGCATCGAGAAATCTGGTAGAGACCAAGTAGAACACACCGCACCAGCTCAAGAACACCCCTCACGAGGCTGTTTTTCCTTTGTACTGTTCATCATCAGCCCCAGAGGCAATCCACCACACCACACACTGGAGTAGGGTATTACACCACAACGGTGGCCCGAACTAGTATAAACCTCGTGTCTCTTGTGTTGTTCATCATTTTTCCATCTTAGTTCGCACGAGAGGATCAGACGTAGATCGGTAGGGGAGAGATCTCTGTGCGCACCCCAGTGTTCGAACCTCAAGGGTCTGCCAGAACCTGAAATCTGACTATTGTAGATGTGCGGTTTGATGAAACTAATGACTCGTAAAGAGAGCACCTACCTCCTGTGCTAGATGAACAGTCTCCTGAGCAAACCATCAAGTTCAAGGCTACTGAGGATGTCATTCCTACCGAAGAATCTACTGAAGAAGTCATTCCAGAACGTGAAGAGCATCATGCTGATGCACCCGAGGAAAATGGTGCTGAAGAAAATGCTGATCCAATTCCTCGATGACAACCCGCTCATCCTTGCGTTGCAAATGAAGTGCAGACTGAGAAAATCATCAGTGACATCTACGCACCAGGTCCTCTCACACGCTCAAAAGCTTCACATTTTTCTAAATTTTGTGGGCACTTTGCTTTTATCTCTATCACAGAACCCACTAAGGTAGATGAAGCATTTCTGGAGCCTGAATGGGTTGACGACTTACTGAATCGTACCATAACTGCGGCAGGGACAAGTGGTAGTACAAGGCAAGTATGGGGGTTACTGGAACAAGACTCGATCTGTGGTCGACTCAGGAGGTTTACAAGTTTCCTGCATGACATGTGTAACCAAAATATTTCAACCAACAGATCAACACTCGTTATACCTTACCATGCCATACCGGATACAACCGTCCCGACGGAGACCGACGATAAGCTCACGCCTACCCAAGGCAGAGGCTTTTCCCGAATTCCTCTCCGGCATGCATGGAAGGCACATGAGGATGATTACCATCACAAGTATGTTCCTTTCCAACAGCAAGGGAATCACAAACAATGTATCCATGCAAATGATCATATCACATGCAATAACAATACTCCGAAATTAAGTGGTGTTATAAACGTGTCGACTATCACACAAAAATATTATTCCGGGGTTCAGAATGCTTGCCTTCATGGTGTGGAAAGGCAGGGTGCACCCCAAAGCCTTTGAAAGATTTCCCTCCTCTCTCCAAAAATCCTATTTTAAATAAATTTAAATTAACACACAATTCAAAGAAGCACAAAAAAATTGTTTGAATTTTTTTGAAATAAATCTTAAATAAACTAGACAATATTTGAGAGAGGTAGGAAAAAGAATTAGTTCATTTGGAGTTGTATTTAAAAAGTTATAAACAGTCAAAGCTCTGGTAAAAATCTGTTTAAAAAAAGAATCAGAAAAGAAAACGGTTCGAAAGGGATTACGCTTTCGCACAGAGGAGACATACTTGGGCCTTTACGCCTCCACTTATCCAGCGTGGGCGGTGTGTGAGTCACTGACAGTGGGCCCGCCTGGCCCACTGGTCAGGTTTGACTGGTCCACGCGCGCGTCGTCTCCCCCAGACCGAACGGAGGCGGAGCTCCGGTGATGCTTGCCGGCGAACGGCGACACCGTTCAGGAAATGGAGGTCACCCGCGGGCTCAGGGGAATGAGACGGTTACTCCGGTAGTCGTTACGGTCTTGGGGGTGGACGGAGCTATCGGCGGTGAGCTTTGCGGCGGACGGTGGCCGTCGGGCAAAGTGAATTTTCTCCCGCGGTGAGTCCCGATCAAAATCGAGTAGTGGGAATGGTTCACGGGAGGAAGAGGGAGTTCTTGGTGAAGAGAACGGAGAGGGGGAAGCCCTGATGGCGCCAGAAGGGCTGGGGCAATGGCGGCGGCTGCGGTTGTCGGAGATGGGGAAGGAGGCCTCCCCGGGTCATTTGGCTGCCAAAGGGGGCCCTAGGGAGGTGGCTTGAGGTCGCCTGCGTGCGGAGACGAGCTCGGGGCTCCTTTATATAGCGTCTCCAAGTCGGTTCGCGGCTGCCGTGGATGAGCTCGCCGGCGGACCGCCTCTCTGTAGCTTGTAGGGCGACGTGGAGGCGACGAGAGCTAGCCGACGAGCGAGGAGATAACCTCGCGCGGCTCCCAGGGGCAGGTGGCGAGCCGTGGTGGCTTGGGCGGCGCCGACCGGGGCTGGAGCCACTGCGGATGCCGGCGTGCCGCCAAGAATGCCCTGACGGTGGCGCTGTAGCGTGCCAGGGTGGTCGGGGTGGCGTGGCGGTGCAGGAGGATACGTGGCGGCTAGCTGCTGATGGCCAAGAGCCGGAACGGGTGCGGGGCGAGACGCGGCGGCTCAGGCGCACGTGCGTGCCAAACGCACACTCTGGGCGCGCCCAGCGCACGCCCGGGACGTGTTCAACGGAATGCCCTTGCATGCTAGAGGTCGCAAGAGATGCTGGCAAGGAACAGGGCTAGGTTAGGGTTAGTTATAAGGTAAATGGACATGCTAGTTTTCCCAGAGGTGCAAGGTCACAGTGCACTGACAAAAGTCATGTCAAAATTGTTTATGCACTCAAGGTGTTTGATAAAATGCCACATGCACCTAAGCTGTTCTTGGAGTGGCCAAAATCTCCAGATCAGTGTCTCTTTAGATGAAAGAGAAGGTGGTGAGGTTAGTTGTGAAAAGCACAAAGTTGCTAGTGCAAGTTTTGCAGAACTACAACTCTGGACAGGAGATAAATGGCATCATATCATGAACCAAAAATGATCCAATAAGTGCATGCTCCTGGACTTAGGGGTTTTGTAGGGAGGACTACAAGTAGGAAAAGGAATCATGGGTAGAGGAGCAATTAAAAATGTGGTTGCTGTACAAATCCTCAAGTTGGACCAGAATAGAAAAGAGGTTGATTCACTCAATTTTTCCAAAGAACAATACTAGGTTTTTGCATAAAGTTGAATTGCATGCTACCACTGAAATCCCATAATTTTGGTGAAGGCCAGAAAGCAATATTTAAAAGGGTTATAGTGCAAAGTTGTACTCTGGATCAGAGAAGAAAATTGGGAGTAGAACTCAAAATATTTCAAGAATAAAAGATATTTTTGTATAAAAGTGATTTAAAAACATCACATGACATCTCCAAATTTTGGTTGGAATTTTAAGTGAATTTATCAAATGGTTGTCGTTCAAATATGGCCATTTAACCTTGAAAAACCATTTTCAAGAAAATAAAGATCAAGCAACTTAATTATGTAATTAGTTTTACTGATAAAAGAAGAGTTTTTCTTGATAGGTTAAACAGGTCCAATAACATATTTGAAAAGTTTTCACTTTGGGAAAAACTCCATAAAAACAAGGGAGGAAATGGTTAAAAATAAAAAGGGGGCCCAGCAAATAAAAGTTTGAATTTCCTAGTAAGATTTTAATTTATTAAAACAAGGCCAAAATTTTGGGGTGTCACAGTGTCTTAAATCATCTTTCTTATACGGTGGGTCAAGCCACCACCAAAAGGTGAAAATCTTCAATTTGAGTTTTTTTTCTTTGAAATTCCTCAGTTGTTGAATTTCTTCAACTTTTCAATGTCTTTGCTCTTTCCGTTGTAGTTCTTCATTAGCTATACATATATAAGTTTATGTGCTATACAACATTCACTTATTGCTAATTCTTCACGTTGCCTTTTCTGCTAAGTGAATGTGATCGGACCCTTCCCCCTCTATGCTAAACTCAACCCAATCTATTCACAAATTCTTCATATGCGTTCTATTTGAAACTCGTTCAAAATATTCACCGTGTCCTTGTCACCTGAAGAAGTTGTGAACGAAACATTAAAATTATCTTGTCTGAATTTTCGGCTTTTGACGCTCAAACTGTTCCACATTCCACGATGGATTTATATTTTCACCCACGATCTCGCACGATCGCTACTTCTCAGTACGTGGGTGACACATGTCATGCGAATGAGAACGGTCAGGGGCACGTTCGTCCAATTTCTTCGGATGAGCGGGTTTTCACCTCGGCTATAAATACCCCTCCCCTCCTCACTTCGTTTTTACTCCGCTCGACCTCAATCCCTCGATTGAGCTCTCCAAAACCTAGCTCCGTCGCTACTTCCATCATCGCCGGTGAGGAAGAGCTTCACTGCCTCGACCTTGTTGCCTTCGTACTCACGCCGGCCGCGGATTTCTTCACCCTGCCGCCGACGTAGCAGTCTTCCTCTGCCAAGTTAGGGTGTGGAAGATCCGAACTGACGAGCTTCTAAATCTACACTTCATAGTTTGTCGTGTTCTTATTCAAGGGTAATTAAAAGTTAGTTTTACTACCCTTGTTGATTGTTGTTTTCTACAAAATCTTCAAAAGATGTTTATTCTTCAAATTTTCAGAAACTAGACACCTCACATAACATCTGTTCTTGATCTGTTTCCCTAAGCAACATTTTTCTTCAAGATTCCTTGTCGGTGTCAAAACCGGCGGATCTCGGGTAGGGGGCCCCGAACTATGCGTCTAGGCAGGTGGTAACAGGAGACAAGGGACACGATGTTTTTACCCAGGTTTGGGCCCTCTCGATGGAGGTAAAACCCTACTACTGCTTGATTAATATTGATGATATGGGTAGTACAAGAGTAGATCTACCATGAGATCAAGGAGGCTAAACCCTAGAAGCTAGCCTATGGTATGATTGTTGTTCTGTTCTACGGACTAAAACCCTCCGGTTTATATAGACACAGGAGAGGGTTAGGGTTACACAGAGTCGGTTACAATGGTAGGGGATCTACATATCCGCATCGCCAAGCTTGCCTTCCACGCCAAGGAAAGTCCCTTCCAGACACGGGATGAAGTCTTCAATCTTGTATCTTCATAATCCAGGAGTCCGGCTGAAGGTATAGTCCGGCTATCCGGACACCCCCTAATCTAGGACTCCCTCAGTAGCCCATGAACCAGCATTCAATGACGACGAGTCTGGCACGCAGATTGTCTTCGGCATTGCAAGGCGGGTTCCTCCTCCAAGTACTTCATAGAAGATTTTGAACACAAAGGATAGTGTCCGGCTCTGCAAAATAAATTTCCACATATTTCCATAGAGAGAATAATATTTACACAAATCTAATCTGCTGACGTATTCCGTAGCGTGACATCACACTACGGCCAAGCCTTTATTCGAATCGTTTTTACTCCCCCAGCTCAGCGCGTTTCGCGAGGCGGTTTCCTTGGCACGTCTTGTCAAAGCAGAGATCATGTCCCCTTTATTTACAGGATTCTCATCAATACGGACGTGGGTAACCCAATCGTGCATGTTGGCATGTTTTCTCGATTAAAGGCGAGTCCTAAACGGTTACGGGGAGGGCCCTTGGTATTCAACCTCTTAGAAAGAGACCAAGGCCTTACTCCTTCTTTTCAATCTCAAACGAGTTCGCCCTTCGCCTCAAGTTCCAACACCCAAGGCTCCAGATTTCAGGCGCTTCGGATCTTCGACAATGTCCGGTTCCGACCTTCGAGGCCGATGGATGCCCTCCTCCGTTACTGAGGAGGACCTGCTAAAGCTGAGAGAGGCCAGGTTTTTGACCGGAAAAATCTCACATAGGTTGCCTGCTCAAGGGCAGGCCATTCCCACTCCCAAGCCTGGTGAGAGCATGGTGTTCATGTCTCACTTCCGTCGGGGGCTAGGCTTCCAGACGGATCCCTTCATAAGGGGGATCATGTTTCATTATGGGTTGGAATTTCACGACTTAGCTCCGGAGTCCATCCTCGACATTTCCTCATTCATCGTCGTGTGTGAAGCCTTCCTCCGTGTTACTCCTCACTTCGGACTATGGCTCAAGACCTTCAAAGTTGAGCCGAAGATGATCGAGGGACGACACACGGAGTGCGGAGGTGCCGTTATAAGCAAGAATGCTGATGCTCCATAGCCCGAGGGCTCTTTTCAAGAGGAGCTCAGCCTATGGCAACGAGAGTGGTTCTATATCAATTCTCCTAGGGGCACAAGTGGGTGGCGCCACCTGCCTTTCGCTCGGGTCCCCCACCACAGCTAGTGTCATGGGTCAATAAAGGACTAGACTGGGGGCCATCCAAGGACGTTCCCTTGTTGCAAGGCCGCATCAGGGATCTCTTAGAAAGAGACCTCAGCCTGGTCAAAGTGACACAGGTCATGCTGATCCACCGAACCCTGCCCGGCAAACATCGCCCCCTTCGCCTGTGGGAGTTTAATCCGGAGGGACCGCGAGCTCTCTAGCATTTCATGGGCGCAACGCCCGCGGAGATGTATGAATTGTTCTATGGATCACAAGCAACGTGTCCGTACTTGACCGAGGACGCAGGTCTGAGCTGCAATCGCCCGGATACTCAAGTAAGTAGCCTTGTGCCCGGACTCACTATCAGTATATTTGTCATAAACTTGCCCCTAAAAGACTTGTCCTTTAAACAGGAGTGGATAGCGAAAGCAAAGCTTGTCAGGTGTCCGGCTCCCCTCCCCGAAACCGCGCCGGATCCCATGCTGGTCAGGATGTTGAAGATTGTGCCTTTGGAGGAAAGCAAGGGAGGGGACAAGAAAACAACGGCCTCCTCGAAGGAGGCTATTCGGAAGGGAGGAATCAAAAATTCCTCTCCTCAGGGGAAGAAGAGGACCGCCTCTGAAGACCCAGAGACCATGGCCTCAAAGCGGGGGAAGAAACCTCGTTAGAGGGTCCTGCGTCGGGGAATACCTCGGCCAAATTATGCCCTCAAGGAGACCAGCCCTTGTAGCTCGGACCTCAGCCCTTCTCAGCAGGGCTCGTCTTCGGGGGACCTTCTTCCGGAGATGATGGAGAGCGGAACGCCTTCCCCTGCCGTACCGCCTAGCAGGAGGGCGACCCTGAGGTATCGTCGCGGAGGGTTTCTCCGAATCTGGCAGGGTCGGACGATAGTCATCTGGGCCCCCAAAGCTCTCTGCGTCCGGCCTTCGAAAAGGGCCATCAGACGAGTCCGGCACCGTCCGGTGCGCGGTCAGAGGAGCTGAAAGATCTGCTTGGGCGAGCGTCTATCTCAGAGGAGCACCGTGTCTTGATGGGTACGGTGGTTGAGAGGATTTCGTCCGCGGAGAGCGGATTGCATGAGGCCGTCAGGAGTTTACTGACAGGTTTTGAGGTATACAGTTGCGCATGAACAAGATGCGCCCTGTGTAGATAGTAGCCCCTGAGACTATGGGCATTGTCAAAAGTGACAGCGCGCAGAGGATCATAACCCCAGGTCTAAAATTCCGCCTTCATGTGTAGGTGGCGAAGTGTCCGGCGGCCAGCCGGACTGATGAATTTACCGAGCTAAAGCGGCAACTTGACGTGGAAGATGCCGACATCACGCTTGTTAACAGGTGGCTTGATGAGGGACAAGGTATGTAGTTCCTCCGGTGGCACCTAGTAAGAGGAGCTTTATGCCAGTATCTTACAATGTGTGTGCGTAATGCAGATGGTGCTGCTGCCATGGAGAATCTTCGAGCGGAACTTGCCTGAGCCAAGGACCAAGCCAGAAAAAGTGATGCGGCTGCTGGAAAGGCAATTGAAGAGCTGAAAGCCGAACAGGCTGCTCACTGCCAAAGCAAGAAGGAAATGGCTGAGATGGCCGTGAAGCTGAAAAGCACTGCTGACCGTTGCAAGCTTCTTGAAAAAGAAGACCGGGCGGAACAGACGGACCTGGAGAAGGCCGTTGCTGATGCCAAGGATGCTCGCTCTGCGATGAGAGCTATGAAGGAGGAGCTGCATCAGGCCGGAGAGATCGCGGCTGGGAAGCCCTTTATGCTGCGGAGGAAGTTCTGTGATCCTAAACATGCTCCGCTAGACCGAATGTGGAGTACGGCGGACACCTATCTAGATTTGGCAGTGAGTGCTGCGGATGCGACCGAACACTTTCGAGATCAAGAAGATCGCGAAGTGGAGAAGCTCTTCTGGTCGCAGTTCCATAATCCAGAGCGTCCGCTGCCCGTAGCCGATCGTCTCGCTGAATGGGCTGAGATGAATAGGTTGTCCGGACTCGCCATGAAGTGTGTCATGAGCCACCTGTGGCCGGAGAGGCCGGAGCCGAAAAGTTATTTCAACTTGGTGCAGTAGTTCCTTGGTGCGGTGCCCCATATTAATGGAATGAAGAGGTCAGCATGCATAGAGGGTGCACGGATGGCTCTTGCCTGTGTCAAAACATACTGGGCGGAGATGGAGACCACCGTTGTTGCATCCCGAGATTCGGACGAAAGCCGAGTACCAGCCGAGCACTATTTTCAGGAAGTTCTTCAAGGCGCTTGTGTGATAGAGACGCAGTGCTCGAAGGATGTTATGTTTAAATAGCATATGTTATTGTAAAATAACTTTTGATAAATTGTAGAAGCTTTTTATACTTGCGCCTTCAAGTATTATAACACCTCATGTGCGGCCGTTTAGGATATATGTATATGTAATCTGAAAGATGGCAGTCGTCGGCTTCAGCCCCCACGCAAATATTGCGGGGTTGTTCGCAGAAGGCGCGTTTTCACACTTGATCCAACGTCTTGGTCCTACAAAGGAGGTGATGGCGCAGCGAACTAGGCAATCGGACTATAATGCTTTAACACTTTCACTTAGCCATAGGAGTTTGACAGTGAGGCTACTTATATAGCCCCTGGTGGCGCCTACACTCGCCCAAACTCGGGGCGCGTATGTGCCTGGCCGGGAAATGGCCCTTCATTAATGTGGAGGAATCCTAAAGATTCCGGTGAGTCATCGAGTGGTTGACCAGTCGCTCGCTATATCATGACAGTCAGTTTTTGGCTTTCTCTACTGAGGTGCTTGCCTGGCCGAACCGGGGCACAATCGCAGTAGTTCTCCTAGTGCCGCCTTAGCCGATAGAGCGGAACGTAAGGCAGCAAAACACAAGAGCCGGGCAACCCAACATTTGACCAAAGACATGACTCGGAGCTGATGCATATAAGACCAAACTCGCGACACCGAACACTCCCTAAGGTATTCGGTTTTATGAAGGCGGGCGGGACAACGCCCTTAATTATAAGCCCCTAGTGTCCAGGTACGCGCAAAATTCTAACATGGCCACATGCCAAGACGCCAGCCTCCTCCTTGGTTATACCAAAAAACCAGGGGATGTGTATCAACAAGAGACAGTAAAAAAGGTTTACGCCGGGTCTTAATCTGAAAAGAATCCTTGGATCGGGTCTCTGCTGCACGTCTACGCCTGTGTCTCTGTTGTGCTGTATCCAAGACGGGCGCAGCACGGTGTTCATCTGTAAAAGAGAGGAACTTAGTTGAAGAAAGGTCGTGTCGAACAGAAGTTATACTAAATAAACAAAGTATAAATTGACATGGGTAAAATTGAGCTTGATTGTCTCTTTCTTTATATGCGCGGAGCCCCTAGTACAGGGGTGTATGGCTATTAAGCCTTTATCAATTGTATTTTTTGCCGAACTCGTCTAGCCGTGTCCGTGGTCTTAATGACCTGTTTAGATGTTTTTAGCTGGTGAAGCCATTTTATTGTGCGGTTGTTAAGGCAGCCGCACAATCTTCCGCGCGGGAGGCGTACTCAATGCTTTCCCTTTAATGAGATGATGCCTCGTGGACTGGGCATCTTAAGCGTAAGGGATGCATAGTGCGGAATTGCGTTAAAGCGGGCGAAAGCTTCGCGTCCCATTAGTGCTTGATAGCTGCTTGAGAATGGGGCGATATGGAAGGTTAGCCTTTCACGACGGAAGTTGTCGGGGGAGCCGAATTTAACTTCTAGCTGGAGAGAACCCGTGCAATTGGCGTCCGGGCCTGGTGTTACCCCTTGAAAGGAGGTTTCGCTATGGAGAATTTTTTCTGGGTCTATCCCCATATGGCGGATCGTGTCCTGATATATCAGGTTTAGAGCACTGCCGCCATCCATCAGGACATTTGTAAAGTGGAGTCCGCCGATTGTTGGATCTAATACCAAGGCAGTGCAGCATGCGTTTCGAATACTTCTAGAGTAATCCAGATGATTGAAGGCGATCGGTTTTAACAACCAGTGGCAAGACTCCTTTGGGATAGGCCGTATGGTGTGTACCTCTATGGGCGCCGCTTGTTTTGTTATGTGAAGTAAGTTTACTGTTTTGACTTCTTGTGGAAAATTCTTTTGTTTCCTGGTGCTCTGCTTTTTGGGTTTGTCATCGTCTTCGCTTGGTGTGTCGAGCCCCTTGTGTTCGGCGTTGAGTTTGACGGATTGCTTAAAAACCCAACAATCTCTGTGGGTATGGTTTGCAGGCTTCCCGGGAGTACTGTGTATTTGACATATGTTGTCCAAGATTTTGTTTAAGTTGGATAGCTCGTCCCTGTTATCCTTGAGGGGCGGTTTTTTTCTGATTTTGCCGAGAGCTTTTGAATCTGGCATTGGCTGCCATGCTCTTCGGACTGCTTTCCTTAGTCCGACGCTGGTCCTTGTTGCGTTACAGTTTTCCGTTTCCATCCCTAATTTCGGATGTACATGGGTCGCTGGCGCGACATCTTGCCAACCAGTTGTCCTCTCCTGCGCAAAAGCGGGTCATGAGGCTTATTAATGTGGCCATTGTTCTTGGCTTTTCTTGGCCGAGGTGTCTGGCGAGCCATTCGTCTCGAACGTTATGCTTAAAAGCTGCTAGGGCTTCGGCGTCCGGACAGTCGACTATCTGATTCTTTTTGGTAAGGAATATGTTCCAGAATTTCCGGGCTAACTCTCCGGGCTGTTGAGTTATGTGACTTAGATCGTCTGCATCCGGAGGGCGGACATAGGTCCCTTGAAAATTTGCCCGGAAAGCGTCTTCGAGCTCTCCCCAACTTCCAATGGTGTTTTCGGGATGGCTTTTGAGCCAATGCTGAGCTGGCCCTTTAAGCTTGAGGGGTAAGTATTTTATGGCGTGGAGGTCATCTCCTCTTGCCATGTGTATGTGGAGGATATAATCCTCAATCCAGACTCCAGGGTCTGTTGTTTCGTCGTACGCCTCTATGTTTACGGGCTTGAATCCCGCTGGAAATTCATGGTCCAGAACCTCATCGGTGAAACATATGGGGTGTGCGACACCCCTGTATTTGGGTGTGCCGTGATGTTCGGATATTGGTTGTGTTGCACTGCTTACGAGAGCTTGCTTTCTTGGCCCATAGATAGATCTAGCTGGGCCATCTTTGTGATGTGAATCCTTGAGTGGGTCGCGTGCCGGCTTGTATGCGGCGTCGCTTGCCGCTTTATGCTTGCTATGGGGTCGTCTGTCCGACCGGGTGGCTTTCTTATTTTTTGATTGCGGGGGCTCTAAGGCCTCCTCGTCAAATTCCGGCAGTAGCTTTCGCTTCGGATAGCTTTTGGTGTGGCGACTGCCGCCGTATTTGTCTGCGGTGTTGAGTACTTTGGTCCATCTGATTCTGGGTGCATCTTCCGCAGTTTCGAGCTTCCGCTTCTGCTTTTTTAGGCTATGCGCAGTGGCAACGAGCCTTCGGTGGAGGTTCTTCTGCTCCATTAGCTTGTCCGGCGTAAGGTCGTCCGGAATGCTGTTCTCGCCCTGGACAGGTTGTTCGGTTTGTTTATTCAAGTTGCCATGTTTGTCGTCCGCCAGCTCGTCCTGCTCTATGGCTGGGTCTATATGGCTGATGTCTCTGTCGAGGTGGGGCTTGGAGCGGCGTTTACGTTGCCGCTTTGATTGCTTTTCGAGAGAACGATCCCTCGTTGCATCCCTGTGTTCCTCGTCGTCGCTTCCTTTAGGTGTGTCCACTATGTACACATCATGAGATGAGGTGGCTGTCCAGTGCCCTATAGGCGTTGGTTCATGTTCATCTCCTACATCGTCGTCCATACCGTCGATGTCTTCGGAGTCGAAGTCGAGCACGTCGTTTAGATTATCGATAATGGCTACCAAGTGGGTGGTGGGTGGGCTTCGAATTGCTTCGTCGTCCGCATCCCAATCCTACCGGTCATAGTCCGGCCAGGACTCTCCTGATAAAGAGAGAGACTTTAGTGATTTCAGAATATCGCCGAAGGGCGAGTGCTGAAAGATGTCCGCGGCGATGAACTCCATGATCGGCGCCCAATCGGATTCGATCTGCAGGGGCACGGAGGGCTTGGAGTCCGGAGAGGAGTCCGGCTCCTTGGATTCACGAGCCTCGCGGAGGGCAGGGCCGGTGTTCGGCCTGATCGCCGTAGAGATTGCAGCCCCCGAGGTAGTGTCTGACCACCAGCCCTCGATTGGTGTGGTCGACTCCGAGTTAAGGGTCGGAGCGGACACAGGTGCGGCCTCCAGGGCACTGTTCGACGACAGAGCTAGATCATGCCCATCGTGACAGTGCGGCGCGCTCGGCAGTGGCTCGAATCCGTCGAAGATCAAGTCCCCGCGGATGTCAGCCGTGTAGTTTAAGCTTCCAAATCTGACCTGACGGCCAGGGGCGTAGCTTTCGATCTGCTCCAGATAGCCAAGCGAATTGGCCCGTGGTGCGAAGCCGCCGAAGACAAAGATCTGTTCGGGGAGAAAGGTCTCACCTTGGACTGCATCGCTATTGATTATCGGAGGAGCCATCGGGCCTAAAAGTGACGACACAGAGGAACTCTCAATGAGAGCACCAATGTCGGTGTCAAAACCGGTGGATCTCGGGTAGGGGGTCCCGAACTGTGCGTCTAGGCGGATGGTAATAGGAGACAAAGGACACGATGTTTTTACCCAGGTTCGGGCCCTCTCGATGGAGGTAAAAACCTACTCCTGCTTGATTAATATTGATGATATGGGTAGTACAAGAGTAGATCTACCACGAGATCAAGGAGGCTAAACCCTAGAAGCTAGCCTATGGTATGATTGTTGTTCTGTCCTACGGACTAAAACCCTCCGGTTTATATAGACACCGGAGAGGGTTAGGGTTACACAGAGTCGGTTACAATGGTAGGAGATCTACATATCCGCATCGCCAAGCTTGCCTTCCACGCCAAGGTAAGTCCCTTCCGGACTCGGGATGAAGTCTTCAATCTTGTATCTTCATAATCCAGGAGTTCGGCTGAAGGTATAGTCTGGCTATCCGGACACCCCCTAATCCAGGACTCCCTCATTCCTCAATTGTGTGGATTTTCAATCTATACAACTCTAGAAACTAAGTCAAAGAACGCTTAGTGAAATTCCTCAAGACTCATCTGGTCAAATTCCTCAAACATGTTCTTTCTGCAAAAACTTCTGAGAACGCACATGACCTCTCCAAATTATTCGCAAGTATATTCTGTTCACACGTACACATGTCCGTTGCTGAATCACTAGGTTCTCATCAACTTAACTCATTTGCAGCGTTCCTCGAAGAAAATTTGCACACCTTTTCTGAGAACTCAATAGTTCAAAATCCTTGGCTGAAGAAAATGGCTGACGGCAAGAAACCTCGGAAGGGAGGGAAGAAACCTGAAGTCGACGTTGCGTTTGAAATTCCTGATTATATTTATGCAGGGTACTGCACACCCCCTGAGGAAACAAAGAATGAGTGCAAAGTGTGCATTCAGAAGATTGAGAGGAGATGGGCCAGAGAGTGGAGGGAGTACAGATATGTGACTCCAAAGTACATGAAGAAATTTGCAGTACACCCTCCATGCCCAAGACCTCCACTATCACCTGGACAAGAAGCTGATCCCTCTAGCATCAGAAGAGGTGAGGAATTTCCAAAGGAATGAGCTAAGCGTCATGCCAAGCTGGCCAAAGCGGCAAAAGAAGCAGTGAAGAAATTCAATGAAGATTTAGCTGCTGCTACTATTGAGGCCTCTGCTAGCAAGCCTAAGAAGGCCATGCCCAAGAAGCCTGCACACAAGCCCAAGCCTTCTACACCAATGTCCTCACAGCCAAGCTCATCTATAATGCCCTCACGTCCTAGCTCAGCAAAGCCCTCACGGCCAATTCCTCAAGCTGCTCCAGCTCCTCAAGTTGCAAAGTCCTCAGCTCATCCTTCCAAATCCTCAGCGCCTGTGCATCTCACCTCATGCTAAAGGATAACATGCATTTCCATTGCCTCAGGAGCCTCTGCAAGTTCTTCAATTGCTCTGCATTCTTCAACTGGCCACACTTTGCTAAAGACTAAGGTCACTGCTGGATGAGGTTCTCGACCAAGTGCCCACAAGAAGCAGGTTTCCTTCCAAGTGTCGTCTTATGAAGATGAAGCTGTTGATGAGGAACTTGCTGAAATCATCAGAAACAGGAAGCAACGGGCCGCTAGAGCCAAAGGCAGTAATGTGCCACTGATGCTGGATCCAAAGTTGATCCTCAACTTCATCGACTTGTGGCACAAGGACCCCAACACACCTCTGCCTGAGATGAACCACACTCCTCGTCAAAGTCATGTGTTGATTGCCTTCATTAATGAGGAGAAATGGAAATATGAACAGGTGAGGAAGGTGAAGAAAGCACACTACAAGAAAGAGCGCTTTCTGAAGCAAAACGTCTCGAAGCTTTCACTTGAAGAACTTGTAGCTCTGCAATCAGAGATCAAGAACCTAAGTGATGAATTTGATCGCTACTATGCTGACTGGCTTGGAGCCAAAGTCAGGTTTATGAAGTTAACTGAGAAATTCACTACCAATGTTGCATCCCCATCGCAACAAGACATTCCTCAGGCTGAGGCATCTGCTCAGCCTACAGAAGAGCATGCCAGCACCGCTAATGAAAATCAGGCTGCTGATGAAACTGCTAGTACCAGGGCTGATGACTGCATTCCAGCCGCTGATGAATCTGCCAGGGCAACCACTAGTGTTGTGCCTGAAGAACAAGCCAAGCCAGCTAATGTTTCAACCGCTGTGCCTCAAGAAACTGACCATGCCAGGGCAACTGCGTCAGTTGTGCCTGAAGAACCTGAACCAATTTCCTCTGCTCCTCCTACACCTACACCAAGTCCAATTCTTCCTTCTGCATTAGAAGCTAAGAAGACCAAGGTTGCGTGGCGTGCAATAGTGAAGAAAAGGAAAGCATCAACTTCACCAGAATCTTTAGCTCCGAAGAAGATGAAGAAATTGACAAGCTCATTTGAGAATCCTATTGATGTTGTTCCAGTCTCATGCATGCCATCAAAGGAACTCGTTTCTTTTGGTGAAGAATATGAGATCCCAAGTGGATCCGATGAAGATATTCCTTCTGCTTCTTCAGAGCAGTTGGATGAAGAAATTGAAGTGGATACAATCCTTCAACCCCAGTTGTCTCATCGCCCATGCCTCAGTTCACAGCTGAAGAGGTCGGCGTTGAAGAAATGAGTGAAGAAGATGAGGATGTGGACATCAAAGCACAACAACTGTGATGAATGATGACTTTTGGGAAAGTCAGCACCCCAATTCTCCCTTGTTCACACCTCCGCAACAAATTCCTCAGTCCCCAGTGCATACTGAAGTTCATATGGGCTCTGAAGAACCTCGCACCACTTCGTCCATTCATGAAGAAATTCCAGCCACTAGTGCTAATGAACAAGCTGCTGAAGAGTTGAAGACTCAGGCTGCAACTGAAGAAGGAACTGAAATTCATCAGCCCGTGGATCTTGAAATTGCGATTACTGAGGTTGTGATGCAATTGACTGACACTCCTCAGCCCAAGCCAAAGGATCCTTTCTCAAAGAAGTAAAAATTCAAGGCTGATGACTTGTTTCACGAGCATGTATTCTTCACGGATTACAACCGATATGACTCTGCTCGTCTTAGAAGGAAGCGTTTCTGGACTGCCAGCCAAGCCAACTTCTATTCTTTGCTGCTTTTCAACAAGGACAAAGTCTTCGACCATGAGCATATTCCTCATGTAGACATGGAATCACTGCCGTGCTTCGCCCCAGTCCTCAGCATTCTTCACGATGTTGGACTGCTCAACTTTTGCACTGACATTTGCGATTGGAATGAAGAGTTAATTCTTCAATTCTATCCAACGCTGCACATCACAGGAGATGCTACAGATGTCAACTCTTGGGTGCTGGATTGGATGACAGAGAATACTCATTTCAAAGCACCGGCCTCTGAATTGCATCATGCCCTGCCTGTCAGTCCTCCCCTCGAAGGTGCTCGTTACATATACCATGAACCTCAGCTTACCGCTCACTACATGCAAGTGTTGATGAAGCCACTGAAGACCGGTGAAGCCCCAAGGACCCAATTCCTCGTGAAGGAATTGTTGTATGTGCCTCGGACTGTCTATCGCATTCTGACGAAGACATTGAGTCCAATGAAAGGCCATGACTCGAATGATGAAGAAGTCATTGGCATCATGAAGAATCTGCTATTCAATATCATGCATGGCATTCCTATCAACTACCATTATTTCTTCATGAGGACTCTGGCAAATGTTGCACTATCTCCATTTGAGTTGAAGCCTTATGCTCCCTGGATTATGAGATTCCTCAGAACAAGGTCTTCACTCAACTACAAGGCCGACACACTCAACCATGGCAGTTACTTACCCCCCATTGAAGTCCTCAAGCGGACATTTTCCTCAGCTGATCAAAAGGGCAAGGCCACTGCTGTTATTGATAAAGGCATTCGTCCACTGGATGGTCAGTACTGCAAAGTTGCTTCTTACTCCACCAATGATGACTCTGCTACTCATGACTCTGCCGCCAATGCCTTAAAGCAAAATCCTCAAGGCATAGCTCCAAGGGTGATGACTGATCATGAGCTTCTCCTCAGTCTTCACCAGAAGGTCGATCGCAACCACAAATGGGTTAAGCATCAGTTTGGTTCAATTCTTCACAACATGATTACTACACACAATGCAGTGAAGAAGAACTACTACTGCCTCCATGAAGTATTCGGTCATACCTGGGCTGTTCTATCTCATCTGTATGGTGAAGAAGAACTGAAGCAAATGGGTCTCAAGAAGGACCTTGACTGGTCTCAGCCACCAGCGAAGAAATTCAAGAAAGTCCAAGTTCCCTCCTTGGTGGCCAGCTTATATTCTTCATCGCACGACACGGATGAGCATGAAGATTTGGACGACACTGCGGCAGGCCCTACTAGAACAACCGACCCCAACGCTGGCGCTCCTCCATCAACATGGTATTCTTCAGGGGCGTTAGTCCTCATTTTTTGACCCTTTTGGTCATTGGATGACAAAGGGGGAGAAATTTGAGTTAGTCTTCAAGAGGGTCTATATATGGGCGTTTTTGTCCTAAGTTACAACTCTCGTTCTTTTGAAGACTTTGCTAGATCGAGTTGTAAACTTAAACCTGATGGTGGTCTGATACTATTGTTGTGCTCTTCTGCATGCTTATTACTCATATATGTTAATGCACGCATGCTGAATTACATCAGTCACCATATTTCATCATGCATTTCAAATTCTTCATATTATATGTTAAGTGCGTGTATGAATTACAAGATATAAGGGGAGATCTCCATGATTCCACTCTTCAAATGTGCATTGCTTCAAAAGCAAATTCCTCACTATGCACATCTTCAGGGGGAGTTCTTCTATATCTTGCAATCAAATTCCTCAATATCCGTATTTACACTTCATATGTTTTATCCCCCTTGAGAACTTAACCTATATTGTCATCAATCACCAAAAAGGGGGAGATTGTAAGTGCATCTAGTGCCCCTTAGTGATTTTGGTGTATTGAATACTTATAGGTTAAGGGACTGATGTGTTTGTGAGTGTACACAGGTCTATAAGTCTATCAGGAGTTTGATATTTACAGAGAAAGTCGACCCCTAAAAATGAAGTTCTTTGACTGAAGACTTTGGATTTCTGAAGACTTTGAAAGTGAAGAAATTGGTGTGACCATGAAGACTTGGTATTCATGCGAGAATCGTGAAGCGTGAAGAGTTTTGTTTTCGTAGTTTCATTTTATCTTTCTTGAGTCATAGGAAACACCATACTGTTAAAGGGGGTCGAGGAAATACTAAGGAAAAATTCCAAGTGATGCTCATCTCAAAATCCTACACCTACAAATCCTTTCGAGTGAAGCCATTGGAAATCTCATACAGTTCAGTCAATTTCTTCAGTGATAGAGACGAAGTTCTTCTGGTATCTGAGGAATTTTTTCTGACTGAGGAGTTAGGAATTTGCTACTTCGGATTGCCTACAAGTGAGGAACATGATAGCCCTGAGGAATTTGAGCCTCAAATTTCTCACCGTTGCTGAGCTACGAGCCAGCTGTCCCATAATATCTACCCACCTAACGGTCATATCATTGAAGGGCATTTATGTCTTATCATGTCGGGCTGCTCCCTAATAGCTGCCCCCTAAAACCACTAGCTAGTTGGCTGCTCTGAGAGAAACTGACATTTGTCATTTGAGAGCATCCCATCCTCCGAGGACTTTGATCAAAAATCATCAAGTGAGGAAACCCAAACCCAAACACCTACAAACCCAAAGTGATGGAGCATCACTGAAGAGATTGATCCTGCATGGATCGGACGCTTGTTACCACTACTAGGAAAAGGCATGCTAGTGGTTCACCAGTTTTGCCTTCTAATGGCACACTACTGGTGCGCCACTAGCATCACGCCATTAGAATTTTTTTCTAATGGCGCACCTGTGGTGCGCCATTAGAATCTGGTATTCTAATGGCGCACCACCTAACGGTCATATCATTGAAGGGCATTTATGTCTTATCATGTCGGGCTGCTCCCTAATAGTTGCCCCCTAAAACCACTAGCTAGTTGGCTGCTCTGAGAGAAACTGACATTTGTCATTTGAGAGCATCCCATCCTCCGAGGACTTTGATCAAAAATCATCAAGTGAGGAAACCCAAACCCAAACACCTACAAACCCAAAGTGATGGAGCATCATTGAAGAGATTGATCCTGCGTGGATCGGACGCTTGTTACCACTACTAGGAAAAGGCATGCTAGTGGCGCACCAGTTTTGCCTTCTAATGGCGCACTACTGGTGCGCCACTAGCATCACGCCATTAGAATTTTTTTTCTAATGGCGCACCTCTGGTGCGCCATTAGAATCTGGTATTCTAATGGCGCACCGCTGGTGCGCCATTAGTATCTGGTATACTAATGGCGCACCACATAGAAGTGCGCCATTAGTAATAATTTTTTTTCAAATTTTTTTCCAGAATTTTTTTTTAAAAAAAAATTAAAATTTTTTTTCTTTTTTTAATCTCAGGTCACAATGGCTTAATCTCGGGTCAATATGCTTAATCTTAGGTCAAATCGCACTGCATGGTCAAACTTCCCGAAAGGTTACCCATCCTCACACTACTCCAGCCCAAGCACGCTTAACTTCAGAGTTCTATCCAACCCCAGCAACAGCTCACTTCACAGGCACTTGTTGATATATCTAGCATATCAATCCTATTATACCTTGTTGATGTCTAGGACTTTGTTCGTGTTCATGACTATGATGAAATTTTAAAAAATATTTCAAACTTCCCGGTAATATTACGTATCATTTTCTGAATAAAAAAACAAAAAGAAATTCAAAACCTAATTTTTTTGCCTCTAGATCTTGAAAGCCCCGTAACTTTTTTTGTGTTAGGTTTTTCGGGATTTTGAAAATGTTAAAAAAATATAAAAAAATTGAAATTTTTTTGAATTTTTTTTGAAAAAAACTTAGTAATGGCGCACCAGTGGACAGTGCGCCATTACTAGTTAAACCAGTAATGGCGCACTATCCACAGGTGCCCCATTACTAACAATTTTTTTTACTTTTTTTTACTTTTTTTTCAAAACTTCTAATGGCGCACCGTGGGTGTGGTGCGCCATTACTATGTCAACTAGTAATGGCGCACTGTCCCACGGTGCGCCATTAGTAACAATTTTTTTTATTTTTTTTTCAAAACTTCTAATGGCGCACCGCACACCAGGTGCGCCATTAGTAATATATTACTAATGGCGCACCTGTATGTGGTGCGCCATTGCTGTATACTAATGGCGCACCACACATGTGGTGCGCCATTAGTGTCCATTTCATCTATAGCCGTTTTCCTAGTAGTGTACCTTTGAAGGCTATGCATCTTCCAGACGGTTAGGCGTCATGGTCTGAGCATGCAAGAGGAAATTGTGGATCACTGAGTGACTGAGTTTGTGAAGGTTTGGAAGTCACCAGAAGACTTACCACAAGTGATTGGGCGAGGTCTGTGTGACCTTAGCTCAAGGATAGTATGGTGAGGACTGTGTGTCTAAGACTATGTGTCCTCGGGTTTAAATACCTAGCCGCTCCAGCCAGACGTACAACTATCACAGGAGTTGGAACTGGTCTACCAAATCATTGTCTTCACCAAGCCTACTGGTTCTATACCCTCAACTCTTTCATTTCCTCATTACTGTGTTGTGTGCTTGTTCATATCTGTTTGAAGACTTTGACTGAAGACTTTCTCAATTCCCACAGTTCAATTTCTTTAGTATGTTTGTCTTCATCCTGTGTATCCTGTGTTTACGCTCTCTGTACTCCGTGCTTGTTTTCAGTTATGTTTGCATCTGAGTACTTATTCCGCTGCAAGTAGTTCTTTGCTTAGGAATTTCCTCACCCTGAAATTCCTTGGTGAAGAATTCATAAAAATCGCTTATTCACCCCCCCTCTAGTCGATATAACGCACTTTCAATAATAAGGAGTATAAGATGGAGAAAAAGAAAGAAGAGAAAAAGGAAGAATAAGAATATATTTTCTTCTTCTTCTCTCCTGTTCTCATCTTTCTTCTTCTCTTATATCTTTTTATCCTTTTCCTTCTCGTTCTTCTTCTTTTATTCTACTTTTTCTTCTCTTTCTTCTTCTATTCTTTCTTTTTCTCCTCTTCCTTGTTTTTCTTCTTCTTATTCCCTATTTGTGTCATTTTAGAGCTAACTTAGGTAATTATGCCATTTTTGAGCTAACTAAGCTTATTATGTCAATTTGGAGGAAAATAAGGTAAGTATCGGTCATTTTTGTGCTAACCTAGGTAATTATGAAATTTATGTGCTAATTTAGGTAAGTATAGGTCATTTTTTAGCTAACTTAGGTAATTATGCCATTTTGGAGGAAAATAAGCTATGTATATGAGATTTATGAGCTAACAAAGGTTACTATGCCATTTTTGAAATGAATAAGCTAATTATGTCATAAATGAACTAAATCAGCTAATTATGTCATTTTGGAGGATAATTAGCTAAGTAGGAATTTTTTGCGGAAAAGAAGCTAAGTATGTGGCATAATAGGGCGAACAAGCATGTACGAAGCTAAGTATGCATTTGTTAAGCAAAACACTAGAGAAAACTTATCGAGGTCAAGCGCCAGGGTTCCTCGGGCTGGGTTCACCCTGTAGAAGGGTTGTGCGATGCTGCTCCGGAGTTATGCTGCACGAAAGATCATTTGCGTAGTTCTCGTTAGCATGATGACACTCAAATTTTAAGACTAGTAAATAATGACCATTCAATTGAAACGCACCGTTCCCGCTCTAGTAATGACCGGCATCAGCGGAGGGTCCTGATCGGTCTTCTTGCACATAGACTGCACATTAGGTTTTCACGAGTCAGACATATTAGTGAGTAATGAAACGAACAACACGTGCATAATTTGGCTAATATGCAGAAGAAACTTACCACGATGAGCTCATACATGGCCCGGTGAGCCGCGTCATTTCGTTCCCTCCTCCAACAACCTAGTCGTATTCCCCTCCGCCAGTTGTTCCTTCTCCGCCGCCACCCGGTCCCTCTCCTAAAGAAGTGCCTGGTCACCTCTCTCTCTTTCTGAAGAGCAGCCTGCAACACCACTCCTCTTTAGCATTGTAATCATGGATGGCCACACACACAATGTAATGGAGGAAAGATATATGAGTCCGTATAACACCTCGATGGCGAGATCGTCTGGCCATGGACGAGTCCTTATCTCAGGATAGGAGCTCGTTTGGCGCGCCTTGGATCCCCGGGAGAGTGAGAGGATAACGTATCAGTCCATCTCCAATGTCTAATGAGCCATGGGGCCTCCCACCACCAGATATCATCACCGACTCTGGATCAAAGGGAGGCTAGCTCAGGTTGAAGTCCTCCCCTTTCCTCGCCTTCCCCTCCTGGTTGTACCTAACAAGCTTGTGGTGGGAGAAGATGTTGGTGAAATTCTCTAGATGATCATGTTCAGACTCAGAGAATGCCTTCGCCTTCTTGTATGAGGCAGTATGGGCGATGGCATAGAGGTCGTACACCTCAGGCACCTCCGTGTTATTGTGTTGCGCCTAAAAGGGAGGAACAAAGTATTATTAAAGGGCTCCAGCTAGCATGAAGAATGAATTGCATGAATCATGATGCAAACCATGTACCCAGTTCTGCCCGAACTGATATAAGTTGGCGTTGCCTTGATGGTGTGGCACACCAACCATTTGAGCACGCCGGTCCTTGGCATTATCGTGGACAGCTCGCTAGCGCACCACTCATCCACCAACGCTCCCAACATTCCATCTTATCCGCACACCATCTCGGGGGCACCTAAGTTAATAAAGAGAATATTTGAGTGCTATGCCTATGCATATAATAAAGGAAACGAAGTACAATGCCTTAAGAATAGGTAATTACCATCATGTACTACTCCTTCAGAAACTTAGTCCGGCACGACGACTTGTCCTTTTTAATACCACGCTTGGCGTTGTAGTCTCGAACTGCCTGCGGCTGAGCCTCACGAAACTTAGTAAACTCATCCCCGCCACCATCAACGTGGCCACTCGGCCCCTCAGGCAAATCCGGCCAGGTACCCCATGCAAACGTCTCCTGGGACGTAGCCTGGTCCAGAGACTCGTGTCTCGAAATTTCGTCGGTCGAAGCCTATGGCACCGGAGTCTAGTGGGCCGAGGGCCCGTCCACCCGAGCCTCATGGTCGGAAGTCCCCGTAGCTTCGACCTCAGACGGGTCCACCCTAGCAGTCCTGTGCTCGGGTGAATAAGCTAGCGGTGGCGGTGAGGAAGGCGTTGCAGCCTGCCTACCTCTCCCGCGACCACGTCCTCCCTGACCTCCTGTCTTCTTCCATCCAATACCTCCTCTCCCGGTAGGCAACGACCCCAACGAAGAAGCCCCCCCCCCGGCGGTGTCCCCATATTGTCTATCAACGCTCTCTGGAGATGTAGGGGTGGAATGGAAGTACCTCTCCCGCGAGGCCCAGACGAAGGAGTACCCGTGGAGCGCTCTGGACCCACGCCCACCATCTTTCAACACCTGCCATGACAAACAGTAAACAAAATTAGTCTATACCTACTAATAAACCAAGGTGCGTTTCGCCAATTTTTTCATCCGTTAACTGCCGAAAGTATCTTTTCAATGCAAGGTGGTACTAAATTCTTATGCGTTCGTCTGCTAGAAAAAAAGGTTTTCCTAGAATTTCGTATGTGGCCGCTTGCTGTGGCCCAGCGAAATGATCCCACTTATTTTTGTGCCCACGCAGTTGGGAAAAATTCCACTTTCCACACAAGGCGAGAAATAGTCGGAGCTTCGCACATGACAACCAATAAATAGCCCATTTTTCTTTGCTTTTGTGTTTTACTTCTATTTTTATTGTCCTTCCCCTATCTCTTTTTTCACTTCCAAGTTTATTTTTCTTATACAATTTATTTCATAAATTTTAAATTAAAAAAACATTCAAAATTAAAAAAAACAAATTATAGAAAATGTTCAGAATTCAAAATTTTTGTTGCTACTTTAAAAAATATTCAGAACTTGAAAATGTTTCCTAGTTTTATTTTTTTATTGTTTCTCAAAACTGTTTGAGATTTTTAAAAAGAAAATGGAAATTTGAAAGATGCCCCAAACTCGATAATTATTCTTGTTTTAGTGATCATAATTCAAAATAATGTTAAAAGATACACAGTTTTCGAAGAATGTTATGAATTTTCAACGCATGTTCCTGTTCTAATTTTTTTTCACAAATTGAAATAATGTTCATGTTTTTATAAAAAAAAGTTTGTGTTCTTAGAAAATGTTTTTGAATTTTAAATGATGTTCCTATTTCAATTTTTGTTCATGTTTTCTGAAAGTGTACATAATTGAAAAAAAACTATTCAGGATTTAAATACTGATTCATGTTTCCAAGAATATTCAGAAACTTCATACCTTAAAATTTCCTCGATTGAAAGGAAAAGTAGATTCGATAATTCACGGGCCTTCTCTGGCCTACGATGATGTAACATAACTCTTAAATGCCCTCGATCAATGAACGGAAAAATAGCGGATTGATTACTTCACAGCCGGCGAAACCGAGAAGCTAAATGTTGCTTTTCACGTGCTCACATGGTTTTGCTTGCACATATAATTCCCACTAGCTTTATATGCCTACTAATTTTTCTCCCGTTGCAACGCACGGGCATATGTGCTAGTACAACATAAAAAAATTGAATACATGATAGAATAATAATATGTATATAATTTAAGTTGGGATGCATACAAACTAATAATAGTCTGGATCGTCTATATGTGCTCCGAGATCAATAGATACACCATCATCATCACTATCACACGTGTCGTCATGAAGGACGTGCTCATTGGGTTCAACGGAATCGACATGTGGAAGGCATTTATGTAATCGGTCAAGCATAGACAGATAATCTGCAGCAGCACCCTCTTCTTGTTCTGGTTCAGGGGTGAAGTCGTATTCACTATCGCTATCTACTTCCATGTTTTGGGGTGAAGTATAGCGGGTCTTGAAACATTTCTTAAAAAGACGTGTGTCTTGGAAGAATTCTCCTTCATGTGTCTGGGTCAATGTGAGGTTCATAATCCTCTTCATTGGGGGGGAGGTGGTCTAACATTTGGCGACACTACATAAATGACATCCCAACAATTCAGATTTGTATTAGTTTGGCATGCCCACGGTAGATAGAAACCATGGGGTCACCTGTTGAGCCATAACATAGATATCGGGAACATCTAAATGGGTGCTTTGTTTGATTTCAACTATCCCTATATGTTCATGAGTCCTTCTAGTCTCCTTCGGCTGGAACCAATAACATTTGAAGACAACGACGTTCGATGGGTTTTCACCATAGAATAGAAGTTCATAAATTGCCTCAACTCTTCCATAAAACTCAGTACCTCCTTCGCCGATAGAAGAGACACCACAATTTGTTGATTTTTGGTTGGCCATAGATAGCTCTTTGCCAAAGGTACGAACGCAATAACTGTTGATGTCGTATTTCTCAAATGAATGGGCCTTATAGTCAAAACCATTGGCGGCTTGTCTTAATTCAGCGCCCATAGACTCTGAATTAGCCTACAAATTTAATACGAAAGGATTGTTGCATTAGCAACAAATTATACCAAGAAATGAAAAGGTCTATTAATGGTAATTACCGTTTGTTTGAACCAAGAGATGAAACCGGAATAGCCGCCTCCATGCTTTGCCAGAAGCTCATACTCTTCAATGGAATCATGTATGATCACTGCTCCATCCAAGAATTTGACACGTATCGAATGTATGAGATATTTGGGAATAAGAGCAGTTCAAAGGAATTAGAAGTTGCAAAACAATTTACTGAGAACTTAGTCGATGTACGACCACACTTTGGTTAGGTTGTTGAAGATATACAACAAAATGGTCCGCCATTCTTCGACATCCAACGTTATTGTTTTCGAAGTTGAATAGGCTGAGGTTGGATCCACCTTTATTAGGGTCGCAAACATTGTACCGAGGCTTCAGATTATGCAAATGACAATTTTTGGCTTCGTAGTATGCTATGACAAAGTTTGTCGCCTCCTCAGTAATGAATGCCCCGGCCATCGATGCTTCAATTCTAAGTTTATTTTTAGAATTTGCTCGAAGCGTCTTCTGCATCCTCTCAGTTGCATAGCACCAACGATTTTGCACGCCCCCCCCCCCCCAATCTTGCCTCGGTCGGGAGATGTAAAATCAAATGCTGCATTGGATTAAAGAAGCCTAGTGGAAAGATCTTCTCTAACTTGCAGAGCAACTCCGGCACGAAATTTTCCATGTCATCTATCATGGTAGGCGATAGTTCTTTCGCACAAACAACATGGAAGAAATAGCTCAACTCTGCCAGTACTAGCCATTCATCGTTAGGGATAAATCCATGCAACATCACCGGCATTACCCGCTCAAGCCATATGTGCCAATCATGACTCTAGAGACAAAAAAATCAAGTTTTCAAGACTCTCTCCCCTCTTTAGATTCGCTGCATACCCATCGGGGAACATCAATTACATTTTCACCCACAAGATAATTTCCCTCATAGCTGGCCTTCCAAGATTGAACCAGGCATTTGGCTTGGTCCAGTTCTGCTTTCATTTCAGTTGTCGCATGTTTTGTAACGGTCTATTACATAGAGTCTATAGATCGACTCTAGCCTTAGTATTATCCTTTGACTTCCCATCTATGCCAAACAATGTACCAAAAAGGGCCTTGCCGATATTCTTTTTAGTGTGCATCACGTCGATGTTGTGTGGAAGAAGGAAGTCTTTGAAGTAAGGCAGATCCCACAAGCATGTTTTGTGAGTCCAGGCGTGTTCTAAATTATACCCTAGACGCTCTAGATCAGGCTCGAGAGCGTTTAACTGATCCAGGATCTATTGGCCAGTCAATGCAGGTGGTGTAGAGTTTTTGACAACTCTACCTTTGGTGAAGTCCTTCTTGTCTTTTCTGAAGTTATGGCGAGGATCTAGGAACTGTCTATGCAAGTCAAAGAAGGAATACTTGCAACCCGCCTACAACCAATGAAACTAAAGAGCTGCCTTGCATGTGGGGCACGGGAACCATCCATGAGTACACTAGACAACGAATAGCGCATACACCGGCAAGTCATGCATTGAGTACATGTACTAGACATGCATTCCGATGTTTCGTTTTCTAGTGTCGTCATACGTCTTGAACCCATTATCCCAAACTTCTTGCAATTCATCCTTAAGCGGTTGCATGTACACATTATTATTCGTCCCCGGATAGTTGGGCCCTGGAATTATCAACGTCAGGAAAATGTTCTTTCTTTGCATAATCTGTCCGGGGGGCGAGATTGAGTGGAATGACAAACACATGCCAACAACTGTATTGGGTTTCCCTCATGCCAAACGGATTGAACTCATCTGTGTCGATGCAGACTCGAGGATGCCTTGGATTTTCCGCTTTTTGGTCATGTAATGCATCAAAGTGCTTCCACGCAGAACCATCTGATGTTTGTACCATCATCTAATTCCCATCTGCATCTAGTTCGGTTCTTTTGCCCATTTGTGCCATTTCGTCTATCTGGTTGTCTCTTCGACCATGAATAGACATTGAAGTCATGTTACAATTCACAGATACCGAAGACCATTAACGGGACAATAGTTCAAGTTCGCATACTCAAGCCTAAATAAGGCACATCCTTTCTCAAAGGCATCTATCTTCTCGTAGGGCATCTTAAGTACAAGGAGGATTTTGTCCGACTGGTATAGGTTTGTAGGCATTACATGGCGTTTGGGTAGAAAGCGTCCAAATACTGTCATCATCTTGTCATAGCATTCTCTACCCAAGTTGAATTGAGCCTTCATAGCCATTACTTGTGTGATGGCATCCAGCTGAAAAAGCTTAGTGTGCTCGTGGATAGGACATTTTGAAGACACCAACATTTTATTGAAGGCCTTTGCGGATTCCTCCATCTCATCGTCCGAATACCGAGCATCATCAATGTCTTGCACCATGTCTTCGATCCTGGCACCATTGTTTTACGTCGGCTTTTTCGATGATGACGACAAAGACTATCTTTGCCGTCCGCTGGCAGACATCAAAAAAAGGACTTACGGCAAATTCTCTGATTCATGTAGTGTTTACTGGCGTGTCCCATCAAGGTGGAGATCATACCTGTTTTCTCAGGGATATCATCAAGATTTTGTTTCTCCCTATGCGCATAATGGCATGTTTTGCAGGAGCGGCATTTTTATCGGTGCGACAAGGGGCAGTCTTGTCCTTTTAAGCAGCCTATAAGAGTAAAAAGAGAATAGTACAAGCAATCACGCTCTCATTTCCCCCGAGTGATGCTTCTTGAGCTCTAGCGCCCAGATCCAATCTCACTCTCTTCTTCCTTAGCGAATAAAAGCTCCCTCATCTAGCCATGGCCGATACCCTCAAAGGACACTAGGTGGCTCCATCATGATGGAGGGCACCACCCTGGATCTGCGTAGTGCGGGGTATATCCCCGCCAACATGACCGCCCATGCTCCTGACGCCAGCCAGCAAGTGCTCGCTCCTAATCAAGCGGAGCGGGTAGTCTTTGTCCCTCACCTAGTCAGATGTCTAGGCTTCCCGTTGCATCCATTCGTGTGTGGGGTAATGTTCTACTATATGCTCGACTTCCACCACAAGGACCCAAACACCATCCTCCACCTCGCTCGTTCATCACGATTTGCATGGCCTTCCTCCGCATTGAGCTGCACTTCGGCCTGTGGTTGAAGATCTTCGGCATAAAGCCGAAGATCAGCGGCTCTGATCTGGCAGAGTGCAGAAGGGCCATGGTCAGCAAGAACCAGAATGCCGACAGGTTCCAAGGCACCTTCATCGAGACGGTCAAGTAATGGCAGCATAAGTTGTTTTATACAACTGGGCCGCTAGTCCCTGGCCAAGCCTTTTTTGCCGGCCCCCCAAGGAAGCTCAAGTCCTGGAGGGAGAAGGGCGTCGTCTGGGGGAACCCAGAGGAGGTGGAGACACTGATCAAGAAGATCAAGTGGTGGTCTACCAAGAAGGACCTCCAGCTCGCTGATATCATCAACGTCATGCTCCACCGCCGCATTCTCCCGCTCCAACTCCGGGCCACCCAATGTGGGAGCATAAATCCAAGGAAGCGGGGCCTGTTCTGAACTTCTTCAGGTACAACTTGTCTGGCATGTGGACACGGCTCTTCAAGATGGCTAAGGACAAGATCCCTAAGGAAGGGGAGGACCTTAGCTTCGAGGTCAGCTGCGAAGCCCCACCGGTAAGCGTTTTAACACACACATTCATATTCTTCTTTTCTTGTAAGGTGAGACAAATTTTGATGAATCGCCTCATTTCATATTTGTAGAACTGGGCAGCTAAGATGCAGTAGATGATGTTCCCAGCCCCACTGCCAGGGGAGGAGGGAACTGCCCCGCTCATGGCGCTCCTAGTCGATGAGATGCATGTGGTGCTCCCCAAGGCCGAAGTCCCATAAGGGTAGGGTGTCTTCGGAATCTAAAGAACTTGGTCACCCGGTCCAAGGAGATCCACGACTTCTCCACCCACGAAGACGATGTGGAGGAGGATGAGGAGAAGGAGAACCCTCCCCTTAACCAGAAGAGGGCAGCGTCAGAGAACGCTGAGGCTGGAACGCGGCCCAAGGGCCAGAATAGGTTGAAGGGAACCTCAGCCCGGGCCGCTGGGAAGTCATCGGAGAAGATCGTGCTCTCTTACGAGTCAGAAGATGATCCCCTCACCATGAGGAGGAAGAAACCGGCACCCAGAGGGTACGTTAACGTTTTATGTTTATGTTGCAACATGTTCTTTGATAGTAGCAAGCCCAGCCGAGCATCTTTATACAGTTCACCAAAGGTGCACCCCAATGAATCTTCAAGCTGGTTGTCGTCCGCCAGCGGAACGCCGGATCACACCACTCCTCCCCCATCTCAAGATGGGCTGGGGGAGGCGACATCTACTCTGGTCCCCCATGTTGATACGCCGGGGCCCGAAGAACCAGCGGTCATGGCCGAGGATAGGACCTCAGCCCTACAAGGCCAAGGGGAGGGTGTCCCTAAGGTTGTCAAGGAGGGGTTGTGCCAATCATCAGCCCAGCCGAAGTCCACTCTTGCGTCCACCACTTCAACTGGGGACCCTCTGCCCACCACCCAGGTACTAGGGTACGAGGTCTTATGAGCCCCACAACCTGCTTAAGAGCGTGTTAGCGCGGGGTGGACTAAAGAAATGGAGGCAGCCTTGATGGGCTCCTCCCTCAGGAAAGAGCACCGCGCTTTGATAGGTGTGGCGCTACAAGGATTCCGGTTTAGAGAGGTTGGAATGCAAGGTCTTCGAGGGCCTTGTCGGTGTCAAAACCGGCGGATCTCGGGTAGGGGGTCCTGAACTGTGCATCTAGGTGGATGGTAACAGGAGACAAGGGACACGATTGAAAGCACAAGTGCTCCCTGGGTGGTTTTGGTAATTAATGTCAACATCTCTTGTTGGACTAACACTTTTACCTAGTATGTTTCAGATAAGTTCAACAATGGAGTGGCATGGACTAGAGGACGTGGAACCCCTTCAAGATGCTAAGGACAAAGGATTGGGTCAAGCTTCAAGATCAAGACTCTACATTTTCTATTTTAGTGATCCAAGATCACACTGAGTCTATAGGAAAAGCCAATACTATCAAGAGGGGATGAGGCGTTGCTTAATGGCTTGCTTGCTCAAAGTGCTTAGTGATATGCTCCAAAATCCTCAACTACCTTCCCACATCCACATATGACCTAAACCAAAAGTCAAACTCGGCCCCACTGATTCTATCTATCCGGCGTCACCGAGTTTCAAATGTCATAGCCATTGCCACAAACCTTAGCAAATCGGTTTCACCGATAGGGATCTAGGTCTCACCGAGATGGGATTGTAATCTCTCTATGTATGTACATTACCAAAATCGGTCTCACCGAGTTTGAGCAATCGGTACCACCGAGATTACAATGCAAACCCTCTGGTTAGCTTATTACCAAAATCGGTCCCACCGAGTTTGTGTAATCGGTCTCACCGAGTTTGCCTGACCAACTCTCTGGTTAGCTTATTACCAAAATCGGTCCTACCGAGTTTGTGTAATCGGTCACACCGAGATTACGTTATGCCCTAACCCTAACCATATCGGTCCTACCGAGTTGCATCTCAGTCCCACCGAAAATCCTAACGGTCACTAGGTTTGCTGAATCAGTCCGACCGAGTTTAACCATTCGGTCCCACCGAGTTTGGCAAATTGTGTGTAACGGTTAGATTTTGTGTGAAGGCTATATATACCCCTCCACCCACTCTTCATTCGTGGAGAGAGCCATCAGAACATACCTACACTTCCAATACACATTTTCTGAGAGAGAACCACCTACACTTGTGTTGAGGTCAAGATATTCCATTCCTACCATATGAATCTTGATCTCTAGCCTTCCCCAAGTTTCTTTCCACTCAAATCTTCTTGCCACCAAATCCAAATCCTGTGAGAAAGAGTTGAGTGTTGGGGAGACTATCATTTGAAGCACAAGAGCAAGGAGTTCATCATCAACACACCGTTTGTTACTTCTTGGAGAGTGGTGTCTCCTAGATTGGTTAGGTGTCACTTGGGAGCCTCCAACAAGATTGTGGAGTTGAACCAAGGAGTTTGTAAGGGGAAGGAGATCGCCTACTTCGTGAAGATCTACCGCTAGTGAGGCAAGTCCTTCGTGGGCGACGGTCGTGATGGAATTGACAAGGTTGCTTCTTCGTGGACCCTTCGTGGGTGGAGCCCCTCGTGGACTCGTGCAACCGTTACCCTCCGTGGGTTGAAGTCTCCATCAACATGGATGTATGATAGCACCACCTATCGGAACCACGACAAAAACATCTGTGTTGTGGAATTGTCACGGCAGATGTCCTAGTGTGAGGACTTAGTCGCGAGGCCAACACATCTATGCGGTAGCTTGAAGGGGTTTTTCGGTATCGAGAGACACAAGGCGGATCATCACACAATACAAGGATTTAGACAGCTCCGGGCCCGGGAAACATCATCCGGAATAGCCCTACATGCTGTTTGTGTCTAGGTCTCATTATGCTCATGAGGGAGTCGCCGCATCAGCCGGCTCTCCTTCGTGTCTAGCCCTAGATATTGTTTCTTGTTGCTTGTCCCCCTTTGGGGAGCCCTGCCCCTCCTTATATAAGTTAGAGGGGCGGGTTACATGTGGAGTCCAAATAGGATTAGGACTAGCCTATCTTCTACTACAAGCCGGAGACAAGTTCGCTTCTTGATTCCTTGTAAGGGAGATATTCCTCACGCCTTTCCTCTTAAGCCGGCCTACCATAACGTAAGCCGGCCTTCTGGGCCTTGAGCCTCCTGCCCCCCCGGGTCTTGTCGCTCCTCTGATCCGCTTGCCAGGTCACCTATAAGTTGCCAGGATCGAGCGGGTCACTTAGTGTGTCGTCCAGCCAGGGCGGGTCATTAGTGAGTCACCAAGTCCGGCTGGGTTATACATCCAGCCGGGTCTTACCGCGGGGTATATCCCCGACATTAGCCCCCAAGTTTAATTTGGATTTATCCATGTTAAACTGATATGCAACATAAACACAAGAACAATTTTGACAGGTTATACTCCGGGTTAAATATTCTTGTAAGCCGGCACTTGATCATCCTTAAGTCCTTGTCATCTCCTTCTGCTGGAAAGTCCGGGTCAATAGGCCAGCTTCATATTCAATTTGCTGACATTGGTCTCTTGTTGAGAAATATTGTAAAAGATAATCCACTTGAGTCGGCTTTCAGTGCTCTGACTTGACAAAAAATATTGGTCTTCAAATATTCAACTTATATTCAGCCGGCTTGAAGATATAAAACTTTCCGGTTTATGATTACCAAAACTGCCGGGTTATAAATAGATGATGCCGAGTCATAATTGTCGCCGATGCCGGTTTATGAATTTTGTAGACACCGGGTCAATCTGGTTAGCTCAAAACTGAAAATTGGAAGATATTTCTCCCTATATGCATATTACCTGTAGCCCCCAAGTCTTGAGTAGAACAAAGTGATGGTTTAAGACTTGCTTCAATATGAATACTGCCACTTTTGAACAAATCCATGTTGTTCATCCCAGTCACGAGTAAAAACTGAACACTCCATATTATGTAGCCCCCAAGTGTCGGGTTGTCATGCTTGCAGCAACCTTGTACTTGTAATTGCCTGATGCTCAAAAAACTTCAACCAGTCTAGGCCCCAAGGGCCGGGTCATTATGCAATAATGAGCAGGGACTTTGTAAATATGATCATGTAAACTTGAGCAACAACGTGTATCCCCCAAGGGCCGGCTCAATAAGATATTACTGAGCTGGGACTTTGTATATGATTCATTGATAATACCATCAAATGATGTAATCTCCACCATGGGGCTTGAACCCACGTCCACAAGGTTAAGATCTTTGTACTCTACCAACTGAATAGTGGATTGTTCAATATAATGGATTAATGCTTGTGTACCTTGAATTGTTGACAGGAGCATATGGTAGCCCCCAAGGGCCGGCTCATTTAGAATGTGATGAGTCGGGTCTTCAATAAGTTGAGCAAAAAATGACTTTGCATTAGCCCCCAAGTGCCATGGTGCATGCTGGCAGTGACACGGGGCTTGCATATTTGATATAATCCCAATCTGAATAATGTAGCCCCCAAGTGCCGGGTCATAAGCCTGCAGCGACTCGGGACTATTTCCTCCATTGTAAAATAAATCATGCCCATTGATAAAGATAATAGCTGTTGCGCTAAAGCAACTTTGAAAACCTCAATCATAATACTGGTTATTGACAATGATGATAGAAATCCAGCCATGTTGGCTATTCAAGATAAGAATAATATAATCCGGTATGAAAACCTCAATTATTCAATATCATCATGAAAATCCAGCCATGTTGGCTATTAAAGATTTGAATAACCCGGTTTGAAAACCTCAATCATTCAATATCATAACAAAAATATAGCCAAGTTTGGCTATTTAAAGATTTCAAATATCTTATCTGTTGACAAGTAAATCCGGAGTTTAAATACCCGACAGCTCTTGGCCGATGGCGATTCAATACGCCTTCATTGTAAACCGGAATTTTCATGACCCGGCGGCTTATAGCCTTTTGAGAAAAATCCAGAACGGATAATCATTTTGAAGCATCAACTTTGGTAATGAGCTTGAACTTAATCATTTATATGTCATATTTCTGCAAATCATGCAGAGAGTTTAAACAACATATGCCCTAGCGACTTAGCGTCAAAACCAGGGCGGGTCATAATATCTCACATATTGTTGGGTAACGTAGTAATTTCAAAAAAATTCCTACGCACACGCAAGATCATGGTGATGCATAGCAACGAGGGGGGAGAGTGTTTGTCTACGTACCCTCGTAGACCGAAGCGGAAGCGTTGACACGACGTAGAGGAAGTAGTCATACGTAGAGGAAGTAGTCGTACGTTCTCCTCGCGATCCGACCGATCACAGCACCGTTACTCCGGCACCTCCGAGTTCTTGGCACACGTTCAGCTCGATGACGATCCCCGGGCTCCGATCCAGCGAAGCGTCGAGGAAGAGTTCCGTCAGCACGACGGCGTGGTGATGATCTTGATGTGTTACCGGCGCAGGGCTTCGCCTAAGCACTGCAACGATATGATCGAGGTGGAATTTGGTGGAAGGGGGCACCGCACACGGCTAAGGAACGATCCGTAGATCAACTTGTGTGTCTTTGGGGTGTCCCCTGCCCCCGTATATAAAGGATGAAGGGGGGGAGGCTGGCCGGCCAAAGGAGGGAGGCGCAGGAGGAGTCCTACTCCCTCTGGGAGTAGGATTCCCCCCCCCCAATCCTAGTTGGACTAGGATTCTTCAAGGGGGAGAGAGAAGGAGAGGGGGGCGCCCACCTCTCCTAGTCCTAATAGGACTAGGGGAAGGGGGGAGGCGCGCAGCCCCTAGGGCTGCCCTCTCACTTCTCCTCCAAGGCCCATGTTGGCCCATTATGCTCCCGGGGGGTTCCGGTAACCCTCCCGGTATTCCGGTAAAATCCTGATTTCACCTGGAATGCATCCGATGTCCAAACATAGGCTTCCAATATATAATTCTTTATGTATCGACCATTTCGAGACTCCTCGTACGTCCGTGATCACATCCGGGACTCCGAACTCCTTCGGTACATCAAAATGCATAAACTCATAATAACTGTCATCGTAACGTTAAGCGTGCGGACCCTACGGTTCGAGAACAATGTAGACATGACCGAGACACGTCTCCGGTCAATAACCAATAGCGGGACCTGGATGCCCATATTGGTTCCTACATATTCTATGAAGATCTTTATCGGTCAGACCGCATAACAACATACGTTGTTCCCTTTGTCATCGGTATGTCACTTGCCCGAGATTCGATCGTCGGTATCCAATACCTAGTTCAATCTCGTTACCGGCAAGACTCTTTTCTCGTTCTGTAATACATCATCTCGCAACTAACTCATTGGTTGCAATGCTTGCAAGGCTTTATGTGATGTGCATTACCGAGAAGGCCCTGAGATACCTCTCCGACAATCGGAGTGACAAATCCTAATCTCGAAATATGCCAACTCAACATGTACCTTCGGAGACACTTGTAGAGCACCTTTATAATCACCCAGTTACGTTGTGACGTTTGGTAGCACACAAAGTGTCCCTACGGTAAATGGGAGTTGCATATTCTCATAGTTGAAGGAACATGTATAAGTCATGGATAAAAGCAATAGCAACATACTAAACGATCGGGTGCTATGCTAATGTAATGGGTCATGTCAATCAGATCATTCAACTAATGATGTGATCTCGTTAATCAAATAACAACTCTTTGTTCATGGCTAGGAAACATAACCATCTTTGATTAATGAGCTAGTCAAGTAGAGGCATACTAGTGACACTCTGTTTGTCTATGTATTCACACATGTATTATGTTTCCAGTTAATACAATTCTAGCATGAATAATAAACATTTATCATGATATAAGGAAATAAATAATAACTTTATTATTGCTTCTAGGGCATATTTCCTTCACATATAACTACTGTGATATTGAATTTGTACTACCGGCTTACATAACCTGTGCAGTAAGGGTGATAACCCAATCCTTAGAAGCCAATGCTTCCACTTAGATGATGATTGTCATAAACTGGCGACGTATAGTCAAAAGTCAAGCCAGGTTAAGCATAAAACACTTATATATATTTGAGATATAGTCCCAAAAAGGTCTCAAGTTAAGTAATTGTGGCTGCAATAAACTTTACCAGAAAACAGAATAAAACTTTTTGAGGCTTTTGATTCGGATACCATCAGTAAACCATTCCAAAGGGGTTAAGCTAAGATTCGAATACGATCATATAGCCCCCAGTGGCTTTGGCGATGCCGATCAAGAGGGTATCGACAGCTATGTTCTCTTTGGTTCGAATACGACCTATGTTTGAACATGAAGCCCCCAAATGACCTTGAGAGTTGTTTAACGATGCTGATTCGAATACGATCCATGTCGGACCCAAAGGGGTTGAGCTATGATTTGGATACGATCAAGAAGCCCCCTAGTGGGTTTGGCAGTATGGCAATCAAAAGGGTTTCGACAGCTATGTTCTCTTTGGTTCGAATACGACCTATGTTTGAACAGGAAGCCCCCAAGCGACCATATAAATTTAGGCATTGCGCCAATCAACAGGGTACTGATAGCTATGCTCGATGAGCAGGAAGCCCCCAAGTGATCATAATAAGATAAGCCGTAAGGCAGGATATTCAAGTTTGAACCGCGCATCATGGCAGCAAGTTCCTTTGGCAACCTTTAATTTTTTTGAGAACTCAAACTTATGAGAGATTAAATCTTTTTGAACCGGAACATTAAACCGGATTTAAAAGCTTCAAAACTTTGTGAGAGACAAATTTACCTTGAGCCCGATTTTGAACCGGATTTGATAGCTTCAAAGCTTTGCGGGAGAGAGATGTCTCTTGAGCTATATTTTAAACCGGAATCTTCATTTTGATCCGGCAATTTTTCTGACGGCCTTTAAATATTCGCCAATAAAGAGTAGCCTCCGGAGCCAGGTTACCTTTCCTTCAATGACCCGGAGTTCTTGAATTCATTGAAACCGGCTAATTTTGCCGATCCAAACCATTGTAGCCCCCGAGTCTCAAGATGACTCGAAGTGTTGGCTTGAGATTCTCCATATTTGACCATAGCAGAAGGTGTATATCATTGGCGTTGATAATGCGATGTGAATCCACAGAAGGTTGAGGTGACTGCGGCGGGTTATAAATGATCCCGTATGAGCCGTGTCAGCAACTCGGCCAATGGTTCCTTCCAACTGGTTGTTTGAAGCTTAATCAAACTGTAGTGGCAGTGATTTGTGCGCCTGCCCATTGAACCATCCAGTGCAGACGGCGGCTGATAATATATGATAATTTGCCTCCAAATTGTTGGAAGAAAACCGGGCTTCCCAAGTAGTGACTTGCTCATATTCAATAAACAGCTCATCCAGACAAGTGCGGCCCGGTGTGTTGATGTAGACCAGGCCGCGAGAAACGAACGGTAAAGACGACCGTACCATCAGAGGCGGCACAGACAGATGAGTCGGTAGTGGCACTGTAAGCCGGTGCGGGCGAGTTAACCACGTCGTTTTAATGTAGTGGACAATTTTCCTGCATCAACAATACTGCAGACCAAGGCAAAGATAAACTTCTTTTCGATAAAAATAATATGTGCCAATAAAATATATTTTAAATGGATACCACCTGACTCGTCCGGACAGTAAATGAGTCGGCTGCGGCATTGTAAGCCGGTGCGGACGGAAGAGTCGACCACGGTGCTGTAGGCCGGCACGGACGAGCGAGTCGGCCGCCGCGTTCGAAGCGGCGTAGACGCGTGCGAATCGGCCGCGGGCGTGGACGGCGAGTCAACCGCGTGCTTTGATGTAGCGGGGTTGATGACTCTCTCCTGCGCGCTAGTGCAAAAAATAATATTGGCGTACGTCCCTTTGCAACACCTTTGTAATGAATAATAGTCCTGCGAAAAAATAGCACAGACCAGAGTAATTGTTCTCAAACAATTTAATATGCACTGATAACATATATAGAAAAGATAGCACCTGTGATTTTTTTGTCGGATGATCGTGGATACTAATGTTAAATAATGTTGAATACTGTTGGATAACACTTTGACACTAGAGTAGTACTACTCTCGTTGCTATCTCCTTGGATATTGAGCTTTGAGGAGAAGTGATAAACAGAAATCATGGTGACTCCTTCTGCATCTTTCTTTTCTCCATCAAGCAATGGAACGCCTGGATGGCAGCTGGTGTGAGCGCGGCGGGAGGTGGAGTAGCCGGCTCGGGGTGAGGTCGTCGGTGGCAGCAAGGCGCACTGGCGGCTCGGAGGAGGCGAAGCGCACTAGCAGCTCGGCACAGGCAGAAGTGGCCTGACGCGGCCGTGGGGGTAGCGGAATTAGCCAGGCGCGGCTGTGGTCGAGGCCCGCGGCAATTTGGCCGCAGTAGTGGTGGTGCATCAGCGGTGGCCGTGTCTCCGTTTGTTTCCGGGTGACGGTCAACTCGGTTGACTCCCGTTGGAACCCAAAGTGACTCCCAGGTTGAGCATCCCGTAGTCTAGTTTAGTCAATCCAAAGTCAATATTTATTGGCAGATACGTGAGTCCCATTGCAGCTTGAACCAAGCTCAACTAGCGATCTGAAAAAATTGTCTGAACAAGTTACAGGCGAGTGCAACGGAAGCCTGTAAGCGGCTCACAGCCGTGGGTTAAAGCAGTGGAGATCGCGGCGGGTCGAACAGGGCCAAGGCACAGCCGCAGAGGCATGTGGCCAGCTCGAAGCCATGGCTTGTAGCCTAAGAGACAGCAACGGCAGGCTCAGAACGACCGCGACGGCCCGAACGGCGGAAGCGTGCTCGACGACGACTCAGAGGCCGGGTCGTAATCGGTTTGACTCCCCTTGTAGTTTTTCCTTTTCTGTATTGTTTCATCAGATCCGACTTGTGCTAGTAGCACTTGATATCTTCTTTTCACGTACATAGCAAGCGGGGATAAAACTCTGTAGCTTACCATGATGATTACTAAGTACTGCTTGATAATTTGGTATGGGCTAGCTGACTAGCTCAGTCTCCACACGGCCGGTTCAGACGGCGCAACAGACACGGGCGGCTCAGCTTGGAGCAGGTGGCCGCAACCCAACGTGCAACAAGAGTCATCCGAGTCCGTGCTCACGCCTGTTCCCTTCTCCAAGTCGCGGCCGGTTTGACCAATCTATCCCAGTCGTGGTTAATCTCTGATTTTGTGCTTGACTATATGCGCGTGGATTCGATCGGCAACGTGTCTTCTTGATGAATAGTACTAGTACTCAAGTAGTACTTCTTGATTAATCTTGACGGAAGTAGTTGGAATAAACAATAGATTTGATTGACGGCCCCCGGATTGCAGTGTCGTAGTCAAAATTTCCTTATCCATCAGCTTGTATCATGATGAATCGCCCAAGTCTAACTCAGACTCGGCGGAATCTCCACGGCGCATGAGGCGGCCGTACGATCTGTAACCCCTAAAAAATCTCAATCTCATATCCGCCGCCGCAAGAACACTCCATCAATCTTGACTGATGCATTCATTGTTGATGTGAATTTTCCACACTGTTTTTTGTTGAGCTGGAAAATTGCAAACTTCTCAAACCCTAAAAAAGATCCCTTCAAGAACTTAACACCACCGTGCGCAGGCCCCACGATGGGTGCCAACAGTCGTGGAATTGTCACGGCAGATGTCCTAGTGTGAGGACTTAGTCACGTGGCCAACGCATCTATGCGGTAGCTTGAAGGGGTTGTTCGGTATCGAGAGACGCAAAGCGGATCATCACACAAGACGAGGATTTAGACAGCTCCGGGCCCGGGAAACATCATCCGGAATAGCCCTACATGCTGTTTGTGGCTAGGTCTCATTATGCTCATGAGGGAGTCGCCGCATCAGCCGGCTCTCCTTCGTGTCTAGCCCTAGATATTGTTTCTTGTTGCTTGTCCCCCTTTGGGGAGCCCTGCCCCTCCTTATATAAGTTAGAGGGGCGGGTTACATGTGGAGTCCAAATAGGATTAGGACTAGCCTATCTTCTACTACAAGCCGGAGACAAGTCCGGTTCTTGATTCCTTGTAAGGGAGATATTCCTCACGCCTTTCCTCTTAAGCCGGCCTACCATAATGTAAGCCGGCCTTCTGGGCCTTGAGCCTCCTGCCCCCCGGGTCTTATCGCTCCTCTGATCCGCTTGCGAGGTCACCCATAAGTCGCCAGGATCGGGCGGGTCACTTAGTGTGTCGTCCAGCCAGGGCGGGTCATTAGTGAGTTGCCAAGTCCGGCTGGGTTATACATCCAGCCGGGTCTTACCGCGGGGTATATCCCGGACAATCCATGTCTCCAATTGCGTTTGAATTATCCAAACCCTTCTGTTTACAGTCTTGCAAGTTGCATGCTTTACTTTCCGCTGCTCATATACTCATTGCATGCTTGCTTGATATGTATTGTGTTTGTTAAACTTGTGCTTAAACTCCACTTAAACTTAAGAATATTAAAAACTGCAACTTTTGGCAATTAGTGTCTAATCACCCCCCTCTAGACACCTCTTCTTGATCCTTTCAATTGGTATTAGAGCTTTGGTCTCCATTGCCTTGGTTTAAACACCTTTGGAGGAAGATGGATGTGTCTACTTTAAGGAGTCTTAGACATAGAGTGTCTATTCTTGATGGAGAGTATTTTCATCAGTGGAAAAATGAAATGCTTGAGATTTTCAATGAATATCATTTGAACAAGTACATTACTAGCCCATGTGCACCTCATGTTGATCCTTTGCACCCTACCCTAGATGAAGATATTGACATGATTCGCAATCTTAGAACTGTTGAGCTCATCATTAGAGGCTTGCCTAGAAACTTGATTAGATGTTTACCTACTCTCAAGTGTGCCTACATCATATGGAAATTTCTTGAGGAACGATTTCTAGATTATTCCTTGAAAATTCAAAGGGTAAGGTGGTTGGCCTTGGTAAGGTGGCCATCTCACATGATAGCTCCATACAAAATGTCATGCTCGTTGAATCCCTTGGATACAATTTACTTTCAGTTTCCAGACTTGCGGATTTCGGTTTCAATGTCTTATTCACTGAAGTAGATTGCCAAGTGTTTCGTAGAGACAATCATAAAATGGTCTTTACTGGTATACATAGAGGAGATCTTTACATTGTTGATTTCACTTAAAAGGCTCAACCTAAAACTTGCTTAATTGCTAAATCTTCTAAAGGCTGGTTGTGGCATAGAAGACTAGGTCATGTTGGTATGCGAATTCTTGATAAGCTTATTAAAGGTGATCATATCCTTGGAATAAAAGATGTCATATTTGACAAGGATAGACTTTGTAGTGCTTGTCAAGCAGGAAAACAAGTTGGAGGAAGTCACCGCGCGAAAAACATCATGACCACAAGAAGACCACTCGAGCTACTTCACATGGATCTCTTTGGTCCAAATGCCTACAAGAGTCTCGGTGGTAACTCATTTGGTCTAGTCATAGTTAATGATTTTTCAAGATTTACGTGGGTGTTCTTTCTTGATGACAAATCGCAGGTCCAAAATATCTTCAAAAACTTCGCTAGGAAGGCCCAAAATCAGTTTGACGTGAAGATCAAGAAGGTTCGGAGCGACAACGGAACGGAGTTCAAGAACGCAAATGTGGACACCTTTCTTGACGAAGAAGGGATTTCACACGAGTTCTCGGCTACATACACACCTCAACAAAATGGAGTTGTTGAAAGGAAGAACCGGACTCTTATCGATATGGCAAGAACGATGCTTGATGAGTACAAAATGCCAAAGCACTTTGGGGCGGAAGCGGTTGAGACAGCTTGTCATGCAACAAATCGCTTGTATCTTCACAAGCTTCTCGGCAAGACGGCATACGAGCTCCTCACTGGTACAAACCCCAAGTTGGATACTTTCGAGTATTCGGCTCAAAGTGCTACATTCTTGATAAGCATCGTCGTTCTAAATTTGCTCCTAAATCTCATGAAGGTTTCCTACTTGGTTATGGCTCAAACTCTCACACTTACCGTGTCTACAACAATTTCACCCGAAAGGTTAAAGATACGGTAGATGTGAAGTTTGATGAATCTAACGGCTCGCAAGTAGAGCAATTGCCAATTGATGTAGGAGACAAAGACCCTTCGGAAGCAATTCAAGACTTCTCCATTGGCAAGATTCGTCCAACGAAAGTGAAGGAGAGTACCTCGTCCGTCCAAGTGGAAGCTTGTACCTCACGACAAGGTGAACCAAGAGTTGATACGGAAGCATCCACAAGTGGGACACGCCAAGATGAAGAAAACAAGGAAGTACACCAAGATGAACATCAACAACCTCCTTCTCCACCACGACAAGAGAACGACAACGTCAACAATTAAGAATGCCAAGAAGAAGCACAAGATGAAGAGGATGTTCCACCCCGACCCAAGCAAAAGCTTTCACGAGTTCGAGCAAGAATTGCCAAAGATCATCCCGTCGAGCAAATCTACAATGATATCCAAACCGGGAGAATCACTCGCTCTAAAACTCGTTTAGCTAACTTTTGTGAACATTACTCATTCATCTCTAGCATTGAACCTATGAAGGTTGAAGAAGCATTGGAGGATCCGGATTGGATAAGCGCTATGCATGAAGAGCTACACAACTTTGAGAGAAATCAAGTGTGGACATTGGTCGAGAAGCCCGACAACAACCACAACATCATCGGTACCAAATGGGTGTTTCGCAACAAGCAAGATGAAGATGGACAAGTAGTTCGCAACAAAGCACGTCTCGTCGCCCAAGGCTACACACAAGTTGAAGGTATGGACTATGGTGAGACATATGCTCCCGTTGCTAGACTTGAGTCCATTCGCATCTTACTTGCTTATGCTAATCACCATGATATCACCTTGTACCAAATGGACATTAAAAGTTCTTTTCTAAATGGCAAAATTGAGGAGGAAGTTTATGTTAAGAAACCTCCCGGCTTCGTCAATCCTAAGAAACCTAATCGTGTTTACAAACTTCACAAAGCCCTTTATGGTCTTAAACAAGCTCCTAGAGCATGGTATAAATGCTTGACCAAGTTCCTTATTGAAAAAGGCTTTAAAATTGGTAAAATTGATTCTACTCTTTTTACTAAAAGGGTTAATGGAGAACTATTTGTGTGCCAAATTTATGTTGATAATATCATATTTGGTTCAACTAACCCTCATTTTAGTGAGAAGTTTGGAAAGCTAATGTCGGAGAAGTTTGAGATGTCTATGATGAGTGAACTCAAATTCTTTCTCGGTTTGCAAATCAAGCAAACTAAGGAAGGTATCTTTGTCTCTCAAACGAAGTACACTAAGGACTTATTCAAGAAGTTCAATATGCAAGAATGCAAAGGTATGACTACACCCATGCCTACTAGTGGACATCTTGATTTGACCAAAGATGGTGAACCGGTTGATCAAAAGGTTTATCGCTCTATGATTGGTTCATTGTTATATCTATGTGCCTCACGTCCCGATATTATGCTAAGTGTGTGCATGTGTGCACGATATCAAGCTGCTCCTAAAGAATGTCATCTTAAGGCTGTGAAAAGGATAGTGAGATACCTAATCCATACACCAAATTTTGGCATTTGGTATCCTAAGAGGTCCTCTTTTGATCTTGTTGGCTACTCAGATTAGGACTATGCCGGAGACAAGGTTGATAGAAAGTCCACTTTGGGTACTTTTCAATTCCTTGGTAGTTCTCTTGTGTCTTGGTCTTCCAAGAAACAATACTCGGTATCCTTATCCACCGCCGAAGCGGAATACATTGCCGCTGGTTCATGTTGTGCTCAATTACTTTGGATGACCCAAACTCTTAAAGATTATGGGATATATGTGAAACATGTTCCATTGCTATGTGACAATGAAAGTGCTATTAAGATTGCTCACAATCCCGTGCAACATTCTCGAACTAAGCATATTGAAGTTCGTCATCATTTCATTCGAGATCATGTTGCCAAAGGGGACATGAACCTTAAGCATGTTCGCACCGATAAGCAATTGGCGGATATAATCACTAAACCACTTGATGAGAAAGTGTTTTGCAGGTTGAGAGGTGAATTGAACATCATTGATGCTTCAAACTTGGAGTAGGAACTCCATTTGATACATGTGGGGCATGAGCCAATGACTAATCCTCGATATTTCTCTTATGATGCCATTCATATGTCTTGGATATTTTTGCACCTTGCATGTTATCTAACCCGTGTAGGTACTTGGTTGAATCTAAATCTATGAGATTGCGACTCACTCACATCTTGAGCAATCTCTACATCACCAAGTCTCTACACAATGGTGGTTGAAGACAAGGAAGCACGAAACCATTCAAACATATCCTTTGACAAATTCTATGATTAAATCTTATAATTGTCATTTTGGATACACAAGTGCTCTTCCTTGCAAAGCTAACCCATGTAGGTAGATGAACTCAAACTCCAAGTGGTGCTCCCAACTCTTGATGAACTACATCAACCTTGAGCAACCCACACAAGTTCAACTACATGAGCAAGATCAACACCACCACCCAAGGTATGTTATTCCATCTTAGAGAAGCTTTACTCCAAGTCATGAGTCAAAGCAACTCGACAAGATGTGAATACATCAAAAGGCTTAAACGAAAAATGGTAACCCCATTTTGAGCTTAAACGATGAGTATGACCTATGATCAAGTGCTCTCACTTGACTCCTAAGTCAATATACTCTAACATAGGTGACTTTGTTGCCGACCATCTCTAGATGAAGTTCTCTAGTATTCTTTTCTGTGTTATTGCATTTGTCTCTCGCATATTTGTTTCCCCTTTCAAACAAAAAAAACTTCATCTAGATCTTTTAGTTTCTTTCCTTTGCTTTTTGTTCTGCATTTTTTTGCATCCAATTCATTGCAAATCTTTTAGTAAAATTCCTTGCATATCCTTGTGAGATCTTACTTGTCTAGTGAGCTGAGGTGAAAAGTGGTTTCACTCTAATGAACTCGGTCACACCGATTTGTTCTCTTCGGCCCAACCGAAATCTTTCGGTGCAACCGAAGCACACAACTCGTAGTCACTGATTCCACCACAGGAAAACCAACTTGTCACTTATTCCTGATTTCTGTTTACTCCAGCTCCATTCAATGATTCTTGTCCTCTACCAGCATCATATTAGACATGCTGCTTTGCTCAGTGACTCGAGGACCAACCCATTTGTATCGCATGTCCAGAAGAGCCCTTCTTGGAAATTGATGTCAAAGGGGGAGAGAGAGATCACATCAAAGCTTAATCCTTCCTATAGGGGGAGAAAGAGAGACTACTCAGGGGGAGATAGTTTCTCAACAAGGAGAAAGTAATATCATCAAAGACCCCAGATGCTTGGTGTTCAAGAGGAGAGATGTCACATGTCTTTAAGAGGGGAAAGACATGTTTGTTTGCTTGCTTTAGCTCAAGCTCTGTTGTTTCTTTTTTGTTGCTCTGATTTTCTGTTCCCTATCTTCTCCCAATATCCCATGCAGATTCAGGGGGAGCAAGACATCTAAGGGAAGGAAATATCTGATTTTATTGAATATCTTTACCTTTGGGGAGATGTCTATATCCAATGTGGTACTTAGTACTCAATCTACATATCATCCCAGTCTTGGTTCTCTTGTGGTTTCTCTTTTTTCTCTGGTCAGTAGGTGTATCTGTGTTATTTAACCTTGTTTGCGCAGGTTCATCCCATCCTAAACCAACTCAAGACCACAAGGTAAGTATATGCATCAGAGTCATGAGAATGAGAAGTTCTTGCTGATGTACATACTGTTTGCAAGAAGGACTCATGAGCATGAAGGTACATTTCTCACATTCACATCATTTGCTCTGATGCATATAGCCAAGATACATGTAACACATTGCTTACTCTGTCATGTTTACGCATTCACATGCTCCTATATTCAATATTCACATGATTGCATACATGTAGGGGGAGCCTATGCATGTTACATGTCTTTCCAAAGCTTTACTTGCTATTCTCTATATCTTTATCTAAAGCTTTGATGTATGTTGTCATCAATTACCAAAAAGGGGGAGATTGAAAGCACAAGTGCTTCCTTGGTGGTTTTGGTAATTAATGTAAACATATCTCTTGTTGGACTAACACTTTTACCTAGTATGTTTCAGATAAGTTCAACAATGGAGTGGCACGGACTAGAGGATGTGGAACCCCTTCAAGATGCTAAGGACAAAGGATTGGCTCAAGCTTCAAGATCAAGACTCTACATTTTCTATTTTAGTGATCCAAGATCACATTGAGTCTATAGGAAAAGCCAATACAATCAAGAGGGGATGAGGTGCTGCTTAATGGCTTGCTTGCTCAAAGTGCTTACTGATATGCTCCAAAACCCTCAACTACCTTCCCACATCCACATATGACCTAAACCAAAAGTCAAACTCGGCCCCACCGATTCTATCTATCCGGTGCCACCGATTTTCAAATGTCATAGCCACTGCCACAAACTCTAGCAAATCTGTGTATGTCCATTACCAAAATCGGTCTCACCGAGTTTGAGCAATCAGTACTACCGAGATTACAATGCAAACCCTCTGGTTAGCTTATTACCAAAATCGGTCCCACCTAGTTTGTGTAATCGGTCTCACCGAGTTTGCCTGACCAACTCTCTGGTTAGCTTATTACCAAAATCGGTCCTACAGAGTTTGTGTAATCGGTCACACCGAGATTACGTTATGCCCTAACCCTAACCATATCGTGAAGGAAATATGCCCTAGAGGCAATAATAAAGTTATTATTTATTTCCTTATATCATGATAAATGTTTATTATTCATGCTAGAATTGTATTAACTGGAAACATAATACATGTGTGAATACATAGACAAACAGAGTGTCACTAGTATGCCTCTACTTGACTAGCTCATTAATCAAAGGTGGTTATGTTTCCTAACCATGAACAAAGAGTTGTTATTTGATTAACGAGATCACATCATTAGTTGAATGATCTGATTGACATGACCCATTCCATTAGCATAGCACCCGATCGTTTAGTATGTTGCTGTTGCTTTTATCCATGACTTATACATGTTCCTTTAACTATGAGATTATGCAACTCCCATTTGCCGTAGGAACACTTTGTGTGCTACCAAACGTCACAACGTAACTGGGTGATTATAAAGGTGCTCTACAAGTGTCTCCGAAGGTACATATTGGGTTGGCATATTTCGAGATTAGGATTTGTCACTCCGATTGTCGGAGAGGTATCTCAGGGCCTTCTCGGTAATGCACATCACATAAAGCCTTGCAAGCATTGCAACCAATGAGTTAGTTGCGAGATGATGTATTACAGAACGAGAAAAGAGACTTGCCGGTAACGAGATTGAACTAGGTATTGGATACCGACGATCGAATCTCGGGCAAGTGACATACCGATGACAAAGGGAACAACGTATGTTGTTATGCGGTCTGACCGATAAAGATCTTCGTAGAATATGTAGGAACCAATATGGGCATCCAGGTCCCGCTATTGGTTATTGACCGGAGACGTGTCTCGGTCATGTCTACATTGTTCTCGAACCGTAGGGTCCGCACGCTTAACGTTACGATGACAGTTATTATGAGTTTATGCATTTTGATGTACCGAAGGAGTTCGGAGTCCCGGATGTGATCACGGACGTGACGAGGAGTCTCTAAATGGTCGAGACATAAAGAATTATATATTGGAAGCCTATGTTTGGACATCGGATGCATTCCAGGTGAAATCAGGATTTTACCGGAATACCGGGAGGGTTACCGGAACCCCCCGGGAGCATAATGGGCCAACATGGGCCTTGGAGGAGAAGTGAGAGGGCAGCCCTAGGGGCTGCGCGCCTCCCCCCTTCCCCTAGTCCTATTAGGACTAGGAGAGGTGGGCGCCCCCCTCTCCTTCTCTCTCCCCCTTGAAGAATCCTAGTCCAACTAGGATTGGGGGGGGGGGGAATCCTACTCCCAGAGGGAGTAGGACTCCTCCTGCGCCTCCCTCCTTTGGCCGGCCAGCCTCCCCCCCTTCATCCTTTATATACGGGGGCAGGGGACACCCCAAGGACACACAAGTTGATCTACGGATCGTTCCTTAGCCGTGTGCGGTGCCCCCTTCCACCAAATTCCACCTCGATCATATCGTTGCAGTGCTTAGGCGAAGCCCTGCGCCGGTAACACATCAAGATCGTCACCACGCCGTCGTGCTGACGAAACTCTTCCTCGACGCTTGGCTGGATCGGAGCCCGGGGATCGTCATCGAGCTGAACGTGTGCCAAGAACTCGGAGGTGCCGGAGTAACGGTGCTGTGATCGGTTGGATCGCGAGGAGAACGTACGACTACTTCCTCTACGTACGACTACTTCCTCTACGTTGTGTCAACGCTTCCGCTTCGGTCTACGAGGGTACGTAGACAAACACTCTCCCCTCTCGTTGCTGTGCATCACCATGATCTTGCGTGTGCGTAGGAATTTTTTTTGAAATTACTACGTTCCCCAACAGTGGCATCCGAGCCTAGGTTTTTATGGTTTGATGTTATTTGCACGAGTAGAACACAAGTGAGTTGTGGACGATACAAGTCATACTGCCTACCAGCATGTCATACTTTGGTTCAGCGGTATTGTTGGACGAGACGATCCGGACCAACCTTACGCGTACGCTTACGCGAGACCGGTTCCCTCGACGTGCTTTGCACATAGATGGCCCTCGGAAGACTGTCTCTCCAACTTTAGTTGAACCGAGTGTGGCTACGCCCGGTCCTTGAGAAGGTTAAAACGGAGTCTATTTGACAAACTATCGTTGTGGTTTTGATGCGTAGGTAAGATGAGTTCTTGCTTAAAGCCCGTAGCAGCCACGTAAAACTTGCAACAACAAAGTAGAGGACGTCTAACTTGTTTTTGCAGGGCATGTTGTGATGTGATATGGTCAAGACGTGATGCTAAATTTTATTGTATGAGATGATCATGTTTTGTAACCGAGTTATCGGCAACTGGCAGGAGCCATATGGTTGTCGCTTTATTGTATGCAATGCAATCGCGATGTAATGCTTTACTTTATTGCTAAACGGTAGTGATAGTCGTAGAAGCATAAGATTAGCGAGACGACAACGATGCTGCGATGAAGATCAAGGTGTCGCGCCGGTGACGATGGTGATCATGACGGTGCTTCGAAGATGGAGATCACAAGCACAAGATGATGATGGCCATATCATATCACTTATATTGATTGCATGTGATGTTTATCCTTTTTATGCATCTTATCTTGCTTTGATTGACGGTAGCATTATAAGATGATCTCTCACTAAATTATCAAGAAGTGTTCTCCCTGAATATGCACCGTTGCGAAAGTTCTTCGTGCTGAGACACCACGTGATGATCGGGTGTGATAGGCTCTACGTTCAAATACAACGGGTGCAAAACAGTTGCACACGCGGAATACTCAGGTTTAACTTGACGAGCCTAGCATATACAGATATGGCCTCGGAACACAGAGACCGAAAGGTCGAGCGTGAATCATATAGTAGATATGATCAACATAATGATGTTCACCATTGAAACTACTCCATCTCACGTGATGATCGGACATGGTTTAGTTGATTTGGATCACGTGATCACTTAGAAGATTAGAGGGATGTCTATCTAAGTGGGAGTTCTTAAGTAATATGATTAATTGAACTTTAATTTATCATGAACTTAGTCCTGGTAGTATTAGCATATCTATGTTGTAGATCAATAGCTCGCATTGTTGCTTCCCTGTGTTTATTTTGATATGTTCCTAGAGAAAATTGTGTTGAAAAATGTTAGTAGCAATGATGCGGATTGGATCCGTGATCTGAGGTTTATCCTCATTGCTGCACAGAAGAATTATGTCCTTGATGCACCGCTAGGTGACGGACCTATTGCAGGAGCAGATGCAGACGTTATGAACGTTATGCTAGCTCAATATGATGACTACTTAATAGTTTAGTGCACCATGCTTAAACGGCTTAGAATCGGGACTTCAAAGACGTTTTGAACGTCATGGACCATACAAGATGTTCCAGGAGTTGAAGTTAATATTTCAAGCAAATACCCGAGTTGAGAGATATGAAGTCTCCAACAAGTTCTATAGCTAAAAGATGGAGGAGAATCGCTCAACTAGTGAGCATGTGCTCAGATTGTCTGGGTACTACAATCGCTTGAATCAAGTGGGAGTTAATCTTCCAGATAAGATAGTGATTGACAGAATTCTCTAGTCACCATCACCAAGTTAGTAGAACTTCGTGATGAACTATAATATGCAAGGGATAACGGAAAATATTCCCAAGCTCTTCGCGATGCTAAAATTGGCGAAGGTAGAAATCAAAGAAAAACATCAAGTGTTGATGGTTGACAAGATCACTAGTTTCAAAGAAAAGGGCAAAAGGAAAGAAGGGGAACTTCAAGAAGAACGGCAAGCAAGTTGCTGCTCAAGTGAAAAAGCCCAAATCTGGTCCTAAGCCTGAGACTAAGTGCTTCTACTGCAAAGGGACTGGTCACTGGAAGCGGAACTACCCCAAGTGATTGGCGGATAAGAAGGATGGCAAAGTGAACATAAGTATATTTGATATACATGTTATTTATGTGTACTTTACTAGTATTCATAGCAACCCCTCAGTATTTGGTACTAGTTCAAGTTGCTAAGATTAGTAACTCGAAACGGGAGTTGCAGAATGAACAAAGACTAGTTAAAGGGCAAGGTGACGATGTGTGTTGGAAGTGGTTCCAAGATTGATATGATCATCATCACACACTCCCTATACTTTCGGGATTAGTGTTGAAACTAAATAAGTGTTATTTGGTGTTTGCGTTGAGCATGAATATGATTTGATCATGTTAATTGCAATACAGTTATTCATTTAAGTTAGAGAACAATTGTTGTTCTGTTTACATGAATAAAACCTTCTATGGTCATACACACCAATGAAAATAGTTCATTGGATCTCGATCGTAGTGATACACATATTCATAATATTGAAACCAAAAGATGCGAAGTTAATAATGATAGTGCAACCTATTTGTGGCACTGCCGTTTAGGTCATATTGGTGTAAAGCGCATGAAGAAACTCCATGCTGATGGGATTTTGGAATCACTTGATTATGAATCACTTGATGCTTGCGAACCATGCCTCTTGGGCAACATGACTAAAACGCCGTTCTCCGGAACAATGGAGCAAGCAACAGATTTGTTGGAAATCATACATACTGATGTATGTGGTCCGATGAATATTAAAGCTCGCGACAAGTATCATTATTTTCTAACCTTCACAGATGATTTGAGCAGATATGGGTATATCTACTTGATGAAACATAAGTCTAAAACATTTGAAAAGTTCAAAGAATTTTAGAGTGAAGTGAAAATCATCGTGACAAGAAAATAAGGTTTCTACGATCTGATCGCGGAGACAAATATTTGAGTTACGAGTTTGGTCTTCAATTAAAACAATGTGGAATAGTTTCACAAATTCATGCCACCTGGAACACCACAGCATAATGATGTGTCCGAACATCATAACCGTACTTTATTGGATATAGTACAATCTATGATGTTTCTTACCGATTTACCAATATCGTTTTGGGATCATGCATTAGAGACAGCTGCATTCACGTTAAAAGGGGCACCATCTAAATCCGTTGAGACGACACCGTATGAACTATGGTTTAGCAATAAACCTAAGCTGTCGTTTCTTAAAGTTTGGGGCTGCGATGCTTATGTGAAAAAGCTTCAACCTGATAAGCTCGAACCCAAATCGGAGAAATGTGTCTTCATAGGATATCCAAAGGAAACTGTTGGATACACCTTCTATCACAGATCCGAAGGCAAGACTTTTGTTGCTAAGTTCGGAAACTTTCTAGAGAAAGAGTTTCTTTCGAAAGAAGTGAGTGGGAGGAAAGTAGAAAACTTGATAAGGTAATTATACCTTCTCCCTTATTGGAAAGTAGTTCATCACAGAAAACTGTTCCTGTGACTACTACACCAATTAGTGAGGAAGCTAATGATGATGATCATGTAACTTCAGATCAAGTTAATACCGAATCTCGTAAGTAAACCAGAGTGAGATCCGCACCAGAGTGGTACGGTAATCCTGTTCTGGAAGTCATGTTACTAGACCATGACGAACTTGCGAACTATGAGGAAGCGATGATGAGCCCAGATTCCGCGAAATGGTTAGAGGCCATGAAATCTGAGATATGATCCATGTATGAGAACAAAGTATGGACTTTGAGGGATTTGCCCGATGATTGGCAAGCCAAATAAAATAAATGGATCTTCAAGAGGAAGACGGACACTGATAGTAGTGTTACTATCTACAAAGCTAGAATTGTCGCAAAAAGGTTTTCGACAAGTTCAAGGTGTTGACTACGATGAGAGTTTCTCACTCGTATCTATGCTTAAGTCTGTCCGAATCATGTTAGCAATTGCCGCATTTTATGAAATCCGGCAAATGGATAAACAAAACTACATTCCTTAATGGATTTATTAAAGAAGAGTTGTATACGATGCAACTAGAAGGTTTTGTCGATCCTGAAGGTGTTAACAAAGTATGCAAGCTCCAGCGATCCATCTATGGACTGGTGCAAGCATCTCGGAGTTGGAATATACGCTTTGATGAGTTGATCAAAGCATATAGTTTTATACAGACTTGCGGTGAAGCCTGTATTTACAAGAAAAGTGAGTGGGAGCACTACAGCATTTCTGATAAGTATATGTAAATGACATATTATTGATCGGAAATAATGTAGAATTATTCTGTAAAGCATAAAGGAGTATTTGAAAGGAGTTTTTTTCGAAGAAGGACCTCGGTGATGCTGCTTACATATTGAGCATCAAGATCTATAGAGATAGATCGAGACGCTTGATAAGTTTTTTCAATGAGTACATACCTTGACAAGATTTTGAAGTAGTTCAAAATGGAACAGTCAAAGAAAGAGTTCTTGCCTGTGTTACAAAGTGTGAAATTGAGTAAGACTCAAAGCCCGACCACGGCAGAAGATAGAAAGAGAATGAAAGTCATTCCCTATGCTTTGGCCATAGATTCTATAAAGTATGCCATGCTGTGTACCAGACCTATTGTATACCCTACCCTGAGATTGGCACGGGAGTACAATAGTGATCTAGGAGTAGATCACTGGACGGCGGTCAAAATTATCCTTAGTGGAATAAGGATATGTTTCTCGATTATGGAGGTGACAAAAAGGTTCGTCGTAAAAGGTTACGTCGATGCAAGTTTTGACACTAATCTAGATGACTCTAAGTCTCAATCTAGATACATATTGAAAGTGGGAGCAATTAGCTAAAGTAGCTCCGTGCAGAGCATTGTAGACATAGAAAATTGCAAAATACATAACGGATCTGAATGTGGCAGACCCGTTGACTAAACTTCTCTCACAAGCAAAAGTCACACTGTAGTACTCTTTGGGTGTTAATCACATAGCAATCTGAACTAGATTACTGAATCTAGTAAACCCTTTGGGTGTTGGTCACATATCGATGTGAACTATTGCTGATAAATCACATGGCGATGTGAACTAGATTATTGACTCTAGTGCAAGTGGGAGACTGAAGGAAATATGCCCTAGAGGCAATAATAAAGTTATTATTTATTTCCTTATATCATGATAAATGTTTATTATTCATGCTAGAATTGTATTAACTGGAAACATAATACATGTGTGAATACATAGACAAACAGAGTGTCACTAGTATGCCTCTACTTGACTAGCTCATTAATCAAAGATGGTTATGTTTCCTAACCATGAACAAAGAGTTGTTATTTGATTAACGAGATCACATCATTAGTTGAATGATCTGATTGACATGACCCATTCCATTAGCATAGCACCCGATCGTTTAGTATGTTGCTGTTGCTTTTATCCATGACTTATACATGTTCCTTTAACTATGAGATTATGCAACTCCCATTTGCCGTAGGAACACTTTGTGTGCTACCAAACGTCACAACGTAACTGGGTGATTATAAAGGTGCTCTACAAGTGTCTCCGAAGGTACATATTGGGTTGGCATATTTCGAGATTAGGATTTGTCACTCCGATTGTCGGAGAGGTATCTCAGGGCCTTCTCGGTAATGCACATCACATAAAGCCTTGCAAGCATTGCAACCAATGAGTTAGTTGCGAGATGATGTATTACAGAACGAGAAAAGAGACTTGCTGGTAACGAGATTGAACTAGGTATTGGATACCGACGATCGAATCTCGGGCAAGTGACATACCGATGACAAAGGGAACAACGTATGTTGTTATGCGGTCTGACCGATAAAGATCTTCGTAGAATATGTAGGAACCAATATGGGCATCCAGGTCCCGCTATTGGTTATTGACCGGAGACGTGTCTCGGTCATGTCTACATTGTTCTCGAACCGTAGGGTCCGCACGCTTAACGTTACGATGACAGTTATTATGAGTTTATGCATTTTGATGTACCGAAGGAGTTCGGAGTCCCGGATGTGATCACGGACGTGACGAGGAGTCTCGAAATGGTCGAGACATAAAGAATTATATATTGGAAGCCTATGTTTGGACATCGGATGCATTCCAGGTGAAATCAGGATTTTACCGGAATACCGGGAGGGTTACCGGAACCCCCCGGGAGCATAATGGGCCAACATGGGCCTTGGAGGAGAAGTGAGAGGGCAGCCCTAGGGGCTGCGCGCCTCCCCCCTTCCCCTAGTCCTATTAGGACTAGGAGAGGTGGGCGCCCCCCTCTCCTTCTCTCTCCCCCTTGAAGAATCCTAGTCCAACTAGGATTGGGGGGGGGGGGAATCCTACTCCCAGAGGGAGTAGGACTCCTCCTGCGCCTCCCTCCTTTGGCCGGCCAGCCTCCCCCCCTTCATCCTTTATATACGGGGGCAGGGGACACCCCAAGCACACACAAGTTGATCTACGGATCGTTCCTTAGCCGTGTGCGGTGCCCCCTTCCACCAAATTCCACCTCGATCATATCGTTGCAGTGCTTAGGCGAAGCCCTGCGCCGGTAACACATCAAGATCGTCACCACGCCGTCGTGCTGACGAAACTCTTCCTCGACGCTTGGCTGGATCGGAGCCCGGGGATCGTCATCGAGCTGAACGTGTGCCAAGAACTCGGAGGTGCCGGAGTAACGGTGCTGTGATCGGTTGGATCGCGAGGAGAACGTACGACTACTTCCTCTACGTACGACTACTTCCTCTACGTTGTGTCAACGCTTCCGCTTCGGTCTACGAGGGTACGTAGACAAACACTCTCCCCTCTCGTTGCTGTGCATCACCATGATCTTGCGTGTGCGTAGGAATTTTTTTTGAAATTACTACGTTCCCCAACATATCGGTCCTACCGAGTTGCATCTCAGTCCCACCAAAAATCCTAACGGTCACTAGGTTTGCTGAATCGGTCCAACCGAGTTTAACCATTCGGTCCCACCGAGCTTGGCAAATTGTGTGTAACTCTTAGATTTTGTGTGAAGGCTATATATACCCCTCCACCCACACTTTATTCGTGGAGAGAGCCATCAGAACATACCTACACTTCCAGTACACATTTTCTGAGAGAGAACCACCTACACTTGTGTTGAGGTCAAGATATTCCATTCCTACCATATGAATCTTGATCTCTAGCCTTCCCCAAGTTGCTTTCCACTCAAATCTTCTTTCCACCAAATCCAAATCCTGTGAGAGAGAGTTGAGTGTTGGGGAGACTATCATTTGAAGCACAAGAGCAAGGAGTTCATCATCAACACACCATTTGTTACTTCTTGGAGAGTGGTGTCTCCTAGATTGGCTAGGTGTCACTTGGGAGCCTCCAACAAGATTGTGGAGTTGAACAAAGGAGTTTTTAAGGGCAAGGAGATTGCCTACATCGTGAAGATCTACCACTAGTGAGCCAAGTTCTTCGTGGGCGACGGCCGTGATGGAATAGAAAAGGTTGCTTCTTCGTGTACCCTTTCGGGTGGCGCCCTCCGTGGAATCGCGCAACCGTTACCCTCCGTGGGTTGAAGTCTCTATCAACATGGATGTACGATAGCACCACCTATCGGAACCACGACAAAAACATCCGTGTCTGCAATTGTGTTTGAATACTCCAAACCCTTCTCTTTACATTCTTGCAAGTTGCATGCTTTACTTTCTGTTGCTCATATACTCATTGCATGCTTGGTTGATATGTATTGTGTTTGTTAAACTTGTGCCTAAACTCCACTTAAACTTAAGAATATTAAAAACTGCAACTTGTGGCACTTAGTGTCTAATCACCCCCCCTCTAGACACCTCTTCTCGATGCTTTCAACGATGGTTTTACCCAGGTTCGGGCCCTCTCAATGGAGGTAAAACCCTACTCCTGCTTGATTAATATTGATGATATGGGTAGTACAAGAGTAGATCTACCACGAGATCAAAGAGGCTAAACCCTATAAGCTAGCCTATGGTATGATTGTTGATGTTGTTGTTATGTCCTACGGACTAAACCCTCCGGTTTATATAGACACCAGAGGGGGCTAGGGTTACACAGAGTCGGCTACAAGGAAGGAGATCTAAATATCCGTACTACAAAGCTTGCCTTCCACGCCAAGGAAAGTCCCATCCGGACACGGGACGAAGTCTTCAATCTTGTATCTTCATAGTCCCAACAGTCCGGCCAAAGGTTATAGTCCAGCTGTCCGGACACCCCCCAATCCAGGACTCCCCACTACTAGGAAAAGGGCTAAAGATAGGATTGACACTAATGGCGCACCAGAGAAGTGGTGTGCCACTACTATATACTAATGGTGCACCTGGTGGAGATACGCCATTAGTGTGGAAGACACTAATGGCGCACCAGGCAAAAGGTGCGCCACTAGTAAAACAATTTTTTTTTTCATTTTTTCAAACATACTAATGGCGCATCCGGGCAAAGTGCGCCATTAGTAGTTAGAACTACTAATGGCGCACCGGCGACAGAGTGCGCCAGTAATTTTTTTTTTACTTTTTGGCAAAAAAACATTCTAATGGTGCATCGCTGTTGGGTGCGCAATTAGTAAGCTTCCCCCACTCCACCTATTCCCCTCCCTCCCTTCGTCCCCACTCGACCTAACCGTACGCCCCCTCCGCCCCAACCGTACGCTGCCGCCGCGCCTGCACGCCCCCTCCGCCCCCTCCGTCCCCTCTGTCCCCTGCCGCCGCCGCCCCGATCCCCGCCCCCGCGCCCCCACGCCCCCTCCGTCCCCTGTCGCCCCCGCCCCGACCCCCGGCCCCGCGTCCCCACGCCCCCCACCACCACGAGGACGAGGAGGAGGAGGAGACGACGACCACCATGACATAGCCAGGCTGCTCAAGGTCTTCAGCCGCACCGTCGAGCCGCGCAACTTCGGCATCGGCCTCGTCACCGGCTTCCTCCTCGTCACATCTCCCCCCTCCCCAAGATTACTGCTAGATCTCGTTAACGAACCCGAATTGCCTCTGTTCTGGGTCTCTTCTTCCAATCTCTCCTTTCTTGATCTCACATCTCCCCCTCCCCTAATCATTCAGACAGGACTGCCTCGCTCCCCACAGCGGCGAGGCGAGACCGACCGGCGACGAGCGGCCAGGTAACGCTCCCTCCCGTCCCCTCCCCCCTGCTCCAATCACCTCGTTCGACCTCTTCGATCCGTATTGCATAGGTCGTGGGACTTGGGCGGATTCGGTAGCCATGTTGAAGAAATGGTGTATCAACACCATCTCCAGTAGTAAGTGTCTCGGTTCTCTTGTCTAGCTTGTTCGTCCCCTGCAGGTTCTGTTGTATACTTGTATCCATGAACCTGCGCGTCTTTCCAGTTCTTTGATTCCGATCGAGACTAGCTACCTTTGATTCATTTTGTCTTTCTGATGAGTTTCTTCAGAGATGTTCATGTGCAAACGTGTGATTCTGGCTGGCTTGATCTTGTTCTGTATACGATCGATGATGAACACTGCAGACGTAATAGAGTGGCACTACTTGGCTAATGTTTGTTTGGGGAAGTTAATGTTGCAGGCTCTGTTTCGTTTCCCAGGCTCTGCTTAGCACTACTTAGCTAATTTCTTGCTTGCTGTATTAGTTGTGGTGATATCCTTTTAAGATCGTCTTGGGATCTTGTCTACCGTACGTAATCCCAAATTGGATTGATTATTGGTTGATGAATTCAAGGTGTACTAAGCAGCAATGTTGGGAACTTCTGATCCTTTTTGTTGCTGAAGAATTTAAAACTGTAAATGATTACTTGCATGCACACGGTCAAATGTAGCTTGAGTTTTGGGTGTCAACTAGCTTACTGCCCACATATTATGCTTATATGCTTGAAGTATTATGTGAACCAATGGAAAATCTAACCGGGACGCATACTATCTTAGGCTTAGTTTATGCATGATGTACTGTAATATACATAGAATTTCTTTGTATCCAACGTGGAAAAATAGTCATGAATGTAGCAAAGCTTATAGCCAGCATGCTTCTTAGAAGTGCTTCATTGGCAAGCAAAATAAATGGAAGTTTAAAAATATGAGAGAAGTTGTCTTGACTAATTACATGTTTATGTAAAAAAGAATAGCATGGATATTTTACAACTCCTGTGTGTGTAGTTGCTTGTTTTTACTATAGTTGTGGCTGCTTTCTTCTTGTATCATAAAAATATCCTTGCTAATGTATTTGTGATGATGTTGTACTTGTGATGATGCTACTTGTGATCATGCAAGAGATGGTGGTGGATGACCATGGGCAAGAGATGGTGGTGGCTGACCATGGGCAAGAGATGGAGGTGGCTGAGGATGACTTAGCGATGGTCGTGCCTGAAGGTGGCCTCGCGATGGTGGTGGTGCCTGACAATGACCACGCACCGGTGGTGGCGCCGGCGATCCCACAGCTGGGCGACATGACCACGCCAATTGAGGTAGAAGACTACATCCCACTGCCTCCACAACCTCCACCGCCTCGCCGCTCTTGGCGCATCAGGCTGAGGAAGGAGAAGGAGAAGAACAATGCATGAGAACTGAACTTTGTCAGGTATGTCAGATCTCCAAAATGATATATATATACTTAGTTACCTATGTTATCTCTAATATGCTTAGTTTCCTATAGGTTAGCTTCATTTTACCTAAGTTGGCTCTAATATGCTAACTTAGAGCTTATATGCTTAGTTTCCTATAGGTTAGCTCCAAAATAACTTATGTTAGCACAAAATGATCAAGTTTACATAATAAGCTTATAGTCTTTTTCTTGTTCTTGTACTTTTCCAAAATGACATAGGTTAGCTTCATTTTACCTAAGTTGGCTCTAATATACTAACTTAGAGCTTATATGCTTAGTTTCCTATAGGTTAGCTCCAAAATAACTTATGTTAGCACAAAATGATCAAGTTTACATAATAAGCTTATAGTTTTCTTCTTATTTCTTTTCCAAAATTCTTCTTATTGTTCTTCTAGTGTTCTTCTTCTTCCAGTATTCTTCTAGTCTTCTTCTTTTTCTTCTTCTAACTTCTTGTTTATCATTTTGCAGATTTGATTTAATTCACGGAAGCTTGCATGGAGGGAGTGCTTCTTTTCCACTTGTGTTTTTATTTTGTATCAATGTGAAACTTTTGTGAATTGATGGATAACGGTGTTGGATGAACAATGTGAAACTTTTGTAATATGTAACGATGGAACTATGTGTTGGCTATGTATGTATATATGATGGAACTTCTGTGTTGGCTATGTATGTATATATGATGGAACTTGTGTGTTGGCTATGATTGTTATATGGATGCTTGTTGTATATATATGTGTTGGATATCTCATAGGTGAAATAGTGACCTGAGATTAAGAAAAAAAATTAAAAAAATTGTTACTAATGGTGCACTATCATGTGGTGCGCCATTAGTATAGCAGACACTAGTGGCGCACCATGGGCAAAACTAATGGCGCACTGCCTGGTGCGCCATTAGTATACCAGATACTAATGGCGCACCAGTGGTGCGCTATTAGTAAAAATTCTAGTGGCGTGATACTTATGGCGCACCGGTGGTGCGCCATTAGTAGGCAAAACCGGTGCGCCATTAGTAGGCCTTTTCCTAGTAGTGCCCTCAGTAGCCCCTGAACCAGGCTTCAGTGAAGATGAGTCCGGCGCGCAGATTGTCTTCGGCATTGCAAGGTGGGTTCCTCCTCCGAATACTTCATAGAAGATTTTGAACACGAGGATCGTGTCCGGCTCTGCAAAATAAGTTCCACATACCACCGTAGAGAGAATAGCATTTCCACAAATCTAATGTGCTGACGTGTCCTTGCAATGTGACATCACACCACAGCCAAGCCATTATACGAACTATTTTTCATAGCCAATCTCAGCACATTTTGCGAGGCGGTTTCCTTGGCACGTCTTGTCGAAGCAGATATCGTGTCCCCTTACCGCGGGATTCTCATCAATACGGACGTGGGTAACCCAACCGTGCCATCGATTACGGCGCTTGGGGGACGAGCGGGTTTTACCAGGCTGGTGGGGACGCATAGTTTCGTCCGCCCATATAAAGGGACAAGGGTTCACCTTTCTCCATCCACGCCTTCTTCCTCCTTTGCTCATCCATTCTCGCACACTCGAGCTCCAGCGCCCAAGTCCACATTTTCTTCCTCAACCTTCTCCAATCATGTCCGGAGCTGGATAAAAGTGGATGGTCTCCTCCGTCACGGAGGGACACATCAAGAAGCTGAGAGGAGCCGGATACTTGTCCGAGGACATCGTGCATCGGCTCCCAGATGCGGGGCAGTTCATCCCCACACCGAGGCCCCACGAGAGGGTAGTGTTTCTCACCCATTTCCTCCATGGACTAGGATTCCCTCTCCACTCATTCGTTCGCAGACTCATGTTCTACTACGGCCTGGACTTCCATGATCTGGCCCCAAACTTCATCCTCAACATATCGGCGTTTATCATTGTGTGTGAGGCCTTCATCCGCATCAAGCCCCACTTCGGCTTATGGCTGAAGACCTTCAATGTCAAGCCGAAGGTGGTGCGAGGCCAGCAGGCGGAGTGCGGAGGCGCCATGGTGGGCAAGATGCCCAACGCCACATGGCTCGAGGGCTCCTACGTGGAGACCATAAAGGGGTGGCAATCGGGGTGGTTCTACATCACCGAGCCGTGTGATCCCGAATGGGCAGCGGCCCCCGAGTTCCGATCCGGAATCCCCACGCGACTCACCTCCTGGAAAGAGAAGGGCCAGTCCTGGGGTAGTCCGGGAGAGCTGACCGGATTCCAAACTTGTGTCCAAAACATGATGAACAAGAAACTCAAGCTTGTCAACATAGTCCAGGTCATGCTCATCTGCCGGATCCTCCCGTGTCAACGACGGGCATTCAATTTGTGGGAGTTCGACCTGGCCCAGCACCAGACTCTGAGCGAGCTCTTTGACACAACACACGAGGATGCTTGGAAGGTGCGTTTCAAGGGTGCCGAGGTTCCCCCTCCCGTTACCGAGGATCGTGGATTTAGCGCGAAGCGCCAAGCCAACGCGGTAAGCTGTTTTACCTCTCATAGGGTATTCATTCTTCATAGTTTAATCATATGTGAGGTCTAAGCCCCCGTACCTTTGACAGGACTGGCAGGAGACAGCCGGACAGATCGACTGTCTGGCTCCTTTGCCCGAAGGCCCAGCAGACGCTCGCCTAGCGGAGCTGCTGGTTCCGGCACCTTACGTGGTGCCATAGAAGAAGGCCAAGAAGAAGGCCACGGGAACCCTAAAGAGTTCCCGGCGATCGGTGGTGTCAGACTCATCGTCCGATGACTCCAAGGCGCACTCCTCCCATGAAGATGAGGAGGAGGAAAAAGAGGTTTCTTCCCCTCCAGCAGGGGGAGAAAAGAAAAGGAAGGCCGCCCCAACTGGGGAGGCCGGATGGTCCAAGAAGGGAAGAACCCTTCCTCCGGACTACTCCACCAACGCCGCCGACAGCGATGACGAGTGGCCACCCAGGGCCAAGCCCTTGGCGAAGTCGTAAGTATTCGGACACCAGAGTGACTGATAGCGTTCCTTTATTGCACAGCTTCTCCTCATGCCGAATATAATCACGCAGTCCGCCCCGAGCCCGAGTCGACATATCGTCGAGCGGTTCCTTGGATTCCTCGGATGTGAATAGCTTTTCACTTCCGATCGCTTCCACCCCTCTCCCTACGGATAACGCCGAGGTGTTGTCCAAAAGGGTATCGAGCCGAGGGGAGGTGGTCCTGGGGGCGCCACAAGGTGACCTTTCGGAATGCATGCACAAAGGGAGCAAGGCTCCCAAGGGCTCCAAGTCCGGCCCTGGGCCGAACACCGTACCGGGACCTTCAATGGTTCCGGACTCCGGCAGGCGGCCCCCCACTAAGAAGGTCAAGCCTAACGCGCCAGTGACCTCCGTCCAACCGGAGGCACCGAATAACTTGCTGGAGGTGCTTAACGACGTCTCTATTGACGAGGAGCACCGCACTATTATGAGTGCGGTGATCCAGAAAGTTCAGTCCGCCAAGAGCGGGCTGACTGAAGCCTGTGCCAGCCTTCTAACAGGCTTTGAGGTATGTAAAATTTTTATGAAAGTATTACCGCATAGACAGTAGCCCCTAATGCTCTGTTCGGTGTTCACAAAGAAAAGCCAAATAGAGGATCTAATGATATTCGCACGAGTCTGACATAATTATGTCAATTATGCGTATACAGGCTTCGCTGCTGGCCTCCGCCACACTGACTACGTAGGTTGATGCGCTGAAGCAGAACCTCGAGCGGTCCGAGCAAGAGCTTGGCCTTGCCAACAGGCAGCTCGAGGAGAACCAAGGTACATTGTCGGTGTCAAAACCGGCGGATCTCGGGTAGGGGGTCCCGAACTATGCGTCTAGGCGGACGGTAACAGGAGACGGGGGACACAATGTTTTACCCAGGTTTGGGCCCTCTCGATGGAGGTAAAACCCTACGTCCTGCTTGATTAATATTGATGATATGGGTAGCACAAGAGTAGATCTACCACGAGATCAAGGAGGCTAAACCCTAGAAGCTAGCCTATGGTATGATTGTTGTATGTTGAAGTTGTCCTACGGACTAAAACCCTCCGGTTTATATAGACATCGGATAGGGTTAGGGTTACACAAAGTCGGTTACAATGGTAGGAGATCTAAATATCCGCATCGCCAAGCTTGCCTTCCATGCCAAGGAAAGTCCCCTCCAAACAAGGGACGAAGTCTTCAATCTTGTATCTTCATAGTCCAGGAGTCCGGCTGAAGGTATAGTCCGGCCATCCTAACACCCCCTAATCCAGGACTCCCTCATACGTAATGCCTTGACTATAGGTGTATATATATATATAAAAGATGCAGTTGCGAGAATGATAGGATCGTTGTTAATGTGCTAGGGGCCACGACCGAGGTGGCGTCCCTGAAGCAAGCGCTTGCCGAGGCCGATAACAAGGCGGCCACGGAGCGCACTGAGCGGGAGAAACATGAGGCACGAGTTGGCGAGGTGCAGCAAGAGCTCCATGCTCTCGTGAAGAAGCATGAGGCTTTGGAGCTTGACTCGAAGGCTCGAGAGTCCGAGCAAGGGACAAGGGATAAGGGACAAAGTCTTCAATCTTGTATCTTCATAGTCCAGGAGTCTGGCTGAAGGTATAGTCCGGCCATCGAGACACCCCCTAATCCAGGACTCCCTCAGTAGCCCCTGAACCAGGCTTCAATGACGACGAGTCCGGCGCGCAGATTGTCTTCGGCATTGCAAGGCGGGTTCCTCCTTCAAGTTCTTCATAAAAGTTTGTAAACACTAAGGGTAGTGTCCGGCTCTGCAAAATAAGTTTCCACATATTGCCATAGAGAAAATAATATTAACACAAATCTAATCTGCTGACGTATTCCTTAGCGTGACATCACACTACGGCCAAGCCTTTATTCGAATCTTTTTACCCCCACCTCAGCGTATTTTGCGAGGTGGTTTCCTTGGCACGTCTTGTCAAAGCAGAGATCGTGTCCCCTTTATTTACAGGATTCTCATCAATACGGACGTGGGTAACCCAATCGTGCCCGTTAGTATGTTTTCTCGATTAAAGGCGAGTCCCAAACGGTTACGGGGAGGGCCCTTGGTATTCAACCTCTTATAAAGAGACAAAGGCCTTGCTCCTTTTCAATCTCAAACGAGTTCGCCCATCGCCTTGAGTTCCAAAACTCTAGGCTCCAGATTCCAGGCGCTTCGGACCTTCGACAATGTCCGGTTCCGACCTTCGAGGCCGATGGATGCCGACGGAGGAGGACGTGCTAAAGTTGAGAGAGGCCAAGTTCTTGATCGGCGAAATTTTGCACCGGTTGCCTCCTCAAGGGCAGGCCATTCCCAGTCCCCAGCCTTGTGAGAGCGTGGTGTTCATGTCTCACTTCCTTCGGGGGTTAGGCTCCCCAATGGATCCCTTCGTGAGGGGGCTGATGTTTTATTACGGGATGGAATTTCACGACTTAGCTCCGGAGTCCATCCTCCATGTTTCCTCATTCATCATCGTGTGTGAAGAGTTCCTCCGTGTTACTCGTCACTTTGGATTATGGCTCAAGACCTTTAAGGTGGAGCCGAAGATGATCGAGGGATGGCACGCAGAGTGCGGAGGCGCTGTTATAAGCAAGAATTCTGATGCCCCATGGCCCGAGGGGCTTTCCAAAAGGAGCTCGGCTTATGGCAACGAGAGTGGTTCTACATCACCGCTCCTAGGGGCACCAAGTGGGTGGCGTGGCCTGCCTTTCGCTCGGGCCCCCCAAAGCAGCTAGGGTCGTGGGTCAATAAAGGCCTAGATTGGGGGCCACCCCAGGACATGTCTTTGTTGCGGGGCCGCATGAGGGATTTCTTAGAAGGAGGTCTCAGCCTGGTCAAAGTGACGCAAGTCATGCTGATCCGCCGAACACTTCCCGACAAACGCCGCTCCCTTCGTCTATGGGAGTTTAGTCCGGAGGGACCGCGAGCTCTCCAGCATTTTATGGGCAAAATGCCTGTGGAGATGTATAAACTGTTCTTCGGATCACAAGCAATGTGTCCGGATTTGACCGAGGACGCAGGTCTGAGCTGCAACCGCCCGGATACTCAAGTAAGTAGCCTTGTTCCCGGACTCGTTATCCATATATTTGTCATAAACTTGCCCCTAAAAGGGCTGTCCTTTTAAGCAGGAGTGGATAGCGAAAGCAAAGCTGATCAGGTGTCCGGCTCCCCTCCCTCAGACCAGGCTGGATCCCGTCTTAGTCAGGATGTTGAAGGTCGTTCCTTTGAAGGAAAGTGAAGGAGGGGACAAGGAAACTACGACCTCCTCGAAGGAGGCTGTTCAGAGGGAAGGAACCGAAAATTCCTCTCCTCCGGGGAAGAAAAGGACCGCCTCTGAAGACCCAGAGGCCATGGCCTCAAAGCGGGGGGGGGGGGGGGGGAGGGGGGAATCCTCGTCGGAGGGTCCTAGGCTGGGGGATACCTCGGCCAAACTATGCCCTCAAGGGGACCAGCCCTCCAGCGAGCCGTAAGTAGAGAAAGATTATATTTTTGAGAGAGAAATGCTTGCTTTATATCTGAGAAGATACACCGAAATTTTACCTTGTAGTTCGGACCTCATCCCTTCTCAGCAGAGCTCGTCTTCGGGCGACCTTCTTCCAGAGATGATGGAGAGCGGAACGCCTCCCCCTGCCGCACCACCTAGCAAGGTGGGCAACCCTGACGTGTCGTCGCGGACGGTTTCTCTGAATCCGGCAGGGGCGGAAGATAGCTATGTGGCCCCCCAAGGTTCTCCATGTCCGGCCTGCGAAAGAGGCCATAGGACGAGTTCGGCACCATCCGGTGCTCGGTCGGAGGAGCTGGTGAATCTGCTGGGGCGAGCTTCTATCTCACAGGAGCACCGTGCATTGATGGGCACGGTGATTGAAAGGATCTCATACGCGGAAAGCGGATTGCACGAGGCCGTCAGAAGTTTACTGACGGGTTTTGAGGTAAGTTAGATAATGTACACTTTTGTCAGTTGTGCATAAATAAGATGCGCCCTGTGTAGATAGTAGCCCATGAGACTCTGTGCGTTGTCAGAAGTGACGGCGCGCAGAGGATCATAATCCCAGGTCTAAAATCCCGCCTTTGAATGTAGGTGGCGAAGTGTCCGGAATCCAGTCGGACTGATGATTTTGTCGAGCTAAAGCGGCAACTTGACGTGGTAGATGCCGACATTGCGCTTGTCAACAAGCGGCTTGATGAGGCTCAAGGTATGTAATTCCTCGGGCGGCACCTGGTAAGAGGAGCTTTATGCCAGCATCTTACAATGTATATGCTTGACGCAGATGGTGCGGCCGCCGTGGAGAGTCTTAGGGCGGAACATGACCGCGCTAAGGAACAAGCCAGAAAAAGTGATGCGGCTGCCGAGAAGGCCCTTGAAGAGCTGAGAGCCGAACAGGCTGCTCACTGCCGAAGCAATAAGGAGATGGCCGAGATGGCCGTGAAGCTAAAGAGCGCTGCTGACCGTTGCAAGCTTCTGGAAAAAGAAGATCGGGCGGAACAGACGGACTTGAAGAAAGCCGTTGCCGATGCCAAGGATGCTCGCTCTACGATGAGAGCTGCGAGGGAGGCGCTTCGTGAAGCCGGAGAGATCGCGGCTGGAAAGCCCTTTATGCTGCGGAGGAAGTTTTGTGATCCTAAGCATGCTCCGTTGGACCGGCTATGGAGTACGACGGACACCTATCTGGATTTGGCGCCAAGTGCTGCTGATGCGACCGAACACTTTCGAGATCAAAGAGATCGCGAAGTGGACAAACTCTTTTGGTCGCAGTTCCACAATCCAGAGCGTCCACTGTCAGTGGCCGACCGTCTGGCTGAATGGGTTGAGCTGAATAGGTTGTCCGGACTCGCCATGAAGTGCGTCATGAGTTATTTGTGGCCGGGGAGATCGGAGCCGAAGAGTTATTTCAGCTTGGTGCAGCAACTCCTTGGTGCGGTGCCACGTATCAATGCAATGAAGAGGTCAGAATGCATAGAGGGCGCACGGATGGCTCTTGCCCGTGTCAAGACATACTGGGCGGAGATGGAGACCACCGTTGTTGCATCCCGAGATTCGGACAAAAGCCGAGTACCCTCCGAGCACTATTTTCAGGAAGTCCTTGAAGGCGCTTGTGTAATAGAGACGCAGTGCTCGAAGGATGCTATGTTCGAATAGCATGTGCCATTGTAAGGCGGTAGTTTGATGAATTGTAGGAACTTTTTATACTTGTGCCTGCAAGTATTGTAACACCTCCTGTGCGGCCGTTTAAAATATATATATATATATATATATATATAGGCTTCAGCCCCCACGCACATAGTGTGGGCGTGCTCGCAGAAGACAGAAGACGCATTTTCACACTGAATCCAGCGTCTTGGTCCTACAAAGGAGGTGATAGCGCAGCGAGCTAGGCAACCAGACTATAATGCTTTAACACTTTCACTTAGCCATAGGAGCTTGACGGTGAGGCTACTTAAATAGCCCCTGGTGGCACCTGCGCTCGCCCGAAATCGGGGCGCATATGTGCCTGGCCGGGAAACGACCCTTCGTTAATGCGGAGGAATCCTATAGATTCCGGTGAGTCATCGAGTGGTTGACCAGTCTCGCGCTATATCATGACAATCAGTTTTCGGCTTTCTATACCGAGGTGCTCGCTCGGCCGAACCGGGGCACAATCCACTACTAGAAAAACCGCTACTAATGGCGCACCTAATTTGGCCATTAATGCCGCATCACCGGTGCGCCATTACTAGCACGCCATTAGTAATTTTTACGAATGGCGCACCACTGGTGCGCCATTAGTATCTGGTATACTAATGGCGCACCACTGGTGCGCCATTAGTATAGGCCACGGTGCGCCATTAGTATGCCTCCCAGGGCCATGCATACCCAGGTGCTTTGGCATACTAATGGCGCACGACAATGAGATGCGCCATTAGTATAGGCCACTGGTGCGCCATTAGTATAGGCCATGGTGCGCCATTAGTATTTTTGAATTTTGAAGGCGGGAAAATAGTAGTGGCGCAACGTCTAACCCCCACCGTGCGCCATTGCTATTTTTGAATTTTGAATTTGGATCTGGATCGTGATTTTTTTGCCCATTTTTTGCTAGTTTTTTTGCTCATTTTTTGGCACGATATTATTTCAAATTTTGTTCCTCTTTTTGGATTTTGTACGTTCTTTTGCCGTGTTCTTTTGCCTGAGAGGAGTTCGCCGGAGAGGAGGAGGAGGTCACCGGAGAGGCGCTCGCCTACATCGCCGGAGAGGAGGAGGAGGTCACTGGAGAGGAGTTCACCGAAGCATCGGAGAGGAGGAAGGAGAAACCATGAGGGAATGGGAGGAGAGGAGGGAGGAGGAGCTCACCGGAGAGGAGGGAGGAGAAACCGTGAGGGGAGGGGAGGGGAGGAGAGGAGGGAGGAGGAGGTTCCCGGAGAGGAGGAGGTCGCCGGAGAGGAGGAGGAGGTCGCCGGAGAGGAGGAGGAGGAGGTCGCCGGAGAGGAGGACGGTAGTATGGTGGAGCAGAGAAGGGAAGATGGAGTGGAGGAGAGGAGATGGAGTGGAGGAGAAGGAGTGGAGGGGAGGAGATGGAGTGGAGGAGAGGTGGAGTGGAGGAGGTGCGCCCAGCCATATATACGACATACTAATGGCGCACCGTTGGCAGGTGCGCCATTAGTAACTTTTTTTTATTTTTTTTATTTATTTTGAATTTTGAAGGCGGGAAGATACTATATAACGCCCTCGATGCGGCTATATCTCCCATGTGTCGAAGCACGACTTAGAGGCATAACCGCATTGAAAGCAATGTCGCAAGTGAGGTAATCTTCACACAACCCATGTAATACATAAGGGTAAGAGATACATAGTTGGCTTACAATCGCCACTTCACACAATTACATGAATAAAACAATACATCATACATTTACAATCAGGGCCCGACTACGGAGCCAAAATAAAAGAAGAAAACCCCAAAGCGACAAAGGTCCACGATCGACCCCAACTGGGCTCCACTGCTGATCGACTAGAACGGAACAACATAAAGGATAAGATCTTCATTGAGCTCCTCCTTGAGCTCGGGTGCGTCACCTGCTCGGTCTCATCGGCACCTGCAAACTGGTTTGGAAGTATCTGGTGAGTCACGAGGACTCAGCAATCTCACACCCGCGAGATCAAGACTATTTAAGCTTATAGGTAGGGTAAAAGGTATGAGGTGGAGCTCCAGCAAGCGACTAGCATATATGGTGGCTAACATACGCAAAAGAGAGCGAGAAGAGAAGGCAAAAGCACGGTCGTGCAACTATGATCAAGAAGTGATCCTGAAACTACTTACGTCAAGCATAACTCCAACAACCGTGTTCACTTCCCGGACCCAGCCGAGAAGAGACCATCACGGTTACACATACGGTTGGTGTATTTTAATTAAGATCAACTTCGGGTTTTCTACAACCAGACATTAACAAATTCCCATCTGCCACATAACCGCGGGCACGGCTTTCGAAAGTTCAAACCCTGCAGGGGTGTCCCAACTTAGCCCATGATAAGCTCTCGCGATCAACGAAGGATATTCCTTCTCCCCGGGAAGACCCGATCAGTCTCGGAATCCCGGCTACAAAACATTTCGACAGTAATAAAACAAGTCCAGCAAAGCCGCCCGATGCGCCGACATCCTGATAGGAGCTGCACATATCTCGTTCTCAGGGCAACACCGGATGAGCAGTCCGTACAACTAAAAGCAGCCCTCAAGTTTCCTTAAGGTGGCGCTGCAAAGGGCTCTAGTTCGGACCAACACTTAGACAAGCATTGGCCCGGGGGGGCTGAATAAAGATGACCCTCGGGTTGATCGGACCCAAGGGAAAAGGATAGGTGGTAGGCAAATGGTAAAACCAAGGTTGGGCCTTGCTGGAAAAGTCTTATTCAAAGCGAATTGTCAAGGGGGTCCCATAAATCACCCGACCGCGTTAGGGACGCAAAATCCAGGAAGATAACACCGATATGACGGAAACTAGGGCGGCAAGAGTGGAACAAAACACCAGGCATAAGGCCGAGCCTTCCACCCTTTACCAAGTATATAGATGCATTAATTAAATAAGATATATTGTGATATCCCAACAAGTAAACATGTTCCAAACAAGGAACAACATCTCCATATTCCAACAAGGAACAAAGTTCGTCTTCACCTGCAACTAACAACGCTATAAGAGGGGCTGAGCAAAGCGGTAACATAGCCAAACAACGGTTTGCTAGGACAAGGTGGGTTAGTGGCTTGGTTTAACAATATGGGAAGCATGATAAGCAAGTGGTAGGTATCACAGCATAGGCATAGCAAAAGAGCGAGCAACTAGCAAGCAAAGATAGAAGTGATTTCGAGGGTATGGTCATCTTGCCTGAGATCCCGCAAGGAAGAAGAACGAGTCCATGAAGAAGACAAACGGACATAGTCGAACGGGTCCTCACAAACGCGATGATAACGGAATCAACCCGAAGAAGCAACACCGGAAAGAAGCACACAACATAGTAAACAAACAACACATGAATATGACATGATGCATAAACAGGAATGATGCATGTCCGGTTTAATGAAGCATGGCATGGCAAATGCAACAAACAACACTACAAATTAAGTGGAGCACAATACGCAACGAGTTGCATATTGACGAAACACCACAACAATTATTTAGTTCTCTCTTGTTTATGTACCCAACAATATTAAATGTTTTTAACATGGCAAGGGGTGAAGCACAACAAAACTATCTATCTAGACAAGTTTCAATGAGGCCGGAACAACAAACAACAATTCCGGAAACTCCTCATATGCACATTTCAAATTTGGTACTGTTCTGCCTAAAACATATTTTAATATTGTTAAACAGGAAAATGAAGTGCAACATGTTAATCTATGCATCTTTCTACCCCATTTACATATAAAGTTTATTAAATTCCGAGTTACGGTTATTTAGTTATGAAATAAATCATTTTAACATGGCATAGGAGCAAATTTAATCAAACATCATTTTAAACATTTCAAACATGGGTGAAAATGACATATTATTAAACTGGACAAAAATTCCGTGCAAGTTTCATATATAATTTATTTTAACCCGATGCACGGTTTGTGAGTTATTAAATGCATGATGCTTGGGGGGTTTTCTGCAAAACTGGCAAACTCCTGGATATTAGACAAATTCGCAGTACAGGAAAAAAACTACACTGGGCCGAATCCGGCTAGCCCAACAATGCACAGGGGGGCGCTGGATCTGGTGCTCACCCTGGGCTTGGCCCGTTTGGTGGACGAGGGAGGCTAGGCTGAGGCGGGCCGAGGAAGCTGGACTGGGCCGCGGGCCCACGTGGCCGGCGACGAGGGCGTCGTGTGTACCCGCACGCAGGCACGAGACGGGGAGGCCGCACCGGTGGCGAATTCCGGCGGGCGGCAGGCGAAGCTCCGGCGACGGAGGGATGGAGAGGAGGTAGGGAACAGGTAGATCGGCGCGGGGGCAGCCGGATCCCGTGGATCACGGCCGGGTTCGGGTGAAGACGTGGCCGACGGCGGCGATCTCCATGGCGGCGGGGCTACCTGTGGGAGGAAGGAATCGGCGGGGTGAGCAGGAGAAGCGGAGGAGGAGAAGGTAGGGAGGAGGAGGCGGGGCTCCGGCCTGGCGACGAGGAGGCGGCGACGCGGAGCGGCGGGCGACGACGAGGTCCGGCGGCGGAGGGCGCCGGCAGCGGGCGGAGGAGCTCCCTCCCGATCCAGATCGGATTGAGGAGGTGCAGCGAGGAGCGAGCGGGCGCTGACTCGGGCTCGGGCGGGCTTCGGCGGCTACGGCGGTCCTGGCGCGGGCTGTGCCCGGGCCTGGCGGGCCTGCGGAGGAGGGAACGGGGCCGGGGCGACGTGTCGCGCCCAGAGTGGCTGGAGGCGGCGACGTGTCGGCGCGGGAGAGGTGGAGGGCGACGGGTGCGGCGGCGCAGGGTGGCGGCTGGCCGTTGGGGCAGCACCAAGTGGCGAGAAGGGTGTGGCTGGGCACGGAAATGGAGGTGGGAGGCGGCTAGAGGTAGGTGAAGGGGCTAGGCTGCCCAAAATGGACAAGGGGGTGTCCATTTATAGCAGATTGGCTAGGGTTAGGGGATTAGGAGGGGTTTTCGGATCTTCGGATCGCGATCTGACGGTCCGAAGAGGAGGGGGGTCTAGGTGGGCTGAGGAGAGGGGGTTTTCGGGCTGTGCTAGAGTGGTTGGGCTGAGAGGAGAGGAGAGGAGAGGAGTGCAGCCCGGCAATTGTTTCCGGAGACCGAAAACGTCCGACGAAGGTACCGGCAATGAGACCGCTATATGTTTAACGGTTGGGCTATCAAACGGACTCCGAATGCGATGAAACTTGGCAGGCGGTCTACTAACAACAAAACAACACCGCACGCCAAACTTCAACCCATTCCGAGAACATTTTCCGGCCACTTATAAAATTATATTCGGACATGCCGCGGGCGTGTGCTAGTGTGGTTGGTCTCAGAACGGACAAGGGAGAGAACTCAGAGAACCCGGACGGATGCAAGGTTCGAAAATATGATGACGCAATGCGGATGATGACATGGCAAGATGCGACACGCAAGCAAATGACATGGATGGCGAATAACTGGCGGACACCTGGCGCATCGGATCCGGGGCGTTACAACACTCCACCACTACGAGAGGATCTCGTCCCGAGATCTAGAATGGCACCGGAGGGAAAACGGAAGAACAAGAGGTAAAACAACGTTGCTTCTTTGACAAAAGAGTGAAACCAATGAACCTTGAGAGGTTGAACAAAATGAAAGAACGAAAACAATGAAGATGAACAAAGTTGAAAACACTCCGTTAGCAAAGAGGAACAAGTGATACGATGGGAACCAAGAGGTTTAGTGTTAAGATAGATATTGAAGTCACTCCGGTTAAAACAAGATATGAAGGAATAAGAATGATATAATTTGGCAGCACTCCGACTGGAAAAGGATGGGATTGAACATGAACTTGGCAAAATGAAAGCAGTTAGATGAGACTCCGGTTAGAAGAGGTATGATAGACATAACACTCCGGTTAAATGGATAAGCAAGGAAAAGAACATGATCTCCAAGACAAGATGATGGGTCGAAGAGAGCAACATCACAAAGCCTCCGGAAGAAGAAATAGAAGTTAGATCATTGGAATAAAGTACAAGGAAGAAAAGACTGCGGCTATATCTCCCACGTGTCGAGGCACGACTTAGAGGCATAACCGCATTGAAAGCAATGTCGCAATTGAGGTAATCTTCACACAATCCATGTAATAAATAAAGGGGAAAGTTACATAGTTGGCTTAGAATCTCCACTTCACACAAGTACATAAATAACATCCATCATACAGATTACACTCAAGGTCCGACTACGGTACCAAAATGAAAGAAGACTACCCCAAATGCTAACAGATCCCCGGATCACCCCAACTGGGCTCCACTACTGATCATCCGGAAAGGAAACATAGTAACGGCCACGTTCCTCATCGAACTCCCAAGTGAGCTCGGTCGCACCATCTACACTGACATCGTTGGTACCTGCATCTGTTGTGATAAAATCTGTGAGTCACAGGGGACTCAACAATCTCACACCCGCGAGATCAAGACTATTTAAGCTTATAGCTAGGAAAGGGGTATGTGAGGTGGAACTGCAGCAAGCGACTAGCATATGGTGACTACAACGCAAAGGAGGGCGAGAAGAGAAGGCAAAGCACGGTCGAGAAACTAGAAGTGATCAAGAAGTGATCCTGAAACAACCTACGTCAGGCATAACTCCAACAACCGTGTTCACTTCCCGGACCCCGCCGAGAAGAGACCATCACGGTTACACACGCGGTTGATGTGTCTTCGTTAAGGTCAACTTCGGGTTTTCTACAACCGGACATCAACAAATTCCCATCTGCCTCACAACCGCGGGCACGGCTTTCGAAAGGTAATACCCTGCAGGGGTGTCCCAACTTAGCCCATGATAAGCTCTCATGGTCAACGAAGGATATTCCTTCTACCGGGAAGACCCGATCAATCTCGGAATCCCGGACTACAAGACATTTCGACAGCAACAAAACAAGTCCAGCAAAGCCGCCCGATTGTGCCGACAAATCCTGATAGGAGCTGCACATATCTCGGTCTCAAGGCACATCCGGATGAGCAGTCCGTACAACTAAAACCAGCCCTCGAGTTGCCCCGAGGTGGCGCTGCAAAGGGCTCTAGTTTGGACCAGCAATCGAAGGAGAACTGGCCCGGGGGGGGGGGGTTAAAATAAGATGACCCTTGAGTCTGCAGAACCCAAGGGAAAAGGCTAGGTGGCGAATGGTAAAACCAATGTTGGGCCTTGCTGGAAGAGTCTTATTCAAAGAGAACTGTCAAGGGGGTCCCATAAATCACCCAACCGTGTAAGGGACGCAAACTCCGGGAACATAATACCGGTATGACGGAAACTAGGGTGGCAAGAGTGGAACAAAACACTAGGCAAAAGGCCGAGCCTTCCACCCTTTACCAAGTATATAGATGCATTAATTAAATAAGAGGTATTGTGATATCCCAAAAAGGAAACATGTTCCAACAAGGAACAACAAGTCCATGTTCCAACAAGGAACAAACTTCATCTTCACCTGCAACTAGCAACGCTATAAGAGGGGCTGAGCAAAGCAGTAACATAGCCAATCAACGGTTTGCTAGGACATGGATGGTTAGGGGCTGACATGGCAATATAGGAGGCATGATATAGCAAGTGGTAGGTATCGCAGCATAGGCATAGCCAAAAGAGCGAGCAATCTAGCAAGCAAAGATAGAAGTGATTTTGAGGGTATGGTCATCTTGCCTGCAAGGTTCTCAGAGTTGTCGAAAGCTTGGTCCTCGAAAGCGTTCTCAACAGGTTCCTCGTTCACGTACTCGTCTCCCGGCTCTACCCAAAGCAAGAAAACAAGCAAAGGGGACAAATATCAATCACGATGCAATGCACAAGCAACATGATGCAAAACATGGCATGATATGCGAGATGTGATATGCAATGCATATGCATGCTCCGGAAGGACAAAGATGAACAAGGCATAATCTTGGCAAACCAAGTATGCCACTGGATAGATGAGGTGATTTCGGTTGAAATCGATATAAAATACACCGGAATCGGATGCACGGTTTGCAAATGGCAAGCAATACAAGAATGGCACGAATCTGCCATAAACAGCATGATGCTGCTTAGCAAGCAACGAATAATTAAGCTACTGCACCCAAACATGGCAACAAAGCATATGACAGTAATCTACACAAGATGCACGATAAAAGATGAACAATGAGCTACGGCTAGTTCACATCATAACAGGTCCAAACAAGCATGGCAAAAGTGCACAAGATAACAGGTTCTCAGACTTGGTGAAATTAACAACATAGCAGAAAACTAACATCAGGATGACATGTTCAGAGCAACGAAACAACATGCTACAGATTCAGAACATAGCAAAGAAAGGGACGGCGTGAATCTACTCATAGCACTTGACAAAAGTCCCTTACTGACCATAAGACAAAAGGATCAGAAAATATGATTACACCCATGTCAAATAAGCAAGTTTCGTTACAGGTTTCAGACTTGGCAGAAAACTGGACATGACAAAAACAGATAACGACTAGGCATGTTCGTGAGCTCGATGCACTCACTACAGAGCATTGCATGATAAACTAATCATACATAAATCAAGAAGACATGTCATAGTAACTAGAAATGGCAAGAATAACATCATATCATGCAAGTATCAACTACACCAAGCTTGGCAAAATCGAATAACACGTAAACAATCTGCCAGCAACATTTTGTAGCAAAAATAGAGCTCGATTGTCTCAAGCTATGGCACTCCATAATTGTAAACAAAGGCACGGATGGATAGAGAAAATACTCAAGTTCAAAACTCCCTTACTGATCATGCTCGAATTATGCATAGATCTCTTAGAAACAACATGAATACATGGCATGAAAATAACAGCAGTCAGGGACTTGGTGAAATCACTAAGTCTCTGAAATCAGCAACATCAAGTGACCTAGTTTGCATGCTTGTGCTAGTCACCACATAGATCACAAAAATACATGGCAAAATACTCTGGATAGGTAACATGACATATTACAAAACTCATGTAGGACTCAACTTCATAGGAGGTACACATCAATCATGGCCAAAATGACAAAAGTGCATATTCAGATAAAATCCAGCAACTAAAAGCAACTAGCCCTCTACTAACAGCATTTCGGGCATCAAGTTGACTTCAAATGAAAATGATGCAATGGAACAAAATGATGTACTTTTCGAGGCGAACAATTTGACATAATATACGTGCGAAACGGAGCTACGGATGCAAAGTTATGGCATGACGAACATGTGAAGATAATATGACATTATGAGGACTTGTAAGAAAAACGGGATCGGGGGAAAGTCAACCGATGGCACGCGGATCGAGGCGGCGGCGGATCTGGCGCCGGCGGCTCGCCTAAGAAGAGGCCCGGGGCGACCGGGGCGCTCCGGTGGCCGGGATCTCGCGGATCCGGGGCCGGCGACGGTGGGGACGGCGGCGGAGGCGGCACAGGGCGGCGCGGAGGCGCGGCGCCGGCGAGGCGGCGCGGCGAGCGCGGAGGCAGCGAGCAGAGTCGGCGGCGGCGGCGTCCGGCGCGGGGCGGCGGCGTCCGGCGCGGGGCGGCGGGCGCGGGCGGGCCGGAGCGGGGCGAGGCGGGCGACGGCTCGGGCTCGGGGGGGCCCCGCCTGGGCCCCGTCGGGCCGGCGCGGCGCGGGCGGCGATGTGGGCGCGGCTTGCCCACGTGGCAGCGCGGCGTTGGTCGGGCGGCGCGGACGGACACGTCCGCCCGTCCGATTTTTTGTCCGGCGGCGGCGGGAGGAGAAATGGCTAGGGTTAGGGGTGGTTTTTGCCCGGATTTGAGGAGGGGGAGATGTTTTTATAGCTAGGAGGAGCTAGGAGGCTCCAAATGGAGAGCGGTTTTCGGCCACGCGATCGTGATCGAACGGCGGAGGACATGGGAGTGTCTTAGATGGGTTGTTGGGCTGTTTTGAAGGGGTGTTGGGCTGCAACACACACGAGGCCTTCACGGTTACCCGGTTAACCGTTGGAGTACCAAACGAACTCCGATTGACCCGAAACTTGACAGGCGGTCTTCCGGTGCTATACCGAGGCCACATGTCAAACCTCGGTCCATTCCGAGAATGTTTAATACCCGCTCACGAAGAAATGTAAAAGGGGACGCCGGGAGACATAGGAGCGCCGGATTGCAAAACGGACAACGGGAAAGATGCTCGGATTTATGAGACGAACACGTATGCGAATGCGATGCACATGATGACATGATATGAAGTGCATGACATGACCAAAATGCAAAACAAGGGGAAACCCAACACGGATGAAATATCATAACACATAGCCGGAAATGGCAAGAGTTGGATTACAAATATGGCAAGTTACATCTGGGGCGTTACAACACACCACCACTACGAGAGGATCTCGTCCCGAGATCTAGGACTGAAAGAACTCCGGATACTCAGAACGTATGCGGTCTTCACGCTCCCAGGAGGCTTCTCGGTCTGAATGATGTGACCATTTCACTTTAAGGAATTTGATTGACTTGTTGCGAGTCTTGCGCTCAGTTGTCTCAAGAATAGCAACTGGGTGCTCATGATAGGACAAATCTTCTTGAAGATCAATCTCTTCGAAGTTGATGGTGCGCTCAGGCGTCTTGAAGCACTTGCGAAGCTGTGACACGTGGAAGACATCGTGCACATTTGCAAAGTTGGAGGGAAGCTCAAGTTGATAGGCTAGATCGCCTCGTTTGCCGATGACCTTGAAGGGACCCACGTATCGCGGAGCAAGTTTCCCCTTGATACCGAAGCGACGAGTTCCTTTCATTGGCGAGACACAGAGGTAAGCATGGTCTCCGATCTCGAATGCCACATCACGATGTTTGCTGTCGTAATAGCTCTTCTGGCGCGACTGCGCGGCTTTGAGGTTCTCACGAATCACCTTGCACATAGCCTCAGCCTCTGAGATCAAATCATTGCCGAGCAATTGACGTTCACCGGTTTCAGACCAGTTGAGAGGAGTACGGCACTTCCTGCCATAGAGAATCTCGAATGGGGCTTTTCCCGAGCTGGCTTGAAAACTGTTGTTGTAAGAAAATTCAGCATAAGGAAGACAATCCTCCCACTTCATGCCGAAAGAGATAACACAGGCTCTGAGCATATCTTCAAGAATTTGGTTGACACGCTCGACTTGTCCACTAGTCTGAGGGTGGAACGCTGTGCTGAAGCGGATGCTGGTGCCCATGGCCTTCTGAAAAGAATCCCAAAACTTGGAGGTAAAGATGCTGCCACGGTCTGAAGAGATCAATTGCGGAATGCCGTGCAAAGAGACAATTCTGGAGGTGTAGAGCTCTGCCAGCTGCGCTGCTGTGATAGACTCTTTGATAGGAAGAAAATGAGCCACTTTGGTGAGCTTGTCGATGACGACGAAGATAGCATCATTTCCACGCTTGGACTTAGGAAAACCAGTCACGAAGTCCATTTCGATATGATCAAACTTCCATTCTGGAATAGCAAGAGGTTGGAGAAGTCCAGCTGGTCGTTGGTGTTCTGCTTTCACCCTTCTGCAGACATCACACTCATTCACGAATTGAGCGATCTCACGCTTCATTCGAGTCCACCAATACGACTGCTTGAGGTCATGGTACATCTTCGAACTTCTAGGATGAATTGACAGAAGAGAATTGTGCACTTCGTTCATAATGACTTTACGAAGATCACCCTTTGGAACCACGATCCGGTCCTCGAAGAAAAGGGTATCTCTGTCATCAACTCGATAGCACTTGTATTTGGAAATGCTCTTGTCAATACCACGTTTCACCTTCTTCACCATGGTATCCAACAATTGTGCCTCACGAATTTGATCTTCCAAGGTAGGAGAGACGATGAGGTTGGCAAGAAAACCTTGCGGGACAACTTGGAGATTCAACTTGCAGAAAGCTTCACAAAGATCCGGTTGAAATGGCTTGAGGATTAAGCTGTTGCAGTAAGCCTTTCTGCTCAAAGCGTCTGCAACCACATTAGCCTTGCCTGGAGTATATTCAATACTCGGATTATACTCTTGAATCATTTCGACCCATCGAGTTTGCCTGAGGTTGAGATGAGGCTGAGTGAAGATATACTTGAGACTCTTGTGATCTGTGAAGATGTCCACTTTCCTTCCCAACAGGAGATGTCTCCATGTTATTAGTGCGTGGACAACTGCCGCCAACTCAAGATCGTGAGTGGGGTAGTTCCTTTCATTGGGCTTCAACTGGCGAGAGGTATAGGCAACAACCTTCTTCTCTTGAATTATGACGGCACCTAGGCCCTGAAGAGAAGCATCACAGAATACTTCATAAGGCTTGGATTCATCAGGAGGAGTCAGAACTGGAGCAGTGACAAGTTTCTCTTTGAGAGTGTTGAAAGCAACGTCACACTCAGGAGACCAGACATATTTCACATGCTTCTGGAGGAGGTTGGAAAGAGGCTTTGCAATCTTTGAGAAATTCTCAACGAATCTTCGGCAATAGCTTGCAAGTCCCAGAAAACTGCGAAGCTGCTTGACATTCTGAGGGGGTTGCCAATTCAAAACTGCAGACACCCTCTCTGGATTAACAGCGATGCCCTTGGCAGAGATGATATGACCAAGAAAAAGAACTTCATCAAGCCAGAATTCACATTTGGAGAACTTCGCATATAATTTGAACTCTCTGAGCTTGTCGAGTGCCAATCGCAAATGTTTGGCATGATCCTCTTCATTCTTGGAGAAAACCAAAATATCATCGAGATAGACCAAGACAAATTCGTTGATGTAGGGGTTGAAGATGAAATTCATCAAGTGAGTGAAATACGGAGGAGCATTGACAAGGCCGAACGACATGACAGTATATTCATAAGAACCAAAGCTTGTTCTGAATGCTGTCTTGGGAATATCTTCTTCACGAATGCGAATCTGGTGATAACCCATACGAAGGTCAAGCTTGGAGAACACTTTAGCACCTTTGAGTTGCTCGAAAAGCTCATTGATGTTGGGTAGTGGGTACTTGTTCTTGATAGTCTTCTTGTTCAATGGACGGTAATCGACGCAAAGTCGGTCCGTGCCATCCTTCTTCTTGACAAAAAGAACACCACAACCCCACGGAGAAGAACTCGGTCTGATCAGACCCAGACGCTCTTGTTTATCGAGTTGTTTCTTTAATTCCTTGAGCTCATCTGGTCCAAGCTTGTAAGGACGCTTGCAGACGGGTTCTTTGCTAGGCTCGAGATCAATCACGAATTCAACTGGCCGGCGGGGAGGCATACCCGGAAGCTCTTCTGGAAAAACATCTTGGGACTCACAAACAACTGGAATCTGAGAGATAGCCTCCAATTCATCATTCTCATTGAGATAAAACAACCGAATGGTATCATCACGAGAAGCATAGATGATCACATCGTTCGAAGTGTGAGTCAATTTGATTTCCCTGGCAGCACACTCAAGCTGAGCCTTGTGCTTAGAAAGCCAGTCCATCCCGAGAATAAGATCAAAATCAGAATCACCAATCACCATTGGAGAAGACAGAAATTTATAGTCGCCCATCTTGATAGAGACATCAGGAACTATCGAGTTTGCTCTCATTAACTTTCCCGGAGAAATAACACCCAAAGGTTTATCCAGGTAAGTCCAAGAAAAATCATTCTTTGCAAAGAACGATCTTGACATGAAACAATGCGATGCACCAGTATCAAATAAGACTTTGGCAGGAATATCATTAACAGGAAGATTACCCATGATCACTTCAGAAGAATCCTCTGCTTGAGCTGCGTTCATCATGTTCACCTTGGCATACTTGGAATTATGCTTGACCACTGCATTGCTGGAAGATTTCATAGGAGGAAGAGGCAGAAGGCGCCTTTGATTGAAGCACTTGTTCGCATAGTGACCCTTCTGCTGACATTTGTTACAAGTCACCTCTGAGAGCGGACGATGGTAAGGAGCACTTGGCCTTGGAGCTTGATTCTGCGACTTGTTCTGATAGCCAGGGTTGGGTGGGTGGGAAGATCCACGATCACTTGAATTCTTCTGTTGATAAGGCTGACGGAACGGAGGAGGAGGAGGCAACCAGAACTTCTGTTGCTTAGCTGCCACAAGTGAAGAAGAAGAAGACTGGACTGCGTCTTTGACTCTCTTCTTAGATGCCTCACACTTGAGCTGAGCAGCTTCTTGTTTCAGTGCCATGTTGTAGAATTCATCATACTTTAATGGCTCGAAAAGCACGAGAGCAAGTTGCAGATCTTCTCTGAGACCACGCCTGAACTGGTAGATCATACTCGTCTCATCAGGAATGTCTTGCCTTGCAAAACGAGAGAGCTTCTGGAACTGAGTGTTGTATTGATAGACAGACATGTTGCCTTGCTTGAGATTGCGGAATTCCTCACGCTTACTCTCAACAACACTTTCTGGAATGTGGTGAGCTTTAAAGTCACGGCGGAAATCATCCCAGGTAATCACACGACCTCCTCTGGAATCTTTGTATTGCTGGAACCACTCAGCAGCTTGATCTTTGAGTTGAAAAGAGGCAAACTTGACAAAGTCCTCAGGTCTCACATTGCTGCACTCGAAATGCTTGCTGATGTCCACGAGACAATCATCGGCGTCTCTGGCCTCGACACAGTAGCTGAAGGTCTTTGGCTGATTAGCAAGGAACTGGTTCAGTGAAGTGAAATGCGGCTGATTGTTCCCTTGGCCTTGATTCTCTTGATTAGCTTGCCCTTGGTTGCGATCTTGCAAGAGCTGAATCAGAATCTGAGCATTTGCATTTGTGGCAGTCATTAGGGCCTGCCAAGCTTCCGGAGGCGGAGGTGGTGGCGGAGGGTTAGCCTGATTCCCTTCATTGCGTTCCGGATTCTGACGCGTTGGTGGAGCCATCCTGAAGAGGGTGACATCCATTAGCATGTTGACAGAGATATATTGAAGCTGAATCAAAGGAACAAAATTGCAACATATAGACTTCACCATTAACATTCGAACGAGAATGAACGAATGAATTCCAATGTAAAATATCACACTTCCATAAGCTGAGAAGCCACTTAGAACATGGTAAGGAATAAAATCAACAAGGTACGGATGTGAACAAATACTTGGTAAGGAGTACCCAATCACAAACCAAATATCTGCGGAAGAAATACTAGAGCTACAAGAATTCCCACTTATAAACTCCCGAAACTTTCTGGTTATGCAATCAGGTGTTGGGGATACAGGGGACACAAAATATATCACCCAAACTAACAATACCTAGATCCAGCTGTATCCATCCGTCAACACATAACCAAGAAATCCTCGGAAATCATCTACCTCAACCTTCGAAAACACATCCGTTATACAAGTCATGGCAATACTCCCGCACTCGCCTCAGTACTGGGCTATCAGGGTTATCTCACCAACAACTGTACAAAAGAGATTTTCGATGTCGGCGTACTAAACTCAGGTAAACCAAAACCTCAACGATAAGATTATGACGACAACACCTCGGAGCTCAACTCCCCGGGACACTGCCACAACACCTAAATGTCAGGAGGCAACCAAGACAATGTTGTCATCATAAAACCATCGGAACGATTGTAATATACCCGCGTGATCCTAAATTTTTTTAGTGAAATTTGAGAATAGAAGAGTCAAAACTCTACGTCAGGATGCCTTACCAGAAGGTCGAAGGGACTGGGAAGTAAAAAGAATTCCTAATCTCTCCGATATATAATTCCTAAATGACTCAAAACATTTTTCTAGACACAACTCGGCCACTAAAGACGATCAAACAGTGGGGGCTCCTAAGGTCGGGGAAAGGCTCTGATTACCAACTTGTAACACCCTCGATGCGGCTATATCTCCCACGTGTCGAGGCACGACTTAGAGGCATAACCGCATTGAAAGCAATGTCGCAATTGAGGTAATCTTCACACAATCCATGTAATAAATGAAGGAAATATGCCCTAGAGGCAATAATAAAGTTATTATTTATTTCCTTATATCATGATAAATGTTTATTATTCATGCTAGAATTGTATTAACTGGAAACATAATACATGTGTGAATACATAGACAAACAGAGTGTCACTAGTATGCCTCTACTTGACTAGCTCATTAATCAAAGATGGTTATGTTTCCTAGCCATGAACAAAGAGTTGTTATTTGATTAACGAGATCACATCATTAGTTGAATGATCTGATTGACATGACCCATTCCATTAGCATAGCACCCGATCGTTTAGTATGTTGCTATTGCTTTTATCCATGACTTATACATGTTCCTTTAACTATGAGATTATGCAACTCCCGTTTACCATAGGAACACTTTGTGTGCTACCAAACGTCACAACGTAACTGGGTGATTATAAAGGTGCTCTACAGGTGTCTCCGAAGGTACATGTTGGGTTGACATATTTCGAGATTAGGATTTGTCACTCCGATTGTCGGAGAGGTATCTCTGGGCCCTCTCGGTAATGCACATCACATAAGCCTTGCAAGCATTGCAACTAATGTGTTAGTTGTGAGATGATGTATTACGGAACGAGTAAAGAGACTTGCCGGTAACGAGATTGAACTAGGTATTGGATACCGACGAACGAATCTCGGGCAAGTAACATACCGATGACAAAGGGAACAAACGTATGTTGTTATGCGGTCTGACCGATAAAGATCTTCGTAGAATATGTAGGAGCCAATATGGGCATCCAGGTCCCGCTATTGGTTATTGACTGGAGACGTGTCTCGGTCATGTCTACATTGTTCTCGAACCCGTAGGGTCCGCACGCTTAAGGTTTCGATGACAGTTGTATTATGAGTTTATGAGTTTTGATGTACCGAAGGAGTTCGGAGTCCCGGATGAGATCGGGGACATGACGAGGAGTCTCGAAATGGTCGAGACGTAAAGATCGATATATTGGACGACTATATTCGGACATCGGAAGGGTTCTGAGTGATTCGGGTATTTTCGGGAGTACCGGGGAGTTACGGGATTACGGGAGAAGTAATGGGCCTTGATGGGCTTTAGTGGGAAGAGGAAAAGGCTGCTGCGCCCCCCCTCCCCTTTGGTCCGAATTGGACTAGGGAAAAGGGGGCCGGCCACCTTTCCTACTCCTCCTATTCCTTCTCCCTTCCTCCCCTTGTGGTGGACTCCTACTAGGACTTGGAGTCCTAGTAGGACTCCATATGCTGGCCGCACCTTTTGCCTTGGCCGGCCTCCTCCTCCTCCATCCTTTATATACAGAGGCAAGGGGCACCCCATAGACACACAAGTTGATCTACGGATCGTTCCTTAGCCGTGTGCGGTGCCCCCTTCCACCAAATTCCACCTCGGTCATATCGTTACAGTGCTTAGGCGAAGCTCTGCGCCGGTAACACATCAAGATCGTCACCACGCCGTCGTGCTGACGGAACTCTTCCCCGACGCTTTGCTGGATCGGAGCCCGGGGATCGTCATCGAGCTGAACGTGTGCAGAACTCGGAGGTGCCGTACGTTCGGTGCTTAGATCGGTTGGATCGTGAAGAAGTACGACTACATCAACCGCGTTGATATAACGCTTCCGCTTTCGGTCTACGAGGGTACGTAGACAAACACTCTCCCCTCTCGTTGCTGTGCATCACCATGATCTTGCGTGTGCGTAGGAATTTTTTTTTTTGAAATTACTACGTTCCCCAACAGTGGCATCCGAGCCCAGGTTTTTTATGGTTTGATGTTATTTGCACGAGTAGAACACAAGTGAGTTGTGGACGATACAAGTCATACTGCCTACCAGCATGTCATACTTTGGTTCAGCGGTATTGTTGGACGAGACGATCCGGACCAACCTTACGCGTACGCCCGGTTCCCTCGACGTGCTTTGCACATAGATGGCTTGCGGAAGACTGTCTCTCCAACTTTAGTTGAACCGAGTGTGGCTACGCCCGGTCCTTGAGAAGGTTAAAACGGAGTCTATTTGACAAACTATCGTTGTGGTCTTAATGCGTAGGTAAGATGAGTTCTTGCTTAAAGCCCGTAGCAGCCACGTAAAACTTGCAACAACAAAGTAGAGGACGTCTAACTTGTTTTTGCAGGGCATGTTGTGATGTGATATGGTCAAGACGTGATGCTAAATTTTATTGTATGAGATGATCATGTTTTGTAACCGAGTTATCGGCAACTGGCAGGAGCCATATGGTTGTCGCTTTATTGTATGCAATGCAATCGCGATGTAATGCTTTACTTTATTACTAAGCGGTAGTGATAGTCGTAGAAGCATAAGATTGGCGAGACGACAACGATGCTGTGATGAAGATCAAGGTGTCGCGCCGGTGACGATGGTGATCATGACGGTGCTTCGAAGATGGAGATCACAAGCACAAGATGATGATGGCCATATCATATCACTTATATTGATTGCATGTGATGTTTATCCTTTTATGCATCTTATCTTGCTTTGGTTGACGGTAGCATTATAAGATGATCTCTCACTAAATTATCAAGAAGTGTTCTCCCTGAGTATGCACCGTTGCGAAAGTTCTTCGTGCTGAGACACCACGTGATGATCGGGTGTGATAGGCTCTACGTTCAAATACAACGGGTGCAAAACAGTTGCACACGCGGAATACTCAGGTTTAACTTGACGAGCCTAGCATATACAGATATGGCCTCGGAACACAGAGACCGAAAGGTCGAGCGTGAATCATATAGTAGATATGATCAACATAAATGATGTTCACCATTGAAACTACTCCATCTCACGTGATGATCGGACATGGTTTAGTTGATTTGGATCACGTGATCACTTAGAGGATTAGAGAGATGTCTATCTAAGTGGGAGTTCTTAAGTAATATGATTAATTGAACTTAAATTTATCATGAACTTAGTCCTGGTAGTATTAGCATATCTATGTTGTAGATCAATAGCTCGCGTTGTTGCTTTCATATGTTTATTTTGATATGTTCCTAGAGAAAATTGTGTTGAAAAATGTTAGTAGCAATGATGCGGATTGGATCCGTGATCTGAGGTTGATCCTCATTGCTGCACAGAAGAATTATGTCCTTGATGCACCGCTAGGTGACGGACCTTTTGCAGGAGCAGATGCAGACGTTATGAACGTTTTGCTAGCTCAATATGATGACTACTTAATAGTTTAGTGCACCATGCTTAACGGCTTAAGAATCGGGACTTCAAAGATGTTTTTGAACGTCATGGACCATACAAGATGTTCCAGGAGTTGAAGTTAATATTTCAAGCAAATACCCGAGTTGAGAGATATGAAGTCTCCAACAAGTTCTATAGCTAAAAGATGGAGGAGAATCGCTCAACTAGTGAGCATGTGCTCAGATAGTCTGAGTACTACAATCGCTTGAATCAAGTGGGAGTTAATCTTCCAGATAAAATAGTGATTGACAGAATTCTCTAGCCACCATCACCAAGTTAGTAGAACTTCGTGATGAACTATAATATGCAAGGGATAACAGAAAATATTCCCAAGCTCTTCGCGATGCTAAAATCAGCGAAGGTAGAAATCAAAGAAAAACATCAAGTGTTGATGGTTGACAAGATCACTAGTTTCAAGAAAAGGGCAAAAGGAAAGAAGGGGAACTTCAAGAAGAACGGCAAGCAAGTTGCTGCTCAAGTGAAAAAGCCCAAGTCTAGTCCTAAGCCTAAGACTAAGTGCTTCTACTTCAAAGAGACTGGTCACTGGAAGCGGAACTACCCCAAGTGATTGGCGGATAAGAAGGATGGCAAAGTGAACATAAGTATATTTGATATACGTGTTATTGATGTGTACTTTACTAGTGTTCATAGCAACCCCTCAGTATTTGGTACTAGTTCAGTTGCTAAAATTTAGTAACTCGAAACGGGAGTTGCAGAATGAACAAAGACTAGTTAAAGGGCAAGGTGACGATGTGTGTTGGAAGTGGTTCCAAGATTGATATGATCATCATCACACACTACCTATACTTTCGGGATTAGTGTTAAAACTAAATAAGTGTTATTTGGTGTTTGCGTTGAGCATGAATATGATTTGATCATGTTAATTGCAATATAGTTATTCATTTAAAGTTAGAGAACAATTGTTGTTCTGTTTACATGAATAAAACCTTCTATGGTAATACACACCAATGAAAATAGTTCATTAGATCTCGATCGTAGTGATACACATATTCATAATATTGAAACCAAAAAGATGCGAAGTTAATAATGATAGTGCAACCTATTTGTGGCACTGCCGTTTAGGTCATATTGGTGTAAAGCGCATGAAGAAACTCCATGCTGATGGGATTTTGGAATCACTTGATTATGAATCACTTGATGCTTGCGAACCATGCCTCTTGGGCAAGATGACTAAAACGCCGTTCTCCGGAACAATGGAGCAAGTAACAGATTTGTTGGAAATCATACATACTGATGTATGTGGTCCGATGAATATTAAGGCTCGCGATAAGTATCATTATTTTCAGAACTTCACAGATGATTTAAGCAGATATGGGTATATCTACTTAATGAAACATAAGTCTGAAACGTTTGAAAAGTTCAAAGAATTTCAGAGTGAAGTGGATAACCATCGTAACAAGAAAATAAAAAGTTTCTACGATATGATCGCAGAGGTAAAATATTTGAGTTACGAGTTTTGGCCTTCAGTTAAAAACCGTGTGGAATAGTTTCACAAATTCATGCCACCTGGAACACCACAGCATAATGGTGTGTCCGAACGTCATAACCGTACTTTATTGGATATAGTACAATCTATGATGTTTCTTACCGATTTACCAATATCGTTTTGGGATCATGCATTAGAGACAACTGCATTCACGTTAAAAGGGGCACCATCTAAATCCATTGAGACGACACCGTATGAACTATGGTTTAGCAATAAACCTAAGCTGTCGTTTCTTAAAGTTTGGGGCTGCGATGCTTATGTGAAAAAGCTTCAACCTGATAAGCTCGAACCCAAATCGGAGAAATGTGTCTTCATAGGATATCCAAAGGAAACTGTTGGATACACCTTCTATCACAGATCCGAAGGCAAGACTTTTGTTGCTAAGTTCGGAAACTTTCTAGAGAAAGAGTTTCTTTCGAAAGAAGTGAGTGGGAGGCAAGTAGAACTTGATAAGGTAATTGTACCTTCTCCCTTATTGGAAAGTAGTTCATCACAGAAAACTGTTCCTGTGACTACTACACCAATTAGTGAGGAAGCTAATGATGATGATCATGTAACTTCAAGATCAAGTTACTACCGAATCTCGTAAGTAAACCAGAGTGAGATCCGCACCAGAGTGGTACGGTAATCCTGTTCTGGAAGTCATGTTACTAGACCATGACGAACTTGCGAACTATGAGGAAGCGATGATGAGCCCAGATTCCGCAAAATGGTTAGAGGCCATGAAATCTGAGATATGATCCATGTATGAGAACAAAGTATGGACTTTGATGGATTTGCCCAATGATCGGCAAGCCAAAGAAAATAAATGGATCTTGAAGAGGAAGACGGACACTGATAGTAGTGTTACTATCTACAAAGCTAGAATTGTCGCAAAAGGTTTTCGACAAGTTCAAGGTGTTGACTACGATGAGAGTTTCTCACTCGTATCTATGCTTAAGTCTGTCCGAATCATGTTAGCAATTGCCGCATTTTATGAAATCCGGCAAATGAATAAACAAAACTACATTCCTTGATGGATTTATTAAATAAGAGTTGTATACGATGCAACTAGAAGGTTTTGTCGATCCTGAAGGTGTTAACAAAATATGCAAGCTCCAGCGATCCATCTATGGACTGGTGCAAGCATCTCGGAGTTGGAATATACGCTTTGATAAGTTGATCAAAGCATATAGTTTTATACAGACTTGCGGTGAAGCCTGTATTTACAAGAAAGTGAGTGGGAGCACTACAGTATTTCTGATAAGTATATGTAAATGACATATTATTAATCGGAGATAATGTAGAATTATTCTGTAAAGCATAAAGGAGTATTTGAAAGGAGTTTTTCGAAGAAGGACCTCGGTAAAGCTGCTTACATATTGAGCATCAAGATCTATAGAGATAGATCAAGACGCTTGATAAGTTTTTCAATAAGTACATACCTTGAAAAGATTTTGAAGTAGTTCAAAATGGAACAGTCAAAGAAAGAGTTCTTGCCTGTATTACAAGGTGTGAAATTGAGTAAGACTCAAAGCCCGACCACGGCAGAAGATAGAAAGAGAATGAAAGTCATTCCCTATGCCTCAGCCATAGGTTCTATAAAGTATGCCATGCTGTATACCAGACCTATTGTACACCCTACCCTGAGATTGGCACGGGAGTACAATAGTGATCTAGGAGTAGATCACTTGACGGCGGTCAAAATTATCCTTAGTGGAATAAGGATATGTTTCTCGATTATGGAGGTGACAAAAAGGTTCGTCGTAAGAGGTTACGTCGATGCAAGTTTTGACACTAATCTGGATGACTCTAAGTCTCAATCTAGATACATATTGAAAGTGGGAGCAATTAGCTAAAGTAGCTCCGTGCAGAGCATTGTAGACATAGAAAATTGCAAAATACATAACAGAACTGAATGTGGCAGACCCGTTGACTAAACTTCTCTCACAAGCAAAAGTCACACTATAGTACTCTTTGGGTGTTAATCACATAGCAATGTGAACTAGATTACTGAATCTAGTAAACCCTTTGGGTGTTGGTCACATATCGATGTGAACTATTGCTGATAAATCACATGGCGATGTGAACTAGATTATTGACTCTAGTGCAAGTGGGAGACTGAAGGAAATATGCCCTAGAGGCAATAATAAAGTTATTATTTATTTCCTTATATCATGATAAATGTTTATTATTCATGCTAGAATTGTATTAACTGGAAACATAATACATGTGTGAATACATAGACAAACAGAGTGTCACTAGTATGCCTCTACTTGACTAGCTCATTAATCAAAGATGGTTATGTTTCCTAGCCATGAACAAAGAGTTGTTATTTGATTAACGAGATCACATCATTAGTTGAATGATCTGATTGACATGACCCATTCCATTAGCATAGCACCCGATCGTTTAGTATGTTGCTATTGCTTTTATCCATGACTTATACATGTTCCTTTAACTATGAGATTATGCAACTCCCGTTTACCATAGGAACACTTTGTGTGCTACCAAACGTCACAACGTAACTGGGTGATTATAAAGGTGCTCTACAGGTGTCTCCGAAGGTACATGTTGGGTTGACATATTTCGAGATTAGGATTTGTCACTCCGATTGTCGGAGAGGTATCTCTGGGCCCTCTCGGTAATGCACATCACATAAGCCTTGCAAGCATTGCAACTAATGTGTTAGTTGTGAGATGATGTATTACGGAACGAGTAAAGAGACTTGCCGGTAACGAGATTGAACTAGGTATTGGATACCGACGAACGAATCTCGGGCAAGTAACATACCGATGACAAAGGGAACAAACGTATGTTGTTATGCGGTCTGACCGATAAAGATCTTCGTAGAATATGTAGGAGCCAATATGGGCATCCAGGTCCCGCTATTGGTTATTGACTGGAGACGTGTCTCGGTCATGTCTACATTGTTCTCGAACCCGTAGGGTCCGCACGCTTAAGGTTTCGATGACAGTTGTATTATGAGTTTATGAGTTTTGATGTACCGAAGGAGTTCGGAGTCCCGGATGAGATCGGGGACATGACGAGGAGTCTCGAAATGGTCGAGACGTAAAGATCGATATATTGGACGACTATATTCGGACATCGGAAGGGTTCTGAGTGATTCGGGTATTTTCGGGAGTACCGGGGAGTTACGGGATTACGGGAGAAGTAATGGGCCTTGATGGGCTTTAGTGGGAAGAGGAAAAGGCTGCTGCGCCCCCCCTCCCCTTTGGTCCGAATTGGACTAGGGAAAAGGGGGCCGGCCACCTTTCCTACTCCTCCTATTCCTTCTCCCTTCCTCCCCTTGTGGTGGACTCCTACTAGGACTTGGAGTCCTAGTAGGACTCCATATGCTGGCCGCACCTTTTGCCTTGGCCGGCCTCCTCCTCCTCCATCCTTTATATACAGAGGCAAGGGGCACCCCATAGACACACAAGTTGATCTACGGATCGTTCCTTAGCCGTGTGCGGTGCCCCCTTCCACCAAATTCCACCTCGGTCATATCGTTACAGTGCTTAGGCGAAGCTCTGCGCCGGTAACACATCAAGATCGTCACCACGCCGTCGTGCTGACGGAACTCTTCCCCGACGCTTTGCTGGATCGGAGCCCGGGGATCGTCATCGAGCTGAACGTGTGCAGAACTCGGAGGTGCCGTACGTTCGGTGCTTAGATCGGTTGGATCGTGAAGAAGTACGACTACATCAACCGCGTTGATATAACGCTTCCGCTTTCGGTCTACGAGGGTACGTAGACAAACACTCTCCCCTCTCGTTGCTGTGCATCACCATGATCTTGCGTGTGCGTAGGAATTTTTTTTTTGAAATTACTACGTTCCCCAACAATAAATAAAGGGGAAAGATACATAGTTGGCTTACAATCGCCACTTCACACAAGTACATAAATAACATCCATCATACAGATTACACTCAAGGTCCGGCTACGGTACCAAAATGAAAGAAGACTACCCCAAATGCTAACAGATCCCCGGATCACCCCAACTGGGCTCCACTACTGATCATCCGGAAAGGAAACATAGTAACGGCCACGTTCCTCATCGAACTCCCAAGTGAGCTCGGTCGCACCATCTGCACTGACATCGTTGGTACCTGCATCTGTTGTGATAAAATCTGTGAGTCACAGGGGACTCAGCAATCTCACACCCGCGAGATCAAGACTATTTAAGCTTATAGGTAGGAAAGGGGTATGTGAGGTGGAACTGCAGCAAGCGACTAGCATATGGTGACTACAACGCAAAGGAGGGCGAGAAGAGAAGGCAAAGCACGGTCGAGAAACTAGAAGTGATCAAGAAGTGATCCTGAAACAACCTACATCAGGCATAACTCCAACAACCGTGTTCACTTCCCGGACCCCGCCGAGAAGAGACCATCACGGTTACACACGCGGTTGATGTGTTTTAGTTAAGGTCAACTTCGGGTTTTCTACAACCGGACATCAACAAATTCCCATCTGCCTCATAACCGCGGGCACGGCTTTCAAAAGATAATACCCTGCAGGGGTGTCCCAACTTAGCCCATGATAAGCTCTCACGGTCAACGAAGGATATTCCTTCTACCGGGAAGACCCGATCAATCTCGGAATCCCGGACTACAAGACATTTCGACAGCAACAAAACAAGTCCAGCAAAGCCGCCCGATTGTGCCGACAAATCCTGATAGGAGCTGCACATATCTCGGTCTCAGGGCACATCCGGATGAGCAATCCGTACAGCTAAAACCAGTCCTCGAGTTGCCCCGAGGTGGCGCTGCAAAGGGCTCTAGTTTGGACCAGCAATCGAAGGAGAACTGGCCCGGGGGGGGGGGGGTTAAAATAAGATGACCCTTGAGTCTGCAGAACCCAAGGGAAAAAGGCTAGGTGGCGAATGGTAAAACCAATGTTGGGCCTTGCTGGAAGAGTCTTATTCAAAGCGAATTGTCAAGGGGGTCCCATAAATCACCCAACCGTGTAAGGGACGCAAACTCCGGGAACATAATGTAAGGGATGCTTAGTAGTGTCAGGATGGGACTTGTAACACCCCGGACACACCCGCCGGTGGTCGTTACTCCTGGCGGGATCTAGACTGGCCCCACAGATCAATACTAGTCTTTTCTGCACACTTTGTCCTCACTCGTGCGCACCCGGGAGCAACTTCCCGGTCGGTCACCCATCCTGACACTACTCCAAGCTGAGCACGCTTAACTTTGGAGTTCTGTCCGAATGGGCTCCCGGAAAAGAAGGAATTCCTTATTGATATGAGTACTCTATCATCCCTAATAAGCCAGGCTATCACATACACCCCCACTCAGAGGAACCGACGTCCTCGTCGGGCCACAGGAACGTTCCCTCTTGGCACAAACATCTGTGCTTCCAGTCCGGTACATGTGCCATGCCGGGTGCCACGACGGGTCACAAACGTCTTGAACAACATGACCAAGCACCTGTCCGCAACCATCCGTGTAACCGCGAGGGTCGGCTCTGATACCAACTTGTAACGCCCCGGACACACCCGCCGGTGGTCGTTACTCCTGGCGGGATCTAGACTGGCCCCACAGATCAATACTTGTCTTTTCTGCACACTTTGTCCTCACTCGTGCGCACCCGGGAGCAACTTCCCGGTCGGTCACCCATCCTGACACTACTCCAAGCTGAGCACGCTTAACTTTGGAGTTCTGTCTGAATGGGCTCCCGGAAAAGAAGGAATTCCTTATTGATATGAGTAGTCTATCATCCCTAATAAGCCAGGCTATCACATAACGCCCTCGATGCGGCTATATCTCCCACGTGTCGAGGCACGACTTAGAGGCATAACCGCATTGAAAGCAATGTCGCAAGTGAGGTAATCTTCACACAATCCATGTAATAAATAAAGGGGAAAGATACATAGTTGGCATACAATCGCCACTTCACACAAGTACAGAAATAACATCCATCATACAGATTACACTCAAGGTCCGACTATGGTACCAAAATGAAAGAAGACTACCCCAAATGCTAAACAGATCCCCGGATCGCCCCAACTGGGCTCCACTACTGATCATCTTGAAAATAAACATAGTAACGGCCACGTTCCTCGTCGAACTCCCAAGTGAGCTCGGACGCGTCATCTGCACTGGCATCGTTGGAACCTGCAACTGTTGTGATAATATCTGTGAGTCACGGGGACTCAGCAATCTCACACCCGCGAGATCAAGACTATTTAAGCTTATAGGTAGGAAAGGACAGTGAGGTGGAGCTGCAGCAAGCGACTAGCATAAATGGTGGCTACAGCGCAAAAGAGAGCGAGAAGAGAAGGCAAATCACGGTCGTGAAGCTAGAAGTGATCAAGAAGTGATCCTGAAACGACCTACGTCAGACATTACTCTAACACCGTGTTCACTTCCCGGACCCCGCCGAGAAGAGACCATCACGGTTACTCACGCAGTTGATGTGTTTTAGCTAAGGTCAACTTCGGGTTTTCTACAACCGGACTTCAACAAATTCCCATCTGCCTCATAACCGCGGGCACGGCTTTCGAAAGATAATACCCTGCAGGGGTGTCCCAACTTTGCCCATGATAAGCTCTCACGGTCAACGAAGGATATTCCTTCTACCGGGAAGACCCGATCAATCTCGGAATCCCGGACTACAAGACATTTCGACAGCAACAAAACAAGTCCAGCAAAGCCGCCCGATTGTGCCGACAAATCCTGATAGGAGCTGCACATATCTCGGTCTCAGGGCACATCCGGATGAGCAGTCCGTACAACTAAAACCAGCCCTCGAGTTGCCCCGAGGTGGCGCTGCAAAGGGCTCTAGTTTGGACCAGCAATCGAAGGAGAACTGGCCCGGGGGGGTTAAAATAAGATGACCCTTGAGTCTGCAGAACCCAAGGGAAAAAGGCTAGGTGGCGAATGGTAAAACCAATGTTGGGCCTTGCTGGAAGAGTCTTATTCAAAGTGAACTGTCAAGGGGGTCCCATAAATCACCCAACCGTGTAAGGGACGCAAACTCCGGGAACATAATACCGGTATGACGGAAACTAGGGTGGCAAGAGTGGAACAAAACACCAGGAAAAAGGTCGAGCCTTCCACCCTTTACCAAGTATATAGATGCATTAATTAAATAAGAGGTATTGTGATATCCCACCAGGTAAACATGTTCCAACAAGGAACAACAAGTCCATGTTCCAACAAGGAACAAACTTCATCTTCACCTACAACTAGCAACGCTATAAGAGGGGCTGAGCAAAGCGGTAACATAGCCAAACAACGGTTTGCTAGGACATGGATGGTTAGGGGCTGACATGGCAATATAGGAGGCATGATATAGCAAGTGGTAGGTATCGCAGCATAGGCATAGCAAAAGAGCGAGCATCTAGCAAGCAAAGATAGAAGTGATTTCGAGGGTATGGTCATCTTGCCTGCAAGAGTTTCAGAGTTGTCGAAAGCTTGGTCCTCGTAAGCGTTCTCAACGGAATCCTCGTTCACGCACTCGTCTCCCGGCTCTACCCAAGACAAGAGAACAATAAGGAACCAATATCAACCACGATGCAATGCGCAAGCAATATGATGCAAAACATGTCATGATATGCGAGTGGTGATATGCAATGCGTATGCATGCTACGGAAGGACATAGATGAACAAGGCATAGTCTTGGCAAACCAAGCATGCCACTGGATAGATGAGGTGATTTTGGTTGAAATCGATATAAAATACACCGGAATCGGATGCACGGTTTGCAAATGGCAAGCAATACAAGAATGGCACGAATCTGCCTTAAACTGCATGATGCTGCTTAGCAAGCAACGAATAATTAAGCTACTGCACCCAAACATGGCAACAAAGCACATGTCAGTAATCTAGACAAGATGCACGACAAAATATGAACACTGAGCTACGGATAATTCACTTCATAACAGGTCCAAACAATCATGGCAAAAGTGCAAACGATAACAAGTTCTCAGACTTGGTGAAATAATCAACATAGCAGAAACTAACATCAGGATGACATGTTCAGAGCAATGAAACAATATGCTACATGTTCAGAATATAGCACTTGACAAAAGTCTCTTACTGACCATAAGCCAAAAAGGGTCAGAAAATATGATTACAGCCATGTCAATTAAGCAAGTTTCGCTACAGGTTTCAGACTTAGTAGAAAACTGGACATCGCAGAAACTAATAACGAGTAGGCATGTTCGTGAGCTCGATGCACCCACTACAGAGCATTGCATGATAAACTAAGTATACATACATCAAGAATATATGGCATAGTAACTATACATGGCAAGAATAACATCATATCGTGCAAGGATCAACTACACCAAGCTTGGCGAAATCGAATAACATGTAAACAATCTGCCAGCAACATTTTGAAGCAAAAGTTGAGCTCGACTGACTCAAGCTGTGGCACTCCATAATTGCAAACAAAGGAATGGATGGATAGAGAAAATACTCAAGTTCAAAACTCCCTTACTGATCATGCTCAAATTATGCATAGATCTCCCAGAAACAACATGAATACATGACATGAAAATAACAATAGTCAGGGACTTAGTGAAATCACTAAGTCTCTGAAATCAGCAACATCAAAATACCTAGTTTGCATGCTTGTGCTAGTCACCACATAGATCACAAAAATACATGGCAAAATTCCCTGGATAGCAGGCATGGCATATCTCAAAACTCATGTAGGACACAACTTCATAGGAGGTACACATCAATCATGGCAAAAATGACAAAAGTGCATGTTCAGATAAGATCCAGCCACTAACATCAACTAGCCCTCTTCTGACAGCATTTAGGGCATTAAGATGACATCAAATGAAAATGATGCAATGGAACAAAGTGATGTACTCTTCGAGACAAACCATTTCACATATTATACACGCGGAACGGAACCATGGATGCGGAGTTATGGCATGTCGAACATTGCAAGATGATACAAAATACTTAGGACTTAGAGGAAACGAGGGGAAAACGAGGTCAACCCTGCCGGCGCGGAAACCGAGGCACGCCGGCGCGGCTCGCCGGAGTGCGACGGGGAGGCGGCGGCGGAGGCGGACCCGGCCGGATCCGGGCGGCGCAGGCCCGGATCTGGCCGCGGGTGGCGCGGGACGGCGAGGGGAGGCGCGGAGGCGGCGGCGGCTCGCCGCGCGGCCGCGGGCGACGGCATGGAGGACGGCGCGGCGGCGGGGTTCGGCGACGGCGGCGGAGCGCGGCGGCGAAGGCGGCGGGAAGGCGCGGGCTGCCGCGGGAGGCGCGGGGCGGCGACGGCGCGCCTGCGGGCCGCGGGGGCCCGGCTCGGGCCGAGCGGGCCGGGCGCGGGAGGCGGCGCGGGGACGGCGACGGGCCACGTGGCAGCACGCCACTGGCCGCGGGTGGCGGCGGAGAAGCGTCCGGCGGCGGCGGACACGTCCGCCCGCGTGGAGAGACGAAATTAGGGTTTCGGGGTGGATTTGCCCGTGATGGAGGAGGGGGAGACGTTTTTATAGCTAGGAGGCGCTAGGAGGCTCCAAATGGAGAGCGGTTTTCGGCCACGCGATCGTGATCGAACGGCGGAGGACATGGGAGTGTCTTAGATGGGTTGTTAGGCTGTTTTGAAGGGGTGTTGGGCTGCAATACACACGAGGCCTTCACGGTTACCCGGCTAACCGTTGGAGTACCAAACGAACTCCGATTGACCCGAAACTTGACAGGCGGTCTACCGGTGCTATACCGAGGCCACATGTCAAGCCTCGGTCCATTCCGAGAATGTTTATTACCCGCTCACGAAGAAATGTAAAAAGGGGACGCCGGGAGACATAGGAGCGACGGATTGCAAAACGGACAACGGGAAAGATGCTCGGATTTATGAGACGAACACGTATGCGAATGCGATGCACATGATGACATGATATGAAATGCATGACATGACCAAAATGCAAAACGAGGGGAAACCCAACACGGATGAAATATCATAACACATAGTCGTAAATGGCAAGAGTTGGATTACAAATATGGCAAGTTACATCTGGGGCGTTACAACACACCACCACTACGAGAGGATCTCGTCACGAGATCTAGGACTGAAAGAACTCCGGATACTCGGAACGTATGTGGTCTTCACGCTCCCAGGTGGCTTCTCGGTCTGAATGATGTGACCATTTCACTTTGAGGAATTTGATTGACTTGTTGCGAGTCTTGCGCTCAGTTGTTTCAAGAATTGCAACTGGATGCTCATGATAGGACAAATCTTCTTGAAGATCAATCTCTTCGAAGTTGATGGTGCGCTCCGGCGTCTTGAAGCACTTGCGAAGCTGTGACACGTGGAAGACATCGTGCACATTTGCAAAGTTGGAGGGAAGCTCAAGTTGATAGGCGAGATCGCCTCGTTTGCCGATGATCTTGAAAGGACCCACGTATCTAGGGGCAAGTTTCCCCTTGATACCGAAGCGACGAGTTCCTTTCATTGGAGAGACGCGGAGGTAAACATGGTCTCCGATCTCGAATGCCACATCACGATGTTTGCTGTCGTAATAGCTCTTCTGGCGCGACTGCGTGGCTTTGAGGTTCTCACGAATCACCTTGCACATAGCCTCAGCCTCTGAGATCAAATCATTGCCGAGCAATTGACGTTCACCGGTTTCAGACCAGTTGAGAGGAGTACGGCACTTCCTGCCATAGAGAATCTCGAATGGGGCTTTGCCCGAGCTGGCTTGAAAACTGTTGTTGTAAGAGAATTCAGCATAAGGAAGACAATCCTCCCACTTCATGCCGAAAGAGATAACACAGGCTCTGAGCATATCTTCAAGAATTTGGTTGACACGCTCGACTTGTCCACTAGTCTGAGGGTGGAACGCTGTGCTGAAGCGGATGTTGGTGCCCATGGCCTTCTGAAAAGAATCCCAAAACTTGGAGGTAAAGATGCTGCCACGGTCTGAAGAGATCAATTGCGGAATGCCGTGCAAAGAGACAATTCTGGAGGTGTAGAGCTCTGCCAGTTGCGCTGCTGTGATAGACTCTTTGATAGAAATAAAATGAGCCACTTTGGTGAGCTTGTCGATGACGACGAAGATAGCATCATTTCCACGCTTGGACTTAGGAAAACCATTCACGAAGTCCATTTTGATATGATCAAACTTCCATTCTGGAATAGCAAGAGGTTGGAGAAGACCAGCTGGTCGTTGGTGTTCTGCTTTCACCCTTCTGCAGACATCACACTCATTCATGAATTGAGCGATCTCACGCTTCATTCGAGTCCACCAATACAACTGCTTGAGGTCATGGAACATCTTCGAACTTCCAGGATGAATTGACAGAAGAGAATTGTGCGCTTCATTCATAATGACTTTACGAAGATCACCCTTTGGAACCACGATCCGGTCCTCGAAGAAAAGAGTATCTCTGTCATCAACTCGATAGCACTTGTATTTGGAAATGCTCTTGTCAATACCACGTTTCACCTTCTTCACCATGGTATCCAACAATTGTGCCTCACGAATTTGATCTTCCAAGGTAGGAGAGACGATGAGGTTGGCAAGAAAACCTTGCGGGACAACTTGGAGATTCAACTTGCGGAAAGCTTCACAAACATCCGGTTGAAATGGCTTGAGGATTAAGCTGTTGCAGTAAGCCTTTCTGCTCAAAGCGTCTGCAATCACATTAGCCTTGCCTGGAGTATATTCAATACTCGGATTATACTCTTGAATCATTTCGACCCATCGAGTTTGTCTGAGGTTGAGATGGGGCTGAGTGAAGATATACTTGAGACTCTTGTGATCGGTGAAGATGTCAACTTTCCTTCCCAACAGGAGATGTCTCCATGTTATTAGTGCGTGGACAACTGCCGCCAACTCAAGATCGTGAGTGGGGTAGTTCCTTTCATTGGGCTTCAACTGGCGAGAGGTATAGGCAAGAACCTTCTTCTCTTGCATTAAGACGGCACCTAGGCCCTGAAGAGAAGCATCACAGAATACTTCATAAGGCTTGGATTCATCAGGAGGAGTCAGAACTGGAGCAGTGACAAGTTTCTCTTTGAGAGTGTTGAAAGCAACGTCACACTCAGGAGACCAGACATATTTCACATGCTTCTGGAGGAGGTTGGAAAGAGGCTTGGCAATCTTGGAGAAATTCTCAACGAATCTTCTGCAATAGCTTGCAAGTCCAAGAAAACTGTGAAGCTGCTTGACATTCTGAGGAGGATTCCAATTCAAAACTGCAGACACCCTCTCTGGATTAACAGCGATGCCCTTGGCGGAGATGATATGACCAAGATAAAGAACTTCATCAAGCCAAAATTCACATTTGGAGAACTTCGCATATAACTGATACTCTCTGAGCTTGTCGAGTACCAATCGCAAATGTTCGGCATGATCCTCCTTATTCTTGGAGAAGACCAAAATATCATCGAGATAGACCAAGACAAATTCGTTGATGTAGGGGTTGAAGATGAAATTCATCAAGCGAGTGAAATATGGAGGAGCATTGACGAGGCCGAAAGACATGACAGTATATTCAAAAGAACCAAAGCTTGTTCTGAATGCTGTCTTGGGAATATCTTCTTCACGAATGCGAATCTGATGATAACCCATACGAAGGTCAAGCTTGGAGAACACCTTAGCACCTTTAAGTTGCTCAAATAGCTCATTGATGTTGGGAAGTGGGTACTTGTTTTTGATAGTCTTCTTGTTCAATGGACGGTAATCGACGCAAAGTCGGTATGTGCCATCCTTCTTCTTGACAAAAAGAACACCACAACCCCAAGGAGAAGAACTCGGTCTGATCAGACCTAGACGTTCTTGTTTATCGAGTTGAATTTTTAATTCCTTCAACTCATCTGGTCCAAGCTTGTAAGGACGCTTGCAAACGGGTTCTGTGCCAGGCTCGAGATCAATCACGAATTCAACTGGCTGGCGGGGAGGCATACCCGGAAGCTCTTCTGGAAAAACATCTTGGTACTCACAAACAACTGGAATCTGAGAGATAGCCTCCAATTCATCATTCTCATTGAGAGAAAACAACCGAATGGTATCATCACGAGAAGCATAGATGATCACATCGTTCGAAGAGTGAGTCAATTTGATTTCCCTGGCAGCACACTCAAGCTGAGCCTTGTGCTTAGAAAGCCAGTCCATCCCGAGAATAAGATCAATATCAGAATCACCAAGCACCATTGGAGAAGACAAAAATTTATAGTCGCCCATCTTGATGGAAACATCCGGAACCGAAACTCGAGAAGTCAATTGCTTACCCGGGGACACAATAGACAAAGGTCTCGGCAAAACTTGAGTAACGAAATCATGCTTAGATGCAAAAGGTCTTGAGATGAAACAATGTGATGCACCAGTATCAAACAAGACTTTGGCAGGAATATCATTAACAGGAAGATTACCCATGATCACTTCAAAAGAATCCTCTGCTTGAGCCGCGTTCATCATGTTCACCTTGGCATACTTGGAATTATGCTTGACCACTGCATTGCTGGAAGATTTCACAGGAGGAGGAGGCGGAAGGCGCCTTTGATTGAAGCACTGGTTCGCATAGTGACCCTTCTGCTGACATTTGTTACAAGTCACCTCTGAGAGTGGACGATGATAAGGAGCACTTGGCCTTGGAGCTTGATTTTGAGACTTGTTCTGATAGACAGGGTTGGGTGGGTGGGAAGATCCACGATCACTTGAGTTCTTCTGCTGATAAGGCTGACGGAACGGAGGAGGAGGAGGCAACCAGAACTTCTGTTGCTTAGCTGCCACAAGTGAAGAAGAAGAAGACTGGACTGCGTCTCTGACTCTCTTCTTAGATGCCTCACACTTGAGCTGAGCAGCTTCTTGTTTTAGTGCCATGTTGTAGAATTCATCATACTTTAATGGCTCGAAAAGCACGAGAGCAAGTTGCAGATCTTCTCTGAGACCACGCCTGAACTGGTAGATCATACTCTTCTCATCAGGGATGTCTTGCCTTGCAAAACGAGAGAGTTTCTGGAACTGAGTGTTGTATTGATAGACAGACATGTTGCCTTGCTTGAGATTGCGGAATTCCTCACGCTTAAGCTCAACAACACTTTCTGGAATGTGGTGTGCTTTGAAGTCACGACGGAAATCATCCCAAGTGATCACACGACCTCCTCTGGAATCTTTGTATTGCTGGAACCACTCAGCAGCTTGATCTTTGAGTTGAAAAGAGGCAAACTTGACAAAGTCCTCAGGTCTCACATTGCTGCACTCGAAATGCTTGCTGATGTCCACGAGCCAATCATCGGCGTCTGTGGCCTCAACACAGTAGCTGAAGGTCTTTGGCTGATTAGCAAGGAACTGGTTCAGTGAAGCGAAATGCGGCTGATTATTCCCTTGGCCTTGATTCTCTTGATTAGCTTGCCCTTGGTTGCGATCTTGCAAGAGGTGAATCAGAATCTGAGCATTGGCATTTGTGGCAGTCATCAGGGCCTGCCAAGCTTCCGGAGGCGGAGGTGGTGGCGGAGGGTTAGCCTGATTCCCTTCATTGCGTTCCGGATTCTGACGCGTTGGTGGAGCCATCCTGAAGAGGGTGACATCCATTAGCATCTTGACAGAGATATATTGAAGCTGAATCAAAGGAACGACATTGCAACATATAGTCTTCACAATTAACATTCGAACGAGAATGAACGAATGAATTCCAATGTAAAATATCACACTTCCATAAGCTGAGAAGCCACTTAGAACATGGTAAGGAATAAAATCAACAAGGTACGGATGTGAACAAATACTTGGTAAGGATTACCCAATCACAAACCAAATATCTGCGGAAGAAAAACTAGAGCTACGAGAATTCCCACTTATAAACTCCCGAAACTTTCTGGTTATGCAATCAGGTGTTGGGGATACAGGGGACACAAAATATATCACCCAAACTAACAATACCTAGATCCAGCTGTATCCATCCTTCAACACATAACCAAGAAATCCTCGGAAATCATCTACCTGAACCTTCGAAAACACATCCGTTATACGAGTCATGGCAATACTCCCGCACTCGCCTCAGTACTGGGCTATCAGGGTTATCTCACCAACAACTGTACAAAAGAGATTTTCGATGTCGGCATACTAAACTCAGGTAAACCAAAACCGCAACGATAAGATTATGATGACAACACCTCGGAGCTCAACTCCCCGGGACACTGCCACAACCCCTAAATGTCAGGAGGCAACCAAGACAATGTTGTCATCATAAAACCATCGGAACGATTGTAATATACCCGCGTGATCCTAAATTTTTTTTTTAGTGAAATTTGAGAAGAGAAGAGTCAAAACTCTACGTCAGGAAGCCTTACCAGAAGGTCGAAGGGACTAGGGAGTAAAAAGAATTCCTAAACTCTCCGATATATAATTCCTAAATGACTCAAAACATTTTTCTAGACACAACTCGGCCACTAAAGACGATCAAACAGTGGGGGCTCCTATGGTGGGGGAAAGGCTCTGATACCAACTTGTAACGCCCTCGATGCGGCTATATCTCCCACGTGTCGAGGCACGACTTAGAGGCATAACCGCATTGAAAGCAATGTCGCAAGTGAGGTAATCTTCACACAATCCATGTAATAAATAAAGGGGAAAGATACATAGTTGGCTTACAATCGCCACTTCACACAAGTACATAAATAACATCCATCATATAGATTACACTCAAGGTCCGACTACGGTACCAAAATGAAAGAAGACTACCCCAAATGCTAAACAGATCCCCGGATCGCCCCAACTGGGCTCCACTACTGATCATCTGGAAAAGAAACATAGTAACGGCCACGTTCCTCGTCGAACTCCCAAGTGAGCTCGGACGCGTCATCTGCACTGGCATCGTTGGAACCTGCAACTGTTGTGATAATATCTGTGAGTCAGGAAACCCAACACGGATGAAATATCATAACACATAGCCGGAAATGGCAAGAGTTGGATTACAAATATGGCAAGTTACATCTGGGGTGTTACATCAAAATTTAACCGGGGGAACCCCGTTAAACATTTTTAAAATCCCCAAAAACCTAACAGAAAAAAAGTTACGGGGCTTTTAAGATCTGGAGAGGCAAAAAAATTCAAACTTACTAATGGCGCACCTACCCATGGTGCGCCATTACTATCTTCCCGCCTTCAAAATTCAACTCCTGGATATTAGACAAATTCGCAGTACAGGAAAAAAACTACACTGGGCCGAATCCGGCTAGCCCAACAGTGCACAGGGGGGCGCTGGATCTGGTGCTCACCCTGGGCTTGGCCCGTTTGGTGGAGGAGGGAGGCTAGGCTGAGGCGGGCCGGGGAAGCTGGACTGGGCCGCGGGCCCATGTGGCCGGCGACGAGGGCGTCGTGTGTACCCGCACGCAGGCACGAGACGGGGAGGCCGCGCCGGTGGCGAATTCCGGCGGGCGGCCGGCGAAGCTCCGGCGACGGAGGGATGGAGAGGAGGTAGGGAACGGGTAGATCGGCGCGGGGGCAGCCGGATCCCGTGGATCCCGGCCGGGTTCGGCTGAAGACGTGGCCGACGGCGGCGATCTCCATGGCGGCGGGGCTACCTGCGGGAGGAAGGAATCGGCGGGGTGAGCAGGAGAAGCGGAGGAGGAGAAGGTAGGGAGGAGGAGGCGGGGCTCCGGCCTGGCGATGGGGAGGCGGCGACGCGGAGCGGCGGGCGACGGCGAGGTCCGGCGGCGGAGGGCGTCGGCAGCGGGCGGAGGAGCTCCCTCCCGATCCAGATCGGATCGAGGAGGTGCAGCGAGGAGCGAGCGGGCGCTGACTCGGGCTCGGGCGAGCTTCGGCGGCTGCGGCGGGCCTGGCGGGCCTGCGGAGGAGGAAACGATGCCGGGGCAACGTGTCGCGCCCAGAGTGGCTGGAGGCGGCGACGTGTCGGCGCGGGAGAGGTGGAGGGCGACGGGTGCGGCGGCGCAGGGCGGCGGCTGGCCGTTGGGGCGGCACCAAGTGGCGAGAAGGGTGTGGCTGGGCACGGAAATGGAGGTGGGAGGCGGCTAGAGGTAGGTGGAGGGGCTAGGCTGCCCAAAATGGACAAGGGGGTGTCCATTTATAGCAGATTGGCTAGGGTTAGGGGATTAGGATGGGTTTTCGGATCTTCGGATCGCAATCTGACGGTTCGGAGAGGAGGGGGGTCTAGGTGGGCTGAGGAGAGGGGGTTTTCGGGCTGTGCTAGAGTGGTTGGGCTGAGAGGAGAGGAGAGGAGAGGAGTGCAGCCCGGCAATTGTTTCCGGAGACCGAAAACGTCCGACGAAGGTACCGGCAATGGCACCGCTATATATTTAACGGTTGGGCTATCAAACGGACTCCGAATGCGATGAAACTTGGCAGGCGGTCTACTAACAACAAAACAACACCGCACGCCAAACTTCAACCCATTCCGAGAACATTTTCCGGCCACTTATAAAATAATATTCGGACATGCCGCGGGCGCGTGCTAGTGTGGTTGGTCTCAGAACGGACAAGGGAGAGAACTCGGAGAACCCGGACGGATGCAAGTTTCGAAAATATGATGATGCAATGCGGATGATGACATGGCAAGATGCGACACGCAAGCAAATGACATGGATGGCGAATAACTGGCGGACACCTGGCGCATCGGATCCGGGGCGTTACATACTAATGGCGCACCGTGGGCATGTGCGCCATTAGTAACTTTTTTTTTATTTTTTTGACTTATTTCGAATTTTGAAGGCGGGAAGATACTAATGGCGCACCATGGGCAGGTGCGCCATTAGTAATTTTATTTGACTTATTTTGAATTTTGAAGGCCGGAAGATAGTAATGGCGCACCATGGGTAGGTGCGCCATTAGTAAGTTTGAATTTTTTTTGAATTTTTTTGCCTCTCCAGATCTTAAAAGCCCCGTAACTTTTTTTCTGTTAGGTTTTTGGGGATTTTAAAAATGTTTAACCGGGTTCCCCCGGTTAAATTTGGATGTAACTTTTCAAGTAGATGATTTTTCATATAAAAAACTTTTTCATCCGAGTTAGTATGCAAAAGTTATGCCCATTTTTACAAATTCTCGAGAGATTTTGCAAATGAAGTCGAAATTCATATTTGCAAATTTTCCCAACAACTAGACCACATATCACATGGGAAACTTATTTTCTTTTTTTTTTTGACATTTTCATCATTTTCTTTTATTTTTTTAAAAACTGAAAAGGCGATCCACGGGGGGGGGGGGGGGGGTGCATTCAGTGGAAGTGGTGGCCAAGTTACTAATGGCGCACCGTGGCATGGTGCGCCATTACTAGTTCAACTATTAATGGCGCACCACTCCCACGGTGCGCCATTAGTAGAATTGAAAAAAAATTAAAAAATTTCAAACAAAATTTTTTTTACTAATGGTGCACCGTGGATGTGGTGCGCCATTATTAGTTCAACTAGTAATGGCGCACCACTCCCACGGTGCGCCATTAGTAGTTTTGGAAAAATTAAAAAAAAATTACTAATGGCGCACCGTGGATGTGGTGCGCCATTAGTATTTGGACACTAATGGCGTACCAACACATGGTGCGCCATTAGTATATAGTACTGGCGCACCACATGTCTGGTGCGCCATTAGTGTCAGTTTCATCTATAGCCCTTTTTCTAGTAGTGATCGCAGTAGTTCTCCTGGTGCCGCCTTAGCCGATAGAGCGGAACGTAAGGCGGCCGAACACAGGAGCCGGGCAACCCAACATTTGACCAAAGACATGATTCGGAGCTGATGCATATAAGGCCAAACTCGCGACGCCGAACACTCCCTAAGGTATTCGGTCTTTATGAGAGCGGGCGAGGCAACGCTCTTAGGTATAAGCCCCTAGTGTCCAGGTACGCGCAAAAATTCTGACGTGGCCACATGCCAAGACGCCAGCCTCCTCCTTGGTTATACTACAGAGAACCAGGGGATGTGTATCAACAAGAGACAGTAAAAAAGGTTTACGCAGGGTCTTAATCTGAAAAGAATCCTTGTAACGGGTCCTTGCTGCACGTCTGCGCCTGTGTCTCCGTTGTGCCGTATCCCGGATGGGCGCAGCACGTTATTCATCTGTAAAAGAGAGGAACTAAGTTGAAAAAAGGTCGTGCCGAACAAAAGTTACATTAAACAAAGTATAAAGTAAAAATATGTAAAATTGAGCTTTATTGTCTCTTATTTTATGTGTGCGGAGCCCCTAGGGTAGGAGTATATGGCCACTAAGCCTTTATCAATGATACTTGGGTGCAGGACTCGTCTATCCGCGTCCGTGGTCTTAATGACCTGTTCAGATGTTGTGGCTGGTGAAGCCATTTTATAGTGGGGTTGTTAAAGCGGCCGCACAATCTTCCGCTCGGGGGAGGCGCACTCAATGCTTCCCCTTGAAAGAGATGATGCCTCGTGGACCGGGCATCTTAAGAGTAAGAGGTGCATAATGCGGTATTGCGTTAAAGTGGGCGAAAGCTTCGCGTCCCAGCAGTGCTTGATAGCGACTTGAGAATGGGACAATGTGGAAAGTTAGCTTTTCGCGGCAGAAGTTATCGGTAGAGCCGAATATAACTTCGAGCCGGAGGAAACCCATGCAATGGGCGTCCGGACCTGGCGTTACCCTTGAAAGGAGGTTTTGCTATGGCGAATTCTTTTTGGGTCTATCCCCATGTGGCGGATTGTGTCCTGATATATCAGGTTTAGACCACTGCCGTCGTCCATCAAGACATTTGTAAACTGGAGTCCGTCAATTATTGGATTGAGTACCAAGGCAGTCCAGCCTGCATTCCTGATACTTCTAGAATAGTCCAGATGATCGAATACGATTGGTTTTGACAACCAGTGGCGAGAATCCTTTGGGATAGGCCGTATGGCGCATACCTTTATGGGTGCCGCACATTTTGTAACGTGAAGTAAGTTTACTGTTTTACTTCTAGTGGAAAATTATTTTGTTTCCTGGTGCTCTGCTTTTGGGGTTCGTCATCGTCTTCACTTGGTGTGTCGAGCCCCTTGTGTTTGGCATTGAGTCTACCGGATTGTTTGAAGACCCAACAGTCTCTATGGGTATGGTTAGCAGGCTTCCCGGGAGTACTGTGTATTTGACATATCCTGTCCAGGATTTTGTTTAGGTTGGATAAATCATCTCTGTTATCCTGGAGGGGCGGCTTTTTCTGATTCTGCCGTGAGCTTCTGAATCCGGCGTTGACTGCCGTGCTCTTCGGACTGTTTTCTTTAGTCCGGCGACGATCCTTGTTGCGTCGTGGTTTTCCGTTTCTATCCCTACTTTCGGATGTACTTGGGTCGCTGGTGCTACATCTTGCCAACCAGCTGTCCTCACATACGCAAAAGCGGGTCATGAGGCTTGTCAATGTGGCCATTATTCTTGGCTTTTCTTGGCCGAGGTGTCTGGCGAGCCATTCGTCTCGGACGTTGTGCCTAAAAGCTGCTAGGGCTTCGGCGTCCAGACAGTCGACTATCTGATTCTTTTTAGTAAGAAATCTGTTCCAGAATTGCCGAGCTGACTCTCCGGGCTGTTGAGTTATGTGATTGAGGTCGTCTGCGTCCGGAGGGCGGACATAGGTCCCTTGAAAATTTGCTCGGAAAGCGTCCTCGAGCTCTTCCCAACTTCCAATTGTGTTTTCAGGAAGGCTTTTGAGCCAATGCCGGGCTGGCCCTTTAAGCTTGAGGGGTAAATACTTTATGGCGTGGAGGTCATCTCCTCTGGCCATATGTATGTGGAGGATATAATCCTCGATCCAGACTCCAGGGTCCGTTGTTCCGTCGTATGCCTCTATGTTTACGGGTTTGAATCCCGCTGGAAATTCATAATCCAGGACCTCATCGGTGAAACATAGGGGGTGTGTGGCGCCCCTGTATTTGGGTGTGCCGGATTCGGATACTGGCTTTATTGCATTGCTTACGAGAGCTTGCTTTCTTGGCCCATAAATGGACCTCGCTGGGCCATCTTTTTGATGCGAATCCTTAAGTGGGTCACATGCCGGCTTAAGTGCGGCGCCGCTTTCCCCTTTATGCTGGCCATGGGGTCATCTATCCGACCGGGTTGCTTTCTTACTTTTTGAATGCGAGGGCTCTAAGGCCTCTTCGTCGAATTCAGGCAGTAGCTTTCGCTTCGGGTAACTTTTACTATGGCGACTGTCGCCGTATTTGTCTGCGGTATTGATTACTTTGCTCCATCTGATTCTGAGTGCATCTTCTGCAGTTTTTAGCTTTCGCTTCTGCTTTTTTAGGCTACGTGCGGTTTCAACGAGCCTTTTGTGGAGGTTCTTCTGCTCCGTGGGCTTATCCGGCGTAAGGTCGTCTGGAATGTCATTTTTGCCTGGGACGGGCTGTTCGGTTTCTTTATCTAAGTTGCCCTGTTCGGACAGTTGCTCTAAGGCATGCTCGTCGTCTGCCGGCTCGTCCTGCTCTATGGCAGGGTCTGTGTCGAGGCGGGGCTTGGGGCGGCGTTTACGCCGCCGCTTTGATTGCTTTTCGAGAGATCGATCCCTCGTTGTCTCCCCGTGTTCCTCGTTGTTGCTTCCTTTAGGTGTATCCACCATGTACACATCATGAGATGAGGTGGCTGTTCCATTCCCTATAGGCGTTGGTTCATATGCGTCTCCTGCATCGTCGTCCATACCGTCGATGTCTTCGGATTCGAAGTTGAGCACGTCGTGTAAATCATCGACGGTGGCTACCAAATGGGTGGTGGCTGGGCTTTGAATTTCTTCATCGTCCGTATCCCAACTTTGCGGACCGTAGTCCGGCCAGGGCTCTCCTGACAAAGAGAGAGACTTTAGTGACTTCAGAATGTCGCCAAAGGGCGAGTGGTGAAAGATGTCCGCGGCGGTGAACTCCATGATCGGCGCCCAATCAGATTCGATCGGCAGGCGCGCGGAGGGCTCGGAGTCCGGAGAGGAATCCGGCCCCTCGGAGCCACAGGCCTTGCGGAGTGCGGGGCTGGTGTTTGGCTCGATCGCCTTTGATATCGCAGCCCCCGAGGCGGCGTCCAACCACTCATCCTCGATTGGCGTAGTAGGCTCCAAATTAAGGGTCAGAACCAAAGCGTGTGCGGCCTCCAGGGCACTGTTCGGCGGCAGAGCTAGATCATGCCCATTGAGACAGTGCGGCGCGCTCGGCTATGGCTCGAATCCGTCGAAGATCAAGTCCCCGTCGATGTTAGCCGTGTAGTTTAAACTTCCAAATCTGACCTGATGACTAGGGGCGTAGCTTTCGATCTGCTCCAGGTGGCCAAGCGAATTGGCCCGCAGTGTGAAGCCGCCGAAGACGAAGATCTGTCCGGGGAGAAAAGTCTCACCCTGGACCGCATCGTTGTTGACGATCAAAGGAGCCATCGGGCGTAAAAGCGACGACACAGAGGAACTCTCAATGAAAGCACCAATGTCGGTGTCAAAACCGACGGATCTCGGGTAGGGGGTCCCGAACTGTGCGTCTAGGCGGATGGTAACAGGAGACGGGGGACACAATGTTTTACCCAGGTTCGGGCCCTCTCGATGGAGGTAAAACCCTATGTCCTGCTTGATTAATATTCAGGATATGGGTAGTACAAGAGTAGATCTACCACGAGATCAAGGAGGCTAAACCCTAGAAGCTAGCCTATGGTATGATTGTTGTATGTTGAAGTTGTCCTACGGAGTAAAACCCTCCGTTTTATATAGACACCGGATAGGGTTAGGGTTACACAAAGTCGGTTACAATGGTAGGAGATCTAAATATCCGCATCGCCAAGCTTGCCTTCCATGCCAAGGAAAGTCCCCTCCAGACAAGGGACGAAGTCTTCAATCTTGTATCTTCATAGTCCAGGAGTCCGGCTGAAGGTATAGTCCGGCCATCCGAACACCCCCTAATCCAGGACTCCCTCATACGTAATGCCTTGACTATAGGTGTATATATATAAAAGACGCAGTTGCGAGAATGATAGGATCGTTGTTAATGTGCTAGGGGCCACGACCGAGGTGGCGTCCGTGAAGCAATCGCTTGCCGAGGCCGATAACAAGGCGGCCACGGAGCGCACTGAGCGGGAGAAACATGAGGCACGAGTTGGCGAGGTGCAGCAAGAGCTCCATGCTCTCGTGAAGAAGCATGAGGCTTTGGAGCTTAACTCGAAGACTCGAGAGTCCGAGCTCGCTGCGGCCCTCGAAAGCGCCAAGTATGGCAAGGCCGAAGGCCAAAAAGCCCTCCAGGAAATTGAGGCGATGAAGAAGATAGCGGCGGGTAAGGCATTCATTATGGAAAGCAAGCACGTGAAAGTGAATTACTTGTTACTTACCCGAGTCCGGAGCTCTCCAGGAGCATTCGCAGATTTGCCCCGCAGCGTGTCAGCGGGCCAAGGAAGGGAGCTCGAGGAGAAGGTGTTTGGTCTCAGTATGCTGAGACCAGACACCCGGTGCCCTTGAGCGACCAGCTGAAGCAACTGGTCGAGCTCCATAAGGTGGCCGAACAGGCCATGAAGGGTCTTATAGTCCGGCTGTGGCCTGGAGAGGCCATGCCTGGGAGCTACTTCGGGCTGGTGAGGCGGCTGGCGGATGCCTGTTCGTGGCTTGATGTCATCAAGCGCTCCGTCTACATCGAGGGCGCCCGCAGGGCCCTTGCCCGTGTCAAAGTACACTGGGGCAAAATGGACGCGGAGCGGCTGGTGAAGGATGGACCACCGCAGGGCAAGGAGCATCGCCACCCCGAGATGTACTATGAGAGTGTCCTGAAGGGTGCCCACCTAGTGGTGGATGAGTGTTCTAAGGATGTAATATTTGAGTAAACTCGCTCGTGTGATCCTGTACGCTGAAAACTTGTTCATATGCGCTATGCAACGCTTGTGTGAATTTAAAATATTACCTTCTGTGCGGCCGTTTATTAAATCTGGGAGATGGCAAGTCCTCGGCTTCTGCCCCTGTGCCACGAGTCCTGGGGTGTTCGGGATAAACCTGAGCACTCTTTTTCCCATTCTTGGGTCCTTCGATGGAGGTGCTCAGCAAAACGAACAAGGAAATCGGACTATAATGCGATATCACTCTCACTTAGCCAGAGAATTCTATAATTTTAAATTTCGGCGAATCCCCTAGTGTTCGGAAGACCGAATTCGGGGCGCTATATACGCCTAGGCCGGACAGAGCCGCCTCCTCGCCCTAAGCGGCATAAGTCTTTAGGGAGTCGAAACCTCTCGAACAGCGACCAGCTCTCACCCTATCATGACAGTCAGTTTTAGCTTTCTCTACTGAGGTGCTCAGCCCGGTTGAATTGGGGCAGAATCACAGTAGTTCTCCCAGTGCTACCTTAGCCGATATAGCAAAACGTAAGGTACCAAAACATGGGAGCCGGGCAAACCCAACTATTGACCAAAGACATGATTTAGAGCTGATGCATATAATGCTATAAGTTAGGAGTGCCGCACTTGTGAAAGTGTTCGCACTTCTCACGCCGTATTATGGGGTGCTTGAGCCCCTGGCGTATTAGCCGTACCAAAGTGTACGGGTGCTGAATGTCGTGAATGAACATTTATACATAAAAAGGAACGAATAGCGCATGCAATAATAGACTGAAGCTAAGCATTGTTTATTCGAAAAAGGTGCATTAAAAGCATAACGATACAAATAGTGCGATAAGCAAGAGATGGGACCATTTGACATGTCCCCTCCAGGGGCGAACTGCTGAATGGTATTTAAAACAGGTATTTTGCTCGTTATAGAGACCACCTGGGGGTTCCAAAGTGTGACGTAGCTTTCTGCCTCCCTGGTTGTTGTATCGTGTGTTCGGCAATTGTACTACCGAACAGATCTTCCCGAGAGAAAAGTCCTGAAAGTAAGAAAAAATGATGAAATTGGCAGCCCCTAGTGCGGTTAAGCCGCATTTTGGGGTGTGCCGTGTTCGTGCCACTCCCCCTGTGCCCATGGTATTTTCAGAGCGTAATTATGTACGCGTGGCACGGATTTCACCGTTTTGCTAGGGCTGGGGTTGGGGCCGCATTGCTATGCTTGCTCGGAACGTGCCAGGCGGTCTTGTTGTAGGTTACTCCGAGCGCGCTTGATGGTGTCCGGACTTTTATCGCCGGACTGGAGAATTGCCTTGAGAGGCTGCTTTGTACTTCCGCTGTGAGGGCTGCCGTGTGCTCCTCCGTTCGGAGAGAACGCTCGGTGTTTCCATTGATTGTGATGATTCCCCGAGGTCCTGGCATCTTGAGCTTGAGGTATGCATAGTGCGGCACCACATTGAACTTTGCAAATGTGGTTCGCCCGAGCAGTGCGTGATAGCCACTGCGGAACGGGACTATATCGAAGATTAACTCCTCGCTTCAAAAATTATCCGGGGATCCGAAGACCACTTCTAGTGGGACTGAGCCTGTGCAATGGGCCTCTACACCTGGTATGACGCCCTTAAAGGTCGTTTTTGTGGGTTTAATCCTTGAGGGATCTATGCCCATTTTGCGCACTGTGTCCTGATAAAGCAGGTTCAGGCTGCTGCCGCCGTCCATAAGGACTCGAGTGAGGTGAAATCCGTCAATGATTGGGTCTAGAACCAACGCGGCAAATCCGCCATGGCGGATACTAGTGGGGTGGTCCCTGCGGTCGAAAGTGATCGGGCAACAGGACCATGGGTTGAACTTTGGGGCGACTGGCTCCAACGCGTATACGTCCCTTAACGCACGCTTCCGCTCCCTCTTGGGGATGTGGGCTGCGTATATCATGTTCACTGTTCGCACTTGTGGGGGGAAAACCTTCTGTCCTCTGTTGTTCGGCGGCCGGGGCTCCTCATCGTCGTTGCTATGTAGCCCCTTGTCTTTGTTTTCGGCATTTAACTTGCCGGCCTGCTAAAACACCAAACAATCCCTGTTGGTGTGGTTGGCTGGATTTTCGGGGGTGCCATGTATCTGACACGAGCGATCGAGTATACGGTCCAAGCTGGACGGGCCCGGGGTGCTTCTTTTGAATGGGTTTTTCCGCTGACCGGGTTTAGAGCCTCTGAATCCGGCATTAACTGTCGTATCCTCAGCATTGTCGCTGTTAATGCGGCGCTTGTGCTTGTTGCGACGTGACCTGCCATTGCTATCCTTGGTATCCGAATTACCAGGGCTCTTTGACATGTTATTGCTGCGAGCCAGCCAGCTGTCTTCTCCCGCGCAAAAGCGGGTCATGAGTGTCGTGAGGGCTGCCATAGGTTTTGGCTTTTCCTGTCCAAGGTGCCGGGTAAGCCATTCGTCGCGGATGTTATGCTTGAAAGCCGCTAGGGCCTCTGCATCCGGACAGTCGACGATTTGATTTTTCTTGGTTAGGAACCATGTCCAGAATTGTCTGGCCGATTCCTCTGGTTGTTGAATTATGTGGATCAAGTCATCGGCGTCTGGTGGTCGCACATAGGTGCCCTGGAAGTTATCGAGGAATGCGGCTTCCAGATCTTCCCAACACCCAATGGATTCTGCTGGCAAGCTACTGAGCCAATGCCGAGATGGTCCTTTAAGCTTGAGTGGGAGGTATTTGATGGCGTGTAGATCGTCGCCACGGGCCATGTGGATATGAAGGAGGTAGTCCTCAATCCATACCGCAGGATCTATTGTACCATCGTATGATTCGATATTCACAGGCTTGAAACCCTCTGGGATTTGATGATCCATTACTTCATCTGTGAAGCATAACGGGTGTGTGGCGCCTCTGTATTGGGCTATATCACGATGCAGCTCGAATGAGTTTTGTCTGTTGTGTTCGGCCCGGCCGGACTTGCTTTTGCTGTATCTGGCGTGATGGTTATCATCTCATGTCGTGGGGCGCCCACGCGGTCTGTAGATTGACCTTGTTTGCTTTGCTTTGTCCTCCAATATATCTCGCAGGTCTAGTGCGTGTCCCCGTGCCTTGGTATTTTTTGAGTGACGCCGGGGTGGAGCTTGAGCTGTGGGCCGAGAGGCCTCTCTGTCGCGGCCACGAGGTGGCCGGTCAGCCGCGTCATAGATGCTTCCTCCTCTAATCAGGGTAGCAGCCTACGCTTTGGGTAGCTCTTGGAGGAGCGTTCGAGTTCGTATTCCTCGGCCGCAATGACTTTAGTCCATCTGTCAGCTAGCAAGTCTTGATCAGCTCTAAGCTGCTGCTGCTTCTTCTTAAGGCTATTTGCCATGGCTATAAGCCGGCGCTTGAAGTGCTCTTGCTCAATGGGATCCTCAGGCGCGACAAATTCGTCGTCGTCGAGGCTTGCCTCGTCTTCGGAGGGAGGCATGTAATTGTCATCCTCTTCCTCTCTGTCCACCGCTCTCTCATGAGGGCTGGCTTCTCCATCCTCCTGTGCTGAATTTTGCTGGAGGGGGTTGTCTTCGGCACTGTCCGGGGTGTTATTATCTCCTGTGCCGGAATCACCGTTTTTGCTTAGGCAAGACTTAGAGCGGCGCCGCTGACGCCGGCGCTTAGGTTGCTTCTTGGAGGGGTTATCCTCTGCTATTTCGTCGCCATTGCCTTCTTTGTGTGTGTCCACCATATATATGCCATACGACGAGGTGGCTTTCCAGTGCCCTGTAGGCGCTGGTTCCTGTTCGTCTCCTACATCGTCGTCCATACCGTCGATGTCTTCAGAGTCGAAGTTGAGCATGTCGGTCAAATCATCGACAGTGGCTATGAAGTGGGTGGTGGGTGGGCGTCGAATTTCTTCGTCGTCCGCATCCCAATCCCGCCGGTCATAATCCGCCCAGGACTCTCCTGACAAAGAGAGAGACCTTAGTGAATTAAGTATGTCGCCGAAGGGCGAGTGCTAAAAGATATCCGCGGTGGTGAACTCCATGATCGGCTCCCAATCAGATTCGATTGGCAGGGGCGCGGATGGTTCAGATTCTGGAGGAGAGTCCGGCAAGGTGGAGTCACGGACCTCACGAAGGGTAAGGTTAGCGTTCGGCTCAATCGCCGTCAAGGCTTCTGCCTCCACGGCGGGGTCTAACCACCCGCGCTCGGATGGCGCGGTTAGCTCCGAATTAAAGGTCGGAGCGGATGCTGGTACGGTCTCCAGGACACTGTTCGGCAGCAGGGCTAAATCATGCTCATCGTGACAGCGTGACGCACTCGGTCGGGGCTCGAACCCGTCGAATATCAAGTCTCCGCGGTCATCGGCCGTGTAGTTCAAGCTTCCAAACCTGACGTGATGGCCAGGGGCGTAACTTTCAATCTGCTCCAGATGGCCAAGCGAATTGGCCCGCAGTGCAAAGCCGCCGAATACAAAGATCTGTCCGGGGAGAAAAGTCTCACCCTGGATTGCATCGCTAACGATGGTTGAAGGAGCCATCAAGCCTAATGACGACACAGAGGAACTCTCAATGAAAGCACCAATGTCGGTGTCAAAACCGGCGGATCTCGGGTAGGGGGTCCCGAACAGTGCATCTAGGCGGATGCTAACAGGAGACAAGGGACACTATGTTTTTACCCAGGTTCGGGCCCTCTCGATGGAGGTAAAACCCTACTCCTGCTTGATTAATATTGATGATATGGGTAGTACAAGAGTAGATCTACCACGAGATCAGAGAGGCTAAACCCTAGAAGCTAGCCTATGGTATGATTGTTGATGTTGTTGTTATGTCCTACGGACTAAACCCTCCGGTTTATACAGACATCGGACGGGGCTAGGGTTACCCAGAGTCGGTTACAAGGAAGGAGATCTAAATATCTGTACTGCCAAGCTTGCCTTCCACGCCAAGGAAAGTCCGACCCGGACACGGGACAAAGTCTTCAATCTTGTATCTTCACAGTCCAACAGTGCGGCCAAAGGTTATAGTCCGGCTATCTGGACATCCCCCAATCCAGGACTCCCTCAGGCCTCATTACGAACTTCGAGGTAATCTTCTGCCATTGAAAATATATTTTCTCTATTTGGGCTTATTTTACAAATATGTCTGAAGACGCTTTTGCTTACCATTTAGACGGCACACCCAGTGACACTACTAGGGAAAAGCTTATACACAGACGCTTACTAGCAGCGCGGGTTTATACCCCTCGCTACTGCTACTTACTAGTAGTGCGGGTTTTTAAACCTCGCTACTACTAAGTTGATAGCAGTAGCGCTGGTTTTTAACCCTCGCTACTACTAAGCGGTCTCTACCGTGCCCCCCAGGACATGCGATAGTAGTAGCACGGGTTTTTAACCCTCGCTACTACTAAGTTGATAGCAGTAGCGCTGGTTTTTACCCCTCGCTACTACTAAGCGGTCTCTATCGTGCCCCTGGGCCATGCCATAGTAGTAGCGAGGGTTATAAACCCGCGCTACTACAAAAATTTTACCCCTCGCTACTACTAGGAGGTCTCAACCGTGCCCCTCCGGGACATGCCATACTAGTAGCGAGGGGTAGAAACCCTCGCTACTACTAAAGGTCCCATTTTAAAACTCTACCCCCCCCCCCCCCGTGGATCGCCTTTTCGGTTTTGTAAAAAGCAAAAGAAAATGATGAAAACTTCAAAAATTAAAATCCTTCGAGATGTAGTTATGTTACTACATCTACTAGTTAGGAAAATTTAAAAACTTAAATTTGGACATGTTTTGCAAAAAAGTGTAGGGAAAATGTAAAACGGCTATAACTTCTGCATACGATGTTAGAAAAAAACATATAATATATCAAAATGTTTCAAAAATTAAAATCCTTCGAGATGTAGTTATGCTACTACATCTACTAGTTAGGAAAATTTAAAAACTTAAATTTGGACATGTTCTGCAAAAAGTGTAGGGAAAATTTAAAACAGCTATAACTTTTGCATACGATGTCAGAAAAAAAACGTATAATATATCAAAATGTTCAGCACGAAAATCCAGATCCGATGGAGACCGCCTACGGCCTGTCTGCAAATTTTTAGAATCCTCAAATTCTAAAAGGAAAAAAGTTATGCTCAAATTTCAGTTTTTAAATTTTGGTCAAATCTGGTCAAACTATGGTCAAACTACTCATTCAAGAAGTATTAGTGTTACTAAATAATTATTCAAGTATATTAGTGTTACTAAATAATTATTTTAGTTTTTTGGAATTTTGGTCAAATCTGGTCAAACTGTGGTCAAACTATGGTCAAAATGTGGTCAAACTACTTATTCAAGAAATATTAGTTTTACTTAATAATTATTGTTTTTTAGAACAATAATTTTAAACTCAAACAGTGAAATGTGTGACTTCATGCTCAAGCAAAACTCCCAAGGGTTAATAGGATTGACATCTTACTATTGTTAGGAAAACAACAAGTGTAGACTTGGAATCGAGGGAGAATAGAACCCGGAAGTTAAGCGTGCTCAGGATGGAGTAGTGAGAGGATGGGTGACCGTCCAGGAAGTTAGATGATTTGGAATGATGAGGGGTGATTAGAGATTAAATTGAGCAGCAATGAGGGGTGATTAGGGATTAGAGGTTAAAATAATTCAGAAATTTGAAAATTCGGGCAAAAAATCGAAAAACAAATTCAATTTTATTTTTCAAAGAACGGGTTAGTAGTAGCGCGGGGTTTTACCCACGCTACTACTAACAGACGTAGTAGTAGCGCGGGTGGCACCCGCGCTGCTGCTATACGTTAGCTGTAGCGCCTTATTAGTAGCGTCGGCCCCCGCGCTACTAATAGGCCCAAAACCCGCGCTGCTGCTAGGATTTTCCCTAGTAGTGTGAGTAGCCCCCGAGCCAAGGCTAGTTTTAAGAAACTGGCGCTGGGGTGGGTTGTAGGAGGAGCGGAATGTGTAGCCCCTAGGACGCCGCCCAATGTGATAGGGTACTTGTCCGGAGCATCAATAGATTGATCATGGGGCTTATCACAAAGTGCTTGTTTGCAGGTTTCCACCTCAGATCCGATCTCCGTCTCCGAGGAGATTGCGGAGATGAATTGGAAGCTCGAGAAGTCCGAGGAGGACATAGATCTGATGAACTAGTAGGTCCACCCAGTCTCAAGGTGAGTGACCCGTCCTTCATGTTGTTTTGAACATGGATAGTGTATCATTTTAGTTTTGAAGTAGAAGCTGATGCCGAACTATTTGAATGATAGCGGACTTGGCCGAGTTTGAGGGGCTCAAGGCCAAGCTCAAGAAGTCCCGGTAGGAGGTCAAGCAGTAGAAGGCTACTCCTGCCAAGTCGGAGAAAGACCTAGCCGCCGAAAAGGTGGCTAGGGGGCAAGACAAGGCGTGGGTCATAGAGGTCGAGGAGACCCTGAAGCGTGTATTCGAAGCACATGATACCCTTCAGGCTGACGAGTAGAAGGCTAAGGAAGATATCAAGAAGTTGGGTCTTTCACACTCCAAGCTCCAGACCAAGGCCCGAGCTAACCGCGAGGTGCTCCAACAAGTGGTGCAGATAGCCGTGGGTAAGCCATATTTACTGGAATGTGTCTTTGGCAGCAAAGGGTGCATCGAGAACACCCAGCCGTGGCATTCCAGAGAGGTCTTCGTAGATCACCCAAAGAGTGTCGCGGACGACATCCAGCACTTCGGCAAAATGGAGGGCCATGAGACTGAGAAGGCATTCTGGCGGCAGCTCTAGGAGTCACCGTCGTCGCAGCTGCTGAACCATCGAATGAAGCAGCTGGCAGAACTATTCTACATGGAAAGGCCAGTGCTCTAGGACCTCTGCATCAAATTGTGGACTGGTGAAGCCCTGCCGACCGGCCTCTTCGGTCTCGTAGCTCAGTTGCGAGTTGCCGCCCTGCAGGTGGATTGCTAGATGCAATCTGCATGCTTGGAGGGTGCACGACGGGCATATGCCTGTGTGAAGATGCATTTCCGGAAGGTTGATGTGGCGATCGTTCCTGCGGGGCCCCCTGAAGGGAAGCGGCGCACTATGGAGAAGTTCTTCGTTGAGGTAGAGGAGGGTGCCCGAGCTACTGGCCATGTGTCCAAAAGACACTTTGTATCTAGTTTAGTACATCGGAATGCTGAAGTATATGGGATGTACAGAAACTATATTTTGTTTTAATGAGCATGGTTTTAAATTCCCTCATATGATTTACTTAATATTCCTATCGTTTGACCGTGTTAAACTGAAAGTGGCCATTCGTCGGCTCTGAGTCTAATGTAGAATATACAGAGGGTGTTCCTTGAGGCACTTTACAACCCTTTAGCCGATGTCTCGGTACCCAGAGGCGGTCTTTGCTCATAGGAACTAGGAAATCAGACTATAACAACTTTATAACTTTCACTTAGTCGTAGGAGTGTGATGATGGGGTCTGATGGTGAGTCCCCGGTGTGTGAAGTGGTTGGCTTAAGTAGACGAGGTGTAAGTCATTGCACACTTCGGCTAATGCTATGAATAAGACCTTCATTTAACACGGGTGATCGCTATCGTCATGTCGCTTAACGCGGTCTTTGGATTGCCGACCAGTTTGCTTACCCGGGTTGTCAGTTTTCGGCGTCCTCCACTGAGGCGCTCTTCCAGTTGAACTAGCGGCACTATTGCTGTGATTCTCCCATTACACCCTTAGCCCAATTTGTCGGTGACATAAGGGGTACACATAGGAGCCGGGCAACCCAACTATTGACCAAAACCTAGGTTCAAAAATGATGCATATTATGCAACATCCGAGATGCCGAGTACTTCAGACTTGTATTTCAGGGCAGGGAAACAAAGCCCTTTAACATTTGTATCTTAAAGGTGTTCTTGTAGCTCGTAGGCAATGCTTGTACAAAAATACATTAAGAACCTTAAGGGCATGATTTCTTTTTTTATATGTCCAAGCTTTACATGCCGAGCTGTAACGAGGGAAACTAATAAGATACAATGCAATTCAAAAGTAAATAAAGGATTAAATAAAAATAGGTCGGATCTTGTCATCGGGTTTATGAGCACAAGCCGCTTCCTCCTACACATCTGCGTCTCCATGGTGTTGACCAGCTCATTCTTCGTTGATGGCGTAGATTAATACAGACTGTATGCAACCTCATCCCTGTGTGTCCTTCATGCGTTCGTTGCCCGAGCCCTTTAAAGGGGTCTCCAAATGTACACTGTGTGGTTGAAGCCACATGAATATACTTTGTTGGCTAGCTCTTTGATAGAACCTTGCCAACGTGGAAGTACGAAGCTTCGTCGTTCCTTGGTCTAACTGATCTGATGTTTCCATGAATTTGGCTCCTTAGCGGACCAAGGAATTTTTAGTGTGAAATTGTGCACCCTGGGGACGTAGTGCGCCTTCCAAGGGGAGCGCGCAAGGAGGCCATACCACTATTTAAGGTGTGGGGATACGTGTCTGAGGTCGACTGGTGTGGCCCTTGTGTGCTTCGAAAAGGTGCGGGTGCGTTTACCACAATGGGCTGCCTCCTCGTATGTATGTACCTTGGCTGCAAAAGCCTCGGTCAATACCTTCGTTTGGTGTTACCATTAACTATGATAACATCGTTAGGTCCTGGCATTTTACGCTTGAGGTAAGCGTAATGCGGGACTACGTTGAAGAGAGCAAACGTTGTGCATCCTAGGAGAGCATCGTATCCATTTCATCAGGGGACAATGTCGAAGATTAACTCCTCGCTCCTAAAGTTCTCGGGCGACCCCAAGACTACCTCCACAACATTCCGATACAGTAGGCCTCGATGCCTGGTATGACACCTTTAAAGGTGGTGTAATACGTCTCCAACGTATCTATAATTTTTTATTGTTCCATGCTATTATATTATCAATCTTGGATGTTTTATATACACTTTCAAGCCATTGTATATTATTTTTTGGACAAACCTATTAACTTAGTGCCCAGTGCAGTTCTTGCTTTTTGCTTGTTTTTGGGTTCATAGAATATCAGTACCAAACCAAGTCCAAATGCCACGAAACTTTTTGGAGAATTGTTCGCGACAAAATAGACAATAGAAGATTCGGGAGAAGACCAGATGATGAAGCAAGGGCCCACGAGGCACCAAGGCGCACCCAGGGGGTAGGCGCACCCTAGTGGCTTGTGGGGCCCACGAGGCTACATTTGACTCAACTCCGCCTCTATAAACTCTCTAAAATTGTGTAACAAATAGAGGACTCCACGAAATACTTTTTCCGCCGCCGTAAGTTCCAGAACCACGAGATCCGACATGGAGGCCTTTTTGGGCAGCCTGTCGGAGGGGGATTCCATCATGGAGGGGCTCTAAATCATCCTTGCTACCCGTCTAATGATGCATGAGTAGTTTAGCACGGACCTATGGGACCATAGTTAGTAGCTAGATGGCTTCTTTTCTTTCTATTTGATATTCAATACAAAGTTCTCCTCGGTGTTCTTGGGGATCTATTTGATGTAATGACATTTTTGCGGTGTGTTTGTTGGGATCCGATGAATTGTGAGCTTATGATCAGATCTATCAACTAATATTATTTGAGTTTTCTCTGAACTATTTTATGCATGATTGTTATAGCTTTGTATTTCTTCTCTGATCTATTGATTTGGTTTGGCCAACTAGATTGATTTATCTTGCCATGGGAGGAGGTGCTTTGTAATGGGTTCGATCTTACGGTGATCAATCCCAATGACAGGAAGGGACATGATATGTATGTATCGTTGCTATTAAGAGTAAAAAGATGGGATTTATTTCACACAGGAGTTTGTCTTATCTACATCATGTCATCTTGTTTAAGGTGTTACTCCGTTTCCCCCCGAAATTAATACACTAGATGCATGCTGGATAGAGGTCGATGTGTGGAGTAATAGTAGTAGATGCAGAATCGTTTCAGTCTACTTGTCTCAGACATGATGCCTATATACATGATCATTGCATTGTATATCTTCATAATTATTTTCTTTTCTATCAATTGCCCAGCAGTAATTTGTTTACCCACCGTATGATATTTTTAACAGAGAAACCTCTGTTGAAAACTATGGCCACGGGTCTATCTTTTATCATATATTAAAACCAAAAATATCTTTCTGCAATTTCTTTTATTTATTTTATTTTGTATTTTTGTCTGATGTATCTATCAAAGAATATACAATTTAATCTTGCTCGTGAGCGTCAACGGATTGACAACTAAGGTAGTCCCGGATCAAGGAGCCCTCGGGCTGCCGGCCTATCTCTCATCGGCCGGACAAGTGGGCAGCATTGCAACTGCTAGAAGACCAAACTATGAGGCGACTCCATATCCTGATGGGAGATCTTTGATGCCATGGTGCGTCCTCCAAGTCAAGATAAAAAGAATCGGCATTATTATTCCTTCCTTGTAACCGACTATGTGTAACCCTAGGACCCGTGGTGTCTATATAAACCAGAGGGTTTAGTCTATAGAGGCTAGAAGAACAATCACCATCCTACTCACCTAGGGTTTAGTTCATCTGATCTCATGGTAGATCGAATCTGTAATCATCCTATACACTTCAATACAATCAAGCAAGACGTAGTGTTTTACCTCTTCCAGAGGGAACGAACCTGGGTAAACATCGTGTCCTTTGTCCCCTGTTCCCCATTGATCAAAGATCTGCAGCTTGGCACCCCCTACCCTAGATCCGACGGTTTTGACACCGACATGGGTGCTTTCATGGATATTTCTGTTGTGAGATCGCCGAAGGATCGATGGCTCGCCTGATCATCGGAGATGGCATCAACACCGGGGACATTGTTGTCCCCGACCAGCCTTTTATGTTTGGTGGCATCGTTCTGCAAGCTAAACCGCCCGCTCATCTCGACCAGGTCGACAAATTGGCCCCTGAGCACCAGATTAGGTTTGGTAACCTAGAGTACGTCGCTTACACTTGGGTGGTCTGATATTCACCGGCTTCTCAGTTTTGACTGAGATGCCCGAAAACCCCGAAGCTTCGACCTTGGGATCTCCTTTTGACTTAATCCCTGGGTCAGACCTCACCTCATGTCCAGCTTCCAACCTGGATGTGATCTCTCCGTCCGAAGGTCGGGAGTCAATTCCGGCCAGACTCGCCTCTCTTATCCTGAATCCAGCTTCAAGCCTGGACGTGACTTTGGCGTCCGAACACGAGGTGTCAACCCTGGCCGGACGCGCCCTTCGCGCCATCGTATAGGAGGTCGACTACGAAGAAATCCCATATACAAATCCAGCTAATCCTAGCTTCTCAACAAGATGCTATATCAAATCCAGATGATGACCATCATGGACAGCCCATACTCGACCAATGCTCGGCTGGGTCTTAGGCAGGCCACACAGAATTTATGGCCCACCCACCACCCACTTAGTAGGCACTGTCAAAGATTTAACCGACATGCTGGACTATCCTTATGAGGAAGCTGATGACATGGATGAAGATATTGAAGCCATGCCCCACACCGCTACTCCTCTCCCATCACCGGAAGGTGGACAACTACCTCCACCTATGATGTCTATATGATGGACACCCACAAGGATAATGGTGACGACACCCCTATAAATGATGGTGATAAGCCCGATGAGGAGCCGCCCAAATGCCAATGACAGCTCTGACGATGCAAGGGGCGTAGGGGCAAGGAAAGCAACATGGGCACCAGGGAAGATGATACCCCGGATAATATCGATGACCTCGGTGACCCCGTCTTCCCCGAGCAATATCTTGATGGCTCGGAGGGGCATGAGGGTCAGTATAACCCCGAGGACCTCAATGACTCCAAGGATAGTAACTACCACCCCCTCTCCGAAAGGAGGTCAGCCTTGGAGCCGAGGATTTCATCATCCCTGAGGACCTACTGGAACATGAGAAGTTCAAGCGGCAACTTTTAGCCAATGCATGAAGCCAGAAGAAGAAGCAACAACAGCTGAAAGTCGAACAAAACACCCTCAATGACAGATGCACAATAGTCCTGGTAGCCGAATAAGGGTACGGCTATGAACGGCAAACAAAAAGTTACCCAAAGCGGAAACTACTGCCACAATTCGTTGATGAGGCCCTTGAGCATGCACCACCAAGATATACCTAGGCAGACCAGCCTAGCCGCCCACTCGAGGATGTGACCGGCCGGCTGGAGAGGCTGAATACCCACACACTCCCCCTTGTTGTGAAGGCAAGGAGGCTGCATAGCCTAAATACGAATATGATCTATGGCATGACATGGCTGTTAGAGCAGGTCAGACAAGATCCATCTATGGATTTAGAGAGTATGCTCCGCCTGGACGGGACGGATACCAAGGTTGGCGTGGCCGAAACGATAGAGTTCAGGAGCAGCACCAGGTTGAGATGGCAGCCGATCTCCGGCGCGACGTTGCCCGGGTTAGGGGTGCCTCTTACCCGATGTGCTTCACGGAAGAAGTGATGCGGCATCAGTTCCGTGAAGGGTTTAAACCCATGAATATTGAACAATATGATGGGACAACAGACCCGTTCGTGTGGATCAAAGATTTTCTTCTTCACATTCATATGGCTCGAGGCGACGATCTTCGCACCATAAAGTACATGCCATTAAAGCTCCAAGGACTAGCCAGTCATTGGTTGAACAGCCCCCTGAAAACTCCATAGGTATCTAGGAAGAACTCGAGGATGCTTTCCGAGCCAGCTTTCAAGGTACTTATGTTTGGCCCCGGATGCCAATGACGTGAGCCATGTGGTCCAATAGCCCGGTGTGTCAGACCGACAATTTTGGAATCGGTTCTTGACCAAAAAGAGAAAAATAGTTGACTGTCCGGATGCTGAGGCGATAGCCGCATTCAAACATAACATCTGGGACGAATGGCTATCTCGGTAGCTCGGCCAAGACAATCCGAGGACACTGTCGGCCCTTACCTCACTCATGACCCGCTTTTGCACGGGCGAAGATAGCTGGTTGGCTCGTAGAAGCAACAACCCCCTATAACCCGATACCTCAGAAGTCAGGGATGGAAACGGGAAACCACGGTGCAACAAAAATAAGCGTCATCACAATGGCAGTGAAGCCGAGGATACGGCAGTGAATGCAGGATTTAGTATCTCCAAGTCCGGTCAGCAGAAGAAACCCTCTAAAGGTAACAGGGATGGCCCGACCGCACTCAACAAAATCCTGGATAGGCCTTGCCAGATCCGTGGCACCCCGGACAAGCCTGCTAACAACAGCAACCATAACTATTTTGTGATCAAATAGGCCGACAAGCTCGCAGCCGAGGAGCAAGGCAAGGGCCCATGCAACAAGGACGACAGCGAGGCTCGCGGGCCGAATAATGGAGGCTAGAAGTACTTGCCTCCTGAGATAAAGACGGTGAACATGATCTATGCCACACATATACCTAAGAAGGAGAGGAAGCGCACACTCTGGGACATCTACCCCATGGTCAGCATGTTCGATCACCTTCTACCGCAAGGACCACCCAACCAGTATCTGTCACAGAGGATCGGTAGCTGAAAGTGCAACTAATCCCCAGGTGGTTTTGGTAATTCATTACAACATATAGCTCATTGAACTACTATCCATTCAAGGTAAATATTTTATGAAGTTCAATGAATGGCATGGCATGGACTAGAGATGTGGACCCCTCAAAATGCTAAGGACATATATTGGCAAAAGCTCTTGACTCTTCATCTTTATTTTAGTGATCCAAGATCACATTGACTCCATAGGAAAGCCAATACTATTAAAAGGGGATGACGTGTTGCTTAATAGCTTGCTTTCTCAAATGCTTAGTGATATTGCTCCAAAACCCTCAACCACTTTCTCCATGCAAATATGTCAAAACCCTAAACTCCAACTCGGCCCCACCGATTCTTTCTATCCGGCGCCATCGAATTCATTTGACATAGCCACAGCCAGAAACCCTAATTGTTCGGTCTCACTAGCCTGGGTCTCGGTCTCACCGAGATGGCCGTGCCAACACTCTGTGACCTGTTGCATTTATTTCGTCTCACTGAGTTATGCAATCGGTCTCACCGAGTTGGCTTGGCAATTTCTCTCTTGCCTTATTGCTTCACTTAGGTCTCACCGAGTTGATGCAATCGGTGCCACCGAGATGATTCTTGCCCTAAGCCCTAGCACATCAATCTCACTGAGTTGTTCTAGTCGGTCCTACTGAGATTCCAAATGTTCACATTTTGGAACTAGTCGGTGCCACCGAGTTTAATCATTCGGTCTCACCGAGATGGGTCAAATATTTATGAAGTTTGGATTTTGTGTGGAGGCTATATATACCCCTCCACCCCCTTCCCCATATGTAAGAGAGCCATCAGAACGTGCCTACACTTCCACCATACATTTTCAAAGAGAGAACCACCTAATCATGTGTTGAGATCAAGATATTCCAATCCTACCACGAGAATCTTGATTTCTAGCCTTCCCCAAGTTGCTTTCCACTCAGTCTCATTTCCACCGTATCTAAATCTGTGAAAGGAAGTTGATTGTTGGGGAGACTGTCATTTGTAGTACAAGAGCAAGGAGTGGAGAGTGGTGTCTCCTAGATTGGTTAGGTGCCGCTTGGGATCCTCCATCAAGATGTGGAGTTTAACCAAGAAGTTTGTAAGGGAAAGGAGATCGCCTACTTCATGAAGATCTACCTGAGTGAGGCAAGTCTTTCGTGGGCGATGACCATGGTGGGATAGACATGGTTGCTTCTTCCTGGACCCTTCGTTGGTGGAGCTCTCCGTGGACTCGCGCAGCCGGTACTCTTCGTGGCTTGAAGTCTCCGTTAGCGTGGTTGTACAATAGCACCACCTATCGGAACCACGCCAAAAATCTTCATGTCTCCATTGCGTTCGCCTTCTCCAAACCCTTCCCTTTACCTTTGTATGCAATGTTTTACTTTCCACTACTATACTCTTATAATTGCATGTGTAGGTTGATTGGTTGACTTGTGCTAATTGCTAAAATCTGCCCACAACTAAAACTGGGAAAATGTTATATTTTTATTTGGTCAAGTAGTCTAATCACCACTCCCCATCTAGACATACTTTCGATTCTAAAAGTTGTATTAGAGCTTTGGTCTCCATTTGCCTTGATTTCCAAAGCTTTGGTGATCATAGCCTTGGTGTCACAACCTAGGAGAGTATGGTGTCTAGCAAGGGAAATTACCACCATGGAGGTACTTACTTTGATGGTACAAATTTTGCTAGTTGGAAGCATAAGATCAAAATGCATATTATTGGTCATAACCCCACCGTTTGGGCTGTTGTGTGTATTGGCTTGCAAGGTGATTTCTTCGAGGATGGAAAAGAACTGGATCATGAAGTGATAGTGGAAGAAATGAAGATGTTGCAATACAATGCTCAAGCTTGTGATATTCTCTTAAATGGATTGTGCCCTGAAAAATTCAACAAAATCAGCCGCCTTGAGAATGCAACGGAAATTTGGGATACTTTGGTTGATATGCATGAAGGTACCGAGTCCTTCAAGGAATCCAAGTTGGATGTGCTTCAAAGTCAAGTTGACAAGTTCAAGATGAAGGATGGTGAAGGAGTCGCTGAAATGTACTCTAGGCTTGCTCTCATCACAAATGAGATTGCTGGCTTAGGAAGTGAAGAGATGACCGACAAATTCATCATCAAGAAGATCCTAAGAGCCTTGGATGGAAAATATGATACCATGTACACTTTGATCCAAATGATGCCCTATTACAAATATCTCAAGCGCACGGAAGTCATTGGTAGAATTGTTGCTCATGAGATGTCACTAAATGATAAGGAAGAGCTCCACAACGTGTCAAGTGGTGCTTACAAAGCTTCAAGATGAAGGTGTTGCCGGTCTTGCACTTGTGTCATCCAACTCCTACGACATATTTGACTCACCAAATGAAGGAATTGGAAGATGCTTCATATCTAAAGGCCCTATGGTATCACACCCCGAGTATGTTGATTTCAATAGTGATGAAGATGATTTGCTAGGTGATGATGACTTGTTGACAACACTAGTGATGAGAACTATGATGAACTTGCGAGTAATCATGCTCATCATGATGAAACGAATGACAATGATAAGAAGGAAATTGAGTGTCTAAATAAAGAACTAAACACTCTTAAATTAGCTCATGAAACAACTCTAGAGGATCATAGAGAGCCCCTAATGAGTCATGAGAAGCTACACTTCGAGAAGCTAAATTTAGAGCAAGAGCATGTGTTTGTAAAAGCTATCAATGATAACCTTAGAAATAAGAGTTCTTCTTATCTTGCCAAACATCTCCTCTTGTCTACTTATATGCTATAAGTAAAATCTAGCAATAAGAGCAAGACAGTGTCGGGACCCCGATCCTAAGCCACATCGATCTAGCATGTAACACATCATATCACTTTGCGGCCTCACGCACGGTATTCCCACGGGTGCCACCTTACCTGTCCCGGGACCGTTTGCGCCTTTTGGCTCACGTATATGATAGTGTCGCTAGCATCCATATGACAGAGAACCCGGGCCGACATGACTAGTCGTGAACCCAAAGTGGCACTAACTTATAGGGACATGCATACATGAAACAACATCGAGCATGTCGGTCAGCAGCGTGTGAATTCCGGCTGTAGCACTGGGCTAACAGGACTCCGGGAACCCGGGCTGTAGCAGGCTAGGCAGGACTCCGGATGTCACCGCGTGACATTTCCCTGAAGGGACAGACACAGGAACGAAGTGAATCACATGCCGGCCAGTCAAGTGTTCCGAAGCAGTAGTGTTGGGCTAGCAGGGCTCCGGTGAACCGGGCTGTAGCGGACTACTATGGCTCATGAAAGCACAAGACTACATTTCCCCATAAGAGAGGCTGCCAAGGATAAACAACTAGATTGTCGGATCTCACACATACCAAGCATTTCAATCATACACACAATATGCTCGACATGTGTAAATACAACATGGCATCACAACAAGACTCTACGACTCAAGTATTTATTCATTAGGCTCCGAGGAGCGAGATATTACTGTAACTCCCCCGATGTAACTTGCCATATTTGTAATCCAACTCTTGCCATTTTCGGCTATGTGCTATGAGATATTCCCTCCGTTGTTGGGTTCTCTTCGTTTTGCATTTTGGTCATGTCATGCATTTCATATCATGTCATCATGTGCATCGCATTCGCATACGCGTTCGTCTCATAAATCCGAGCATCTTTCCCGTTGTCCGTTTTGCAATCCGGCGCTCCTATGTTCCCCGGCGTCCCCTTTTACTTTTCTTCGTGAGCGGGTATTAAACTTTCTCGGAATGGACCGAGGTTTGACATGTGGCCTCGGTATAGCACCGGTAGACCGCCTGTCAAGTTTCGGGTCAATCGGAGTTCGTTTGGTACTCCAACGGTTAACCGGGTAACCGTGAAGGCCTCGTGTGTGTTGCAGCCCAACACCCCTTCAAAACAGCCCATTAACCCATCTAAGTCACTCCCATGTCCTCCGCCGTTCGATCACGATCGCGTGGGCGAAAACCGCACTCCATTTGGAGCTCCCTAGCTCCTTCTGTCTATAAAAACGTCTCCCCGTCTAAATCTGAGAGAGCTACACCCCCGAAACCCTAGCTTCGCCTCGAAAACCGTGCCACTGCTCCGCCGCACTGTTCCTCCGCGCCGCCGCCAGCCGGGCCAACCGGGGCGCGCCACGTGGCGGGCGTCGCTGCCGGCCTGCCCGGCCCGCCGAGCCCGTCCCCGGCCCTCCGGGCCCATCGCCGCCGCCCGCGCCCAGCGCCTCGCGCCTCGTCCCCGCCGCCCGCGCTGCCTCGACGCCGGCCGCCGCCGCTGCCTCGTCGCCGGCGCCGCCCCGCCGCCTCACTCCTCCGCCGCTCGCCGCCTCCTTCCTCCGCCGCCCGCCGGCGCCAGATCCGGCCAGGCCCGGCCGGATCCGGCCGGCCCCGCCCCGCCGCGCCGCCCTCGCCACCAGCCGGCACCGCCGCCGCCGCCCCTGCGCCGCCCGCGCGCCACCTCGCCGGCGCCCGGCCCCGCCTCGGCCCGATCCAGATCTGGATCCCGCGCCCGTTGACTTCTTCCCCCTCTCTTAATTTCTCTAAGTCATTTAATTTTTGCATCATCCTCACATGTTCTACCTGCCATAACTTTGCATCCGTAGCTCCGTTTCGCGCGTATAATATGTCATTTTGTTCGCCTCGAAGAGTGCATCATTTTGTTCCATTGCATAATTTTCATTTGAGGTCATCTTGATGCCCTAAATGCTGTTAGAAGAGGGCTAGTTGATGTTAGTTGCTGGATCTTATCTGAACATGCACTTTTGTCATTTTTGCCATGATTGATGTGTACCTCCTATGAAGTTGAGTACTACATGAGTTTTGTAATATGCCATGTTACCTATCCATAGGATTTTTCCATGTATTTTTATGATCTATGTGGTGACTAGAACAAGCATGCAAAGTAGGGATGATGATATTGCTGTTTTCAGAGACTTAGTGATTTCACTAAGTCCCTGACTTTTGTTATTATCATGCTGTATGTTCATGTTGTTTCTGAGAGATCCATGCATAATTTGAGCATGATCAGTAAGGGAGTTTTGAACTTGAGTATTTGCTATATCCATCCATGCCTTTGTTTGCAATTATGGAGTGCCATAGCTTGAGTCAATCGAGCTCTACTTTTGCTTCAAAATGTTGCTGGCAGATTGTTTACATGTTATTCAATTTTGCCAAGCTTGGTGTAGTTGACCCTTGCTTGATATGATGTTATTCTTGCCATTTCTAGTTACTATGCCATGTCTTATTGATGTATGTATGCTTAGTTTATCATGCAATGCTCTGTAGTGAGTGCTTGGAGCTCACGAACATGCCTAGTCGTTAACAGTTCTCTGCCATGTCCAGCTTTCTGCTAAGTCTGAAACCTGTAACGAAACTTGCTTATTTGTCATGGGTGTAAACATATTTTCTGATCCTTTTTGGCTTATGGTCAGTAAGGGACTTTTGTCAAGTGCTATGAGTAGATTCATGCCGTGCCTTACTTTGCTATGTTCTGAACCTGTAGCATGTTGTTTCGTTGCTCTGAATTTGTCATCCCGATGTTGTTTTCCTGACTTGCTGTTATTTCACTAAGTCTGTGAATCTGTTATTAGTTGTACTTTTGCCATGCTTGTTTGAACCTGTTATGATGTGAATTAGCCGAAGCTCAGTGTTCATCTTTTGTCGTGCATCTTGAGTAGATTACTGTCATATGCTTTGTTGCCATGTTTGGGTGCAGTAGATTAATTATTTGTTGTTTGCTAAGTAGCATCATGCTGTTTATGGCAGATTCGTGTCATTCTTGTTTTGCTTGCCATTTGCAAACCGTGCATCCGTTTCCGGTGATCTTTATACCGATTTCAACCGAAATCTCCTCATCTATCCAGCAGCATGCTTGGTTTGCCAAGATTATGCCCTGTTCATCCTTGTCTTTCCGGAGCATGCATACGCATTGCATATCACCTCTCGCATATCATGCCATGTTTTGCATCATGTTGATTGCGCATTGCATCGTGGTTGATATTGGTTCCTTTGCTTGTTCTCTTGTCTTGGGTAGAGCCGGGAGACGAGTACGTGAACGAGGAACCTGTTGAGAACGCTTACGAGGACCAAGCTTTCGACAACTCTGAGAACCTTGCAGGCAAGATGACCATACCCTCGAAATCACTTCTATCTTTGCTTGCTAGATTGCTCGCTCTTTTGCTATGCCTATGCTGCGATACCTACCACTTGCTATGTCATGCCTCCTATATTGCCATGTCAGCCCCTAACCATGCATGTCCTAGCAAACCGTTGTTTGGCTATGTTACTGCTTTGCTCAGCCCCTCTTATAGCGTTGCTAGTTGCAGGCGAAGATGAAGTTTGTTCCTTGTTGGAACATGGACTTGTTTTTCCTTGTTGGAACATGTTTACTTGTTGGGATATCACAATACCTCTTATTTAATTAATGCATCTATATACTTGGTAAAGGGTGGAAGGCTCGGCCTTATGCCTGGTGTTTTGTTCCACTCTTGCCACCCTAGTTTCCGTCATACCGGTATTATGTTCCCGGAGTTTGCGTTCCTTACACGGTTGGGTGATTTATGGGACCCCCTTGACAGTTCACTTTGAATGAGACTTTTCCAGCAAGGCCCAACATTGGTTTTACCATTTGCCACCTAGCCTTTTTCCCTTGGGTTCTGCAGACTCAAGGGTCATCTTTATTTTAACCCCGGGCCAGTTCTCCTTCGATTGCTGGTCCAACTAGAGCCACTTGCGGTGCCGCCCTGAGGCAACTTGGGGTATCTTCGGTTGCCGTACGTAGTGTTCATCCGGATGTGCCCTGAGACCGAGATATGTGCAGCTCCTATCAGGATTTGTCGGCACAATCGGGCGGCTTTGCTGGACTTGTTTTATTGCTGTTGAAATGTCTTGTAGTCCGGGATTCCGAGATTGATCGGGTCTTCCCGGTAGAAGGAATATCCTTCGTTGACCGTGAGAGCTTATCATGGGCTAAGTTGGGACACCCCTGCAGGGTATTATCTTTCGAAAGCCGTGCCCGCGGTTATGAGGCAGATGGGAATTTGTTGATGTCCGGTTGTAGAAAACCCGAAGTTGACCTTAACTAAAACACATCAACCGCGTGTGTAACCGTGATGGTCTCTTCTCGGCGGGGTCCGGGAAGTGAACACGGTTGTTGGAGTTATGTCTGACGTAGGTTGTTCAGGATCACTTCTTGATCATTTCTAGCTTCTCGACCGTGCTTTGCCTTCTCTTCTCGCTCTCTTTTGCGCTGTAGTCAACTTATGCTAGTCGCTTGCTGCAGTTCCACCTCACTGCCCCTTTCCCACCTTTAAGCTTAAGTAGTCTTGATCTCGCGGGTGTGAGATTGCTGAGTCCCCGTGACTCACAGATTTTATCACCTCAGTTGCAGGTACCAACAATGTCAGTGCTGATGACGCAACTGAGCTCACTTGGGAGTTCGATGAGGAACGTGGCCGTTACTATGTTTCTTTTCCAGATGATCAGTAGTGGAGCCCAGTTGGGTGATCCGGGGATCTGTTAGCATTTGGGGTAGTCTTCTTTCATTTTGGTACCGTAGTCGGACCTTGAGTGTAATCTGTTTGATGGATGTTATTTACGTACTTGTGTGAAGTGGCGATTGTAAGCCAACTAGGTATCTTTCCCCTTTATTTATTACATGGATTGTGTGAAGATTACCTCATTTGCGACATTGCTTTCAATGCGGTTATGCCTCTAAGTCGTGCCTCGACACGTGGGAGATATAGCCGCATCGAGGGCGTTACAAGTTGGTAATCAGAGCCTTTCCCGACCTTAGGAGCCCCCACTGTTTGATCGTCTTTAGTGGCCGAGTTGTGTCTAGGAAAAAATGTTTTGAGTCATTTAGGAATTATATATCGGAGAGTTTAGGAATTCTTTTTACTCCCCAGTCCCTTCGACCTTCTGGTGAGGCTTCCTGACGTAGAGTTTTGACTCTTCTCTTCTCAAATTTCACTAAAAATTTTTTTTAGGATCACGCGGGTATATTACAATCGTTCCGATGGATTTATGATGACAACATTGTCTTGGTTGCCTCCTGACATTTAGGGGTTGTGGCAGTGTCCCGGGGAGTTGAGCTCCGAGGTGTTGTCATCATAATTTTATCGTTGCGGTTTTGGAATACCTGAGTTTAGTACGGCCGACATCGAAAATCTCTTTTGTACAGTTGTTGGTGAGATAACCTGATAGCCCAGTACTGTGGCGAGTGCAGGAGTATTGCCATGACTTGTATAACGGATGTGTTTTCGAAGGTTGAGGTAGACGATTTCCGAAGGTTTCTTGGTTATGTGTTGAAGGATGGATACAGCTGGTTGTAGGATTTGCTAGTTTGGGTGAGATATTATGCTTCCCCTGTATCCCCAACACCTGATTGCATAACCAGAAAGTTTCGGGAGTTTATAAGTGGGAATTCATGTAGCTTTAGTATTTCTTCCGCAGATATTTGGTTTGTGATTGGGTAATCATTACCAAGTATTTGTTCACTTCCGTAGCTTGTTGATTTTATTACTTACCATGTTCTAAGTGGCTTCTCAGCTTTGGAAGTGTGATGATTTACATTGGAATTCATTCGTTCATTCTCGTTCGAATGTTAATTGTGAAGACAATATGTTGCAATTTCGTTCCTTTGATTCAGCTTCAATATATCTCTGTCAAGTTGCTAATGGATGTCACCCTCTTCAGGATGGCTCCGCCTACTCGTCTGAATCCGGAACGCAATGATGGAGATCAGGCTAACCCTCCGCCACCACCTCCGCCTCCGGAAGCATGGCAGGCCCTGATGACTGCTACAAATGCCAATGCTCAGATTCTGATTCAGCTCTTGCAAGATCGCAACCAGGGTCAAGCTAATCAAGAGAATCAAGGCCAAGGCAACAATCAGCCGCATTTCGCTTCACTGAACCAGTTCCTTGCTAATCAGCCAAAGACCTTCAGCTACTGTGTCGAGGCCACAGACGCAGATGATTGGCTCGTGGACATAAGCAAACATTTCGAGTGCAGCAATGTCAGACCTGAGGACTTTGTCAAGTTTGCCTCTTTTCAACTCAAAGATCAAGCTGCTGAGTGGTTCCAGCAATACAAAGATTCCAGAGGAGGTCGTGTGATCACTTGGGATGATTTCCGCCGTGACTTCAAAGCGCACCACATTCCAGAAAGTGTTGTTGAGCTTAAGCGTGAGGAATTCCGCAATCTCAAGCAAGGCAACATGACTGTCTATCAATACAACACTCAGTTCCAGAAGCTTTCTCGTTTTGCAAGGCAAGACATTCCTGATGAGAAGAGTATGATCTACCAGTTCAGGCGTGGTCTCAGAGAAGATCTGCAGCTTGCTCTCGTGCTTTTCGAGCCATTAAAGTATGATGAATTCTACAACATGGCACTGAAACAAGAAGCTGCTCAGCTCAAGTGTGAGGCATCTAAGAAGAGAGTCAGAGACGCAGTTCAGTCTTCTTCTTCCTCACTTGTGGCAGCTAAGCAACAGAAGTTCTGGTTGCCTCCTCCTCCTCCGTTCCGTCAGCCTTATCAGCAGAAGAACTCAAGTGGCCGTGGATCTTCCCACCCACCCAACCCTGGTTATCAGAACAAGTCTCAGAATCAAGCTCCAAGGCCAAGTGCTCCTTATCATCGTCCGCTCTCAGAGGTGACTTGTAACAAATGTCAGCAGAAGGGTCACTATGCGAACAAGTGCTTCAACCAGAGGCGTCTTCCGCCTCCTCCTCCTGTGAAATCTTCCAGCAATGCAGTGGTCAAGCATAATTCTAAGCATGCCAAGGTGAACATGTTGAATGCAGCTCAAGCAGAGGAGTCTTCTGAAGTGATCATGGGTAATCTTCCTGTTAATGATATTCCTGCCAAAGTCTTATTTGATACTGGTGCATCACTTTCTTTCATTTCGAGACCTTTTGTTGCTAAGCATGAGTTTGTGACCGAAAAGATTCCTATTCCGTTGAAGATTGTGTCCCCGGGCAAGCAAATGACATCTAATGTTTGTGTCCCGGATGTTTCTATCAAGATGGGCGACTATAAATTCTTGTCTAAACCGGTTGTTCTCGGTGATTCTGATATTGATCTTATTCTCGGGATGGACTGGCTTTCTAAGCACAAGGCTCAGCTTGAGTGTGCTGCCAGGGAAATCAAATTGACTCACACTTCGAACGATGTGATCATCTATGCTTCTCGTGATGATACCATTCGGTTGTTTTCTCTCAATGAGATGGGGGAAATGGAGGCTATCTCTCAGATTCCAGTTGTTTGTGAGTACCAAGATGTTTTTCCAGAAGAGCTTCCGGGTATGCCTCCTCGCAGGCTAGTTGAATTCGTTATTGAGCTTGAGCCTGGCACGGAACCCGTTTGCAAGCGTCCTTACAAGCTTGGACCAGATGAGCTCAAGGAATTGAAGATTCAACTCGATAAACAAGAACGTCTGGGTCTGATCAGACCGAGTTCTTCTCCTTGGGGTTGTGGTGTTCTTTTTGTCAAGAAGAAGGATGGCACGGACCGACTTTGTGTCGATTTCCGTCCATTGAACAAGAAGACTATCAAGAACAAGTACCCACTTCCCAACATCAATGAGCTATTTGAGCAACTCAAAGGTGCTAAGGTGTTCTCCAAGCTGGACCTTCGTATGGGTTATCATCAGATTCGCATTCGTGAAGAAGATATTCCCAAGACAACATTCAGAACAAGCTTTGGTTCTTATGAATATACTGTCATGTCTTTCGGTCTTGTCAATGCTCCTCCGTATTTCACTCGCTTGATGAATTTCATCTTCAACCCCTACATCAACGAATTTGTCTTGGTCTATCTCGATGATATTTTGGTCTTCTCCAAGAATAAGAAGGATCATGCCGAACATTTGCGATTGGTACTCGACAAGCTCAGAGAATATCAGTTATATGCGAAGTTCTCCAAATGTGAATTTTGGCTTGATGAAGTTCTTTATCTTGGTCATATCATCTCCGCCAAGGGCATCGCTGTTAATCCAGAGAGGGTGTCTGCAGTTTTGAATTGGAATCCTCCTCAGAATGTCAAGCAGCTTCGCAGTTTTCTTGGACTTGCAAGCTATTGCAGAAGATTCGTTGAGAATTTCTCCAAGATTGCCAAGCCTCTTTCCAACCTCCTCCAGAAGCATGTGAAATATGTCTGGTCTCCTGAGTGTGACGTTGCTTTCAACACTCTCAAAGAGAAACTTGTCACTGCTCCAGTTCTGACTCCTCCTGATGAATCCAAGCCTTATGAAGTATTCTGTGATGCTTCTCTCCAGGGCCTCGGTGCTGTCTTAATGCAAGAGAAGAAGGTTGTTGCCTATACCTCTCGCCAGTTGAAGCCCAATGAAAGGAACTACCCCACTCACGATCTTGAGTTGGCGGCAGTTGTCCACGCACTAATAACATGGAGACATCTCCTGTTGGGAAGGAAAGTGGACATCTTCACAGATCACAAGAGTCTCAAGTATATCTTCACTCAGCCTCATCTCAACCTCAGGCAAACTCGATGGGTCGAAATGATTCAAGAGTATAATCCGAGTATTGAATATACTCCAGGCAAGGCTAATGTGGTTGCAGACGCTTTGAGCAGAAAGGCTTACTGCAACAGCTTAATCCTCAAGCCTTTTCAACCGGACCTTTGTGAAGCTTTCCGCAAGTTGAATCTCCAAGTTGTTCCTCAAGGTGTTCTTGCCAACCTCATTGTTTCGCCTACCTTGGAAGATCAAATTCGTGAGGCACAATTGTTGGATACCATGGTGAAGAAGGTGAAACGTGGTATTGAGAAGAGCATCCCCAAATACAAGTGCTATCGAGTTGATGACAGAGATACTCTTTACTTCGAGGACCGGATTGTGGTTCCAAAGGGTGATCTTCGTAAAGTCATTATGAATGAAGCGCACAATTCTCTCCTGTCTAATCATCCTGGAAGTTCAAAGATGTATCATGACCTCAAGCAGTCGTATTGGTGGACTCGAATGAAGCGTGAGATCGCTCAATTCGTGAATGAGTGTGATGTCTGCAGAAGGGTGAAAGCAGAACACCAACGACCAGCTGGACTTCTCCAACCTCTTGCTATTCCAGAATGGAAGTTTGATCATATCGAAATGGACTTCGTGACTGGTTTTCCTAAGTCCAAGCGTGGAAATGATGCTATCTTCGTCGTCATCGACAAGCTCACCAAAGTGGCTCATTTTCTTCCTATCAAAGAGTCTATCACAGCAGCGCAGCTGGCAGAGCTCTACACCTCCAGAATTGTCTCCTTGCATGGCATTCCACAGTTGATCTCTTCAGACCGTGGCAGCATCTTTACCTCCAAGTTTTGGGATTCTTTTCAGAAGGCCATGGGCACCTACATCCGCTTCAGCACAGCGTTCCACCCTCAGACTAGTGGACAAGTCGAGCGTGTCAATCAAATTCTTGAAGATATGCTCAGAGCCTGTGTTATCTCTTTCGGCATGAAGTGGGAGGATTGTCTTCCTTATGCTGAGTTCTCTTACAACAACAGCTTTCAAGCCAGTTCGGGCAAAGCCCCATTCGAGATTCTCTATGGCAGAAAGTGCCGTACTCCTCTCAACTGGTCTGAAACCGGTGAACGTCAATTGCTCGGCAATGATTTGATCTCAGAGGCTGAGGCCATGTGCAAGGTGATTCGTGAGAACCTCAAAGCAGCGCAGTCGCGCCAGAAGAGCTATTACGATAGCAAACACCGAGATGTGGCATTCGAGATCGGAGACCATGTTTACCTCCGCGTCTCTCCTATGAAAGGAACTCGCCGCTTCGGTATCAAGGGGAAACTTGCCCCGCGATACGTCGGTCCCTTCAAGATCATCGGGAAACGAGGCGATCTCGCCTATCAACTTGAGCTTCCCTCCAATTTTGCAAATGTGCACGATGTCTTCCACGTGTCACAGCTTCGCAAGTGCTTCAAGACGCCTGAGCGCACCGTCAACTTCGAAGAGATTGATCTTCAAGAAGATTTGTCCTATCATGAGCATCCAGTTGCCATTCTTGAGACAACTGAGCGCAAGACTCGCAACAAGTCAATCAAATTCCTCAAAGTGAAATGGTCACATCATTCAGACCGAGAGGCCACATGGGAGCGTGAAGACCACCTACGTTCTGAGTACCCGGAGTTCTTTCAGTCCTAGATCTCGGGACGAGATCCTCTCGTAGTGGTGGTGTGTTGTAACGCCCCCGATGTAACTTGCCATATTTGTAATCCAACTCTTGCCATTTTCGGCTATGTGCTATGAGATATTCCCTCCGTGGTTGGGTTCTCTTCGTTTTGCATTTTGGTCATGTCATGCATTTCATATCATGTCATCATGTGCATCGCATTCGCATACGCGTTCGTCTCATAAATCCGAGCATCTTTCCCGTTGTCCGTTTTGCAATCCGGCGCTCCTATGTTCCCCGGCGTCCCCTTTTACTTTTCTTCGTGAGCGGGTATTAAACTTTCTCGGAATGGACCGAGGTTTGACATGTGGCCTCGGTATAGCACCGGTAGACCGCCTGTCAAGTTTCGGGTCAATCGGAGTTCGTTTGGTACTCCAACGGTTAACCGGGTAACCGTGAAGGCCTCGTGTGTGTTGCAGCCCAACACCCCTTCAAAACAGCCCATTAACCCATCTAAGTCACTCCCATGTCCTCCGCCGTTCGATCACGATCGCGTGGGCGAAAACCGCACTCCATTCGGAGCTCCCTAGCTCCTTCTGTCTATAAAAACGTCTCCCCGTCTAAATCTGAGAGAGCTACACCCCCGAAACCCTAGCTTCGCCTCGAAAACCGTGCCACCGCTCCGCCGCACTGTTCCTCCGCGCCGCCGCCAGCCGGGCCAACCGGGGCGCGCCACGTGGCGGGCGTCGCCGCCGGCCTGCCCGGCCCGCCGAGCCCGTCCCCGGCCCTCCGGGCCCATCGCCGCCGCCCGCGCCCAGCGCCTCGTCCCTGCCGCCCGCGCCGCCTCGACGCCGGCCGCCGCCGCTGCCTCGTCGCCGGCGCCGCCCCGCCGCCTCACTCCTCCGCCGCTCGCCGCCTCCTTCCTCCGCCGCCCGCCGGCGCCAGATCCGGCCAGGCCCGGCCGGATCCGGCCGGCCCCGCCCCGCCGCGCCGCCCTCGCCACCGGCCGGCACCGCCGCCGCCGCCCCTGCGCCGCCCGCGCGCCACCTCGCCGGCGCCCGGCCCCGCCTCGGCCCGATCCAGATCTGGATCCCGCGCCCGTTGACTTCTTCCCCCTCTCTTAATTTCTCTAAGTCATTTAACTTTTGCATCATCCTCACAAGTTCTACCTGCCATAACTTTGCATCCGTAGCTCCGTTTCGCGCGTATAATATGTCTATTTGTTCGTATCGAAGAGTACATCATTTTGTTCCATCGCGTTATTTTCATTTGAGGTCATCTTGATGCCCTAAATGCTGTTAGGAGAGGGCTAGTTGATGTTAGTTGCTCGATCTTATCTGAACATGCTCTTTTGTCATTTTTGCCATGATTGATGTGTACCTCCTATGAAGTTGAGTACTACATGAGTTTTGTAATATGCCATGTCACCTATCCAGAGGATTTTTCCATGTATTTTTATGATCTATGTGGTGACTAGAACAAGCATGCAAAGTAGGGATGATGATATTGCTGTTTTCAGAGACTTAGTGATTTCACTAAGTCCCTGACTTTTGTTATTATCATGCTGTATGTTCATGTTGTTTCTGAGGGATCCATGCATAATTTGAGCATGATCAGTAAGGGAGTTTTGAACTTGAGTATTTGCTCTATCCATCCATTCCTTTGTTTGCAATTATGGAGTGCCATAGCTTGAGTCAATCGAGCTCTACTTTTGCTTCAAAATGTTGCTGGCAGATTGTTTACGTGTTATTCAATTTTGCCAAGCTTGGTGTAGTTGACCCTTGCTTGATATGATGTTATTCTTGCCATGTCTAATTACTATACCATGTCTGCTTGATGTATGTATGCTTAGTTTATCATGCAAAGCTCTGTAGTGAGTGCTTCGAGCTCACGAACATGCCTAGTCGTTAACAGTTCTCTGCCATGTCCAGTTTTCTGCTAAGTCTGAAACCTGTAACGAAACTTGCTTATTTGTCATGGGTGTAACCATATTATCTGATCCTTTTTGGCTTATGGTCAGTAAGGGACTTTTGTTAAGTGCTATGAGTAGATTCATGCCATGCCTTACTATGCTATGTTCTGAACCTGTAGCATGTTGTTTCGTTGCTCTGAACTTGTCATCCCGATGTTGTTTTCCTGACTTGCTGTTATTTCACTAAGTCTGTGAATCTGTTATTAGTTGTACTTTTGCCATGCTTGTTTGAACCTGTTATGATGTGAATTAGCCGAAGCTCAGTGTTCATCTTTTGTCGTGCATCTTGAGTAGATTAATTTCATATGCTTTGTTGCCATGTTTGGGTGCAGTAGCTTAATTATTTGTTGTTTGCTAAGTAGCATCATGCTGTTTATGGCAGATTCGTGTCATTCTTGTTTTGCTTGCCATTTGCAAACCGTGCATCCGTTTCCGGTGATCTTTATACCGATTTCAACCGAAATCTCCTCATCTATCCAGCGGCATGCTTGGTTTGCCAAGATTATGCCCTGTTCATCCTTGTCTTTCCGGAGCATGCATACGCATTGCATATCACCTCTCGCATATCATGCCATGTTTTGCATCATGTTGATTGCGCATTGCATCGTGGTTGATATTGGTTCCTTTGCTTGTTCTCTTGTCTTGGGTAGAGCCGGGAGACGAGTACGTGAACGAGGAACCTGTTGAGAACGCTTACGAGGACCAAGCTTTCGACAACTCTGAGAACCTTGCAGGCAAGATGACCATACCCTCGAAATCACTTCTATCTTTGCTTGCTAGATTGCTCGCTCTTTTGCTATGCCTATGCTGCGATACCTACCACTTGCTATGTCATGCCTCCTATATTGCCATGTCAGCCCCTAACCATCCATGTCCTAGCAAACCGTTGTTTGGCTATGTTACTGCTTTGCTCAGCCCCTCTTATAGCGTTGCTAGTTGCAGGCGAAGATGAAGTTTGTTCCTTGTTGGAACATGGACTTGTTGTTCCTTGTTGGAACATGTTTACTTGTTGGGATATCACAGTACCTCTTATTTAGTTAATGCATCTATATACTTGGTAAAGGGTGGAAGGCTCGGCCTTATGCCTGGTGTTTTGTTCCACTCTTGCCACCCTAGTTTCCGTCATACCGGTATTATGTTCCCGGAGTTTGCGTTCCTTACACGGTTGGGTGATTTATGGGACCCCCTTGACAGCTCACTTTGAATGAGACTTTTCCAGCAAGGCCCAACATTGGTTTTACCATTTGCCACCTAGCCTTTTTCCCTTGGGTTCTGCAAACTCAAGGGTCATCTTTATTTTAACCCCGGGCCAGTTCTCCTTCGATTGCTGGTCCAACTAGAGCCACTTGCGGTGCCGCCCTGAGGCAACTTGGGGTATCTTCGGTTGCCGTACGTAGTGTTCATCCGGATGTGCCCTGAGACCGAGATATGTGCAGCTCCTATCAGGATTTGTCGGCACAATCGGGCGGCTTTGCTGGACTTGTTTTATTGCTGTTGAAATGTCTTGTAGTCCGGGATTCCGAGATTGATCGGGTCTTCCCGGTAGAAGGAATATCCTTCGTTGACCGTGAGAGCTTATCATGGGCTAAGTTGGGACACCCCTGCAGGGTATTATCTTTCGAAAGCCGTGCCCGCGGTTATGAGGCAGATGGGAATTTGTTGATGTCCGGTTGTAGAAAACCCAAAGTTGACCTTAACTAAAACACATCAACCGCGTGTGTAACCGTGATGGTCTCTTCTCGGCGGGGTCCGGGAAGTGAACACGGTTGTTGGAGTTATGTCTGACGTAGGTTGTTCAGGATCACTTCTTGATCATTTCTAGCTTCTCGACCGTGCTTTGCCTTCTCTTCTCGCTCTCTTTTGCGCTGTAGTCAACTTATGCTAGTCGCTTGCTGCAGTTCCACCTCACTGCCCCTTTCCCACCTTTAAGCTTAAGTAGTCTTGATCTCGCGGGTGTGAGATTGCTGAGTCCCCGTGACTCACAGATTTTATCACCTCAGTTGCAGGTACCAACGATGTCAGTGCTGATGACGCAACTGAGCTCACTTGGGAGTTCGATGAGGAACGTGGCCGTTACTATGTTTCTTTTCCAGATGATCAGTAGTGGAGCCCAGTTGGGTGATCCGGGGATCTGTTAGCATTTGGGGTAGTCTTCTTTCATTTTGGTACCGTAGTTGGACCTTGAGTGTAATCTGTTTGATGGATGTTATTTACGTACTTGTGTGAAGTGGCGATTGTAAGCCAACTAGGTATCTTTCCCCTTTATTTATTACATGGATTGTGTGAAGATTACCTCATTTGCGACATTGCTTTCAATGCGGTTATGCCTCTAAGTCGTGCCTCGACACGTGGGAGATATAGCCGCATCGAGGGCGTTACAATTACAAACATGGGTCTCATGACCCAACATGCAGAGCATACAAGTCAAAGCACACGCGGAAGCTTAACATGTCTGAGTACAGACATAAACAAGTGAAAAAGGCCGAGAAGCCTGACTATCTACAAGATTCTGCCGAGGGCACAAGATTGTAGCTGAGGTATCAAGCTAAACGTCGGAGTCCACGCGGAACTACTAGCGAGACTGAAGTCTCTCTGCAAAACATAAAATAGGCAAACGTGAGTACAAATGTACTCAGCAAGACTTACATCAGAACTATCTACAGATGCATCGGTATCAACAAAAGGGGTGGTGGAGTTTAACTGCAGCAAGCCAGCTTTGACTCGGTGGCTAACCTGAACTACGACTGCAAGTAACTCTTTTGAGGTGGCGCACACGAGTCCACATATTCACCATGTCAATACACCACTATGGAACCGCTCCCGTCTCCCTACGAGAACGCCATCCATAGCACTCACGCTTATCTTGCGCATTTTAGAGTATCCACTTCCACTTGTCTATGAACTGTTATAGGCAACCCAGAAGTCCATTACCGCGGACACATCTATTTAAATAGATGATGTTAACCCTGCAGGGGTGTCCTTCTTCACACACGCTCTCACCACTTATCGCCGTTTACACGATATGTACTCGGCAACCTTCAAGCGGAAGCCCAGCGAGGGTGTCGGCCACAACCTACCTAAACACTCAAGTCTCTAGTCCAGGTTTATCGCCTATTCAGGTTCCATCCGTAGGGAGTCCGGCCGAGGTTTCCACATACGGCCCCGAACGATGTGTACAGGGTTTCGAGACACCAAACGGGCGCCCGGCATGCCCGGCCACGTGCCTACCGCAACACAGCCCACCCCTACGGTCAGTGCTGCATGCGGCCCCCAGCATACGACAAACACCAGAAACTACTTGCAACTCCTGGACACAGGACAAGGGTGATCAAGAAGCCAAGAGGGTCCATTGGTTTCGTGCCCAATGCGTGGTAGTTACTGTTTCATGGATCACAAACACAGAACTCAGTCCCTGAGGACGGCTTCAATGAGACAACCCACCATGTACTCCTACATGGCCTCTCACCACTACCTTTACCAAATCGTATTCACACACTTAGCTCACACACAGTAGGACATGTTCACAACTTTCCAACTCATCCCCGATGAATCATACCTGACACAACTCTAAGCAATAGCAGGCATGACAACAAGCATGAATGAGTAGGCACATCAGGGCTCAAACAACTCCTACTCATGCTAGTGGGTTTCATCTATTTACTGTGGCAATGACAGGTCATGCAGAGGAAAGGGGTTCAACTACCGCAGCATGTAACAGTTGAATCGTTGTTGTCCTAATGCAGTAAAAGAGAGCAGGAGCGAGAGAGTGGGATTGTATCAGAATGAACAAGGGGGTTTTGCTTGCCTGGCACTTCTGAAGATAGTATAGCTCTTCATCGGTGTCATCGATCACATCGTCAAAACCACGTCTACCGAGAGGGGACAAATACCGGCAAACAAGAAAGAACACAATCAATGCAATGCAACATTATGATGCACGAATGTGACATGGCAATATGCTATTGATTGGCCTAATGCAACTAGCAACAAGTTAATTGAAGTTGGTTTGAACCTAAGATTCAAATTCAAACTCCACATGTGGTTATTTAAATGCCATTCATTCCATTTGTCCTAAACAGTAGTCATAAATTGTTCTAACATGCATGAAACCAGTACAGATGGATAGATTGGATTTTTCTGATCATTTTTCATATATAATTTATTTCATTTGGAGTTACGGTTGAATTACTATGATTTTTAGAAGTTTAAACTGTTTTCTGGAATTTCCTGGATTATAAAAACGCCAGAAAACATTTACTGCGTCAGCATGACGACAGCACTGCATCAGCAGGTCAACTGGGTTGACCCAGGTCAAACCTGACGTGTGGGTTCCACACGTCAGTGACACATGAACTAATCCCGGTCAAAACCTGCGCTGACTGGGGTTTGACCAGCGGTGGGGCCTGCTGTTAGTGGATAATAGGGGCGTTTAGCTGGCAGGGTTAGCGCTAATGACGGCCACGTCGGCAGTCACCGGAGCCTGGCCGGCGGCGACAAAAACGACGGCGGCGCGGCTCGGATTTGAGCTGCGGGCGGTGGTTTGGCGCGCTGAGCGCACCGGGGAGGATCTCTTGCTCGTCCGCATCAAATGGACCGGATGGGAGGCCGCGGGGTGGCCGGAAGCAGCGCCGGCGTTGAGGTTAGCGGCGGCAGCGGCACGGGTTCGATCGTGCGCGGGGTTGCGGCTCGCAACCGAGCAAACCAAAGATCTAGGGAGCATCTATGGGGCAGAAGGACCAGTACAAGGCGCTCGGACGCGACGGGTGCTAGCTCATTCGTCGACGACGACGAGCGCGGTAGCGGGGAGCTCAGGGACACGGTGGCTACCTTAGCTAGGGGACGCCTACGACAACGCAGAGAGGGGCGGGAAGAAGGGAAGGTCACAGGGAGGCGGATGAGATGCTCAGTGGGCTCGGAGACGTTCCAGAGACAATGAATCGACGACGACCTCCGACGGCCAGATGCGGCGGTGACGAGCTCGAGGGCATCGATTCCCGGCTCCCGAGAGCGCTGGCTTCAGTTTGGAGCTTCATGGCGTCACAGCGGGGCTAGGGAACAGGATGGCGAGGTGAGGGGGCTACGTTGGGCGCGTGGCAGGTTGCGGTGGCCGGCGGGAGCGCTCGGTTCCTCTCGGTCCGGAGTGGGGAGCGACGAGGAGGAGGGAAGAGAGGGCGACAGAGAGCGGGTTGGACTCGGGGAGGTGCGTGGCGTCCTCAGGGCGACGGGGCGGCAAGCAGAGGGGCAGGAGGCGGCGCCGCGCGTGCCGGCGCGCCGCGGGCACACGCCCTGGTGCCCACTGGCACGAGGGAGAAGACGACAGAGCACACTGATGGGCTAGGCTGGCTATGCACAGTGTTGGGCTACAGGAGCGCCAGGTAAGAAAGCCCAGGTACTATCTCTCTCTTTTTTTTTCTATTTTTCTTTTCTATTTTATTTCCTCTGTTCTAATTTAGTTAGCCACTAAATCATTTTAATAAATTCTGTAGGTTATTACATGGCTTGCTAAAATATATACAAAGCCACTCACAAACTTCCAGAATTATTGGAGTTATATTTAATATATATTAAATATAAATCCAAAGCAAATAATTACTGGATTAATTCAAATGGCCAGAATAAATGTTTCTGAGCTCCTAAAAATATTGGTTGGAATTTTAACTCTGGCCAATATTATTAGATAAAAACAGGAACATTTTGTTGGGCCAAATTGAAGCAATTTTTATCTTGGTCATTTTCAAAATGATTTCCGAGGCTTTCAGAAGTCCCCATTTCAAATTCATTGAATTTTAAACATGATGCACACATGACTAGCTAGCCCAAAGCAAACAAGAACTAGGGATGTTACAATTCACCCCCACTAAGCAAGAATCTCATCCCGAGATTCAAGACATGAGGTAAGAAGACAGAGGGGACACAAAAACTACACAATCTTCATGATCCAACTGCCCTTCCCGAAGATGTTGATTCATTTCTTCTAATTGATTTGGACGTCTTTGCTTTCAAGATCTTCATCCAACACGATGACGACGGAATGAAACTCTATAGAAAACGATCTCCTCGAAGATCGAACACTCAAGATCAACTCATGCAGTGAGACGTTAGAACATCTCTCGAGCTGAGGCATAAGACACGCATCGGGAGGGATGGAAGAAACAGATGACGGAGGTTCAATTTGGTAGGCAACAATTCCACGCTTGAGTAAGATGGTGCATGGTTTCAAAGTAGCAAGGAGATAATTGCCATGATTCCATAACGTGACACCTTAGGGAAGGTGACTCGTAGAATTATTCCCTTAAGTGGCAAAAAGAATTACTTTTGATGCATAGATCATTGAATTTCTCTATACCAGCCTAAGGAAAATCATAATCGACCATTTGAAGGAATCGAAAGAATGGCATACTCGGTTTGGAAAGGAAACTAGAGTTATAAGACAACTCAGCAAACGAAAAACACATACCAGATGATGCCGAGGATATAACCCAGTGTCTGAGCTTGCTCTCAAGAACTTGAGCATTTCCATATTCATCAGGGTTTTACCAACATCCGTGCCGAGGATCCTGGCAACACATCATACTATCATGATGAATAGTGATGGATGATGCAGATGCAAAGGAAGACAACACTTTCTCAGATTTTTCCTTAGCAATGCCAAAGAAGCAAATCTGGATGATCGACCGAGATACATTTAGCACTCCGCTTCTAATGTTCTCCTTGATGTACGGTACCATGGTCAATGCTTAAAAGCATCAACATGGCCATCAAGTAAAGGTCGGACTTCGGGAGCACAAAAATCCATAAGGAATAACTTGTGGAATAAGTCATACCAAATCCTCATGGAGAAGATGGTCGAATTGCTCGTTCAAGATTCTACAATAATAGATCTTCTGGCTAGGTGTGTCGGCTAGAACATCAACCTCGTCGGGACCTACATCATAGATCTTGGAAAAGTTCCAACCATCATATCTGCCTGAGAATCAGATCTGGTTGGTAGCAGGATATTTTAGACAACATGTCTGAAAAGAAAGTTTGCAACACAGGTCAACGAGATGACGTTGCGATATTCTCGGGATATGAACTACGATAGCAAGCTCCAAAACATGAGCTGGTTCTGCTACATACATGTGAGCATGTTGTCCAAGACAAGAATGACCATGTAGTAGTCTTATAATAAAACACTATCGAGTTCTGTTCGGGAACCATCATCGAGGATAACGGAATCTTGTACAAATCCGTCTGGTACCTTCAGGACTAGCACTTAGAACTTATTATCTTTGAACAAATCAACCAGTGGCTTGGTGTGCTAGGAATATGAACGGAGTGGAGGTAATTAATCTGCCAAACCATGGGATACTTTGCACGTATGCATGACTAACTTGGGATGATTCCAGAGGAAACAAAACAAACCTTTCTCAAATTCATGGCGGCAACTTACACTAAATGCACATGAATTCGAGGAAGTCACTTCTTCCATCCAAGCATATGCTTCATGAACGGAACATTAAGGCAATGCTTACAAAGTTTCCAACACTAGGTTGATGTTCAACATGACTCATGGGGGAGACAAAATGCTGCTGATGGGCTTAACAACAACTCATCCGAATTCCCATATCACTGGACTTCCACCATCATGTGAACACGGTGATAGCATTGGTCAGACCAAAAGAGGTAATGGTGTATGCTCGAGGGATTAACCACGAGTAAGACAGCATTACGAACATCATTGGTTCTGATTTGACTTGACGATAGCCCATACTCAAGTCAAAGTTTTGACAAGACAATAGATCCAACAACTGATCATGAGGACCAATTGGTGAAGACATCATCTTTCTTCAACACACACACAAACACAAAGATATCCCTTCAGAAAGAACCAAATTCGGCAAAGCTTTTTATCTTCCAACTCTCCAATTTATTGTTTAGCTTAACCAACTAGCTCAGGGGTATCTAACACAGATTCTTGGAGAATGGGTGGTTTGGAGGAAAACCAACATGATCACGAACTCAACATAGCGGTCAGGTGACAACCTGGTAATACATCCAAGAAGATATTCAGAACATCACGAACCACCGATATGTTACTAAGCTCAAGATCAACCTTGCTTTTCAGGGCAAGATGATATGATCAAAATAGTGAGGGATTGAGACAATCCTAACTCATTGATCGAAGGGTGCACCAGAATAAGGACTAGGTAGCACAATCAATCTTAGGATGATGATTTAATAACCAACACGCTAAGAATGAGAATATTGTCCATTTACTGCCAAGCAACGAGTTGCTAGGAGTATTGATTTTACACATCACAATTCACTTGTCGGCATTCCGGTTACAACAGCACGAGGGCCGAGGAATGAATGATGATGGTGAGAAGTATCACTGCATCAAGAATTCATAAGAGAGGGTGCAATTCCTATAATATTCTTGACATAAATAGTGTAATACTCCAAGGTAGAACAGACTAGAAGCTGGATTAGCATTCTTAATCTGCGGAATACAATTGCTTTGACCCAATCCTAGATATGGATGAGGTGCTGGAGTTTGTTTCTCCTAGTCATTCTGGAATAGGATGGCTTGATAGACCACAAGAATAATAGGCACCGATGAACGAATGCACGCATACTCTTGACTATCAATTGACAGATGAAGGTCGGAATATAACTGATGGGGGACAACTCAAAGGAACATATAACTTTCTGAGTTGTGGATGCATAGATTAGTATGTCGAACGAGTTCAACATATTTCTTCCGGATAACCCATGCAGAACGGTAGAACTAGCAGATTCACAATGTAACGAAGAACTCATCACGAGCACTTCGGTTGCGATATTTTGGTTCAAAAGAACTTCTGCCATATGCAGTTCATGGTATTTGGAAGAAGGAAATACCACGGACCTCGAGGACTATCGCAAAGGTTACTAATATCTTAAGGGAACTAGCAAATACTAACAACATGAAGTAGGGTGAATCTCGGGTCAAGAACCCAGGAGTAGAATACCTACTACTAAATGGCATCACGGGATGCTTTCGAGAATGGTGGCCAGAATCATCACACTAGGGATATAAAGAAATGCTAGATTACTAGGTGATCCCTAAGACACCTAGGGTCATAATAATAGCTCCAACATATATGTCGAGGCAACAGAGTACCTCAACAAACCGATTAGTGTGCTTATTCTGACCAAAAAGGACATCGGGAACAGAGATAAAGGATTTGCGAATGCATCAGATTATTTAGAGACCTGGGATGACTTGGACAGCATAACGGCTGTAAATGCTCAAAATGATTTGAGACATCCTGCAAAATGTGGCATAACCACTCAACATCACAATATCAATGTTCTGAGATCAACTAAGAACACATGGGAGTAGAAGAAACTGAACAGAGGCTTGAAACTATCAATTCTGTAAGTCTATGGATTAGTAACACATCATCCTGATAGAAAGATGAGAAGCCTAGTTCTTAATCCCCGTAGAAGAGAAGAGGGTGACTCAGATCAGAGGGCATGAGGTATAAGGAGTAAAAAGATCCTTACGTTCCCTTCCACAATCAATTCCCTTATATAACAAAAGCATTTCTAGACTCAACTCCGACCAGTTGGCATGGTAATCCTACAGGCAGTCAGGCTCTGATACCAACGCTGTCGGGACCCCGATCCTAAGCCACATCGATCTAGCATGTAACACATCATATCACTTTGCGGCGTCACGCACGGTATTCCCACGGGTGCCACCTTACCTGTCCCAGGACCGTTTGCGCCTTTTGGCTCACGTATATGATAGTGTCGCTAGCATCCATATGACAGAGAACCCGGGCCGACATGACTAGTCGTGAACCCAAAGTGGCACTAACTTATAGGGACAGGCATACATGAAACAACATCGATCATGTCGGTCAGCAGTGTGTGAATCCGGGCTGTAGCACTAGGCTAACAGGACTCCGGGAACCCGGGCTGTAGCAGGCTAGGCAGGACTTCGGATGTCACCGCATGACATTTCCCCGAAGGGACAGACACAGGAACGAAGTGAATCACATGCCGGCCAGTCAAGTGTTCCGAAGCAGTAGTGCTGGGCTAGCAGGACTCCGGTGAACCAGGCTGTAGCGGACTACTATGGCTCATGGAAGCACAAGACTACATTTCCCCATAAGAGAGGCTGCCAAGGATAAACAACTAGATTGTCCGATCCCACACATACCAAGCATTTCAATCATACACACAATATGCTCGACATGTGTAAATACAACATGGCATCACAACAAGACTCTACGACTCAAGTATTTATTCATTAGGCTCCGAGGAGCGAGATATTACAAACATGGGTATCATGACCCAACATTCAGAGCATACAAGTCAAAGCACACGCGGAAGCTTAACATGTCTGAGTACAGACATCTACAAATGAAAAAGGCCGAGAAGCCTGACTATATACAAGATCCTGCCGAGGGCACAAGATCGTAGCTGAGGTATCAAGCTAAACGTCGGAGTCCACGCGGAACTACTAGCGACACTGAAGTCTCTCTACAAAACAGAAAATAGGCAAACGTGAATACAAATGTACTCAGCAAGACTTACATCAGAACTATCTACCTATACATCGGTATCAACAAAAGGGTTGGTGGAGTTTAACTGCAGCAAGCCAGCTTTGACTCGGTGGCTAACCTGAACTACGACTGCAAGTAACTCTTTTGAGGTGGTGCACGCGAGTCCACATATTCACCATGTCAATATACCACTATGGATCCGCTCCCGTCTCCCTACGAGAACGCCATCCATAGCACTCACGCTTATCTTGCGCATTTTAGAGTATCCATTCCACTTGTCTATGAACTGTTATAGGCAACCCAGAAGTCCATTACCGCGGACACGGTTATTTGAATAGATGATGTTAACCCTGCAGGGGTGTACTTCTTCACACACGCTCTCACCACTTATCGCCATTTACACGATATCTACTCGGCAACCTTCAAGCGGAAGCCCAGCGAGGGTGTCGGCCACAGCCTACCTAAACACTCAAGTCTCTAGTCCAGGTTTATCGCCTATGCAGGTTCCATCCGTAGGGAGTCCGGCTGAGGTTTCCACATATGGCCCCGAACGATGTGTACAGGGTCCCGAGACACCAAACGGGCGCCTGGCATGCCCGGCCACGTGCCTACCGCAACACAGCCCACCCCTACGGTCAGCGCTGCGTGCGGCCCCCAGCATACTACAAACACCAGAAACTACTTGCAACTCCTAGACAGAGGACAAGGGTGATCAAGAAGCCGAGAGGGTCCATTGGTTTCGGGCCCAATGCGTGGTAGTAACTGTTTCATGGATCACAAACACAGAACTCAGTTCCTGAGGATGGCTTCAATGAGACAACCCACCATGTACTCCTACATGGCCTCTCACCACTACCTTTACCAAATCGTATTCACACACTTAGCTCACACACAGTAGGACATGTTCACAACTTTCCAACTCATCCCCGATGAATCAGACCTGACACAACTCTAAGCAATAGCAGGCATGACAACAAGCATGAATGAGTAGGCACATCAGGGCTCAAACAACTCCTACTCATGCTAGTGGGTTTCATCTATTTACTGTGGCAATGACAGGTCATGCAGAGGAAAGGGGTTCAACTACCGCAGCATGTAACAGTTGAATCGTTGTTGTCCTAATGCAGTAAAAGAGAGCAGGAGCGAGAGAGTGGGATTGTATCAGAATGAACAAGGGGGTTTTGCTTGCCTGGCACTTCTGAAGATAGTATAGCTCTTCATCGGTGTCATCGATCACATCGTCAAAACCACGTCTACCGAGAGGGGACAAATACCAGCAAACAAGAAAGAACACAATCAATGCAATGCAACATTATGATGCACGAATGTGACATGGCAATATGCTATTGATTGGCCTAATGCAACTAGCAACAAGTTAATTGAAGTTGGTTTGAACCTAAGATTCAAATTCAAACTCCACATGTGGTTATTTAAATGCCATTCATTCCATTTGTCCTAAACAGTAGTCATAAATTGTTCTAACATGCAGGAAACCAGTACAGATGGATAGATTGGATTTTTCTGATCATTTTTCATATATAATTTATTTCATTTGGAGTTACGGTTGAATTACTATGATTTTTAGAAGTTTAAACTGTTTTCTGGAATTTCCTGGATTATAAAAACGCCAGAAAACATTTACTGCGTCAGCATGACGACAGCACTGCATCAGCAGGTCAACTGGGTTGACCCAGGTCAAACCTGACGTGTGGGTTCCACACGTCAGTGACACATGAACTAATCCCGGTCAAAACCTGCGCTGACTGGGGTTTGACCAGCGGTGGGGCCTGCTGTTAGTGGATAATAGGGGCGTTTAGCTGGCAGGGTTAGCGCTAATGACGGCCACGTCGGCAGTCGCCGGAGCCTGGCCGGCGGCGCGGCTCGGATTTGAGCTGCGGGCAGTGGTTTGGCGCGCTGAGCGCACCGGGGAGGAGCTCTTCCTCGTCCGCATCCAATGGACCGGACGGGAGGCCGCGGGGTGGCCGGAAGCAGCGCCGGCGTTGAGGTTAGCGGCGGCAGCGGCTCGGGTTCGATCGTGCGCGGGGTTGCGGCTCGCAACCGAGCAAACCAAAGATCTAGGGAGCATCTATGGGGCAGAAGGACCAGTACAAGGCGCTCGGACGCGACGGGTGCTAGCCCATTCATCGACGACGACGAGCGCGACAGCGGGGAGCTCACGGACATGGTGGCTACCTTAGCTAGGGGACGCCTACGACGACGTAGAGAGGGGCGGGAAGAAGGGAAGGTCACAGGGAGGCGGATGAGATGCTCAGTGGGCTCGGAGACGTTCCAGAGACAATGAATCGACGACGACCTCCGGCGGCCAGATGCGGCGGTGACGAGCTCGAGGGCATCGATTCCCGGCTCCCGAGAGCACTGGCTTCAGTTTGGAGCTTCCTGGCGTCGCAGCGGGGCTAGGGAACAGGATGGCGAGGTGAGGGGGCTACGTTGGGCGCGTGGCAGGTTGCGGTGGCCGGCGGGAGCGCTCGGTTCCTCTCGGTCCGGAGTGGGGAGTGACAAGGAGGAGGGAAGAGAGGGCGACAGAGAGCGGGTTGGACTCGGGGAGGTGCGTGGCGTCCTCAGGGCGACGGGGTGGCAAGCAGAGAGGCAGGAGGTGGCGCCGCGCGTGCCGGCACGCCGCGGGCACACGCCCTGGTGCCCACTGGCACGAGGGAGAAGACGACAGAGCACACTGATGGGCTGGGCTGGCTATGCACAGTGTTGGGCTACAGGAGCGCCACGTAAGAAAGCCCAGGTACTATCTCTCTCTTTCTTTTTTGTTTTTCTTTTCTATTTTATTTCCTCTGTTCTGATTTAGTTAGCCACTAAATCATTTTAATAAATTCTGTAGGTTATTACATGGCTTGCTAAAATATATACAAAGCCACTCACAAACTTCCAGAATTATTGGAGTTATATTTAATATATATTAAATATAAATCCAAAGCAAATAATTATTGGATTAATTTAAATGGCCAGAATAAATGTTTCTGAGCTCCTAAAAATATTGGTTGGAATTTTAACTCTGGCCAATATTATTAGATAAAAACAGGAACATTTTCTTGGGCCAAATTGAAGCAATTTTTATCTTGGTCATTTTCAAAATGTTTTCTGAGGCTTTCACAAGTCCCCATTTCAAATTCATTGAATTTTAAACATGATGCACACATGACTAGCTAGCCCAAAGCAAACAAGAACTAGGGATGTTACAGACAGATTCTTCCTCTAGTAGTATAACAATAACCATGTTAAATCCAATATTGTTGCTTCTCGTATTTATCTTGATTCCACTAATGATTCTCTTAGCCAAGTTACACTTGAGCAAGAAAATATTTATTGAAGGGAATTATAGAGAAAGGTGTTTATAAGAGCATTGCCGGGAGTAAGCAATTTGAGGAGATTGTATGCAAGAAAGGAAGGCACCGGAATTGAGTGGTGTTGGTTTTGAACGAAGGTTCAATGCCAATGGAATTGAGTGGTAAGAAGATCAATACCCCAAGATGAAGTTTTTCCTCAAGAGGAGAAGTATGACCCCACTTCTTTCAAGGGAACACAAGCTCAAGATGATCTTCCACCACAAGACCACAAGCTAGAGGTCAAGGACAAGCTTCAAGAAGAGATCATTTGAAGAAGCTCCAAAGGCCATGGTCAAGTGGGTTCCCAAGACTACGTCAAGAACTACATCATCAAGTACGACTACAACTCCAAGGGTTCTCATCAAGTTGATGTGGATACCAAAGAAGAAGAACTAGAGTGTTCTTGAGGGTGACTCCGCCAACATACTTCACTCATATTCATTTTGGCGAGGACTTGTGCAATCAACTTTCATATCTTGCACTAGTTCGTGGAGTCACAAACCCTCTTGTTGGTAAGACAAGGTACAAGGTAATCTAATGCTTTCATGGAGATAATTAAATGTGCAATTCACTCTATGTCCATGGATATCCTTATATGTTCATTGTGGGACTAACCCATGTTGGTATTGAAAGTGCAACACTTTAAAGGATAGCTTCAAAAGATCTACATCAACATTGAGCATCCACATCTTCACTATCTACATGAAGTCATCATCGACAAAACCCAAGGTTAGTTCATCACTCTTAGGGAGGATATAACATCTAGGGGGAGCTTTGCTCTAAAATTGAACTAAAACAACTCTAATGGTGTGAACACATCAATGCTTTATGTAAAAGTGGCAACCCCACTTGTGCTTAAATAATGAGTATGACCTACGATCAAATGTTCTCATTTGACTCCTCAGTCAATATACTCATATATAGATGACCTAGTCATCACCAATTGTTTGATAGATGCTAGAATTGTTTGTGCATGCTTTGTCACATATTATATTTGCTATCTTATTATGTGAGCATGTTGGTTGTATAATTTCTCCATTCGAGGACATCCATTTGTTATTTTTGATTGTCTTGGTTTTATTGTCCAAATGGATGGACAAGAATGCCTAATAAGCTTCTCTAGCTATATATGTGCTTTCTCTTCTCAAACTCCGTGGACGCTACATCACAAAAATTGAACAAGTCTTTTACGGACCCTCCGGGTGAGGAGCAGTCGGAGACATCGAACAGTCAAGGGCTGCCTTCCAAAACCTTCTTGTGAATTTTGATAAGACCAACTCACTTCTATTTGGTCCCATCGAAATCACTAGATTGATCTAGGTTTTCATCTCGATGATACCAATTAGAATGACTCGGTCCCACCGAGTTGCACTAACTTAGTTTTGCATCTAGGCGCCACAGAACCATTCCATTCAGTGCCACCGATAGTGACCGGTTATATATACCCTGTGAACCCGTATGGTTGAAAACTTCTTCAAAGTGCTCGTGCTCGCGCCCTAGTGCTACCACCCCTTGGTCTCTGGATCGTCGTCGTCTCTGCCTGTGCACCTCCGCCGCAAGTCTCCTCTGTCGTCAATGGGATTCTCCATCGCCGTTGCCGCCGTAGCGAACCGTCACCAAGTTAGGGTACGGTTCGACATGTTTGTGCCATTCCCCTTTCGGGTTCAATGCACAAAGTAATTTCCTAGTTTCTCACCACGTATGAAATCATCCTATCCAGTGAAAAACTTCTTTAGATTAGATTCGATGAAAAATCTTAGGGTTAGGTTTCCGCCGAGCTCATCTCGGACCGACCGAAATGAAGTTTTTGGTCCCACCGATTGGCCCTGGCCATTGCACTAAGTACAACTCGGTGCCACCGAAGTGTACTGATCGGTGAGACCGAAAGCAAAACCTTAGTGAAACCCTAGCATCTCGGAGTCACCGAACTTCAACTCGGTATGCCCGATGTTGTGTGTTTAGCCTCTATTAGTCCTTCGGTGTCACCGATATTTTCATATTGGTAGTTCCGAAATGCTTTCTGTAGAAAACTAAAACTAAGGATTTGACTCAAGTTTCTCGCAAAACCAGCTTATTTTTTATGCTCATCCACTCTGCCCATACCTATCTATTCACCGGTCCTGTTTGCAAGATGTCTGAAGCAAGTGACAGCCAAAATAGGTCAGAGGAAGAAATCAATCTCAGTGAGGGCACAAGCCCTAGTGGTAGCTATGATGATGGCAGTAGAAGCACTCCTAGCCATCTTCCCAAAGCTGCCACAAGACAAAGAAAGAAGAGTACCTCACAGAGTGAGGATGAAGACTTTTTGGATGAAGAGGAAGTAACCTCAAATAAGAAAGTGCTCAAGAAAGGGTATGCTGCTGCCACAAAGCCAGGTCTCTAGAAGAAGGCTCCTGCTAAGAGATTTCCTATGCCTAAGGCCAGGAAATCAACAGTTCCATAAGAGACTATGGAATTTACTATTCAGACAAGAGAGGAATAAGAAGTTGCTGATGGGAATAAGAAAAGGAAAGGAAGAGTGAAGAAGACCATTGCTAGAGTGATTGGCACACTATCTATGATGAGGGATGAAGAAGAAGAAGAAGAGGGGGAACCCGCTGCACCCCCAGCCAAGTCTCAGAAGTTGATGGCAGATACCATGAAAACTTCAGGTGCAACCTCCAAGCCCAAGCCCAAGCCCAAGCTTGCACCTAAGGCTACTGCTCCAAAACGAACCACAAGAAACATCCTTACTGCTGAAAAGAACAATGCCCAAGTGCGAGAGGTTCAAGAGGATGAAGAGACCCAAGTTCTCAAGAAGTTGAAGCCCAAGATTCCAGACCATGATGATGGACATCGAGTGGCTGAGAACATGAAACTGAGGAAGGATAGTGGACTGAGAAACCAGAGGAATGCTGACTCGTATTTTTAACATCCTAAAGTTCTAAATTTTGGAATGTTATATTAAATAAATAGTTTGGATTGATTGTATGATGGCTTGTGTGAAATTGAGTGAAATTTGAAACTTTTTGAAAGTTAAATGTGAGGGAATAAAATGACTTTCCCAAAACTTTCATTTTTTGCTTTTGTGATATCCATGAATTCCAATTTTTATCAAATACAAAACACTAGAGAGAAGATGACATGACTTCTTCCATTATAAATGAACAGGGTTTTTGTGCCACCCCGGCTCAGAGAAACCGGAACGCCCCATATTCTAGCCCAGAGATCGAGGAGAAGTCTCTGGAATACGACACTGCTTGACATAGAACAAATCAGCTCTTATTACAAGAATAATAATACAAGGGTCTGATGTTACAAAGAAGCACATCAGCACGGTGACACTACGCCTGCGATACTACACTTGCTCTATGCTAGTAGCGGAACAACTCGTAGCAGCGGAATACTTCTAGCACTGGAAGAACGACGAAGGTGGTGAACTCCACTCTGCAGGAACTCTGGCTGGGACACGATCTAGCTCGCACGCACGGCAACCTCGACAATCAATCAAGCAATCATGGCATCACCTGCAATCTGGCATGACACGCCAGGTCAGTACATTGAATGTACTTGAAAGCTCACAACAACCATAAACATCAAGGAAAGACAATAACATAGCATTAAGCAGATTAATTAAATTAAAATCTACCATGATACGACAACAACTACTAAACATGATATGAAACTACTACAATACTGATAAACCAACATCTCATTCCCAACAAAAATCTCATTCTTGGCTAACCGGCCAAGCAAATACCATCTCGGCCACCTCGTGGTCCACATGATCACCTCGTGATCAAAATATCCACATGGTCACCTTGTGACCAACATATCCACACGGTCACCTTCAAGATCATCCCAACATCATGATCATCATCCTGCTGAACTGTTACTGCTCACAATATCAACATATACATCACCTATAAGTCATTCCGTCAAGTGAGTGTTGATCGAATGGTGTGACCTAGTACAAACCCATTCCCATGACCGAGGACGCGGCTATCGATAGATTAAACACACACACTCTATTGAGGTAGCACACTTTACCCACACCACGGAACCCACGGCCTCGCACTCCCATTCGGGCGGACCAACGGCGTTTTGACAAAACCGATCTACTGCACTGACACTCTCCTGGCCACTTTGACTCACTCCCCACTGGGCTAGTCCTGGGTGGCCCCGTTTCTACCAAAGACACCAACGGCGACCGTCGTGGCCAAAACAATAAACCGTCCCAAACGGGGACAATCCGGATACAACAACTACGGGAACACAAGGCTTATGTCCGCTTACCTGATCAGGGTAGCGTGCGCCCATAACCTTCCCGCGAGGGAGACACCGGCGAGAGGCACGGCAATAGACCCAGTTAGGGCCTTCCCATAAAGGCAAATGTGGTTGCACTAGAGAAAGCCCGGTTCGGTGGCACCTGACCAACTTAATGACGGAATTTATCCCCAAAAATATAACTGTGATAACTGATACTCCAATATCAACTATCAAACTATAATCCAAGTCATAGCAATATCCAACAAATAATCCAAAACATACAATCGACATAACAAAATACTCCAAGTATAGAATAACATCTCTATCATGATGAATCCAAGAACATTAATACTACTACTCAAAAATCAAGAACTAGCTACCCAACTATGATCCACATGCAAGCATCATCGCCAACATCGTACTCCAAAACCTAATATCAACTAGAATCATGATGAAAATAATATTAGCCACTAATAATCTAGAGGCAACGTAATATCCAAGGTAACACTCCAAAATAATACGAGATACCATCATGGAAATAATCATAATAGCCACTAAGAATCCAAAGGCACATGTCATCCACATAATCATCAAAATATAAGTCCTAGAACTCCAAACAATATCATGGCAAAAGCAAGATCAAAACAATACTCCGAGAAATAACATGAACAAATCACAAGTAGCTAGAACAATATTTTAAACAAGTTTAAATAAAGAAACCATGTCACTGCACTGCAATCATGCAAATGGAGGGTGTGGCTTGCCTGGGGTGGAAGAAATCACCGGGAAGATGTGCGAGAAGCTCGCGGAACGAATCGCCAGAAAACGTTCTCTCTCGGAGGGGGCTAATTAAGCGTAAGGGCAAAATGGTTATTTTCACAGTGTGAACTCTTTATGAAATTGATACCAACAGAAAGAGCTCAACGAGACGAAGACGTGAGTGTTGGTTTCACTTCAATCGGAGTTATAAGGTGATGAAGATCAGGGACCAATCTGTGAATATTTTCATCACCAACGAGTCCCTGAGTGGATAAGGCAGAGGTGAATATTAGAAAATACGCTTTCTGAGTAGAGAAAGCGCGTTCTTGGCTGCAGTAGAAGGAAATATGTTTTCCAGAAGAGAACACATATTCCGGCCAAAGAAGGAAAGAAATACGCATTCCTCAAATCAAAACGTACTCATCAAAATACGTGTCCACTTGACACATGGGCTGAGGCGTCTGGGCCACTGGCGCGTGGGGCCTAGGGGCATGGGAGGGGGCCAAGATGGTCGTCCTCTTCCTCCGCGCCTCTGTTCCTCCCGTGAAATAGAGCGGGGGAGGGGAGGGAAGCGGCTAAGAGGCCGACCGGCTCCGGCGATCCCCGGCCCGGCAGAGGGCACCGGCGGGACCGCGGGGCTGCACCGCACCCGTTCAGAGGATCAGCCAGCGCCGGGATGGAGTGGAGAGGAGGGGAGTCCGCGGCGGCGGAGGCGGACAGAGAGGCGGCGGTGGTGATGATCTCCGGTGATGCAGGGTGCTCCGGCAAGAGATGAGGGGGTGGGGCGGCTCTATGGGACGAGGGGAACACGGTGGTGGAGTCAGGAGGGAGTGGGAGAGCTCGGGACGGCCGAACGAGCTGGAGGCCGAACGGCAGAGGCGGTTTCCGGACTCGGGGCACGCAGCCACGGGGCTCTCCGGGGATGAACGAGTGGTTGGGGCGACTCGCAGAGTCATGGGGAATGCGGTGGACAGCTCATGAGGAGGAGGGGAGCGCTATGGTGGTCGGAACAGAGACCAACTCCGGCGAGGTCACGGGGATCCGAGGAAGAAATGGCGAGGGAGAGCTGCTCCGGTGGGCAAAAGAGGTGGGGGAGGAGTGGGTGAGTTGAGGGAGGCCTCAGGGCACGCTTATATAGCCGAGGGGAGGGCGCTAGAGCTCACGGGCGAGCTCCTGACCAAGATTTAATCTCAGGTAGAGGCTGGGAATGGGCATGGGCATGGCACTAGCGGCGCATTTAAGGCGAACCACGACGAGGCATCGACTCAGTGAGGTGCAGTCGATCACGGGGAAGCTCCAGGACATGGTTGGACGTCGAGACGAGGAGGGAGGAGACGAGCACAGTGGCCGGACCGAGCCAGAGCTTGCACTATGCGTGACGGGCACTAGTGCAAACGACACGTTCTGGACGGGCCTACCATGTCCTTTAGATTGACTGTCGTGCCCTCAGTCAAAATGAGGAAATAAATCGGTCTAGGGGCAAAGAAGAGATTTATACTTAGCTCCAAAGTAAATCAATAGGGAGGTGCTTGTAACTTGCTGGGGTTAAACCAGCTTGGTAATGTGGTAAATAGTTTTTCTGGCGCTGATCACACACTAAGGTGATTTTGATCACCAAAAATCAGACTAACAGGAGGAGTTTAGATGAGGGTTGCTGTAGAAACCACTATAATGGCCAGAATTAGAGATTTGGATGATGACTCACATGAAGCATCAACTTGAACTCAAATTTGGCAAGGCCTAGTTATTTGGTCATAGTAAGAAGCTGTAAAAATTTCATACCAATTGGATTCACCAAAACAGTACTTCCTTCACAGCTATCTTCACTGACTAGAAACTTGTAAGAATTCTAGAGAAATAATGGCTCAATGAAATGGTGCCAAATTTGCTGGAGAGATGTTACTTGGGTAGCAGAACAATCTGGTATTTTCTCATAATTAATGAAGCAATATAAAATGCACTTGCTTCACAACCTGAAAATGTTGCCAGAATCCAAGATTTGGTCATGTGCTCACATAGATCATGGGATGGGTCTGAAATTTGGAGGATGCTAATTATATGAGCACATGAAGAGGCATGCAAAATTTCAACTCATTTGGATAACCCTAGCTAGCACTTCCTTCACAATGCCTTCTGACTGACACAAAGTTTGAAAAATTGCTGACGAAGATTGGCTAGGCAAATAAAGTTGAATTTTGGCATGAGGCAATTTTTTGACATAAAAGAATGCCCAACAAGTTTGGGAGCAAACAAGATTGTATAGGTGGCACTTCCTTCACAGAAAGGCACACTGGACAGAAATGAATATTAATTATTGGGGGATTATTCTTGGGCTAGAACAGGAATGTTTGGGCATATTTGAGCAACATATGACCGAAAGGAATTATGAGAATTATTTGGGAATTTTTGGATGGACAGAAATATAGGTTGCTTCACAACCTAGGGCAGACAGGGTTATTCCTTTAATAGAAAAAGGAATATTCCCTAGAGAAAGAAATTAGGGTTTGGGCAAAGTGTGGAGTGACCTGATCCTGGCTAGATTTTGAGAATGATGAGTCACTTGGGAGAGGAAATGAAGATGATTTCCCAGGTGACCAGGCCACAGAACCACTCCAAAAAGAGAAACAAAGAAAAAACCAATAAATCAAAAAGAAAAAGAAAAGGGCCAAAAACCAGGCTGTTACAGTTTGAAAAGATTTGAATTTCATTTGGAAATATTTCCAATTCAGAAACATTATGCAACTCAATGATTTTCACGAGACAAGATAAAATGACTTCTTCAAATTATAAGAATATGAGTTGGACGTTTAAAAGAAACAAATTGAAACTCCCTTTGAAGTATTTTTTTAAATCATTTTCGATGTGGAGTTATTTGAGTTTTACTCAAATTATTTTTCTCCAAAAATAAAATATATGAAAAATAGGATAAAATGATTCCCTACAGTAGAAAAATGGGGGAAAATAAATTTGGAATTGTTTTGGTATTTTAAAGTATTTTTATTTTGTTTTTAAATAAACAAGAAGCACTCTTTACTTTATTTAAACTTTTGTGGATTTTATTTGACTTCAGAAAAATGTTCAAGTTGTAGAAAATCTTTTTCTGAAAATTTTGTTATATTATATGCCTATTGTATATTTATATTTTATTTGGTTTTATTTTGTATTTATTGTCTGTAAAATTGTTTTAAAAAACAAATTTCTCTCCGCCGAACTGGGCCGGCCCAGCCCGCGTCACGCCGCCACCGGCCTCCGCCAGAGACGGAGTCCCGCACGCATCGCCGCCGCCATCGATGTTATGTCTGCGTTAGACTCCCGCTTCCGCCTTTGCTCGCCCCTCCTCCACGCCAGCCCCGGCCCCCGGCCTTTAAATACCGGCCCCCCTCGCCCCCTCGCCTCCTCCTCATCCCGTACTCGTGCCACCACTGCTCCGCTGTCGCGCTGCCGCCGCACTTTGTCGCCGCTGCCGCCCCGCGCTGCCCTCGCCCCATCGCCGGCTCGCATCGCCGCAGCCGCCCCGCCACCGAGCCGCGCGCTGCCACCCGCCCCGCCCCTCGCTGACTCCGCCCCTCGCTCGCCCTCCGCCAGAGTTTGCCGCCACCGGAGTCGATCCGACCCGCCAGTTTTTTGCCAAACTGGTAATAAAACCGTTCCGGTTAACCTGTTTTTTTAGTTGTTGCTTACGTTTTTTATAAAACCAGATCTGTTTTTATTTAGTTAGTTATTTAGTGAACGTCCGCTGTTTAGATCAGATAAATGAACGTTCGTTATTTAGTCTTTTTCTTTTTCTGTTAGTTTTAGTCAGGGACCTATCCGCGATTATTTATTTTTCAGTTTAGCCCCTGATCTTAAAACGATCACTACTTTTTGCTCGATTATCCAAATCCAACGAAACCAACACCCACTTGTTCGTTGTGATCTCCTCTATCAAGATAATCAACTTAAACATGTTTTTGAAAGTTTAAAATTTTATATCAAATAGATTTGAATTCAAACTTGTTTTGTTCATAGCTTGAGTTTCGTAACTCCGATTTAATTGATTCTTTTTGCAAATCGAAGTTATTGACCTAAACTTTCTGATATGGACAAATTCACCCAATTTTGGTACTTTTAGAAATTGTTTTCTGTTGCAGGAGTTATTTGCTTGTTTTCAATGTTTTCCGAGACCTTTTCTTCGATTCTTTTGCATGAGTGCTTATGTATGCAATTGCTTGCTCATGATAGATTGACCGGAGTGTGACGAGTAGAACTATCAGGAGTTATGAGTGTGAATCATCTTTATCAACGGTACAAGGCAAGTCCACACCATGATCATACTTTTCATACCCAGTTTTTATGCATTAGTTTTACCCTCAAACATTGCTTGAATTGGAATTCATAACATGTGGGTATTTGGAAGTAGTTGATGAGGTAGGAACCTATTGTCTTGCATTCAAACCCAGGGTATTATTGCGTTATGGATACACTGCTATTCTATGCTCGTAGACGTGGATTGGTATGTGAGATTTCATGGAAGATGTGAGAGTTATTGTTAACTAAGGGAAACTTAATGTGGCTACTTTAATACACGTCAGGGTGGATTGGTTGGGGCACCCTGTGGATACCAGTGGATTGCCCGGTCACCTGGGGAATCTAGTGTTATCCTAGGAGATCCCGGGGAACCCGTGTGATCATCCTATGGTTTGCCACCCAGGCTTAAAGGGATCATAAGATTATTCATGCTAGAAACTTTCGTGTGCAGCCACAAGCCATTATGGGCTCTGGCATAGTGGAGTAAGTTGTGGAAAACCTTTCCATGATAGGCTAGCATATGTAGGGGATTGTAGGTTTTCCGGCCTATCTATCGGTTAAGGGGACCTCTTTGGAAAGACTGTGTCTTGGTCATCCGTTTCTCAAACACTATGCAGTGCGAGAAATAAAACGGAGGAGATCGAGTCTTGTGGGAAAAAGTGCGCAAACCTCTGCAAAGTGTACAAACTAATCATGATTAGCCATGTCCCCGGTTATGGACATCTTGAGTATCTGGTACTTGAATTATTGATTTGATCTCATCACTTTACTTAATTAATTTGTTGGGTTATTAATATTATTTTAGGATTCAGTTGGGGTTACCTTCTCAATGTTTTCAACAAACTTTGTAGTTAAATAAAATATATTCCTTTGTTGTAGGGAAAAGCTACCTTTATGCAAATGATAACCGTAGAGCCTCCACCAGCCAAATATGCATGTAGTGATAGCCATTATTCATCATTGCTCTAAAGTGTGAAATTGCCAGTACATTCAATGTACTGACCTACATGGCTGCAACGTCTCATGTTGCAGGAATCTTACGACGAGTAGGTGATACGTTAGGGTTACGATGTCTACACTCAACCTTCCTGTTGGCGTTCATGGGAACTCCACAACTTTGTTGTTACTTCCGCTATTTGGATTGAGGTAATAGTATTTATGTTACTTTATACATGTGATTTACCTCTCTTATAAATGCTCGAGTACTGTGTGTCAGCATACCGATCCAGGGATGACACTTAAGCACAGAGACATGACCGTCTGAGGTTGGGTTGCTACATAATTCTATCAGGAGGAGACACTACAAAAAAATACACTTCTGTGATGATATGTGTTCGTCACAGTAGGTTGCGTTTTTTGTCATGCATGTACATCCATGATAAATTTATGACAGAATCAAGATACTCATACCTGTGCTGTCGTAGAAGTGTATGACATTACCAAAATTATCATCACGGAAGTGTCCACTTCCATGACGATAAATCGCGCGTCACAGAAGTGCTTTTGTCAAGGGTGACCGACACGTGGCATCCACCGTAAGGGACGCCGTTAAGCCATCGGGTCGAGTTTTGGATCTGATAACCCGTTAACAACCCCGACCAATGGGGATTTTCCATGTGTAAAATCATCATTGGCTAGAGGAGACACGTGTCAGGTCCGCCTTGGCACAGATGTCACTCATCCAATGGGCGAGACGCGCCTATGATATGTTGACACGTGGACCGGCCCATCAAGTTTAAATGGGCCGGCCCAACTGAAGGCCCACAAGATTTTGCGGACCATAATGGGCCGGCCTAGCTAAAGGCCAATGAGATTTTGCGGACCATAATGGGCTGGCCCAGCTAAAGGCCCACAAGATTTTGCGGGCCATAATGGGCCGGCCTAGGTAAAGGCCCACAAGATTTTTGTGTGCCATAATGGGCCGGCCCAGATAAAGGCCCACAAGATTCTTGCGGATCATAATGGGCCGGCCCAGCTAAAGGCCCACGAGATTTCGCCGACATTAATGGGTCGGCTCACTTGTAGGCCCACAAGATTTTGAGGACCCTAGTAGGCCGGCCCATTAACTGGCTGCCATGTTCTGGGCCAAATGCTGGCCCATATTTGATCCGGTCCATTAATGACCTGCCACGCTCCAGGCCTAATAGTGGCCCATATGAGACCCGGCCCGGTAAAAGCCTACCATGTTCTGGGCCAAATTACGGCCCAGATCTGGTCCGGCCCTTTAAGAGGCTTTGGGCTCAATTATGGCCCATATCAGATTCGTCCCGTCAACAGGACACTATGCTTTTGGGCCCACATGCTAAAGGCCCACTTAGTAATTCGGCCTAATATTAGTTTTGGCCAGTTAAGGGCCCGTTTAACATTTCGGCCCTATATTAAGTTCGGCCTGTTAAAAGCCCGTCATATAGTTGGGCCTAACTACGGCCCGGTTTGCATCCGGCCTGCTGGCAGCCGATATCTGATTGGGCCAAACAAGGACCGATACAATTTTGGCCTGTTAAAAGCCCGTGATTTGATTCGCACAATCATGGGCCGGGGTTCATTTCAGGCTGCTGCCGACCCGTGAGCTGTTCGGCACGTTTCAGGCCCAAACTACATCGTGATTGCATGACGGCCCGATTGTGTACCATAATTTTACGGTTTGGCCGGTTTACTGCGAGGACAGGATATATATATACAGTAAAATATATGCAGCATCGTGAATAAGAAAAAACCTAGACTATACAATAAAGAAATTATGACATATTACATCCACTGGGCATCAAAGTTGACCACTATGACAATAAAGCACAAGCAGACAACAGATTACATACACTGGGCATCAAAGATAGCCACTAGTGCAAACAAACACACCGACAAAATAATATACAAAACCGACAACACTTCAATAGAGTTCAAGAAAGGTTAGCCCTGCTGGGGAGCTGCAGCGCAAGCAGCTGAGCAAGTTGATGAGACTGTGCTTGTTCAACACTTATATCTTCCTCACTCTAAAAGATAAACAAGCATACGGATGACAGGTTTTGCACATAAAAGTATCAGTGCTGACAATTCATCACATTTCTTACTGACGAATAAAGTGACACAATTTAAAATTGCATTAACACAATATGGTATTGTTCAGGTCAAGACATAGAAGGAAATGACATTGTGAAGGAGTTGGTAGCTTCACGACACCACTGGATTACAGATCAAGAACTCATAAGTATCAATGGTTAGTGTGCTGTCAATTTATACCATTTTAGATTGGCAAATAAAGAGACTGTTTAAATAATAGTAGAATGATATGACATTGTTCATAGTTAAGACATTGCAGAATATGAATTGTGCTGTAGTGGGTATGTTCACCACACCACTGGATTACGGATGAAGAACAGAAGCATAAATGCAGTGCAAAAGAAGATCACTTGCTCTGTATAGTTTAATTTACATGGTATGAAGAAGGAACTTGGTTGTACAACTGAAAACGTAAATTGAGAAAGGACAAACTTTTGTTTATGAACTACATAATAAACTTTAAACAAGCAATTTGATGCAAACACCAAAAATAAGCAATTGTTGCAGTCATGCATATCCAAATATATACAACAAAGTTTGAAGGCTTGAGATGGACAAACTTACATTATTTGTGAAGACATGCTCTATAAAGGCCTTGTCCATGTTGATGGGGGGCGGCAATTCAAGAAGTTTACCATAGAATCTTCTTCAAAACCATTGCCTTTATTCTACATTTTGTTAAGAGTAAATATAGATGTGATAATATACGAAAAATGGAGAATATTTAAGATAAGATGAAGAGTGATGCTACATAACCAAGTAGCTATAAATGTAAGTGTAGCGATACAGGAAAAAGGTACAACCAAGAGCAATGCACAGCTAAACTTGTTCAGTACCAATCTTATGGCAAGAGTAAATATAGATCTGATGTGTAGAAAATGGAGGGCAAAGGAAAATAAGCTGCAGAGTGATGGTACATGAACAACTACCTGTCATTATAAGTACACTGATAAAGGACAGCATGTACTTACAAGAACAATGCAGAGCTAAAAAAACATTGGCATTGGATATATTCTACATTAATGTAACCATTCATACAGATCAGATAATTTGGAGCGAACAATTGATAAGCAAGCTATCATGCATACTGCTGTCAGATAATGAACCAGGTATGTATGCAAGTACAGTGATATAGGACAACAGGTACTAACAAGAGCAAAGCAGCATGCAGCATATTTGCGATATCATGTCGTTCTTGTCAAACTGGAATTCTTCTTCGAGTAGATTTACTGCAAAAAAGATCCGTAAGGCACATGCGTAAAAGTAGAAGTTCAAATTGTCATGTGATTTCATAGACAGTACCTCATCCTGGGAACGAGACCAGTGCATAACATGGTTTTTCCATTCAATGTCTTCTAAATTTAGCACAGGAGACTTCATCGGAAATTCGTTTATAGACTTGCCATCAAAGTGTGATTTCCTCAGGTAACACTGATACTGCTGCAATGCTTCCTTGCAAAGCACAAGCAAGCTTTGCTCGTCATGGCTATCCAGATAGACCCTCGCCTAGTTACAACAATGTAATTTAAATCATTGATGTGTTCAATCAGTAGAAAACAGGAAAATAATAACCATGAATAATAGAACTTACACGTAAGTTGGACAGGAAGATGTGAAAATGGTGTTTGTCTTCACAATAATCTTCCCACGATGGGAATATATGCACGTAGTCCCTAACAACATTGAAAGCATTGTCGTTTAAACTGGGAATAAATGGAATGGGGTTCCAATCTGCAGGAATTGGCCGTCTCTGCAGTTGGGGTAGGTCTTCGGTCGGTGGACTTGTTGTACTTTTTGCTGGAGTCGGATTTTTCTGTGGTACTATCCAGATACATTTTAGAGTGTAGATTCACTCATTTTGCTCCATACGTAGTCCATGGTGGAATCTATACAAAGACTTGTATTTAGGAATGGTGAGAGTACATATTAAAGAAGAACGGAAGAGGAACACGGTAAAGAAGAGCAGGCAGATCTGGGATAATAAAATGGTGGTTGCGCAGTGCCCACACATGATGAACCAGAGCGCATTAAGAATGCAACTCCCAGCTGTCTCTCGACCATTTTAGGCGGTTGGATGAAGATCCTACGTCTCCTAACCCTTCTTCTTCCTCGTCTCTGATTCTTCCCATACAGAACACCGCACGGGCCGCCGGCCGGACCACCGGCCCCCACCGCCAGTGTTCCTCCGCCAACCCAACCCCCACCCCCGCCCCAACCCCCACCCGCGTCGAGTTTTCTTTGTTCGGCGAGGCCCCACAACCACCCTAGCCCCTTCGATCGCATCGGCGAACTCCGGCGAGCTCTGAAAAATTGACTGACCCAATTTTGAAATTTAGTCTACTGTGATTTAACTAGTGTGGAATATAAAAGGGGAAAACCATAAGCATTGGGAATATAGTGTTAAGCGTGCCATGGCGGATCTGAAGGTGCAAACCGGACAAAGGCAACTTCGCAACCAAGACAAGAAATCAGAGTAAAGCAGTGGCGATCTATTTTCTTGCTGCAATAAATAAGTTGAGCAGATACGAAAGATTACCGCCTCTGGTGCGGCGCCGTGTATGCATCTGCTGAGAATTTGACGGTGCTACGGTAGCGATGTGTAACGCCCACGATGCGGCTATATCTCCCACGTGTCGGAGCACGACTTAGAGGCATAACCGCATAGTAGGCATGTCGCAAGAGGGGTAATCTTTACACATCCCATGTACTGAATAAGAAAGGGATAAAGAGTTGGCTTACAATCGCCACTTCACACAATACATAAATAAAGCATTACATCCATCAAAATACAATCAAGGTCCGACTACGGAACTAAATAAGGAAAGACAATCCCTAATGCTAGATCCTGGATCGTCCCAACTGGGCTCCACTACTGATCAACTGGAAACGAAACAACACAACGAACACAATCTTCATCGAGCTCCCATCTGAGCTGGGTTGCGTTACCTGTACTGGTATCATCAGCACCTGCAACTGTTTGGTAGAATCTGTGAGTCACGAGGACTCAACAATCTCACACCCGCGAGATCAAGACTATTTAAGCTTATAGGAAGGATGGAGTAATGAGGTGGAGCTGCAGCAAGCACTAAGCATATATGGTGGCTAACATACGCAAATGAGAGCGAGAAGAGAAGCAACGCACGGTCGCGAAGCTAGAAGTGATCAAGAAGTGATCCTAAATCTACTTACGTTCAAGCATAACTCAAACCGTGTTCACTTCCCGGACTCCGCCGAAAAGAGACCATCACGGCTACACACGCGGTTGATGTATTTTTATTTAAGTCAAGTGTCAAGTTCTCTACAACCGGACATCAACAAATTCCCATCTGCCTTATAACCGTGGGCACGGCTTTCGAAAGATAATACCCTGTAGGGGTGTCCCAACTTAGCCCATTATAAGCTCTCACGGTCAACGAAGGATATTCCTTCTACCGGGAAGACCTGATCAGTCTCGGAATCCCGGCTACAAGACATTTCGACAATGGTAAAACAAGACCAGCAAAGCCGCCCGATTGTGCCGACAAATCTCGATAGGAGCTGCACACATCTCGTTCTCAGGGCACATCCGGATAAGTCAAGCTACGAGTAAAACCAGGCCTCGAGTTTCCCCGTGGTGGCCCCGCAGGTTGCTCGGTTCGGACCAACACTCGAAGGAGCACTGGCCCAGGGGGGCTAAAATAAAGATGACCCTCGGGCTCGCGAAAATCCAAGGGAAAAGGTATGACGGAAACTAGGGCGACAAGAGTGGAACAAAACACCAGGCATAAGGCCGAGCCTTCCACCCTTTACCAAGTATATAGATGCATTAATTAAATAAGAGATATTGTGATATCCCAAAATACCCATGTTCCAACATGCAACAAACTTCATCTTCACCTGCAACTAGCAACGCTATAAGAGGGGCTGAGCAAAAGCGGTAACATAGCCAAACAACGGTTTGCTAGGAAAGGATGGTTAGAGGCTTGACATGGCAACATAGGAGGCATGATATAGCAAGTGGTAGGTATCGCAGCATAGAAAAAGAGCGAGCAACTAGCAAGCAAAGATAGAAGTGATTTCAACGGTATGGTCATCTTGCCTAAGATCCCGCAAGGAAGAAGAATGCGTCCATGAAGAAGACAAACAGATGTAGTCGAACGAATCCTCACAACTCCGAAACGAAACCGAAGCTACGAGAGAAGCAAACCGGAAAGAAGCAAACAACAAGGTAAACAACCAACTTATAAGCATGGCATGATGCGCAATCAAGTATGATGCATGTCCGGTTTAAATAAGGCATGGCATGGCAAAAGCAACAAACAATACTACAAATTAAGTGGAGCTCAATATGCAACGGGTTGCATATTGATGAAACACCACATTCAAGTTATTTAGTTCGCTCTTGTTTATGTATCCAACAATATTAAATGTTATTCAACATTGCAAGGGGTGAAGCATAATAAAACTACACATCTAGACAAGTTTAAATGAGGCCAGAACAACAAACAACAATTCCGGAAAATCCTAATATGCATATTTCGAATTTGCTACTGTTCTGCCCTAAACCATATTTTAATGTTGTTAAACATGCAAAGCAAGTACACCATGATAAACTAGGCAATTTTCCACCCCATTTACATATAAAGTTTGTTAAAATCGGAGTTACGGTTATTTAGTTATGAATTAAATCATTTTAACATGCTATTTATGCAAACTTAATTAAACAGCAAGTTAAACATTTTTAACATGAAGGAAGATTGCATATTATGAAACTAGACAAAATTCTAAGCATTTTGCATATATAATTATTTAAATCTGATGCATCGGGAACAGCGGAGATGGCCGGGACTCGACGGATCTGGGCGGCGATTGGACTTGGCGGTCAACGCGGCAGGGGCGGCTTCCTTTGTCTGCTCCCGACAGAAGGAGGCAGCACGGCGCGGAGCAGCGCTTGGGACTGCGGCACGGAGACGACGACAGCAACGCGTACGGAGCTCCGGCGAGGCGATGCAGATGCGGAGGAGGCGGTGGAGGCCGGCTCCGAGGCGAACGGGCGCGGGTCAATGTGGCGCAGAGGAGGTCCCTGGCGGCGGGGCTTGGCGAGCTCGGCGTCGAGGAAGGAGCTCCGGAGCGGAGGAAAACTCCACGACGTTCATGGCAGGGAGCGGCGACGGCACCAGGAACTTGGCGACGCAGAGGTGGGGGGCACCTAGACCCGTGCTACAGCATCATGGGGAGGATTCCGTGTTGTGTTCCTAGTTCACAAAGAGGGAGAGGGAGAGCTGAGAGCTTCACCGAAGAAAAGAGAAAGTGAAGGGAGCATGGCTGGCGAGGACAGCCTGCTGGTAGTGTCCACGAGCTGCAGCGGCAGTCGGGCAGAGGCAAGGCGGTGGTGGCGAGATCCGGGCGCGGGGGTTCCGTTCCCGGCGCCGGAATGGAGGGGGGCGCACCGGCGAGGAGAGGAGCGCTCGGGCGCTGCTGCTTCTTGGTGGTGGAGCGCTGGGCAGGTGCCGAGGAAGGAGGTGGCCGAGGTGCCCGGTGGTTGGGTCGAAGGAATTGGGTGGTGGTTGGCTGGTTGTGGATCCCGATGGAGAGAGCGGCGGCGGGGAGGGACAAACCTCCTAGATTTTAGGGTTAGGCTACATTAGGTATGAGGTTGGTCTATAAATAGGGAAAGGGGGAGGATGTGGATAATTTGATCAAAATCAGACGGTCCTAGAAAAATAGGATAGGAAGCCCAAATAAGAAAATAGAGATGTTTTATAGATGTTTGGGGATGATCTGGACCCAACGGTAATGATAGTCCGATTCGGGTTCGGGGAAGTTTCGGACACGGGCAAGGGGTCGATGAGTGAGGGAGTCCTGGATTAGGGGGTGTTCGGATAGCCGGACTATACCTTCGCCGGACTCCAGGACTATAAAGATACGAGATTGAAGACTTCGTCCCGTGTCCGGAAGGAACTTTCCTTGGCGTGGAAGGCAAGCTAGGCGATGCGGATACTCAAGATATCCTACCATTGTAACCGACTCTGTGTAACCCTAACCCTATCCCGTGTCTATATAAACCGGAGGGCTGTAGTCCGTAGGACAGAACCATCATCATACACAATCATACCATAGGCTAGCTTCTAGGGTTTAGCCTCCTTGATCTCGTGGTAGATCTACTCTTGTACTACCCATATCATCAATATTAATCAAGCAGGAGTAGGGTTTTACCTCCATCGAGAGGGCCCGAACCTGGGTAAACTTCGTGCCCCTTGTCTCCTGTTACCATCTGACCTTGACGCATAGTTCGAGACCCCCTACCCGAGATCCGCCGGTTTTGACACCGACATTGGTGCTTTCATTGAGAGTTCCTCTGTGTCATCGCCTTTAGGCCCGATGGCTCCTTTGATCATCAACAACGATGAGGTCCAGGGTGAGACTTTTCTCCTCGGACAGATCTTCGTCTTCGGCGGCTTCGCTCTGCGGGCCAATTCGCTTGGTCATCTGGAGCAGATCGAAAGCTACGCCCCTGGCCATCAAGTCAGGTTTGGAAGCTTAAATTACACGGCGGATATCTGCGGAGACTTGATCTTCGACGGGTTCGAGCCACAGCCAAGCGCGCCGCACTATCTCGAGGGGCACGATCTAGCTCTGCCTCCGAACAGTGTCCTGGAGGCCGCACAAGCACCGGTTCCGACCCTTGACTCGGAGCCTACTGCGCTAATTGAGGATGAACAGTTGGACGTCACCTCAGGGGCTGCGATCTCAAAGGCGATCGAGCCAAACACTAGCCCCGCAATCCGCATGACCCATGACCCCGAGGGTCCGGACTCCTCCCCGAACTCCAAACCCCCCGCGCCCCTGCCAGTCGAAGCCGATTGGGCGCCGATAATGGAGTTCACCGCCGCGGACATCTTTCAGCACTCGCCTTTTTGCGACATCCTGAATTCTCTCAAGTCTCTCTCTTTATCAGGAGAGCCTTTGCCGGATTATGGTCAGCGAGGATGGGATACAGACGATGAAGAAATTCAAAGCCCTCCCACCACCCACTTGGTAGCCACTGTCGACGATTTAACCGACATGCTTTACTTCGACTCCGAAGACTTCGACGGTATGGACGACGAGGTAGGAGACGAACAGGAACCAGCACCTGTAGGGCACTGGACGGCCACCTCGTCATATGACGTATATATGGTGGATACTCCAAAGGATGGAGATGGCGACGGAACAGCAGGGGATGACACCTCCAAGAAACAGCCAAAGCGCCGACGTCAACGGCGCCGCTCTAAATCCCGCCAAAGCAAAAACGGTGATTCCGGCACGGGAGATAATACAACCCCGGATAGCGTCGAAGAACACCCAACCCAGCAAGATTCAGCGCAGGAAGATGGAGAAGCCAGCCCTCATGAGAGAGCGGCAGAACGAGAGGTTGAGGATGATAACTATATGCCTCCCTCCGAAGACGAGGCAAGCCTCGATGACGATGAATTCGTCGTACCATCAGACCCCGCCGAACAAGAGCGTTTCAAACGCAGGCTTTTAGCCACGGCGAACAACCTAAAGAAAAAGCAGCAACAACTTAGAGCTGATCAAGATTTGCTAGCTGATAGATGGACTGAAGTCCTTGCGGCTGAAGAATACGAACTCGAGCGCCCCTCCAAGAATTATCCTAAGCGCAGGCCGCTACCCCGATTAGAGGAGGAAGCGCCTACATCACCAGCGCACGACATGGCAGACCGGCCACCTCGCGGCCGCGACAGAGAGGCCTGTCGAACCTCCACCCAAGCCATGCCCCGACGCCGCTCAACCAAGGCACGGGAAAATGCGCCAGACCTGCGATATGTACTGGAGGATAAAGCAAGGCAAACAAGGTCGATCTACGGATCGCGCAGGCGCCCGAATGATCTTCACTCCGGACACAATAAATCCGGCCGAGCGGAACACAACAGACATAGCTCTTCTGAGCTGCGTCGTGACATAGCCCAGTACAGGGCGCCGCACACCCACTATGCTTCATAGATGAAGTAATGGATCATAAAATCCCAGAGGGTTTCAAACCCGTAAACATCGAATCATACGATGGCACGACAGATCCGGCGGTATGGATCGAGGATTATCTCCTTCACATCCACATGGCACGTGGCGATGATCTACACGCCATCAAATACCTCCCTCTCAAACTCAAAGGACCGGCCCGGCACTGGCTTAACAGCCTGCCAGCGGACTCAATCGGTTCTTGGGAGGACCTGGAAGCCGCATTCCTCGACAACTTCCAGGGCACTTATGTGCGACCACTGGACGCTGACGACCTAAGCCACATAATTCAGCAGCCAGAGGAATCGGCCAGGCAATTCTGGACACGGTTCCTAACAAAGAAAAACCAGATAGTCGACTGTCCGGACGCAGAGGCCCTAGCAGCCTTCAAGCATAACATCCGCGACGAGTGGCTTGCCCGGCACCTGGGACAGGAAAAGCCGAAATCAATGGCAGCCCTCACGACACTCATGACCCGCTTCTGCGCGGGCGAAGATAGCTGGCTAGCTCGCAGCAACAACTTATCAAAGAACCCTGGTAATTCGGATACCAAGGACAAAAGTGGCAGGACACGTCGAAATAAGCAAAAGCGCCGCGTTAGCAGCGACAGCAATGAAGATACGGCAGTCAACGCCGGATTCAGAGGCTATAAATCCGGTCAGCGGAAAAATCCATTTAAAAAGAATACTCAGGGCCCGTCCAGTTTGGACCGAATACTCGATCGCTTGTGCCAGATCCATGGCACCCCCGAAAGGCCAGCCAATCGCACCAACAGGGATTGTTGGGTGTTCAAGCAGGCAGGCAAGTTAAGAGCCGAAAACAAAGACAAGGGGCTGCATAGCGATGACGAGGAGGAGCCCAGGCCGCCGAACAACAATGGACAGAAGGGGTTTCCCCCACAAGTGCAGACGGTGAACATGATATATGCAACCCACATTCCCAAGAAGGAGCGGAAGCGTGCGGTAGGGGACGTATACGCGATGGAGCCAGTCGCCCCAAAGTTCAACCCATGGTCCTCTTGCCCGATCACTTTTGATCGAAGGGACCACCCCACTAGCATCCGTCATGGTGGCTTTGCCGCATTGGTTCTCGACCCAATCATCGACGGATTTCATCTCACAAGAGTCCTCATGGATGGCGGTAGTAGCTTGAACCTGCTTTATCAGGATACAGTGCGGAAGATGGGCATAGATCCATCAAGGATTAAGCCCACAAGAACGACCTTTAAAGGCGTTATACCAGGTGTAGAAGCCAACTGTACAGGCTCCGTAACACTTGATGTGGTCTTCGGATGTTCGGATAACTTCCGAAGCAAAGAGTTAATCTTCGACATAGTCCTGTTCCGCAGTGGCTATCACGCCCTGCTCGGACGAACCGCATTTGCCAAATTCAATGTGGTGCCGCACTACGCATACCTCAAGCTCAAGATGTCAGGCCCTCGAAGAGTAATCACGGTCAATGGAAACACCAAACGCTCCCTCCGTACGGAGGAGCACACGGCGGCTCTCGCAGCGGAAGTACAAAGCAACCTTTTTAGGCAACTCTCCAGTCCGGCTGTTAAAAAGCCAGACAATGCCAAGCGCGCCTGGAGTAACCTACAACAAGACCGCCTGGCACGTTCTGAGTAGGCGTAGCAATGCGGCCCCAACCCCAGCCATCGCGACATAGCGGAGCTAGTACCTCGCGTACATAATTACGCCCTTGAAATACCATGGGCACAGGGGAAGGGGCACAGTAACGGCATGCTCACAATACGGCTTAAAACATACTAGGGGCTGCCGGATTCTTTTTATTACTTTCAGGACTCCACACTTTGGATGACCTGTTCGGCAATTCGGCTGCCGCACAAACCATGCAAGATCCAGGGAAGCAGACAAAGCTACGCCGCATTATGGAATTCTCAGGTGGTCTCTATTACGAGCGGTATATCTGTTTCGAACACAATTCCGCGGCCTGCCCCTGGTCAGGACATGTTAAATAGTCTAATATCTTTTTGCTTATCACACTACTTGTATCGTTCGGCTTTGATAAATAGCCTCTTTATAAACAATGCATAGCTTTTTGCCTATTTTTTGCATTATTCTCTTTTAATATATATGTTTATTAAATAACATGATCGCACCCGTACACAATGGTATGGCAAACATGCCAGGGGCTTCATTACCCTTCGATCTAGTGTGAGAAGTCCGTACACTTTCACAAGTGCGGCACCCCGAACTTATAGCACTATGTGCATCGGCTCCGAATCATGATTTGGGTCAATAGTTGGGTTTGCCCGGCTCCTATGTTTTGGTGCCTTACGTTCCGCTATATCGGCTAAGGTAGAACTAGGAGAACCACTGTGATTGTGCCCCGGTTCAGCTGGGTTAAGCACCTTAGTGGAGAAAGCTAAAACTGACTGTCATGATAAGGCGAGAAACCGGTCGCTGTTCGAGAGGTTTTTCGAGTCCCTAAAGACTTATGCCGCTTCGAATGAGGAGCTGGCTCTGTCCGGCCAAAGGCGTGGATAGCGCCCCGAATTCAGTCTTCTGAACTAGGGGCTTCGCTGAAATTTAAAATTATAAAGTTCTATGGCTAAGTGAGAGTGTTCAAGCATTATAGTCCGATTGCCTGGTTCGTTGTGCTGAGCGCCTCCCTCGAAGGACCCAACCATGGGAAAAAGAGCGCTCAGGTTTATCCCGAACACCCCAGCACTAGCGGCATGGGGGCAGAAGCCGACGACTGGCCATCTCTCAATTTTTGATAAACCGCCACACAGAAAATAATATTTTAAATTCCATAAGCATTGCTTAGCGCATATGAACAAGTTTTCAGCGCACAGGATAAACACGAGCGAGTTCATTCAAATATTACATCTCTAGTACATTCATCCGCAATAAGGCGGGCACCGGCAAGAACATCCTTGTAGTAGTTCTCGGGCTTGCGATGCTCCTTCCCCTGCGGCGGCCCGTCCTTCACCAGCTCCTCTCTGTCAAGCTTACCCAAGTGCACCTTTGCACGGGCAAGGGCCCTACGGGCACCTTCGATGCAGGCGGAACGCTTGATGACCTCAAGCCGTGGACAGGCCTCCACCAGCCGCCGCACCAGCCCGAAGTAGCTCCCATGCAGGGCCTCTCTGGGCCACAGCCGAACTAGGAAGCCCTTCATGGCTTGTTCGGCCGCCTTGTGGAGCTCGACTAGCTGTTTCAGCTGATCGCTCAAAGGCATAGGGTGTCCGGCCTCAGAATACTGAGACCAGAACACACTCTCCGTCGAGCTGCCCTCTTCAGCTCGGTAGAATGCGGCGGCGGCGGATATGCTGTGGGGAAGATCTGCGAATGCCCCTGGAGAACTCCGGATTCGGGTAAGTGACAAGTAGTTTACTTTTATATTCCTACTTTGCATCAAGAATGCCTTACCCGCTGATATCTTTTTCATCTCCTCCAACTCTTGGAGGGCCTTTTGGGCTTCGGCCTTGGCACCCTTGGCGGTCTCAAGGGCCGACGCGAGCTCGGATGCTTGCGCCTTTGACTCAAGCTCCAAGCTCTCATGTTTTTTCATGAGAGCCTGCAGCTCTTGCTGCACCTCGCCAACCTGAGCCCCAAGTCTCTCTCTCTCGGTGCGCTCCTCGGCCGTTTTCTTTCCGGCCTCAGATAGCGCCTGCTTGAGGGTTGCAACCTCAGTTGTGGCCCCTACAATAAGCAGTACGATCATGTTATTTTTTGCAATCATGCCTCTCTATAGGCACCTTTTTTCTTTATAGGGTATTTCTTACCTTCTTTTTCCTCGAGCTGCCGTTTGGCAAGGCCGAGCTCTTGCTCGGTCCGCCCGAGGTCCTTTTTTAGGACTTCCACCTGTGCAGTCAGTGCGGCGGTGGGTAGCAGCGAAGCCTGCATACGCATATTGACTCTTTATTGTTAGACTCCTGCAAAAATTAATAGATCCTCTATTCAGCTTTTCTTTTCAAATGCCGAACAGAGCATCAAGGGCTACTGTCTATGCGGTCATATTTTGACATATTTCTACTTACCTCGAAGCCTGTCAGAAGGCTAGCGCAAGCTTCAGTCAGTCCGCTCTTGGCGGACTGAACCCTTCAGATCACCGTACTCATAATAGTACGGTGTTCCTCGTCGATGGAGGCGCCGTCAAGCACCTCCAGCAGATTGTCCGGCACCTCCGGTTGGACGGAGGCCGCCGGCTTAGAAGGCTTGCTCCTCTTGGAAGGAGTTCGCCTACCGCGAACCGGAACTGTTGAAGAGTCCAGCGCGGCGTCCGGCACAAAGCCGGACTCGGAGCCCTTGGGGGTCTTGTCCCCTTTATTCCTGGGGTCCGAGAGGTCGCCTTTCGGCTCCTCCAGGACCACCTCCTCCTGCCCCGGAGCTTGTTGCGACGCCACTTCGGCGTCGTCTGCAGTGCGGGGGGGGGGGGGAGACAGCGGGCGGAACTGAGTTCACGTCCGATGAATCCAGGGAGCCGCTCGATGAATTGTCGAGTTCGGCCCGGGGCGGGCTGCATAAATCACATTCGACATTGGGAGAGTTGTCCATTAAAGGAATATCATGAGTCACTCTGGTATACGAATACTTACGATTTTGCCGGACGTTTGGCCCTGTCCGGCCACTCCTCTCCGCTCTCTTCGGCGACGTGGGAGCAGTCCGGCGGAGGGGTCTTCCTTTTCCTAGACCCCTCCGCCTCCCCCTGATGGGGCGACCTTCTTCTTCTTTTCTCCCCCCACTGGGGGGGGGAGAGCTTTCTTCTTCCTCCTCCTCGTTTTCATGAGAGGAGGGCGCCTCGGACTCGTCGGACGACGAGTCCGACACCACCAAGTTACGGGCACTCTTTCGAGTCCCGGTGGTCTTCTTCTTGACCTTCTTCTCCGGCACCACGTAAGGTGCCGGAGTCAGCAGCTGCACTAGGAGAGCTGGGGCTGGGTCTTCGGGCAGGGGAGCCGGACAGTTAATTGGTCCGGATATCGCCTGCCAAGCCTGTCAAAGGTAAGAGAGTTTAGATCCCGCACAGAGTTAATCTATGAAAAAGAGCTTAATAATCCTGTCAAAGGCATAGATAGCTTACCTCGCTAGCGTGACGCTGCGTGCTGTATCCGTGGTCCTCGGAAGTGGATGCGAGAGCCCCGGCGCCTTTGATTAGCACCTTCCAGACATCTTCATACGACGTGTCGAAGATCCTGTTGAGGGTTCGGTGCTGCGCCGGGTCAAACTTCCACAAATTGAAATCCCGTTGTTGGCACGGGAGGATCAGACGAACGAGCATGACCTGGACTATATTGACCAGCCGGATTGGCTTGTCTACCAGGGACTGGATGCAGGTCTTCAGTCCGGTCACCTCTTCCTCGTTGCCCCACGACAGGCCCGTCTCTTTCCAGGACATAAGCCGCGTGGGGGGTCCGAATCTGAACTCGGGGGCTGCGACCCATTCCGGATCGCGTGGCTTGGTGATGTAAAACCACCCGGCTTGCCACCCCTTTAGGGTCTCCACAAAGGAGCCCTCGAACCAGAGGACGTTGGCTGTCTTGCCAGCCATAGCACCTCCGCACTCCGCTTGGCTGCCGCGCACCACCTTGGGCTTGACGTTCAAGGTCTTGAGCCAAAGGCCAAAATGGGGGCGGATGCGGAGGAAGGCCTCACACACGACGATAAACGCCGAGATGTTGAGGAAGAAGTTCGGGGCCAGATCGTGGAAATCTAGGCCATAGTAGAACATGAGTCCCCGGACGAATGGGTGAAGTGGAAAACCCAGTCCGCGGAGGAAGTGGGAAAGGAAAACTACCTTCTCATGGGGCCTTGGGGTGGGGAGAAGCCGCCCCTTCTCAGGAAGCCGGTGTAGGATGTCCTTGGACAGGTATCCGGCTTTCCTTAGCTTTTTTACTTGAACCTCCGTAACGGAGGAGACCATCCACTTGCCTCCCGCTCCGGACATTGCTGGAGAAGGTTGAGGTGGGAAGAGCGGGCTTGGGCGCTGGAGCTTGAGTGCGCGAGAGATGGATTGGCAAAGGAGGAAGAAGGCGTAGGTGAAAAGGTGGATCCTTATCCCCTTATATGGGCGGATGCGGTTATGCGTCCCCACCTACCTAATAAAACTCGCTTGCCTCCCAAGCGCCGTGGTAAATGGCGCGGTTGGGTTACCCACGTCCGTATTGATGAGAATCCCGTTAAAAGGGGCACACGATCTCTGCTTTGACAAGACGTGCCAAGGAAACAGCCTCGCTAAACGCCCTGAGGTGGAGAAGTAAAAACAATTTGTATAAGAGCTTGGCCGCAGTGTGATGACGCACTGCGGAATACGTCGGCAGATTTGATTTGTGTTAATATTATTCTCTCTATGGCAATATGTGGAAACTTATTTTGCAGAGCCGGACACTATTTTTGGTGTTAACAATCTTCTATGAAGGACTTGGAGGAGGAACCCGCCTTGCAATGCCGAAGACAATCTGCGCGCCGGACTCGTCGTCATTGAAGCCTGGTTCAGGGGCTACTGAGGGAGTCATGGATTAGGTGGTGTTCGGATAGCCGGACTATACCTTCGCCGGACTCCAGGACTATGAAGATACAAGATTGAAGACTTCGTCCCGTGTCCGGAAGGAGCTTTCCTTGGCGTGGAAGGCAAGCTAGGCGATGCGGATACTCAAGATCTCCTACCATTGTAACCGACTCTGTGTAACCCTAACCCTATCCAGTGTCTATATAAACCGGAGGGCTGTAGTCCGTAGGACAGAACCATCATCATACACAATCATACCATATGCTAGCTTCTAGGGTTTAGCATCCTTGATCTCATGGTAGACCTACTCTTGTACTACCCATATCATCAATATTAATCAAGCAGGAGTAGGGTTTTACCTCCATCGAGAGGGCCCGAACCTGGGTAAACTTCATGCCCCTTGTCTCCTATTACCATTCGACCTTGACGCACAGTTCGGGACCCCTACCCGAGATCCGCCGGTTTTGACACCGACAATGAGACTCCGGTTTAGGCAAGAGGGCAAAGGAAGAATAAGGTTGGTCTCGAAACGGTCACCGAAAACAAGGGGGAAAATGCGGCAACTACGAGCGGATGCAAGTTTGAAAACAATGACGGCAACAGAGTGGTGATGCAACGCGAATGATGAGATGATGAATGCAACAAACAAATAAATACGCGCGACGATAACGAAAGACATGGAAGGCATCTGAAGCGTCGGTCTTGGGGCGTTACAACACTCCACCACTACAAGAGGATCTCTTCCTGAGATCTGGGATGGCACGGGAGAAAAGCGGAAGAGGAAGAGGTAAAACAAAGTTGCTTCTTTGACAAACGAGTGAAACCATGAACCTTGAGAGGTTGAACAAATTAAAAGAAAGAATACAATGGAGATGAACGAGATTGCAAACACTCCGTTAGATAAAGAGGAACATGGGATACGACGAGAACCAAGAGGTTTAGTGATAAGATAGATATTGAAACCACTCCGGTTAAAACTAGATAGAGTAGGATTAAGAATGTTATAATTTGGACAGGACTCTGACTGAAAATGGAAGGAATTGAACATGAATTTGACAAGATGAGGGGATACTTGACGAAATCAACAACACACTGCCTCCGGAACTATTGAAAGAATGACACAAGGGGTAGGAAAGATTTTAGACAGCACTCCGGTTGAGGATGGAGGCAAAACTTGATAAGATGAGATAACTCGAATGAAAACACGACACTTCGGTTAAATGTGTTAGCAAGGAAAAGAACATGATCTTGGCAAAACGAGATGATGAGTCGAAGAGAGTAACATCACAATGCCTCCGGAAGAAATGAAAGAATGGAATGGAACGAACGGATAGAAGCTAGATCGTCGGAATAAGAGAACGGAGAAGGAAATGATAACTTCTACCACAATTTAATTTGGAAAGCATCCTTGAAAGAAGGTTAGAGCGGAATTGTTGGAAAACCAACAACGAAAGAATATGATCCTCGTGGGCTTATGGAGACATCTCAAAACTTGAGGTGAAATTCTGCCACTAACGAAAATAATTGCTTGCTTGAGAGCAACGAAGAGATGAAAATTTCTTTCACCGAGAGGATAGGAGAAACTTGGATCATTAATAAGGACCATAATTAGCAACATTACTTAGGGAAGGCTTTAGGTGAAATATTTACCAAGATAACTCCAATGGAGGGATTGATAGGTTGAAACGATCTCCTTAACGAAGAGAAAATGATGGATTTAAAATATCTCATTTTCGACAACTTGAATCACGAAGGGAAATTGTCAATAATGACATAGCACCACCTCAAAAGATACGATAGAAATAACTGCACTTTGGAATGCAGGAAGAAGAAATGCTTGAACTTCTCCAAACAAAACATGTGTTGAACACCATGTTTATTTTAGAGTATAGCTTGGCGGATCTTAACTTCAGAAAAATCTTGAAGAACAATTCGAGAATGAAAATAATCCTTGATGAACCATCATGTAGAGCCTCCATGAAGAACTCCAGTAAATAAAAGATGAACAACATATAACTGAGAAATGATATCATGAACAACTCCGGAATAAGGAATTAAATCACATTGAGGAAATCAAGAATAAGATTTATTGTATGATTATCCTTCATCAAATTAAATTGATGACAAGCAACGGATTTGGCATACTACTTATTCTCGTAGAAAGGATTAAGATAGATATGGCGCAAACTTGGGAAGGTCTTCAACGAACCACCGGTAGGATTGAAACAACGAATAAATTGATATGGTAACGAAGGAAGAAAAATCTTGGACGAACCACTGTAAGAATTGAAAATGAACAAAGAAAAGATAAAGAAACACCGGGAAGAATTAGAAAATGAACGAAGATACTTGAGAGAATTTAGATACAAGTGAACGCAGAGAACCCAAGCTGATTAGATAATACTTGAATGATGCACCGGTATGATTTGGAGAACGAGAGCTGAAAGCTTGAATGAATAATTATGAGATGATGGGCTCCGGAGAATCAAACTGAAAAGACTCCTGCATTGCTCCGGATGGCTGAAAAGAATTATCACAATCGAGAACAATTATGAGAGGATGACGATAAGCTAGAACCATCAATCTTCATGAGAACGGACCAATATTTAAGAGAAGCTCTTCTTCGGTCTTCAAAATCCAGGAATGACGACGAGAAACACCACCATGAATTGTTGAGATACTCCGGGATGAAAAATAGAAAGGTTGAATCAATGATGAAAGAATTTGAAAGATCTTGGAGAAAGACATATGACTGATGACAATTCATTCTTACGTCAAACTTTGAAAAGAATTTGGGAATAGCTCCAAGAAAATTAAAAGAGTCAGGTAAGATCCTGGAAAAAGACTTGTGGGTTAGGGCCCACTCAAAAGAACCACCGTTGAACGATTACTTGCAAAAAGAGATTGCACCGGTTGAATTAAATGGCTTGAATGAGATAGCATCCTCAAAAGAACTTGAGTGAATTGAGAATGGAAACTTGAATCTTTTGAGATATCTTCATCACTCCAGAACAAATTGAATAGCGAGAAGTGGATGATTAAGAGGTGCACCGGTACAAGAAAAACATTTGAAACCAGGAAAAAATATGATCGACAAAGCTTGAATTGAATCCACCGGAGAATAAAAAGAATGAAGAATGACAAAGTTGAAGAACATCTGCATGAGAACCACCGGGTAAGAACATTGATTGAATAGAATGAAGGAACTTCACATCAATAAAAAGGATACTTGATTAAGAAATCTGATTCCTTGAAGAAAAAGGGTGGGAGGGTGGGAAAAACAAAGGCAACTTGGGACGGATGAAACGAACACCATTGAGAAAAAGCTTAGAATTGATCTTGCGAATGTTGAAATGATCGGATCCACTTGAAGAGAAGCACGCCGGTTGGAAAAGAATTGACATGACAATCTCGATTATCAAGAAGGATTAGTATTCACATACAAGTATGAGAACACCGCTTAGAATAAGGTATGGAATCAACACTTGACACTGAAGCAACTCGAATACCACAAACCAAAACAAAAACAAAGGATTGGCTTGCAAAATAAGCCAGAAACAAACATATGATAGATCCCATATCTATCATGTGTGTGTTGGAAAGAATTCCTACATGATACTTGAATTCCCACTTATAAACTCCTGAAACTTTCTGGTTATGCAATCAAGTGTTGGGGATACAAGGGACACAAAATATATCACCCAAACTAAGAATACCTAGATCCAGCTGTATCCATCCTTCAACACATAACCAAGAAACCTTTGGAAATCATTTACCTCAACCTTCGAAAAGCATCCGTTATACGAGTTATGGCAATACTCCCGAACTCCACTCCAGTACTGGGTGTTATCGAGGTTATCTCACCAACAACTGCATAAAAGAGATCTTCGATGTCGGCGAAACTCAGGTATTCTAGAACTGCAACGATAAAATTTGTGGCGACAACACCTCGGAGCTCAACTCCCCGGGACACTGCCACAACCCCTAAATGACAGGAGGCACCAAGAACAATGTTCTCGCCACAAAACCATCGGAACGATTCCAAGATACCCGCATGATCCTAAAAAAAAAATTAGTGAAATTTGAGGAGAGTAGAGTCAAAACTTCTACGTCAGGAGGCCACACCAGAGCAACGAAGGGACTGAGGAGTAAAAAGAATCCTACTCTCCGATATATATAATCCTAAGACTCAAAACATTTTTTTCTAGACTCAACAACGCCAGCGATTCGATCAAGCAGGGGGATCCTAAGTTGGGGATGGCCTTGATTACCAACTTGTAACGCCCACGATGCGGCTATATCTCCCACGTTTGGAGCACGACTTAGAGGCATAACCTCATAGTAGGCATGTCGCAAGAGGGGTAATCTTTACACATCCCATGTACTGAATAAGAAAGGGATAAAGAGTTGGCTTACAATCGCCACTTCACACAATACATAAATAAAGCATTACATCCATCAAAATACAATCAAGGTCCAACTACGGAACCAAATAAGGAAAGACAACCCCTAATGCTAGATCCCGGATCATCCCAACTGGGCTCCACTACTGATCAACTGGAAACGAAACAACACGACGAACACGATCTTCATCGAGCTCCCATCTGAGCTGGGTTACGTTACCTGTACTGGTATCATCGGCACCTGCAACTGTTTGGTAGAATCTGTGAGTCATGAGGACTCAGCAATCTCACACCCGCGAGATCAAGACTATTTAAGCTTATAGGAAGGATGGAGTAATGAGGTGGAGCTGCAGCAAGCACTAAGTATATATGGTGGCTAACATACACAAATGAGAGCGAGAAGAGAAGCAACACACGGTCGTGAAGCTAGAAGTGATCAAGAAGTGATCCTGAATCTACTTACGTTCAAGCATTACTCAAACCATGTTCACTTCCCGGACCCCGCTGGAAAAAGACCATCACGGCTACACACGCGGTTGATGTATTTTAATTTAAGTCAAGTGTCAAGTTCTCTACAACCGGACATCAACAAACTCCCATCTGTCTCATAACCGCGGGCATGACTTTCGAAAGATAATACCCTGCAGGGGTGTCCCAACTTAGCCCATTATAAGCTCTCATGGTCAACGAAGGATATTCCTTCTATCGGGAAGACCCGATCAGTCTCGGAATCCCGGCTACAAGACATTTCGACAATGGTAAGACAAGACCAGCAAAGCCGCCCGATTGTGCCGACAAATCCCGATAGGAGCTGCACATATCTCGTTCTCAGGGCACATCCGGATAAGTCAAGCTACGAGTAAAACCAGGCCTCGAGTTTCCCCGTGGTGGCCCTACAGGTTGCTCGGTTCGGACCAACACTCGAAGGAGCACTGGCCCGGGGGGGGGGGGGGCTAAAATAAAGATGACCCTCGGGCTCGCAAAAACCCAAGGGAAAAGGTATAGGTGGTAGGAAAATGGTAATACCAAGGTTGGGCCTTGCTGAAGGAGTTTTATTCAAAGCGAACTGTCAAGGGGGTCCCATAAATCACCCAACCGTGTAAGGAACGCAAAATCAAGGAACATAACACCGGTATGACGGAAACTAGGGCAGCAAGAGCGGAACAAAACACCAGGCATAAGGCCGAGCCTTCCACCCTTTACCAAGTATATAGATGCATTAATTAAATAAGAGATATTGTGATATCCCAAAATACCCATGTTTCAACATGGAACAAACTTCATCTTCACCTGCAACTAGCAACGCTATAAGAGGGGCTGAGCAAAAGCGGTAACATAGCCAAACAACGGTTTGCTAGGAAAGGATGGTTAGAGGCTTGACATGGCAACATAGGAGGCATGATATAGCAAGTGGTAGGTATCGCAGCATAGAAAAAGAGCGAGAAACTAGAAAGCAAAGATAGAAGTGATTTCGAGGGTATGGTCATCTTGCCTGAGATCCTGCAAGGAAGAAGAACGCGTCCATCAAGAAGACAAACGGATGTAGTCGAACGAATCCTCACAACTCTGAAACTAAACTGAAGCTAACGAGAGAAGCAAACCGGAAAGAAGCAAAAAACATGGTAAACAACCAACACATAAGCATGGCATGATGCGCAATCAAGTATGATGCATGTCCGGTTTAAATAAGGCATGGCATGGCAAATGCAACAAACAATACTACAAATTAAGTGGAGCTCAATATGCAACGGGTTGCATATTGACGAAACACCACATTCAAGTTATTTAGTTCGCTCTTGTTTATGTAACCAACAATATTAAATGTTATTCAACATGGCAAGGGGTGAAGCATAATAAAACTACACATCTAGACAAGTTTAAATGAGGCCGGAACAACAAACAACAATTCCGGAAAATCCTGATATGCATAATTCGAATTTGCTACTGTTCTGCCCTAAACCATATTTTAATGTTGTTAAACATGCAAAGCAAGTACACCATGATAAACTAGGCAATTTTCCACCCCATTTACATATAAAGTTTGTTAAAATCGGAGTTATGGTTATTTAGTTATGAATTAAATCATTTTAACATGCTATTTATGCAAACTTAATTAAACAGCAAGTTAAATATTTTTAACATGAAGGAAAATAGCATATTATGAAACTAGACAAAATTCTAAGCATTTTGCATATATAATTATTTAAATCTGATGCATGGTTAATTAGTTATTAGATGCATGAAGTTTGAGGGTTTTTCTATAAAACTACAGTAAATCCTGGGATAATAGCTAAATTCGCAGATCTGGGAAAAAAACTACACAGGCCGAATCTGTTGCATGATGGGCCAACAGAGAGGAGGGGCTGGGCGGCTGCTCACATCGGGCCAACAGGCCGACTGGGGGATGTAGAGGCGCTGGGCCTTGGCGAAGAAGCAGGCTGAGCCTGGCGCTGGCTTGGTCAACGCGAGCGGGCACGGGACGAGCGACCTGCTCGTTGTAGAGGAAGCAGAGGCCGCAGCAGGGGATGGCGAGGCAGGGGACTTGGCGCGACTCCGGCGTGGGTCTTGGGTGGCGGGGAGGACCGAGAACAGCGGAGATGGCCGGGACTCGACGGATCTGGGCGGCGATTGGACTTGGCGTTCAATGCGGCAGGGGCGGTGTCGGTGTCAAAACCGGCAGATCTCTGGTAGGGGGTCCCGAACTGTGCGTCAAGGACGGATGGTAACAGGAGACAAGGGACACGATGTTTACCCAGGTTCGGGCCCTCTCGATGGAGGTAAAACCCAACTCCTGCTTGATTAATATTGATGATATGGGTGGTACAAGAGTAGATCTACCACGAGATCAAGGAGGCTAAACCCTAGAAGCTAGCCTATGGTATGATTGCGTATGATGATGGTTGGCCTACGGACTACAACCCTCCGGTTTATATAGACACCGGATAGGGTTAGGGTTACACGGAGTCGGTTACAATGGTAGGAGATCTTGAGTATCCGCATCGCCTAGCTTGCCTTCCACGCCAAGGAAAGTCCCTTCCGGACACAGGACGAAGTCTTTAATCTTGTATCTTCATAGTCCAGGAGTCCGGCGAAGGTATAGTCCGGCTAACCGAACACCCCCAAATCCAGGACTCCCTCAGTAGCCCCCGAACCAGGCTTCAATGCCGACGAGTACGGCGCGGAAATTGTCTTCGGCATTGCAAGGCGGGTTCTTTCCCGAATTCTATGTACCTGTACGAATAATGTTCGATTTTTGTAGCGCTCCTCGGCTTCTGCGCCCAATAATGGATGTCTTCCATGTGTTGAACGAATGCGAAAAGCCCGGGGCGTTCTTACATCCAAGCCCCTAGCAATACAAATGAGCCGCCTATTTAACGGGAATGGGATTTAGATCCGAACCGCATCTTCTCTTCTCCACGAGTTATCATCAGAGCTCTCCCAGCAAAGGTCCATTCCAACATGGCCAGCCGTCGCCGCTCCTCCCCTCGCCCTTCCTGTCCCAAGCCCGGGGATTGGGAGAGTTGCACCATTCCGCATAGCGAGTTAGTGTCGCTTCAGGCCAATGGATTCCTCCCTCAGGCATACATGGTCCCGGTCCGAGCCGGTCTCGCCACCTACCGTGGCGGAAAACAAGCGGAGAACACCCCCAATCCTTCTAAAGGAGAATGGGTGTGCCTTGTTCCCTATCTGATAAGGGGACTGGGATTTCCAATCCATCCATTTCTCCGCTGGCTTCTGGAGTTCTATGGCCTCCAGCTACATCATCTCACGCCCGGCTCCGTGTTACACATTGCGGGCTTTGTTGCCCTTTGCGAGCTATTCTTAGGCGTCGAGGCTCATTTCGCGCTGTGGAAGAAGATATTCTGCCTAGTGCCCCATTCTCAAGAGGGGTCTATATACCAAGTGGGCGGAGCCGAAGTATGACGCATCGCCGGGACCGGATACCTATCCGGAACCCCGAAGAAGGCGTCCGAGGACTGGCCTTCAGAATAGTTTTACATAGACGACGTCTCACTGCCGGACCCTATCCGGGCCGGTCTCCCTGAGTTCAACAGTGCTCCCTTGAAGAAATGCCTGAGCTGGCGCCCACGGAGCTCTCAGAGAGAAAGCGACAGGGACGTTCTTTACCTGATGGGCCGGATAAGACTGTTGGCTCATCCCGGACTAACCATGATCGGAGTCATGGCCGCGTGCATTACGCGACGGGTGCAGCCGCTTCAATACAGAGGCCGCCCTATGTGGGATTTCAATGGGGAGGATGACGCCACGCGATATGGCCGTAAAGGGCCGGACTCGGCTGCCTCCCTAATAAAGGTTCTGTCCTCTTTGTACAAGGGAGAGAAGGAGGAGTTCCTCCGCGTTAACCCGCGGGCTGGATTCACTATGTATGAACCTCCAAGCTGGGTAAGCGAACAACTGCGCTTGCCCATTTATTTGATACTTCCATGGTCAGATACGTAGTCTGACGACTTCAATGCAGGGACTGCGACAGGAAGTGAAAGATATAAGCAGCCGTCCTCCACAACCCGAGGACCCAGAACGGTCCCTCGATCCGGACTCTGAAGAGGATCCGTATATATTGGTGGAGCTTATCGACGGGGTGTTTCACCAGCTAAGCAAGAACACCTTGGTCGCTATTGTGGCAGATTACCCCGGGTTAATCCCGGCCTCCCAGGTGATAGAAAACGGAGTCTTTATTCCCTTGAAGGGGATTCCATTTTCCTGTATTCCGGCATTTCTAACAACAACCGTGTTTCACAGGGGAGATTCCCGAGGCGGGAAGGCGAACCTGCGGCGGCTAGCCCACGAGGGACCGCAGGGCCCTGTGGGGAAAAAAGAGATGCAGTCCGGACCGAGATGCCGGCGCAAAGGTAACGCATTCTCCGTTTCCGCGGTATTATTCCGCTAGGGCATATTAACGTTTGTGCCTTTTTCAGGACGAAGAGACCTCGCCGGACTATATCAAGAGAGGATGCCAATCGCTCTTCCACCAGCCAGGTTCCAGTGAACGGCCAGGAAACGGAGGCGGGCACAAGGTGTGCACCGGGCGCTCCTCCGACAGAGGATGCGGACAGGCTGTCTGCCACAAATTCTGAAGTGGAGAGTGCCATGAACCACAGGCGTCACCAGACAATTTTACGCGACGCTTGTTTCTCCCAAGAGGCTTTAGATGCCTTTAATTCGGGAGATGTGTACCTCCGTGCCGCTCAAGATGGTTTAGCCAGAGCCACGGAGCAGTATGTGAAAGACATACGGGTAAGAAAATTTTGGTTAAATATATATATATACCAGTAGCCCCCAAGACTTGAAACAGTTAAAGTAACTGATTTAAGGATCATATAACATGCAGGTTCTTACCGAGAAGAACACCATGTTGTCCCAGGAGCTGGAAAAGTGCAAGTCCCAACTAGAGGCCGCACTAGCCGCAGCAGGGGAGCCTAAAGGGACCCCCTCAGGTAAGATACACTTCGAAAGATTAGTATTGTGCGGTTTGGGTGCAAATCTGACAATTGATGTTGCAGATGGCGCCGGACTTGATCTGGAGAAGCATCAACTCTTGCGTCGGTTAGAGGCCGGTGAGGGTATGTTGACAAAGGTGAGGCGAGAGAAGAATGATCTCCAGGATGCCAACACCAAGCTGAATGTTGAACTTAAGGACGTTCGTGGCCAGCTGTCGGACTCTAGGAAGGAGAATCAGCGGCTTCGACGCGGCATATTTAGTAAGTGCTTGAATGAACTTTGAAAAATGAGTTCGGCGAGGAAGTCGCATAACAGAGTAATTTCTGTAGGTATGCTCACAGGTCGTCCTGCAGAGGAGATGCCCGGTTCTACAGGTGACCTTCTTCCCGAACTCCTGCAACTACACGAGCGAATTCGGTAGGGAATGCAAGGCGTTGCCCAAGCCTTATGGCCTGCCCACTCCATGCCCGATGGCCTTGGAGAGCTTGCGGAGAAGCTGAAGGGAGCTCGGCGGGGCTTCCGGTTGTGGAAGGTATCGGCCCGCCGACAAGGCGCTAGAGAGGCCTGGGCCATGGTGAAGACCCGTTTTACGAAGTCTGACCCAAACCATATGGCCGAGGTCGGACCGGTGGGGCCTGACGGGAAGGAGATCCCTGTAAGCTTAGTGTACGACCAAGTGGAATTGGCCGCAAAGTATTCCCAGCAGGACTATAAATTAGACAGCCTGTTAGATGGTATAGAGGAGGAATACAATCAGTCGAAATGACTGTGTAATTTTGAATTGACATATGTAATGCCTTCTAGCCGGATTGTAGATCGTTTGTCGTTGCCGACCTTTTCGCTTCAACCTCGGGACCTGACGGTTCGGAGTGTGTCCGAATACCATAGCGGTTATATAAGAACCGTGGTATGCATGGAGACCAGGCGTATGGGTCATTAGTGCTTTATCAGACAAGTGCCCAACTAGTTATGTTATATTACATGGTTAGTAAGAAACATCTTCCAGAGAGAATAGTTTCGTTAAGGGTTCCTTTCACTGGGGAGGCATGCCCTAAAGTGCATGTCCAGACTGCGTAAAACGCATAAAAAGCATCTAGGGGCGCATGAAAATTAATAAAAAGTTCATCTTTATTCCACCGTCCGAATATTCCCTTAAGAACGCTAGCTTTCGGCTTCACCCAGTCTGAGGTACACATCCGGCTGACCCGGCAGTAACAATTGCAGAGGTGCTCCCTTTACCACCTAGCCGAACAATCGGGAACATAGGGGTAAGCACAGGAGCCAGGCAACCCAGCTTGGCCAAAACTTAAGTCATATCGATGCATATAATGGTGAGAAAAAAGGTACATGCGGAAGTTTTGACACATGTGTGGGGCATGAAGCCCGTATAAATAAGCTTTTGTTAAAGAAGCCCCCAGGTTAAATGAGCGCGAGTGCGCGTCATGTAGTGAGCCTTTTAAGGGCTATAAAGGAAAAAGCGGGGAAGGAGAGAAATATAAGACAGAAAAATGTAAAAAATGGACAGGGGAAGGAGACGAATACGGAGTCCGGCGCTAGGCATAGAATCTTCGGAGACGTGTGGCGTTCCACGGGTTCGGCTCGAGTCGGTTATCCGACGCATCTCGCAGGCGGTACGCTCCACCAGTCATGACTTGGTCGATTATAAATGGACCTTCCCATTTGGGCTTGAGTTTGTCCTTTTTCTTATCCGGCAGGCGTAGAACTAGTTCGCCAACATTGTAATTTTTGGCCCGTACTTCTCTGCTTTGGTATCTTCGGGCCTGTTGTTGATAAAATGCGGAACGGGCTTTTGCCACATCACGCCCATCCTCCAAGGCGTCCAGGCTGTCCTGCCGATCGAGCTCGGCTTCTCTTTCTTCGTACATGCGCACTCTAGGTGAGTCATGAATTATGTCGCAGGGCAGAACTGCCTCTGTGACGTACACCATAAAGAATGGTGTGTATCCGGTGGTGCGATTTGGTGTGGTCCGCAGCCCCCAGAGTACGGAGTCGAGCTCCTCTACCCAGTGCGTGTTAGATTCCTTGAGGGACCGCACTAGTCTGGGTTTGATGCCGCTCATGATAAGACTGTTTGCATGTTCGACCTGGCCATTGGTTTGTGGGTGATAGACTGAAGCATAGTCGAGCTTGATGCCCATGTTTTTGCACCATAGTTTTACCTCGTCGGCTGTAAAATTTGTACCGTTGTCAGTTATGATGCTGTGGGGGACACCGTAATGGTGTACAACCCCGGATATGAAGTCTATCACGGGCCCAGATTCAGCCGTTTTGACAGGCTTGGCTTCTATCCATTTGGTGAACTTATCCACCATGACCAGTAAGTATTTCTTCTTATGGGTTCCACCTTTAAGGGGTCCGACCATGTCAAGCCCCCAGACCGCAAAGGGCCAGGTGATGGGTATAGTTTGGAGTGCGGTGGGTGGCATATGTCTTTGGTTGGCAAAAAGTTGGCAACCAACGCATCGTTAGACTAGGTCCTGAGCGTCTGCTCGGGCCGTCGGCCAATAGAAGCCTGTGCGGAAAACCTTGCTAACAAGGGACCGAGCAGCAGCGTGATGGCCACCAAGTCCGGCGTGAATTTCGGCCAGAAGATTCCGCCCTTTCTCTTCGGAGATGCACCTTTGAAGGACTCCGGTAGTGCTTTTCTTATCAAGCTCCCCCTCGTGGACTTTGTAGGCTTTAGATCGCCGCACTATGCAGCGGGCCTCATTTTGGTCCTCTGGGAGTTCCTGCCTAGTAAGGTAGGCTAGGAATGGTTTTGTCCACGGGGCGATAACCGCCATTATTACGTGGGATGAAGCTGTAATTTCGTTGGGAGGACCTCCGATTATGTCAGGTTGTTCGGCGTCGAGTGGTTCGGCTGCGTCCGGGATGTTAATTGCGGGTTCCCCCTCCCATGTTACGGATGGCTTGAACAATCTTTCGAAAAAGATGTTGGGGGGACTACATCGCATTTTGCTCCGATGCGTGCCAGGACGTCCGCTGCTTGATTATTTTCGCGGGCTATATGGTGAAACTCCAGCCCTTCGAATCGAGCTGACATTTTTAGAACGGCATTGCGGTAAGCTGCCATTTTTGGATCCTTGGCGTCGAAGTCGCCATTTATTTGGGAGATCGCGAGGTTTGAATCCCCGCGTACCTCTAGGCATTGAATGCCCATGGATACTGCCATCTGGAGACCATGTAGGAGGGCCTCATATTCGGCTGCATTGTTGGAGTCCGTGTACATAACTTGGAGTACATATTGGACTGTGTCTCCTGTGGGGGACGTCAAAACGACGCCAGCCCCCAGTCCGGCCAACATTTTGGAGCCGTCGAAATGCATGATCCAGTTTGAGTATGTGCCGTACTCTTTAGGGAGTTCGGCCTCCGTCCATTCTGCGACGAAGTCGGCCAATACTTGCGATTTTATAGCTCGCCGTGGCTTGTAGGCTATGTCGAACGGGAGGAGCTCGATGGCCCATTTTGCGATCCGGCCCGTTGCATCGCGGTTATTGATAATGTCATTGAGTGGTACTTCCGAGGCTACTGTAATCGAACACTCTTGAAAGTAATGTCGTAGCTTCCGGGATGCCATGAATACTGCGTATGCAATTTTCTGATAGTGTGGGTGCCGTGATTTGCATGGAGTGAGGACAGTGGACACGTAGTAGACCGGCCTTTGAAGGGGGAACTTGTGTCGGTCCGTTTCCCGCTCGACGACGAGCGCTGCGCTGACAACTTGATGGGTTGCCGCGATGTACAATAGCATTGGCTCGCCGGTGTTTGGCGCGGCCAGGACTGCGTTTATTGCCAATATGGATTTTATTTCATCGAGTCCGGCCGTGGCGGCATCCGTCCACTCGAAGTGTTCGGTGCGCCGTAGGAGGCGGTAAAGGGGCAGCGCCTTTTCTCCTAGGCGGGAGATGAAGCGGCTTAGAGCCGCCATGCATCCGGTTAATTTTTGTATTTGTTTGAGGTCTTTTGGGATATCCAATTGTGACAAAGCTCAGATCTTGGCTGGATTTGCTTCGATTCCTCTACCGGATACAATGAAGCCCAAGAGCTTTCCGGCTGGAACGCCGAAAACGCATTTTTCCGGATTGAGCTTGATGTCGTATTATCGGAGGTTATCGAATGTAAGCCTCAAGTCGTCTACTAGAGATTCGACATGTCTTGTTTTGACGACCACATCATGCACGTACGCCTCCACTGTTTTGCTGATCTAGTTTGCCAGACATGTTTGGATCATGCGCTGATATGTTGCGCCGGCGTTTTTTAGCCCGAAGGGCATTGTGTTGAAGCAGAATGGGCCGTATGGTGTGATGAATGCCATTGCGGCTTGGTCTGATTCTGCCATCTTGATTTGATGGTAACCGGAGTATGCGTCGAGGAAACACAACGAATCGTGTCCTGCGGTGGCATCGATAATGTGATCTATGTAAGGGAGGGGGAAGGGATCCTTTGGGCAAGCCTTATTAAGGTCTTTAAAATCGACGCACAGGCGCCAGGATTTATCCTTCTTTGGTACCATCACCAGGTTTGCTAGCCAGCCCGGATGTTTTATATCTCTAATGAATCCGGCCTCCAATAACTTGGCTAGGTCCTCTCCCATAGCCTATCTCTTCGGTTCGGAAAAGCGCCGAAGGGCTTGTTTGACAGGTTTGAATCCTTTCTGGATATTTAAGCTGTGTTCGGCCAGCCTGCGTGGGATTCCTGGCATGTCTGAAGGGTGCCAAGCAAAAATGTACCAGTTCTCTCGTAGGAACTCTCGCAGTGCGGCGTCTACGTCAGGGTTCAGTCGTGCCCCGATGGAGGCTGTTTTGTTGTGGTCCGTTGGATGGACCTGGAATTTGACTATTTCGTCCGCTGGTTTGAAGGATGTGGATTTGGATCTCTTATCGAGTATCACATCATCCCTATTAACCGTGGAGCGCAGCACGGTCAGTTCTTCGGCCGCTAAGGTTTCGGATAGTGCCTCAAGGGCCAATGTGGTTGTCTTGTTTTCGGCGCGGAGTGCTATGTCCGGATCACTAGCGAGAGTGATAATTCCGTTTGGCCCAGGCATCTTGAGCTTCATGTACCCGTAATGGGGTATGGCTTGGAAAACTGTGAATGCCTCCCGTCCTAATATAGCGTGGTATCCGCTTTTGAACGAGGCCACCTGGAACGTGACTTCTTTGGACCTGTAATTATCCGGCATGCCGAACACCACATCTAGTGTGATCTCTCCAGTGCAGCGCGCTTCCTGACTGGGGATTATTCCTCTAAAGGTTGTGCTGCTTCGCTCAATGCGGTTCCAGTCTATTTCCATCTTTTGGAGGGTTTCCTCGTAAATGAGGTTCAATCCGCTGCCTCCATCCATGAGTACCTTTGCGAGGCGACAGCCGTCCACTATGGGACTGAGGACCAATGCGGCTGGTGCTCGGGCTATTCGGAATTTAGGTTCGTCACTCGCGTTGAAGGTGATAGCAGTGTTACTCCATGGGTTTATTGTTGCTACTTTATATACTTTGGTGAGGCTGCGGAGTGTTCTTTTTCGCATATTATTTGATGCGGAAGTCTCGAACACTATGAGAACGGTACTGGTGTCCTCTGGCTGGCTTTCTTCGGCCTCTGAAATTAGGAGGTCCTCGCCAATTTTGGCCACCTGCCGGAGTATCCAACATGCTCTAAGGCTGTGTGTTGGTGTGGCGTCCTCTGTACTGTGAATTCTACAGGGTCCATCAAGCCACCTTTCCATTACGGTTCCATGCCCTCTAGAGGGTTTTGGCTTTTTGATATTTAATCCGGGTGCCTTACTGTGGTGCACCCTCTTAGTTCGGACGGGATTGCTATTCAAGGCCGGATTATCCCAAAATTTTATTTCGGTTTTCCAAGCGCTTTCCATCGCATAGTACTTTTGTACTATGGACGCCTGGTCAGTGAAGCGTGTAATATCACGACGACTTATGGCGTTAAGTATTCCCTCGTCCGTGCAGTTACTGCAAAAGATTGAAATTGCGTCTCCCTCGCAGCAGTCCTTTGTCCTGTTCATAACCAGGAGGAATCTGGCCCAGTAGTGATGTACTGTTTCTTTGGGCTTTTACCAGATTTGGGAAAGATCGCTTATGTTCGGGCGAGCGGGTGTCGTTGAATCTGAGACCTCACCCAATTTACGATTCGGAGGCCGAAGAGCTTTCGAACTCTGAAGTCCGGAGTCTTGGATGTTGTCCGATGAGTCTAGCCCGTTGCCTGATTCTAAGCTCAGGTGTTAGATCGCATCCTCCCCTCCGCGGGTATCTGGCCTGGAGGGTTCGGGAATTCAGATGTAGTTAGTCCTTAGGATAGATGAAGGGTCGCCGCACTGCGCCTCTACCACGGCAACGTGGTGGGTGACTTGGGGAGAGTCAATTTCTCTTAGATCGGGTTTTAGCCCAACCTGGTCGTAATTTGTAGCGACCCCCAGTGCGGCAATGCGATCCAAGAGCTCCTTTACGGAAGAGAGCTCCATCGAATCCAACTGCTCGGCGAGTTCTGAGCAGACGTGAAGGTTGCTTTCGATGACCCGAGAGGTCACCGTCGGCGCAACGGCCGAACAGGCGGTCGTGAGAAAACCACCTAGCCATAGGGTTTGGCCAACAGCCAAGGCTCCCTTAGTAATGGCGCCGTCTTTAAAGACGGGAAGAGGCATCCTTCCTGATCACGACGACATAGAGGAACTCTCAATGAAAGCACCAATGTCGGTGTCAAAACCGGCGGATCTCGGGTAGGGGGTCCCGAACTGTGCGTCAAGGTCGGATGGTAATAGGAGACAAGGGACACGATGTTTACCAAGGTTCGGGCCCTCTCGATGGAGGTAAAACCCTACTCCTGCTTGATTAATATTGATGATATGGGTGGTACAAGAGTAGATCTACCACGAGATCAAGGAGGCTAAACCCTAGAAGCTAGCCTATGGTATGATTGTGTATGATGATGGTTGGCCTACGGACTACAACTCTCCGGTTTATATAGACACCGGATAGGGTTAGGGTTACACGGAGTCGGTTACAATGGTAGGAGATCTTGAGTATCCGCATCGCCTAGCTTGCCTTCCACACCAAGGAAAGTCCCTTCCGGACACGGGACGAAGTCTTTAGTCTTGTATCTTCATAGTCCAGAAGTCCGGCGAAGGTATTGTCCGGCTAACCGAACACCCCCTAATCCAGGACTCCCTTAGGCGGATTTCTTTGTCTGCTCCCGACAGAAGGAGGCAGCACGGCGCGGAGCAGCGCTTGGGACTGCAGCACGGAGACGACGGCAGCAATGCGTACGGAGCTCCGGCGAGGCGATGGAGATGCGGAGGAGGCGGTGGAGGCCGGCTCCGAGGAAGACGGGCGCGGGTCAACGGGGCGCAGAGGAGGTCCCTGGCGGCGGGGCTTGGCGAGCTCGGCGTCGAGGAAGGAGCTCCGGAGCGGAGGAAAACTCCACGGCGTTCATGGCGGGGCTGACGCAGGGAGCGGCGACGGCACCAGGAACTTGGCGACTCCGGCGACGCAGAGGTGGGGAACGCCTAGACCCGTGCTACAACGTCATGGGGAGGATTCGGTGCTGCGTTCCTAGTTCACAAAGAGGGAGAGGGAGAGCTGAGAGCTTCACCGAAGAAAAGAGAAAGGGAAGGGAGCAGGGGTGGCGAGGACAGCCTGCTCGTAGTGTCCACGAGCTGCAGCGGCAGTCGGGCAGAGGCAAGGCGGTGGTGGCGAGATTCGGGTGCGGGGGTTCCGTTCCCGGCGCCGGAATGGAGGGGGTGCGCACCGGCGAGGAGAGGAGCGCTTGGGCGCTGCTGCTTCTTGGTGGTGGAGCACCGGGCAGGGGCCGAGGAAGGGGGTGCCCGGTGGTTGGATCCAAGGAATTGGGTGGTGGTTGGCTGGTTGTGGATCCATATGGAGAGAGCGATGGCGGGGACGGACAAACCTCCTAGATTTTAGGGTTAGGCTAGATTAGGTATGAGGTTGGTCTATAAATAGGGAAATGGGGAGGATGTGGATCATTCGATCAAAATTGGACGGTCCTAGAAAAATAGGATAGGAAGCCCAAATAAGAAAACAGAGATATTTTATAGATGTTTGGGGATGATCCGGACCCAACGGTAACAATAGTCCGATTCGGGTTCGGGGAAGTTTCGGACACGGGCGAGGGGTCGATGAGACTCCGGTTTAAGCAAGAGGGCAAACGAAGAATAAGGTTGGTCTCGAAATGGTCAATGAAAACAAGGGGGAAAACACGGCAACTACGAGCGGATGCAAGTTTGAAAACAATGACGGCAACAGAGTGCCGATGCAACGCGAATGATGCGATGATGAATGCAACAAACAAATAAATACGCGCGACGATAACGAAAGACATGGAAGGCATCTGAAGCGTCGGTCTTGGGGCATTACACGATGGCTGTCGGCGGCGTGGAAGCAGATCTAGGAGGGTAGACGGTGGCGGCAGGGCGCGGTGGACGAGACGGTCGTAGGACCGGCGCCGGCAAGGTGGACGACCGCGGGGATGAAGCGAGAGGACAGGATGAAAGGATCCCGGTCTGAAGCCGTGGATGAGAGAGGTCAATCTCTTGTAATGGACGGTAGCGTCGGGGTATCAGCTCCGGCATGGTGGAGGAGGACGGCGGTGGATGGGGTGGCGGACGGCGGCGGACGGTGGAGGGTGGGGTGGAGAGGGTGTTTTGGCGCCCACGAAGTACGAATGGGGAAAAGGGAGGTAGAGAGGAAGGGGGAACCATGTATTCAGGGCGCGCTTGTCTCAAATGCGAGGAAATTTACAAACTTAGCCCCTGTTTCAAATTTCTACTACATCACAGCAACATTAGTCGGTTGGGGATAGGACGGTAATCTCGCATACACCGAATATTTGCCGACGAGAGTTTGTTTTTGGTGCCCACCGTGTATGAATATGAATCAGGGAGGGAGTCTATTTCGGCCGAGGACACACTGTGTTTTGGCACCCACCGTGTATGAATCCGGGTGAGAGGCGGTTACGTCACGTTTGGGTGAAATTACAAACCTACCCCTATCGAAACCTATAGAAATCCAGCAGATAGGCTTTGCAAGGCAGGGATAGGCAGTAGTGATTTCCATCTCGCAGATTTTGGTTTCGGGCGGTTACTGCGACTTTCCCCGCTTCATTCAAATTTTGCAGAGTGCACGTTTACCGTGCCAACTCAATTCGAATCCCGTTTGTATTCTATTTTTTTCGGGCGGGATCCATTTTCAATTGGAATTACATTCTATATTCATCATTTTTTATATATACTTTCAAAAGCACAACAAAGAATTCTGCTCCTTTATATGTATAATATGATTTACAAATACAACGATCTCGAAATCTTAAGGTTGAATTTGAAAAAATTTAACCAAATTATGTTCTACTAAAATGTATGGATCAGTAATATCTACATATTAAATAACGTAGATGTGCGTGCATTCATATGAGTATGCATGTTTGATAGATCAATTTTGGTTCGATTATGGATTACATGTATCATCATCTCGAATTCAAATATTTGAATCCCTTTTTTGTTCACTCCTTTCACGCCCATCTCTCTCGCATGCATGCTCCTTCAGGTAGCTATCACTCTCTTTTCTCCAGCTCACCCGCACGCTCACTTCATGTTTCTCCTATCCTCGCAAACATGGTCTCTCGACGTCTCCCTTGAGAAGTGTCACACTCTCCCTATCATTATACATTACACGGCTTTCATTATCTCTCACGTCTCTACTGTTCTCTGGTGTCACTAGGTACCTAAGCTTTCTTTTTCACCGCCACACACACAGTCTCCACTCGTCTTTCACTTTGTCTTTCTCTCTATGGAATTCTCTCACACCCCCTACATGCCTCTACATATGACTCATACCACTAACATTACTCTCTCTGTCTCTCTCCTATAGACACAACATTTGTTGCGGTGTCCTTTTCGTCTCCATCCCAGACTGACATTATTCATTTGTTTACCGATCAGACAACCCCGACTACCATCTCCTCTCTCTCTCACACAAACACACACACAACTCCTTCTTCCACTCCCCTTCCTGACTACCGTCTCTCTCTCACACACACAAAACTCTCGCTTTCGCACCCCGACTCGTATTTCTCTCAGAAACATTTATCGACTAGGTAGCCTCTAGATAGGTTTATACACCCGCACACTCGTGCTTCCACCATCGCATACATGTCTCTCTCCCGCTCCTTGTATCTATGTAGATTTTTCTTCCCTTCTTGAGACACGCCCTCTCGATCGTGCACACACACAATATCGCCTCATTTTAAGATGATACCTATCGCACACACACTCCATGTGTCTTTGTCACACATGCACTTCGTCCTCCTCCACTCTCCCTCTCTCTCACACACACACGGGCTTTTGCAACAACTAGCAAGATGCCATGCGTTGCACGGAACATCAAGATGCATTTGTATGAGTAGTTTATCTTGTGGGGGAAAAGGATGAATGAGGGAAGGCCTTATTTGCAAATGTGGAGAGGGGTGTGGGTATCTTTTTGCAAAATTGCCATAATTTCCTTCCTATCCGTCAGATATAGATCGGACAGCCTATATTGCAGGATGGCAAGCACACGATCATCACCGACAATGCTTTTTATAAGAGTAGGGATAAAAAATAGAGTTGGTGATGATGGTGGGCCTGCCATCCTGCAATGTAGGTCATCCGTTTTATATCTGACGGATAGGAAGGAAAATATGGCAATTTACCCACACTCTTCGCCACATTTGCAGATAAGGCATTCCCTCGTTCATCCTTTCCTCCCACAAGATCTTGATGTTCTGTGCAACGCACGGGCATCTTGCTAGTAAGAGTAGAAATTAGACATATACCACTTCTCGAATCCTGAAGCCAACAACATTCCTCCCTTATCTCATCAAAACCGCCAAAGGAATATATTTTTAGTGAAACATAACATATTTTTAGTGATATACGTATTTCAAAACTAGACTTTTTTTATATCAAATCTGTGAATATGTATTAATCTACTTTGATCATGTGGCAACGCATTGGCACATTGCTAGTAGTTATTATAATTTTTTGGACACAAGACAAACGGTGGAATACATATACGAAGAGAAGAGGCGCACGCACGCAGTCGGCCTCTCGCTGTCTCGCACACATGAGTGTTATGTAAAGGCGACGTTAACAAATAAACCCTAAAACCCAAGGTGCATGATTGCTGCATTCGCGGGTACCGGGTACGTGGTGGAGCACCTTTGTAGGAATAGTCAGCTCACGTGATAATTTGATCCGTAGGAGTTGATGGTCGGGACCACAGGTGAACGACTTGGAGCGCGGTGGCTCGCCAGTTGCCACAGATCGAGTAGCCACGTTTAAAATATCGTTTTTTAGCGGGGTTAAGAGTTCCGATTTTCAATGGCGCGTTATAAGTAGTAAGTAGTTTTTAGAACGATTGGTATGGGGCGAAAATGGAATTCATAGTACTACGTACCTCGTTGGCGTATGGTTGTATGGTTTTTTTTGCGATGGAGGTTGTATGGGTTTATGTTGCGAGATGTTGAACCTGGTAGTTCTAGGGCAAATACTATAGTTTAGATTTAGATGCTGGTTTTCAGTAATGAAAATCAGAAAGGGAAACCCTTCTTTGATTAAAAAAACTACTACCTCCATTCTGGTTTACTAGTCCCCATCGTACTTTGGGTCAAAGATTGTCCATGAATTTTACTTGTAAAATGTGAATGGAAAACGAGATTCTGTTATCCCCAAACAAAAAAGGACTGGAGGGAGTGATTGCTCTGACACGGACGCGACCTCTCATTGCGCAGGCATTGAACTGGCGCGCCGGCCAAGAGGGCGCGCAGCAGGCCCGGCTGAGCACGCCTTCATTGAATCCGCGCGTGTGCCCGCAACACGTCCGTCCGCGAGCCGACAGGCATTTTAGAACACAAAAAATGACTAAAATATAATTAATTTACGCATGGTCTTGACTTGTTGTGCTCGCACTGGTAGCAGGAACTAGTAGAGGATTTTCTTTATTTATAACTCTCCTCACATTTTTTTTGGCTTTGAAGTGAATCATTGTTGTGGACATTATGTATGAATGTGCAGATATCTGTGAACATGAGTTTGATGTGGAAGTTGAACTTGGAATGTCGGGCTTGCGCATGAACTATACCATGTCCAATGCTTCGTCTGGTATTGTTTGGAAAGTAATTGCTGTTATTGCTTGACCCGAGAAAAAACATTTTGTGCCACATCGGTAGATGCACGGACATCACAATAGGCATGTTGACTGGATAAACATTTGAACCTAGCTATTATGAAGGAAATTTTGTATTGACAACAGATTTAGATAGCAGAAGACGCCTAGCCTGCTCTGCCTCTGCTAGCTTATTTTTGGCTTCTTCCATCTCTTCTTTGGCTTGGGTGAAGAGAGCATCTGATTGCTCTTTTTGCTTCTTCAGGAACTCAGCTACATTCTCAAGGGCTGCTGCACGCTTTCTTTCAGACTTTACTAATGCCACGAGGACACGAACAACTGACGACTCCACCTGGCTTGTGTGTAATCCAGCATCATCTGGGAATTTGCACCTTGTGTCTAATCCAGCATCATTAGGGAACTGTCACCTTGTGTGTAATCCAGCCTCATTTTGGAAACATGATCTCGAGGTTGACCATACTTCCCTCCTCGCAGGAACTGCATGCTGACATGAAGTTACTTCTTTTTTAGATCAATACTCAGAGCAACCTAGACCCATTTAGTAGAAGCCAGATAAACAGAACTCAGAGAAGTGAATTCAAAAGGAAAAAAACAGACTACAAGGTGAGAACACCCACTTCCTACATCAAGCTAAACACGAAAGCATTAGGACGATTAAGACTCTTCTTATTACACATTGAAGAACACCGTGCTTAAGAGAAACAGAAACTACAACATATACACATCGAAGAACACGAGGCTACACGAAAGTAATTGAAAGGGTGTTACTTACCAAAGCTCGTTTTACAGGTTCGGTGCAGCTCCTCTTTAACTTGCCACGCTCCTTGAAGATGTCCCAAATATCCCATGTTTGGTCTTCATTGCTCCTCTGCATGTTCGCACTCGTGGTTTTAAAATATCAACATGGTAATACTCGCACATCTTGTGGGCAACATTAAAGCACTCGTCTACCATGTTAGAGCATCTCCAACAGAATCGCAACGCGTGGCGCTTTAAAAAAGTGTTTATAGTGCAGAGATCGAGAAGTAGATACTAGAGAGTAGAGGATAGTTCTCAGCATAGATAGATAAAAAACGATAATTCAACTACTCCTCGTCGTCCGACTCCTCCTCGGTGATGTCCTGCTCCGAGGTCTGACTATAGGCGTGAAGATACCGACCATCGACGGATTCCCAGGGCGACGCTGCTCCTAGCCTCATGTTGAATTGAGCGTTAGCTTTTCGCCTACGCTTGTCCTCGCGATAGGCGGCTCGCTCCACCCTCCTCTTATCCCTCTCCGCCCTCCATTGCGCGTAGAACTCGCACTCGTTGATGGTGTCCTGCGGGAAGTGTTGGCGCCACAGCGCCATGGCTTTCTCGTCCATCTCGGCGATGCTAAGACGGTGCTCCCGTCGCCGGTTGCCGCGATGATCCTCGTTGGTGCTAAGCCGCCACAGAGGCGCGAGCTCCTGCGCCCGCTCCCGCGTCGGCACGTTGGGGAAGTTCAATGTTCTATGAGGCCACCGGAGGCGCCACACCCCCGCGTCATACGCGCAGGCTGCCTCGTTGGCGGTGTCGAAATTGTTGAGGCCGAGGCGCATCCCGCGGAACCGGATCTCGGTGGAGAAGCCGTCGGAGGGGCGCGCGCGGACGCCGCGGTATCCCCAAGTTTCCTGGTGACGCGGCGGCATGGTGGCGCTGCGGTTTCGAGGCGAAAAAGAGCGGGGAGAGAGCGGTGGCGAGGCACAGAGTGGGGAGAGAGCGTCTGCAAGGCATAGAGCGGTGGGAGGGCATTGAATTCTATAAAGCGCGTCGGACGCCGCGCGCCAAAACTAGCGCACACCCGGCCGCTTTTTCCCGCGCGCGCATGATCCTTTCCCGACGTCTCTGCTATCTCTACTCTCTTCTCTACTGTTATATTTATTTAATATTTAATATTTAATATTTATCTCTACTTCCTTTACCGTCTACTTTTTTTCTCTATACTTTTTTTTCTTGCAATATAGGCCGTCCGATTTATATCTGACAGATAGGAAGGAAACAAATGGGAATTTTGCAAAAAGATACCCATACCCCTCTCTAAATTTACAAATAAGGCCTTCCCTCGTTCATCTGTTTCTCCCACAAGATAAACTACTCATACAAATGCATCTTTATGCCTGCAACGCATGGGCATCTTGCTAGTTCTAAAAACCTTTCCATCATGTGCCACACTACTGGTTGCAGATGAAAAACCTACCCAAGCACAGCGCGATACAGGAGCGACGCACAATTACAAGCTGATATTCTGTTGGACAATGGAGGCTATAACCAATTACTTTTACGGGAACAATAGCACCCAGGAATTTTGAAGGGTAGGTATGAACAAAATTGGAACTGCACATGTACTCCTAAGTGATTCAATACACACATTACCGATCGAGGAGGAGAACCATGGTCGCGGCGGCCTCTGTGAGTCATGGTCGGCAACGGGAGTCAGTTCATTGTCCACGACGATGGTACTTCTGCGCTTGGCGTCGGCTTCCGGGAAGCAGATCCAAGACCGTGGAAGACGATGCCGGGGAAGAGGCTCCGTTTACGACGACGATGGTGGACCGGCTCCAGCGCGGCGTACGAGGTCGTCGATTTGGCAGATGCGCTGCGGTGGACGAGTGCGCCGGTGTAAAGGGGAGGAGCACAAAGGCTGCGGTGCCGTGGAGAAGTCTATTTTGCAGTGGGGATAGAAAATGGGGAGTATTCGGGTGTACTACTCTGCATGCCGGGGTGGGGTTGGCTGGGTAGGGTGAACCTGAAGTTACGAAAACAACCCCCTACCAAGCGTCATCCGTAGGCCTGTTCCAAAGGCTATGATGGTAACTTCCCACTGCTCGAATCGGGGTCGCGGGAGTTTTTCCGGCCGACCTCAAAATTTTGTGACACTGGACTCCCCGTGTGGCGTGTTGAGTGATTCGGCTAAGCAACTAGCGAGTAGTAGTAGTAGTAAACTCTGCATATTAGGTCTGACCAAAGTCCAACTTCCTAAAGTTTGACCAAGTTTATAGAAAAATATAAACATTTACCATAACAAATATGTATGATGTGAAAGTACATTCAATAATGAATCTAATGGTATTTATTTGTTATTGTATATGTTAATATTTTTTGTTATAAGCTTTCTGAGAGTTTGCAAAACTTGACTTTGACCAATGCTAATACGCGGACTTAAATAAAAACCGAGGGACTACACATTTGTTTTCTTAGTTTGTAGTGAACTAATCATTTGTTGAAATTGTGAAATAAATATATTAGGCTATTGACTTCGAATGTAATGGTCTATACAATTCAATAGTTACAATCATTGTCGAATCCCAAGATGTATACAAGGTCTATAGTACTACACAACATGCTCAGACTCACATAATCCCAGTCAAATGTGAATCTAAATGCATTTCATAGTTATGGATGTATCTAGAACTAAAATACATCTAGATACATCCATACTTGCGACAAGTAATTCGGAACGGAGGGAGTACTTTGTAGGATGCAACAAAAACAACCATAACTCTACATCAGCCATTATAGAAGCAACATTTTTGACATATCCCAATGTGTGAATGAAACGTGCAGAGATAGTTTTTGAAGATGGAGCACATAGGGCAGGAAAGATTGTATGTATGTGGACGAGAGAGTAGGAGACAAACCTAATGAGACAGAGAGAGAGAGATAGAGAGAGAAAGAGAGAGGAAGAAGTTAGGTATGTGAGAAAGATGGATACTTGTAATATACATGAGATGCGTGTGCATATGGATTCTATATACGTGGAAGGAGAAGAGACAACATGTTTGATGAGAGAGCTGGAAAAACATGGACGAGAGGGGAACGATCTCGTGGGTTGAGGGATTGACAATTTTGTGCGGGGGAGAGAGGGATTGGTAATTTTGTGCAAGAGAGAGAGAGAGGGTGGGGGAGGAGTCAGTCAGCCGTCATCACATCACCCTGCTTCCAAATGACCCTGCATTCTCTAGCGCGGTGTGGTCGCCGTCTTCGATCTGCTCGATGCCCTCTTTGAAGATTGAGGTGTTGTGCATGTTGGGGTTCAAAGAAGCACAATCGAGAGTGGTCGTTGTATAACCTTGGATGGGGATGAATTGTGTGCTCGGGAAAGTGTGTGTGTGTGTGTGTTGTGCCGCGTGTGTGTGTGTCTCTCTCTCTCTGTGTGTGTGTGTGTGTTAGATATTGAGAGAAAACAAACCTAAGGACGGAAATGGGTTTTCACGAAGAGATTGTGCGGGCCTTGAGGTGGGTAGGGGCCGGGTGAGGGTGTTAAAATGTGCGCGTTGATGCATGTGTTGCATGCGACCGTGCGAGGGACTGACTAATCGAGAGAGATGGTTATTGTGTTACGGATGCTCCTCTCTATGTCTCTCTCTCTCCCTCTCTCTCTCTCTCACACACACACACACAAGTAAACTAGAAGACTGTTCTCTCATGTATACACAACGTATCGGCATCTGTCTATGTCTCACTCATGCATGATCATTTGCACATTCACACCTCTCTATGTCTGTATCACACGCACACCGTCTCCACATTGCCCTTCTACCACAACACACATATGGACACATACACACGTTCTCTCTCAGTCACACACACAAAATCAATATTAAAAAAACTAGGGCGCACCTAAAATGTCCAAATCCAAATAAACATGAACTGGAGCTAAATTCAAATATATGGAAATATTGCAGCGTCAAGAACTTTCACAGGAAAAAAAGTTGAGTAATATTCGAGGATTGTTTTCACACACACAAAAAGGTTCGGTGGATGTCCTTCGAGCGCGACACGGTGACACACTGTTCGTTCGACCGCGCGGCCACGGTTCACGCGCTTGCATTGGATTCCGTATCGTGGCTATGGTACTAACTAATAAAAGCGATGCCTAAGTCTAATGTTTACGTGTACTAGTGCAGTTTTCTTTTAAGTTTGACCAACCTTATATATAAAACTAAAGTAAGCTCCCACACACACACTCATCAATATGCCGCCATCACCGTTGCGCATGCCGGCGCCGGCCTGCTCCGGCCAACAATATCTTGCCCATCACCGCCGTGTCGCCGCCATCCCTGTGCCATGAAGCCGAAGGCTCGCCCGCTCACGTCGTCTGCAGTCCCTCCTCGTGATGCCGTCGCGCTGCCAAGCGCGTGAGCAGCTGGTGGAGCCGCGTCCATGCATGCAGCGTACGAAGAGGAGGACGAGCGCGTGCTCCAGCACGCCGACAAGGAGGAACTAGCGTGTCATTGTCGTCTCCGCCCGCGCGGAGGAGGCGCGCATGGTGGCTATCGTGGCGAAAGCCGGCAGCGCGCGCGTCGAGCCCGCAAACCGGGTGCGGACACGGAATCTACCTTCGAGACCTTGAATGCTACGTGGATCCTGCAATCTGAAAGAGCAATTTGGGTCAGTCGACTCATGTGAGTCGTTTGATGCAACATGGATGGCTAGAAGGGCTTCTTCCACCACTTCTGCCGTCTTCTTCCTTCGCTCCGTTGAGCTTCTTTCACAAATCGAGTGACCCAAATTCTACTACTAGTACGAACATATTAAGTACAGTAGGAACACGAAGACATAGTAGTAAGACATGGTACTAGTACTACTACACGTACTAAAGAGTTCAAATAACGAGAAATAACATAAACATAGTTCTGCAAGAAGAACAGTAGTAAGACATAGTACTAGTACTATTGTATGTACTAAAGAGTTCAAATAACGAGAAATAACATAAACATAATTCTGCTCGGGCCTTAGCACAACACACCCTTGAAAATAAACTAAGCAACTAGTCCTCTTGACACTGCAGTAGAACCAGCATGAGCGACGACACTGCCACCTACTTGGAGTCCGAGTCCACGTCCTCGACTTCGTCCTCGTCCCTCTTCCTCTTCCTCTTCGCCGACGCTTCTTTGCTTGAACCGGACACTGGGCTCTGCTTCTTCATCCAACCCTTGTAGATATTTAAACAAAGGTAGGCATCCATTGCTGCGTACAAGATGCGATCTTCATCTAATGTCTTCGACACCCGTGCATGATGAAACTCATTATGAGGTTTCTTCAGTTTAGCGTATGAAGGATCAATCATGGCTGCTGCTAGGGTCAGCATTTTAGGTTGAGAGGAGGACACCAGGCTTGCCTTCTAGAGATCGAAGGGCTGGCCTACAATGAGACCTATCTGACGCATGACATCCGTGTCGTGCTTAAAGCCTACAGTAATGAATTTCACTCTTTTGTCCTTGAGGAAGTTCTTAAAATCCTGGCACTCAACGTCGGCATGGCATATGTGGTAGACCAAGAAAACGTTATGTACGCAAACCTGGATCATGGCGGGCTTCTTCCTCTCTTCGTCCTTTAGATCCTTCTCTCGTCCCAGGACTGTGGTGTACTCAACATCTAGCCCAGCGACCCACTCATCCGTTGAACTGTTGAACATGCGTAGGAAGCGAGCAAGCCATGCTTTCACCGTCTCGGATCCACGTGTGTAGATGACGATGAACTGATCGCCGGTGATGGCTCTAACCTGGTACTCAGCAGCGACCATGGAGATTTGGGAGGCCATGGATTTTGGAGGAGGGTTAGGAGAAGTTGAACTGTTGTACCCCACACAAAAAAAACTGGGAGCGAACTAATGTGAAAGGATGGGACGACTGGGAGCAAACTGTTGTAAGGTAGAAGACGGGGATGAGTAGGGCGTGCGAACGGCGTGGGGTTGCTGGCTTGCCCGGTGGATAAACGGCTGCAAGCCCCCAAAGAGTTCTCGAGAACTATGCGGGACCCACTAGATGTCATGTCTACTAGACCCATATCGTAGGCCTGACGGTATAGCTTCTGCCTGTTTGCACGCCATGCCGACGCGTGGATGTAACTTCACTTAATTCTATCAAACGTCACACCTCCCACGACCTTCGCCTCCCTCGTGCGGTCGCGCCCTTTGAGACTTCGACCTGCTATAAATGAGCAATTTTTTGCCTTATTTTTAGACAAGCAATTTTTTGCCTACTCCGCATGCATGATACTCCCTCTGGTCCTTTTTACTCCCATCAACCGTTTGCAAAGTGTTTGACCAAATTTATACTTTTTTAACACCACCTTATATCAATTAAACAGCCACACCAGTACACTCATTCGATACAATATTCACCACACAGGGCGGTACGTTATTTACAAGAATACCATCTAATCTATTGTCAAAGCTCTACTTAGTGATTAAGTGTGCCACCTTATTGGCCGAATGGCTAACCTTTGACAATTGAAGACCTGTCATAGTCCCCCAATGCAAGAGACGCTACCACAAAAGCGCAATCAGTCTCTAAAATTACAGGATTATGAAGATAAATACCTATGTAGAGACCGGCAAGCCCTAAGCTCCGCTTCCTCCACGCTTTGACAGGCATCAATGAAATCCCACAACCAAATTTATACTAAAAATATCAATATCTACAATAATGATTATAATGAGTATAAGAACTACATTTTATAACGAGTGTAAAAATATTGATTTGACATTGTGAATGTTGACACATTTTTCTATAAGTCTGGTGAAAGTAGAGGCACATTGACTTCAGACAAAACTTAAATGCACAATGCAGACTAGTTCCTCCGTCCAGGTGCGTGCCATGTCCTATCTTGTCATCACAACAAGGTTAGCTATTGAAGTACCACTACCTCCCTTCTAGTTTAAAGGGCTCGATTCAAAATTTTCACCTACTCTTAGCAAGATAGTAGAGGCGGTGGAATAGTTTTTGAAGTCTGCAAAAGTACTCAACTAGTGATGTCATTCTTCACAAAAAAATGTGTTTACCAATGCATGCATGAACACTAGTTACTCTAACCCCCTCTCTTCTTTAATTTTTTGCCACATCAGCATGTTTGCTATTCCCCTGTGCATGATACTATCTAAGATACCACCATTATGGCCAGCCTTAATCATCGCATGCAATAATTTAGTGCACCTTGAAATATGAACATGTGTGGGGCGTGTATGTTTTTAATGACTTGAGACTGTACCTAGCCCAGCATGCAAGAGGACTTATTATGCACCATTCCCCATAGCTGCAGGAAGCCCGTTCGTCTCCAAATCTTTTCCTCTCCATGTGTGGAAACAATATGCCTGCCAAACTATCCTTCTCCCTCCAGCGGGCCCACCACTCCACCCCGTGTGAAAAAATCTGCATGCATGACTCTCCTCCCCCCACACGTGCAATCCGTTGTGACCGACAATATTTCCACCCCTTCGCTCCCCCGTAATTTACTCCAATAAAAATGCCCACGTAGCTGTTACTTAACTGCAGGTGCATTGGGTCACTGACATATGGGCCCAACAGGGATCTGGCCCACATGCCAGTGACACAACTGGACCTGCAGCTAAGTCAGTGCAGCTTAGTCCATATCTTACGTAGGTGTGCCATTGCTCGCTATAAATACTGCGCCTCCCATGACATCGCTATCTCCTACCCCTCACATTCACGTTCATCACTATCTCCTCCCCCTCCCTCTCAGGTCGACCACCATGGCATCGCCCCTCCCAAGCCATAGGAGCCCCTCGTTGCACCGCGCGGATGGTCACGTGTCGCCGTTCCGTTCCTCGCCGCCACTAGTCGATGAGGACGCATCGGTGTTCCGCTCGTCGCCGCCACTAGTCGAGGAGGACGCGTCGGAATTCCGCTCCTCGCCGCGATGCGATGCGTCGCCGTTCCGTTCCTCGCCGCCACTAGTCGAGGAGGACGCGTCAGCGTTCCGCTCCTCGTCGCGACGCGTCGAGGTGGACGCGTCGGCGTTCCCAATCTCGCCAGCACGCGTGCAGGAGGACGCGTCGGCTCCCCTCTACGAGGAGAACGCTGCACCGCCCGCTGAGCCCCCGAGCCTTCAGGATCTTTGGAAAGAAATGGATGTCGCCTTGTGGGAGGCTTTGCCTCCAGCAGAGCACGCCAAAATAGAGGCAGAGAAGAAGGCCGACGAAGAGAAGCGCACCATGGAACAAGATGCCTGGGAGGCCTATGTCGCGTCCGAGAGAGTCAGGCAATTGGCTCTTTGGCAGAAGGCTCGTGCGAGGGCTGTGAGGGTGGCGGAGGACGCCCATGCCGACACCCTGAGTGCAGTCGGGCCCAAGCGCCTCATCTCCGCTTGGCGGTACATGGACCGGGTGCACGCTTCCAGCAAGGAGGAGTGCCCGTTCGCGCCGGATCACCACACCAGTGAGATCGCGCTCGCCCGCCGGCAAGCCGCCAACCAGCACCTCGCGAGTTGCAAGGCTGAGGAAGAGGCGTTGTGTCGGCGCGCTGGGAAACGGCCGCGCACCAGGGCACTCGTGGCGCGCCGCAAGCGCTCCTGCGAGCGCCGTAGCTTTTAGGAGGAGTATAATTTTTGTTTCGTAAGGCGATCTCATTAGTTTTGGGACGCAAACGATAATTCCCGAACGTTCAGGAATTTTTAGCGTCCTTAATTAAGTATGTAAAAGGGAAAGTTTGGAAACCTTGTGTATTCGTACGCATTTTGCAAGTACGTGTATTTAGCACAAACTTTACTATATACTATCGCACTACACGTCTCTCTCGATATATGCTTGCAGACTGTGCTACTCCCTCCGTCCAGGTCAATAAGTCATCTTTGGTTGTGCACCGTGACCAAGAAGGAGGGAAGACTTATACACCTAGACGGAGGGAGTACTACTATTACTTATATACGTGCAAATGCACGTTTTAACATTACTATGCGGTTTTTGTAAAAGTAGAAAAACAACACAAGTCATGCTTGTGAAACGATTCAATGCAAAACCAATGCAAAAATGCTTGTTTGATTGTTTACTTTTAGCTTCCTTCTTTGTGATTATTTCTCTATCATACTTTGTATGGAGTATCTCACCGGTCGGGAAGACATGCAAATTCCCAAACTGCTTCCTACACCCTGTATCGAATTTTTGTCTAACAAGTTGTGCCGTGCAATTGGAATTCCAACTTGAGTACTACTACTAGGAGTACCAGGGGCTAGTTCTTTAAGGCTTCTAGATTAGTAATCCCATAACTACTACCTCCGTCCTAGTTTATTGGTCCCCATTGTAATCTGTGTCAAATTTTGATCATAAATTTAACTAATGAAATGTTAGTGCATGTCACTAGTCTTATGGGAAAAGCTGGGGAAGCCGCCAAAAGAACTGGCCCTAGGAGTAGTAGCTAGGGATACTAGGAGTAGTAGCTATGGATCGAGTGTGCGAGATGAACCGGAGAAAGTAAATGCAGAGAGATGAAATGCAAAAAAGACGGAGGGATGTGATGGTTGCTTGTCCGCTTATTTACCAGGCCACTTTTTACTGGGAGTAGTTGGTTTTTTTGATATGACGGCTTTACTGCCGCGCCACGAGCGGGGTGAGACTCCCGTGCAGCACCGCCCTCTACACTAGTACTACTACATCGGTCATGGTTTATCCCCCATTGAATTTGACTGAAGATTTAACTGACAAAATGCTAGTGCATGTCAACAAAAACAATATCATTGGATTCGTATTTGAACGTAGTTTTGAATGATATAATTTTAGGTGACATGCATCATCATTTATCGTACTATATATAATGTTAGTTCAATTTTTGGTCGTACTAATCTATAGTAAGGTGCCCGTGCGTTGCACGGAAAAGTGAAATGCATTGATCGGGGAGTTGTTTATTTTGACAAAGGATGTGGGGGTCATCTCATGTGTAAGGGGTATCGATAGGTTTGTTCGGATAATATTTCATCTCTAGAGCTCACAAACATCCGGGTGAAATAGATAAAAAGGTATCTTTTGCAAACAAAAGCGTTCAATTGTTCAACCTGCATCCAAAACTTGTGAAGAAATAACTCTTATTGTGCTTTGCAGGAAATGATCTTCAATAATTAGTTTTTGAGTATCCATTGTTATACATGTTGGCTACAGATGACATGGCACTTTCTTATAGTCAACAATTGGCTATACTATTTAAGTATTAACCATGCCCTTATACACCTAGACGGAGGGATTAAATCAGGATGACTTGGAAGGGGGCAGAGGATATGTAAGAAATGGTTCATCATAAGTCTTTCACCAGTACTGTAGTAAAAGTTCATACATGGAAGATTCTAGGCTAAACCATAAATGGATACACTTTTATTCATACGCGATACTCCAATAGAGCAAGATCATGCATGGAAGTCTCCACATGCTTAGACAGCGGATTACATTGAGCGAAAACTAATGATCAACATTTAACTTGAATATGCAGATGTCCAGGTGAACCTCCTTGGAGTCCCCGTGCACATTGTTAGGGGTCAAATAACACCGTGCGTCTTCCATGTCCACATCGGCGGGAAAGTCCCAGCTCGGCAGAGTCCAAGTATGCTTGGCGTAGCTAGTGTCGCCGCCCACGGACCTCCGAGGGGTAGTAATAGTCAGCACGCACCCGTACATCGGCCTCGCGTCAGTGTCAGCGTTAGCGGCGTTGCCCCTGACACACACTACAGAGATGTGGCGGCGGCCTGCGCGGGCCTCGCCGATGGCCACGATCAAGAGGAAGATGCCGCCGTCCTCCTCCGAGACTAGCAGGCGGCGCTGATCCTCCAGCGACTCGGGCACGGTGAACAGGTAGCACATCTCATACTTGACGTTCTTCGCCAAGGGCCAGTAGTGATTGTTGCACGCCCGCGTCTGGTGATGCACGATGTCCGCCGGCGAGCCCCAAAACGGCACCGGGCACTCATAGAAGTAGACGAAGGGCTCCTTGGAGGCATCGACCAGGCCGTCCGTGAAACGGGAGTGGCTGTAGGGGACGTTCCGCTAGTTGAATATATGATCAAGTTACTACGAGATTTAGCCCAAATAAGCACAAAATAAATCATGACGACTATAACAGAGATTAAACTAATCATGCAGACTAGCATAGTAGATAAATAGATCGAATCTAGGACACAGACTAGAAACATCAATTCTTCCATGATTTCGAACAGGAAGGACAGAAACACATATGGTGCAATGGGAGCAGCACCATTGGCGTTGAGGTTGTCGCCCATGTCGTTGAGGAAGAGGTTGCCGAGGTCGGGGAAGAAGTCATTGTCGGTGAAGTCTTCGCTGCTAGCAGTCGCGAGAGTGTGCTCCCCAAATTTCAATAGCGCCCGCCGAACAGAGCGCAGGAGGGAGTGGCTGTAGGGGACGTTGCGGCCGCCGAATGGAGCGCAGGAGTAGCCCACGAAGCAGTAGATGGTGCTCCTCCCTAGTCTCTATTCTTATCTCTATCTCTACTACTCTTCTTTGTTTTTTATAATATACTAGTTGTAGTTGTCAAATCGAATAGTATTGCGCCGTCCACTGCATACCCAGCTGAACACGCCTCCTTGCCTCCATCAAACCCCTCCATTAAACCCACACGCAAGCCGGGAAACCTACTCCGGCCCGTGGGAGGAAAATTGTCGGTTGCCATTGGAGAATAATAGATTGACGTCCAATCCATTTGAGTTAATTGCGTGTATTATTCTCCCTCTATAAAAAGTTAATTGCATCCTTAATCTTGTATTCTAAGTACTCTGTGGGTTCCACTGTCAGTACAGTGTACATGACTTGCATGCTGGCTACAGATTCGTACAGAAAGTTAAAAAGAAACAAATCCATGACTTGCAGGATTGGAGTTAGCACTGGTGGCGGTTCGTAGTCGTTCCACGCTCGGGCATTGAAGTTTCTAACTATTTTAGATTAGAACATACTACTCCTTCGATGCTAGTAGTAGAGCAGAGTCCTACTCCTCTACTACTCTACTAAAGCAAGTTAGGGCATAGTAGCAGGTACTGTAGGGAGCACCAGTACTGTGATCACTCAAGCAAGTTGTCTGACTTCGATATGACCCTACGCTGCTGGTATGTGTCTCGTAAGTCAAGCGGCGTGATGCAGTCATCATCACCTGTCCACTTCCTGCTGCACATATTCGCTTCTCCATCTTTGTCCGCTCTTCCATCCCCGCTAAGGCGCCTCCCCCCCTCGTCCGAAACCCAAGCACTAACAATGGCAGAACCGAGTAGCGTCCGCTCAAAGAGTGGCTGGAATTCGCTCCCCATAGAGGTAATCAAGCTCATTGTTTCGCGTGTGGACAATCTCAGTACCATGCCGCTCGCCGCGTGCTCATGGGGGCCGTACCATTTACTCAAAGCCCTCAGGCCGGAGCTTTTTAAGCCAGCTCCTTGCTTGCTGATGCCGCCTGATCTTCAGAAACGACGTGTCACGCACCATAACGATCGTAGGGTGGCGAGCATCAACCCCCTTGACTGCGATCCGATCCCCGTCAGCCTCAACTACATTAATGGTACATACTGGGTCAGCATGAACACGTCTTGGATGGTGCTCGTCGACGGTCGCGACAGCTGGATGCTCGTGGAGGTCTACACCCAGCGATTGATCCCCCTTCCTTTGATTAAGACTGCACTGCTTTGGCACCGCGGCCCAGAATACTCGGAATCTTACAGTAGCCAACCTGATACCAAGTTTGATTTGCTCAAGGTTGTAATCAGCTAAGTGCCCATAAGATCTGTGAATTATAAAGACTTCAGGCTAATTGCGTTCTTCAACTGCGGTCTCGCCTATCTGACAGGTCACTTCGGTAAGTGGATAAATCTGCACGTCCATCGCAGGATCATACATCCTCCATGGTTCTCTGATGCCATTGAACACAAGGGCTTCATTTACGCTGTCGACTCCTATGGCTGGACGTATTGCTGGCCTACTCCAGTCATCGCTACAAACGGATGTTACAGCAGTATGTTACTTTCCTATGATATCATGATGGCTTGCTTATATTACTGTCAACATTTGCTGAAAAAATATTCATGCTCATAACATGCTGTTCTTAAGATTGACTAAATCAAGATCCCTTTTTTATTTGACTCCAACTTGATATGATGTTGTAGGCCGCCTGGTGTCCCTACCCTTCCTAATCCTAGAACCTTTGAAACAAAAGCAGCATGGCAGTTGCAGGTGGTTCCTGGCTCGATCAGACGATGACGAAAGATTGATGATCGTTCGCACGTACCGGACATGTTGTTTCGCGGAATACAATCACAGTCACTGCAAGGTCTTCGAGCAGGATCCCAGCTTCTCTGGGCCTTCAGGAATTTTTGACTGGAGGATGGTAAGTAGCCTTGGTACACGGTCTCTGTTTGTTGGACTGAATTATCCGATTAACCAGGAGATAACCGATGGCAAGGATCATGATGGCAGCGCGGTTTCGTTCATCAGGAAAAACTGTGTGTACATAGCATACCATGCGTCTCTGCATGCACCATACCCTGATATGTGCCGCCACGCTCTGCAGCCCAAAGTAGGAGAGAGGGTCGCAAGTATCAGACTTCGACCTGCTGGCTGGAGTTTCCCCCATCAGGCACCCATCTTGTTCAAGCCGTCGGCCAATCTCCACAGCTTAATAAATAGTAACGTCTAACTGAGCCAGTTAGTTAGATGCGTACACTTGGTGTAGTAGGATCTTTATTTAGTTTGATGCATACACTTGTTCTTTTTTGGTATCCCTTTTGTAATGATGGCTGATGTTTGGTTTGGAAGAGAGAGTTGCGTCTTCACTCTTCTGGCCTGCTTACTGCTTCTGTTGCACCCCCAGCCCTGGTTGCTGCTGCTGCTGTTTTCAATGTACAATCAGTAGTATATTTCGTCTGTTGGTTGAATAAATGTGTTGTTAGAATGACAAACACAATGTTTTGGAAGTCGTTGCACGGTTCGATCCTTTAGTGCCCCGTACCGTATGTAGCGCATACTATTTTTCGTATGGAACACATTTTCCACTTGTTGATAACATGCAGCCCACTGATGAAGGCCCAATAGAGAAGCCCATAATTAACTGGAAGGGAGGCTCTCACATGAATCCGGCCCAGGTACATGCTCATGGTCCCCTAAACATAAATAAGTAAATAACTAAAGCTAAATGCTCATGCACCAGTTCTTTGGGAAAATAGGTAGCCCAATATTTCTTTTTGAAGAATACCCAAGCTAGGCCTATCTATTTTCTCCAAATTACTGGGCTGCAAATCTTTCAAGACGAGGAGGGATGCAGTCCGGCCTGGCTTAAGAGTATGGTCAATGTCTATTAGAAGTAATATCAAAAGGGGTTGAAAATTCCAAAAAAATTATAGCAAATGGGATATAAGTTTCTTTTTTTGTTTTTGTTCTTCACTGATATCTTATACGTATTTCATTGGATTTAACATGGCATAGTAATAATTTATTTTTAAATTTTTTTAGTATGGCTATTAATTTTTGGATTAAGAATATTTCGTTCCCCAGCAAAAATTTGCGAATTTTCAAAATTTCCCACTTTTTTAGTTAATTTTTTGACCTTGGTACTGACCAAAAAATAGCCAGCAGTTCTAAAAATGGAAAACGGGAAGCAATAAATTCCATATGAATTAGAAAATGAGTAAAAATTATAAGAATAATAGCAAATGGGCTGTACACGCCACAGATTTCGAGGCTGACTTGTTTACGCAAGGCTTTGTCAGTGAACACATGATTCTAGCAGCAGTGACTGTTGGATGTCCATCCAACGGCAGACGTCCTTCTTCAATCTCTGATCTTCCTGCTCCAGCCGCCTAAACTAGCGCCGGCGGGACTGCCTGCTCCATCTTCTTGTGGCCCGCTGTGATGCCGTGCAGGTTTCCCTGGCCCACCCTACTCCCTCCGCTGGCCTGACCGCACGCAATCTACTGCCTCCTTATTACGCGAAAAAAAGATTCCTGCCACTAACATCTGGGGCGCACCGGTTGGGAGGTTGACCTATGGGCCTACTAAGTTGACGCGTACGTAGGGCTTGTCACTTAGTCAACAAACGATTCTAGCAGCAGTAACCGTTGGATTTGAATCAAATGGTCCTGCTGCTTCTTCAATTGCTGCTCTTCTTACACCAGCCGCCCAAACCAGCGCCGGGGAGACAGCTTGCTCCTGCCTCCAGTGGCTGGCTGTGCTACCATTGAGGCCTCATCGCCCCCTACTACTCCCACCGCTAGCCAGGCCCTGCGGCGACGACACCCTCACACCGCAGCCGAACCAGTGAACCCTCATACTCCTCTCCGCATGGGCATCCACTGCCACGTCTTCCCCAGCTCCGCGCCGTCCCCTTCCTAGGGCTCGCCGTCGTCCACCACCTTGGTGCTCTCAGCGTGGCGTGGTCAACATGGTCAACGACATTCCATCGGAAGAGTATTGTACGTGGAGAGCCTGACAGCTGGGTCCGCTGCCACAGCCCAGTTTTTTTGTGATTTGCCAAGTAAGTCGCTTTGTCAGGCCTGTTGGGCTGCAAATCTGTCAAGATGAGGAGAGCTTTCATTCGACTGGCCGAGAAAATGGCCCATCAGTAATGAGAAATGGGCTGTACATTTTTAAAACACATCAAACCGGCAATTAGTTTCAAATATCTTTTTTTTCATCTCGATATTTTAAATTACATTAATCTTTATGCGTGGAGAATTTGTTGGATTTTATATTGATATACATTTATTTTTAAAATCAGTTTGAATGTGAGTCAAAATTTCGGGATTAAAAACAGTTCGGACTGCACCGAAATATGCAAAATTTCGTATAATTTTTTAATCGTGGCCACAATATGGGCTGTAATGCTAACAAAAAGAATATGGGCTCCAAAAAAACCTTAATAATTAGCACATGGGCTGTAAATTATTAGAAATAATGGTAGATGGGTTGTATGCTGTTTTCCACAGATTTGAGGCTTTCCTAAAAAAAAGGTTGACACACAAGCAGCGACTGTTGGATGGCCATCCAACGGCCGTCGTGCTTCTTCAATCTCTGCTCTTCCTTCTCCAGCCGCTCAAACCAGCGCCGACGGGACTGCCTGCTCCCTCCTCCCTGCGGCCGGCTGTGCTGCTGCGCAGGCCTCACCGCCCCACCGTACTCCCATCGCTGGCCTAGCCATCCCTCTACTCACCCACACATGTTGTTATTCTCCGGCCACGGCAGCCGAACTAGGAAACCCTCGTATAGTCGTACTCCCCTCCGCGTGGGAAACAACTATCGAGTCTTCCCTGCCTCCGTGTCATTCCCTTCCTAGGCCTCGCCGTCGTCAACCGCCCTGGTGCTCTCAGCGCGGCCTGGTCAACCTGGTCAACGACCAACATGCATCTGAAGTGGACAATATGTGGTGAGGCCGACAGCTGGGTCCACGGCCGCACGCAAGGAAATGCCTCCTTATTATGCGCAAAATAATGATTCCTCCACCTGACATCAGGGACCCACCGAAAGGGCCTCTGTATTTCGCGAAAAAACGATACCGCCGCTGACAGCTCGGACCCACCAGCTATATCTTCGCACGCAAGGAAGTGCCTCCTTATTACGCACAAAAAAAATGAATACTCACTCTGTTAGCTGGGACCCAGTATAGTGGCAGGCTGACTTGTGGGCCTACTAAGTTGACCGGGACGGAGGGCTTTGTCAACTTAGTCAGTATGCATGATTCTAGCTCCAGTGACCGTACGATGTCCATCCAACGGTCGTAGTGCTTCTTCAACCTCTAGTCTTCTTGCCCAGCCGCCCAAACCAGCTCCGGTCGTGCCTCGTACTCCTGCATCCCGTGGTCGGCTGCGATGCGGCGGAGGCCTCACCGCCCCCTACTACTCCCACCGCTGGCCAGGCCATCCCTCTACTCACCCACACCCCCTGTTATTCTGCAGCGACGGCAGCCTCACACCGCAGCGAACCAGTGAACCCTCGTACTCCTATACGCGTGGGGATCCACTGCCGCGTCTTCCCCGGCTCCGCGTCCTCCCCTTCCTAGGCCTCGCCGTCGTCCACCGCCCTGGTGCTCTCGGCGCGGTGTGGTCAACGTGGTAAAGGAACGACTTCCATCGGACGTGGACTATACATGGAGAGGCTGACAGCTGGGTCCACGGCCGCAGCAAGGAAGTGCCTCCTTATTATGTGCAAACTAATTATTCCTCCACCTGACAGCGGGGACCCACCAGACGGGCCACCGTATTTCACGAAAAAATGTTCCCCCCTGAATGCTGGGACCCACCAGCTACATCTTCGCACGCAAGGAAGAGCCTGACAGTCGGGACCCACCTGGTCGAAGCGTACGTAGCGTTGTCATTCTGGGCGCGAACGTGTACGTACATATATACTGGTGGATGTAGAGGCGCGCACATGTCGTAGTAGAGGCGCACACATAGCATGTACACGTATGTACAGCGGCCGGGGTGCATGAAAGAAAATACGGCCACGTATGTGTACATACGGGGGGGTCTCGAACGCCTACCCGCGCATACGTACGGTGAGGGCTCGTGTACATGGCTGGGTCGGAACGGAGAAACAATGTCGTCGTCGTGTTCATGGGGAGGCCATCGAATGCGTCGTTTTCATGGGGAGGCAACGTAATGCGTCGTGTTCATTGGGAGGCAACGGAACGTGTGGGAGCCAACCGGCTGGGTCGGAACGGAATGCGTGGTCGTGTTCATCGGGAGGGCTTGGACGAAACAGGCGATGGAAACGAGGCCTGGCCTACCGCAGAACGGAGGAAACGGCCTTGTGTTCGACCGGCCACGTTCAAAATGGGATCCTGTTCACCGGGAGGGGTCTGGCGTACCGCAAAACGGACGAAACAGACCTCCTACGGTCGAAACGGGGGTCCTCTTGATCAGGAGGGGTGTGGCGTACCACTAAACAGACAAAATGGACCTCCTACGGCCGAAATGGGGGTCCTGTTCATCAGGAGGGGTGTGGCGTACCGCAAAGTGGGACTCCACGGGATACTGTTCATCTCCACCGTCGACCTACTCCAGCCTCCACGGGCTACCGTCGACCTCCTCTAGCCTCCACGGGCTCTTGTTCATCCAGCCTCCACCTCGCGCTACTCCACCGGCTACTGTTCAACCAGCCCTCCATCGTCTACTGTTCATCCAGCCCTCCACACCACGGGGTCCTGTTCAACCACCCCTCCACGGGCACCCCTCTACCGTCAACTGTTCTTCCAACCCTCCACCACACCACGGGGTCCTGTTCATCCAGAGGCAACGCCGCTGCTCACTGTTCATCCAAACCCCCTCCGCAACACTCACTGTTCATCCCAGATGCAGCATCAATCAGCTTCAGTTAGCAGGAGTAGCGAAGGAATCGCTCGATCGGGTTCAGTTAACAGCCATTGATCGATCGCTCGGGTTCAGTAACGCGTAGCCTGTAGTGCAATCGCTCGGGTTCAGTTAGAGCCCAACGGCTCGCTCGGGTTCAGTTAGAGCCAACGCCTCGCACACACGCGCGTACGTGTACGAGAGAAACGCGCATCGCTCGGCCCCCGACCTCCCACCGTAACCGGGAACACCCCAAAATTTTCCTCCCCCTCGCTTCTACCACAGTTTTTTCCGTCATGGACGGCCCAAAGAATGTCATGCAACTGCGTCTCCGGCCCGCCCAGGACGAAAAGCCCATTTTCTGTCATGATTTTTTGTCATAGAAGTAGGAGCCCACCACATCTATGATGATATCGGGTTTTTCACAATTATCGTCATAGAAGTGTCATATGTATGACAGAAAAATTATTGGTTCGGCCCAAAATGTCACGGATGTGTCTTTTTTTGTAGTGAGAACATCTGTTGATTATCCTTTCCATACCAATGAACAACAAGATTTCTATGAGACATTTTTTCTTGAGAACAAGCCCATCATAAGCAACATGAAGTGGGTGGATGGAAGTACATAGATGCAAATGAAGACTACTTCCCCCACGTTCATGAGAGCTTCCGATTGACAGGTGTTGATGCTTTTGTGTGACAAAAGCTAAGCAAGTGGATGATGAGATGGTGATGTCGTTTTACTCCACTGCACACTTCTATCCAGATGGAAAGATTGTGTGGATGACTCAGGGCACTAGATACTAGTCAACAATCTCAGAGAGGGCAGGTCTTATCAAGGCCCAGAAGAAGGAGAGAATGACATTGATGTATATGGCAAACCCAGGATGGATCACAACACAATGGCTCACATGTACAAGACCATTCCTTGTGAAGCATTCGATGCTCACAAGTTTGGCTCCATATACTTTCTGCTTGCTGGTTTGGCCACTACAAACTATATCTTGAGGCACACCTTGTTGTCTAAGTCTAGAGACGAGAGGATGATCCCTGGCCACTCCATCAACCTGTTGCATTTGTTTGATATACCACAGAAGTTCAAAGTCATGAGCCTGATTGTTGAGACAATCAAATGACCAACTGCTGGTCAGAAGAGGTCATGTGGATATGCACCACACATACATATGCTTATCAACTCCAGGGTTGGTACATGGACATATCTGCTTGACAGAGAGCACTGTCCTCTTCGGACAGAATTTGAGGATAATGAAGTGGTGATGGATGCTTACCATCCAACTTTAGTTGAGGCCCAAGAGAAGGCTGAGAAAGCAAAGGCAGCTAAAGCAGCAAAGGGAGCAAGTGCGCCCAATGCATCAATAGTGAATCTCAATACCAAGCTAGATCAACTAACATATCTGCTAGAAGCAACTCTGAGAATTGAGCAAAGTCTAGCAAACCTAGCCAAGAATCAGGAGAGCCTAGAGTGGATAGTGGAAGATAAGATGTATAATCTTGATGTCAAGGTCACAGAGATCCAATCCATTCTGGAGAAGCTGAGAGATGATGCTGAGGACAGTGTGATGACATACCTACCATTGACAAATTCTAGACTGTGCCAAGGGCACCCAGGCCTACTGTCGAGTTAGTTGCAGACACGAGGCCTACTCACTCTGCACCTGCTGCCACTGCCATAGGGCCACCCCTAGTGTCAACTCGACCTGCTCAATAGACATCACCCAAGGCATTTGAAGAAGTAGTTCTCTCAATGCCATCTATGCACATCGGAGCCAGAAGACCCCTTCAAGAGCTCCCGGAGATCGTTCCTAGAGTGCTGCATAGCACTATATTTTTTCAAGATTTTTGGTAAATTGTTGCCAAAGGGGGAGAAAATGTATAGATCATAGGCTGAGAGAGAGAGAGAGAGAGTCTTTTGCTGCTTTGTTGGTTCTTATTGCCTTTCTACTTCATTTGGTTGATGCTACTTATTGTGTTATGCTTGTGAGATACTTTGTGTGGTTATCTATTTGATCATACTATGTTTAATGTGTGCTTATATGCCTACCTCTATGGTTGTTTCTGTATGATCATTCACTTGTATCTTTGGTGATGCGTGCATGTTATTCCACTCTTATCATTTTGTGTGCTCGACCAAGATGTATGTGACATGGAAGAGTGACTCATGATCCTAATAGATTGTGCATTTGCATTCAAACACAAAATTCAAATAATGCACAAATTTAGGGGGAGCTCTTGCCTATCACATACTTCTCAAAGCAACAATGTATTTCATTCATTTTATGATTTGTCGAAGCTTTGATCTATATGTTGTCATCAATTACAAAAAAGGGGGAGATTGAAAGTGCAACTAATCCCCTGGTGATTTTGGTAATTCATAACAACATATAGCTCATTGAACTAATATCTATTCAAGATAAATATTTTAGGAAGTTCAATGAAGGGCATGGCATGGACTAGAGATGTCGACCCCTCAAATTATTAAGGACATATATTGGCAAAATCTCAAGACTCTTCATCTTTATTTTAGTAACCCAAGATCTCATTGAGTCCATAGGAAAGACAATACTATTAAAAGGGGATGAGGTGTTGCTTAATGCCTTGCTTGCTCAAATGCTTAGTGATATTTCTCCAAAACCCTCAACCACTTTCTCCATCCAAATATGTCAAAACCCTAAACTCCAACTCGGCCCCACTGATTCTTTCTATCCAGCAGCACCGAATTCATATGACTTAGCCGTAGCCAGAAACCCTAATAGTTCGGTCTCAATGATACGGGTCTCGGTCTCACCGAGATGGCCCTGCCAACACTCTATGACTTGTTGCATTTATTTCGATCTCACCGACTTACGAAATCGGTCTCACCGAGTTATGCAATCGGTCTCGCCGAGTTGGCTTTGAAGATTCTCTCTTGCCTTATTGCTTCACTTCGGTCTCACCTAGTTGATGCAATCGGTGGCACCGAGGTGATGCTTGCCCTAAGCCCGAGCACATCGGTCTCACTGAGTTGTTCCAGTCGGTCCCACCAAGATTCCTAACGTTCAAATTTTTGAACTAATCGGTGCCACAGAGTTTAATCAATTGGTCTCACCGTGATGGGTCAAATATATGTAACGGTTGGATCTTGTGTGGAGGCTATATATACCCCTCCACCCCCTTCTCCATATGTGAGAGAGCCATCAGAACGTGCCTACACTTCCACCATACATTTTCTGAGAGAGAACCTCCTACTCATGTGTTGCGATCAATATATTCCGATCCTACCACAAGAATCTTGATTTCTAGCCTTCCCCAAGATGCTTTCCACTCAAATCTTCTTCCACCATATCCAAATCTGTGTGAGAGAATTGAGTGTTGGGGAGAGTGATACATCTCCAACATACCTATAATTTACGAACTATTCATGCCATATTTACATCAATTTTATATGATTCTAGTATGGTTTGATTAGAACTAACCCAGACTGACGTTGTTTTCAGCAGAACTACCTTGGTGTCCAATTTTGTGTAGAAATAAAAGTTCTCGGAAAGGGCTGAAAATTTACGATGATTTTTTATGGACAAAAAGAGACACCTGAAGCACCGAAGTTGGACCAAAAGAGTCCTGAGGTGACGGCAAAGGTGGAGGGCGCGCCCCCTGTCATGCGCTGCCTCGTGGACCCCCTAACTTGAAACCGACGCCAAAAATTCCTATATATCCAAAAAACCCCAGAAAGAAACCTAGATCGGGAGTTCTGCCGCTGCAAGCCTCTGTAGCCATGAAAAACCAATCAAGAGCCCATTTCAGCACCCTGTCGGAGGGGGAAACCATCACCGGTTGCCATCTTCATCATCCCGGCAGTCTCCATGATGAGGAGGGAGTAGTTCACCCTCGGGGCTGAGGGTATGTACTAGTAGCTATGTGTTTGATCTCTCTCTCTCTCTATGTGTCTCTATCTCTATCTCATGTTCTTGATTCAACATGATCTTGGTGTACCGCGAGCTTTGTTAGTATAGTTGCATCATATGGTGTTTCTCCCTCTCTATCTTCTTGTGATGAATTGAGTTTTACCTTTGAGATTTCACTATTATTGGATTGAATACTATTATGGATTTGAGAACACTTTATGTATGTCTTGCATGGGATACCCATGGTGACAATGGGGTGTTCTATTGATTCACATGATGTATGTTTTGGCACTCCACTCGCAGATTCCCGAGGTGATATTGGGGTAATCTATGCATAGGGGTTGATGCACATTTCCGTCTTTGTTTCTCCGGTAGGAATCTGGGGGCACTCTTTGAGTTTTTTTGTGTTGGAATATTATGATTCTGAAGTTGTTTGATGCATATCATATAATTGACCCACGGGTACTTGTGCTGACATTGGAGTATCTAGGTGACATTAGGGTTGAGTGATGTGTATCATATGGTGTTATTTTACTACGAACTCTAGGGGTGTTTGTCACACATATAGGAATATCCCAATGGATTGATCGAAAAGAATAACATTGAGGTGGTTTCGTACCCTACAAGCAATTTCATCTTATGTTCTCTACTATAAGAAGTTTGGAGTGACTTTCGTCGCACGTTGAGGGATTACCATATGATATAATTATGTTATCACTGTTGAGAGAACTTGCACTAGTGAAAGTATGAACCCTAGGCCTTGTTTTCAAGCATTGCACTACCGTTTTCGCTCACTTTTACCACTTGCTACCTTGCTGTTTTTATATTTTCAGATTACAAAAACCTATATCTACTATCTGTATTACATTGTATCACCATCTCTTCGCCGAACTAGTGCACCTATACAATTTACCATTGTATTGGGTGTGTTGGGGACACAAGAGGCTCTTTGTTATTTGGTTGCAGGGTTCTTTGAGAGAGACCATCTTCATCCTACGCGTCCCACATATTTAGAAACCTAAGGTCATCCACTTGAGGGAAACTTGCTACTATGCTACAAAACTCTGCGCTTGGAGGTCCAACACGAGTTTACCAGAAGAAGGTTGCGTAGTAGACATCAAGCTCTTTTCTGGCACTGTTGCCAGAGAGGTTAGTGCTTGAAGGTATATCTTTAGATCTTGCAGTTGAATCTTTTAGTTTCTTGTTTTATCACTAGTTTAGTCTGTAAAACTACAAAAAAAAATGGAATTGAGGTTCCGTCATATGCTCCATCTTTTTAATATCTTTCGTGAAAATGATGGAAAGGACAATTGTGCTCAAGTGTTAGAAGAAGAAGTCAATGAATTGTCTGGCACTAAATCTTTGAATGACGAGAATGATTGCAATGTTGTTAGTATGAATTCCCGGAATATCCATGATGCTAATGATATGGAAAGCCACAAGCTTGGGGATGCTATGTTTGATGAAGATGATAGTTTTAGTCCCTCAAGTTTTGAGGAGAAAATTTATTATGTTCATAGCATGCCTCCTATTTATGATGATTATATTGATGAAAATGGGTTTGGAAGAGTGTCAACTCTAGGTAATGATCCCACTATTTTGGAGGGTGTTGAATCTTTTCACACTATTGATGAAAGTGGATTTGGAGAGGTCATGACTTTATTTAATGACTATTCCACTATTTCCGAACAGGTTCCAATTGATTATGAGAACAAAGTTGCTATCTATGATGATTATTGCGATGGCATGTATGCTATAAAGAACAATAATAACCATGAAACTTGTCATCATGATTTTAATTTTCAATTGGATTATGCCTCAGATGATCATTATTTTGTTGATTTTGATCCCACTAGTATGAATTAGAAGAATTTTCTTATGTGGAGAGTAGTAAAATTTCTATGCTTGTGCATCATCAAAAGAATGCTTTTATGTGATAGTTATATTGTTGAATTCATTCATGATGCTACTAAAAATTATTATGAGAGAGGAACTCAATAATATCAAGTTTCCTCTCTATTTGTTGAAAGTTTTGAAGTTTTGCTTGTTTTACCTTCCTATGCTAGTTGATTCTTCTTCCCATAATTTGTTTGCTCACAAAATCCCTATGCATAGGAAGTGGGTTAGACTTAAATGTGCTAGTCAGATGCTTCATGATGCTCCCGTTACGTTTCAAATCTTATCTTTTATGTGCGCATCATTGAAATCATCATGCCTAGCTACAAAGGCATTAAAGAAAATCGCTTGTTGGGAGACAACCCAATATTTACCCCTCCTATTTTTGTGTGTTAACATGATTAGGCTACTGTATTAATCATGTTTTATAGCTTTTGTTTCAATAAAGTGCCAAGTAAGACCTTTGGGATGGTCTGTGGTGATAGTTGATTTGATATTGCTGAAGAACAGAAACTTTTGTGCCCAGTAAAATAATTTTCATTTTTTACGTAAGCGTGATAAAATCCTGATTTTTTGCACAAGATTGATATAAAAATTACCAAGTCTGTCATAAGTTCTCAGAATTTTTGGACTAGCAGAAGTATGGTTGTTGTTGTTCAGATTACTACAGATTGTTCTGTTTTGACAAATTTTGTTTTCTTTGTGTTGTTTCCTTATTTTCATGAATCTATGTGTAGTATCGGAGGGTATGAACCATGGAGAAGTTGGAATACAGTAGATATAACACCAATATAAATTTAGAATGAGCTCACAACAGTACCTAAGTGGTGATCTGCTTTACTATACTAACAGAGTTACGAGTTTTCTGTTGAGTTTTGTGTTGTGTAGTTTTCAAGTCTTGGGTAAAGTTTCGATGGACTACAGAATAAGGGGTGGAAAGAGCGTGATCTTCGGGATTCCAAAGACACCCAAGGTAATATTCAAGGGCAACCAAGATCCTAAGCTTGGGGATGCCCCGGATGGCATCCCCTCTTTCATATTCGTTCATCGGTAACCTTAGTTGGAGCTATATTTTTATTCACCACATGATATGTATTTTGCTTGGAGCATCAATTTCTTTTATTAGTATTTGCTTGTTGTTATTTAGAGTAATGTTTTGCATATTTTTTTAATACAAATGTCAAGTATAGCCTTTACCATGCTTATTTTGCAAGTCTATATGTTGCTGTTTGAAAACAGAAAGTTTGTTGTTATGTTTTGAATATTGGTGAATAGTCAGAACATGATAAAATTTTGAAATTTTTACACAATGAGTAACAACGAATTATCTACAGTGTGGTAATCTTTGAGAATTTTTGGAGTTAAAGAAGTATGATTCCTCTTGCATTCTTTACAGATTGTTCTGTTTAGACAGATTGCTGTTATGTTTGCATTGTTTGGATATGTTTGCTTGTTTAATGATTCTATTTGAGGATGGGAGTATTAAATATGCAGAGGCATTTAGTATGCAATGTTAAATAATAATTTTAGTGATTTTCTATAGTAGATAATGATAAGGTTTATGCATTGATTTATACTAACCTATCTCACGAGTTCTTGTTGAGTTTTGTGTGCATGAATTTTTTTTAGATTCGGGGAAACTATGATATGAGAGGAATTAAGGAGACACAAGGCTCAAGCTTGGGGATGCCCAAGGAATCCCTAGTTAATATTTCAAGAATTGTCATCCCTGGTTAATATTTCAAGAAGTCTCAAGCATCTAAGCTTGGGGATGCCCCGGTTATTATCCCACCTTTCTTCTTCAACAATGATCGGTTAGTATCGATTTAGCCTAAGTTTTTGCTTCTTCACATGATATGTGCTATCCTTGCAATGTCATTTTATTTTGTTTTCCTTGTTGTTTGAATAATATTCCAAGATCTAAAATTTTTGAATGAGAGAGTGTCTTCTCATAGTTACTTAATTGTTCGACTACTCGTTGATCTTCACTTATATCTTTTTGGAGTAGTTTGTCATTTACTCTCGTGCTTCACTTATATCCTATGAGTACATGGTTGAATGAATTGAATATCGTAAATTTGAATTTATACATGTTTCATATGCTTATACCATGGGGAGTAATGACTTCACATATAATAAGTATAGGCGGTAAATTTATTGAAAGTTAGCAAACATAGAATTGGTCACTTGAACAATTCATGAAATAAAATTGTAGGAAGAGATATTTCACATATAAATATACTATCTTGGACATCTTCTATGATTGTGAGCCCCATTAATTATTTTCAAACTTGATCAAATTAGTTGAAGTTGGACAAGGAAGACAACATAATGAGTTATGTTTGGGTATATTTGTATAGAAGTTATATTGTTATGGATCCTCCAACATGTGGTGCTTGCTATTTAGAATCTTTTGCTAGCCAAATTTCTGTACTAAGCGGGAATACTTCTTGTGCATCCAAAATCCTTGAACTAAGTTTCTTCCATGAGTGTGCACCATATCTACCTATATGCGGTATTTACCTGCCGTTCCAAGTAAATTTTCATGTGCTAAACTCTAAACCTTCAAATAATAATCTGTTTTGTCTGCCTGAATCGCTCATGTAGCGACTACGGGCTGTCAGTGTCTTCCATGGTAGGTGGGTTATTCTCATGATGAGTGTTTATTCACCTATCATTCACGAGAGAGAGGCTGGTAATTGGGATGCCCAGTCCTATGATCAAAAGATTAAAAAGAAAATTTCAAATAATTAAACCAAACTCCCCCAGGACTGTTGTTGGTATGGACGGTACCCGTTGTTTTGGATCAGCCGTGGATTGTGATTGTTGGTGGATGGGGAGTAAACATTTTACCATTCTGTTTGGGAACCGCCTATAATGTGTCTAGCATGGAAGATCGCGAGAACTCTCGGTCGTTAAGTTGACAATGAAAGCATGCCTCTCAAAATTATTTATATCTCTGTTTTAAAAGCTTCAAGCTCTGGCACCTCTGTAAATCCCTGCTTCCCTCTGCGAAGGGCCTATCTTTTACTTTTGTGCAAGAGTCGGTAGTATTCCTTCTCATTCCAACCTACTCTTTAGTTGGCAAGAATCATGTGATGGGGAAAGATCTAAGCATATATGGCCATTCAAAAATATTTGATCATAATTATTATTGTTGACAATTATATATATGATAAATAAGTTGGCAGGTGAAACACTAAGCCCCTATCTTTCTCTATGTTTTTTGGATACTATTTGTTCGAAGAATATGCTTTGAGTGGTAACAATCGTAGAAGACTATATGATAGTTGAGTATGTGCAATTTGCTATATCAAAGCTCTTACATAGACCCTTCGTGAAAATTGAGTGAATAGCGTAAAACTACCACCATTCACGTTAGGGTTTCAAAAAACTACCACAAATTTGTTTGTGACTGATAACTACCAGAATCGACGTCGGCTGTTTCAAAAAACCCAAAACACCCGTAACTAAGAACTTAAACCGGCTTATGACAGGTCAGGCCCGCAGCTAAACGAACCGTTTGTTTGACCGTTAACTCACATGTGGGGGCCACATGTCAGTTATATCTTCCACCTCCTTTCTTCTTTTCTCCCTTATCTCTCTCTGTGCCATCCGGCAAGGAGCAGCAACAACGATGACCCCGACAAAGAATAGCAGTAGGGAGCAGTAAGGAGAAGAAGGCGCGGCCGGCAAGGAGTAGCGCCGCAACCGGCAAGGAGCAGCAGGCGCGGCCGGCAAGTACTCCATCTAGACCAAGCCCGTCGCCCACCTGGAGGAGCCCCGCCTCTGCGCCGACGCCGGCGCCGCCATGGACCACCACCTCAAGCCGGCGCCATGAAGGAGTGCACGGGCCCGTCGAGGCTGGCCGCACCGCCACCACTTCGAGCCTGCGCCGCCATCGACCGACCCGTCGAGCTTCTCCGCCGCCGACCACGATGCTGCCCACGACCTGGCGGCCAACGCGTCGAGGTGCTCCACCGCGGGCCACGCTGCTTCCTGCGACCTGCCACTGCCGAGCCGCCGGCACCTCAAGCTGCTCCACGGCCAGCTACGCTGTTGCGCGCGACTTGGACGCCGCAGAGCCGCCAACGCCATTCCCAGGGACCCGATTGCTTTTTTAAAAACTTGTAGGGACCTGATTGCTTTTTTAAAAAACTTATAGGGACCTGATTGCTTTTTTAAAAACTTACAGGGACTATTATGTAAAACAATTAGGCCATATATTTTGACATATTTTTATTAGACTATAAGAGACACTGACATGTGGGCCCCACATGTCAGTTAACGGTCAAAGAAACGGTTTATTTAGGTGCGGACCCGGCCTGTCATAATCGTGATCAAGTGCAAAGCGCTCGGCGATTTGGGTTTTTTGAAGCAGCTGACGTCGATTCTGGTAGTTATCAGTCACAAACAAATTTGTGGTAGTTTTTTGGAACCCTAACGCAAATTATAGTAGTTTTATGCTATTCACTCCTGAAAATAAGAGGAATTGTAATTGTTTGATGACTGAGAAAATAGTTTGTTAGTTTCCAAGAAAGATTATGGTATATGATTTAACATGTGAATAGCTTGCTACTTGATCATGAGAAGCTTTATGAGATGAGCTACTATTATGATATGTAATGATGCTAGAAAAAGTGGTTGAAATTATCATTAATCAAACTTGTGCGCTTGCTTGCATTCACACTACATAAATTATTCCTTTTATCATTTACCTACTCAAGGACGAGCAAGAATTAAGCTTGCATTGGGGAGTGATATGTCACCAACGTATCTATAATCTATCAAGTATTCATGCCATGTTCTCAATAATTTTATATGATTTTGGTATGATTTGATTAGAACTAACCCGGACTCACCCAGTTTTCAGTAGAATTATCGTGGTGTCTTTTTTGTGCAGAAATTAAAGTTCTCGCAATGGGCTAAAAATTTATGATGATTTTTATGGACCAAAAGAGACTCCCGAAGCACCGGAGCTGGGACAGAAGAGTCACAAGGTGACAACAATGGTGGAGGGCGCGCCCACCCCCCTAGGGTGCGCCCCTATCTTGCTGCTGCCTCGTGGACACCCCTGACAAGAAACCGATGCCAAAAGTTCCTATAAATCCAGAAACACCCAGAAAGAAATCTAGATCGGGAGTTCTGCGGCCACAAGCCCCTGTAGCCACAAAAAACCAACCGGGAGCCCATTTCGGCACCCTGCCACACGGGGAAACCATCATCGATGGCCATCTTGATCATCCCGGCGGTCTCCATGACGAGGAGGGAGTAGTTCACCCTCGGGGCTGAGGGTATGTACCAGTAGCTATGTGTTCGATCTCTCTCTCTCTCTCTCTCTCTCTCTCTCTCTCTCTCTCGTGTTCTTGATTTGGCACGATCTTGCCATACCGCGAGCTTTGTTACTATAATTGGATCATATGGTATTTCTCCCCCTCTATCTTCTTGTGATGAATTGAGTTTTACCTTTGAGATTTCACTATTATCGGATTGAATACTATTATGGATTTGAGAACACTTTATGTATGTCTTGCATGGAATACCCGTGGTGACAATGGGGTGTTCTATTGATTCACTTGATATATGTTTTGGCACTAAACTCGCAGATTCCCGAGGTGACATTGGTGTAATCTATGCATAGGGGTTGATGCACGTTTTCATCCTTGTTTCTCTAGTAGGAATCTTGGGGCTCTCTTTGAGGTTCTTTATGTTGGATTGAATATTATGAATCTGAAGTTGTTTGATGCATATCGTATAATTTACCCATGGGTACTTTGGTGACATTGGAGTATCTAGGTGACATTAGGGTTGATTGATGTGTATCATATGGTGTTATTTTACTACAAACTATAGGAATGTTTGTTACACTTATAGGAATAGCCCAATGGATCGATCGGAAAGAATAACTTTGAGGTGGTTTCATACCCTACAATAAATTTCATCTTATGTTCTTCGTGATAAGAACTTTATAGTGAATTTTGTCGCACGTTGAGGGATTGCTATATGATCTAATTATGATATCACTGTTGAGAGAACTTGCACTAGTGAAAGTATGAAACCTAGGACTTGTTTTCAAGCATTGCAATACCATTTTTACTCACTTTTACCACTTGCTACCTTGCGGTTTTTATATTTTCAGATTACAAAAATGAGCTTTGCTATACTTACAGGCAAACTTCACGGGATTGCAAATTACGGAATGACGTGACAATAATTTACTGGGCACCAGCGGGCCCAACAATCTAAATTCACCGAGGGACAGAGATTAACTTGGGGGCACGTATGCCTGTAAGTGTAGCCTGTAGGATCCAGTCCGTAAGTGTAGAATTTTCATTACAAAAACCTATATCTACTATCCATATTACACTTGTATCACCATCTTTTCGCCGAACTAGTGCACCTATACAATTTACCATTATATTAGGCGTGTTGGGACACAAGATACTCTTTTTGAATTGGTTGCAGAGTTGTTTGAGAGAGACCATCTTAATCATATGCCTCCCACAGATTGATAAACTTTAGGCCATCCACTTGAGGGAAATTTGCTATTGTCCTACAAACTCTGCGCTTGGAGGCCAAACACGAGTCTACAAGAACAAGGTTGCATAGTAGACATCAGAGACTATCATTTGAAGCACAAGAGCAAGGAGTTCATCATCACCACACCATCTATTACCTTTTGGAGAGTGGTGTCTCCAGGATTGGTTAGGTGTCTCTTGTGAGCCTCTGTCAAGATGTGGAGTTGAACCAAGAAGTTAGTAAGGGCAAGGAGATCGCCTACTTCGTGAAGATCTACCGGAGTGAGGCAAGTCCTTCGTGGGAGATGGCCATGATGAGATAGACAAGATTGCTTCTCCATGGACCCTTCATGGGTGGAGCCCTCCATGGACTCGCGCAGCCGTTACCCTTTGTGGGTTGAAGTCTCCATCAATGTGGATGTACGATAGCACCACCTATGTGGACCACACCAAAAATCTTCGTGTCTCCATTGTGTTTGCCTTCTCCAAACCCTTCCCTTTTCCTTCATATGCAATGTTTTAGTTTTTGCTGCTATACTCTTGGAATTGCACGTGTAGGTTAATTGCTTGACTTGTGCTAATTGCTAAAATCTGCCAACAACTAAAATTGGGAAAATGTTAGATTTTATTTGGTCAAGTGGTCTAATAACCCCACCACCTCTAGACATACTTTCAATCCTACAGCCGCCATGGTTCTTGACCCCATCATCGACGGGTGCCACCTCACCAGAGTCCTTGATACGTCTCCAACGTATCTATAATATTTGATAATTACATGCTATTATATTATTATTTTGTATATTTTATATGCATTAATATGCTATTTTATATTATTTTTGGGACTAACCTATTAACCTACAGCCCAGTGCTAGTTTCTATGTTTCCTTGTTTTCGAGTTTTACACAAAAGGAATATCAAACGGAGTCCAAACAAAATGAAACTTTACGATGATTTTGCTTGGACCAAAAGACATCAACGGAACTTGGAGAGGGGGTCGGAAGATGGCCAAGGAGGCCACAAGCCTGCCAGGCGCACCCTAGGGGGGTGCCCTGAGGGCTTGTGGGCCTCTCGGGACTCCTCCAACCCTAATTCTTGCACTATAAATTCCCAAATATTCCCAAACCCCTAGAAGCGTCGACCAAAATACTTTTTCGCCGCCGCAAGCCTCTGTTCCCGTGAGATCCCATCTTGGGGCCTTTTGCGGCATCCTGCCGGAGGGGGATTCGATCATGTAGGGCATCTACATCAACCTTATTGCCCTTTCGATAAAGCGTGAGTAGTTTACCACAGACCTACGGGTCCATAGATAGAAGCTAGATGGCTTCTTATCTCTCTTCATATTCAATACAATGTTCTCCTTGATGTTCTTGGAGTACTATCCGATGTAATATTCTGTTGCGGTGTGTCTGTTGAGATCCAATGGATTGTGGATTTATGATCAGATTATCTATGAACATTATTTGAGCCTTTTCTAAACTATTTTGTGCATGATTTTGTATTTCTCTTCGAATTATCGGTTTGGTTTGGCCAAGTAGATTGGTACTTCTTGCAATGGGAGAGGTACTTAGTTTTGGGTTCAATCTTCCGGTGTCCTCACCAAGTGACATAGTACGGGTAGTGAGACACGTATTGTATTGTTGCCATCAAGGGTAAATGGATGGGGTTTTCATCATATTGCTTGAGCTTATCTCTCTACAGCATGTCATCTAACTTAACGTGTTACTCCGTTCTTATGAACTTAATACTCTAGATGCATGTTGGATAGCGGTCGATGTGTGGAGTAATAGTAGTAGATGCAAGTAGGAGTTGGTATACTTGACACGGACGTGATGTCTATATTCATGATCATTGCCTTGGATATCGTCATAACTTTGTGCTTTTCTATCAATTGCTCGACAGTAATTTGTTTACCCACCATATGTTTTCTTTCAAGAGAGAAGCCAATAGTGAAACCTATGGCCCCCGCTCTATTTTCCATCATATATTTTCAGATCTATAAACCAAAAAACCCAAAAATATCTCGCTGCAATTTATTTACATTTACTTTAGTTTGCCTTTTTATTTATATTTTATACCTATCTCTCTTAGATCTCACTCTTGTTCAAGACCCTGAAGGGATTGACAACCCCTTTTTCGCATTGAGTGCAAGTGTTTGTTAGTTTATGTAGGTGCATAGATTGGAGACTTGCTTGTGCCTCCTACTGAATTGATACCTTGGTTCTTAACTGAGGGAAATACTTATCTCTACTTTGCTGCGTCACCCTTTCCTCTTCAAGGGAGAAATCAGCATAGGCTCAAGAAGTAGCAGTCCTCAAGGACGGAGGCAGCAGCCTCATTCTGATTTATTTAGATATAATGAGGAAAATGGGTATCCATCTTTAAGGATCAAACCCAGTAACACCACCTTTAAATGAGTAATCCTAGGCACCGAAGCCCACTGCTGGGGCACTCTGACCTTTGACGTAGTGTTCGGCTCGCCGGACAACTTCCACAGCGAAGACTTGATCTTTGACATTTTCACTTTCCGCAGCGGCTATCATGCACTCCTGGGCCAAACGGTGTTTCCATGTTTCAATGTCGTCCCCTATTACGCATACCTGAAGCTAAAGATGCCTAGAACCAAGGGTGTCATCACAGTCAACAGCAACACAGAATGCTCACTTCGGACTAAGGAGCATACACCGGCTCTGGCAGCCGAAGTACAAACCAGCATCAAGGGGCCGAAGTACCAGCCTGCCGTCAAGGCACGGGAGGCAAGCAAATGGCCCCAACCCTGTCTTAGTTCGAGGAGCCTGCCTACGGTCAACGCAAATAGGGACATGCACCGCACAACAGGACCACTCTAGTCACAAAGTACATACCTTGAGTACACAACTTCGCGCTTAAAATACCATGGGCGGCTGTGGGGGCCAACCATGCATGAGCCAAGTGCTCGGGTCAACCGAGCTATGGATAAACACGTCTTCGGACAGACATAGGTACCATCAAGGACCTATTCGGCATCAAGCCAATACAATGCAACGACTTCTCAAGAACCTCACTCAAAGGGCTCGTGGGCCGATTATTATCCCCTCCAAAGGAGGTCTTCCTCCCCAAGGAAGTGAAGGCGCAGACGTGCAGCAGGGCACAGTAGGGGCATCGACCCACACATCAAGGCCCTGTGTAAACCTTTCATCCGTAAAATTTATATTTTCTACAAAGTACTTGTAACAGTTGCTTCAGCAGTTTGAATTGTACGGCTAGATGATATGAGTTCATTAGAATAAAGACCAGTCCTTACGGTCCTCTTGCAGTCATTTATGTCGCATAACCTTTCTCGCTCTTTGACTCTGAAGCAAACTAGTTCGATACACATTTTCTTTAGATGCAATCAGCTAATAAACCAGGATCTGAATTATAACACTCGCCCCAAGCATCAGTCCAGCACTATCTATTCTCCTACGTGTTCGGTATCTCGGATATTGCATTACATGAATCGGTTCTGAATTATGTCTTGGGTCAATAGTTGGGTTGCCCGACTCCTGTGTTTACCCTCTTACGTTCCGCATGTTCGGCTGGGAGGGTAAAGGGAGAACCACTACGATAGTACTTCCAGCTCACCTGGTTAAGTACCTGAGTGGAGAAAGCCGAAAACTAAGTGTCATAATAGGCGAGAACTGGTCGGTGATCCGATGACAAGTGTTAAACAAACAATCATTGGAGATTACACCGTGTTATACGAAGGGTTTGTCTTCGGGAAAACCATGTGATAAAGATATATACCTTGACCTGCGCGAATATGACAAAAACACTAGGGGTTAGTCACTAGCCCCTGCACTAAAGCTCCTATGGCTAAGTGAAAGCACCAAAGCCATATAGTCCGATTTCCTGGTTTCCCTCACACACTACCACCTTCGGGCACCGAAACGTCGGCTAAGGGTTATAGTGCATAGGTTGAAACACCCCTTGTAGCGTCTACATTGTTGCTGAAGATGACGACTGGTAACTTTCAAATTAAAACTGTCGTACGGGAGTCAAAAATAAAATAAAGTCAGACAACATATGATAAACCATACAGAGCAACCGCATTATAAAACAAAAGGCTCAACCATCATTTAATACATGATAGTGCGATCACTCAAGAATTACATATTTAGAACACTGGGCCTCTACTGCCCGAGCACCATCGATCACGATGGGGAAATACTTCTCGGGGCGCCTGTGCTTCTTTCCAAAGGGCAGGGTTCTGGTGGCCATCCCGACCGGCTTGATCTTGGGCCAATGCACCATGGTCTTCGTGAAGGCCATCCAGCTCCCTCGATGCACATGGAGCGCTTAACAGCGCCAACGCAGGAAGCAGCATCACACAGCTTCTTCACCAGGCCGAAGTAGAGTATTGATGGGACGTGCCAATGGAGGCATGATAACCCACAAGTATAGGGATCACAAAAGTTTCCGAGTGTAGAGTATTCAACCCAAATTTATTGATCTGACACAAGGGGAGCCAAAGAATATTCGCAAGTATTAGCAGTTGAGTTTTCAATTCAACCACACCTGAAAGAGTTAATATCTGCAACAAAGTATTTAGTAGCAAAGTACTATGATAGTAACGGTAACAGTGGCAATAGGAACAGTAGTAGTTTTGTAGTGATTGTAACAGTAGCAACGGCGAAAGTAACTTAGAAAAGATCAATATGTGAAAAGCTCATAGGCATTGGGTCAGTGATGGATAATTGTGTTGGATAATATCCATCATGTAGCAGTTATAACCTAGGGCGACACAGAACTAGCTCCAATTCATCAAAGTAATGTAGGCATGTATTCCATATATAGTCATACGTGCTTATGGAAAAGAACTTCATGACATCTTTTGTCCTACCCTCCCGTGGCAGAGGGGTCCATAAGGATAAGGGATATTAAGGCCTCCTTTTAATAGAGTACTGGAACAAAGCATTAACACTTAGTGAATACACGAACTGCTCAAACTATGGTAATCACCAGAAAGAATCCCAATTGTTGTCACCCTTGGGTATGCGGATCATAACTCGTAATAGGTGTCTACAACTTGCAAGATAGGATCAAGAACACAAATATATTCATGAACACATAATAGGTTCAGATTTGAAATGATGGCACTCGGGCCCTAGTGACAAGCATTAAGCATAGCAAAGTCATGGCAACATCAATCTCAAACATAGTGGATACTAGGGATCAAGCCCTAACATGATAAATATCATCCAACCCATCACTGTCCAGCAAGTCTACAAAATAATTACTCACTTCTGGCATTGAGCATCATGAAATTGGTGATGGAGGAAGGATAATGATGAGAACTGCGGCGGATTCCACTGTTGAGAGCCCTGAATGGACTCCAGATCAGCCCTCCCGATGAAAAACAGGAGATGGCGGCTCCGTATGTTAAAACGCGATGAAGCCTTCTTTTTGATTTTTTTTCTCCGTGAATAGTTATATCTAGAGTTGGAGTTAGGGTTGCCGGAGGTCCAAGGTCCCCACAAGCTTGGGAGGCGCGCTCTGGGGGGGGCATAGGCGCGCCCCAAGAGCTTGTGCCTTCTGGGTGGCCCCCCTCTGGTATCTTTTCCGCCAGTATTTTCTACATAAGATGGAGACATATCAACTCCCCCAAGCTTAACACATTGCTTGTCCTCAAGAAATTCAGTTGACAAACTGAAAGTGACAAAGAAAAACTTTTACAAACTCTATTTGATCTTGTTGTTGTAAATATGACTAACCTTGTTCAGGTTTTCAGCAAAGATTATAAACTAACCATATTCACAATAACATTTAGGTCTCAAATTTACTCATGTCAATGACATAATTAACTAGCGAGCGATAATAACATGTCTCAGATGACAACACTTTTTTCAAACAATCATGATACAATATGACAAAATGGTATCTCGCTAGCCCTTTCTGAGATTGCAAAACATAAATGCAGAGCACCTGTGAAGGTCAAGCACTGACTAGACATTGTAATTCATGGCAAAGAAGATCCAGTCGCACTCATACTCAACATCAACTAAAAACAAAGCATAAAAATGACAATGCTGCTCCCTAACTGGTGCTTTAATGAGAAGATGGTGACTCAACAATAAAAGTAAATGGATAGGACCTTCGCAGAGGGAAGGGATTTGCAGAGGTGCCATAGCTCGATGCTTTTAAAACAGAGATAAATATAACTTTGAGAGATATGCTTTCATTGTCAACATAGTAACCGAGAGATCTCACTATCTTCCATGCTAGACACATTATAGGCGGATCCCAAACAGAGTTGGAAAGTTTTACTCCCTCTCCACCAACAAACACAAGCCATGGCTAGCCGAATCCTTTGGTGCCCTCCATTCTAGCAAAAATCCGGGGGAGTTTTGCTTTATTGTTATATTTTGATTTTGATTTTGATAATAGGACAGTGCATACCAATTACCAACAACTTTCTCATGAATGACTAGAGAATAAACACTAATCGTGAGAATAACCCACCTAGCATGGGAGATACTGACAGCCCCCTGTCGCTACATGAGCGATTTGGACATACAAAACATATTATTATTTGAAGATTTAGAGTTTGGCACATACAAATTTACTTGGAACGACAGGTAATACCACATATAGGTAGGTATGGTGGACTCATATGGAATAACTTTGGGGTTAAGGAAGTGGATGCACAAGCAGTTTTCCCGCTTAGTACAAGTGAAGGCTAGCAAATATATTGAGGAGCGACCAACTAGAGAACGACAACGGTCATTAATGGGCTTTGAAATTAATTAACATTGAATGCAAGAATGAGTAGGATATAAAACACCATGAACATAAATATCGTGGAGGCTATGTTGGTTTTGATTCAACTACATGCATGAAAATGTGCCAAGCCAAGCCACTTGAATCATGTAGAAGAGGATACCATCCTATCATACTACAACATAACCATTTTAAATGCATGTTGGTCCACAAGACAAACCATTATCCGCTCCAAGATAATTAAGCATGGCATGCGTGACTATGATATCTAATTGTCATTGCAAAAATGTTTCATTCATAATAGGCTGAATCAAGAACATGAGCTAAACATATTTACAAAACCAAGATAGGTAGAGTTCATACCAGCTTTTCTCCACCTCAATCATTTCATAAAATATCGTCATTGTTGCCTTTCACTTCCATGACCGAATGATGTGAATAATAATAAGAGTGCACGTGCTGTGGACTAGGCTGGAATCTGCAAACTTTATTAAAAGGAGAAGACAATGTAATATGGGCTCTTTGTTAGATAAACAATAATGCATATGGGAGCCACTCAATATTTTCATCGTGGTCTTCCCCTTACGACCCAAAGAAAGAAAAGAATTTCAAAGAACCACACTAAAATATTTTTGGAGTTTTTGTTTTTCTGAAAAAAGTAAAACGAAATAAGAATGAAAACGAGAAAAACTATTTACACGGGAAAGCTCCTAAGAAGGAAAAGAAGAGCGAGAAATCTTTTTGGGTTTTCTTTTAATACTTCTATTAATTAAACTAGAAAGAAAAACTTAGAAGAAGCACAAAATATTTTTGGATTTTATCAAAGTTTTTCAAACACACAAGAAGAAAGCAAGAAAAATAAACTAACATGGATTGTACAATGGAAAAGGATGAACACCGACAACTGGAATGAATGTGTGAACATCAATGTAATATCGGTGAGAGAAAGGTACCCCCCCAAGCTTAGGCTTTTGGCCTAAGTTGGTCTACGGCCACAGGTCGAAGTAACCCTCTCCTAGATACTGCGGAGGGTCCTGAGGGTACTAATGGTTGACGAGCTCCTTTGGCTCCCACTGATAAATAGCCTCTTGGTATGGCTTAGGTGCTGGTGCTGGCTCAGGCACTTGGGGGTGTGTTAAGCTCCAATAGTTATAAATGTCATCGGCCATAATAGTGTACCTGCCTGAATAAAGGTCGAACAAAGAAGGTGGAGGCAAAGTAATAATCTCACGAGTCCCCTAGCTACATACTAAGTTATAACAAAGCCGCCTCTACTTATCATTGTCAATAAAATGATGCGATACCATGCTAGCATAATCTAAATATTTTGTGGGTAGCAGCATCTCCTCCTCCTCCTCATGCCTAATAGGAATCTCAAAATATGTGGTGAGGCGGGAGACATAGACACCACCGAAAATACTACCCTTCAAATTGTTTGTGTGCAATCGACAAACAACTATGACGCCCAGACTAAAATTTCTATCAACATATAAAGCATAGCGTAAAATATCATGGCCAGATGCACGGAGAGTTCCACTCTCCCCTGACCAGTCAGACATCTCCCGACAAATAATGCATAGTAATGTAAAACGGGAAAATGTAAACTAGCCACGCTTGCTTCATACACTCCTCTCTCTTCCCCCATAGTAGTTTCATAAAGGAAATCCTCCATGTCTCTCAGACGTGGATCACTGTGACTACCCTCATAACATAATTTGCAAATAATGCAAATTTCATATAATGTCATTTCCTCAGGCACATCATACAAGTTAAATTCTACCTTGGGTGGTTCCTTCCTAGGATAAAAGCTAAAGTTTGCACAAAGGTATTAGTGACTAGGAGATATTGGTCGCACTTATCTTGTAGGAAGGGATGATGCCAGTATTATGCGCCAAATAATAGAAATCCTCATAAATTCCCGCCTCCTTCAAGAATGTGTCCCTCGGCCTGTCGGTGTACAAAAGTAGGGGCTCTCCTTTTGACCCCTCTACTTGTGCACGGGCAGTCAGAGCCGCATCTGCGGCCACACTTAGCAGGGCAAAGGAAGGAGCCAGAGGAACATGACGGGCAGAGCAATGCCAAGACCAAAGACACAAAGAGCAAGAGGGTGAGGTGGAATCCCCCGGCAAGACCTTTGCCGGGGCGGCCTCCGCAGCCCCGGCAAGACCCATGCCAGGGAAACTTGCCCAAATGCCAGCAGAGCGTGCCACACTTGAGCCCAAGGATTCCAACACCATCAACCACATTGGACCCTAGGCTCGGGAGGCACCTCTGTGGTGGCATGCGGATCTTTGTGAAGATCATAAGCGCACGAGATCAGATGAAGACAACAAGACGACGGTCCTTGGCAAGATCCTTGCCAAGGAAATCCACGAGACCCCCGGCAAGATCCTTGCCGGGGACGACCGCGATGCCCCGGCAAGACCCTTGCCGAGGACACCTGTGGGGCCATAGCCAGACCCATGTCTGCCAAGAGTCCACCGCCGTTCCCATACAGCTGCCAGCCCAACCAGCTGGGCAGGCACCTGCGTGGCAACGTGCGGCTTCCAGGCCAACTCAGCAAGCACCTACGTGGTGGCATGCAGATCTTCGTGAAGTCCCTACCACCACGCCATCTCAACATCCTACCAGCCTACATGGCGCTGCATGCCTCGTTGGCCTGGACGCGTGTCGGAGCGAGGCGGAGCGCTGACGGACGGGACGGGCCTCGTTGTCGTCCCCAATAAAGCAACGAGACACATAAGGAACGCATTTAATGCGCCTTGTCCCGTAATGACAGGCAATAAGCTTGTACACTGTATACCTTTCCACCTCCTGTGTGCCACTGTGGCGACCCCTTTTGTCTATAAAAGGAGGCCTGAGGCGTACTGGAGAAGGATTCAAATCTTTTGGACTATGCACGCGCCGTAGCTACTTCAAGAACTCAAGAACACTCAAATATACATCAAAGTAGGACTAGGGTATTAAGCATCTCCGCCGCCCGAACCTGGGTAAACGATCCTTGTGCTGACTACCAGACCCGCTCTTTGCACAACCCCGCGCCCGCCAACCGTAGAACGGATCCCAGTGATTCCATAGGTGTCGTTTCCACCGGCAGCGCCAAAGATGTCGGTGGAAACGACACCTATGGAATCACTGGGTTCGCTTCTACGGTTGGCGGGCGTGGGGTTGTGCAAAGAGCGGGTCTGGTAGTCAGCACAAGGATCGTTTACCCAGGTTCGGGCCGCAGAGATGCGTAATACCCTAGTTCTGCTTTGACGTATATTTCAGTGTTCTTGAGATCTTTAACTAGCTACGGTGTGTGCGTAGTCCAAAAGATCCGAATCCTCCTCCAGTACGCCTCGGGCCTCCTTTTACAGACAAAAGGGGTCGCCACAGTGGAACATAGGAGGTGGAAAGGTATACAGTGTACAAGCTTATCACCTGTCATTATGGGACAAGGCGCATTAAATGCGCCCATTAGGTGTCCCATTGCTTTATTGGGGACGGCAACGAGGCCCATCCCGTTCGGCGCCGCACCGCTTCGCTCCGACACGCGTCCAGGCCAACAAGGCATGCAACACCAGGTAGGCTGGCAGGTGATACGTCTCCGTTGTATCTACTTTTACAAACACTTTTGCCCTTGTTTTGGACTCTAACTTGCATGATTTGAATGGAACTAACCCGGACCGACGCTGTTTTCAGTAGACTTTCCATGGTGTTATTTATGTGCAGAAACAAACGTTCTGGGAATGATGTGAAACTCCATGGAACCAATTTTTGGAAAATATAAAAAATACTAGAAGAAGAATCCACATCAGGGGGCCTCTACCTGTCCACGAGGGTGGAGGGCGCGCCCCCTGCCTCGTGGGCCCCCTGATGCTCCACTGACCTCAACTCCAACTCCATATATTCGTGTTCGGGGAGAAAAAAATCAGAGAGAAGGATTCATCGCGTTTTACGATACGGAGCCACCGCCAAGCCCTAAAACCTCTCGGGAGGGCTGATCTGGAGTCCGTTCGAGGCTCTGGAGAGGGGAATCCATCGCCATCGTCATCATCAACTATCCTCCATCACCAATTTCATGATGCTAACGGCCGTGCGTGAGTAATTCCATCGTAGGCTTGCTGGATGGTGATGGGTTGGATGAGATTTATCATGTAATCGAGTTAGTTTTGTTAGGGTTTGATCCCTAGTATCCACTATGTTCTGAGATTGATGTTGCTATGACTTTGCTATGCTTAATGCTTGTCACTAGGGCCCGAGTGCCATGATTTCAGATCTGAACCTAAGTTTTCATGAATATATGTGAGTTCTTGATCCTATCTTGCAAGTCTATAGTCACCTACTATGTGTTATGATCCGGAAACCCCGAAGTGACAATAATCGGGACCACTCCCGGTGATGACCATAGTTTGAGGAGTTCATGTATTCACTATGTGTTAATGCTTTGGTCCGGTACTCTATTGAAAGGAGGCCTTAATATCCCTTAGTTTCCATTAGGACCCCGCTGCCACGGGAGGGTAGGACAAAAGATGTCATGCAAGTTCTTTTCCATAACCACGTATGATTATATTCGGAATACATGCCTACATTGCATTGATGAATTGGAGCTAGTTCTGTGTCACCCTATGTTATGATTGTTACATGATGAACGGCATCTGGCATAATTCTCCATCACCGATCCAATGCCTACGAGCTTTTCACATATAGTTCTTCGCTTATTTACTTTTCCGTTGCTAATGTTACAATCACTACAAAACCCAAAAATATTACTTTTGCTATCGTTACTGTTACTCACATACTACTTTGCTACTAAATACTTTGCTGCAAATACTAAGTTATCCAGGTGTGGTTGAATTGATAACTCGACTGCTAATACTTGAGAATATTCTTTGGCTCCCCTTGTGTCGAATCAATAAATTTGGGTTGAATACTCTACCCTCGAAAACGGTTGCGATCCCCTATACTTGTGGGTTATCAAGACTATTTTCTGGCGCCGTTGCCAGGGAGCATAGCTATATTCTTTGAGTCACTTGGGATTTATATCTGCTGATCACTATGAAGAACTTGAAACACGCGAAAACAACAATTTATCCCTCAACTACGAGGGGAGGTAAGGAATTACCATCTAGCTCTGCACTTGATTCACCTTCTGTTTTGAGTAAGCTTGAGACACCTAAACCTGCTTCTGTTATTCATTCTGATATGTCGCACGTTATTGGTGATGCCAGTTCTGCTATGCATGATACTTATGAGGAAACTACTTCTATGCTTGATACTACTATGCCACTTGGTGAATTTCTTGATGAACAACTTGCTAGGGCTAGAGAGAATGAAATTATTGAAACTGATAATATTGAAGATAGTGATGATGAAGACTCTCCCCACAACAAATATGAATTACCTGTTGTTCCTGAGGGTTATGTTATGGATGAAGAAGCTGCTAGAGCTATTTTAGCTTGCAATGATAGATATGATCTAAAGAAGTTATTAGCTAAATGGAAGTAGCAATCTCTTAATGCGAGAATGAAACCTGACCCTGCTTTTGCTACTTCACCTATCTGTGTTACTAACAAGGATTATGAATTCTCTATTGATCCCGATATAATTACTTTGGTTGAATCTGATCATTTTTATGGCTATGAATCTGAAACTATTGTGGCACATCTTACTAAATTGAATGATATAGCCACCCTGTTCACCAATGATGAGAGAACTCACTACTTTTATATCCTTAAAATATTTCCGTTCTCATTAAAGGGTGATGCTAAGATATGGTTTAATTCTCTTGATCCTGGTTGTGTGTGTAGTCCCCAGGATATGATTTATTACTTCTCTGCTAAATATTTCCCTGCTCATAAGAAACAAGCTGCTTTAAGGGATATATATATATGATTTTGTGCAAGTTGAAGAAGAGAGTCTCCCACAAGCTTGGGGGAGGCTTCTCCAATTACTTAATGCTTTGCCTGATCATCCTCTTAAGAAAAATGAAATACTTGATATCTTTTATAACGGACTAACCGATGCTTCCAGAGATTACCTGGATAGTTGTCCTGGTTCTGTTTTCAGGGAAAGAACACCAGAAGAAGAAGCTGAAATCCTATTGAGTAATATGTTGACAAATGAAAATAATTGGACACTTCCTGAGCCAACTCCTGAACCTATTCCTAAACCAACTCCGAAGAAGAGGGGTGTTCTATTTCTTAGTCCTGAAGATATGCAAGAGGCAAATAAATCTATGAAAGAAAAAGGTATTAAAGTTGAAGATGTTAAGAATTTACCTCCTATTGAAGAAATACATGGTCTTAATTTACCGTCTGTTGAAGAAATATATGATATTAATCAATTACCTATTGAAGAAAGTCATGGTCTTGATAACGCGACACAGGTAGTAAAGGTAAATTCTCTCTATTGATTTGATGAAGGTGATATTCCTCACCATAAGTCAGCTAGACAGTGCTTAGATGAGTTTGACAATTTTATTGTCAAACAAGAAAACTTCAATGCTTATTTTGGTAGAGAATTAAAACATAATTCTTATATGCTGGAACACTTCAGCAATTACATGGCTAATGCTAAAGGTGAACTTAAACTCATTAGTAAACATGCTTCTATGGTTACCACTCAAGTAGAACAAGTACTTAAAGCTCAAAATGATTTGCTCAATGTGTTAAATAGTAAGAATAATGATTATGCTGTTAGAGTGGCTACTAGAACTGGTAAAATGGCTCAGGAACCTTTGTATCCTGAAGGCCACCCTAAGAGAATTGAACAAGATTCTCGGAGAAATAATACTGAGGCACCTAGTCCTTCTAAGAAGAAGAAAAAGAAAAATGATAGGACTTTGCATGTTTCTAGTGAAAATATTGTTGAACCACCTGAGAATCCAAATTATATTTCTATTTATGATGCTGAAACACAATCTGGTAATGAACATGAACGTAGTGATAATATTAATGATGATGTTCATGATGATGCTCAACCTAGTAATGATAATGATGTAGAAGTTGAACCTGCTGTTGATCTCGATAACCCACAATCAAATAATCAACGTTATGATAAGAGAGACTTTGTTGCTAGGACACATGGTAAAGAAAGAGAACCATGGGTTCAGAAACCCATGCCTTTTCCTCCCAAACCATCCAAGAAAAAGGATGATGAGGATTTTGAGCGCTTTGCTGAAATGATTAGACCTATCTTCTTGCGTATGTGATTAACTGATATGCTCAAAATGAATCCTTATGCTAAGTACATGAAAGAAATTGTCACTAATAAAAGAAAGATACCGGAAGCAGAAATTTCCAAGATGCTTGCTAATTATACTTTTAAGGGTGGAATACCAAAGAAATTTGGAGATCCAGGAGTACCCACTATACCATGCTCAATTAAAAGAAACTATGTTAAATCTACTTTATGTGATCTTGGAGCCGCTGTTAGTGTTATGCCTCTCTCTTTTTATCGTAGGATTGATTTGAATAAGTTGACACCTACTGAAATACCTTTGCAAATGGCTGATAAATCAACTGCCATACATGTCGGTATTTGTGAGGATGTGCCTGTTGTAGTTGCAAACGTTACTATTTTAACGGACTTTGTTATTCTTGATATTCTCGAGGACGATAGTATGTCTATTATTCTTGGAAGACCTTTTTTGAATACTGTAGGGGCTGTTATTGATTGCAACAAAGGCAATGTCACTTTTCATTTTAATGGTAATGAGCATACGGTACACTTTCCGAGGAAACAACCTCAAGTTCATAGTATCAATTCTATTAGAAAAATTCCATCAATTATTTTTGGAGGTTCTGAATTTCCTCTTCCGACTGTCAACAAGAGATATGATATTCTTATTATTGGGGATGTGCGTATCCCCGTTGAGGTAACATAGTGTTATTCGAAATTTCTCTGGTTCCATGTTATTCAGAATGAGTTTGTTAACAAGACTTGATCAACCTTGTTAGTGGATTCCTTTTGATGAGCATGAGATGGATGAAATTACAAAGCACAACCTTCTGTACCCTCTCTTTTACTTTCTGTTATTTAGTTGAAATAAAGTAAAGTTAGTATTTTCTGTCTGTGTTCTGAATTATCCGTGCAATATAAAACTACCCCAAAAATAAAAGTTCTCCAAATGCCCTGAAATTGAAATATGATCTTTACTAGAATATTTGAGAATATTTGGCACTGAGAACACAGCAGAGGGAGCAAACACCTGGCCACGAGGGTGGAGGGCGCGCCCCCGTGCCTCGTGGGCCCACGGTAGCTCCCCTCCACTTATTCCTGCACCCACACACTTCTTCTTCCTCCCAAAAAAATCACCATCCAACTCAAGCATGAGTTCTAGCTCATTTTGCTGCGATTTTTGATCTCCTTGCTCAAAGCACCTCTCACAAAACTGCTTTGGGAGATTGTCCTTGGTATGTGACTCCTCCATTGGTCCAATTAGTTTTTGTTCTAGTGCTTTATTCATTGCAAATTTGTGCTGCCTTGGTGACCATGTTCTTGAGCTTGCATGTCAAATTTATATGGTTCCAAGTAGTTCTAATGCATGATATAGTCTGTAGGCACTTATAGGAGTAGTTGCTATCAAATTTGTTGAGCTTGGTTCACTTTTATTTGAAGTTACTAAAATTTCAGAATTTGTCAGAAAATAATGAAGAGATTCTTGAGGGGTTCATCTAGCCAAAGCTCGAAGGAAAAGCAAGGTGAAGAAGCAGAGAGGCCCAAATATAATCTGCCTCACACCACGGAGGTTCGGCCGTGTGAATGGCCTTCCAGTGATTTCTTGAGAGCAGCCGGGATTTATGATGATTTTTATGCATTGGCTGAGAATGTAGGCCTCACCGACTTCCTCCGTGACCAACGCGAACAGTATCTCTTACTCACCAATACTTTTGTGCAAAACGTATACTATAATCCTAAGGAATCACCTCCTTCAGTAGAGTTTCATTTATATGATGCGGTTAAGAAGATGCCACTATATGAATTTTGCAGGGTTTGCAAAATACCTTTCGAGGGTAGCTTAGAGGAACCACATCATAAACATGTGGACGGATTTATTGATACTATTACTATAGGGGAAACTAGGAAGGTTTCCGATCCAAGAATCACTAGCATACATTTTCCTGTTTTACACTACTTTGCAATATTTGCTAGTCGTTGCTTAATTGGTCGCGGAAACTGTGGAAACCTTAGTGTCCCTGATATTATTATTTTGTTCCGTGGTTTATTCTGTGATGACACTGTTAGTATGGGCGGTATTATTGCTAAACGGTTATGTCTGAACTGTACAAAGGGCACCATCTTTGGAGGTGTTTATGCTTCACGGCTCGCTGCATATTACAACATACCTATTAGTGTGGGGACCCTGACTCATAAGTCGTGATCACCGAATGCACGTGTACATTGATCCTAGAGATCAATGCTCACTGAACAAACAGAAGCTGAATAACAAGAGTATTACATCCATACATACCGTCTTACATAGATTACGACCATTATGGTCGAGTCTTGAGTATAACTTCGCAGCGGAAATCTTCATCGATGACTTGGAACCATGCCATCTGCCTTAACCCTACAGGCATTCTGACTGGGAAGCGTCCTAGCTCGCATGTTCGTTACCGAAGTATTCATCATCATATCCTGTTCTTTCATGCCTGGCCAATAAAATAACAAGTGGCAAGCCAATGAGTACTTTGAATGTACTTGCAAGCAACCCATGTTTTGGCTCAAGATACAACGATGCATGACATAGGTAAATTTTTGCAGAAAGATAGTTTTGAGTGCAATGACATGTTCAACAACTTGTAAGACATGCATCAGGAGAATTCAAGTAACCATGACGACAGGTTATAGATATCAACATAAATACAGTGGGCATCAACACAACTCAATCATGTCAAGTCCTTTGATTTGACCCAAGTAGTTCTCCCCACTTATCCAAACACACACACTGGTTTGTAAACATCTGGACGTAGCCCAAGAGCGGTTACCCAACTATCCTTGACCGTGGACACGGCTATTCGAATAGTTTTACACTCTGTAGAGGTTGCACACTTTACCCACATGATCCGGGGAACTTTCATGTCATCCACGACCCGTGGTACCTCAAGTACCCGGGGTAAGCACCCGATCACTATCTTTCCCTAGAAGACACTAACATAGAGTCCACTCGATTGGTAGTAACCCCCGTGCCCAACATTTCACATCTTAAAATTGTGGATCCTTGCTCCCATATTCATCACATACCACTAGCACGGGGTACCAATGGTGTGTCCGGTGCCCTGTGAAAACAGTCATGGCCGCCCTACCTGGCACGAACCCATCCCGAGAGAGCGCAACAACAACTCTCCCATCACTAGTAATGCGGGCTCCAAGCTAGTATCGGCCTAGGTAATCTATAATGCCCTTTCCCATATAAGGGTAGAGTGGTTGCGCATGTAAGGTTGGAATAACGGTCGCAACTTAAGCCAATCCGTTTTGAAAAACAACACACACACTTGCCTCGGTACACAACTTCGTCATCAAGTGGCTAACCAACTCATCATCTCCCCCGGGCATAAGTGGCACCCGTTGGGGTTTTCGAAAAGTCTTTTGAAAATACTTTGTCTCCATCACAATGCATATTCCTATCCCTTTTTGTGTAGCAACTACTTTAGCATCCTATCTACTCCCACCGACATAACCCTCATAAGGAGGTAGGGTCATGCACAATGCACGTATCAACGAGGAAGTAACGGAGGCAAACCATCAAAGTGGTTCCACCTCATCATGATTCTGTTGCAACGACAATATGGTGCTATATGTCATGCATAAAAAGGGTTTCATAGACATGGTGAAAGGGCTGCTTGCCTGTTTTAACAAAGTCTTTAAGGTCTTCAAATATCCCTGGTCCAACTCCGAGCATTTCGTCTACTTCGTCAACTATCATCGAAAGCAACCATAATAAGCAACACAACAAGTCAGAAAATAAAAGTGCTCTAAAAATATTAATTTGACTTTTCTAGGACATCTCTGGTTATATGAAAAGTAACCATAGTTGTCGTGGAATTGTCACGGCAGATGTCCTCATGAAAGGACTTAGTCGTGGAGCCATCGCAACTAGGTAGCTTAAAGGGGTTAAAGTGGGACAAAGGACACGAGGGTTTAGACTGGTTCAGCCCCTTGTGGTGAGGGAAAAGCCTAATCCAGTTGAGGTGGAATTGCTAGGGTTTCGAGGACCAGGGAGCAAATCTGCTATGCCTGGATCTCGATCTGATGTTACTTGCCCTAAGCCACCGGCGGGCGCCCCCTTATATACACGTGCTGACGCCCCGCGGCCTACAGAGTCCCGGCCGGCTCATAAACAATGTCTGGCTCGGTGACTAGTTAACCTTGCCTTACAATACAAGTCATGCCATTACGACTGTTTATCACTACGGGCCTTAAGTCGCCTGCGGGCTTTGGGCCCTTAACTGAACCGCCATCTTCAAGCTTGATATTGGGCTTCATATGATAAATCATAATAGCGGAACCCGGCCCCTCCTGGGCGGGTTACACTAGTAGTTATATCCCGAACATTAGGCCCCAGATTGATTTGAACCGGTTCATGTCAATCTTCAACACCTTAAGAAAAAGTCTTCTACCTTCTATCTGTGCAAAAGTTATAACCCGCCATGACGTCATCTTCTGGATTTATGATAACCCGCCATGACATCATCTTCTATTAAATTCATATTTTATTCCATCATATCCCAACGGATCCTTATCTTAATGACCATCCCGAGAATCGAGGCGTCTGAGTAGCTGGATAATCATGTTTGGCCTCCTCGTTTTTCGCACCCGCTTTATCAGTCTTCCATTATAAATAGGCATGACCTTCGGTCTTTCTTCATTCTCCCCCTTTCGTCGTCGTCTTCCTCTTGCTACTCCACTGCTGCTCGAGCTCCGCCACCGCCGCCACCGCAGAGCTCCTCGTCTTCGTCGATCTTGGCCGCTGCATCAACCTGAATCGATCAGAGAACGGCGGCGATCCTCCGCCGTAGATCTGCAGCTGTAAGTCCTTGTCGTCCCGCACCCTAGATCAGCATTTAGGTTTTGCAAGTTTCTCTGTGTTTTTCGCTGTTCATCAGAGTTTCTTCATAGTTTCTCCACCGCGGCCTCTTCAGATTTAAAAGGCAACATATACTCCTGTAGTAATCGTTTTTGTCCATTTTGGACACTAGCAGATCCCTTTTCCTTGTATAGAGGCCTCATTAGAACTCACGAATTCATTTGTACTAGTTTTTAGGTCTAGAATATTTTCTTTTCTGAATGACCGTTTGATCCAAAATAACAGATGCAATCTGTGAAACTTGTTTGTGCGACACTTAGGCAAAAATTGTATCTATTAGATCCACCTAGCAATGCCGACTCTTATCGCCGGCTTAAAAATGATAATGCTCAATCGATAATCCCGACCACTCATGGCGGTTTAAATAACTTAACTGCTTATGATGCCCTTGGCGGCTTAAATAATCTGATATAATTAGCCATACGTCATTAGGCCCCTTCGTAAGCCGCCATCTTGAATATGAATTGAAACATTTTTCTCCAGCTTAATTTTGAGCCAGAAATTTTTATTTTGTCATAGGATTCCATCTCCATTATGCTGCACAAGGCTCCCAAAGCACCCGTTACATGCAACTGGGTTAAATCCATCGTCACAGATAACACCTTTAATGAGTTTGTGAAGACTGGTTATCTGCTGAATAAGGAAATCATGTCTTATCGTGCTCCTGATCCAACAGAAGAAAAACATCAACCAAAGGAAGGGGAAGTTATCGTCTTTACTGATCACATGAACTGGGGCTTTTCTCCACCCGGCTCAAAGTTTTTCAGAGACGTCTTGCACTTTTTTGACCTGCGACCTCAAGACATCGGGCCCAATTCCATGTCAAATATCTGCAATTTTCAAGTGTTCTGTGAGGTGTACCTTGGAGAAGAACCTAGCTTGCTACTCTTTAGGGAGTTATTTTATTTGAACCGTCAAAATGAACGTGCCAATGGGCCTAGCTTGGAGCTTGGTGGAATCTCAATCCAGCGACGGAGGGACTGTCTCTTCCCATATGCCGAACCGCGGAGTCACCCTAAAGATTGGAACTAGACGTGGTTCTACTGTCAAGATAATTCTCTAGCTAATGAGAACCCTCTGCCTGGCTTTCGCGCCCTGCGCCTGGAGTCAACTCACCCCTTGCCAGTTAAACTGTCTCCGGCAGAAGGTCAAACACTTGCCCCCACCATGAGCAAGGTCAAGGCTCTTCTAGGGAATGTCCTAAACAACATTGATCTGGTCCGGGTTTGGCTTGCCTTGCGGGTTATTCCTTTGAACAGCCGCCCCGGCTTGATGTGCGATTACACAGGGCAAAAGAATGATCCTCTACGGCACAGCCTGACGACTTACCTGAGGACGTCGGTGATGATATGACCAAGTCTCTTCTGAATGAAAGCCTGGCAGATTGTGGGAAAGTGGGTTTAAGTCCTTTCTGCAAAGCTAACCCAGCTCTAGCGGTAAGCCATTGTCTTGAGTATTTTTACCTTCAACTTTAACAATTTCATCTTTACTCAAAAACCTTTGTTGTAATTCACATGTTGATGACGAATTTTGGAAGGTCAAGTATGACCATGAAGCTGCAAAGAAAGCCAGAAAAACCAAGAAAGCCGCCAGGAAAGCCGCTGCCCGGAAGAAGGGGAACAAACCTAGCGCCTCGAATATGCTTCATTTGGAAGATACCTCCGATTCAGATGTAGCTCTTGACTCTTTAGGCTCCTTTTTTAACCATCTTATTGACACTGATTATCATCAAGAGGATACAGGAGCGAGTCGTGTAACGATTGAAGGGGTAACTATAATTTCCTCCGACTCTGAGCCTTTGCCGAGATAGGAAGTCCTAAGAGTAACCCGGAAAGTAAGTTTTCACATCCTTTAGCTTACCAAGATCCTCAATTTCTTTTGAAGCGACCGATTCACGAGAGCCGGAAGCAGACCCGGACAAGTAAAGATGCGGAACTCTCCTCCGGCTTACCCGATGTAACAAGAAAATGTCGGACTGAAGTCATCTCCGATTTACATTCTTTTTATCCTTTGGCGGGTCTCAGTCGTCAACCACTCAATTCTTCTGACTCAAACTATCAGGGAACTTCGCCTTCCTCCGGTGAATCAATGCGGTCCAATATGCCGTGTCGGTGTACAAAAAGAGGGGGTACACTTTTTGTACCCCTATGACTGTGCACAGGCAGTCTGAGCCACGGGCGCCGCCGCGCCAAGCCCGGCAAGGGAGGTAGAACCAAGGTAAGGCCGAAGCCAAAGAGGAGCAGAACAACGCCAAGACCAAGACCACAAAGAGCAAAGGGGACGAAGCAGGCCCCCCGGCAAGATCCTTCCCGGGAGGCGGTTTTAACAAACCCGGCAAGACCCATGCCGTGGCAGCCTCGCCCCACACTTACGGAGCGGGTCACCCTTGAGTCCCCTGCCCCCATGGGGCGAGGATTCGGGAGGCATCCCCGTGGTGTTATGCAGATCTTTGTGAAGACATTCAAGATTAGATGCACACTCTAAGGAGATGACGGTCCTCGGCGAGATCCCAGCCAAGGAAAACCACAAGGCCCCCGGCAAGAGCCTTGCCGGGGATAGCAGCAAGCGCCACGGCAAGACCCTTGTCGGGGCCGCGGCAAGGCCCTTGCCGAAGACACCCGCGGGGCCACCATCGGACCCGCACCAGTCACGCCTCCACCACCGTTCGCATGCAGCTGCCGACCCAACCAGCTGGGCAGCCACCTGCATGGCGGCATGCAGACCCTCGTGGAGACCTACCGCCACGCCACCTCAGCTGCCTGCCCGCCTACATGGCATCGCAGGCACCGCTGGCCAGGACGCATGTCGACGCAGGAGGGAGCAGCGACGGACGAGACGGGGCTCTCCCCGCCCCCGATAAAGCAGGGACACCTAAGAAAGGCGCATTAAATGCGCCTTGTCATGTAATACGAGGGATAACCTCGCATCACTGTACCCTTTCCACCTCTTGTGTGCCACTGTGGCAGCCCCTTTCCCTATAAAAGGAGGCCCCAGGCGACCAGGAAGAGGATTCGGCTTTTTTGGAGCTCCTCACGCCCCATAGCTAGCTCAAGAACACTAGATATAATCCACCAAAGTAGGAGTAGGGTATTACGCGCCTTCGCGGCCCGAACTTGGGTAAAGGAACCGTGTACTGCCTGCTTGATCCGCTCTTCTCACGACCCCCACGCCCTGCAACAACAGAAAGGGATTCCCGTGATCCCATAGGTGTCGTTCCACACCGACATCTTTGGTGCGCCAGGTAGGGGCTGCGCCGTTGTGAGAATCGGCTTTAGCAGCTAGTTCGACGCTTCTTCATCATCATGGCGCCCAAGAAGAAGACGACGGTGGCGGTTGGCCCGTCGGACGCCGGGCATCCGGTCCCTACGCGGGCGAGCAGCGGACCGGTCGCCGAATGGACCTGGGGGGCTGTTCGCGAACACCAACACCGTCCCAGCAGCTGGAGTTTGGGAGGCGGCGATGTTCGTGCGCCCGGTAACGGGCCGCACCAAATCCAAAGACGGGGTCGGGTCCTCCGCAGGTGGCGCGGGACCCTCTGAGGTCGCTGCTGCTCCGCCCGCTGGCGGCGCGAGGGCCTCCAGGGGTCCCACTCCAGCGCCGACGCCTCGCTCCTCTCAAGCGGCACGCGACGAGCGGCGTGATCACCCTGAAGACCTCGGGCGTCGCCACGGGAAAAGCCCCGAGCGCCACTCCTGGGATGTAAAAGACCTACCCGCTCGCCCAGGGGCTGGTGAAGACGGCGTGCGACCGCGCGGTCGTGCTTGAGCTCCTTCTGACATGGTCAGAAGTCGAAGCGCATCGCGATCCATGCAGGTTTCGCTGCCACCGACGCCAGCAGAAGCCCTGGCGCGCGCATAGTTGCTCCTCGACTTTCCTCCCACTACGGGGAAACTCGACGAATGGAGAGCCACCATCCGAAGCCTTGTTGCGGTGGCCAACAAAGATGATCCGACCCCGACGGAGCCCCCGGGTCGACGTTCCGACGGAATCCCGCGTACCAGTGGCAAGAAGGCTGGTGGCGCCGCGACCACAGTGCACTCGCCTCCTCCTTGCCCGGTGCCACGGACACCAGCCCGTGGCGACGTTGCGTGCGATGAAATCTCCATCGCGTCGTCCGACCTGCAGACCCGCCAGGACCAACGCCGGATCCTTCGGGATCGGGAGCATGAAGACGCTCGGACCACCATCGAGCGCCAGCGCGGAGCGCGCCATCAGTCAGATAGGCGAGCAGGGCCTGCTGTGGACCAACCGGCACCGGGGAGCCCTGGGGACCTGCCTTACGAGGTAGGCTGCCCGGCTTTTACCCGTGAGCTGCGGCAGTTCCAGTGGCCCACTCACCGCACTTTCAAACCTGACGTGGGCGAGAAGTACGGCGGCAAGACCCACCCATCCGAGTTCCTCAGCATCTACACCATCGCGATGCAGGCTGCCGGAGCTCGTGATGATAAGGTGCTTGCAAATTACTTCCCGTTGGCTCTTAAACCCAACGCCATGTCATGGTTGATGCACTTGCCTGTAGACTCCATTTCCTCCAGGTCGGATTTGTGCCATGAGTTCGTGGGCGCCTTCACTAGCAGTCACCAAGCTCATGGCCAAGTGAGTGACCTCCACGTCATTCCCCAGAAGGAAGGCGAGAGTCTCCGCAAGTGCATCTAGAGGTTCAGCCGGGTACAGTACAACATCCCAGATGTTCACCCCGCCGCCATCATTGGCGCGTTCCATCAGAACGTTCGGAACTGCAAGATGCGCGAAGAGATGGCGATGAACAAGGTGAAAGATGTCGTGGAGCTCTATGTTCTCGCGGACAAGTGTGCCCGGGCTGAGGAGGGGAGGAAGTACCCCGGCGAAGACGCTGGCATGGAAACCGACTCCTCCGAAGAGGATACCGCCGCCCCGGCGAAGAAAGGCCGGCACCGCAACAGGAAGCGCAAAGGGAAAGCTGTGCTTGCCATCGAGGGGTCTGACGACACCGGCTCCGCCAAGAAGACCATGGCAGGTGACCCCGGCAAGGAAATTGCTGGATGTGTCGCCTGCCAGGCCTTGGCGGTGGCCGAGAAGCCAGGCAACTCCGACAAGCGATACTGCAAGATCCATCGCACCAAAGGCCATGCTCTCCAAGACTGCCGGCAGGTTGAGCTCCTCTCTGAGAAGCAGAGAGCTGTATATGAGAAGCGGGACAAGGAGAAGGGCTAAGACGGTCCTGAGGGATCCGGCAAGAAACGCGACGGCCAGGCGGGCCGTCGCGGCAAGGATAAGCAACAAGGGAGGCCCGCCCGAGGCCGTGACAGGAAGCCAGAAGATGACGATCACAAAGAGGACGACGAGTCCGGCGACCAAGAGTTTCAGAAAGCTACAGAGGCCATGTGCGTTGACGGCGGCGCTTCGCTGCATGCCTCTCGGCGCCGGCTTAAACAGTGGGCGCGAGAGATTACAGCAGCAGAGCCGTCGCTCGATGCCCGGAGGCCGCTGAAGTGGTCCAGCACTCCTATCATTTTTGACTCTGAGGAGCACCCTGATCGCACTACTACGGTCGGGTGCTTGCCCTTGTTGGTTTCACCGACAATACACAACCTCAAGGTGACAAAAATGTTAGTGGATGGCGGGGACGGTCTAAACTTAATCTCGCCTGCCGTGATCGAGAAGCTGCAGATCCCTGATGGAGACCTCGAAGAAACGGGCACGTTTCAAGGGGTCATCCCGGGGAGAAGCCAACCCAAGGGAAAGGTCACATTGGCCGTGACTTTCAGGAGCGACCTGAACTTCAGGACGGAGAGGATTGTGTTTGATGTTGCCAAGATCCCCTTTCCCTACAACAGGATCCTTGGCCACCCCGCGCTGGCCAAGTTCATGGCGGCATCACACTATGCCTACAATACCCTGAAGATGCCAGGGCCCGTGACGATCATCATCATCCCCTCCGACAAGAAGGACGCGCTGATTTGCGCTGACCAAGTGTACCCGCAAGCAGTCGCAGCAGCTGCCGCCGCTGGGGCGCTCGCTCCTGCTGCCGGGATCCCGGGGGGAAAAGGAAAAAGAAGGACGGTGAGACCTCGGACACCCACTCCGGCAAGCGCACCTCTTCGGAGTGTAGCACTGCCGTCGAGGACGTGCCAGAGAGCTCCGCCGGCGGAAGCAAGAAGTCCAGGGCCACGCCGCCGGGAACCAAGAAGGTTTCCGTCAACAAGGACGGCACGGGAGGAGCTCTCACCATAAGCTCCACCCTTGATGACAAATAGGAAGACGCGCTCGTCACCTTGCTGCGGGCGAATGTCGATGTGTTTGCATGGCAAGCTTCCGACATCCTCGGCGTTCCCAGGGAGGTGATTGAGCACCACCTTGCTGTCTGTCCTCATGCACGGCCCGTCAAGCAAAAGGTGAGAAAGCAAGCTTTGGAACGACAAGAGTTTATCACTGAAGAAATCCGGAAACTGGAGGCAGCGGGTTTGGTAAGAGGAGTGCTCCATCCGACGTGGTTGGCCAATCCGGTCGTGGTGCACAAGGCAAACGGGAAGTGGAGGCTGTGTATTGATTACACAGATATCAATAAGGCTTGTCCTAAAGACCCCTTCCCGTTGCCGCGCATCGACCAGATTGTTGACTCCACGGCTGGGTGTGATCTATTGTCATTCCTCGATGCCTACTCCGGCTACAACTAGATCTTCATGACGAAAGAAGACGAAGAGAAAACAGCATTCATCACCCCATGTGGTACGTATTGTTTTATACGGATGCCTTTCGGGTTGAAGAGTGCTGGATCGACGTTCGCGAAGGCGGTCCAGATTGGTTTTGAGCCTCAGCTCCATAGAAATATGGAGGCCTATATGGACGATATAGTGGTCAAAACCAAGGACAGGGCCACCCTCATATCAGATTTGCGGGAGACGTTTGCAAATCTGCGCAAGATCAACCTCAGGCTGAACCCTGAGAAGTGCGTCTTTGGCATCCCGTCTGGCAAGCTTCTCGGGTTCTTTGTGTTGCAGCGGGGGATAGAGGCCAACCCGGACAAGATCAAAGCTATAGAACAAATTGAAGCACCCAAGCGAATCAAGGATGTGCGCCGGCTTGCTGGTTGCGTCGCTGCCCTGGGCAGGTTCGTATCCAAATCCGCCGAGCGCGCCCTTCCCTTTTTCAAGATCCTGAAAAAGGCGGGCCCGGTGGAGTGGATGCCAGAAACCGAAGCGGCATTGCAAGATTTGAAGAAATACCTCTCCTACGTGCCAACACTAGTTGCGCTCAGGCCCTAGGAGCCGTTGCTGCTATACTTAGCGGCAACGAACCAGGTGGTCAGCGCCGCACTAGTGGCGCAGAGGGAGGTCGACGACAAGGAAATGGCAGCAACAGAGCCCGACGCCACCAGTGTGGAGGCGACACAGTTGGTCGAGGTGCCGCCAAAGAAGAAAGTGATGCAGCGCCCGGTCTACTTCGTTAGCTCCCTCCTGCAGGGGGCTAGATCATGGTACTCCGGTGTGCAGAAACTGCTCTTCGGCGTCCTCATGGCCTCGAGGAAGCTGCATCACTACTTCCAGGCACATGAGATCACTGTCGTCACTCGCCTCCCTCTGCAGCGGATACTGCACAACCCAGATGCGACAGGGAGGATTGTGGAATGGGCACTGGAGCTGTCCAGCTTTGGCCTCAAGTTTGAAAGTTCTTCGATGATCCAGAGCCGAGTTCTGGCGGAGTTCATTGCAGAATGGACCACCACACCTGACGAAGAAGCCCAAGAGACTGCTCTCCCTGGCAAGGAGGCAAGTTGCGATTGGATTATGTACTTTTATGGGGCTTTCTTCCTCCAGGGTGCCGGGGCTGGCGTACTGCTCGTCGCCCCCATCGGAGAGCACCTCAAGTACGTGATCCAGATGCACTTCCCCAGGGAGGCGTCAACAAACAACACGGCGGAATACAAAGGGCTGCTTGCCGGTCTCAGGATCGCGGTGGACCTCGGAATCAAAAAGCTCATCGTCAAGGGCGACTCGCAGCTTGTCGTCAAGCAAGTCAATAAGGACTACCAGAGCCCGTTGATGAAGGCCTACGTTGATGAATTGAGAAAGCCAGAAGAGCGTTTCGACGGGATCCAGGCTGAATACGTTCCCTGAACAGAGAACGATATCGCCGATTACCTGTCAAAACGCGCTGCCCTCAAGCTACCTCTGGAACCAGGTACCTTTGTGCTTCAGCTAACTCAGCCATCCGTTGATCCATCAACAGAGCAGAACAAGAGAAGGAAATCAGGGCCCGGCAAGTACTTTCCCGCCGAGCTCCCCGGAGCCACCGGCAAGGATGTTGTCGAGGACACTGAACCCGCCATAGGACGGCTAGCTCCGGCAGGACGCCTAGCCCTCGCCGTCGAGACGGCCGCCCCTATAGCGGAGGAAATGCCATTAGTCCTCGCCGTCGAGCCTCAGGCTCCAGCGTGGGCACAGCATACCGTCCGATTCCTCCAGATAGGGGAGCTTCCTGAGGAGTGGGAAGAAGCGGAGAAAGTAGCCCGTCGCTCTACCATGTACCAGTTCGTCGATGACGTCCTGTACAGGAAGAGACCGAACGGTGTGAAATTGAAGTGCATCCCTCGAGAGGAAGGACTGGAGCTGGTTGTAGAGATACATGGAGGCATATGTGGATCCCACATTGGGTCGAGAGCCCTTGCCGGCAAGGCATTCCAGCAAGGTTTCTTCTGGCCCACTGCCCTCCAGGATGCAACGACACTCGTCACCAGGTGTGAGGCATGTCAGTTCCATTCAAGAAATCTTCATCAACCAGCTCAAGCCCTTCAAACCATTCCTCTCTCCTGGCCCTTCTTAGTCTGGGGGATCGACATACTGGGCCCCTTCCCCCGCGCTGTCGGGGGCTTTGAGTACTTGTACGTAGCCATCGACAGGTTCACAAAGTGGCCAGAAGAGGAGGAAGTGAGGAAGGTCACAGCTCAGTCAGCCGTCAAGTTCTTCAAGGGGCTGGTGTGCCGTTACGGTGTACCCAACCGGATCATCACCGACAACGGTACGCAGTTCACAAGCCGCACCTTCATGCGATATACTGAAGACCTCGGCAGCAAAGTCTGTTTTGCTTCCGTCACTCATCCGCGGAGCAACGGGCAAGCTGAGAGGGCAAATGCAGAAGTGTTGCGAGGCTTAAGGACCAAGACCTTTGACAGACTGCACAACAGCGGAAGGCACTGGATTGATGAATTGCCAATGGTTCTTTGGTCAATCAGGACGACACCAAATCGAGCCACCGGCCAGACACCCTTTGCCTTGGTATACGGGGCAGAAGCAGTTATCCCCACTGAACTCATATACTGGTCACCTCGAGTGCTCGCTTATGATGAGCTCGAGCAAGAGTAGCTGCGCCAAGACGACGCATTGCTCCTTGAGGAAGATCGTCTTCGGGCGGCTGTGAGAGCAGCATGCTACCAGCAAGCCTTGCGCCGCTACCATAGCCGCAAGGTTCATGCCCGGAGCCTTGAGGAAGGCGACCTTGTTCTTCGGCGTGTTCAATCGACCAAGAATTCCAACAAGTTGACGCCGAAGTGGGAAGGCCCTTATCGGGTAATACGAGTCACCAGGCCCGGCGCGGTCCGCCTGGAGACCGAAGATGCCGTTCCGGTGAGCAACTCCTGGAACATCAAGCATCTTCGCAAGTTTTACCCATAAGGCGCGGCTTGTCGGGCCTCCCGGCAAGCCACCCTTTTGTACAAGCATTGCCGATGATGCATGTAACCCTTTGTACAAAGCCAGGCGTAGAACCTGAGCATAAGTGAAGCGCTGGCGCCCTAAGTTATAGCATGCATGCTAGATCGAGTCTCGTCCTTGGTTAGGGTTGATAGTGCTTAGCGACGGCTAACCCCTAGCTTAGAGGTCGAGTTTGTGTCTCTTTGCCGTTCTTTAGTCTCCTTTGGTTCGCAGGGCTTAGATATTCTTGCCGGATCACTTGAGGAAAAAAAGGGGGAGAAGAGGGACGGACCAGCATCTAGACCCCGGCAAGCCAGTATTGCCGGGGGCTGCAAGTACAAAGATTCACCCACGGCGAACCAGAGTTGCCGGGGGCTGCGGTCTCAGATAAGTTCTTCATCCCTTATCATGCATTCTCTTAAGGACTGAGGTATGCGAAACCTCGTTTCTTCCTAAAGCTACCGTGCACCCCTAACTCTAGGCCCTAGGCTTGTTCCTGTTGGAAATATGCCCTAGAGGCAATAATAAACGCATTATTATTATATTTCCTTATTCATGATAATTGTCTTTATTCATGCTATAATTGTGTTATCCGGAAATCGTAATACATGTGTGAATAACAGACAACAAACATGTCCCTAGTGAGCCTCTAGTTGACTAGCTTGTTGATCGACAGATAGTCATGGTTTCCTGACTATGGACATTAGATGTCATCGATAACGGGATCACATTATTAGGAGAATGATGTGATGGACAAGACCCAATCCTAAACATAGCATAAGATCACTTAGTTCGTTTGCTAGAGTTTTCCAATGTCAAGTATCCTTTCCTTAGACCATGAGATCGTGTAACTCCCGGATACCGTAGGAGTGCTTTGGGTGCGCCAAACGTCACAACGTAACTGGGTGACTATAAAGGTATACTACGGGTATCTCTGAAAGTGTCTGTTGGGTTGACATGGATCGAGACTGGGATTTGTCACTCCGCTTGACGGAGAGGTATCACCGGGCCCTCTCGGTAATGCATCATCATAATGAGCACAATGTGATCAAAGTGTTTTGATCGCGGGATCATGCATTACGGTACGAGAAAAGTGACTTGCCGGTAACGAGATTGAACGAGGTATTGGGATACCGACGATCGAATCTCGGGCAAGTAAAATACCGATTGACAAAGGGAATCGTATACGGGATTAATTGAATCCTCGACATCGTGGTTCATCCGATGAGATCATCGTGGAGCATGTGGGAGCCAACATGGGTATCCAGATCCCGCTGTTGGTTATTGCCCGAGAGCCGTCTCGGTCATGTCTGCATGTCTCCCGAACCCGTAGGGTCTACACACTTAAGGTTCGGTGACGCTAGGGTTGTGATGATATGTATATGCAGTAACCCGAATGTTGTTCGGAGTCCTGGATGAGATCCCGGACGTCACGAGGAGTTTCGGAATGGTCCGGAGGTAAAGATTTATATATGGAAAGTCATCATACGGACATCGGGACAAGTTTCGGGGTTATCGGTATTGTACCGGGACCACCGGAGGGTCCCGGGGGGTCCACCGGGTGGGGCCACCTATCCCGGAGGGCCCCATGGGCTGTATGAGGGAGGGAACCAGCCCATAGTGGGCTGGTGCGCCTCCTCCCCCCCAAGGGCCCATGCGCCTAGGGTTGGTGGGGGGGGGGGGGGGAAACCCTAAAGGGGGCGCCCCCCTTGCTTGGGGGGCAAGCCCTCCTCCTTGGCCGCCGCCCCCCTAGGAGATTCCATCTCCTAGGGCCGGCGCCCCCCCAAGGGGTTATATAAAAGGAGGAGGGGAGGGGGGGCTGACCACCCTATGCCCTGGCGCCTCCCTCTCCCTCTCCAACACATCCTCCTCCTCCGTAAGAGCTCGGCGAAGCCCTGTCGGAGTACTGCGGCTCCACCATCACCACGTCGTCGTGCTGCTGCTGGAGTCTTCTTCCCCAACCTCTCCTTTGCCTTGCTGGATCAAGAAGATGGAGACGTTACACTGACCGTACGTGTGTTGAACGCGGAGGTGCCGTGCTTTCGGTGCTAGGATCTCCGGTGATTTGGATCACGGTGTGTACGACTACTTCATCCCCGTTCGTTGAACGCTTCCGCTCGCGATCTACAAAGTGGTATGTACATGCTATCTCTCTCTCCCATGACTCGTTGCTAGATGAACTCATAGATGGATCTTGGTGAAACCGTAGGAAAGATTTTAATTTTCTGCAACGCTCCCCAATAGTGGCATCATGAGCTAGGTCTATGCGTAGTTCTCTATTGCACGAGTAGAACACAATTTGTTGTGGGCGTAGATGTTGTCAACTCTTCTTGCCGCTACTAGTCTTATCTTGCTTCAGTGGTATTGTGGGATGAAGCGGCCCGGACCAACCTTACACGTACGCTTACGTGAGACCGGTTCCACCGACTAACATGCACTAGTTGCATAAGGTGGCTGGCGGGTGTCTGTCTCTCCCACTTTAGTTGGAGCGGATTCGATGAAAAGGGTCCTTATGAAGGGTAAATAGAAGTTGACAAATCACGTTGTGGTTTTATCGTAGGTAAGAAAACATTCTTGCTAGAACCCTAATTCAGCCACGTAAAACTTGCAACAACAATTAGAGGACGTCTAACTTGTTTTTGCAGCAAGTGCTTTGTGATATGATATGGCCAAAGTTGTGATGTATGATGAATGATCTATATGTGATGTATGAGATGTTCATGCTATTGTAATAGGAATCACGACTTGCATATCGATGAGTATGACAACCGGCAGGAGCCATAGGAGTTGTCTTTATTTTTGTATGACCTGCGTGTCATTGAGAAACGCCATGTAAATTACTTTACTTTATTGCTAAACGCATTAGCCATAGTAGTAGAAGTAATAGTTGGCGAGCAACTTCATGGAGACACGATGATGAAGATCATGATGATGAAGATCATGGTGTCAAGCCGGTGACAAGATGATCATGGAGCCCCAAGATGGAGATCAAAGGAGCTATGTGATATTGGCCATATCATGTCACGTTTATTATTTGATTGCATGTGATGTTTATCATGTTTTGCATATTGTTTACTTAGAACGAAGGTAGTAAATAAGATGATCCCTCATAATAGTTTCAAGAAAGTGTTCTCCCTAACTGTGCACCGTTGCGACAGTTCGTTGTTTCGAAGCACCACGTGATGATCGGGTGTGATAGATTCTAACGTTCACATACAACGGGTGTAAGACAGATTTACACACGCGAAACACTTAGGTTGACTTGACGAGCCTAGCATGTACAGACATGGCCTCGGAACACAGAAGACCGAAAGGTCGAGCATGAGTCGTATAGAAGATACGATCAACATGAAGATGTTCACCGATGTTGACTAGTCCGTCTCACGTGATGATCGGACACAGCCTAGTTGACTCGGATCATGTAATACTTAGATGACTAGAAGAGGGATGTCTATCTAAGTGGGAGTTCATTAAATAATTTGATTAAATGAACTTTATTATCATGAACTTAGTCTAAATATTTACAATATGTCTTGTAGATCAAATGGCCAACGTAGTCCTCAACTTCAACGCGTTCCTAGAGAAAACCAAGCCGAAAGACGATGGTAGCAACTATACGGACTGGGTCCGGAACTTGAGGATCATCCTCATAGCTGCCAAGAAAGATTATGTCCTACGAGCACCGCTGGGTGACGCACCTATTCTCCCTGCACAACAAGACGTTATGAACGCTTGGCAGTCACGCTGCGATGATTACTCCCTCGTTCAGTGCGGCATGCTTTACAGCTTAGAGCCGGGGCTCCAAAAGCGTTTTGAGAGACATGGAGCATATGAGATGTTCGAAGAGCTAAAAATGGTTTTCCAAGCTCATGCCCGGGTTGAGAGATATGAAGTCTCCAACAAATTCTTTAGCTGTAAGATGGAGGAAAATAGCTCTGTCAGTGAACACATACTCAGAATGTCTGGGTTGCACAACCGCTTGACTCAACTGGAAGTTAATCTCCCGGATGAAGTGGTCATTGACAGAATCCTCCAGTCGCTTCCACCTAGCTACAAGAGCTTTGTGATGAACTACAATATGCAGGGGATGGTAAATACCATTCCAGAGGTATATGCTATGCTGAAATCAGCAGAGGTAGAAATCAAGAAGGAGCATCAAGTGTTGATGGTGAATAAAACCACTAAGTTCAAGAAGGGCAAGGGTAAAAAGAACTTCAAGAAGGATGGCAAGGAAGTTGCCGCGCCCGGTAAGCAAGTTGCCGGGAAGAAGCCAAAGAATGGACCCAAGCCCGAGACTGAGTGTTTTTTATTGCAAGGGAAGTGGTCACTGGAAGCGGAACTGCCCCAAATACTTAGCAGACAAGAAGGCCGGCAAAACCAAAGGTATATGTGATATACATGTAATTGATGTGTACCTTAGCAGTACTCGTAGTAGCTCTTGGGTATTTGATACCGGTGCAGTTGCTCACATTTGTAACTCAAAGCAGGAGCTGCGGAATAAACGGAGACTGGCGAAGGACGAGGTGACGATGCGCGTCGGGAATGGTTCCAAGGTCGATGTGATCGCCGTCGGCACGCTGCCTCTACATTTACCTACGGGATTAGTTTTAAACCTCAATAATTGTTATTTAGTGCCAAGTTTGAGCATGAACATTGTATCTGGGTCTCGCTTAATTCGAGATGGCTACTCATTTAAATCCGAGAATAATGGTTGTTCTATTTATATGAGAGATATGTTTTATGGTCATGCTCCGATGGTTAATGGTTTATTCTTAATGAATCTCGTACGTGATGATACACATATTCATAGTGTGAATACCAAAAGAGTTAAAGTTGATAACAATAGTCCCACATATTTGTGGCACTGCCGCCTTGGTCACATAGGTGTCAAACGCATGAAGAAGCTCCATGCAGATGGACTTTTAGAGTCTCTTGATTATGAATCATTTGACACGTGCGAACCATGCCTCATGGGTAAAATGACCAAGACTCCGTTCTCAGGAACAATGGAGCGAGCAACCAACTTATTGGAAATCATACATACCGATGTGTGCGGTCCAATGAGTGTTGAGGCTCGCGGTGGCTATCGTTATGTTCTCACCCTCACTGATGACTTGAGTAGATATGGGTATATCTACTTGATGAAACACAAGTCTGAGACCTTTGAAAAGTTCAAGGAATTTCAGAGTGAGGTTGAAAATCAACGTGATAGAAAGATCAAGTTTCTACGATCAGATCGTGGAGGAGAATACTAGAGTCATGAATTTGGCACACACTTAAGAAAATGTGGAATAGTTTCACAACTCACGGCGCCTGCAACACCTCAGCGTAATGGTGTGTCCGAACGTCGTAATCGCACTCTATTAGATATGGTGCGATCTATGATGTCTCTTACCGATTTACCGCTATCTTTTTGGGGCTATGCTTTAGAGACTGCTGCATTCACTTTAAATAGGGCTCCGTCGAAATCCGTTGAGACGACACCGTATGAATTATGGTTTGGGAAGAAACCTAAGCTGTCGTTTCTAAAAGTTTGGGGATGCGATGCTTATGTCAAGAAACTTCAACCTGAAAAGCTCGAACCCAAGTCGGAAAAATGCGTCTTCATAGGATACCCTAAAGAAACTGTTGGGTATACCTTCTACCTCAGATCCGAAGGCAAGATTTTTGTTGCCAAGAATGGATCCTTTCTAGAGAAAGAGTTTCTCTTGAAAGAAGTAAGTGGGAGGAAAGTAGAACTTGATGAAGTGTTACCTCTTGAACCGGAAAACGGCGAAACTCAAGAAAACGTTTCTGAGGTGTCTGCACCGACTAGAGAGGAAATTAATGATGATGATCAAGATACTTCTAATCAAGCTCCTACTGAAATTCGAAGGTCCACAAGGACACGTTCCGCACCAGAGTGGTACGGCAACCCTGTCTTGGAAATCATGTGGTTAGACAACGGTGAACCTTCGAACTATGAGGAAGCAATGGCGGGCCCGGATTCCGACAAATGGCTGGAAGCCATGAAATCCGAGATAGGATCCATGTATGAACACGAAGTATGGACTTTGACTGACTTGCCCGTTGAACGGCGAGCCATAGAGAATAAATGGATCTTTAAGAAGAAGACAGACGCGGATGGTAATGTGACCATCTATAAAGCTCGGCTTGTCGCTAAGGGTTATCGACAAGTTCAAGGAATTGACTACGATGAGACTTTCTCACCGGTAGCGAAGCTGAAGTCCGCCCGAATCATGTTAGCAATTGCCGCATACTATGATTATGAGATATGGCAAATGGACGTCAAAACGGCATTCCTTAATGGTTTCCTTAAGGAAGAATTGTATATGATGCAGCCAGAAGGTTTTGTCGATCCTAAGAATGCTGACAAGGCGTGCAAGCTCCAATGCTCGATTTATGGGCTGGTGCAAGCATCTCGGAGTTGGAACATTCGCTTTGATGAGATGATCAAAGCGTTTGGGTTTACACAGACTTATGGAGAAGCCTGTGTTTACAAGAAAGTGAGTGGGAGCTCTGTAGCATTTCTCATATTATATGTAGACGACATACTTTTGATGGGAAATGATATAGAACTCTTGGACAGCATTAAGGCCTACTTGAATAAGAGTTTTTTAATGAAGGACCTTGGAGAAGCTGCTTATATATTAGGCATCAAGATCTATAGAGATAGATCAAGACGCCTCATAGGTCTTTCACAAAGCACATACCTTGATAAGATATTGAAGAAATTCAATATGGATCAATCTAAGAAAGGGTTCTTACCTGTGTTACAAGGTGTGAAATTGAGCTCAGCTCAATGTCCGACCATGGCAGAAGATATAAAAGAGATGAGCGTCATCCCCTATGCCTCAGCCATAGGTTCTATTATGTATGCCATGCTGTGTACCAGACCTGATGTAAACCTTGCCGTAAGTTTGGTAGGAAGGTACCAAAGTAATCCCGGCAAGGAACACTGGACAGCGGTCAAGAATATCCTGCAGTACCTGAAAAGGACCAAGGAAATGTTTCTCGTTTATGGAGGTGACGAAGAGCTCGTCATAAAAGGTTACGTCGACGCTAGCTTCGACACAGATCTGGATGACTCTAAGTCACAAACCGGATACGTGTATATTTTGAATGGTGGGGCAGTAAGCTGGTGCAGTTGCAAGCAAAGCGTCGTGGCGGGATCTACATGTGAAGCGGAGTACATGGCAGTCTCGGAGGCAGCACATGAAGCAATTTGGGTGAAGGAGTTCATCACCGACCTCGGAGTCATACCCAATACGTCGGGGCCAATCAAGCTCTTCTGTGACAACACTGGAGCTATTGCACTTGCAAAGGAGCCCAGGTTTCACAAGAAGACTAGGCACATCAAGCGTCGCTTCAACTCCATTCATGAAAATGTTCAAGATGGAGACATAGAAATTTGTAAAGTGCACACGGATCTGAATGTCGCAGATCCGTTGACTAAACCTCTCCCTAAGGCAAAACATGATCAGCACCAGAACTCTATGGGTGTTCGATTCATCACAATGTAACTAGATTATTGACTCTAGTCCAAGTGGGAGACTGTTGGAAATATGCCCTAGAGGCAATAATAAAAGCATTATTATTATATTTCCTTATTCATGATAATTGTCTTTATTCGTGCTATAATTGTGTTATCCGGAAATCGTAATACATGTGTGAATAACAGACAACAAACATGTCCCTAGTGAGCCTCTAGTTGACTAGCTCGTTGATCGACAGATAGTCATGGTTTCCTGACTATGGACATTAGATGTCATCGATAACGGGATCACATCATTAGGAGAATGATGTGATGGACAAGACCCAATCCTAAACAGAGCATAAGATCGCTTAGTTCGTTTGCTAGAGTTTTCCAATGTCAAGTATCCTTTCCTTAGACCATGAGATCGTGTAACTCCTGGATACCGTAAGAGTGCTTTGGGTGTGCCAAACGTCACAACGTAACTGGGTGACTATAAAGGTATACTACGGGTATCTCTGAAAGTGTCTGTTGGGTTGACATGGATCGAGACTGGGATTTGTCACTCCGCTTGACGGAGAGGTATCACCGGGCCCTCTCGGTAATGCATCATCATAATGAGCTCAATGTGATCAAAGTGTTTTGATCATGGGATCATGCATTACGGTACGAGAAAAGTGACTTGCCGGTAACGAGATTGAACGAGGTATTGGGATACCGACGATCGAATCTCGGGCAAGTAAAATACCGATTGACAAAGGGAATCGTATACGGGATTAATTGAATCCTCGACATCGTGGTTCATCCGATGAGATCATCGTGGAGCATGTGGGAGCCAACATGGGTATCCAGATCCCGCTGTTGGTTATTGCCCGAGAGCCGTCTCGGTCATGTCTGCATGTCTCCCAGACCCGTAGGGTCTACACACTTAAGGTTCGGTGACGCTAGGGTTGTGAAGATATGTATATGCAGTAACACGAATGTTGTTCGGAGTCCCGGATGAGATCCCGGACGTCACGAGGAGTTTCGGAATGGTCCGGAGGTAAAGATTTATATATGGAAAGTCATCATACGGACATCGGGACAAGTTTCGGGGTTATCGTTATTGTACCGGGACCACCGGAGGGTCCCGGGGGGTCCACCGGGTGGGGCCACCTATCCCGGAGGGCCCCATGGGCTATATGAGGGAGGGAACCAGCCCATAGTGGGCTGGTGCGCCTCCCCCCCAAGGGCCCATGCGCCTAGGGTTGGTGGGGGGGGATACCCTAAAGGGGGCGCCCCCCTTGCTTGGGGGGCAAGCCCTCCTCCCTGGCCGCCGCCCCCCTAGGAGATTCCATCTCCTAGGGCCGGCGCCCCCCCAAGGGGTTATATAAAAGGGGAAGGGGAGGGGGGGCTGACCACCCTATGCCCTGGCGCCTCCCTCTCCCTCTCCAACACATCCTCCTCCTCCGTAAGAGCTCGGCGAAGCCCTGTCGGAGTACTGCGGCTCCACCATCACCACGCCGTTGTGCTGCTGCTGGAGTCTTCTTCCCCAACCTCTCCTTTGCCTTGCTGGATCAAGAAGAAGGAGACGTTACGCTGACCGTACGTGTGTTGAACGCGGAGGTGCCGTGCTTTCGGTGCTAGGATCTCCGGTGATTTGGATCACGGTGTGTACGACTACTTCATCCCCGTTCGTTGAACGCTTCCGCTCGCGATCTACAAAGTGGTATGTAGATGCTATCTCTCTCTCCCATGACTCGTTGCTAGATGAACTCATAGATGGATCTTGGTGAAACCGTAGGAAAGATTTTAATTTTCTGCAACGTTCCCCAACAGTTCCTGGGGCCAGGTATGGTCGTAGTCGCGGCAGCAAAGGAACGAAACGAGGAGCCTGAACCCGCCTTCTCCCTGCCTCCGCCGAAAGCGTGAGAAAGGTCGAGCGACGTGGGAAGATGGCAAGGCCTGCTGCCGGGCAAGGAAATGTCTGTCCTAGAGATATCAAGGATTTACCCCTTGATGTGGGTTCTACCCGCAAGACAAATGACCCGGCAAACATCCCTTTTTCATTAAAAACATTCCACGCAGGTATAGTTCATGGAGAATGAAAAACATGAATGATGGGATTACAAGCTTTAAACTCAGCTAAGGCCCGAAGGTTTACAAACTAAAAAGAGATAAGGTGCCCGTAATCCCTTTCTTGGCCCTCTCTTCAGGAGGCAGGTCAAGGAGGAGAAAAGGGCAAAAGGGGCGCCTAGACGAGCTACGGGTGGCAGAAGACACCAAGAGAACGTCTTGGTGGTCGTCCAAGGGCTGGATGGTGATGGCGGCGCCGGAGGCAGAGCTCGAAGACGAGGCGGCAGGACGTCAGCACGCGTCGAAGGCATCGTGCCCACGTACTCCGAGTTGACGGCCTTGCCGCCCGCCCTCTTCCTCTTCCGCAGCCTCCCAACGCCAACCGCCCAAGGAGACGACCCCGAGAAGTTCAAGGAGCCGGCGACGCGGATGATGGAGTCACTGGTGCCGCACAGAGCGGCGCCCGACACCTAGTCGGACCCGTCATCCGGCCACCTGCCGCCCTCGTCGTCGCTGCCGCTGTCCTCCTCGTCACTCCCGTTCGAGGAGGAGTCTTTGCTATTAGAGGAGCTCTCCACGCAGCACCTTGCCCGAGTCCCGAAGCACCCGAAGACCTTGACAGAGAGGAGACCGCCCTCCATCAGCTTAAAATGGAGGGTGAGCCCCTCCGTCAGGCGGTGGATGCGGGCGAACGTCTTCCACCCTCGACCAAGATACATCACATTAGGGGCTGGGAAGTCGACGCGGACTCGCGTACCGCTGATTCCACAGCCCCTCATGTGTAACCTCAAGGTCTCGGGCGGGTCCAGCTCCATCTCGCTCGCGAATGGAGTCGGGAGACGAAGGCGATGGCGAGGCGGCCGCCGCAGCCTGACGAAGAACTCGCATGGGTCGTCCATGACGTGGCCCTCCATGGGGAGAGGAACTACTGGGTCGTCCCTGACGTGACCGCCCCGTTCCGCCAATAAGGACGTGAACAGCGCAGGAGACCGGGGCCGATCCGCCGCCCCAGCCCGCGACGGCCCGGCTTCCTGCCTTCACCAACTGCCACCCCAGGCGCATGAGTGCCGCGTGGCGAACGTGCAGGACCGAAGCGACGGGTGAGGTGACTTCTCCCTGCCCCGTGATTAAAGGGGGTGGGTGCCTTGAAAGACCACGCCTCGGTCCCGTCCAGTAAATGGGCCGCGCCTCCACGCCTCCCTCCATTTATGGGGAAGGCACGAGCTGCCCCCTTTTACTATGATGTGACGCATGCGTGCAGAGATCAGCCTCACGCATGGCGCCCACGTCATGCACGCTTCCCGACAACGTGCCACGCGCGGGAAGCATGGGAGGCGCAGCGCGCGAAGAAACTTACCGCGGTAAAAACCGCCCTGCCTGCCAGCGCACCGTTCTTTGGCCTGGCCCAACAACGCGTTGCGCTCATGTGTGGCCCAGGCCTGGGGGCTCCTATCGGTGTACAAAAAGAGGGGGTACACTTTTTGTACCCCTATGACTGGGCACGGGCAGTCTGAGCCACGGGCGCCGCCGCGCCAAGCCCGGCAAGGGAGGTAGAGCCAAGGTAAGGCCGAAGCCAAAGAGGAGCAGAACGACGCCAAGACCAAGACCACAAAGAGCAAAGGGGACGAAGCAGGCCCCCCCGGCAAGATCCTTGCCGGGAGGCGGTTTTAACAAAGCCGGCAAGACCCTTGCCGTGGCAGCCTCGCTCCACACCTACGGAGCGGGTCACCCTTGAGTCCCCTGCCCCCATGGGGCGAGGATTCGGGAGGCATCCCCGTGGTGGTTTGCAGATTTTTGTGAATACACTCAAGATCAGATGCACACTCTAAGGACATGATGGTCCTTGGCGAGATCCCAGCCAAGGAAAACCACAAGGCCCCTGGCAAGAGCCTTGCCGGGGATGGCAGGAAGCGCCATGGCAAGACCCTTGTCGGGATCCCGGCAAGACCCTTGCCGGGGCCGCGGCAAGGCCCTTGCCGAAGACACCCGCGGGGCCACCATCGGACCCGCACCAGTCGCGCCACCACCAGCGTTCGCATGCAGCTGCCGACCCAACCAGCTAGGCAGGCACCTGCGTGGCGGCATGCAGACCCTCGTGGAGACCTACCGCCGCGCCACCTCAGCTGCCTGCCCGCCTACATGGCATCGCAGGCACCGCTGGCCAGGACGCGTGTCGACGCAGGAGGGAGCGGCGATGGACGAGACGGGGCTCTCCCCCGCCCCCGATAAAGCAGTGACACCTAAGCATGGCGCATTAAATGTGCCTTGTCATGTAATACAAGGGATAACCTCGCATCACTGTACCCTTTCCACCTCCTGTGTGCCACTATGGCAGCCCCTTTCCCTATAAAAGGAGGCCCCAGGCGACTAGGAAGAGGATTCGGCTTTTTTGGAGCTCCTCACGCCCCATAGCTAGCTCAAGAACACCAGATATAATCCACCAAAGCAGGAGTAGGGTATTACGCGCCTTCGCGGCCCGAACCTGGGTAAAGAAACCGTGTACTGCCTGCTTGATCCACTCTTCTCATGACCCCCGCGCCCTGCAACCACAGAAAGGGATTCCCGTGATCCCATAGGTGTAGTTCCACAACGACATGCCGGCTTTCAAAACCGCTCCAGGGTAATGATAATCTGTTTATCTTGTGCTTATCTTACTCATATTTTTTGCACTAACCTTTTGATTTTTACACAGCGTACAAGTAAAGCCCAACAAGAGGGCGAAGAAGAACGAGCCGGCCGAAGAGCTGATCTTGAATGAATCAGAGCTCAGAACGCCTGCTCCTGACACCTCTGCTCATGAGCCGCCGCCTGAACCAGCCTGCGATATTTCAATGCCTACTGCTGACCCGCCTGTCGAGCAAGCCATCGACGGTTCTGAGAATCCGAAGATCCCTAGCCCGGCCAAGACAGATGACCTGGATGTCGAAATCATCAAAACTGACTTTGTTGAGACGAGGAGACCCACCATGCTGGCCAAGTGCAACGCCAAAGAAGAACTTTTGGAATGCCGCAAAGCTAAGCTAGATGTCACTGACTATACTCATCTGAGTATTGGAGAAATCGTCTCTGGTTATATAAATCAAGTGCACAACAACGGTGACATGGAAATTGACATGGTGAAACAAATACACCAAAAATCTGATGTATAACTCTTGTTGCTGTACTTTTTTATCCTTACTATACCATCCCACAAGTCTATTGCTTATGATGAAATATGTTGTAGACTTAAGACCAGCTTAGTAATATATGTAAGAAGTCTGTCTTATCCTGTAGCCCCCAAGGGCCAGCTGAAACATCATGTTTGAACCGGTCCTTATCATGTTTAAATCAAGAAGTACTTGGAACAGCAATATGCATTATCCCCCAAGTTCCAAGTACCTTTTCTTGCAAAGTGCTTGGGACTTACTTTCATAAACCGCCACTGTAAACAGAGTTCTTGTGCATACATTAGCCCCCAAGTGCCATGTACCTTTGCTTGAAAAGTGCTTGGGACTTAATGTTGCATTATGATAATCCTGATTGTAACCCGTCATTTGTACATGCCACCATTAACCAATTTGAATCGGAAATATCTGACTTGAAGAACCGCATGGAAGCACAGGAGATTGAAACCCAAAAAGGCAACTCCGGTTTTGAATTCAGTGTATCTGAACAAGAGAAACTGAAAAAAGGCTTTGAAGCAGAGAAGAAAGCCTGGGCTGATGAAAGGATCGGTGTGATCAACCGGGCTGATGCGTCTCTTGCAGAAACAACCGCCGAATTATCCGGCTTAAAATGCCATGTATCTCAGATGGTCTCAACAATCTTTGGTAAATTATTCAACAAGTGTTAAATATTTGAATATTTTCTAAAAAGTCTATCAATTGTCATCAATTCACCTGACTTTGTAATGCAGGCCCCAGGAGTTCCAATCTTGACCAAAGCATGCTGGTAAAATTGAAGGCGGTTTATACACTGGTAGAACAACTCTACACCGGGTCACAGCATGCCTTAGCCGCCGTGGCCCTGTCGAATGAAGTTCCCACCCTCCTGTTAGATGTACTCAAGCGGCTTGTCGTGCTGCCTCAGCGGTTCAAAGAATTAAGGCGATCTTCCGCGAGAGCTGAAGCCGTAGCTGCATTAAGCCGGGCCAAGGCGTGGCTACCTTAACTAGACCCGGCCGACATTGCCATTGGGTATCCAGGCCTGAAGGAGGGCGGCACCCCATTTGACCAGAAGGATCTCACCGCTTGTGTGAAAGAAATACGCCCTGTGGACACTCTGATTGGTAACGGCACAGATCTTACCAAGTATCAACCGGGTTATGACGCCAAGAATCAGAGAATTCCAACCCCTCACTATGAAGGGATCAGCCTGATCCCTCCACTTCGTAAGCATACCTTCGCCCCTGAAGTTGACCCGGCTGGGCTAATTGATGATGAAGCTGAATTTAAGGCTTTGAGTGGCATTGACTGGTCATCATCAACCTTCCAGGACAGGGAAACAGATGGAGGAGCGGAAAGGGATGACCTGGAAGCTTCTGACCAACAAAACAAGTGATCCGTCTGGCGGCTCACACTTTGTGTTTTGCTGAAAAACAACATTAATCATGTGGACTCGGGGAGTCATGTAATAGGGTAGAAATAACTTGATTTTGTTGTGCCATCACGCACGTATTTGGTGCTCAACATATGATATTCCGCCGTGTTACGCTTAACACCTGTTTCCTTATGCTTAAGAGAATTTGATTCAACTGTCCTGCATACAGAAATAAATCACAAGACCCTTGGCGACTCACTGCAAGGCGGGTTATATAACTTATATAAAACCCAAAAAGAGTCATAGATAGATAAACCTGTTATCAATTATAACCTTGAAACACAACTGATGATATCATACCTATGATCCTTTGAATGATGCTGTCGGTTTATGTGATCCGGACAGTGAGGGTGAGAACCCAATTCTGTAAAAGCCGGCACATATGATGTTTGTTATGTTCTGACAACTTTTATTGATCAACGTTAAGCTAGTGGAATAAGAACCACCTCGTAGATGCTCTCAAATATGATCAAAAAAGTCTCAAGACAGTCAAATAATTCTGATTGCAAAACTTTTACAAGAAACAGACAAAATTTTGAGGCTTCTGATTCGAATACGATCAGTAAACCGTTCCAAAGGGGTTCAACTAAGATTCGAATACGATCATATAGCCCCCAGTGGCTTTGGCGTTGCCTATCAAGAGGGTATCGACAGGTATGTTCTCTTTGGTTCGAATACGACCTATGTTTGAACAGGAAGCCCCCAAATAACCTTGAGTGTTGTTTAATGATGCTGATTCGAATACGATCCACGTCAGACCCAAAAGGGGTTGAGCTATGATTCAGATACGACCAAGAAGCCCCCTAGTGGGTTTGGCAGTATGCCAATCAAAAGGGTATCGAAAACTATGTTCTCTTTGGTTCGTATACGACCTATGTTTGAACAGGATGCCCCTAGTGATCATGATATTTAACGGCCAGATTCAAATATGATCATGAGCCGGACCAAGAGGAGAGCCAGATTCAAATATGATCAGTTCCCTGTTGGTCATTTAAAGATATAATAATGAAGACATATAAACTTTTGAGGATGAAAAGGACAGAGGTCCTGCTTTATTACTTTTCATAATATATACATCGTCAAAATATGTACATCATGAGAGCCGGTGGCTCAAGTATGGTAAGGCCGAAGATGAGCGATATTCCATGGCCGGAGGGTCTCTTCCTCCGATTTACGTGAGTCTTTGTGCCCTCGAACATCGATGAGGTAATATGACCCGTTGTGTAAATTCTTACTGACCACAAAGGGCCTTCCCAAGGCGGGGATAACTTGTGCGCGTCAGACTGATCCTGGATGAGCCGGAGCACTAAATCACCTTCTTGAAAAGTTCCAGACTTAATTCGGTGGTTGTGATAATGACGCAGATCGTGCTGGTAAATCGCTGAGCGGGCTGCTGCTAAGTCATGCTTCTCATCCAACAAGTCAAGTGCATCCTGACGGGCTTGTTCGTTATTAGCTTCAACGTCAGCCGCCACACGGGGCGAGTCATGACGGATGTCACTTGGTAGAACCGCCTCTGCTCCATAAACCATGAAGAAAGGTGTATAACCCGTAGACCTGTTAGGTGTAGTGTTGATGCTCCATATCACAGAAGGCAACTCCTCCACCCAATATCCCGGTGTCCGCTGTAAAGGGACCATGAGTCGGGGCTTAATACCATTCAAGATCTCCTGATTAGCTCTTTCAGCTTGACCATTGGATTGAGGATGAGCTACTGATGAGACATCGAGCCGCATATGCTCGCGTTAACAGAATTCTTGCATGACACCTTTGGACAGATTAGTACCATTGTCAGTTATGATGCTGTGTGGAAACCAAAACGAAAGATCACCTTTTTCATGAATTGAACCACCGTGGCCGCATCACACTTACTGACCAGCTCTGCCTCAACCCACTTCATGAATTTATCAACCACCACCAGGAAGTGTGTCTTTTTATCCTTGGACCTTTTGAAAGGACCAACCATGTCAAGTCCCCAAACTGCAAATGGCCAAGTGATTGGAATCATCCTCAATTCTTGAGCCGGCACATGAGCTCGTCATGAGAATTTTTGACAACCATCACATTTATTGACTAGATCCTCCGCGTCGGCATGAGCCGTCAGCCAGTAAAAACCATGTCGGAAAGCTTTGGCCACAAGAGATTTTGAGCTGGCATGATGACCACAATCGCCTTCGTGAATCTCACGAAGGATTTCTTGACCTTCCTCAGGCGACACACAATGTTGAAACACCTTAGTAACGCTGCGATGATGCAACTCATCATGAACAATTTTCATTGACTTAGACCGCCGGACGATTTGTCTAGCCAAGGTCTCGTCCTCAGGCAACTCGCCCCGGGTCATGTAAGCCAAATATGGCATTTTTTCAATCTGGGATGACGTGAAGAGCCGCAACCATTGCGCTTCTTGGTCTAGAACAACTAAGTCTTCCTCTGTGGGTAACTTAACAGAAGGGTTATGCAGAATATCTAAGAAGGTGTTAGGTGGCACTGGCTTACGCTGAGATCCCAACCGGCTTAAAGCATCAGCCGCCTCATTCTTTCTTTGATCATTGTGCTCCACTTGATAACCTTTGAAATGTCTAGCGATAGCATCAACTTTACGGCGATAAGCCGCCATGATAGGATCCTTTGAATCCCACTTGCCTGACACTTGTTGAGCCACCAAATCTGAGTCGCTGAAGCACCTTACCCGGCTTAAGTTCATCTCCTTAGCCATCCGAAGACCATGGTGAAAGGCCTCATACTCAGATGCATTGTTAGTACAGGGAAACATCAACCGGATCACATCAAAAAATTTGACACCTCGAGGGGAAGCTAAAACCTCTCCAGCCCCCGAGCCCTCCAATTTCCTGGACCCATCAAAGTGTATAGTCCAATATGTGTTGTCCGGCTTTTCCTCAGGCGTCTGCAGTTCTGTCCAATCGTTGATGAAGTCCACCAGTGCTTGAGACTTAATAGCAGTGTGTGGCACATATTTTAAGCCATGAGGCCCAAGTTCAATGGCCCACTTGGTGACTCGTCCTGTGGCCTCTCTATTCTGAATGATGTCTCCCAAAGGAGCAGAACTTACCACAGTGATGGGATGACCCTGGAAGTATTGCTTAAGCTTCCGGCTTGCCATGAACACCCCATAAACAAGCTTCTGCCAATGCGGATATCTTTTCTTAGACTCAATAAGCACCTCACTGATGTAATAAACCAGCCATTGAACCGGATGCTCCTTACCAGTCTCTTTGCGCTCCACCACAATTGCAACACTGACAGCACGTGAGTTAGCAGCCACATACAATAATAAGGGTTCCTTATCAATGGGAGCCGCAAGGACTGGTGGCTCAGATAACTGTCTCTTTAAATCTTCAAAGGCAGCGTTAGCGGCATCGCTCCAGTAAAAGTTGTCTGTTTTCTTCATCATTTGATACAGCGGTATGGCCTTCTCAGATAACCGTCTTATGAACCGGCTTAGAGCAGCGATACGACCCGCCAGTCGGCGAACATCATTGGCGCACGCGGTTTAGCCAAAGAGGTGATTGCCTTGATCTTCTCCGGGTTAGCCTCCATGCCTCTGTTAGAAACCAGAAAACCCAAGAGCTTGCCTGCTGGCACTCCAAACACACACTTGGCCGGGTTAAGCATCATTTTGTAGACCCGGAGATTATCGAAGGTTTCCTTCAGATCATCTATCAAGGTCTCCTTCTCTCTGTACTTCACCACAATATCATCCACATAAGCATGAACATTACGCCCAATCTGATTATGGAGACAGTTCTTCACACATCGTTGATAAGTCGCCTGGGCACTTTTAAGCCCCAAAGGCATAGATACATAACAGAAGGCTCCAAACGGAGTGATGAAAGCCGTCTTCTCCTGGTCCTTAACTGCCATCTTGATCTAATGATAACCAGAATAATCATCCATGAAACTCAAACGCTCACAACCCGTCGTAGCATCAATGATCTGATCTATATGGGGGAGAGCGAAAGAATCAGCCGGACAAGCCTGGTTTAAATCCGTGTAATCCACACACATACACCAGGTGACGTTCTTTTTAAGTATGAGCACCGGGTTAGCCAACCACTCCGAGTGAAAAACTTCAACAATAAACCCGGCCGCCAAGAGCTGGGCCACCTCTTCACCAATAGCTTTACATCTCTCCTTGTTAAACTGCCGAAGGAACTTCCTGACCGGCTTAAACTTTGCATCAATATTAAGAGTGTGCTCAGCGAGTTCTCTCGGTACACCCGGTATGTTAGAAGGTTTCCATGCAAAGATGTCCCGGTTCTCACGGATGAACTCGATGAGCGCGCTTTCCTATTTAGGATCCAAATTGGCACTGATACTGAACTGCTTAGACGAGTTCCTTCTACCGCACAAACAGATTCAGCATAGGCAACGTCACCTTCCTCACATTCTAGGGCTATCTTCCGACTCCCATGTTCTGTGATAGTGCCCTTGTGACCCAGCATCTTGAGCTGCAAGTAAACATAACACGGACGCGCCATGAACTTAGCATAAGCCGTTCGTCCAAATAGAGCGTGATATGGGCACTTGATCTTGACCACTTCAAAGGTTAATTTCTCAGCCCTGGGGTCATGCTCATCTCCGAGGGCTACCTCCAGTTCAATCTTGCCTAATGGGTATACCGACTTACCAGGTACGACTCCATGGAAAATAGTGTTGGATGTCTTAAGTTTCTTATCAGTCAACCCCACGCGACGAAAGGTCTCATAATAGAGGATGTTGATGTTGCTACCTCCATCCATGAGCACCTTAGTAAATTTATACCCACCAACTTGAGGTGCCACCACCAAAGCTAACTGACCCGGATTGTCAACCCGGGGAGGGTGATCTTCCCTGCTCCATATAATGGGATGCTCTGACCACCTCAAATAACAAGGGACTGCTGGCTCAACAACGTTCACAGCCCTTTTGTGAAGCTTCTGGTCTCGTTTTGCACAGACTAGTGGTGAACACATGATACTGATCACTATTTAGCTGCTTTGGATTGCTTTGATAACCCGATTGCTGCTGTTGCTGACTTCCTTGGCCAGACTGCTGATTATAACCACCTTGACTTCCTTGAAAGCCGGAACTTGAGCCACCGCCCGAGCCATGAAAACCGCCTCCACCTGAGCCACCTCCAGGCCCGTGGTTGCCGTCGAACATGTTAGAATTTTTGAAAGCCTTCATGATCGTGCAATCCTTCCATAGGTGAGTGGCTGTCATTTCCCGCGTGTCGTGTCTTGGATAGGGCTCATTGAGCAATTGCACAAGAGTAGGACCAGACCCGCCAGACCAAGGGGGACGCCTCCCCTTACGTCATTGATTGTTACCCTGTGAATTGGTGTTAGCCACAAACTCTGGGTTACCGTCGGCCTTATGTTTATTGCCTCCCTGACTCACCGGATTATGTTGATGACCCTTTCCATTGTTGTTCTTCTTTCCCTTCCCTGTGTTCTCTTCATTAGACGTGGGATCCTTGGTACTATAAGAATCGACATACTTGACCAGAGCTGCCATCAACTGGCCCATGTCATTACAATCACGCTTGAGCCGCCCCAGCTTCTGTTTTAGAGGTTCAAATCGGCAATTTTTCTCCAACATTAAGACCGCAGAGTCAGCATCCATCTTATTAGATGAATGTATTTTCTCCTTGTCCCGGCGGACCCAATGGGTTGTGGACTCACCTTCCTATTCTTGCAATTAGTCAAATCTACAATTGACATGGGCTGCTCGCATGTGTCTTTGAAGTTCTGAATAAACCAGGCCTTTAACTCTGCCCATGAACCAATGGAGTTAGGCGGAAGCCCCTTCAGCCAAGTGTGGGCCATTCCATCCAACATCATGGTGAAGTACTTAGCCATTGCCGCATCACTGACCTCCAACAATTCCATGGCCATCTCATAGCTTTCAATCCACGCCCCAGGCTGTAAATCGGCTGTGTAATTCGGCACCTTTTGAGGTCCCTTAAAATCCTTGGGCAAATGCTCATTTCGCAGAGCCCGCACTAAACAAGGAACACCGCCGGTTCTTGTGGCCACACCTGCCTCAATAGAGGTCGTTGGATAATCCGAGAAGGTTTGGTGAACCGCCTGCTGAGCCGCCCGCTCATCCTCTCGACGTATCCTATCATGTACCGGATTATGCCCACCTGGGTGGTTACGGAGTTGGGCGTTCCTTGACAAGGCCTCCGAATCCATATGTCTGTTGTAACTCGGGCTCCGGCTTGGGCGAGGAGTCGAGTGAATCCTGTCTCGACTATAGGAATAAGCCTCCTGCTGAGCCAGAGCCGTCTGAAGAAGTTCTCTGACCCTTCGCGTCTCAACTGCTGTTGGAGAGTCGCCATCCACCGGGAGAGCCACCAAACACGCCGATGCAGCGATCAGGTTCTCCAAAGGGTTGGAAAAATGACCCGGTGGTGTTGGTACATAGCGAGGTGGGGTAGTATTCATGTGAGGAGGTTCCATCACCTGGGGCTGAACCGGTGCCCCCGCTCTGGGTGTTATAAACCGGTTTGCCTCCGGCGAGTTACTAGGGCCGGCTCCGGGTGTGAAGAAGAGATTCCGAGGTTCATAAACCGGAGGGAGGCGGGATTGAACCTTCTGGTGCCTCCTCCTCATCACCTCATTAGATGCATTCGGATTCACCGTAAGCTGGAAAGCCTTTGATTGGATCTGCTGAGCTCGAGCATCCAAAGCCGCCCGCTCCACGGCCAACCTGGTGTCCTCAGCTGCTAGGGCTTCTTTGGCTCAGGCTATCTCCTCACGTACCTGTGCTACCTCTGCATCATGCTCAGCTAGACTCGCCGGAATAACTGTGGCGGTTAACAGGGCCGCCAATTTGTCCATGAGATCAATTAGCACCTGAGCTGGCGGGCGCACAGGGCCTCCTGCCCCGGCCGCTCCTGACCCAGAAGTTATTGCTACCGCAGCCATAGAGTTTTGACCGGGTTGAGTGCCAACCATGAAGATCCCTACTCTGCTCGGCGGCTCAAAGGGGTCCAGAATACTGCTTCCATCGGAACAGCACCCAAGCCCGCCATCTTGCAATTGGTATAACGAATCTGTCTCACTATTGGACGACTCACCATCGGAGTAGACGGCCATCTCACCGCTGTCCACGGATCCTTCAGAAAGTTCTCCTCCATGGATGCAACCCACGAAGGCACGCTTCACGGCGGGCTGAGCTCGGGCGGGTCTTGCATGCTAAGCCGTCTCGATGATGTCGGTGCAGATGTCCGGCTTAGGGCCCAGCTCGCCAATCTGGCCGATGAAGACGTGGATTCCGTCGAAGGGGACCCGGTACCCGTACTCAATTGAGCCGGCGTCGGGACCCCAGCCGGCGTCGTCGATGTAGAGCTTGCCGCGACGACTCTTGGTCATCTGTCCCACAGCGTATCCCTTGAGCCCTTCGAAGCTACCCTTCAAAAACTCAAATCCATCGTGCGTTGGCCCCACGGTGGGCGCCAACTGTCATGGAATTGTCACGACAGATGTCCTCGTGAAAGGAATTAGTCGTGGAGCCATCGCAACTAGGAAGCTTAAAGGGGTTAAAGTGTAATAAAGGACACAAGGGTTTATACTCGTTCAACCCCTTGCGGTGAAGGTAAAAGCGTAATCCAATTGAGGTGGAATTGCTAGGGTTTCGATGACCAGGGAGCAAATACACTATGCTTGGCTCTCGATCTGATGTTACTTGCCCTAAGCCGCCGGCGGGTCGTCCCCTTATATACACCGGTTAACGCCCCGCGGCCTACAGAGTCCTGGCCGGCTCATAAACAGTGTCTGACACGGTGACTAGTTAACCTTGCCTTACAATACAAGTCATGCCATTACGGCGGTTTATCACTACGGGGCATAAGCCACTTGAGGGCTTTGGGCCCTTAACTGAACCGCCATCTTCAAGCTTGATATTGGGTTTCATATGATAAATCATCATAGCATAACCCGGCCCCTCCTGGGTGGGTTACACTAGTAGTTATATCCCCAACAAGAGTGGTTTCATTGGAATTGGGTTAGTGGATATTTCTAAACATTTTGATATGATGGAATCAAGGGGTTTATGGATCTGCAAGAAGTGTACAGAAATATATTTTTGAAAAATGAGCAAAGGCACCCACTTAACAAAGGATGATTTTAGAATCATCTATGATTTGGTTTCACTGGATTTGGAGTTCAATTGATTTTCCTATGAATTTGCAAAGTTGACAAATATGAATAAATGGCTCATTATTTTGTGTGGTACAGAAAGTATTAAGAAAAATGTTCATAAACTAAGTTATGAACTTAGAAGAATCTAGGAATTTGAATCATGGCATTTTTGATATAATCTAAGCCCTTTGTGATTTTCTAAAGTTTATGAGAGAAATGGAAAAGTAAGATTTCGTAAACATTTGTGAAGGAAATGTTTTTGAAAATGTGCAAATAGCACCATGTGATAGATAATGAATTTATAAACTACTAGAAATTTGAATGACCAAATTTGGAGGTAATATGAATATTTGGGAGATTTTACAAGTTTCTGGAAAAAGAACAAGACAAAGGAAGGGCTAGTTGATACCTATACTGTGCACAGCGCCGCAGCGCACTGGGCCGGCCCAGGTGCACAGCCACGCGGCTAAGAAGGGCCATGCCGAAGGCGTACTAGCCCAGTAAGCGTCCCTGCGGGGCAAGCGGCTTCCCTGGTCCCGCCTCCACTTAACCCGACCAGCAGGGTCGGCTCGGTTGCCGTTGCCGCCGACAGGCGGGGCCGGCGAGTTGACGAGGCTTCGTCCTCAACCTCCCTCCCGAAGCAGAGGAGGCGAAGCAGAGGGACGTCGATGGCGACTGCCGGCGCTACCGGCCACCGTTTCTGGTGATCCGGCCACCGAGCGTGCTCGGGGAGACGAGTCGCATCCGTTACCCCTGTCAGCACGTCCATGGGAGGGCGGATATGAGCGCGGCCATGGCCATGGCCGACGGTGGTGCCAGCGAGTCTAGGGAACACGACACGGCCATGGGGAGGAGAAGGAGAAGAGCGGGACGAGCCCACGGTGATGGTGGACGTGCTCTCGTGCGGTCTAGAGGGGTGAGGAGGAGAGGTGGATGCGAATTTTGGCGGAGGCCGACGGCAAGGCGTCGGCCATCGAGGTGGTTGGAGGGCACGACGACGGAAGTGGGTCGGCCCAGGGGTGCATGAGAGGGAGAGAGAGCCAAAGGAGTAGAGAGGGGGCTCGGGGTGGCCTTAAATAGAAGGGGGCGAGGTGCACAGCGGGGCCATGCACGTGCGAGGCCGTAGACGTCGCTGGAGGCCACGGGAGGGCTTGGCTTCGAGTCAGGGGTCTTCCTGGGCATGGTCTACGACAAGGGAAAGAGAGAGGGAGAGAGGAGCGAGCGCGAGGCGGTCCAGGGACGCGGTCAATGATTGGCGGATGCGGGTGGCGCTCGGGCACGCGCCACAGGGGGGAGAGGAGGGTGCGGGAGAAAGTGGGAGACCTTTTGGCGTGATGCGGACACCGAGGCGTGTCGACTGGCGCGCTCGGGCGGCCCGAGGTGGATGGGAGCACGGTGTCAACGGTCAGGAGAACGGTATCATGCTCCAGAGCGCGTCTTTGGCCGATATGTGCGGATTTTTCCCGCGTCCTCGCGTGGCCACTTATGTCTGGGGGCTCTGGGAGGGAGTAAACAAAGTGGAAATGGCATTGGATGCCTTGGGGAGCGAGTTGAAGAGAGGAGGGGTGGAGAGAGAGTGAAAATGTTGTTGTCCAGGGAAGAAAAAAGAGATTTTCACCCCCTTCATCATAGCTTCCCGGCCAGGGAAAGATGCATGGGGTTAGAGGAGTATCACATGAGGCTGTAACACAAATTTGGACTCAAGGAGATTAGTGGAAATGGCCAAAACATGCATTTTAAGTTTTTGCCAGAAGGTGTTTGATGTAGGTTTGGGCAAGTAAATTGACTCTCCTTGCCATGAAATTTAACAGGATAAAATGGCATATGAAATTGAGGTTCATCACCAAATTTGAGATCATTTCAAGAAGGTTGCCAATGTAACTTTGGTAAACCCTAAAAATCAATAGAAATGGCTTTTCCAAGATTTAGTCATGCGAATCTATTCTCCTTGATGCACCACTTGGTGTAGTGTCATCATTTGAGGATTTGAACATGTCCACAAAAATTGAGATCAAAAGGAGAAAGTTGCCAATGTAAAGTTGTTCAAATTTGGTTCTGGACAAAGAGGGTTTTGGGGCACTTTGATCAAGATAACATTCTCTCCAACTTGTGCCATCTGGTATAGATGAATAATTAGACCATTTGAGCATGTGCACCAAGTTTTAGTACATTTGGACATGTTTGGCAATGTAAAGTTGCTCAAACTTCAAAATAGACAAAAATGGTTTCGAGGGGATTTCATGGGGTTATACTATTCTCCATGACATGAGACTTGGCAATATCATCAAGATGGACATTTTTGACAAGGTAGAATTTTCCTGGATTTAATGGAGAGTATTTCCTGTGTAAATATTTCAATAGCTTGAAATATCCAGAAAGGGTTTTTAGGGATTTGACCAACAGTTTGAACATGACCATGTGTTGAAACTCTTATATATGGAAAATATATGTCCACTAAGTTTCCCTGATTTTTCTCAAATATTTTTTAAGCTTTAAAATAATTTTAACCTATTAAAGACCATTTCTGGACTTAAGAAAAAGTCTTTAAATAAAATAGGAAAATAACTTTTAAAATTATATTTTTCTGGTTTTTGGGTGTCCTATATCTAATAGGAGTCAAATATATTTTTGGAAATATTTTTACTGCCCTTAATTAAGTACTTGCAGTGCAAGTCTCAATTAAGGGGTTTTTGGAAAACTAAAATTTGAAAATACTATTTGGCCAAATTATTTTTGTAAGAAATTATTTTTATGTCCTATACACATGGCATGATCATTGAGAAAGGTTTTGGATCAAGGAGAAGGAGTATAAGAGTTGGAGAATTTATTTGATTTTTAGAGCGCTTGCAAACAGCAGTCAAACATTCAATCGAAGCAAAGACAAAACACTCAAAAGTTTTTGTAAAACCACATTTTATCATGATTTACTAGCTTAAGTGTTGTGGCATGAAAATCAGGGTGTGACAGGCCTAACCCCTTACAAGAATCTGGTCCCCGAGATTCCCAGACTAGGCGAGGAAAGGGATACAGAAACTTGGATCCGGGGTAGTCTTCAAGTCCTCATGCTGCTTCTGCTTGTGTGTGGTGCTCCATTGAACTTGAATTACTTGATGGTGTGGCTTCGTATATGACGTTCTTCTTGACCCAGGTTGCTATTGGGTAGCTCGCGGTAGGTTAGATTGGGCTAGGGGTCGATGGGTCGGTGGTCGATGACCTCATAGAGCTCGGGCTAGTTAGGAAATTGGAAACACTTTCGGGGGTGTGTCGCGTGGAAAACGCTGTGCCCAGTGGGTAACTCAGGTGGTAACTCTAGTTGGTAGCCGTCTACTCTTCGTCTCGAAGTGATCTTGGAGGGGGCCGGTAAATCTTGCTGTGAGCTTCCTTTTGACATGTAAACGCTTGGTTCCTTTGAGAGAAGTGGCTTGCAGATACACCTGGTCTTCGACACGGAGGTTTACTTCTTGATGATGGTGGTTGATGTTGTTCTTCCTTCTTGACATGGCAGTCTTCAAATGTTCCCTAACCAGCTGAACGACTCTTCTTCCATCTTTGGGTAGGCAAGTATATCACCAAATAACGATGACAACCACCTTGTTTGAGTACTCTGTGAAGAGTTGCCCATGGGGTACATAGGGTATAGGTTGGGGTATCCGTGGTGGTCACGGTTGAGTATTGTTCAGGGTCTTCTCGACCTGGGCCAAAGACCATGGCCATGATCTGACCATGTTATGGCTTGGTAGGATTTTAGGGTTTCAAGGATTCTAGGATGCGAGTGAACGTTTATCATCCTATCCTTGAGCACAGTTTCTGAGATGCCAATAGTTCTACCTAGTCCTTCAAACAATAGCCTTATACCACTAAAAGCATCATTTCGTATAGGTCGAATCCAATCATCACTCATGTCATTCATATCCTCATGACTCCCGAGAGGAGGTCTAACAAAACCATACGTGTCAACTATCCCCAAACTCATATCTATGCAAAAATAATCCATGGGCAGAACATACAAGCTGCTAAGCTTGAATTAAACATCACAATCCAAGTGCTCAGCCCATTCTTCCAAGGTATAAGATATTGCATTTCTATCCTAAGGAAACATGTCATAAGACACTCCAAGATCTTGTTTCCTTCCTATGGGTCAACTCCAACAGCCCATTATTTCCAGCAATCACTACACAATCCATTCAATCTACAAATTCAATGTCTATGGTGTTCCACATGATCTCCTGAAGTCCTTATAATCCCCAGATACTTGAAAGGGCTATCTTTTCTATAGTCAGTCCACCGATTCCCATTATCGGGGTCGAGTAAACTCCAAGGTGAGGCTTTATATATGTGACGCCCCCGATTCAATCGTACACTAATCATCCACGCAAATGTGTACGATCAAGATCAAGGACTCACGGGAAGATATCACAACACAACTCTAAAACATAAGTAAGTCATACAAGCATCATAATACAAGCCAGGGGCCTCGAGGGCTCGAATACAAGTGCTCGATCATAGACGAGTCAGTGAAAGCAACAATATCTGAGTACAGACATAAGTTAAACAAGTTGCCATAAGATGACTAGCACAAACGGGGATACAGATCGAACGAGGCGCAGGCCTCCTGCCTGGGATCCTCCTAAGTACTCCTGGTCGTCATCAGTGGGATGCACGTAGTAGTAGGCACCTCCGGTGTAGTAGGATTCGTCATCAACGGTGGCGTCTCGATCCTGGGCTCCATCATCTGGTCGCAGCAATCGGGTAAAGAAAGGGGAAAAGGGGAAACAAGGCAACCGTGAGTACTCATCCAAAGTACTCGCAAGCAAGGAGCTACACTACATATGCATGGATATATGTGTAAAGGGCCATATCGGTGGACTGAACTGCAGAATGCTAGAATAAGAGGGGGATAACTAATCCTGTCGAAGACTACACTTCTGGCAGCCTCCATCTTGCAGCATATAGAAGAGAGTAGACTAAAGTCCTCCAAGTAGCATCGCATAGCATAATCCTACTCGGCGATCCCCTCCTCGATGCCCTGTTAGAGAGAGATCACTGAGTTGTATCTGGCACTTGGAAGGGTGTGTTTTATTAAGTATCTGGTTCTAGTTGTCATAAGGTCAAGGTACAACTCCAAGTCGTCCTGTTACCGAACATCACGGCTATTCGAATAGATTAACTTCCCTGCAGGGGTGCACCACATAACCCAACACGCTTGATCCCATTTGGCCGGACACACTTTCCTGGGTCATGCCCGGCCTTGGAAGATCAACACATCGCAGCCCTACCTAGGCACAACAGAGAGGTCAGCATGCCGTTCTAAACCTAAGCGCACGGGGGTCTGGGCCCATTGCCCTTAGCACACCTGCATGTTGCGAGGGCGGTCGGAAGCAGAACTAGCCCCCTTAATACAAGAGCAGGCTTACGTTCCAATCCGGCGCGCGCCGCTCAGTCGCTGATGTCACGAAGGCTTAGGCTGATACCACGACGCCGAGTGCCCATATCTTTCTCGCGTAGTTGGTTAGTGTGTATCGGCCAGTAGCCAGACTCAGATCAAATACCAAGATCTCGTTAAGCGTGTTAAGTATCCGCGAATGCCGAACAGGGCCAGGCCCACCTCTCTCCTAGGTGGTCGCAACCTGCCCTGTCGCTCCGCCACAAAGATCCACTCGCGGGTACTCCTACGAGCCGACCCGTCTTTGGTCACCATATGTATCATGTATAAACTACATACTATATACCCGTGATCACCTCCCGAGTGATCACGACCCGATAGTATAGCATGGCGGACGGACAAGAATGTAGGGCCACAGATGGAATACTAGCATCCTCTACTAGGCAGGTAGGATTGCTGGTAAAGGTAACAACAGTAGTAACAAGGACATGCTATGCATCAGGATAGGATAAACGAAAAGCAGTAACATGCTACACTACTCTAATGCAAGCAGTATAGAAGAGAATAGGCGATATCTGGTGATCAAGGGGGGGCTTGCCTAGTTGCTCTGGCAAGAGAAGAGTTCGTCGTCGATGTAGTCGATCACAGGGGTACCGGCAGTGGTCTTGGGGTCTACCGAAAAGAAGTAATGGAGGGGGAACACAACAAATAACAGAGCAATCAAAGCATCACAAAGCAATATGCGGTGCTAGACGTGACCTAACGCAGTACTAGGTGATACCGGGAAAGGGGGGAAACATCCTGGAAAGGATTCCCGGTGTTTCGTGTTTTCGGACAGATGAACCGGAGGGGGAATGTTGCGAGTACGATATGTTAGGGATGTGTGGCAGACGGACAGGCTGCGTATCCGTATTTGTCTCGTCGTTCTGAGCAACTTTCATGTATAGAACTTTTTCATCCGAGTTACGGTTAATTTTCTATGATTTTTCAAAGGTTTAGTAATATTCTGAATTTGTTTTAATTACTAAATTCTTCAGAAAAAAATGAAATATGGCGTCATCTTGGCGTTAGCCCCTCGTCAGCGGTCAACAGACCAGTTGACTGGTCAACGGGGCCCACGCAAGGCCCACGGGCAGTGACTGGGCAATGCCCAGTCATCCGTTTTGACTGGGTAAACAAGGGCAGCTGGTCCCCTGGGGCCACTGGGCAGTGACCTAAGGGGGTGCCCCCGGTCGGCCACGTCGGCACTGGCGGCCGTGGAGCCCCGGCGAGCGCCCCCGCGGCGGATCGGTGCGTGCTTGGGTGGGTTCGGACGTCCGTGGCGTTGCGCGTCGTTTGGCGGCGGCGGTAGCTCCGCGGGCGCTCTGTAGCAGCGGGGGCAGCGGCGGTCGGCGACGTCAAGCGCGGGCGCGCAGTAGTAGGCAACGCGGCGATGCTAGCAGTGGCAGCGAGTTGCCGAGCAGAAGCACGCAGCAGAGCAGCGGCAGGGAGGAGGCGTGCGGGAGCGTCAAGCCGCGGGGCTGCGCGGCCGGGCGCCGGAGTGGAACGCGGCGGTTGTGGCAGCAGCCGTGGCCGACAACAGGCTTAGCAGGAGGCTGGACGCGGCGAGGGTGTAATCGAGCGGGTGAGGCCGGGGTGGAGCTGGACGAGCAAGGCGGCGAGCAGCGCATCGGCAGTAGGCGACGCGGGGACGAGCTGCAGGGGAACGACGGGCGCGGTGGCCAAGTAGCTATGGCGCGCGAGGGAGCTAACGGAGAGGAGCAGGATGCGGAGGAGCTCACCGCGTGGCTCACACGGAGGCCCTTGGAGGTTTAGTAGGTGCAGGCGTCGCCGGAGACGGAGAAGATTGCCGGAGCAGAGGCGGAAGGGGGCGGCATTGTTCGTCAGCTGTAGAGGCCCTCGGCTCTAACGGAAGGCTCCAGGCGACGAGCGGACGACGGTGGTTTTTCTGGATAGCACGAGTGGTCGGAGCAGCATCGGTGGCCTCGGGATCGATGCGGAGACGGCGACGATGGCGCTCGGCCGTTCTGGGGAAGATGGGGCGAGCGAGAGGAGGGAGAGAGCGGGCAAGTGGGCGAGTGGATGCGGCGGATGCGGGAGAAAAATTTGGGGGGAGGACCCGGTGGAGGCCTTATCCTCTCCGAGCGTCGCCGGCGAGGTGGTCGGGGGCAGCCATGCCCCTGTAGCAACCAAGAGAGAGGAACAGGAAGGGAGGGGGGAGCGACCGAGAGGCAAGGTGGGCCGGCTGGGTCGGGTCTGCTGGGCTAGGTCCTGTGGGAGTCAAAGGGGGGTTTTCTTTTTTCCTTTTGTTTGTTTTTCTTTTGCCCTTTTCTTTTAAAATTCTCTATTTTCTAATTTCTTTTCATATAGCTTTAGCTTTATAAAAATACCGTTCCTGCACCAAAATTAGCAATACTATTTATAACTCTGCCACAAAAAGTTTGGTACTCAAAATAAAAATTAGTTGTATTTGTTTATTAGTTAAAAGCCTTTTATAATTGTTTTTAGCCACTCCTTTGATTATTTAAGGGCACTTAAACCTGTTATAAAATATATTTTCAACATGACAAATTAACGAGAGATTATTTGCCACCATTTGAACGTTTTAGTTTTAATAATTGAAAACTTTTATTGTTGGGTTGTTTTTGAATTTGAATCCGAACCGATTTCGAACTAACGCGAGATTAGCAACAGTAACCGTTGTGATGTGGCATCATTAACGTGGGATTACTGTAGCCTAATTATCCGGGCGTCACAATATAGACCCCTAAATAAACCCCGACAATTAATCTAATCTCCTAGTTTATTGTCCACCGAGAAACATGGTATCACGATCGAGATCATCGTCTAAATCCAATTTACTCTGCACCATGTAGACTTACTCAACATCTATAGTCAACTAGGATCACCTGCTTAAATCCAAATCTCATGTCAAACGAGAATTCCTATATGTTTACCCCAATTCACTTTTGTAATATCAACTATCTCTTATCAATATCCCCTGGCTAAGTCAAATCCTTATACTTCCAAGAATTTCAGCTTGCGATCTTGATTGTCCCACTGAATCCAATTTATCCAGGGGTAATGAAAGCTATGCTACTCTATAATCATGACCCCACCAAGTTCATCTACCAACATGAAAGCCTCATAATCCACCAAATAGTCTCATATAATTCCTCAAAGTCATTGATATAAACTCATCCAGTCATTTGTCCTCTATTCCTATATCCTCAAACTGGTCTACCCTATGTCATCATCAGTTCTCATGCTATATTAGGATCATAATGTACTAGTTCACTATGTCCACTAGTTCCATAATGAACCCAGTGATAAGCAAGGTTATGGAGGCTTAACTAGTTCTCTTGCAATTCTGTGGGTTAAGCACATGGTTAAGGATTCGAGCTGTGGTATCTTGTGAAGTCTTGAAGGGTCTAGGAATGGATTCTAATCTTGAGGGGCAACCATAACTCTATGGGCTGCACTTGGTATAGGAGGTTGTTGCAAAAGTCTTCAGTGCGAGTTGGTTGCTGAGGAGGAATCCTTGGTGCATCTTGTCTTGCTGATCTTCAGTTGATGAAAGAGATGAGAGGGAGAGGTAGCATAGAGGAGGGGAATGCCTAAAGGGGGTTCTATAATGCAAGTGCAAACAAACAGGTGCAAAAAGGGCCAAACCAAAGAAGCAAGGTAAGGAAGGTGATATAGTCGCGTATTTGTTTCCTAGGGCAAAAGTGCGACCTATATCAAAACACAAACAAATAAAAACCAGCAACACACAATCATGGTTCTATTCGAACCATCATACGGACTCGATTGCGCATAGGGGGTACACGACTCATCCTACCCTAGGGGTTCTCGGATTCAGTAGTCGTGCCTTGTGCCTCGTGCAGGCTTCTGAGTTTTCCTCAGGTGTTGCTACGCCTCTTGTTCGATGAAACGATCTGGGTTGAGCCTGAAGAATATTCAACAACTTCTTGCCTGATGAGGTGATGGGGTGAAGGTGGCTCCTCGTGGCTGGCATTGACATGGTCTTCTCTTGTCTTTTAATCACGACGATCACTTTTGCCTCTTTAAGGTGTCGGCGGTTCCAGGTGGCAATCCTTTATGCGATGATATCAACAAGGCATAATAGAGGTCCATTCTGTCGGACACATTGTTGACAATATCATCACCGATAGTGGGGCCGGGGATGAAGGGAACCATTTTCCTGCTCACTATAGTGAAGCAGACCAAATGGCTAGGTTCTCATCCACTGGTGGCTGCCGATGCAACAACGATAAGGACATGGTTGCTCTATTGGTGATGTGTATCATGATATTGCATTTCCTACGCCCTGATCATCATAGGCTAAGGTCGCATCATCTTCGGGCTGTGTCAAGGGTGTCACCATCTTCTGGGTCTTCATCTCCTCATTCCTCGAGGATGTATCTTTAGTTTGTATCGTCTATGGTGTCGCCAATCTTGTGTTCAGAAGATGTGAGTGAAAGTATGACAAGGCATCCTCCTTCTAGACTATCCACAAGGATTTCAAGGAATCAGGTGGTTAGGGCCATAAGGGTTCTAGCGACCAAAAGTATTGAAGGGGGAAGAGATCAATAAGGAAAGTATACCTTAGCTTTCGAAAAACTGAGAAGGGGAAGAGAGGTATAGATAGTTTTGAAAAATTAGTCATAGTTTTGATAATAGTTTTACCCTAACTAACGACTATGCTAACTAAGGCTTCCTACAGTCAGGATGGCGCTGATGCCAACTCTGTGGGGACCCCGACTCATAAGTCATGATCACCTAATGCACGTGTACAGTGATCCCAGATATCAATGCTCACTGAACACACAAAAGTGGAATAACAAGAGTCTTACATCCATGCATACCATCTTACATAGATTATGACCATTATGGTCGAATCTTGAGTATAACTTCGCAGCGGAAATCTTCGTTGATGACTTGGACCCATGCCATCTGCCTTAACCCCACAAGCATTCTTACTGGGAGGCATCCTAGCTCGCATGTTCTTCACCGAAGTATTCTTCATCATATCCTGTTCTTTCATGCCTGGCCAATAAAATAACTAGTGGCAAGCCAATGAGTACTTTGAATGTACTCGCAAGCAACCCATGTTTTGGCTCAAGATACAACGATGCATGACATAGGTAAATGTTTGCAGAAAGCTAGTTTTGAGTGCAATGACATGTTCAACAACTTGTAAGACATGCATCAGGAGAATTCAAGTAACCATGAGGACAGGTTACAGATGTCAACATAAATAGAGTGGGCATCAACCCAACTCAATCATGTCAAGTCCTTTGACTTGACCCAAGTAGTTCTCCCCAGTTATCCAAACACACACACTGGTTTGTAAACATGTGGACGTAGCCCAAGAGTGGTTACCGAACTGTCCTTGACCATGGACACGACTATTCGAATAGTTTTACACTCTATAGAGGTTGCACACTTTACCCACAAGATCCGGGGAACTTTCGTTTCATCCATGACCCGCGGTACCTCAAGTACCCAGGGTAAGCACCCGATCACTATCTTTCCCTAGACGACACTAAAATAGAGTCCACTCGATTGGTAGTAACCCCCGTGCCCAACATTTCACATCTTAAAATTGTGGAGCCTTGCTCCCATATTCATCACATACCACTGGCACGGGGTACCAATGGTGTGTCCGGTGGCCTGTGAAAACACTCATGGCCGCCCTACCTAGCACGACCCCGTCCCTAGAGAGCGCAACAACAACTCTCCCGTCACTAGTAATGCGGGCTTCAAGCTAGTATCGCCCTAGGTAATCAATAATGCCCTTTCCCATATAAGGGTAGAGTAGTTGCGCATGTAAGGTTAGAATAACGGTCGCAACTTAAACCAATCCATTTTGAAAAACAACACACACACACTTGCCTCGGTACACCACTTCGTCATCAAGTGGCTACCCAACTCATCATCTCCCCTGGGCATAAGTGGCACCCGATGGGGTTTTCGAAAAGTATTTTGAAAATACTTTGTCTCGATCACCATGCATATTCCCATCCCTTTCTGCGTAGCTACTACTTTAGCACCCTACCTACTCCCACCGGGATAACCCTCATAAGGAAGTAGGGTCATGCACAATGCAAGTATCAACGAGGATGTAACGGAGGCAAACCATCAAAGTGGTTCCACCTCATCATGATTCTGTTGCAACAACAATATGGTGCTATATGTCATGCATAAAAAGGGTTTCATATACATGGGCAAAGGGTTGCTTGCTTGTTTTAACAAAGTCTTCAAGGTCTTCAAATATCTCTGGTCCAACTCCGAGCATTTCTCCTACTTCGTCAACTATCATCGAAAGCAACCATAATAAGCAACACAACAAGTCAGAAAATAAAATTGCTCTAAAAATATTAATTTTACTTTTCTAGGACATCTCTGGTTATATGAAAAGTAACCAGAGTGGTTTCATTGGAATTGGGTCAGTGGATATTTCTAAACATTCTGATATGATGGAATCCAGGGGTTTTTGGATTTGCAAGAACTGTACAGAAATATATTTTTGAAAAATGAGCAAAGGCACCCATTTAACAAAGGATGATTTTAGAATTATCTATGATTTGGTTTCACTAGATTTGGAGTTCAATTGATTTTCCTATGAATTTGCAAAGTTGACAAATATGAAGTAATGGCTCATTATTTTGTGTGCTACAGAAAGAATTAAGAAAAATGTTCATAAACTAAGTTATGAACTTAGAAGAATATAGGAATATGAATCATGACATTTGGATATAATCTAAGCCCTCTCTGATTTTCTAAAGTTTATGATAGAAATGGAAAAGTAAGATTTCATAAACATTTGTGAAGGAAACGTTTTTGGAAAAATGTGCAAATAGCACCATGTGATAGATAATGAATTTATAAACTACTAGAAATTTGAATCACCAAATTTGGAGGTAATATGAATATTTCGAAGATTTTACAAGTTTCTGGAAAAAGAAAAAGACAAAGGAAGGGGGGGTTGATACCTATACTGCGCACTGGGCCGGCCCAGCTGCACGACCAAGTGGCTAAGAAGGGCCACGCCGAAGGCGTACTAGCCCAGTATGCGTCCCTGCGGGGCAAGCGGCTTCCCTGGTCCCACCTCCACTTAACCCGACCTGCGGGGCCGGCTCGGTTGGTGCTGCCGCCGACTGGCGGGGCCAGCAAGCTAACGAGGCGTCATCCTCAACCTCCCGCCCGTAGCAGAGGAGACAAGGCAGAGGGACGTCGACTGCCAGCGCTACCGGCCACCATTTCCGGTGATCCGGCCACCGGCGTGCTCAGGGAGACGAGCCGCATCCTTTACCCATGTCAGGGCGTCCATGGGAGGACGGATATGAGCGGGGCCACGGCCACGGCGGACGGTGGTGCCGGCGAGTCCAGGGAACATGGCACGGCCACGGGGAGGACAAGGAGAAGCGCGGAAGGGGCCCGTGGTGATGGTGGAGGTGCTCTCGTGCGGTCTAGAGGGGGTAGGAGGAGTGGTCGATGTGAATTTTGGCGGACGCCGACGGCAAGGCTCCGGCCATGGAGGTGGTGGGAGGGCACGAGGAGGAAAGTGGGTCGGCCCAAGGGGTGCACGAGAGGGAGAGAGAGCCAAAGGAGCAGAGAGGGGGCTCTGGGTTGGCCTTAAATAGAAGAGGGCGAGGTGCACAGCGGGGCCATGCGCCGACGAGGCCGTATCCATCGCTGGAGGCCACGGGAGGGCTTGGCTTCGAGTCGGGGGTCTTCCTGGGCATGGTCTACGACCAGGGAAAGAGAGAGGGAGAGAGGAGCGAGCGCGAGGCGGGCCAGGGATGCAGGCAGCGATTGGCGGATGCGGGTGGCGCTTAGGCACGCGCCGTAGGGGCGAGAGGAGGGCGCGGGATCAAGTGGGAGACCTGCTGGCACGACATGGACGTCGAGGCGCGTCGACTGGCGCGCTCGGGCGGCCCGAGGTGGACGGGAGCGTGGTGTCAACGGTCGGGAGCACGGTAGCATGCTCCAGAGCACTTCTTTGGCCGGCATGTGCGGCTCTTTCCCGCGTCCTCGCGTGGCCACTTGCGTGTGGGGCCTCTGGGACGGAGTAAACATAGTGGAAATGGCATTGGATGCCTCGGGGAGCCAGTAGAAGAGAGGAGGGGTGGAAAGAGAGTGAATATGTTGCTGTCCAGGGAAGAAAAAAAGATCTTTTCACCCGCTTCAACATAGCTTCTCGGGCAGGGAAAGCTGCACGGGGTTTGAGGAGTATCACATGAGGCTGTAGCACAAATTTGGACTCAAGGAGATTAGTCGAAATGGCCAAAACATGCATTTTAAGTTTTTGCCAAAAGGTGTTTGATGTAGGCTTGGGCAAGTAAATTGACTCTCCTTGCCATGAGATTTAACAGGATCAAATGGCATATGAAATTGAGGTTCATCACCAAATTTGAGACCATTTCAAGAAGGTTGCCAATCTAACTTTGGTAAACCCTAGAAATCAACCGAAATGGCTTTTCCAAGATTTAGTCATGCGAATCTATTCTCCTTGATGCACCACTTGGTGTAGTGTCATCATTTGAGGATTCGAACATGTCCACAAAAATTGAGATCAAAAGGAGAAAGTTGCACATGTAAAGTTGTTCAAATTTGGTTCTGGACAGAGAGGGTTTTGGGGCACATTGATCAAGATAACATTCTCTCCAACTTGTGCCATTTGGTATAGATGAATAATTAGACCATTTGAGCATGTGCACCAAGTTTTAGAACATTTGGACATGTTTGGCAATGTAAAGTTGCTCAAACTTCAAAATGGACAGAAATGGTTTTGAGGGGATTTCATGGGGTTATACTATTCTCCATGACAAGAGACTTAGCAATATCATCAAGATGGACATTTTTACAAGGTAGAATTTTCCTGGATTTAATGGAGAACATTTCTTGTGTAAATATTTCAAAAGCTTGAAATATCCAGAAAGGGTTTTTGAGGGATTTGACCAATATTTTGAACATGACCATGTGTTGAAACTCTTATATATGGAAACTATATGTCCAGTGAGTTTCCCTGATTTTTCTCAAATATTTTGAACATGACCATGGTTTTGAAGATTTAAAATAATTTTAACCTACTAAAGACCATTTCTGGACTTAAGAAAAAGCCTTTAAATAAAATAGGAAAATAACTTTTCAAATTATATTTTTGTGGTTTCTAGGTGTCCTATATCTAATAGGAGTCAAATATATTTTTGGAAAGATTTTACTGCCCTTAATTAAGTACTTGCAATGCAAATCTCAATTAAGGGGTTTTTGGAAAACTAAATTTTGAAAATACTATTTGGCCAAATTATTTTTATAAGAAATTATTTTTGTGTCCTATACACATGGCATGATCATTGGGAAAGGTTTTGGATCAAGGAGAAGGAGTATAAGAGTTGGAGAATTTGTTCAAGGAGAAGGAGTATAAGGTTTTGGATCAAGGAGAATTTTTATAAGAAATTATTTTAGAGCACTTGCAAACAGCAGTAAAACATTCAATCAAAGCAAACACAAAACACTCAAAAGTTTTTGTCAAACCACATTTTATCATGATTTATTAGCTTAAGTGTTGTGGCATGAAAATCAGGGTGTGACAATTAGGCACTATCAAAAACAAGAAAAATTGTTGCCTACTATTTATTTAGACTATAAGAGTATGGTAGCGCATGATTTTATTGTTAAGAATAGGGAAGGGGCGCTTAAATACAAGTTGATCTTTGATAAACATCACCCTGAGACTATTACCTTGCCTGCTCCTTCCTTGTTTGATTTATCTGTAGGCCAGTATCTCGTTCCATTGACGTCCATCCACGCCTACCAGAACCCTACATCAGCTACAAAGCTAGAGCCAGAACCACAATTTGATCCTCCACGACAGTTTAATTACCAGTGGGATCCGGAGATGATTGCCAACCAGTGGCAATCAGAGTCTTCCTCATCTCAATACGACCCCAACTACAACTTTGGATATCCTCCAGGACATCCGTGGCACTAAACCAACTTAGGCCAAAAGCCAAACTTGGGGGAGTACGTATTTCTCACTGACATTACATTTATGTTTACACACTCAATGCTAGATGCCGGTGCTCATACATTTTCACTGTAATATCCATGCTAGTTTATTTTCCTTTTATGCTTTCTTCTTGTGGTTTAATTAACCTTAAGAAAACCAAAAAAAAATAGTTGTAGCTTTTAGATAGTTTACTTTCTTGCTCTGGTAGTAATAATTAAAAGAAAACCCAAAAATATTTCATGTTCGTCTTTTGCTTGTTGGGAGCTTTCCCGTGTAAATAGTTTTATTTCTTTTCTTTTCTTTGGGGGTCGATAGGAGAAGACCATGATTAAATTGTTGAAGTGGCTCTTATATGCATTATTGTTGATTTAACCAAGAGCCCATATTGCCTTGTCTTCTCCTGTTTGTTGAATGCTCACAGATTCCAGCTTAGTCCAATGCACATGCACTATTATTATTATTCACTTCATCTGGTCGTGCAAGTGAAATGCAATTATGACGATATATGATGGATTGATTGAGGTGAGAAAAGCTGGTATGAACTCGACCTCTCTTGTTTTTGTAAATATGATTAGTTCATCGTTCCTGATTCACCTTATTATGAATAAACATGTAGTTGAAACAAATCAACATAGCCTTCACGATATTTATGTTCATGGTGGATTATATCGTACTCATGCTTGCATCCAATGTTTATTAATTTTAATGCATGTTCATGACTGTTGTCGCTCTCTAGTTGGTCGCTTCCCAGTCTTTTGCTAGCCTTCACTTGTACTAAGCGGGAATACTGCTTGTGCATCCAATTCCTTAAACCCCAAAGTTATTCCATATGAGTCCACTATACCTTCCTATATGTGGTATGTACCTGTCGTTCCAAGTAAATTTTTATGTGCCAAACTCTAAACCTTCAAATGAAATTCTATTTTGTATGCTCGAATAGCTCATGTACCAACTAGGGCTGTACGTATCTTCCATGCTAGGCGTGTTATTCTCAAGAGGAGTGGACTCCGCTCCTCACTCACGAGAAAATGGCTCGTCACTGGGATGCCTCGTCCCATGCTTTATGAAAATCAAATCAAATTCATTGCAAACAAAACTCCCCCAGGGCTGCTGCTAGGTGGAGGAACTCATTGTTTCGAGCAAGCCATGGATTGATGCTTGTTGGTGGAGGGGGAGTATAAACTTTACCATTCTGTTTGGGAACCATCTATAATTTGTGTAGCAAGTAAAATATCGCCATCTCTTGGTTGTTATGTTGACAATGAAAGTATGCCGCTCAAAATATTATTTATCTCTGCTTTAAAATCGAGCTCTGGCACCTCTACAAATCTCTGCTTCCCTCTCTGAAGGGCCTATCTATTTACTTTCATGTTGAGTCATCACCCTCTTATTAAAAAGCACCAGCTGGAGATCACATCTGTCATTTGCATCCATTACTATTAACTTATATTGGGTATGACTATGACTGGATCTCTTTTACCATGAATTACAATGTTTAGTCAGTCCTTGATCTTTAAAGGTCCTCTACATTTATGTTCTACAGTCTCAGAAAGGGCTAGCGAGATACCATCTTGTTATATCATATTATGATTGTTTTGAGAAAGTGTTGTCATCCGAGATTTATTATTATTGCTCGCTAGTTATTTATGCCATTGACATGAGTAAACATGGGACCCAAATGTTATTGTGAATATGGTTAGTTATAATCTTTGCTGAAAACTTGAATGCTGGCTTTACATATTTACAACAACAAGAGGAAACAGAGTTTGTAAAAGTTTTTCTTTATCACTTTCAGTTTATCAACTGAATTGCTTGAGGACAAGCAAAGGTCTATGCTTGGGGGAGTTGATACGTCTCCGTCGTATCTACTTTTCCAAACACTTTTGCCCTTGCTTTGGACTCTAACTTGCATGATTTGAATGGAACTAACCCGGACTAATGCTATTTTCAGCAGACTTTGCATGGTGTTATTTATGTGCACAAACAAACGTTCTCGGAATGACCTGAAACTCCACAGAACTTATTTTTGGAAAATCTAAAAAATACTGGAAGAAGAATCCACGTCAGGGGGGCGTCCACCTATCCACGAGGGTGGAGGGCGCGTCTGCCCCCCTAGGCGCGCCCCCTGCATCATGGGCCCCCTGACGCTCCACCGACCTCAACTCCAACTCCATATATTCGTGTTCAGGGAGAAAAAAATCAGAGAGAATGATTCATCGCGTTTTACGATAAAGCCGCCGCCAAGCCCTAAAACCTCTCGGGAGGGCTGATCTGGAGTCCGTTCGAGGCTCCGGAGAGGGGAATCCGTCGCCATCACCATCATCAACCATCCTACATCACCAATTTCATGATGCTCACCGTCGTGCATGATAATTCCATCATAGGCTTGCTGGACGGTGATGGGTTGGATGAGATTTATCATGTAATCGAGTTAGTTTTGTTAGGGTTTGATCCCTAGTATCCATTATGTTCTGAGATTGATGTTGCGATGACTTTGCTATGCTTAATGCTTGTCACTAGGGCCCGAGTGCCATGATTTCAGATATGAACCTATTATGTTTTCATGAATATATGTGAGTTCTTAATCCTATCTTGCAAGTCTATAGTCACCTACTATGTGTTATGATCCGGGAACAACGAAGTGACAATAATCGGGACCACTTCCGGTGATGACCATAGGTTGAGGAGTTCATGTATTCACTATGTGTTAATGCTTTGGTCCGGTACTCTATTAAAAGGAGGCCTTAATATCCCTTAGTTTCCATTAGGACCCCGCTGCCATGGGAGGGTAGGACAAAAGATGTCATGGAAGTTCTATTCCATAAGCACGTATGACTATATTCGGAATACATGCCTACATAATTGGAGCTAGTTCTGTGTCAGCCTATGTTATGATTGGTACATGATGAACCACATCCGACATAATTCTCCATCACCGATCCAATGCCTGCGAGCTTTTCACATATTGTTCTTCGCTTATTTACTTCTCCGTTGCTACTGTTACAATCACTACAAAACCCAAAAACATTACTTTTGCTATCGTTACCATTACTTCCATACTACTTTGCTACTAAATACTTTGCTGCAGATACTAAGTTATCCAGGTGTGGTTGAATTGACAACTCAACTCCTAATAGTTGAGAATATTCTTTGGCTCCCTTGTGTCGAATCAATAAATTTGGGTTGAATACTCTACCCTCAAAAACTGTTGCAATCCCCTATACTTGTGGGTTATCAGTAGGCTGTTGAGATGGCATGGTGGTAGGGTCTTCACGAAGATCTGCATGCCACCACACATGTGCTTGCTGAGTTGGCCTGGAGGCCGCACGTTGCCACATAGGTGCCGGCCCAACTAGTTGGGCTGACAGCTGTATGGGAACGGCGGTGGAGTCTTGGCAGACGTGGGTCTGGCTATGGCCCCGCAGGTGTCCTCCGCAAGGGTCTTGCCGGGGCTTCACAGTCGTCCCCGGTAAGGATCTTGCCGGGGGTCTCGTGGATTTCCTCGGCAAGAATCTTGTCGAGGATCGTCATCTTCTGGTCCCCATCTGATCTCGTGTGCTTATGATCTTCACAAAGATCTACACGCCACCATGGAGGTGCCTCCCGAGCCTAGGTTCCAATGTTGTTGATGGTGTTGGAACCCCTTGGGCTCAAGGGCGGCATGCTCTGCTGGAGTTGGGCAAGTTGCCCCGGCAAGCCTCTTGTCGGGGGCTGCGGAGGCCGCCCCGGCAAGGGTCTTGCCGGGGGAGTCCACCTCGCCCTCTTGCTCTTTGTGTCTCCAGTCTTGGCATTGCTTTGCCATCCTGTGATTTTCTTCCTCCCTTTGCCCTGCTTAAGTGTGACCGCGGGCGCGGCTCTGACTGCCCGTGCACAAGTAAAGGGGTAAAAAGGAGAGCCCCTACTTTTGTACACCGACAGGAGCCCCCGGGCCTGGTCCACACATAAGTGCAACGAGTTGTTGGGCTGGGCCCAGAACGGTGCGCGGGCACGCTGGGCGGATTTCTACTATGGTAATTCCCCCTCCCGTCACGCTTCCTATGACCCGCGTTGAATGCGTGACGTGGTGGTCGTGTGCGGAATGACCGCAGCATGCTTGCATCATCCATGGTGAATAGTAAAGAGGCGGCTTGTGTGTTCCCTCGAAATGGCAGAGCCGCCGCTCATTTACTCTCTCTACCTCGGAACCGTCGTCCCACGTTTCCCACTACACCTGCTCCTTACACCATGTACGCCGCATGCACGACGCGGGGTAGGTGACAGACGCATGGAATGTGGGAACACGCACGGAGGCCGATACTGACATGCCTTCGATTGGGCGGGGAGCGTGGTCGATGGCCTTGCTTGCTGCCACTTTAGTGAGCCGGATTCGAGCGGGCTCTTCAGGGGCGTAGAGCTAGTCTTTCGGCCTCCCCTTCCCAACTATAAAAAGGGAACTCAGGGCCAGGAGGAAGAGCATCCCCCTGTGTCTCCCCTTCGTTTCCATCCTCACTCACAGTCATGGTGAGAGGGCGCGGCTGCGGCCGTTCTTCTACGGAGGTGACCAGGTCCTCCCGCTAGAGAGCTGCGGCGGTCAAGGAAGAGCTGAATGCCCAGGGTGAAGGCCATGCTCGATTCGGGGACATTGGAGGGGGCCGCGGTCGGCGAGGTGGTCGAGGCAGAGGCGGGCATGGAAGGGGGATGCCACCGTCGTCTCCATCTCCGTCGCCATCTCCCCTGCCAACTCCTCCTGCTTCACTGAGAGGCCATGTCGCGGACTCGGTGCTCGAGTTTATCCTGCAGAAGCATGGGCCGCTGTGCCGCCGCCTTCGTCTTCCCCGGGCATTCGCGAGGGTGCTGGAGATCGACCAGCCACCGCGGCTGAGGCTTCACATGAAGGGGTGTTTCTATGGTGACATGCGGGTGAACACAGGGTTCCCCGCCCCTCAAGTGATGCTCCTTCGCCAGGGCTGGAAAATCATTGCACGTGCCCATTGCTTGATGGATGGGCACGTCCTCTGCTTTAAGCCAGCGGAGAGCGATTTGCTTCCCGTCAAGGTCTTTGGGCGCTCGGTACACAGGTTAGGGTGCTGTGCGGAGAGCTCGACCGATGGCAAAAGCTCCTCTTCAGGCGAGAGTGACAAGGAGGACAGCGGCGTCGGGCACACCGTTCCTGGGCGACGCCGGCAGCACCATCATCTGTGTCACGGCTCCTTGAACTTCTCGAGGTTGTCGCCTGGGGCGGCTGGTGTTGGAGGGACGGGGAACATGAAGAAGGCGGGTGGCGGGCCGTCAAGTCGGAGTACGATGGCCTTGACGCCTTCGTCGCGTATTGCCGGGCCGCTGCCTCGTCTTTCGGCTCTTCCTCCAGCACCGTCATCACCGGCCTCCTTCCGGGCGATCGCCGATATGTTCTCTTGGCGTCTTCTGCTAATTGTAGCTCGCCTAGGCACTCTTTTTGCCCTTCCGCAATCTTGTTCCATTTACTGAGGAGAGGGGCAAGAAAGGGATTAGGGGCACCTTATCTCTTTTCAGTTTGTAAGCCTACGGGCCTTAATAGAATTTAGATTTTGTAATCCCCTCGGTCAGGCATACATTCCATATGAATTGTACTTGTTAACAGCGTATGAATGAAAAGAAGGGTGTTTGCCGTGTTTATTTTGTGCGTGGGTGGGGGCCACACCAAGGAATGAGTCCTCGCTATCTGAGGATAAACATTGTAACCCGGCAACATTCCTTGCCATCCTCCTGCTTTATAGCTCGATTACGCTCACACCCATGGTGGAGGTAGGGGCAAAGCAGGATTGGGCCCTTCGCCCGTTCCCTTCCCACCATGCTACGACCAAGTCCCGACCCAAAGTAAGGTTTTTTTGGACATGAAAAAAAGGGAGTATGAAGGTATAAGAGTGGGTGAAGTCTTGTATGTTCAAGTTTCATACGGAAGTAAGGAGTGGGGAACGAAAAAATTATGTGATGTTGCAACCACCGGCAGTCTTGGCTTGCCGCGGACGGATCTTTGGACCCGCAGCCCCCGGCAACCTTGGCTTGCCGGGGTCGGGTGCCGGCCTGTTCTCTTTCCTCCAAACAGCTCAGCAGAAATGTCCATGCACCCTGCGAACCTAAAAAGGACGGGAAGGAACAGAGAGATGCACACTCGACCTCTATGCTAGGGGTTAGTCGCCGCTAAGCACTATCAACCCTAACCGAGGAAGAGACTCAACCTAACATGCATGCTAAAACTTAGGGCGCCAGCGCTTCATTTATTTATGCTCAGGGTCTGCGCCTGGCCTTGTACAAAGTGTTACATGCCTTGCCGGCAAGGCTTGTACAAAAGGTGGTCTACCGGGGGGCCCGGCAACCGCGCCTTATGGGTAAAACTTGCGAATATGTTCGATGTTCTAGGAGTTTCTCACTGGAATGGCATCTTCGGGTTCCAGGCGGACTGCGCCAGGCCTGGTGACTCGTATTACCCGATAAGGGCCTTCCCACTTCAGCGTCAACTTGTTGGAATTCTTGGCCGATTGAACGTGCCATGAACCTTGCGGCTATGGTAGCGGCGCAAGGTTTGCTGGAAGCGCGCTGCTCTAACAGCTGCCCAAATATGATCTTCCTCGAGGAGCGTTGCATCATCTTGCCGCAATTGCTCTTGCTCAAACTCATCATAAGCGAGCACTTGGGGTGATCTGTACGTGAGTTACATGGGGATAACTGCTTCTGCCCCGTAAATGAGGGAGAAAGGTGTCTGGCCAGTGGCTCAATTTGGTGTCGTTCTGATTGACCAAAGAACCTCCAGTAATTCATCAATTCAGCACCGTCCGCACTTGTGTAGCCCGTCGGAAGTTCTTGTCCGGAGACCCCGCAATACTTCAGCGTTCTCCCTCTCGGCCTGGCCGTTGCTTTGTGGGTGTGCAACAGAAGCAAATCAGACCTTGCTGCCGAGGTCCTGGATGTACCGCATGAAGATGCGGCTCGTGAACTGTGTGCTGTTGTCGGTGATGACTCTATTTGGCACGCCAAACCGGCAGACTAGCCCCTTGAAGAATTTGACGGCTAATTGTGCTGTCACCCTTCTCACCGCCTCCACCTCCGGCCACTTTGTGAACTTGTCGATTGCAACATACAAGTACTCAAAGCCCATGACAACACGGGGAAAGGGGCCCTGTATGTCGAGCCCTTAGACCAAGATTGGCCAGGAAAGAGGGATTTTTTGGAGAGCTTGAGCTTGTTGATGAAGCTTTTTTGAATGGAACTGGCACGCTTCACACTTGGTTACTAGTGCCGTTGCATCCTGGAGGGTTGTGGGCTAGAAGAATCCTTGCAGGAATGCCTTGCCAGCAATTTCACACCGTTTGGCCTTTTCATGTATAGAACGTCGTCGACGAACTGATACATGGCAGACCGACGGGCTACTTTCTCCGCTTCTTCCTGCTCCTCAGGGCGTTCCTTTGTTTGGAGCAATCAGACGGTATGCTGAGCCCATGCTGGAGCCTGGGGCTCGATGGCAAGACCAAAGGCATTTCCTCTGCCATGGGAGAGGCTATCTCTACGGCCAGGGCTTGACGCCCTGCCGGAGTCTGTTGCCCCATGGCAGGCTCAGCATCCACGGCAACATCTTTGCCAGCGGCTCCTGGGAGCTCGACGAGAAAGTACTTGTAGGGGCCTGATTTTCTTCGATTGTTCTGCCATGTTGATGGTTCAACGAATGGTTGAGTTAATTGAAGCACAAAAGTACCTCGTTCCACAGGTAATTTGAAGGCAGCGCATTTCGACAGGTAGTCGGCGATGCCGTTCACCACTCGGGAAACATGCTCCGCTTGTATACAGTCAAAACGCTCTTCCAGCTTCCTCACTTCGTTGACGTAGGCCTCCATCAATGGGCTTTGATAATCTTTGGTGACTTGCTTGACAACAAGATGTGAATCACCCCTGACGATGATCTTCTTGATCCCGAGGTCTTCCGCGAACCTGAGACCGGCAAGCAACCCCTCGTACTCAGTGGTGTTCTCTGTTGACATCTCCCTAGGATAGTGCATCTGGATTACATACTTGAGGTGCTCTCCATTGGGTGCGATGAGTAGCACACCGGCACCGGCGCCTTGCAGCGAGAAAGCCCCGTGAAAGTACATAATCCAGGCGCGACTTGCTTCCTTGCCGGGGAGAGCGGTCTCCTGAATCTCTTCATCGGGTGTTGAGGTCCATTCCGCAATGAACTCCGCCAAGACTCTACTATGAATTGTTGAAGTTCTTTCAAACTTCAACCCAAAGCTCGACAGTTCCAAGGTCCATTCCACAATCCTCCCGGTTGCATCTGGGTTATGCAATATCCGTTGCAACGGGAGGCGGGTGACGGTGCTCATCTCGTGTGCTTGGAAGTAATGACACAACTTCCTTGAGGCCATAAGGAGGACGAAGAGCAATTTCTGCACACCGGAGTACCTTGACCTAGCCCCCTGCAAGAGGGATTTGACAAAGTAAACCGGGTGTTGCATCATATTCTTCTTCTGCACTGTCTCACTTGGTTGCGTCGCTTCTGCTTCGCCAGCGCCAGACTCTGCCGGGGGCCTTGCCTTACCGGCACCAGGCCCTGCCGGGGGGAGCTCTGGTTTGCCATCCGCCTGCCCTATCATTGCCACTGCCTCTTCGTCGACCTCCCTCTGTTCCACTAGCGCGGCGCTGACCACTTGATTCGTTGAAGCTAGATATAGCAGCAACTGTTCTTGTGCTTTAGGCGCAACCAGGATTGGCGTAGAGGAGAGGTACTTTTTCAAATCCCACAGGGCTGCCTTCTTAAAGAATTTGAAAAAGGGAAGGGCACGCTCAACAGACTTGGAGATGAACCTGCTCATGGCGACAATGCAGCCAGTGAGCCGGCGCACATCCTTGATCCGGCTAGGCACCTCAATTTGCTTAATGGCCTTGATCCTGTCTGGATTCGCCTCGATCCCACGTTCTGACACAAAGAACCCGAGAAGTTTGCCGGACCGAATGCCAAAGACACACTTCTCAGGGTTCAGCTTGAGGTTGATCTTGCGCAAATTTGCAAACATCTCTTCTAAATCTTGTACGAGTGTTGCCCTGTCCCTGGTTTTGACCACTATGTCATCCATTTAACCTTCCATATTTCTATGCAGCTGAGGCTCAAAACCAATTTGGATTGCTCTTGCAAACGTCGAGCCAGCACTCTTCAACTCGAAAGGCATTCGTACAAAACAATATGTACCACATGGGGTGATGAATGTTGTCTTCTCCTCATCTTCTTTCGTCATGAAGATCTGGTGGTATCCCGAGTAAGTGTTGAGGAATGATAACAAGTCACACCCGGCCGTGGAGTCAACAATATGGTCGATGCGCAGTAACGGGAAAGGGTCCTTTGGACAAGCCTTATTGATGTCAATGTAATCAATACACAGCCTCCACTTCCCATTTGCCTTGCGCACCACCACCGGATTGGCCAGCCACGTCGGATGGAGTACCCCTCTTACCAAGCCTGACGATTCCAACTTCCTAATTTCCTCTGTGATGAACTCTTGCCGTTCTAGAGCCGGCTTCTTGACCTTCTGCTTGACGGGTCGCGCATGAGGACAGACAGCAAGATGGTGCTCAATCACCTCCCTGGGAATGCCGGGGATGTCGGATGCTTGCCACGCAAACACGTCGACATTCGCCAGCAGGAAATTGACGAACGCGCCTTCCTATTTGCTGTCGAGGGTCAGTGAGACGTCTCCAACGTATCTATAATTTTTGATTGCTCCCTGCTATTATTTTTGGGACTAACCTATTAACCCAAGGCCCAAACGGAGTCCAAACGGAATGAAACCTTCGGGAGCGTGATTTTTGGAACAAATGTGATCCGTAGGACTTGGAGCGGACGTCAAGTAATCAACGAGGAGGCCACGAGGCAGGGGGGTGTGCCTACCCCCTGGGCGCGCCCTCCTCCCTCGCGGGCCCCTCATGGATCCACCGACCTACTTCTTCCTCGTATATATACCTACGTACCCCGAAACCATCGAGGAGCACCACAAAAGCCTAATTCCACAGCCGCAACCTTCTGTACCCATGAGATCCCATCTTTGGGCCTTTTCTGACGCTCCACCGGAGGGGGCATCGATCGCGGAGGGCTTATACATCAACACCATAGCCTCTCCGATGATGTGTGAGTAGTTTACCACAGATCTTCGGGTCCATAGTTATTAGCTAGATGGCTTCTTCTTTCTCTTTGGATCTCAATACAAAGTTATCCTCAATCTTCTTGGAGATCTATTCGATGTAACTCTTTTTGCGGTGTGTTTGACGAGATCCGATGAATTGTGGGTTTATGATCAAGATTATCTATGAACAATATTTGCAACTTCTCCGAATTCTTTTATGTATGATTGGTTATCTTTGCAAGTCTCTTCGAATTATAAGTTTGGTTTGGCCTACTAGATTGATCTTTCTTGCAATGGGAGAAGTGCTTAGCTGTGGGTTCAATCATGCGGTGCTCGATCCCAGTGACAGTAGGGGAAATGACACGTATTGTATTGTATTGTATTGTATTGTATTGTATTGTATTGTATTGTATTGTTGCCATCGAGGATAATAAGATGAGGTTTATATCATATTGTTTGAGTTTATCCCTCTACATCATGTCATCTTACCTAATGCGTTACTCTATTCTTATGAACTTAGTAATCTAGATGCATGCTGGATAGCGGTTGATGTGTGGAGTAATAGTAGTAGATGCAGGCAGGAGTCGGTCTACTTGTCACGGACGTGATGCCTATATACGTGATCATGCCTAGTGTCGGTGTCAAAACCGGCGGATCTTGGGTAGGGGGTCCCGAACTGTGCGTCAAGCACGGATGGTAACAGGAGACAAGGGACACGATGTTTTTACCCAGGTTCGGGCCCTCTCGATGGAGGTAATACCCTACTCCTGCTTGATTAATATTGATGATATGGGTAGTACAAGAGTAGATCTACCACGAGATCAAGGAGGCTAAACCATAGAAGCTAGCCTATGGTATGATTGTGTATGATGATGGTTCGTCCTACGGACTACAACCCTCCGGTTTATATAGACACCGGATAGGGTTAGGGTTACACAGAGTCGGTTACAATGGTAGGAGATTTTAAATATCCGCATCGCCTAGCTTGCCTTCCACGCCAAGGAAAGTCCCATCCGGACACGGGACGAAGTCTTCAATCTTGTATCTTCATAGTCCAGGAGTCCGGCTGAAGGTATAGTCCGGCTACCCGAACACCCCCTAATCCAGGACTCCCTCATTAGCCCCTGAACCAGGCTTCAATGACGACGAGTCCAGCGTGCAGATTGTCTACGGCATTGCAAGGCGGGTTCCTCCTCCAAGTCCTTCATAGAAGATTGTAAACACCAAAAATAGTGTCCTGCTCTGCAAAATAAGTTTCCACATATTGCCATAGAGAGAATAATATTAACACAAATCAAATCTGCTGACGTATTCCGCAGTGCGTCATCACACTGCGGCCAAGTTCTTTATACAAATTGTTTTCACTTTTCCTCCTCAGCACGTTTAGCGAGGCGGTTTCCTTGGCACGTCTTGTCAAAGCAGAGATCGTGTGCCCCTTTTAACGGGATTCTCATCAATACGGACATGGGTAACCCAACCGCGCCATTTACCACGGCGCTTGGGAGGCAAGCGAGTTTTATTAGGTAGGTGGGGACGCATAACCGCATCCGCCCATATAAGGGGATAAGGATCCACCTTTTTTACCTACGCCTTCTTCCTCCTTTGCCAATCCATCTCTCGTGCACTCAAGCTCCAGTGCCCAAGCCCGCTCTTCCCACCTCAACCTTCTCCAGCAATGTCCGGAGCGGGAGGGAAGTGGATGGTCTCCTCCGTCACGGAGGTTCAAGTAAAAAAGCTAAGGAAGGCCGGATACCTGTCCAAGGACATCCCGCACCGGCTTCCTGAGAAGGGGCAGCTTCCCCCCACCTCAAGGCCCCATGAGAATGTAGTTTTCCTTCCCCACTTTCTCCGCGGACTGGGTTTTCCACTTCACCCATTCGTCCGGGGACTCATGTTGTACTACGGCCTAGATTTCCACGATCTGGCCCCGAACTTCATCCTCAACATCTCGGCGTTTATCATCATGTGTGAGGCCTTCCTCCGCGTCCGCCCCCATTTCGGCCTTTGGCTTAAGACCTTCAACGTCAATCCCAAGGTGGTGCGCGGCAGCCAAGCGGAGTGCAGAAGCGCTACGGCTGGCTAGATAGCCAACGTCCTCTGGTTCGAGGGCTCCTTTGTGGAGACCCTAAAGGGGTGGCAAGCCGGGTGGTTTTACATCACCGAGCCACGCGATCCGGAATGGGTCGCAGCCCCCGAGTTCAGATCCGGACCCCCCACATGGCTTATGTCCTGGAAAGAGACGGGCCTGTCGTGGGGCAACGAGGAAGAGGTGACCGGACTGAAGACCTACATCCAGTCCCTGGTAAACAAGCCAATCCGGCTTGTCAATATAGTCCAGGTCATGCTCGTTCGTCTGATCCTCCCGTGCCAACAACGGGATTTCAGTTTGTGGGAGTTCGACCCGGCGTAGCACCGAACCCTCAACAGGCTCTTCGACACGTCGTATGAAGACGTCTAGAAGGTGCTAATCAAAGGCGCCGAGGCCCCCGCATCCGCTTCCGAGGACCGCGGATACAGCACGCAGCGTCACGCTAGCGAGGTAAGCTATCTATGCCTTTGACAGGATTATTAAGCTCTTTTTCATAGATTAACTCTATGCGGGATCTAAACTCCCTTACCTTTGACAGGCTTGGCAGGCGATATCCGGACCAATTAACTGTCCGGCTCCCCTGCCCGAAGACCCAGCCCCAGCTCTCCTAGTGAAGCTGCTGACTCCGGTGCCTTATGTGGTGCTGGAGAGGAAGGTCAAGAAGAAGAAGACCACCGGGACTCGAAGGAGTGCCTGTAACTTGGTGGTGTCGGACTCGTCGTCTGACGAGTCCGAGACGCCCTCCTCTCGTGAAAACAAGGAGGAGGAAGAAGAAAGCTCTCCCCCCCAGTGGAGGGAGAAGAGAAGAAGAAGGCCGCCCCATCAGGGGAGCCCGAGGGATCTAGGAAAAGGAAGACCCCTCCGCCGGACTACTCTCATGACGCCGAAGAGAGCAGATAGGACTGGCCGAACAGGGCCAAGTGTCCGGCGAAATCGTAAGTTCGGACATCAGAGTAACTCATGATGTTCCTTTGTTGCGCAGCTTTCTTTAATGTCGAATGTGAATATGCAGCCCGCCCCAGGCCGAATACAATGAATCGTCGGGCGGCTCCCTGGACTCATCGGAAGGTGAACTCCGTTCCGCCCGCTGTCTCCCCCCGCACCACGGATGACGCCGAAGTGGCGTCGCGACAAGCTCCGGGGCAGGAAGAGGTGGTCCTGGAGGAGCCGCAAGGCAACCTCCCGGACTCCAGGAGTGAAGGGGACAAGACCCCCAGGGCTCCAAGTCCGGCTTTATGCCGGACACCACGCCGGAATCTTCAACAGTTCCGAGACGCGGTAGGCGAACTCCTTCCAAAAGGAGCAAGCCTTCTAAGCCAGCGACCTCGGTCCAACCGGAGTCGCTGGACCATCTGCTGGAGGTGCTTGACGGCGCCTCCATCGACAAGGCGCATCGTACTATTATGAGTATGGTGATCCAAAAGGTTCAGTCTGCCAAGAGCGGACTGACTGAAGCTTGCGCTAGCCTTCTAACAGGCTTCGAGGTAAGTAAACATATGTCAAAATTTTACCGCATAGACAGTAGCCCCTGATGCTCTGTTTGGCGTTCGGAAAGAAAAGCCGAATAGAGGATCTATTAATTTTCGCAGGAGTCTAACAATAAAGAGTCAATATGCGTATGCAGGCTTCGCTGCTATCCCTACCGCACTGACTGCACAGGTGGATGTCCTAAAAAAGGACCTTGGGCGGACCGAGCAAGAGCTCGGCCTTGCCAAACGGCAGCTCGAGGAAAAAGAAGGTAAGAAATACCCTACAGAAAAAGGTGCCTATAGAGAGGCGTTATTGCAAAGAATAACAGGATCGTACTGCTTATTGTAGGGGCCACAACTGAGGTGGCGACCCTCAAGCAGGCGCTATCTGAGGCCGAAAAGAAAACGGCAGAGGAGCGCACTGAGCGAGAAAGACTTGGGGCTCAGGTTGGCGAGGTGCAGCAAGAGCTGCAGGCTCTCATGAAAAAACATGAGAGCTTGGAGCTTGAGTCAAAGGCGCAAGCATCCGAGCTCGCGTCGGCCCTTGAGACCGCCAAGGGTGCCAAGGCCGAAGCCCAAAAGGCCCTCCAAGAGTTGGAGGAGATGAAAAAGATAGCAGTGGGTAAGGCATTCTTAATGCAAAGTAGAAATATAAAAGTAAACTACTTGTCACTTAACCGAATCCGGAGTTCTCCAGGGGCGTTCGCAGATCTTCCCCGCAGCGTATCCGACGCCGCCGCATTCTACCGAGCTGAAGAGGGCAGCTCGACGGAGAGTGTGTTCTAGTCTGAGTATTCTGAGGCCGGACACCCTGTGCCCTTGAGCGACCAGTTGAAACAGTTGGTCGAGCTCCACAAGGCGGCCGAACAAGCCATGAAGGGCTTCATAGTTCGGCTGTGGCCCAGAGAGGCCCTGCCTGGGAGCTACTTCGGGCTGGTGCGACGGCTAGTGGAGGCCTGTCCAAGGCTTGAGGACATCAAGCATTCCGTATGCATCGAAGGTGCCCGGAGGGCCCTTGCTCGTGCAAAGGTACACTGCGGTAAGCTTGACGGTGAGAAGCTGGTGAATGACGGGCCGCCGCAGGGGAAGGAGCATCGCAAACCCGAGAACTACTACAAGGATGTTCTTGCAGGTGCCCGCCATATTGCGGATGAATGTACCAAAGATGTAATTTTTGAATGAACTCGCTCATGTTTATCCTGTGCGCTGAAAACTTGTTCATATGCGCTAAGCAATGCTTATTGAATTTAAAATATTATTTTCTATGCGACCGTTTATCAAAAATTGAGAGATGGCCAGTCGTCGGCTTCTGCCCCCATGCCGCTAGTGCTGGGGTGTTCGGGATAAACCTGAGCGCTCTTTTTCCCATGGTTGGGTCCTTCGAGGGAGGCGCTCAGCACAACGAACCAGGCAATCGGACTATAATGCTTGAACACTCTCACTTAGCCATAGAACTTCATAGTTTTAAATTTCGACGAAGCCCCTAGTTCGGAAGACCGAATTCGGGGCGCTATCCACGCCTTTGGCCGGACAAAGCCAGCTCCTCGCTCGAAGTGGCATGAGTCTTTAGGGACTCGAAAAACCTCTCGAACAGCGACCGATCTCTCGCCTTATCATGACAGTCAGTTTTAGCTTTCTCCACTGAGGTGCTTAACCCAGCTGAACTGGGGCACAATCGCAGTGGTTCTCCTAGTGCTACCTTAGCCGATATAGCGGAACATAAGGCACCAAAACATAGGAGCCGGGCAAACCCAACTATTGACCCAAATCATGATTCAGAGCCGATGCATATAGTGCTATAAGTTCGGGGTGCCGCACTTGTGAAAGTGTACGGACTTCTCACACCAGATCGAAGGGTACTGAAGCTCCTGGCGTGTTTGCCGTACCATGGTGTACGGGTGCGATCATGTTATATAATAAACATATATATTAAAAGAGGATAATGCAAAAAATAGACAAAAAGCTATGCATTGTTTATAAAGAGGCTATTTATCAAAGCCGAACGATACAAGTAGTGCGATAAGCAAAAATATATTAGATTATTTAACATGTCCTGACTAGGGGCAGGCCATGGAATTGTATTCAAAACAGATATACCGCTCGTAATAGAGACCACCTGGGAGTTCCATAATGCGGCGTAGCTTTGTCTGCTTCCCTGGATCTTGCATCATTTGTGTGGCAGTCGAATTGCCGAACAGGTCGTCCAGAGTGTGGAGTCCTGAAAGTAAAGAAAAAGAATCCGGCAGCCCCTAGTACGTTTTAAGTAGTATTTCGGGCATGCCGTTACTGTGCCCCTTCCCCTGTGCCCATGGTATTTCAAGGGCGTAATTATGTACGCGAGGTACTAGCTTCGCTATGTCGCGATGGCTAGGGTTGGGGCCGCATTGCTACGCCTGCTCAGAACGTGCCAGGCGTTCTTGTTGTAGGTTACTCCGGGCGCGCTTGGCAATGTCTGGCTTTTTAACGGCCGGACTCGAGAGTTGCCTAAAAAGGCTGCTTTGTACTTCCGCTGCGAGAGCCGCCGTGTGCTCCTCCGTACGGAGGGAGCGTTCGGTGTTTCCGTTGACCGTGATTACTCCTCGAGGGCCTGGCATCGTCTGCTTGAGATATGCGTAGTGCGGCACCGCATTGAACTTTGCGAATGCGGTTCGTCCGAGCAGGGCGTGACAGCCACTGTGAAACGGGACTATGTCGAAGATTAACTCTTCCCTTCGGAAGTTATCCGGAGATCCGAAGACCACATCAAGTGTTACGGAGCCTGTACAGTTGGCTTCTACACCTGGTATAACGCCTTTAAAGGTCGTTTTTGTGGGCTTAATCCTTGAGGGATCTATGCCCATTTTCTGCACTGTATCCTGGTAAAGCAGGTTCGGGCTGCTGCCGCCGTCCGTGAGGACTCTTGTGAGGTGAAAACCGTCGATGATTGGGTCGAGAACCGATGTGGCAAAGCCGCCATGACGGATGCTAGTGGGGTGGTCCCTTCGATCAAAAGTGATCGGGCAGGAGGACCATGGGTTGAACATTGGGGCGACTGGCTCCATCGCGTATACGTCCCGTAGCGCACGCTTCCGTTCCCTCTTGGGAATGTGTGTTGCGTATATCATGTTCACCGTCCGCACTTGTGGGGGAAACCCCTTCCGTCCGTTGTTGTTCGGCGGCCTGGGCTCCTCCTCGTCGTCGCTATGTAGCCCCTTGTCTTTATTTTCGGCTCTTAACTTGCCTGCCTGCTTGAACACCCAACAATCCTTGTTGGTGTTATTGGCTGGCCTTTCGGGGGTGCCATGGATCTGGCACAAGCGGTCGAGTATTCGGTCCAAACTGGACGGGCCCTGAGTATTCTTTTTAAATGGCTTTTTCCGCTGACCAGATTTATAGCCTCTGAATCCGGCGTTGACTGTCGTATCTTCATTGCTGTCGCTGCTAACGCGGCGCTTTTGCTTATTTCGACGTGTCCTGCCATTTTTGTCCTTGGTATCCGAATTACCAAGGTTCTTTGATAAGTTGTTGCTGCGAGCTAGCCAGCTATCTTCGCCCGCGCAAAAGCGGGTCATGGGTGTCGTGAGGGCTGCCATAGATTTCGGCTTTTCCTGTCCCAGGTGCCGGGTAAGCCACTCGTCGTGGATGTTATGCTTGAAGGCTGCTAGGGCCTCTGCGTCCGGACAGTCGACTATCTGGTTTTTCTTTGTTAGGAACCGTATCCAGAATTGTCTGGCCGATTCCTCTGGCTGCTGAATTATGTGGCTTAGGTCGTCGGCATCCGGTGGTCGCACATAAGTGCCCTGGAAGTTGTCGAGGAATGCGGCTTCCAGGTCCTCCCAAGAACCGATTGAGTCCGCTGGCAGGCTGTTAAGCCAATGCCGGGCCGGTCCTTTGAGTTTGAGCGGGAGGTATTTGATGGCGTGTAGATCATCGCCACGTGCCATGTGGATGTGAAGGAGATAATCGTTGATCCATACCACCGGATCTGTCGTGCCATCGTATGATTCGATGTTTATGGGTTTGAAACACTCTGGGATTTTATGAACCGTTACTTCATCTGTGAAGCATAGTGGGTGTGCGGCGCCCCTGTATTGGGCTATGTCACGACGCAGCTCAGAGGAGCTATGTCTGTTGTGTTCGGCCCTGCCGGATTTGTTGTATCCGGAGTGAAGATCATCGTCACATGTCGTAGGGCGTCTGCGCGATCCGTAGATCGATCTTGTTTGCCTTGCCTTATCCTCCAGTACATTTCGCAGGTCTGGCGCGTTTTCCCGTGCCTTAGTTGAGCGGCGTTGGGGCATGGCTTGTGTGGAGGGCCGAGAGGCCTCTCTGTCGCGGCCGCGAGGTGGTCGGTCTGCCATGTCATGCGCTGGTGATGTAGGCGCTTCCTCCTCTGATCGGGGTAGCGGCCTGCGCTTTGGGTAGCTCTTGGAGGGGCGTTCGAGTTCATACTCTTCAGCCGAAAGGACCTCAGTCCATCTATCAGCTAGCAGATCTTGATCAGCTCTAAGCTGTTGCTACTTTTTCTTGAGGCTGTTCGCCGTGGCTAAAAGCCTGCGATTGAAACGCTTTTGTTCGGCGGGGTCTCATGGTACGACGAATTCGTCGTCATTGAGGCTGGCCTCGTCTTCGGAGGGAGGCATATAGTTATCATCCTCAACCTCTCGGTCTGCCGCTCTCTCATGAGGGCTGGCTTCTCCATCTTCCTGCACCGAATCTTGCTGGGGAGGGTGTTCTTCGGCGCTATCTGGGGTACTTTTATCTCCGGTGCCGGAATCACCGTTTTTGCTTTGGCGGGATTTAGAGCGGCGCCGTTGACGCCGGCGCTTTGGCTGTTTCTTGGAGGTGTCATCCCCCGCTGTTCCCTCGCCATCTCCATCTTTTGGAGTATCCACCATATATATGTCGTATGACGAGGTGGCTGTCCAACGCCCTACAGGTGCTAGTTCTTGTTCGTCTCCAACCTCGTCGTCCATACCGTCGAAGTCTTCGGAGCCGAAGTCAAGCATGTCGGTTAAATCGTCGACAGTGTCTACCAAGTGGGTGGTGGGTGGGTTTTGAATTCCTTCATCGTCCATATCCCATCCTCGCTGACCGTAATTCGGCCAGGGCTCTCCTGATAAAGAGAGAGACTTGAAAGAATTCAGGATGTCGCCAAAAGGCGAGTGCTGAAAGATGTCCGCGGTGGTGAACTCCATTATCGGCGCTCAATCGGATTCGACTGGCAGGGGCGCGGGGGGTTCGGAGTCCGGGGAGGAGTCTGGACCCTCGGGGTCACGGGTCACGTGGAGTGCGGGGCTGGAGTTTGGCTCGATCGCCTTTGAGATCGCAGCCCCCAAGGTGACGTCCAACCATCCATCCTTGCTTGGCGCAATAGGCTCCGAGTTAAGGGTCGGAGCCGGTGCGTATGCGGCCTCCAGGACATTGTTTGGAGGCAGAGCTAGATCATGCCCCTCGAGGTAGTGCGGCGCACTTGGCTGTGGCTCGAACCCATTGAAGATCAAGTCTCCGCGGATATCAGCCGTGTAGTTTAAGCTTCCAAACCTGACTTGATGGCCAGGGGCGTAGCTTTCGATCTGCTCCAGATGACCAAGCGAATTGGCCCGGAGAGCCAAGCCACCGAAGACGAAGATCTGTCCGGGGAGAAAGGTCTCACCCTGGACCTCATCGTTGTTGATGATCAGAGGAGCCATCGGGCCTAAAGGCGACGACACAGAGGAACTCTCAATGAAAGCACCAATGTCGGTGTCAAAACCGGCGGATCTCGGGTAGGGGGTCCCGAACTATGCGTCAAGGCCGGATGGTAACAGGAGACAAGGGATACGATGTTTTTACCCAGGTTCGGGCCCTCTCGATGGAGGTAATACCCTACTCCTGCTTGATTAATATTGATGATATGGGTAGTACAAGAGTAGATCTACCACGAGATCAAGGAGGCTAAACCCTAGAAGCTAGGCTATGGTATGATTGTGTATGATGATGGTTTGTCCTACGAACTACAACCCTCCGGATTATCTAGACACTGGATAGGGTTAGGGTTACACAGAGTCGGTTACAATGGTAGGAGATCTTGAATATCCGCATCTCCTAACTTGCCTTCCACGCCAAGGAAAGTCCCATCCGGACACGGGACGAAGTCTTCAATCTTGTATCTTCATAGTCCAGGAGTCCGGCTGAAGGTATAGTCCGGCTACCCGAACACCCCCTAATCCAGGACTCCCTCACATAGAAATTCTCATAATTATGCACTTTTCTATCAATTGCTCAACAGTAATTTGTTCACCCACCGTAATACTTACGCTATCTTGAGAGAAGCCACTAGTGAAACCTATGGCCGCCGGGTCTATTTTCCATCATATAAATCTCTCGTCAACTACCTATTTATGGTGTCGTTTATTTTGCAATCTTTACTTTCAATATTTATCATAAAAATACCAAAAAATATTATCTTATCATCTCTATCATATATCACTTTTGCAAGTGGCCGTGAAGGGATTGACAACCCCTTTATCGCGTTGGTTGCAAGGTTCTTATTCGTTTGTGTAGGTACGAGGTACTTGTGTGTTGCCTCCTATTTGATTGATACCTAGGTTCTCAAAAACTGAGGGAAATACTTACGCTACGTAGCTGCATCACCCTTTCCTCGTTATGAAAAAAACCAACGCATGCTAAAGAGGTAGCAAGAAGGATTTCTGGCGCCATTGCCGGGGAGTCTACGCAGAAGTCAAGACATACCAAGTACCCATCACAAACTCTCATTCCTCGCATTACATTATTTTCCATTTGCCTCTCGTTTTCCTCTCCCCCACTTCACCCTTGCCGTTTTATTCGCCCTCTCTTTCCGTTCGTCTCTCTTGTGCTTGCTTCGTCATTATGGCTAGTCCTTTATCTGCTCCTTTGTCTCCCGAGTTTGGAATTCTTCACTTCAAACAAAGACAAGGAGAAAACTTAAAAGATGCTTGGTGTGGGATGATGGAATCTTATCGTAATTGCACCTCGGAGGTGAGTTTTAGAATTTTGCTTCGCAATTTTTATGTTGGTTTAAATATGTCACATAGACAACTCTTGGATTGTGTTGCCAAAGGAAATTTCATTAAAATTGATCCCAGTATTGCGCATGAAATCATAGAAGGGGTAGTGGGAACACTACCTCAACAAAAGAGGCCACATCATACCCAGGAAGATACACAAGTTTTTCAATTGATTTGCGAAGTAACTAAGATTTTACAAAAGTCTCTTGAACCTCTTAAGAGTGTTAGCGGAAATCTTCACCGCATGAAAATGTTGATTACCCTTTGCAACAAGCGGTTGGATTCTTTAGATCTAAAAATTTCTGAATATGAAGGGAAATGTAAAGAACCTCCCTGATTCGAGCATGATTCGGCTAAAAGATTAAAAGCCAAATATGGGAATACCTAGATCTATCCTTGCCTTTATGCCTAGCTAGGGGCGTTAAACTATAGCGCTTGTTGGGAGGCAACCCAACTTTATTTCAGTTTTTTGGTTATTGGTTCATTTAAATAATAAATAGTCCATCTAACTTCTCTTTAGATGTGGTTTTATGTTTTAATTAGTGTTTGTGCCAAGTAAAACCTTTGGGAAGACTTGGGGAAAGTCTTTGCGATCTTGCTGTAAAGAACAGAAACTTTAGCGCTCACGAGATTAGCTACAACTTTTTACTAGAAAGTGCTATTTAGTTGATTCTTTTTGCAGATGATTAATAGATAAATTGCTCACATCCAGCTGTTTATTTTAGAATTTTTGGAGTCCAGAAGTTTGCGTTAGTTATAGATTACTACAGATTGTTCTGTTTTTGACAGATTCTGTTTTTCGTGTGTTGTTTGCTTATTTTGATGAATCCATGGCTAGTAATGTAGTTTATGAACCATAGAAAAGTTGGAATACAATAGGTTTAATACCAATTGAACATATAAAGCCTCCTAGAGTGGTAGTCACGATGAAGGTGGCCACATCGCCTTTAAATCGCCATGAACAGTACTCGTGCCACCGCCTGTAAATTCCGTGCCCCGCGATGGGCATTTTAGCCATTCCACGCACAGGCATATAAAAGCAGCCTCCCCGTGGAGAAGAACTAGCCGCCGCTTCGCGTCCCACTCGTCTCCCCCTCCTCGTCGCCCTCCTCTCTCTCTCTCTCTCTCGCTAACCCCTCTCTCTCCCCATCGCCCCGGTCGGTTCCGGCCAGCTCCGGCCCGCACATCTCGCCCCCGACCCCTGCCTCCTCTCCTGCCGCCGCCGCCGAAGAAGCTCGCAGCCGATGCCGGTGACCTAGCCCACGTGTCACCCCTGCGACCCCTGCCTCCTCTCCTACCGCCGCCACCGCCGGAGAAGCTCACCTCCGCGCCCACAAGCCTCGGATTTGGTGGGATCTGGGACGAGGAGGGGTGGATGAGACGGGGGAGGATGAGGAGGAGAATGTGGGGGCATCTGGGAGGAATATCACCGCCGCCTCCTCCGCTCCTGCCTCCGCAAGTCGAGGGGGATGGGGCAGCTCGGGCTCATCTCCAAGAGCCCCTCGCCACCGCGCTGCCTGCTGCCGCCGACGCCCAGCGGCAGCGATGGTGCATCGATGCGAGGTCGTTTGGATCGTGGGGTGGGAGCGGCGGATGCAGCATCGGCGGTGGCGAGAGAAGAGCAACGGTGGCAGCGCCGGCCTGCGAAGAGATGAGGTGAGCGGTGGTGGCGGTGTCCGGAGAGAGGATGAGAGCAAGAGAGAGAAGGGCAGCAGCCAGCGGCACCTCGTCCGTGTGGCATGGTGGCCCAGATGCGTCCGCCCCATGGCCTACCTCAACGAGCACGGCCTCGATCCGGCCTCAGCCGGAGGACCTCGAGCCGAGGAGTGCGGCCTCGATCAGGACTCGCACACGACACCTGCCCATCGGCAGCGGCATCCTTTGCGGCGTGCCCCCGACGTACAGGGGGAGGCCTACCGCGGAAATCGCGGGCGCAACCGCCCGCCCCTGGTGCCGCCCCAACGAGCCCTTCATCTGCAACTTCAAGAAGATGAGGAAGATGCACGTTCTTCTCTTCTGCGTGTGCTGTGATGCAAATCTGCTGCTCTGCAAATTGTACCATACATGTTAGGCTTCGTGGCTGTTCCCTTCACCGTATCTGACATTGGCATCGCCATTTATCACGCAGAATTTCTATTTGTAATGCACCTCTTACTGCCAACAAATCCTAATTCCAGTCGCCTACACAGGACATGACAGTAATCTTCAGAAGTAGGGAGGTTGCGGTCTTGTTCAGAATTCTGTTGAGTGGATTAAAATTGTTTCCTCGGCACCAGATGTCATAGGCATGACATTTCTCCCTATTGTTTCACACGTTGATGATATACCTGGGAAGAAGCACATTGCTCGTGCCATTGATCTATATTTGACATGTAAGACATGCACCTGATTCCCGTTTTGGACTGTATCCTCAAAGCCCATCTGCCATAAACCTAAGCTATTGTTTTAAATTAGTAGCAGAGTCTCTGCGCAGCTATTCTATTTGGAGTATGTATTCAAAAATATGTTTTAGTAAGGGTGATGTATTCATGATCAAGATAGACACCTCCGGAAGTCGAGGGGGATGGGGCTGCTCGGGCTCATCTCCAAGAGCCCCTCGCCGCCGCGCCGCCTGCTGCCACCGACGCCCGTGCCCGCCGACGGGGGCGGCCGAGCGGGTGAGATCCCGCCGATCCGGTGGCGGAAGGGCGAGATGATCGGCTCCGGCACGTTCGGGCAGGTCTACCTCGGGATGAACCTGGACACCGGCGAGCTCCCCGCAGTAAAGCAGGTGCCTGGATTTCATGATTTGGTGATATGGTTTGTACTGTCTGGAGACCTGGAGTCATTCGTCATACCAACTCCTCTCCCTTGTTTGATTTTTGGTTCCAGGTTTTGATTGGGAGCATCAACATGACCCGGGAGAAGGCCCAAGTGAGTAGCACTTCTTCGACCGATTTGGTTACCAATTTAGTTGCTGAGGCTTTCCTTCATGTGAAGTGATTTGTGGCTTTTGTTTCTATGATTAGGCGCATATAAGAGAATTTGAGGAAGAAGTGAAGCTCCTCAAGAACCTTTCGCACCCCAATATTGTGGTTAGTAGATGAAAGATCGATTACATTTTAGATACTCTATACTTGACTGCTAGACTGCAATTGTTTGATCTACTTCCTGTGATTTGAGAAGAGGTACCTCGGGACTGTCCGTGAGGAAGACACACTGAATATCCTGCTAGAGTTTGTTCCTGGAGGTTCTATCCAGTCGCTTCTTGGAAAACTCGGTTCATTCCCGGAGGCAGTAAGTAACCATCAATCATGCGGTTTTCTGTGATTTGACTCGCAGAAGAGAAACTGATTCGTTGCGTATTTTGATCAGGTCATTAGGAAGTATACTAGGCAGATTTTGCAAGGGTTGGAATATCTGCATAGCAATGCAAATAATACATAGAGACATTAAGGTAAAAACTCTGATGCCTGAATATACTAGAGTCTTTGAGTCATTGATTGTTTGGTTGTGCTAATTATCTTTGTGATCATGGGATTGTTTTACAGGGTGCAAACATTCTTGTTGATAACAAAGGCTGCATTAAGCTTGCAGATTTTGGGGCATCTAAGCAAGTTGCCAAGTTGGTAAGATTGATGTTCAATATGCTGTTAAGGTCGAGTATAATAGCTTGGAAGAAATAAAACCTTCATGTGCTTGTCAAGTGATCAAAACAATAATTTACAACAGAATAGCAAATGCTAAACCTTTCCTGTCTAATTATGCCATCAGATTATGGATTCTTATTTATTGCTCTTGACTACCTGTGTGCATGAAACATGAAAGTGTGAGTTTGGTTCCAAGCAGGCTTATGCTAAAGTTCTCTGCAGGTATTTGCATTATAGTTCCTGCATAATCTCTTGGTAATGAAGCGTTGTCCGGGGCGCTATCTGGAATACCATCTCTTTCTAATGAACTTATGCGTTAGTTGCTGCCTTCTTTCATTAGATAGTTCGAATAATAATACAAACGTATGGATTTTTGTAAACTGGTATATGATTCAATGTTATATATTTTGTAAACTGGTATATGGTTACCAGAGTCACCTTGCGTATGTTTACCCTGCTGATTTGCTTTCTGCTTGCTGCTTGGGGAAACATGTATGTCCCCTGCTTTCGGCGCACTGCAGTACATGTTTGGGTTAGTGGTTTGGGGAAAATGTGTGCAGCAAGTAGTAGTTGTACCTGCTCATTATGAATATACACAGAGAAGAAGTTTGGTGGGGAGAGGTTTATGAAGGCCTACTAGAATTAATTATTTCATAACACTTACCGCTTCCAAATGTGATGTGTGCAGTTAAACTGAGCTGAACGGGGTGTTCTTATTTGTCTCTCTTCAGATAGTTTTTGGGGAGAACAAAATATAATATCTGTAATATAGGCTGCAGAATGGATTTTATTCGTATGTTGTCTTTCCTTAAATCAATTGACATGTTCTTTCTTCCTTTAATGTTGTTTCTCTTTAATCAATATATGAATCCTTACTTCATGTAGTGTTATTTTTTTACATAGAAGATCCTACTTTCAAAACTGATGTGTTATTCTCACACACAATTAACTTGACGTGGTTAGAAAGAACTAGTGGTTGGTGCTTGTTAATTGCATTAATAGTAGTTGATGTATTATGTGGTGATTATATGCGCAGCACGTGGAAGTCTGGTATAAATGAGATTTTATTGTTCAGGAAGCAAGTTTTTTTCTTTTTGAAAAATAGCTTTGGACTTTAACCATGTAAATGACTATGCCCAGATTTAATTCGCGTGACTTATAGAGGATATGGCCAGGACAAAGATATACATAGTGATGGAGATTGTCCCAGGTGGCCAAATTTCTGAAAACATCATGAGTTGTTCATGCCTTGGTCAACATTGTGGATTATGCTTCCCACTGTGCCTATATGGTTAATTTTGTCATTATTCGTGCCTAGGCTTCGCACAAGAGGCTGAAAGAGGATGATGATGCGAGGAAATATTTCTATCAGCTGATCAACACTGTCGGCTACTGCCATAGAAGAGGCGTCTATCACCACGATCTGAAGGTATTGCGGGGTGCCGCTTACTGATGTGATCTATGAGAAAAAGTGGGTTGATAGCAATTATCTTCTTCCTTATATCATCCTGAAAATCTTCTGCTTTGTAGTAATGACACTCTCAAGGTGATTTTGGACTGAGCTCCCTATCACAGCAAGTCAGAGTACATATATTGTTTGCTTTCTCTTTTTCTAGCTTGATGGAAACCATCATGGTGCAAAATTCAGTGATTTTTCCAGCGCTTTTGGCTTTATTTCACGTTTTGCTGTTTATCTAATAGCAATGCCTATCTCAATAAAGAAATGCATCTATAAAAACTTACTTGTGTGGAAGTGTGTTGCAAGTTCTTGACTATGCACAATACTTCATCGAAAGTCTGGACCAATTAGCTGAAGCAGAGTACATACCAACAAAGGTCCACGATTATCCATAATCTCATTATTGTCTAGAGATATTTATTTACTTTTTTTCTTCTGATGTCCCTGCAAGGCTGCAACACCTTCATCAGATGGATATAATGATGGTCATATATAAGTGACATGTGATCATATTCTTTTGCTTTGAGGTCCAGAGAAATAGTCGAATGATAAGTTATAGCTTCAAATTGTTTCAGCACATCCTTTGAGCATTAGAATAAATAGAGCAAGTTGTATGCTGGTTCAATTCTATTAGCCCGGACTTTTATGTGCTCATTGTGTCTTCTGTTTTTCCCATAGGATTCAGTTTTCAGCACAAGTAGTAGTTCTGATCATCTACTATCGCTTCTCTACTCAGGCTCCCATGTCCCTGAGCCTTTCACCATAAGCTGGTACTTCCAGCGTTTTGTCAATCGAAATCGTGTGCCCGCCTGTTATGTCCCGTTCACAAGCAAAATGAGCTCCCGTTGAATTATGTTATTTGCCTGGCTTGGATGTTGTTTTGGAAAGGCTTAAACCTCACTCATTCATCAACGAATTTATTCCACCTATCAAAGAGATGATGACATCTATGCATATTGTTTCTTAGTAAAATCTTCAAGATACGTCATGCCCTCTTTATTTCACTTATTTGATGTAAATGGGTTTGTTAAGAGAGAAAGAAAAGGAGATCAAAGAACATAATTCAAAGATTAGAGAGCTTAGCAAAGGCTTTGCAGGCTATATGTATCAAGTCAAAAACGCTTTTGACGGGATTTATCGCATAGCTAAAGACGGTGTATGCTCAACCAGTTCTACAAACGACAATGACCTTGGCAAAACTACTGCTTTGTTTCAACACAACAAATTTGTCGATGTCCAGAATGAACTTGCTCATCTTGACCAATTGATGACTCTACGCAGCTGATTTGAAACACAGGGTTTTATCCGTTTTAAAGAGAGTGTACTTCCATAGCCTATGTATCTTTGAAAAATGTGGATGCTACCCGCTACAACAGCCTGCTTTAAATGACCAGCAATACATGCAACGATTTAAGTGCCAATTATTCATGCGCCTCTCTTGTCCCGTTGATGAACTTTGAACTATACACTACCCATCTATATATCTATGTATTTGTTACTATAGCGATGGCACAGGTAAACTAAACCAACTATTGAGTTCTCCACTCCATGCTATGTTAGACCCATGTGATATATCTATGCCAAGTGTGTTCGCTCCTTGTTGTTTAAAGCAAATATTTTCTTATGTTCAGGTGACAAGCTTTGTGCTTTTGTGGCCAATATGTATAAGAAATTCCCATTTATACTGCTCTGTATATGATCGTTAATTAATATACACTATTTGTGATACAATCCACATTCCATTAACTTCCATCTACATCTCCTACGTACTCACTACTATACTTGGCCATCCCTCGGGCCGGGCAAGGCTTCGGGCCGGTCCAACCAAATCCCGACGCAAAAAACCCAGGCCCAGCTATCTGGCCGGGCCAACCAAAGCCCGACGCAAAAAACCCAAGCCCAAGCTTGGCCTAGCCCGGCTGTCGGGCTCAAGCCCGGCCCATCACGCTAAAAGCTCGTCGGTCCTCGAGCCACGGGCCGTGCCTCTTTCTTCAACGGCGAAAACAACGGGCCTGGGCCCGGCCCAGACAGTGCTTCAGGCTCAAAACCTAGGCCGAGCCCAGCCCGTGGACAAGGCCGGCCCGGGCCAGGTCGGTTGGGTGACCGGGCCGGGCTGCCCATGGCTAGGACTACTCACTACCATCATCGCTTCTAATTCGCTTCTTGCGCCATTGGCACAACCAGGTCATCTAGTGTAAATAAATAATGAGTTCATTACAGTACTTTAAGTGGTGTTTTGTTTTCTTTCGCTAACGGAGCTCACGAGATTTTCTGTTAAGTTCTGTGTTGTGAAGTTTTCAAGTTTTGTGTAAAGATTTGATGGATTATGGAACAAGGAGTGGCAAGAACATAAGCTTGGGGATGCCCAAGGCACCCCAAGGTAAAATCCAAGGACAACCAAAATCCTAAGCTTGGGGATGCCCCGGAAGGCATCCCCTCTTTTGTCTTCGTCCATCGGTAACTTTACTTGGAGCTATATTTTTATTCACCACATGATATGTGTTTCGGTTAGAGCGTCTTGTATGATTTAGGTCTTTGCTTGTTATTTCTCCACAATCATCCTTGCTGTACACACCTTTTGACAGAGACACACATTATTCGGAATTTATTAGAATACTCTATGTGCTTCACTTATATATTTTGAGCTAAACAATTTTTCTCTGGTACTTCACTTATATCTTTTAGAGCACGGTGGTGGTAATATTTTATAGAAATAATTGATCTCTCATGCTTCACTGTCGGTGTACTAAAGTAGGGGTACCTTAGTACCCCGAACTTGTGCACGGGCAGTCGTAGCACCCCGCGGCAAGGCTTGCCAGGCAATCGCCAAGACTCTCCGTGGTCCCTTTTTGGGCCATCCAAGAACAAAGTATTTGAGCCAAGGCCCCGGCAGGAGGAGCCTGCCGGGAAGGCCACCCGAAGAGAGCCAGGCCCCGGCAAGAGGAGCTTGCCGGGATGACCGCTCGAAGCACAAGACCCCGGCAGGAGGAGCTTGCCGGGAAGGCCGACCGAGGCACGACAAGATACTTGCCGCGACGCGCTCCGCGTCCGGGCAAGGACCGGTGAGCGACAAGCTCCCGGGCGCGACAAGACATCAGCCGCGGCAAGGCGCTTGCCGCGGCAAGTCACCACCCCGCGCCTGCGCTCCAGCTCATCCACCCACGCGTCGCTCTGGGGCCATTCCAGGCGTACGTGGCGAGAGGCTGCGCAGCCAGGAGCATGCGGTGGCGAAGCAACACTGACAGAGTAGCCATCGTGGCAAACGGTGGCGCTCCTGACGGTCCCCTTTCCTGCACCATCTGGGCGATGCGGACGGGCATTTAATGCCCTTGTCCCCTGCCGTCAGAGTTAGGTATGTTAGCACTATGCAAACAGCTGTACCCAACACAGCGTTTTCCAGTTTTGCCCCTGCCTACGTTGCCACCTGTGGGTAACCCCTTGCACATATAAAAGGAGGCCCCATGCGCAACGGGGGGAAGGAGGAGGCCACTCACGCTCGGTCTCTCCAGCAGCTCGCGTGTACTGTAGCACCACACGCTCCCGAGCAAGAACACAATACCAAACCACAAAGCAGCAGTAGGGTTTTACGCATCCTTGCAGCCCGAAGCTGGGTAAATCCCTTGTGTGCATCGCCTCGATCTGCTCTTCGTGCGACCTCCGCCCCCCGCCGAACCAAGAAAGGGGCTCGGTCCCCATAGGTGTTCGTGGAGGCAGATTTCCCCCGACATCTTTGGCGCGCCAGGTAGGGGGCGTCGAAGTTGTGTGAACCTGATCCGGCGTCTGCACAGGATAGATCTCCATCATCTTCGTCGACATGCCACCAAAGAAGAAAGCTCCGGAGGTGGCCGGTCCGTCCACGTCGAACCCACTGCCCTTGGAGCAAACGGGTGGTGGGGACGGCACCGGCGGCGGGACGGGCGTCGTCGAGCCAGTTCATGGCGCCACGGCGTCCGAACATGCACCGCGCCCCTCTCAGGAGGCACGGGACCAGCAGCGTCTTGGCGCCCACGGTACCATACGCTCGCTGGACCCAGATTGAGCCGACGGATCTCAGGGCGCTCAAGGCCAGCACTCACACCAACGTGCTGGGGCGAGCGTGGCGCGGCTGCCGGGTCTGGGTGTTGCTCCTTCTAACGTAGTTAGAAGTTCGAGCACATCCCGCTCCACGCGCCGTTCGCCACCAGTGCCCGCCACTCCAGCAGAAGCTCTGGCGCGAGCTCAACTGCTCCTAGACTACCCTCCAACGGCGGACAAGCTCGACGACTGGAGGGCCACGATACAGAGCCTCATCGGTTTCGCTAACGGCGACACCCCGCGGCAGCACAGCGCGTCGCAGCCGCGGCGGGACGGCCAGGCGAGAACCGATGGCGCCAAGACCGGCGGGGGTGCGACCACCGTGCACTCCCCGCCCCAAAGGCCAAGATCGCCGACTCGCCGGGACCATCACGACAACGACTCCACCGCGTCGTCGAATCCGCGAACTCGTCGCGATCAACGCCAAGTTCTTCACGAGCGAGAGCACGAGGACGCTCGTACTCGCATCGAGCGTTGGAGAGAAGCGCGGCGTCAATCAGACCAGCGCGTTGGGCCCTCTGTCGACATGCATGCACCGGGGGAACCAGGCGACCTGCCGTACGCGGTGGGCTGCCCTGCGTTCACCCATGAGCTGTGGCAAGTCCAGTGGCCCGGCACGAAGAATTTCAAGCCAGACGTACCAGAGAAGTACGACGGCAAGTCGCATCCGTCGGAGTTCCTCAACATCTACACCATCGCGGTGCAGGCTGCTGGAGGGCGAGACGACAAGACCCTTGCCAACTACTTCCCGCTAGTACTCAAATCCAACGTCAGATCCTGGCTCATGCACTTGCCGGACAACTCCATAACCTCCTCGACAGACTTGTGCCATCAGTTTGTTGGCGCCTTTACGGGCGGCCACAAACCCCATGGCCAAGCGAGCGACCTTCATCTGCTCGTCCAGAAGGAAGGGGAACCCTTGCGCAAGTTCATCCAGAGATTCAGCCGTGTACACTACAACATCCCAGACGTCCACCCCGCCGCGGTCGTCAGCGCGTTCCATCAGAACGTGCGTAACCGCAGGATGCGGGAGGAGATGGCGATGTGCAAGATCAAAGACGTCAGCGAGCTATATGCCCTGGCCGACAAGTGTGCCCTTGCTGAGGAGGGGAGGAAACTCTCTGGAGAGAACACTGGAGCAGGAGAATCTGACAGTGAGGATACCGCCCCGGCAAGGAAGAGCCGGCGGCGGAGCAGCAGGAAGAAGAAGAGCCAAGAAGTACTGGTTGTTGAGCAGTCCGGCGATGAAGGCGCCGCCAAGAAGGCCCAGGCTGGTAGCTTTGGCAAGGAGATTGCCGGATGCGCCCACTGCCAGGCTGTGGCGGTCGCCGACAAGCGGGACGGCACCAACAAACAGTACTGCAAGATCCACCGCACCAAGGGCCATGACCTCCAGAGCTGCAAGCAGGTCGAGCGGCTCGTCGAGCTGCAAAAGGCCAAGTACGAGCGGCGCGACAAGGAGAGAGCCCGGGGAGGTGGCGGAGGATCAGGCACGAAGCGCCCCGGCCAGGGAGGACGCTGCGACAAGGACAAGCAGCGGCAAGCGGACCGACCTCCCCGCGGCCGCGACAAGAACGAAGACGACGACGAAGACGAAGACATGGATGACGTCGAGACCAGTGAGCAGGAGTTTCAGAAAGCCACAGAGGTCTTGTGCGTAGACGGCGGTGCTTCCCTGCATACTTCTCACCGCCAGCTCAAGCAGTGGGCGCGGGAAGTCAATGCAGCGGTACCACCCATCGAGTCGCGCAAGCCTCTGAAATGGTCCAGCACGCCTATCATCTTTGATATTGAGGACCACCCTGATCGCACAACTGCGATCGGGTGCTTGCCGATGTTGGTCTCACCAACAGTCCGCAACCTCAAGGTCACTAAGATGCTAGTTGACGGCGGGGCTGGCTTGAACCTGATCTCCTCCGCTGTGCTCTGGAAACTCCAAGTCCCCGACGGCGAGCTCGAAGAGACCGGCACGTTCCAAGGAATCAACCCGGGAAGGAGCAAGCCGAAGGGGAAGATAACGTTGCCAGTGACATTTGGCAGCGAGCTGAACTTCAGGACATAGAGGATCACTTTTGACGTTGCCGATTTTCCATTGCCCTACAATGGAATTCTCGGCCGTCCAGCGCTCGCCAAGTTCATGGCGGCCTCTCACTACGCATACAACATGCTCAAGATGCCAGGCCCGATAAGCGTCATCTCTGTCCCCGGCGACAAGAAGGATGCCCTTATCTATGCCGACAAGATCTACCGGGAAGCAGCAGCCGCAGCGGATCACAAGCCGCTTGCCGCTGAAGCTCCTGGAGGGAAGAAGAGGACCAAGCCCGGCAAGTGCTCTGGCGCCCACTCCGGCAAGCGCACCTCTTCGGAGTGCTGCGCTACCGTCGAGGACGCGCCATCGAGCTCCACCGGCAAGAGTAAGAAGACAATGGCAGCTCCGCCAACGACCAAGAAGGTGTCCGCCAAGGAGGACGGCACTGGTGGTACCTTCACCATCAGTGCCACACTCGACCCCAAATAGGAAAGCGCGCTCGTTGCCTTCCTGCGGGCGAATGTCGATGTGTTTGCCTGGCAACCATCTGACATCCCCGGCGTTCCCAGGAAAGTAATTTTGCACCACCTCGTCGTCTGTCCTCATGCGCGGCCCGTCAAGCAGAGAGTCAGGAAGCGAGTGGTGGAGCGCCAAGAGTTCATCGCAGAAGAGATCAAGAAGTTGGAAGCGGCAGGCCTCGTCAGAGGTGTGCTCCATCCGACGTGGTTGGCCAATCCTGTTGTCGTGCGCAAAGCAAATGGGAAATGGAGGCTTTGCATCGACTTCACTGATGTTAACAAAGCTTGTCCCAAAGATCCCTTTCCCTTGCCGCGCATTGACCAGATTGTTGACTCCACGGCCGGATGTGACCTGCTTTCATTTCTTGACGCCTACTCAGGATATCATAAGATCTTCATGGCTGAAGAAGATGAAGAGAAGACCGCGTTCATCAGTCCATGTGGCATGTACTGCTTCGTGCGGATGCCTTTCGGACTGAAGAATGCTGGTTCAACGTTTGCAAGGGTTGTCGACACCGCTTTTGAGCCACAAATCCACAGGAATGTGGAGGCCTACATGGATGACATAGTGGTCAAGAGCAGAGACAGGACAACCCTGATTCAAGACTTAGAAGAGACCTTTGCGAACCTGCGCAGGATCAGCCTCAAGCTCAACCCCGAGAAGTGCGTGTTCGGAGTCCCTTCCGGCAAGCTTCTCGGGTTCTTCGTGTCTCAGCGAGGAATCGAAGCCAACCCAGACAAGATCAAGGCCATCGAGAAGATTGAAGCACCAACACGTGTCAAGGACGTACGAAGGCTTGCCGGCTGCGTCGCGGCTCTCAGCAGGTTTATTTCCAAGTCTGCAGAACGCGCCCTGCCGTTTTTCAAAATTTTGAAAAAGGCGGGTCCAGTAAAATGGACTCCGGAAGCGGAGGCTGCGCTGCAGGACTTGAAGAAATACCTGTCCTCCGCTCCAATACTTGTCGCGCCTAAACCACAAGAGAAGTTGGTGCTATACCTGGCGGCGACCAATCAAGTGGTTAGTGCTGCGTTAGTAGTGGAGAGGAAGGCAGATGATGAGCCAGCAACCGCGGCAAGCACGTCCAACGACAAGCAGGGGCCTTCCCCGACAAGCTCTGGCCCCGACAAGGATGAATCTGCGCAGGAGCAAGTGGAGGTGCAGAAGAAGAAAATGGTGCAGCGCCCAGTTTACTTTGTCAGCTCCCTTTTGCAGGGGGCTAGGTCAAGGTACTCTGGTGTGCAGAAATTGCTTTTCGGCCTTCTCATGGCCTCGAGAAAGCCGCGCCATTACTTCCAAGCACATGAGATTACAGTTTTCACCCGCTTTCCGCTGAAGAGGATACTGCAGAATCTAGAAGCAACAGGCAGGATTGTCGAGTGGGCACTAGAACTGTCGAGCTTCGGTCTCCAGTTCGAGAGCACCTCGACTATCCAAAGCAGAGCATTGGCGGAGTTCATAGCAGAGTGGACACCGACACCAGACGAAGATATCCCAGAGACGAGCATCCCTGCCAAAGAAGCAAGCAAAGAGTGGCTGATGTACTTTGATGGTGCTTTCTCGCTGCATGGCGCCGGTGCTGGCGCGTTACTTATCGCGCCCACCGGAGAGCACCTCAAGTACGTAGTGCAGATGCACTTCCCCAAGGAGCAAGGAACCAACAATACTGCAGAGTATGAAGGTTTTCTCGCCGGTCTCAGGATCGCGGCAGAATTTGGATCAAGAAGCTCATTGTCAGGGGTGACTCGCAGCTTGTCGTCCGCCAAGTGAACAAAGATTACCAGAGTCCCGTGATGGAAGCATACGTTGATGAAGTGAGGAAGCTAGAAGAGCACTTTGACGGCCTGCAAATGGAACACATTCCAAGTGCTGAGAACGATATCGCTGATGGCCTGTCAAAGTGCGCAGCATTTAAGTTACCTGTGGAACCAGGAACCTTTGTGCTCAAGCTGACTCAACCATCCGTAATGCCATCAACCAGACAGAGCAAGAAGAGGAAGTTGGTCTCCGGCGACTATCTTCCGCCAGAGCTCCCCGGAGCCGCCGCCAAGAAGGTCCCCAAGATCGACGCCAAGAGAGCTGAGGAGCCGTCTGCTCCGGAAAACCCCAGGGTTTGCTCCATAGAAGCAGGCGCTCCCGACAAGTTTTGCTCCGGCAAGCTTGTCGGGGAACGTCAAGCTCCGGCTGAGCCCCATATCCTCGCCGTAGAAGCGGACGTTCCCGCAGTAGCAGAAGTGCCTTCAGTCCTTGTTGTCGAGCCGCAGGCTCCAGCATGGGCGCAGCAGACTGTCCATTTCCTCCAGCACGGAGAACTTCCCGAAGAACAAGAAGAAGCGGAAAGAGTAGCCCGGCGCTCGAGTATGTACCAGTTCGTCGACAACACACTGTACAGAAGAGGGCGCAACGGTGTGAAATTTAAGTGTATTTTCCGGGAAGACGGACAGAAGCTGTTGGCAGAGATACATGGAGGCATATGTGGTCACCACATTGGCGCAAGAGCACTTGCCGGCAAAGCGTTCCGGCAAGGTTTCTTCTGGCCGGCAGCCCTCTAGGATGCAACTGCACAAGTAACCAAGTGTGAAGCGTGCCAGTTCCATTCCAAGCAGATACACCAGCCAGCTCAAGCTCTCCAGACGATCCCTTTATCCTGGCCATTTTTGGTCTGGGGGCTCGACATCCTCGGCCCCTTCCCCCGAGCTGTCGGGGGCTTTGAGTACTTGTACGTCGCAATCGACAAGTTCACAAAGTGGCCGGAAGTGGAACTAGTTAGGACGGTGACAGCACAGTCAGCCATCAAGTTCTTCAGGTCGATTGTCTGCCGCTTCGGGATCCCCAATAGGATCATCACCGACAATGGTACACAATTCACGAGCCGCGCCTTCATGCAATACGTCCAAGATCTCGGCGCCAAGGTCTGCTTCGCTTCTGTTGCTCATCCCAGGAGCAACGGTCAAGCTGAAAGGGCCAATGCCGAAGTACTGCGCGGGCTCAAGACCAGAACTTTCGACAGGCTGCACAAGTGCTGAAGAAACTGGATCGAGGAGCTGCCGGTGGCTCTTTGGTCGATCAGAACGACGCCAAATCGAGCCACTGGCCAGACACCATTTGCTCTAGTCTATGGAGCAGAAGCAGTTACCCCCACGGAGCTCGTATACGGGTCACCTCGAGTGCTCGCTTATGATGAGCTTGAGCAAGAGCGGCTGCGTGAAGATGACGCGCTGCTCCTTGAGGAAGATCGTGTTCAGGCTGCTGTGCGAGCCTCTCGCTACCAGCAAGCTTTGCGTCGCTACCATAGCCGCAAAGTTAAAGCCAGAAGCTTCGAGGAAGGCGACCTTGTTCTTCAGCGCGCCCCGTCCGCCAAGAATCATAACAAGTTGACGCCAAAGTTGGAAGGCCCTTACCGGGTGAGACGAGCCACGAGGCCCGGCGCTGTCCGCCTCGAGACCGAAGATGGCACTCCGGTGAGCAACTCCTGGAACATTGAGCATCTTCGTAAGTTTTACCCGTAAGGCGCAGTTGTCGGGCCCCGCCCGGCAACCAACCTTTTGTGCAAGTCTTGCCGCAGTTGCATGTAATCCTTTGTACAAAGCCAGGCGTAGACCCTGAGCAGCCGTAAATGAAGCGCTGGCGCCCTAAGTTTTAGCATGCATGCTGAGTCGAGTCTCGTCCTTGGTTAGGGTTGATAGTGCCTAGCAGCTGCTGACCCCTAGCTTAGAGGTCGAGTCTGCGTCCTTTTTCCTGTTCCTTCGTTTCCTTTGGTTCGCAGGGTTTTGCATATCCTGGCCAGACCTCTTAAGGACAAAGAAGAGAAGAAGGGCGGGCCAGCATCTGGTCCCCGGCAAGCCAGTGTTTCCGGGGGCTGCAAGTATGAAGATTCGCCCGCGGCAAGCCAAAGTTGCCGGGGGCTGCAATCCCAGATAAGTTTTTGCATCCCTTGTCATGCATTCTCTCATGAACTGTGGAATACGAAAACCTTGTTTCCTCCTAAAAGCTACCGTGCTCCCTTAACGACAGGCCCCAGAGCGCGTTCCTGGGGCCCGTTTTGGTAGTAGTCGTGGCGGCAAAGGGGCGGAACGAGGGGCCCGAACCCGCTTCATCCCTTCCTCCGCCAAAGGCGTGAGAGAGGTCGAGTGGCGCGGGAAGACGGTAGGGCCTGTTGCCGGGCAAAGAAGTGTCTATCTTAACGATATAAAGGATTCGCTCCTTGGCGTGGGTTTTACCCATGGGACAAATGGCCCGGCAAACATCCCCTTTTCATTAAAAACATTCCGCTCAGGTACAGTTCAGAGAGAATGAAAAACATGAAAGATGGGATTACAAGTTTTAAACACAACTAACGCCCGAGGGCTTACAGATTGAAAAAAGATAAGATGCTCGTAATCCCTTTCTTGTCTCTCTCCTCAGGAGGTAGGACAAGGAGGCGAAAAGGGTAAAAGGGGCGCCTAGGCGAGCTACGGGTGGCAGAAGACACCAACAGAACGCCCGGGGGGCCAGCTGAAAGCTGGACGGTGATGGCGGCGCCGGAAGAAGGGCTCGACGAGGCGGCAGGGCATCAGCACGCTGTCGAGGGCGCCGTGCCCTCGTACTCCGAGTTGACGGCCTTGCCGCAACCCTCTTCCTCTTCCGCAGCCTCGCCACGCCAGGCGCCAAGGAGGCGAGCGCGGGAAGCTCAAGGAGCCGGCGACACGGATGATGGGGTCGCCGGTGCCACACGGAGCTGCGACCGGCGCCTAGTCGGACCCGTCATCCCGACGACCGCTGCCCTCATTGTCGCTGTAGCTCCCCTCCTCGTCACTCTCGCTTGAGGAGGAGCCTTCGCTGTCGGAGGAGCTATCCATGCAGCACCGGGCCCGGGTCCCGAAGTCCCCGAAGGCCTTGACGGAGAGGAGATCGCCCTCCATCAACTTAAAATGGAGGGTGAACCCCTCCATCAAGTTGTGGATATGGGCGAATGTCTTCCACCCTCGGACAAGATACACCACGCCGGGGGCTGGGGACTCGACCAGGACCCGCGTGCCGCTGATCCCGCAGCCCTTCATGCGCAGCCTTAGCGTCTCGGGTTGCTCCATCTCCATCACGCTTGCGAAGGGAGCCGGGAGGCGGAGGCGGCGGCGAGGCGCCCGGCGCAGCCTGACGAAGAACTCGCAAGGATCGTCCCCGAGATGGACCGCCATGGGAAGAGGAGCCGCTGGCGGAGGCGAGGCCGGCGCGTCGCCCCGCCCGCCTCTTCCCTGAGCGCCTCGGCCTCGTCTACGCCCTCGTCCACGACCTCGCCCCCTCCCCCTTCCCTTACGGCTGGCTCCGCCACCGCGGGTGCAAGGGGAGGAGGGGCGCGTTGCCTAGCGGCAACCCTCGCCGCCACCGATGAAGGACCAGGATTCCCTTTCTCCATGGCGAATGGAGGGAGGGGATCAGAAGCCGAAGGGAAGGAAAGACGAAGGAGTGCGGATTTCCGTCGCCCCCTCTTGCTATTTATAAAGAAGTAGGGTGGGGGCTCGGCCGCCCCGCTCAGCCAATCAAGACGCAGGAAGGACAGGCAACTGGGGCCGACATGCTGCCCCGACCCGCGACGGCCCGGTTTCCTGCCTCCACCGTCCGCAACCCCGGGTGCATGGAAGCCGCATGGCTGACGCGCAGGACCGAGGCGACGGATGAGGCGACCTCTGCCCACCCCGTGATCGTGGGGAGCGGGCGCCTCGGAAACCGTGCCTCGGCCCCGTCCAGCGAACGAGCCACGCCTCCACGCCTCCTTCCACTTATGGAGCTAGCGCGAACCGTCCCCCTTTATTGCGACGCGACGCATGCCTGCGGTGTTCGGCCCCGCGCACGCCGCCCACGTCACGCACGCCTCTCCCCACGATGCCGCGCTCGACGCGTGCCGTTTGGGGAGGACGTGATGGACGCAGAAGCAGATGCAGCGTAACCCAGGCCGCGCGTGCCCGTGCACTGTTTTGGGCCTGGCCCAACAGCGCTCGGCACCGTGTATGGCCTAGGCCGGGGGGCTCCTATCGGTGTACTAAAGTAGTGGTACCTTAGTACCCCGAACTTGTGCATGGGTAGTCGTAGCACCCCGCGGCAAGGCTTGCCAGGCGATCACCAAGACTCTCCGTGATCCCTTTTTGGGCCATCCAAGAACAAAGTATTTGAGCCAAGGCCCCGGCAGGAGGAGCCTGCCGGGAAGGCCACCCGAAGAGAGCCAGGCCCCGGCAAGAGGAGCTTGCCGGCACGACCGCTCGAAGCACAATACCCCGGCAAGAGGATCTTGCCGGGAAGGCCGACCGAGGCACGACAAGATACTTGTTGCGACGCGCTCCGCGTCCCGGCAAGGACCGGTGAGCGACAAGCTCCCGGGCGCGACAAGACTGCCGCGGCAAGTGACCACCCCGCGCCTGCGCTCCAGCTCATCCACCCACGCGTCGCTCTGGGGCCATTCCAGGCGTACGTGGCGAGAGGCTGCGCAGCCAGGAGCATGCGGTGGCGAAGCAACGCTGACAGAGTAGCCATCGTGGCAAACGGTGGCGCTCCTGACGGTCCCCTTTCCTGCACCGTCTCGGTGATGCGGACGGGCATTTAATGCCCTTGTCCCCTGCCGTCAGAGTTAGGTATGTTAGCACTGTGCAAACAGCTGTACCCAACACAGCGTTTTCCAGTTTTGCCCCCGCCTACGTTGCCACCTGTGGGTAACCCCTTGCACATATAAAAGGAGGCCCCATGCGCAATGGGGGGAAGGAGGAGGCCACTCATGCTCGGTCTCGCCAGCAGCTCGCATGTACTTTAGCACCACACGCTCCCGAGCAAGAACACAATACCAAACCACAAAGCAGCAGTAGGGTTTTACGCATCCTTGCGGCCGAAGCTGGGTAAATCCCTTGTGTGCATCGCCTCGATCCGCTCTTCGCGCGACATCCACCCCCCGCCGAACCAAGAAAGGGGCTCGGTCCCCATAGGTGTTTGTGGAGGCAGATTTCCCCCGACATTCACTTATATTATTTTGAGAATCCTTCAGAACTGCATGGTAATTTGCTTTGGTTATAAAATTTGTCCTAATATGATAGGCATCCAAGATAAAAACTTTTAAGTGCATTGAATACTAAGAGAAGTTCGATACTTGATAGTTGTTTTGAGATATAAAGATGGCAATATTAAAGTTGTGCTAGTTGAGTAGTTGTGAATTTGAGAAATACTTGTGTTGAAGTTTGCATGTCCCGTAGCATACACGTATGGTAAACGTTATGTAACAAATTTGAAACATGATGTGTTCTTTGATTGTCATCCTTATGAGTGGCGGTCGGGGACGAGCAATGGTCTTTTCCTACCAATCTATCCCCCTAGGAGCATGCGTGTAGTGCTTGGTTTTTGATGACTTGTAGATTTTTGCAATAAGTATGTGAGTTCTTTATGACTAATTTTGAGTCCATGGATTATACGCACTCTCAACATTCCATCATTGATAGCCTCTTCGGTACCGTGCGTTGCCTTTTCTCACCTTGAGAGTTGGTGCAAACTTCGCCGGTGCATCCATACCCAGTGATACGATATGCTCTATCACACATAAACCTCCTTATATCTTCCTCAAAACAGCCAGCATACCTAACTATTATGGCATTTCCATAACCATTCCGAGATATATTGCCATGCAACTTTCCACCGTTCCATTTATTATGACACGCAACATCATTGTCATATTGCTTTGCATGATCATGTAGTTGACATCGTATTTGTGGCAAAGCCACCTTTATAATTCTTTCATACATGTCACTCTTGATTCATTGCATGTCCCGGTAACCGCCGGAGGCATTCATATAGAGTCATATTTTGTTCTAAGTATCGAGTTGTAATCATTCAGTTGTAAATAAATGGAAGTGTGATGATCATCATTAATAGAGCATTGTCCCAAATAAAAAAAAGAGAAAGTCCAAAAAAAAGAGAAGGCCCAATGTATATATATATACATATACACACATACACACACACACACACATATATATATATATATATATATATATAAAGGGAAAATGCTACTATCCTTTTTCCACACTTGTGCTTCAAAGTAGCACCATGATCTTTATAATAGAGAGTCTCTTGTTTTGTCACTTTCATATACTAGTGGGAATTTTTCATTATAGAACTTGGCTTGTATATTCCAACAATAGGCTTCCTCAAATGCCCTAGGACTTCGTGAGCAAGCAAGTTGGATGCACACCCACTTAGTTTCTTATGTTGAGCTTTCATACATTTATATCTCTAGTGCATCCGTTGCATGGAAATCCCTACTCCTTGCATTGACATCAATTGATGGGCATTTCCCTAGCCCATTGATTAGCCGCGTCAATGTGAGACTTTCTCCTTTTCTGTCTTCTCCATACAACCCCCATCATTATGTTCTATTCCGCCCATAGTGTTATGTCCATGGCTCATGCTCATGTATTGCGTGAAAGTTGAAAAAGTTTGAGATTACTAAAGTATGAAAAAATTGCTTGGCTTGTCATCGGGGTTGTGCAAGATGAGAGCATTCTTGTGTGACGAAGATGAAGCACGGCCATACTATATGATTTTGTAGGGATGAGCTTTCTTTGGCTATGTTATTTTGAGAAGACATAATTGCTTGGTTAGTATGCTTGAAGTATTATTATTTTTATGTCAATATTAAACTTTTATCTTGAATCTGTCGGATCTGAACATGCATGCCACAATAAAGAAAATTATATTGAAGAATATAATAAGTAGCATTCCACATCAAAAATTCTGTTTTTATCATTTACCTACTCGAGGACGAGCAGGAATTAAGCTTGGGGATGCTTGATACGTCTCTAACATATCTACAATTTTTTATTGTTCCATGCTATTATAGATTCTCTTTTGGATGTTTAATGGACTTATTTATACACTTTTATATTATTTTGGGACTATATTAACCCAAGGCCCAGTGCAAATTGCTGTTTTTTTTGCCTATTTTAGTGTTTCACAGAAAAACAATATCAAAAGAGTCCAAACGGAATGAAAACTTCGGGAGCGTGATTTTTGGAACAAACATGATCCAGAGGACTTGGAGCGGGCGTCAAGCAATCAACGAGGAGGCCGCGAGGCAGGGGGCGCGCCTACCCCCCTGGGCGAGCCTTCCACCCTCGTGGGCCCCTCGTGGCTCCACCGACCTACTTCTTCCTCCTATATTTACCTACGTACCCCGAAACCATCGAGGAGCACCATGAAAACCTAATTCCACTGCAGCAGCCTTCTGTACCCATGAGATCCCATCTTGGGGCCTTTTCCAGCGCTCTGCTGTAGGGGGGAATCGATCACGGACGGCTTCTACATCAACACCGTAGCCTCTCCAATAATGTGTGAGTAGTTTACCACTGACCTTCAGGTCCATAGTTATTAGCTAGATGGCTTCTTCTCTCTCTTTGGATCTCAATACAAAGCTCTCCTCGATCTTCTTGGAGATCTATTCAATGTTACTCTTTTTGTGGTGTGTTTGTCGAGATCCGATGAATTGTGGGTTTATGATCAAGATTATCTATGAACAATATTTGAATCTCCTCTGAATTCTTTTATGTATGATTGGTTATCTTTGCATGTCTCTTTGAATTATCAGTTTGGTTTGGCCTACTAGATTGATCTTTCTTGCAATGGGAGAAGTGCTTAGCTTTGGGTTCAATCGTGCGGTCCTCGATCCCAGTGACAGTAGGGGAAACGACACGTATTGTATTTTTGCCATCGAGGATAAAAAGATGGGGTTTATGTTATATTTCTTGAGTTTATCCCTCTACATCATGTCATATTACCTAATGCGTTACTCTGTACTTATCAACTTAATACTCTAGATGCATGCTGGATAGCGGTCGATGTGTGGAGTAATAGTAGTAGATGCAGGCAGGAGTCAGTCTACTTGTCACGGACGTGATGCCTATATACATGATCATGCCTAGATATTCTCATAATTATGCTCTTTTGTATCAATTGCTCAACAGTAATTTGTTCACCCACCTTAATACTTATGCTATCATGAGAGAAGCCACTAGTGAAACCTATGGCCCCCGGGTCTATTTTCCATCATATTAATCTCTCGTCAACTAGCTATTTTTGGTGCCATTTATTTTGCAATCTGTACTTTCAATCTTTATCATAAAAATACCAAAAAAATATTATCTTATCATCTCTATCATATCTCACTTTTGCAAGTAGCCGTGAAGGGATTGACAACCCCTTTATCGCGTTGGTTGCAAGGTTCTTATTTGTTTGTGTAGGTACGAGGGACTTGCATGTGGCCTCCTACTGGATTGATAGCTTGGTTCTCAAAAACTAAGGGAAATACTTACGCTACTTTGTTGCATCAACCTTTCCTCTTCAAGGGAAAAACCAACGCATGCTCAAGAGGTAGCAGTCAGCACAAGGATCGTTTTCCCAAGTTCTGCTTTGATGTATTTCCCTTAGTTTTTGAGATGCGTAATACCCTAGTCCTGCTTTGATGTATATTTGAGTGTTCTTGAGTTCTTGTACTAGCTACGGTGCGTGCGTAGTCCAAAAGATCTGAATCCTTCTCCAGTACACCTCGGGCCTCCTTTTATAGAAAAAAGGGGTCATCACAGTGGCACACAGGAGGTGGAAAGGTATACGGTGTACAAGCTTATCCCCTGTCATTATAGGACAAGTCGCATTAAATGCGCTCCTTAGGTGTCCCGTTGCTTTATTAGGGACGGCAACGAGGCCCGTCCCATCCGTCGCCTCTCCGCCTCACTCCGACATGCGTCCAAGCCAACGAGGCATGCAGCGCCATGTAGGCTGGCAGGCTGCTGAGATGGCGTGGTGGTAGAGTCTTCACAAAGATCTGCATGCCACCACGCAGGTGCTTGCTGAGTTGGCCTGGAAGCCGCACGTTGCCACGCAGGTGCCTGCACAGCTGGTTGGGCTGGCTGCTGTATGGGAACGGCGGTGGAGTCTTGGCAGACGTGGGTCTGGCTGTGGCCCCGCAGGTGTCCTCGGCAAGGGTCTTGCTGGGGCATCGTGGTCGTCCACGACAAGGATCTTGCCGGGGGTCTCGTGGATTCCCTCGGCAAGGATCTTGGCGAGGATCGTCGTCTTCTGGTCTTCATCTGATCTCGTGTGCTTATGATCTTCACAAATATCTGCATGCCACCACGGAGGAGCCTCCCGAGCCTAGGGTCCAATGTGGTTGCTGGTGTTGCAACCCTTGGGCTCAAGGGTGGCACGCTCTGCTGGCGTTTGGGCAAGTTGCCCCGGCAAGAGGGTTGCTGGTGTTGGAACCCTTAGGCTCAAGGGTGGCACGCTCTACTGGCGTTTGGGCAAGTTGCCCCGGCAAGTCTCTTGGCGGGGGAGTCCAACTCGCCCTCTTGCTCTTTGTGTCTCTGGTTTTGGCGTTGCTCTGCCCGTCTTGTGCCTCTGGCTCCTCCCTTTGCCCTGCAAAGTCTGACCGCAAGCGTGGCTCTGACTGCCCGTGCACAAGTAGAGGGGTCAAAAGGAGAGCCCCTACTTTTGTACAACGACAGGAGCCCCCGGGCCTGGGCCACACATAAGCGCAATGCGTTGTTGGGCTAGGCCCAGAATGGTGCGCGGGCAGGCGGGGCGGATTTTTACTGCAGTAACTCCTTCGCTCGCTGCGCTTCCCCACGACCCACGTTGAATGTGCTACGTGGAGGGCAGTGCGTGACGTGGGGGTCGTGCGTGGGGCGGCTGCTGCCCTCATGCGTCACATCATGGTAAAGAGGCGGCTCGCTCCTTCCCCATAAAAGAGGAAAACGCAGGGGCGCGCCTCATTTACTGAGTGGACTCGGGTCATGGTCTTCGAGGCGCCCGTGCCCTATGATCACGAGGTGGAAAACGGTCGCCTCACTCGTCCCCTCGATTTCTGTTTGCTCACCATGTGTCCTTCATGCCTTGAAGATGGTAGGCGGTGGGTGTGGGCCTTGAATGATGAGGCAAAAAACCGGGCGCTGCTGATTGGAGCAGCGGGGTGGTCTCGATTCCCTGCGCTCCTGAAGGCCGGATTGGTTGAGTGGGGCGGCGATCCCCGACCCCGGCCCTTTATAAGAAGGGGAGGGGGATGGCACCCCTCAATCTTTCACCATCCGCCTCCTTCCACTTTGGCTTCTTTCTTTCTTCTGCTATGGCGAGAGGGCGCGCCGTTTCTTCGACGGTGGCGACGAGGGTCTCCGCTCGACAGTGCGCCCCTCCTTCTCAAGAGCTCATGGCGGCGGAGCCAGCCACGAGGGGAAGGGGGCGAGGCCGAGGTCATCGTGGCGCTCGGGGAAGAGGAGGATGGGGCGGCGCACCGGCATCGCCTCTGCCGGTGGTCCCTCCCCGAATGGAGGGCCACATCGGGGAGCAGCCTCGCGAGTTCTTCATCAGGCTGCACCGGCCAGCGTGTCGTCGTCTTCATCTCCCTACTCCATTTGCTTGGGAGATGGAGCTCGACCCACCACAGACTCTGAGATTGCATATGAGGGGCTGCGGAAATGGCGGCACGCGGTTTGATGTCAATTTTCCCGCCCCTCACGTCATGTATCTTCTCCGCGGATGGAAGACCTTCGCTCATATCCACAACCTGACGGCGGGGCTCGTTCTCTATTTCAAATTAACCGAGAATGGCCTGCTCTCTGTCAAGGTATTTGTAGACTTTGTAACTCGCCTAAAGTGTTGCATGGAGAGGTCCTCTGATGACGAAGATTCTTCCTCAAGCGGGAGTGACAAGGAGGACAGCGACAGCGGCGACGAGGGTGTCGAGCAAGGGAAAACCGACTCCGACTAACCGCGTCGCCCCTCCATTGGCCACGTGCCCTGTCGAGGGCCTTCATCGTCAAGCTCTCCACCAACGCGTTCCCCATCGCCCCTTTTCGCCTTCACCTGCCGCACCTGGGAGGAAAAGGGCAAGAATGGGGGTCACGGGCCACTTATCTTTTTTTAGTTTGTAAGCCTACGGGCCTTTGTAAAATTTAGGCCTTGTAATCCCACGCTGAGGCATACATTCCGTATGAATTGTACTTGTTAACAATGTATGAATTAAAAGAAGTGTGTTTGCGGGGTTTCTTTTGTGCATGGGCGAGGGCCACACCAAGGAACGAGTCCTCATTATTTTAGGATAAACATTGTAACCCGGCAACAGTCCTTGCCGTCTTCCTGCTCTATAGCTTGATTACACTCACACCCATGGCGGAGGTAGGGGCAAAGCAGGATTGGGCCCTTCGCCCGTTCCCTTCCCACCGCGCTACGACCAAGTCCCGGCCCAAAGTAAGGTTTTTTGGATATGGGAAAAAAGGGAGCATGATGGTATAAGAGTGAGCGAAGTCTTGTACATTCAAGTTTCATACAGAAGTACGGAGTTGGGAATGAAAAACTTATCTGATGTTGCATCCCCAGGCAGTCTTGGCTTGCCGCGGACGGATCTTCGAATCGGCATCCCCCGGCAAGCGGGCGCCGGCCTATTCTCTTTCCTCCAAACAGCTCAGCAGAAATGTCCATGCATCCTGCGAACCTAAAAAGGATGGGAAGGAACTGAGAGATGCACACTCTACCTGCATGCTAGGGGTTAGTCGCCGCTAAGCACTATCAACCCTAACCGAGGAAGAGACTCAACCTAGCATGCATGCTAAAACTTAGGGCGTCGGCACTTTGTTTATTTATGCTCAGGGTCTGCTTCTGGCTTTGTACAAAGGGTTACATGCCTTGCCGGCAAGACTTGTACAAAAGGTGGTCTACCGGGGGGCCCGGCAATCGCGCCTTATGGGTAAAAATTGCGAAGATGTTCGATGTTACAGGAGTTGCTCACTGGAATAGCATCTTCGGTCTCCAGGCGGACTGCGCCAGGCCTGGTGACTCGTATTACCCGATAAGGGCCTTCCCACTTCGGCGTCAACTTGTTGGAATTCTTGGCTGATTGAACGCGCCGAAGAAGAAGGTCACCTTCCTCAAAGCTTCGGGCATGAACCTTGCGGCGATGGTAGTGGCACAAGGCTTGCTGGTAGCGTGCTGCTCTTACAACCGCCTGAAGACGATCTTCCTGGAGGAGCGTTGCGTCATCTTGACGCAATTTCTCTTGCTCGAACTCATCATAAGCGAGCACTCGGGGTGACCCGTACGTGAGTTTCATGGGGAGAACTGCTTCTGCCCCATAAACGAGGGAGAAAGGTGTCTGGCCGATGGCTCGATTTGGTGTCCTTCTGATTGACCAAAGAACCGTCAACAATTCATCAATCCAGCACCGTCCGCACTTGTGCAGCTTGTCAAAAGTTCTTGTTCGGAGGCTCCGCAATACTTCAGCGTTCGCCCTCTCAGCCTGGCTGTTGCTTCGTGGGTGTGCAACAGAAGCAAAAAGACCTTGCTGCCGAGGTCCTGGATGTACTGCATGAAGACGCGCCTCGTGAACTGCGTGCCGTTGTCGGTGATGACTCTATTTGGCACACCAAAGTGGCAGACTAGCCCCTTGAAAAATCTGACGGCAGATTGTGTTGTCACCTTTCTCACTGCCTCCACCTCCGGCCACTTTGTGAACTTGTCGATTGCAACGTACAAGTACTCAAAGCCCCCGACAGCATGGGGAAAGGGGCCAAGTATGTCGAGCCCCCAGACCGAGAATGGCCAGGAAAGAGGGATTTTTTGGAGAGCTTGAGCTGGTTGATGAAGCTTCTTTGAATGGAACTGGCACACTTCACACTTGGTTACTAGTGCCGTTGCATTCTGGAGGGTCATGGGCCAGAAGAATCCTTGCCGGAATGCCTTGCCGGCAAGGGCCCTCGACCCTATGTGGGAGCCACATGTGCCTCTGTGTATCTCTGCCAACAGCTCCAGTCCTTCCTCCTGGGGAATACACTTCAATTTCACACCATTTAGCCTTCTCCTGTACAGAACGTCGTCAACAAACTGATACATGGCAGACTGACGGGCTACTTTCTCCGCTTCTTCCTGCTCCTCACGGAGTTCCCCTGTTTGGAGGAATCGGACGGTATGTTGTGCCCACGCCGGAGCCTGGGGCTCGACGGCAAGGGCCAAAGGCATTTCCTCTGCCATGGAAGTGGTTGTCTCTAATGCCAGGGCTTGATGCCCTGCTGGAGTCTGTTGCCCCATGGAAGGCTCGGTGTCCACGGCAACATCTTTGCTAGCGGCTCTTGGGAGCTCGGCGGGAAAGTACTTGCAGGGGCCTGATTTCCTTCGCTTGTTCTGCGCTCGGGGCGGCGTGGTTGATGGGGCGGCGGGTTGGAGGTGGCCCTAAGTGGCTCCTCCTGCTGCCGTCCTTCTCCTGCAACCACGGCAAGGTCAGCACCAGGGGATCGTACCCCAACACACGTTGATGTGGAGTGAGTGGTGAACGCACGGTGGGGGCTGCGTCGGGGGCTATTATCTGGGCTGCTCTCCACCACCAGCGGCGTGCTCGAGGTGCCCGCCGGGGGCTGGCCGCCCATCGAGGCCCTGGCCCTCTTCGCCACCCGCTGGGCCAGCGTCTCCACATCCTTGCAAAGATGAAAACAAGTCAAGAAAAGCGGCACAGTCTGAGGGGACGGAGACAATAAAAGACAAAATACTTACTCATCTTCCGCCTCCTCTTCCTCCTTGGGCTGAGAGACCCAAGGTCGAAGACGACCTCTGTGTCGACATCTGCGGGAGGAGGGGAAGCGGGTGGAGTCCGAGGGTGCTTGGACGAAGAAGAGGCGGTCGCTTTCCTATTCACAACCGCGGCCTTCACCACCTTCTTTGCTGCCGCGGCCCTCATCGGGTGCACAAACTCCCCCTGGATCTCCTACCACTGCTCGGTCCTGCCGGGCCTGACCGGCTCGCCAGAGGTGGCCCGCCGCAGGACACGCCTTGCTTCCAAGGCCGGAGGGTCGTCAGCCTTGGCCTCCTCCTCGGTCGACCACGTCTTCGATGAGAGGGGCCCCAGTGCCGGCGTTGCTAGCCTCCCTAGCAGACTCCGCCCACTGGGCGAGCTCCCTCTCCTCCACGGCCGCCTCGGCCTCGTCCTCCATGCCGCTAGCCCAGTCGGCCTCCCTGACGAGCTCACATGTCGTGGGAGCCACATATGCCTCCGTGTATCTCTGCCAACAGCTCCAATACTTCCTCCCAGGGAATGCACTTCAATTTCACACCGTTTGGCCTTTTCTTGTACAGAACGTCGTCGACAAACTGATACATGGCAGACTGACGGGCTACTTTCTTTGCTTCTTCCTGCTCCTCAGGGAGTTCCCTTGTTTGGAGGAATTAGACGGTATGCTGAGCCTATGCCGGAGCCTGGTGCTCGATGGCAAGGCCAAAGGCATTTCCTCTGCCATGGGAGCGGTTGTCTCTACGGCCAGGGCTTGACGCCCTGCCAGAGTCTGTTGCCCCATGGCAGGCTCGGCGTCCACGAGAACATCTTTGCCGGTGGCTCCTGGGAGCTCGACGGGAAAGTACTTGTCGGGGCCTGATTTTCTTCGCATGTTCTGCCATGTTGATGGTTCAACGGATGGTTGAGTTAAACGAAGCACAAAAGTACCTGGTTCCATAGGTAATTTGAAGGCAGCGCATTTCGGCAGGTAGTCGGCGATGCTGTTCTCCACTTGGGAAACATGCTCCGCTTGTATACCGTCAAAACGCTCTTCCAGCTTCCTCACTTCATCGACGTAGGCCTCCATCAATGGGCTTTGATAATATTTGTTGACTTGCTTGACAACAAGATGTGAATCACCCCTGACAATGATCTTCTTGATCCCGAGGTCTTCCGCGATTCTGAGACCATCAAGAAACCCCTCGTACTTATCGGTGTTGTTTGTTGACATCTCCCTAGGAAAGTGCATCTGGATTACATACTTGAGGTGCTCTCCTTTGGGTGCGATGAGTAGCACACTGGCACCGTCGTCTTACAGCGAGAAAGCCCCGTCAAAGTACATAATCCAGTCGCGACTTGCTTCCTTGCCGGGGAGAGTGGTCTCCTGAATCTATTCGTCGGGCGTTGAGGTCCATTCCGCAATGAACTCCGCCAAGACTCTACTATGAATTGGTGAAGTGCTTTCAAACTTCAACCCAAAGCTAGACAGTTCCACGGCCCATTCCACAATCCTCTCGGTTGCGTCTGGGTTATGCAATATCCATTGCAATGGGAGGCGGGTGACGACGCTGATCTCGTGTGCTTGGAAGTAATGACGCAGCTTCGTTGAGGCCATAAGGAGGACGAAGAGCAATTTCTGGACACCGGAGTACCTTGACCTAGCCCCCTGCAAGAGCGAGTTGACAAAGTAAATCGGGTGCTGCATCATCTTCTTCTTCTTCTGCACTGTCTAACTTGGTTGCATCGCTTCTGCTTCGCCAGCGCCAGACTCTGCTGGGGCCCTTGCCTTACCGGCACCAGGCCCTGCCGGGGGAGCTCTGGTTTGCCATCCGCTAGCCCTACCGTTGTCACTGCCTCTTCGTCGACCTCCCTCTGTGCCACTAGCGCGGCACTGACCACTTGGTTCGTTGCCGCTAGATATAGCAGCAACGGTTCTTGTGGTTTAGGCGCAACCAGTATTGGCGTAGAGGATAGGTACTTCTTCAAATCCCGCTGGGCTGCCTTCTTCAAGATTTTGAAAATGGGAAGGGCACGCTCAGTAGACTTGGAGATGAACCTGCTCATGGTGACAACGCAGCCAGTGAGCCGGCGCACATCCTTGATCCGCCTAGGCACCTCAATGTGCTCAATGGCCTTGATCTTGTCTGGATTCGCCTCGATCCCACGTTCTGACATAAAGAACCCGAGAAGTTTGCCGGACGGAACGCCAAAGACACACTTCTCAGGGTTCAGCTTGAGGTTGATCTTGCTCAAATTTGCAAACGTCTCTTCTAAATCTTGTACGAGTGTTGCCCTGTCCTTGGTTTTGACCACTATGTCATCCATATAAGCTTCCATATTTCTATGCAGCTGAGGCTCAAAACCAATTTGGACTGCTCTTGCAAACGTCGAGCCAGCACTCTTCAACCCGAAAGGCATTCGTAGAAAACAATATGTACCACATGGGGTGATGAATGTTGTCTTCTCCTTATCTTCTTCGTCATGAAGATCTAGTGGTATCTCGAGTAAGCGTCGAGGAATGATAACAAGTCACACCCGGCCGTGGAGTCAACAATCTGGTCGATGCGCGGTAACGGGAAAGGGTCCTTTGGACAAGCCTTATTGATGTCAGGGTAATCAATACACAGCCTCCACTTCCCATTTGCCTTGTGCACCACCATCGGATTGGCCAGCCATGTCGGATGGAGTACCCCTCTTACCAAGCCTGCCGATTCCAACTTCCTAATTTCCTCTGTGATGAACTCTTGCCGTTCCAGAGCCTGCTTCCTAACCTTCTGTTTGTCGGGTCGCGCATGAGGATAGACAGCAAGATGGTGCTCAATCACCTCCCTGGGAACGCCGGGGATGTCGGATGCTTGCCACGCCAACACATCGACATTCGCCCGCAGGAAAGTGACGAACGCGCCTTCCTATTTGTTGTCGAGGGTCAGTGATACGTCTCCAACATAGCTATAATTTTTGATTGCTCCATGCTATTATATATTCTGTTTTGGATGTTTAATGGGCTTATTTATACACTTCTATATTATTTTTGGGACTAACCTATTAACCCAAGGCCCAGGCAAATTGTTGTTTTTTTGGATATTTTTGTGTTTCGCAGAAAAAGAATATCAAACGGAATCCAAACGGAATGAAACCTTCGGGAGCGTGATTTTTGGAACAAATGTGATCCATAGGACTTGGGGCGGACATCAAGTAATCAAAGAGGAGGCCACGAGGCAGGGGGTGCGCCTACCCCCTGGGCGCGCCCTCCTCCCTCGCGGGCCCCTCATGGCTCCATCGACCTACTTCTTCCTCCTATATATACCTACGTACCCCGATACCATCGAGGAGCACCACGAAAACCTAATTCCACAGCCGCAACCTTCTATACCCATGACATCCCATCTTTGGTCATTTTCTGACGCTCCATCGGAGGGGGCATCGATCGCGGACGGTTTCTACATCAACACCATAGCCTCTCCGATGATGTGTGAGTAGTTTACCACAAATATTCGGGTGCATAGTTATTAGCTAGATGGCTTCTTCTCTCTCTTTGGATCTCAATACAAAGTTCTCCTCGATCTTCTTGGAGATCTATTCGATGTAACTCTTTTTGCGGTGTGTTTGACGAGATCCGATGAATTGTGGGTTTATGATCAAGATTCTCTATGAACAATATTTGAATCTTCACTGAATTATTTTATGTATGATTGGTTATCTTTGCAAGTCTCTTCGAATTATCAGTTTGGTTTGGCCTAATAGATTGATCTTTCTTGCAATGGGAGAAGTCCTTAGCTTTGGGTTCAATCATGCGGTGCTCGATCCCAGTGACATTAGGGGAAATGACACGTATTGTGTTGTTGCCATCGAGGATAAAAAGATGAGGTTTATATCATATTGTTTGAGTTTATCCCTCTACATCATGCCATCTTACCTAATGTGTTACTCTGTTCTTATGAACTTAGTACTCTCGATGCATGCTGGATAGCGGTTGATGTGTGGAGTAATAGTAGTAGATGCAGGTAGGAGATGGTCTACTTGTCACGGACGTGATGCCTATATACATGATCATGCCTAGATATTCTCATAATTATGCACTTTTCTATCAATTCCTCGACAGTAATTTGTTCACCCACCGTAATACTTATGCTATCTTGAGAGAAGCCACTAGTGAAACTTATGGCCCCCGGGTCTTTTTTCCATCATTTAAATCTCTCGTCAACTAGCTATTTCTGGTGTCGTTTATTTTGCAATCTTTACTTTCAATATTTATCATAAAAATACCAAAAAATATTATCTTATCATCTCTATCAGATCTCACTTTTGGGAGTGGCCGTGAAGGGATTGAGAGCCCCTTTATTGTGTTGGTTGCAAGGTTCTTATTTGTTTGTGTAGGTACGAGGGACTTGCGTGTGGCCTCCTACTAGATTCATACCTTGGTTCTCGAAAACTGAGGGAAATACTTACGCTAATTTGCTGCATCACCCTTTCCTCTTCATGGGAAAATCTACGCATGCTCAAGAGGTAGCAAGAAGGATTTCTGGCGCCGTTGCCGGGCAGTCTACACAGAAGGCAAGACATACCAAGTACCCATCACAAACTCTTATTCCTCACATTACATTATTTTCCATTTGCCTCTCGTTTCCCTGTCCCCCACTTCACCCTTGCCGTTTTATTCGCCCTCTCTTTCCATTCATCTCTTTTGCGCTTGCTTCGTCATTATGGCTAGTCCTTCACTTCAAACAAAGAAAAGGAGAAAACTTAAAAGATGCTTGGTATAGGATGATGGAATCTTATCGTAATTGCACCTTGGAGGTGAGTTTTAGAATTTTGCTTCCCAATTTTTATGTTGGATTAAATATGTCACGTAGACAACTCTTGGATTGTGTTGCCAAAGGAAATTTCATTAAAATGGATCCTAGTATTGCGCATGAAATCATAGAATGGCTAGTGGGAACACTACCTCAACAAAAGGGGCCACATCATACCTAGGAAGAGACACAAGTTTTTCAAAAGATTTGCGAAGTAACTAAGATTTTACAAAAGTCTCTTGAACCTCTTAAGAGTGTTAGCGGAAATCTTCACCGCATGAAAATGTTGATTACCCTTTGCAACAAGCGGTTGGATTCTTTAGATCTAAAAATTTCCTAATATGAAGGGAAATGTAAAGAACCTCCCAGATTCGAGCATGATTCCGCTAAAAGATTAAAAGCCAAAGATGGAAATACCTAGATCTATCCTTGCCTTTATGCTAGCTAGGGGCGTTAAACTATAGCGCTTGTTGGGAGGCAACCCAATTTTATTTTAGTTTTTTGCTCTTTGGGTCATTTAAATAATAAATAATCCATCTAGCTTCTGTTTAGATGTGGTTTTATGTTTTAGTTAGTGTTTGTGCCAAGTAGAACCTTTGGGAAGACTTGGGGAAAGTCTTTGAGATCTCTGTAAAAAACAGAAACTTTAGCACTCACGAGATTAGCTACAACTTTTTACTGGAAAGTGCTATTTAGTTGATTCTTTTTGAAGATTGTTAATAGATAAATTTCTCATGTCCAGCTATTTATTTTAGAATTTTTGGAGTCCAGAAGTTTGCGTTAGTTATATATTACTACAGACTCTACTGTTTTTGCCAGATTCTATTTTTCGTGTGTTGTTTGCTTATTTTGATGAATCCATGGCTAGTAATGGAGTTTATGAACCATAGAAAAGTTGGAATACAATAGGTTTAATACCAATATGAATAAACAATGAGTTCATTACAGTACCTTTAAGTGGTGTTTTGTTTTCAATTAAGTTCTGCGTTGTGAAGTTTTCAAGTTTTGGGTAAAGATTTGATGGATTATGGAACAAGGAGTGGCAAGAACCTAAGCTTGGGGATGCCCAAGGAACCCCAAGGTAAAATCCAAGGACAACCAAAAGCCTAAGCTTGGGGATGCCCCAGAAGGCATCCCCTCTTTTGTCTTCGCCCATTGGTAACTTTACTTGGAGCTATATTTTTATTCACCACATGATATGTTTTTCGCTTGGAGCGTCTTGTATGATTTGAGTCTTTGCTTTTTATTTCTCCACAATCATCCTTGCTGTACACACCTTTTGACAGAGACACACATTATTCGGAATTTATTAGAATACTCTATGTGCTTCACTTATATCTTTTGAGCTAAACAATTTTGCTCTAGTACTTCACTTATATCTTTTAGAGCACGGTGGTGGTAATATTTTATAGAAATAATTGATCTCTCATGCTTCACTTATATTATTTTGAGAGTCCTTCAGAATAGCATGGTAATTTGCTTTGGTTATAAAATTAGTCCTAATATGATAGGCATCCAAGATAAAAACTTTTAAGTGCATTGAATACTAAGAGAAGTTTGATACTTGATAGTTGTTTTGAGATATAAAGGTGGTAATATTAAAGTTGTGCTAGTTGAGTAGTTGTGAATTTGAGAAATACTTGTGTTGAAGTTTGCAAGTCCTGTAGCATGCACGTATGGTAAACGTTATGTAACAAATTTGAAACATGAGGTGTTCTTTGATTGTCATCCTTATGAGTGGCGGTCGGGGACGAGCGATGGTCTTTTCCTACCAATCTACCCCCTAGGAGCATCCGCGTAATGGTTGGTTTTCGATGACTTGTAGATTTTTGCAATAAGTATGTGAGTTCTTTATGAATAATGTTGAGTCCACGGATTATACGCACTCTCAACCTGCCATCATTGATAGCCTCTTCGGTACCGTGTGTTGCCCTTTCTCACCTTGAGAGTTGGTGCAAACTTCGCCGGTGCATCCAAACCCCATGATATGATACGCTCTATCACACATAAACCTCCTTATATCTTCCTCAAAACAGCCACCATACCTACCTATTATGGCATTTCCATAGCCATTCCAAGATATATTGCCATGCAACTTTCCACCGTTCCGTTTATTATGACACGCAACATCATTGTCATATTGCTTTGCATGATCATGTAGTTGACTTCGTATTTGTGGCAAAGCCACCTTTATAATTCTTTCATACATGTCACTCTTGATTCATTTCATAACCCGGTACACCGACGGAGGCATTCATATAGAGCCATATTTTGTTCTAAGTATCGAGTTGTAATCATTGAGTTGTAAATAAATGGAAGTGTGCTGATCATCATTAATAAAGCATTGTCCCAAATAAAAAAAGATAAAGGCCAGAAAAAGAGAGAAGGCCCAATATATATATATATATATATATATATATATATATATATATATATATAAAGGGACAATGCTACTATCCTTTTTCCACACTTGTGCTTCAAAGTAGCACCATGATCTTTATGATAGAGAGTCTCTTGTTTTGTCATTTCCATATACTAGTGGGAATTTTTCATTATAGAACTTGTCTTGTATATTCCAACAATGGGCTTCCTCAAATGCCCTAGGACTTCGTGAGCAAGCAAGTTGGATGCATACCCACTTAGTTTCTTATGTTTAGCTTTCATATATTTATAGCTCTAGTGCATCCGTTGCATGGAAATCCCTACTCCTTGCATTGACATCAATTGATGGGCATCTCCCTAGACCATTGATTAGCCGTGTCAATGTGAGACTTTCTCCTTTTTTGTCTTCTCCATACAACCCCCATAATTATATTCTATTCTGCACATAGTGCTATGCCCATGGCTCATGCTCATGTATTGCGTGAAAGTTGAAAAAGTTTGAGAATTACTGAAGTATGAAACAATTGCTTGGCTTGTCATCGGGGTTGTGCAACATAAGATCATTCTTGTGTGAAAAAGATGAAGCATGGCCATTGTAACACCACAGATGTAAAACTTCCATTTTGGCAATTTATCCATGTTGTTCTCCATCCAATTCCATTCGGGGTTCCATCCTTTGGTCTCATTTTGTTTTGTTTTGTTTTGTTTTGTTGTTCTACTCATTTCATTGCCATGCTTACCTGGTCATATTGCATTTGTGCTTCTTTTCATATTCCTTTTAGCCATCATATGTCATCATCATATAGTGCATATTCATCTCATGACATCCTTGTCTTATTGAATCTTATTCTTACATGCTCAACATATGCCTTGAGATGCCCATAATATTGTTCTATGCATCACCACCTCCTCCTTCCCTCTACTTCCTTCTTTTGACAAGTGCCACTCTCCCTTCTCTTTTAATGTTCATCTTCTCCCTGTAAATCTTGCACCATGCATACATCCTCTCTGCCATTTCTCAACTCATTTGAACATGTTTTGGTTAGGTTAAAAATTGACTCAAGTTTGAATTTAATTCAAACTTGATTTGATTTTCTTCCTTTAAAAATCCCCAAAGCAATTTATTCAAATGGCCCATAATTCCAGGAGCTTGAGGATATTTTTTATATCTGCAAAACTCCTCTCCTAGCCCCTGGCCTTTTTCTTTTCTTCAGCTGGGTATTTAGATAGACAGATTTTAGAAAGAAAGGAGATGGGAGGCTTACCTCTCCTTACCTGGGCCTTCTTTTCCCTCCAACCGGCCAGCCCAGCCAACGCAGCCTTCCAGCCCGCTAGCAATAGGAGCTTCCTCTCCCCTGTACGGCAGATCATCCACAGGAGCCACGTCGGCGCGCCGGGTGATTTGACGGCCGTCCGGCGCCCTAGGAGCCTATAAAGCATGTCCAAACCCTACCCCGACCTCCCCTCGACCCATTCAGACCCTCTTCTTCCCTCGCTGCTGCCAGGTAAGGTTAGCCACGCCAACGCCGTCGCCCTGTCCACCATGCTTCGGCCGAGCTTGAGCTCGAGCTCGGAGTTGCTCGTCGCCGCGCCTCCGACCCCATCGGCCACCGTGGAGAGGAGCTCTAAGTACCTATCCGTCTCCTACCTCGACGCACCCGACGCCACGGCCCCTGGATCTACCTCCTCGTCGTCCTCTGCTTCCATCTTCTTCTCGGTCAGGACCGCGCCAAGGTTCATAGGTCGACCACGTCGCCGTAGGCTCGTCTGTGTCACCGTCTCTTGTCCTAGGGTAAGGAGGTATACCCTGCTTCCTCAGTCCTCCTTTTCAACGCTGGTCCATCCGCGTAGGAGTTGCTAGGGTCGTGCCTTTGTCGTGTTCTCGGTGTTCCGGCAAAGTCTGCATTTTTTTTCTTGTTGTTTTGAAGATGCTGTTGCTGCCGTAGCATGCCTACGTGTCCCCGCTCTGGATCCCCTCTGTCGCTCTCCCGCAGCTCGCTCGCACCACACGTTCGCGTCTCGCACGCACCCTTCAAGCCTCCCGCAGCTCCGACGAGCTCCTCTATCACTCGCTACGCCCGGCACCTTCTCTGTTCCGCTCATGCCCGAGCACACGCACACGCGCGACACCACGAGCAGCAGCCACGCGCTCCCGCGCCTTCACATGTTCCCGCACACCCGCCGGAGTCCCTATGCCCCGCTGGTTGCCGTCGTTGCCCGCCGGCGACGTCGCCATCTTCTTTGCGTAGGAGCAAAGGGAAGGTTCAGCCTCCGCGTCTATTCAAAGGGTCAGGTCCCCCCTTCTTGGCACAAGCATGCGCGCAGCCGAGCTGGTTACCCAGGCACGTACGCACCCGAGAGGTCTCAGGTTTGAACCCCAATCTCTGGGAATCATTTTTTTGGGGTGTGGTGTTATCAGCGTTTCATTGACAATCAGGACCCACCTGTCCTACTCACAAGGGGCCTGGACCCACCTGTCATCCTCCCATAGCCCCTTGTTTTCGTTTTCTTTTTATTCTCAGCGAATATTGCATTTCTGGCATATGGAATCTATCCATTTCGGGCAAGTCCATTTCTGGACGTTTCCAAATAAGGAAAATGCCATTTCTGTCATATTTCATTTAGGGAAGTTTTTAACTTATTGCATTTGTGAGGATTTTTCTACAGCAACCCCAACATATTATATATGTTTTTGGGGTATAAAAATCCCCCTAATCCAGTGGTGGCATTAGTTTCTGAATTTGAGCAAGTTCATGAACATGTCATTTATATCATGATGTTGTCTTGTCATTTTTGTGTCTTTTAATTCAAGCATGCTATGAGGTTGTTTTGCACATGGATAGCTTCGTTTTCATGCCTACTCCATGCTAGGTTTATTTGATGCCATGATATGCTATGTAGTGAGTTAATCAAGCTTGTTAACATGCCAACATGAATCTGTTTTGCCATGTCCTGAAATTTCACCAAGTCTGAGTCTGTTTATAAAACCTGCTAGGTTTGCATGGCTGTAATAATATTTTATATGCCCTTTTGTCTTATGTTCAGTAAGGAAGTTTGGTTAAGTTCATTTAGTAGAAGTATGCCATGCCTTTGTTTGCTTTGTTATGTTCCCGTAGCATGTTGTTTGCTAGCTCTAAACATTGCTACGTGATGCTGTTTCTGATATGTCTAGTATTTTGACTAAGTCTGTAAACTGTTATCTTTTGCATTATTGCCATGCTGTTTTAGTCATGCTCTAGTAGTTTATAGATTTAGCTCTGTGTTCATGTTTTGTAGATCATCTCCTGTACATCACTGCCAAGCATTTTGTTCATATGTTTGGGTGTTGTAGCATATTTATACTCTGCATCTAAGTGTCCATGTTGTTGTTTTAAGCAGTTTGCATCATATCTTGTCTTGCTTGTCATTTGGAAACCGTGCACCCGAATCCGGCAATCTTTATATCGATTTCAACCGAAATCATCTCATCTTTCCAGCCGCATACTTGGTTAGCCAAGTTGATGCCTTGTTCATCTTTTCCCTTCCGGAGCACGCAAATGCATTGCATATCACATCTTGCATATCATGCCATGTTTTGCATCATGTGATTTGTGCATTGCATTGTGGTTGATAGTTGTTCCTTTGCTTGTGTTCTTGTCTTTAGGTAGAAACGGGAGACGAGTACGTGACCGAGGAACCTGTTGAGAACGCTTACGAGGATCAAGCTTTCGACAACTCTGAGAACCTTGCAGGCAAGATGACCATACCCTCGAAATCACTTCTATCTTTGCTTGCTAGTTGCTCGCTCTTTTGCTATGCTGCGATACCTACCACTTGCTATATCATTCCTCCTATGTTGCCATGTCAAGCCTCTAACTATCCTTTCCTAGCAAACCGTTGTTTGGCTATGTTACCGCTTTTGCTCAGCCCCTCTTATAGCGTTGCTAGTTGCAGGTGAAGTTGAAGTTGGTTCCAAGTTGGAACAAGGATATGTTGGGATATCACAATATCTCTTATTTAATTAATGCATCTAAATACTTGGTAAAGGGTGGAAGGCTCGGCCTTATGCCTGGTGTTTTGTTCCACTCTTGTCGCCCTAGTTTCCGTCATACTGGTGTTATGTTCCTTGATTTTGCGTTCCTTACACGGTTGGGTGATTTATGGGACCCCCTTGACAGTTTGCTTTGAATAAAACTCCTCTAGCAAGGCCCAACCTTGGTTTTACCATTTGCCACCTAAGCCTTTTTCCCTTGGGTTTCGCGGACTCAAGGGTCATCTTTATTTTAAACCCCCGGGCCAATGCTCCTCCAGGTGCTGGTCCAAATTAGAGCCACTTGCGGTGCAGCCCCTAGGCAACTTGGGGTATCTTCGGTTGCCGTATGTAGTGTTCATCAGGTGTGCCCTGAGAACGAGATATGTGCAGCTCCTATCGGGATTTGTCGGCACATTCGGGCGGCTTTGTTGGTCTTGTTTTACCATTGTCGAAATGTCTTGTAGCCGGGATTCCGAGACTGATCGGGTCTTCCCGGTAGAAGGAATATCCTTCGTTGACCGTGAGAGCTTATAATGGGCTAAGTTGGGACACCCCTACAGGGTATTATCTTTCGAAAGTCGTGCCCGCGGTTATGAGGCAGATGGGAATTTGTTAATGTCCGGTTGTAGAGAACTTGACACTTGAATTAATTAAAATACATCAACCGCGTGTGTAACCGTGATGGTCTCTTTTCGGCGGAGTCCGGGAAGTGAACACGGTTTGAGTTATGCATGAACGTAAGTAGTTTCAGGATCACTTCTTGAGCACTTCTAGCTTCACGACCGTGCTTTGCCTCTCTTCTCGCTCTCATTTGCGTATGTTAGCCACCATATATGCTTAGTGCTTGCTGCAGCTCCACCTCATTACTCCATCCTTCCTATAAGCTTAAATAGTCTTGATCTCGCGGGTGTGAGATTGCTGAGTCCTCGTGACTCACAGGTTCTACCAAAACAGTTGCAGGTGCCGACGAAACCAGTGCAGATGATGCCACCAGGCTCAAGTGGGAGTTCGACGAGGAACGTGGCCGTTACTATGTATCTTTTCCTGATGGTCAGTAGTGGAGCCCAGTTGGGACGATCGGGGATCTAGCATTTGGGGTTGTCTTCTTTATTTTGGTTCCGTAGTCAGACCTTGATTGTTCAAGTTATGTATTGTGTGAAGTGGCGGTTGTAAGCCAACTCTTTATCCCATTCTTGTTCATTACATGGGATTGTGTGAAGACGACCCTTCTTGCGACAAAACCACCATGAGGTTATGCCTCTAAGTCGTGCTCCGACACATGGGAGATATAGCCGCATCGTGGGTGTTACAAGTTGGTATCAGAGCCATCCCCGACTTAGGAGCCCCCTGCTTGATCGAATCGCTTGCGTTGTTGAGTCTAGAAAAAAATGTTTTGAGTCTTAGGGTTATATATATCGGAGAGTAGGATTCTTTTTACTCCCCAGTCCCTTCGTTGCTCTGGTGAGGCCTCCTGGCGTAGAAGTTTTGACTCTACTCTCCTCAAATTTCACTAACCCCCAGATGTAAAAATTCCATTTTGGCAATTTATCCATGTTGGTCTCCATCCAATTCCATTCGGGGTTCCATCCATTGGTCTCATTTTGTTTTGTTTTGTTTTTTTGTTCTACTCATTTCATTGCCATGCTTACCTGGTCATATTGCATTTGTGCTTCTTGTCATATTCCTTTTAGACATCATATGTCATCATCATATAGTGCATATTCATCTCATGGCATCCTTGTCTTATTGAATCTTATTCTGACATGCTCAACATATGCCTTGAGATGCCCATAATATTGTTCTATGCATAACCACCTCCTCCTTCCCTCTACTTCCTTCTTTTGACAAGTGCCACTTTCCCTTCTCTTTTAATGTTCATCTTCTCCCTGTAAATCTTGCACCATGCCTACATCCTATCTGCCATTTCTCAACTCATTTGAACATGTTTTGCTTAGGTTAAAAATTGACTCAAGTTTGAATTTAATTCAAACTTGATTTAATTTTCTTCCATTAAAAATCCCCAAAGCAATTTATTCAAATGGCCCATAATTCCAGGAGCTTGAGGATATTTTTTATATTTGCAAAACTCCTCTCCTAGCCCCTGGCCTTTTTCTTTTCTTCAGCTGGGTATTTAGATAGACAGATTTTAGAAAGAAAGGAGATGGGAGGCTTACCTCTCCTTACCTGGGCCTTCTTTTCCCTCCAACCAGCCAGCCCAGCCAACGCGGCCTTCCAGCCCACTAGCAGTAGGAGCTTCCTCTCCCCTGTACGGCAGATCATCCACAGGAGCCACGTCGGCACGCCGGGTGATTTGACGACCGTCCGGCACCGTAGGAGCCTATAAATCATGTCCAAACTCTTACCCGGCCTCCCCTCGACCGATTCAGACCCTCTCCTTCCCTCGTCGCGACAGGTAAGGCTAGCCACGCCAACGCCATCGCCCTGTCCACCATGCTCCGGCCGAGCTTGAGCTCGAGTTCGGAGTAGCTCGTCGCCGCGCCTCCGACCCCATCGGCCACCATGGAGAGGAGCTCTAAGTACCTCTCCATCTCCTACCTCGACACGCCCAACGCCACGGCCCCTGGATCTACCTCCCCGTCGTCCTCTGCTTTCATCTTCTTCTCGGTCAGGACCGCGCCAAGGTTTAGACGTCGACCGCGTCGCCGTAGGCTCGTCTCTGTCACCGTCTTCTTGTCCTAGGGTAAGGAGGTATACCCGGCTTCCTCAGTCCTCCTTTTCAACACTGGACCATCCGCGTAAGAGTTTCTAGGGTCGTGCTTTTGTCGTGTTCTCTGTGCTCCGGCAAAGTCTGCATTTTTTTCTTGTTGTTTTGAAGATGTTGTTGCTGCCGTAGCATGCCTGCATGTCCCCGCTCTGGATCCCCTCTGTCGCGCTCCCGCAGCTCGCTCGCGCCACACGTTCGCGTCTCGCGTGCACCCTTCAAGCCTCCCGCAGCTCCGACGAGCTCCTCTGTCGCTCGCTACGCCCGACACCTTCTCTGTTCCGCTCATGCCCGAGCACACGCGCACGCGCGACACCACGAGCAGCAGCCACGCGCTCCTGTGCCTTCACATGTTCCCGCACGCCTGCTGGAGTCCCTGTGCCCTGCTGGTTGCCACCGTTGCCCGCCGTCGACGTCGCCATCTTCTTTGTGTAGGAGCAAAGGGAAGGCTCAGCCTCCGCATCTATTCAAAGGGTCAAGTCCCCCCTTCTTGGCACAAGCATGCGCGCAGCTGAGATGGTTACCCAGGCACGTATGCACCCGAGAGGTCTCAGGTTCGAACCCCAGGCTCCAGGAATCATTTTTTTGGGGTGTGGTGTTATCAGCGTTTCACTGACAATCAGGACCCATCTGTCCTACTCACAAGGGGCCTGGACCCACCTGTCATCCTCCCATAGCCCCTTGTTTTCCTTTTATTTTTATTCCCAGCGAATATTCCATTTTTGGCATATGGAATCTATCCATTTCGGGCAAGTCCATTTCTGGACGTTTCCAAATAAGGAAAATGCTATCTCTCTCATATTTCATTTAGGGCAGTTTTTAACTTATTGCATTTGTGAGGATTTTTCGACAGCAACCCCAACATATTATATATGTTTTTGGGGTAGAAAAATCCCCCCAATCCAGTGGTTGCATTAGTTTCTACATTTGAGCAAGTTCATGAGCATGTCATTTTACATCATGATGTTTTCTTGTCATTTTTGTGTGGTTCAATTCAAGCATGCTATGAGGTTGTTTTGCACATGGATAGCTTCATTTTCATGCCTACTCCATGATAGGTTTATTTTATGCCATGATATGCTATGTAGTGAGTTAATCAAGCTTGTTAACATGCCAACATGAATCTGTTTTGCCATGTCCTGAAATTTCACCAAGTCTGAATCTGTTTATAAAACTTGCTAGGTTTGCATGGCTGTAATAATATTTTCTTTGCCCTTTTGGCTCATGTTTAGTATGGGACTTTGGTTAAGTGCATTTAGTAGAAGCATGCCATGCCTTTGTTTGCTTTGTTATGTTCCTGTAGCATGTTGTTTGCTAGCTCTAAACATTGCTACCTGATGCCGTTTCTGCTATGTCTAGTATTTTCACTAAGTCTGTAAAACTGCTATCTTTTGCATTATTGCCATGCTGTTTTAGTCATGCTCTAGTGGTTTATAGATTTAGCTCTGTGTTCATGTTTTGTATAGCATCTCCTGTACATCACTGTCATGCATTTTGTTCATTTGTTTGGGTGCTGTAGCATATTTATACTTTGCATCTAAGTGGGCATGTTACTGTTTTAACTAGTTTGCATCATATCTTGTCTTGCTTGTCATTTGCAAACCGTGCACCCGAATCCGGTGATCTTTATATCGATTTCAACCGAAATCATCTCATCTTTCCAGGGGCAGGCTTGGTTTGCCAAGTTGATGCCTTGTTCATCTTTTCCCTTCCGGAGCATGCAAATGCATTGCATATCACATCTCGCATATCATGCCATGTTTTACATCATGTTGTTTGTGCATTGCATCGTGGTTGATAGTTGTTCCTTTGCTTGTGTTCTTGTCTTTGGGTAGAGACGGGAGACAAGTATGTGACCGAGGAACCTATTGAGAACGCTTACGAGGATCAAGCTTTCGACAATCTGAGAACCTTGCAGGCAAGATGACCATACCCTCGAAATCACTTCTATCTTTGCTTGCTAGTTGCTCGCTCTTTTGCTATGCTGCGGTACCTACCACTTGCTATATCATGCCTCCTATGTCTCCATGTCAAGCCTCTAACCATCATTTCCTAGCAAACCGTTGTTTGGCTATGTTACCGCTTTTTCTCAGCCCCTCTTATAACATTGCTAGTTGTGGGTGAAGTTGAAGTTGGTTCTATGTTGGAACATGGATATGTTGGGATATCACAATATCTCTTATTTAATTAATGCATCTATATACTTGGTAAAGGGTAGAAGGCTCAGCCTTATGCCTGGTGTTTTGTTCCACTCTTGCCGCCCTAGTTTCCGTCATACCGGTGTTAGGTTCCTTGATTTTGCGTTCCTTACACGGTTCGGTGATTTATGGGACCCCCTAGATAGTTCGCTTTGAATAAAACTCCTCCAGCAAGGCCCAACCTTGGTTTTACCATTTGCTACCTAAGCGTTTTTCCCTTGGGTTTCGCGGACTCAAGGCTCATCTTTATTTTAAACCCCTGGGCCAGTGCTCCTCCGGTTGTTGGTCCAAATTAGAGCCACTTGCGGTGCCGCCCCTAGGCAACTTGGGGTATCATTGGTTGCTGTACGTAGTGTTCATCCGGTGTGCCCTGAGAATGAGATATGTGCAGCTCCTATCGGGATTTGTCGGCACATTCGGACGGCATTGCTGGTCTTATTTTACCATTGTCGAAATGTCTTGTAGCCGGGATTCCGAGACTGATCGGGTCTTCCCGGTAGAAGGAATATCCTTCGTTGACCGTGAGAGCTTATAATGGGCTAAGTTGGGACACCCCTGCAGGGTATTATCTGTCGAAAGCCGTGCCCGCGCTTATGAGGCAGATGGGAATTTGTTAGTGTTCGGTTATAGAGAACTTGACACTTGACTTAATTAAAATACATCAACCGCGTGTGTAACCGTCATGGTCTCTTTTCGGCGGAGTCTGGGAAGAGAAGACGGTTTGAGTTATGCATGAACGTAAGTAGTTTCAGGATCACTTCTTGATCACTTCTAGCTTCACGACCGTGCTTCGCCTCTCTTCTCGCTCTCATTTGCGTATGTTAGCCACCATATATGCTTAGTGCTTGCTGCAGCTCCACCTCATTACTCCATCCTTCCTATAAGCTTGAATAGTCTTGATCTCGCGGGTGTGAAATAGCTGAGTCCGCGTGAATCACATATTCTACTAAAACAGTTGCAGGTGTCGACGAAACCAATGCAGATGACGCCACCGAGCTCAAGTGGGAGTTCGACGAGGAACGTGGTCGTTAGTATGTATCTTTTCCTGATGATCAGTAGTGGAGCCCAGTTGGGACGATCGGGGATCTAGCATTTGGGGTTGTCTTCTTTATTTTGGTTCCGTAGTCGGACCTTGATTATACTTTGTATGATCATTGTTCAAGTTATGTATTGTATGAAGTGGTGATTGTAAGCCAACTCTTTATCCCATTCTTGTTCATTACATGGGATTGTGTGAAGATGACCCTTCTTGCGACTAAATCACCATGCGGTTATGCCTCTAAGTCGTGCTCCGACACGTGGGAGATATAGCCGCATCGTGGGTGTTACAGCCATACTATATGATTTTGTAGGGATGAGCTTTCTTTGGCTATGTTATTTTGAGAATACATAATTGCTTGGTTAGTATGCTTGAAGTATTATTATTTTTATGTCAATATTAAACTTTTATCTTGAATCTTTTGGATCTGAACATGCATGCCACACTAAAGAAAATTATATTGAAGAATATAATAAGTAGCTTTCCACATCAAAAATTCTGTTTTTATCATTTACCTACTTGAGGACGAGCAGGAATTAAGCTTGGGGATGCCTGATACGTCTCCAACGTATCTATAATTTTTTATTGCTCCATGCTATTGTAGATTCTGTTTTGGATGTTTAATGGGCTTATTTATACACTTTTATATTATTTTTTGGACTATATTAACCCATGGCCAAGTGCAAATTGCTGTTTTTTTTCCTATTTTAGTGTTTCGCAGAAAAACAATATCGAAGGAGTCCAAACGGAATGAAACCTTCGGGAGCGTGATTTTTGGAACAAACATGATCCAGAGGACTTGGAGCGGACGTCAAGCAATCAACGAGGTGGCCACGAGGCAGGGGGCGCGCCTACCCCCCTGGGCGAGCCTCCACCCTTGTTGGCCCCTCGTGGCTCCACCGACCTACTTCTTCCTCCTATATTTACCTACGTACCTCGAAACCATCGAGGAGCACCACGAAAACCTAATTCCACCGCCGCAGCCTTCTGTACCCGTGAGATCCCATCTTGGGGCCTTTTTCGGCGCTCCGCTGGAGGGGGCATCGATCATGGAGGGCTTCTACATCAACACAGTAGCCTCTCCGATGATGTGTGAGTAGTTTACCACTGACCTTCGGGTCTATAGTTATTAGCTAGATGGCTTCTTCCCTCTCTTTGGATCTCAATACAAAGTTCTCCTCGATCTTCTTGGAGATGTATTCAATGTAACTCTTTTTGCGGTGTGTTTTTTGAGATCCGATGAATTGTGGGTTTATGATCAAGATTATCTATGAAAAATATTTTAATCTCCTCTGAATTCTTTTATGTATGATTGGTTATATTTGCAAGTCTCTTCGAGTTATCAGTTTGGCTTGGCCTACTAGATTGATCTTTCTTGCAATGGGAGAAGTGCTTAGCTTTGTGTTCAATCGTGCGGTGCTCAATCCCAGTGACAGTAGGGGAATCGTCACGTATTGTATTGTTGCCATTGAGGATAAAAGGATGGGCTTTATGTTATATTGCTTGAGTTTATCCCTCTACATCATGTCATATTACCTAATGCGTTACTCTCTACTTATGAACTTAATACTCTAGATGCATGCTGGATAGCGGTCGATGTGTGGAGTAATAGTAGTAGATGCAGGCAGGAGTCAGTCTACTTGTCATGGACGTGATGCCTATATAAATGATCTTGCCTAGATATTCTCATAATTATGCACTTTACTATCAATTGCTCGACAGTAATTTGTTCACCCACCTTAATACTTATGCTATCATGAGCGAAGCCACTAGTGAAACCTATGGCCCCCGGGTCTATTTTCCATCATATTAATCTCTCGTCAAGTAGCTATTTCTGGTGCCATTTATTTTGCAATCTTTACTTTCAATCTTTATCATAAAAATACCAAAAAATATTATCTTATCATCTCTATCAAATCTCACTTTTGCAAGTGGCCGTGAAGGGATTGACAACCCCTTTATCGCGTTGGTTGCAAGGTTCTTATTTGTTTGTGTAGGTACGAGGGACTTGCGTGTGGCCTCCTACTGGATTGATACCTTGGTTCTCAAAAACTAAGGGAAATACTTACGCTACTTTTCTGCATCAACCTTTCCTCTTCAAGGGAGAAACCAACGCATGCTCAAGAGGTAGCAGTCAGCACAAGGATCGTTTACCCAAGTTCTGCTTTGATGTATTTCCCTTAGTTTTTGAGATGTGTAATACCCTAGTCCTGCTTTGATGTATATTTGAGTGTTCTTGAGTTCTTGAACTAGCTATGATGTGTGCATAGTCCAAAAGATCCGAATCCTTCTCCAGTACGCCTCGGGCCTCCTTTTATAGACAAAAGTGGTCACCACAGTGGCACACAGGTGGTGGAAAGGTATACGGTGTACAAGCTTATCCCCTGTCATTACGGGACAAGGCGCATTAAATGCGCTCCTTAGGTGTCCCGTTGCCTTATTAGCAATGGCAACGAGGCCCATCCCGTCCGTCCACCAAAGCAGGCCCATGGCGTACTGGAGAAGGATTCGGCTCTTTGGAACTATACAGCCACCATAGCCAGTTCGAGAGCTCAAGAACACTTAGTACATCCACCAAAGCAGGACTAGGGTTTTACGCATGCTCGCGGCCCAAACCTAGGTAACGATCCTTGTGCTGACTGTTAATCTTGCTCTTCTCACAACCCTGTGCCCTGGCAACCGTAGTAGGGATTCTTGTGATCCCATAAGTGTCATTTCCCATCGACTCTTTGGCGCGCTAGGTAGGTGGCGTGATTGTGAGAATCTGGTCTACTGTTAGCCTAGCAGTTCTTCATCGCCATGGCTCCCAAGAAGAAGACGATGACAGCGATCGGCGCGTCGGGAGCCGAGCGGCCCGCGCCAGTGTGGGCGAGCAGCGGGCCGGTCGCGGACAGAACCCGAGCCGTGGCCCGCGAGCACCAGCATCGCCTCGGAGGTCAGAGCCTGCCGAGCAGCATCGTTCGTGCGCCAGATGACGAGACGCACGCTGCCAGGTCCAAGGACAGGGTTGGCCGTCCCGTAGGCGGCGCGGGGCCCTCCAAGGGCGTCGTTGTACCCCCTACGGGCGGCGCAACGACCTCCAAGACGCCAACCCCGGCGACCAGAGCGTGCTCTTCCCATGGTGTGCGCGACGAGCAGCGTCACCACACCGGTGACCCTGGACACCGCCAAGGGAAGAGCCATGTGCTTCGTCCGCGGGACGAAGGAGTTCAGCATGCCCGCCTAAGTGCTGGCGAAAATGGCATGCAACCGCTGGGGCGTGAAAGAGCTCCCTCTAAAGTGGTTCGAAGTCGAAGCGCGCCACGGTCTACACAGCTGCCGCCGCCACCCACGCGAGTAGAAGCTTTGGCGTGTGCGCAGCTGCTCCTCGACTGGGCTCCTGCTGCGGAGAAGCTCGACGAGTGGAGGGCCATCATCCAGAGCCTCGTCGTCGTCGCCAAAAAAGATGATCCACGACCGGCAGGGCCCTCGGGCCGGCGCTCCACCGAGCCACCACATGCCAGCGCCGGGAGGACCGAGGGTGCTGTGGTCACGGTGCACTCTCCTCCTCCTCGGCAGCCACTGCGGGTGTCGGCCCGTCATGGCGACGCCTGTGATAACATCTCTATAGCGTTGTCCGACCCGCGGACCCACCGCGACCAGCGCCAAGTTCTTCAAAAACAATCTCACGAAGATGCTCGAACCACTATCGAGCGCCGATGTGATACACGCCACCAGTCGGACAAGCAAGCGGCACCCGCTATGGACCACCCAGCACCGGGGGGCTCCGGCGGCCTACCTTACGAGGTGGGATGCCCAGCCTTTACCCATGAGATGCGGTAGTTCCAGTGGCCGTCCCACCGCATGTTCAAGCCCTAACGTCGGCAAGAAGTACACTGGCAAGACCCATCCGTCAGAGTTCCTCAGCATCTTCACCATCGCGATGCAGGCTGCCGGAAATCGCGACGACAAGGTGCTTGCCAATTACTTCGCGTTGGCAATGAAGCCCAATGTCATGTCTTTGTTGATGCACTTGCCAGCGGATTCCATTTCTTGTTTGTCGGATCTGTGCCATGAGTTCGTTGGCGCCTTCACTGGAGGTCACCAAGCTCATGGCCAGGCCAGTGGTTTGCATATCATTCCCCAGAAGGAAGGGGAAAACCTGCGCAAGTACATTCGGAGATTCAGCCGGGTGCAGTGCAACCTTCCCGACGTTCATCCCGTCGCCATTATCAGCGCGTTCCATCAAAACGCGCGCAACCTCAAGATGCACGAAGAGCTGGCGATGACGAAGGTTAAAGATGTGGCCGAACTCTATGTTCTGGCCGATAGGTGCGCCCGGGCTGAAGAGGAAAGGAAGTACCCCGGCGAGGACGCCGGCGCGGAAACCGACTCTACTGATGAAGACACCGGCGCCCCGACGAAGAAGGGTCGGCGTCGCAATAGAAAACGCAAGGGCAAGGCCGTGCTTGCCGTCGAGGGATCCGACAGCACCGACGCCGCCAAGAAAGCCAAGGCAGACGACCCCGGCAAAGAAATCGCCGGGTCCGCCGCTTGCCGGTCCTTGGCGGCTGCCGACAAGCTAGGAGGCTCTGACAAGCAGTGTTGCAAGATCCACCGCACCAAGGGCCACGACCTCCAGAACTGCCGGCAAGTCGATCTGCTTGCTGAGAAGTAAAAGGCCGAGTATGAGAGGCGGGACAAGGAGAAGGGTCAGGACGGTGACGAGGGATCCAGCAAGAAGCATGGTAGCCAAGGAGGCCGCCGCGGCAAGGGCAACCAGCAAGAGAGGCCCGCCCGGGGCCATGAAAAGAAGCAAGACGATGATCATGAGGAGGACGACGAGTCCGGCGAGAAAGAGTTCCAGAAGGCTACGGAGGCCATCTGCGTCGATGGTGGTGCCTCGCTGCATACTTCTCACCGCTAGCCCAAGCAGTGGGCGCTAGAGATTACCACAGCGGAGCTGTCGTTCGATGCTCAGAAGCCGCTAAAGTGGTCCAGCACGCCCCTCATCTTTGACGCCGAGGACCACCCTGACCGCACAACCGCGTTCGGGTGTTTGCCGTTGTTGGTCTCGCCAACGGTACACAACCTCAAGGTGAACAAGATGTTGGTCGACGACGGGACCGGCCTGAACTTGATCTCACCCGTCGTGATCAAAAGGCTGCAAATTCCAAATGGAGACCTCGAGGAAATGGGCACATTTCAAGGGGTCAATCCGGGGAGGAGCCAGCCGAAGGGGAAGGTCACACTGCCCGTGACGTTTGGAGGAGAGCTGAACTACAGGACAGAGAGAATTGTCTTCGATGTGGACGAGATCCCCTTGCCCTACAACGGGATCCTCGGTTGCTCGGCACTAGCCAAGTTCATGGCGGCGTCGCACTACGCCTACAACATGCTGAAGATGCCCGGGCCATTGACCATCATCTCCATCCCCCCGACAAGAAGGACGCGCTGATTTGCGCCGACCAACTCTACCGGGAAGCAGTTGCAGCAGTTGCTGCCAAGGCACTTGCTCCTGCCGCTGAAGCCCCGGGAGGGAAGAAGAATCCCGGCAAGACCTCTCGCACCCATTCCGGCAAGCGCACCTCTTCGGAGTGTTGTGCTACCGTCGAGGACGTGCCAGAGAGCTCCACCGGCAAGAGCCAGAAATCCAGAGCTGAGCCACCGCAGACGAAGAAGGTGTCCGTTAGGAAGGATGGCATGGGAGGGGCTTTCACCTCAGCTCCGCCCTCGACAACAAATAGGAAGGCGCACTCGTCACCTTCCTGCGGGCGAATGTCGACGTGTTTGCATGGCAATCATCCGAGATCCCCGATGTTCCCAGGGAGGTGATTGAGCACCACCTAGCTATCTGTCCTCATGCGCGGCCCGTCAAGCAGAAGGTCAAGAAGCAGGCTCTGGAAAGGCAGGAGTTCATCACAGAGGAGATCAGGAAGTTGGAAGAGGCAGGTTTGGCGAGAGGAGTGCTCCATCCGACGTGGTTGGCCAATCTGGTGGTGGTGCGCAAGGCAAATGGGAAGCGGAGGCTGTGTATTGACTACACAGATATCAATAAGGCTGGTCCCAAGGACCCCTTGCCATTGCCGCACATCGACTAGATTGTTGACTCCACGGCCGGGTGTAATCTGTTGTCATTCCTCGACGCCTACCCAGGATGGATGACATAGTGGTCAAAACCAATGACGGGGCATGTCTTGTACAAGACCTGTAAGAGACGTTTGCCAACCTGCACAAGATCAACCTCAAGCTGAACCCTGAGAAGTGTGTCTTCGGTGTTCCGTCCGGCAAGCTTCTCGGGTTCTTTGTGTCGCAGTGCAGGATCGAGGAAAACTCACACAAAATCAAGGCTATCGAACAGATTGAGGCGCCCAAGCGGATCAAGGATGTGCGTCGGCTCACTGCCTGCGTTGCCGCCATGAGCTGATTCATCTCCAAGTCCGCCGAGCGCGCCCTCCCCTTTTTCAAAATCTTGAAGAAGGCAGGCCCAATGGAGTGGACCCCAGAAGCCGAGGCGGCGTTGGAGGATCTGAAGAAATACCTTTGCTCCACACCAATACTGGTTGCGCCTAAACCACAAGAGTCGTTGCTGCTGTATCTAACGGCAACGAATCAAGTGGTCAGTGCTGCACTTGTAGCACAGAGGGAGGTCGACGGGGAGGCAGTGGCGACGGCAAGACCGGCGGATAGCAAGCCAGAGATTCCCCCCGCGGGGCCTGGTGCCGGCAAGGCAAGGCCCCCGGTAGAGTCTGATGCCATTGGGGCAGTGCCCGCACAATCAAGTGAAGTGGTGCACAAGAAGAAGATGATGCAACACCCAATTTACTTTGTCAGCTCCCTCTTGCAGGGGGCTAGGTCGAGGTACTCCGGTGTGCAAAAATTGCTCTTCGGCCTCCTTATTGCCTCGAGGAAGTTGCGTCATTACTTCCAAGCCCACGAGATCACTGTCGTCACCCGCCTCCCGTTGCAAAGGATACTGCACAACCCAGATGCGACCGGAGGGATTGTGGAATGGGCCTTGGAGTTGTCGAGCTTTGGGTTGAAGTTTAAAAGTACCTCGATAATCCAGAGTAGAGTCTTTGCGGAGTTCATTGCAGAATGGACCTCAACGCCCGACGAAGAAATCCAGGAGACCGCTCTCCCCGGCAAGGAAGCAATCCGTGACTAGATCATGTACTTTGATGGGGCTTTCTCGCTGCAAGGAGCTGGTTGAGTGAGTCCTAGATTAGCAGGTCCTTGGACAGCCAGACTATATACTTTGGCCGGACTGTTGGACTATGAAGATACAAGATTGAAGACTTCGTCCCATGTCCGGATGGGACTCTCCTTGGCGTGGAAGGCAAGCTCGACAATACGGATATGTAGATCTCCTCCCTTATAACCGACTCCGTGTAACCCTAGACCCCTCCGGTGTCTATATAAACCAGAGGGTTTAGTCCGTAGGACAACAACAATCATACCATAGGCTAACTTCTAGGGTTTAGCCTCTACGATCTCGTGGTAGATCAACTCTTGTAATACTCATATCATCAAGAACAATCAAGGAGGAAGTAGGGTATTACCTCCATCGAGAGGGCCCGAACCTGAGTAAACATCGTGTCCCCCGCCTCCTGTTACCATCCGCCTTAGACGCACAGTTCGGGACCCCCTACCCGAGATCCACCGGTTTTGACACCGACATTGATGCTTTCATTGAGTTCCATTGTGCCATCACCGTAAGGCTTGATGGCTCCTTCGATCACTGGCAACGACGCGATCCAGGGTGAGGTTTTCCTACCCGGACAAATCTTCGTAATCAGTGGCTTCGTACTGCAGGCCAACTCCCTTGGCAATCTAGAGCAGATCGAGAGCTATGCCCCTGGCCATCAGGTCAGGCTTGGAAACTTGATCCATACTGCCGACATCCGCGGAGACTTGATCTTTGACAGATTCGAGCCCATGTCAAGTGCGCCGCACAATCATGACGAGCATGACTTAGCTCCGGAGTCGGACAGTGCTCGGGAGATCACACCTGCAACTACTCCGGCCCTCAATCCAGAACAAATTATGCCATCTCAGGACGGGTGGATAGACCCCGCCACGGAGGCCGCATTCTCAGTGGCGATAGAGCCGAATACTGACTTCACCTCCAACGAGAGCCGTGTTGCCGAACCGTTGGATTTGTCCCCGGCCACAGGTTCCGAGCCACTCGCGTCCGTGCCTATCGAATCCGATTGGGCACCGATCATGGAGTTTACCTCCGCGGATATCGTTCAGCACTCGCCTTTTGGTGACGTGCTAAATTCATTAAGGTCTCTCTCCTTGTCAAGAGATCCTTGGCCGAACTATGTCTGGCTAGATTGGGATGCGGACGATGAAGAAATTCGCTCCACACCCACCACCCACTTAGTAGCCACTGTCGACAACTTAACCGACATGCTCGACTTCGGCTCCGAAGACATCGACGGTATGGACGACAATGCAGGAGACGAACAAGAACCACCGCCCACAGGGCGCTGGACAGCCACCTCATCATATGATATATATGGTGGATACACCCAAAGAAAACAACAACGAGGAATGGAAGGATAAAGCGAAGGATGTCTCCCTCGAGAAGCAATCAAAGCGACGGCGTAGGTGCCGTTCCAAATCCTGCCTCGGCAAAAACAGCGATAACAGCGCAAGAAAGACTGATACCCTGGTCGACTCCAGAGGAAACGACGACCACACTGACCCAGCAATAGAGCAGGATGAGCCAGTGGACGGCGAACACAGCACGGAGCCGCTGTCCCACAAAGGTGACACCGAGCGTCAAGCTAATCAACCTGTCTCCGGAGAGGTGAACAGTCCGGACAACGATGCACACATCATCCCGGAAAGGCATCTGGAACAAGAGAATCTCCGTAGAAGGTTTATTGCCACCGCGAGGAGTCTAAAGAAGCAGAAGCAAAGGCTTAAGGCCGCGCACAATATGCTAAACAGTAGATGGAATAAAGTGCTCGACAATGAAGAAAAGTATGGTGGCAGTCACCACACAAAGAGCTATCCAAAGCGCAAGCTGTTGCCCAAGTTCGATGATGAGGCCATAGAGCCCACACAACAGAAGAATAAAACGGCCGATCAGCCGGATCGACCACCTCGTGGCCGCGATAGGGTGTCTAACGATGCCGCACATAAGTCAACACACGATTTACGTGAGGACTTGCGCCAAAAATCTAGTAAGACCAGGTCCATCTATGGATCTAGGAAGCGCGCTCCGGCACAAAATCAAAACCAAATACTACAACCGTCCGAATGCCATGATACATCCAAATGCAGGGGTGCCGCACACCCCCTATGTTTCACCGATGAGGTGCTAGATCATGAATTTCCAGAGGGATTTAAACCCGTGAACATAGAGGCATACGATGGAACGACGGACCCTGGAGTCTGGATTGAGTACTTCATACTCCACATCCATATGGCTCGCGGAGACGATCTCCATGCCATCAAATACTTGCCCCTCAAGCTGAAGGGACCAGCTCGGCAATGGCTGAAGAGCCTCCCCGAAAATTCAATTGGAAGTTGGGAGGAGCTCGAGGATGCTTTTAGGGCCAACTTTCAAGGGACCTATATCCAACCTCCGGATGCAGACGATTTAAGTCATATAATTCAACAGCCCGGAGAGTCAGCCCGAAAGCTTTGGAACAGATTTCTCACTAAGAAGAACCAAATCGTTGATTGCCCGGATGCCAAAGCTCTAGCAGCTTTCAAAATACAGCGTCCGAGACGAATGGCTCGCCAAACACCTCGGCCAAGAAAAACCGAGGACAATGGCAGCCCTAACAAACCTCATGACCCACTTTTGCGCGGGCAAAGATAGCTGGCTGGCCCATAGTAGCACCAGCGACCCAGGCACATCTGAAGTCCGGGATGGCAATGGAAAACCACGACGCAGTAAAACCAAGCGTCGAAATAATGAAGACAGTCCAGACAACACGACGATCAACGCCAGATTCAGGGGCTCTTGACCTGGTCAACGGAAAAAGCCTTTCAAAGGCAATAGAGATGGACCATCCAGACTAAATAAGATTCTAGACAAATTATGCCAGATTCATGGCACCTCCGATAAACCTGCAAACCATACCCACAGAGAATGCTGGGTCTTCAAGAAGGTTGGCAAGCTAAACGCCGAACACAAGGGGAGGGAGACACCAAGTGAAGACGAGGATGAACCTCGACAGCAAAACACTGGGGGACAGAAAAATTCCCACCAGAGGTCAAAACAGTGAACGTGATTCACGTAACAAGGAGAAGGAGCAGACCTGCACTCTGAGACATATGCGCCTTAGAGCTCGTCACCCTAAGTTCAACCCTTGGTTGGCCTACCCGATTTCCTTCGATCGCAGGGATCATCTGACAAGTATCCGGCACGGAGGACTGGCTGCCTTGGTGCTAGACCCAATTATCGACGGATACCATCTCACCCAAGTCCTCATGGACGGCGGCAGTGGTCTTAATATGATATATCAGGACACAGTCCGCAAAATGGGGATAGACCCGACACGAATTTGCCCAAGTAATACTACCTTTAAAGGAGTAATACCAGGCCCAGAGGCCCGCTGTACGGGCTCTCTAGTATTAGAGGTTGTATTCAGTTCTCCCCACAACTTTCGAAGTGAAAATTTAACCTTCGACATCACTCCATTCTGAAGTAGCTATCAAGCACTACTCGGAAGAACAGCGTTTGCTCGTTTTAACGCAGTACCGCATTACGCTTCTCTTAAGCTTAAGATGCCCGGTCCCCGCGACATCATCACAGTTAGCAGAACTATTGAGCGTTCCTTACGCGCGGAAGGACGTGTGGCGGCTTTAACAGCCGAACACTAGAAGGCCTCTCCAACCAGAATAAATGATCGGTCGTCAAGACCGCGGACACGGCTAGACGAGTCCGGCGCATAACTAGCTGTAACAGCTTAGATAAACCTGATATTGGTTTGATGGGTATACCCCCATAGGCGGTACCAGGGGCTTCCCGTGTGTAAAAAGGACAAGTTCGGCTTGATTTTACTTATCTTGAATTTTAATGGTTTATTGAGAATAACCAATCTTTCGCATGACAACTTTCACCTAAGTTCTTCTCTTTTACAGATGATAATCGTGCTACACGCTTCCAGGATACGGCACAACAGAGACATAGGCGCAGACGTGCAGCACGGATCCGCTCAAAGGTTTCATTTTAGATTAAGACCCTTTGTAAACCTTTCTCATTGTCTTTTGTTGCTTCAAATCCTCCGGACACTCAATATAGCCGAGAAGGATGCTGACGTTATTGGGATTTCGCCACGTCAGAATAATGCACGTACCTGGACACTCGGGGTTCATTATCAATGGCATTATTAAGCCCGGTATATGTTATAAAGACCGAATACCTTAGGGAGTGTTCGGCGTCATGAGTTTGGCCTTATATGCATCCGCTCTGAATCATGTCTTTGGTCAAATGTTGGGTTTGCCCGGCTCCCGTGTTTTGCTACCTTACGTTCCGCTCTATCGGCTAAGGTGGCACCGGGAGAACTACTGCGATTGTGCCCTGATTCATCTGGACGAGCACCTCGGTAGAGAAAGCTGAAAAATGATTGTCTTGATAAAGTGTGAGACTGGTCAACCACTCGATGACTCATCGGAATCTTTGGGATTCCTCCGCATTAACGAAGGACCGGTTTTCCCGGTCATGTACGTACACGCACCGTATTCGGATGGCCGCGGAAATACCAGGGGCTATATAGTAGCCCCACTGTCAAACTCCTATGGTTAAGTGAAAGTGTTAAAGCAATATAGTCCGATTGCCTCGTTCGCCGCGCTACCACCTCCTTAATGGACCAAGATGTTGGATCAAGTGTGAAAACATGCTTTTGCAAACACCCCCGCATTATATGCATGGGGGCTAACGCCGACGACTGCAAACTTTCAGGTTATATATACACATATACATAAACGACCGCACAGGAGGCATAATAATACTTTCAGGCAAAAGTATAAACACAACCTCTATAGTTCAAATAACATTTTTTTTACAATTGGGATACATGTCACTAGAACATGATACTCTTCAAGCACTGAGCCTCTATTAAACGAGCACCTTCTAGGACTTCTTCAAAATAGTGCTCGGCAGAAACCTGGCCTACGGTCGGATTCTGGGTTGCAATCGTGGTGGCCTCCATCTCCTCCCAGTATGTCTTGACACGGGCGAGAGACATTCGCGCACCCTCTATGCACGCCAACTTCTTCACCACGTCAATATGCGGCACAACACCAAGGAATTGTTGCACAAGGATGAAATAACTATTCGGCCTTAGTCCTGCTGGCCAGAGACAATCCACGACTAACCTCATGGCAAGCCCGGACAACCTATGGAGCTCGGCCCACTCGGCCATTTGTTCGTTCAACAGCAGCGGACGCGCCGGAGCATGGAACTGCGACCAGAACAACTTTTCCTCTTCGTGATCTTTTTGATCTTCGAAAAACTTGGTCGTGTCAGCAACACTAGCTGCCAAATCTAGGTACTCGTCCGCACAACTCCATAATTGATCCAGAAGGGCATACTTAGGATCCCCGAACTTCATCCGCAACAAAAAGGGCTTCCCGGCCGTGACATTTCCGGGTTGACATAGCTCCTCCTTCACCGCTCTGATTTTCGAGCGGGCTTCCTTGGCTGCTACCATGGCTTTCTCCAGGCCCGCCGTCTTCATTTGGCTTTCCTTTTCAAGTAGCTCATAACGGTCAGCGGCATCTTTCAACTCAATAGAAATTTTGGCTATTTTCTCTTTACTCTCGCAATGTGCAGCCTGTTCGACTTTTAACTCTTCGACCGCCTTTAGGGCGGCCGCATCACTCTTCCGGTCTTGCTCCTTGGCTCGAGCAAGTTCCGCCCGAAGGGTCTCCACGGCAACAGCTCCATTTGCAGTCACAACATATTACAGATACTAGCATCATGCTCCTCTTAATATATATTGATCGTTGGAGAATACATACCCTGTGCCTCACCAAGCCACTTGTTTACAAGCACGATGTCGGCATCTGCCACATCAAGTTGCCGCTTCAGTTCGGCAAATTGACCAGTCCGGCTAGCCACCGGACCCGCAACCGCCTGCACATGAAAGCAGCACAGTTATTACCTGGGACTATGATCCTCTATTTTCCATCTCTTTCGGCAGCAACCAGAGTCTCAGGGGCTACTATCTACATAGGGCACACCTAGCACGTGCGGCACCGTAAAAAAATACATATATTACTTTGTGTATCTCAAAGCCTCTTAGCAGGCTCACAAAAGCTTCATGCAACCCGCTTTTGGCGGATGAAATCCTCTCAACCACCGTACCCATTAGCGTATGATTCGTTTCTGAGATAGCCGCTTGCTCCAGAAGATTCATCAGTGCGTCTGGTTGTGCACCGGACAGTCCCGGACACTTTCTGTGACTCTCCATAGGAGTCGAGTACTCCGGACTTTGGGTGGCCGAAGGGTTGCCCTCTAGCCTTGGCGGATCAGGAGAAATCCTTCGTGACGACACCTCGGGGTCGCCCGCGGCGGGGAGGCACGGGGAGGCGTTTCGCTCTCCATCATCTCCGGAAGAAGATCCCCCGAAGACGAACTCTGTCGAGAAGGGCCATGATACGAACTACAAGGCATATGTCAGAAATGAACCAAGTCATATTTAGTATAAAGTACTTTTGTTTACTTACAACTTGGTGGAGGGATGGTCCCCTTGCGGGAACTGTGAGGTAAGGATGCCCTCCAGGGTAGGGCACCCTGACAAAGGTTTCTTCCCTCGTTTGGAAACCATTGTTTCCAAGTCTTCAGAGGTGGCCCTCTTCCTTCCTTGGGGAGAAGGAATTTTAGGTTCTTCTCCTCGGTTATCCTCCTTCGCGGAGGCACTAATTCTCCCGGATTGGATGAATAGTGAGTGCGGCCCGCTTTCGACTGCTTTATTCCCCCCTTTATCTTCCCCTGATGGCGCTTGATAAGGCGCGAGCTCAAGCATTCTGGCCAGTACTTATCTGTTGAGCCTTCGGGAAGGGGGGCCGAACACCTGATCATCATCGCCTTTTTAATCCAATCCTGGTCAAAGAGTGACTTTTCAGAATGATGTTGTGATAAACAAAGAGATAGCGTGTTCGGCGGAGGAACTACTTACTTGGGTATTTGGACGATTGCAGCTCAGACCCACATCCTCGGTGGTGTCCGGACATTTTATTTATGAGCCGAAGAACAATTTGTACATCTCGTCGTGCGTCATTCCAAAGAAGTGCTGAATAGCTCGCGGTCCTTACGGGTTGAACTCCCACATAGGGAGACGTCAACGTTTGCAGGGCAGGACTCGACGAACTAGCATGACTTGCATTACCTTGACAAGGCTGATATCTCTCTCAAGGAGATCTCGGATGCGACTCTGCAATATCGGTACACCATTTACTGGTCCCCGGTCTAGCCCCTTGTTGATCCCAGATGCAAGTTGTGGTGGGGAACCCGAGCGGAAGGCAGGGGTAGCTACCCACTTAGTACCATGGGGAACTATGATGTAAAACCACTCCCATTGCCATGAGCTGGACACCTCCGGGAAGCAACCCTTTGGCCATGGAACATCGGCGCCTTTGCCTATTATGACACCTCCGCATTCTGCATGTCGCCCGTTAATCATCTTCGGCCTCACATTAAAGGTCTTGAGCCACAAGCTGAAGTGTGGTGTGACGTGGAGGAAGGCCTCACACACGACGATGAACAATGAGATGTGAAGGATGGAATCCAGGGCCAGATCATGAAAATCGACCCCGTAATAGAACATGAGCCCCCTAACAAAGGGATCTAGACTAAAGCCTAGCCCTCGGAGGAAGTGGGAAACGAATACGACATTCTCGTTGGGCTCGGGAGTAGGGACGACCTGCCCTCGAGCAGGCAGCCTGTGCAAGACTTCGGCGGTCAGATACCTGGCTTCTCTTAGCTTCTTGATGTCCTCCTCTATGATAGAGGAGGCCATCCATCGACCTTGAAGGTTGGATCCGGACATGATTGCAGGTCCGGAGCGCCTAGCCTGAGCCTTGGGTGTTGGAACTCAAGGTGGGGGAAGGGTTCGATTGAGCACGAGAAGAAAAGGACAGGCCTTGGCCCTTTTATGAAGAGGATGAATAGCAAGCGTCCTCCGCGTGGCCGTTTGGAACTTGCCTAAAATCGAGGAGTCATACCAACGGGAACGATTGGGTTACCCACACCCGTATTGATGAGAATCCCGTGATAAGGGGACACGATCTCTGCTTCGACAAGACGTGCCAAGGAAACCGCCTCGCAATATGTGCAGTAGCTGTTTGAGAAAAACGGTTGGAATAATGACTGGGCCGTGGTGTGATGTCGTACCGCCGAATGTGTCAGCAGATTATATTCATGGAAATATTATTCTCTCTACGGTGGTATGTGGAATTTGTTTTGCAGAGCCGGACACTATCATTGTGTTCAAGATCTTCTATGGAGTATTCGGAGGAAAAACCAGCCTTGCAATGCCAAAGACAATATGTGCGCCGGACTCATGGTCATTGAAGCCTGGTTCAGGGGCTACTGAGGGAGTCCTGGTTTAGGGGGTCCTCGAACAGCCGGACTATGTACTTTGGCCGGACTGTTGGACTATGAAGATACAAGATTGAAGACTTCGTCCCGTGTCCGAATGGGACTCTCCTTGGCGTGGAAGGCAAGCTTGGCAATATGGATATGTAGATCTCCTCCCTTGTAACCGACTCCGTGTAACCCTAGCCCCCTCCGGTGTCTATATAAACTGGAGTGTTTAGTCTGTAGGACAACAACAATCATACCATAGGCTAGCTTCTAGGGTTTAGCCTCTACGATCTCGTGGTAGATCAACTCTTGTAATACTCATATCATCAAGAGCAATCAAGCAGGAAGTAGGGTATTACCTCCATCGAGAGGGCCTGAACCTGGGTAAACATCATGTCCCCCGCCTATTATTACCATCCGCCTTAGACGCACAGTTCGGGACCCCCTACCCGAGATCCGCCGGTTTTGACAATGACATCGGTGCCGGTGTGCTGCTTGTCCCACCCACCGGAGAGCACCTCAAGTATGTGATCCAGATGCACTTTCCCAAGGAGATGGCCACAAACAACACTGCTGAATATAAGGGGCTGCTTTGCCAGTCTAAGGATCGCGGCGGACCTCGGGGTGAAAAAGATCATCGTCACGGGTTATTCACAGCTTGTCGTCAGACAAGTTAACAAGGATTATCAGAGTCCGTTGATGGAGGCCTACGTAGATGAGGTGAGGAAACTGGAGGAGCGCTTCGACGGTATACAAGCGGAGCACGCTCCCCGAGCGGAGAATGACACCGTTGACTAACTGTCAAAGCGCGCTCCATTCAAGCTACCTGTGAAACCAGGTACCTTTTTTCTTCGGTTAACTCGACCATCCGTCGAGCCATCAACAGAGCAGAACAAGCGGAGGAAGTTAGGCCCCAGCATGTACTTTCCCGCCGAGCCCCTAGGTGCTGCCGGCAAGGGTATTGCCACGGATCATGAGCCTACCGAGGGACGGCTGGCTCCGGCAGGGCGCCAAGCCCTGGCCACAAAGACGGCTGCCCCCATGGCGGAAGAGATGCCTTTGGTCCTTGCCGTCGAGCCCCAGGCTCCAGCATGGGCACAACATACCGTCCATTTCCTCCAGACAGGGGAACTTCTGGAGGAGAATGTCACATCCCTAGTTCTAGTAATGCCTAGTGTTAGCATCTGGTGTTGCATCATGTTTAAATTTCAGTTACACTTGAAATGGGGATGTTCAAACCCTAGCACCAAATGAAATGCAACTAGGATCAAAATAAAAATATTTTCAATAAACCTGAAATGCCCTTCAAAAATGTTCATCATCTTTGCCTTGATCTAGAACCTCTAACAAAAATGGTTCACATTTTTCTAGGACAACATAAGGTCATTGATCTAAATCATACCTTATTTGCATTTGGGCATTTAAATATTATATATCATCTTAAATGTGCAAATATTCATGAACTGAAATGTTGGTTGTTGGAAATAATCCAAACAGTGGCCACAAGCAGTCTCATGAATATTGAAAGTTCATAGGTATTTTTAATAAAGCCCTAAAGTTTATAGAATAATATAAAACAGAAACAATTAGGAAAAAAACAGTGAGAAGAGAGAGATCAGTACCTGGCGCTCACCTGACCGGCCCAACACGACCCAACCCACCAGAGCCAGATGCCAGTCGTCTTCTTCCTTTGTCAGGAGGACGATGGCGTGGCGCACGCACAGGAGGCGAAGCCACCTACTGCTTCCACATCTTCCGCGGCATCGGCCCCTCCCTCTGCTAGCGCGATGCCTGGACCATCCTCGTCCACTCCCTCTCTCTCTCTCGGCGCTCTCTCCATCTCTCACTGCTCTCTCCCCACCATGGCCGAAGTGTTGCGGCCGCGCCGACGAGCATCGCCGCAGCTCCCGAGATTGCCTCGCCTCGCCGTTGGGTCCCCTAGCTCCGCCTCGCCTTATCTTTCTTCCACCCCGAGCCACGCCACCGTGGGAGCCCTACATCACCGGCATGAGTCGTCTTCCCCGAGCACGGCCGCCGGACTCCATGAATGGATTCGTCGCCTTTCGGAAGTCCCCGAGCCAGATGAGCCTGTCGTCGGCCTCACCGTGAGCTCCAGGTCCTTTCCCCCTTAACCACGTCGTCGTTTTCGTCCCGTAGCCACTTCCCCGCGAGTAACCAAAGCCGCCGTCCGCCATGGCCGATGAGGTCCTCGCTCCTAAGCACCTCAGCTCCGACCAGTTGCACCAATGTCCTCCTGGAACGCCAGAGATGCCGCACAGCTACCTCGCTTGCTCGCCCGCAAGCCGCAGTGCCCCACCGAACTCCGGTCGCCGCCTTTGAGCTCGGGGCCGTCGACTCCGGCCACCCCAGGCCCGGCTACTGCCACCAGCCGACGAGCTACAACGCCAGCTACCCGTACAGACCAACCGCGACTCAGACCGCAGCCTGTACGCGAAACCCGAGCAACTCCGGCGAGTTGTCGCCACGAATTTGGTCGCCGCCGGCTGAACTCCGGTGACTCTGACGTGGCACATCATTAGCAGCTAACCCCACTAATTAACCCCACCCTCTAGACACTGACAGTGGGCCCTGCTTCCCAATTAATCCACTTTTTAGTTTTAAGCTAGATTAATTAACAAAACTAGCGGACCCACGCGTCAGGGTTGACTGCCTGACATGGCAGTTGACCAGGGCCACCTGTCAGCGACACTAACTAACCCTGAGTCACTGACCGGTGGGCCCCATTGGTCAAGTTTGACTTGGACCGGCCCCGTTGACCTGGTGACATCACAGCGACGCTATGCTAACGCAATAAGTATTTTCTGGATTTATTTTTTATATAGGAAATTCCAGAAAATGTTGCTAACTTCAAAAATTCATAGAAATTAATCCATAACTCCAAATCAAACAAAGTATATATGAAAAATGATTAGAAAAATCCAATTTATCCATCTGTACCATTTGCATGCGTGTTTGAACAACCTAAGGTTGCTGTATATGGCAACTTGCATAATTGGCATTTAAATAAGCACATATGGAGTTTGAATTTGAACCCTTGGTTCAAACCAACTTCATTTAATCTGCTTTCTAGTTGCATTAGCTCAAACCACAACATATTGCCATGTCATGATCATGCATCATATTGTTGCATTGCATTGATTGTGTTCTTCCTTGTTTGCCGGTAATTATCCCCTCTGAGTAGACGACGTTCCTACGATGAGTTCGATGACACCGATGAAGAGTTATATCATCTTCAGAAGTGGCAGGCAAGCAAAACCCCCTTGTTAATTCCAATACAATCCCACTCTCTCGCTTCTGCTCTCTTTTACTGCATTAGGACAACATCGATTCAATGTTACCTGCTGCGATAGCTGAACCCCTTTTCCTCTGCATGACCTGTCATTGCCACAGTAAATAGATGAAACCCACTAGCATGACTAGGAGTTGTTTGAGCCCTGATGTGCCTACTCATTCATACTCGCTTGTCATGCCTGCTACTGTCAGACTTGAGTCGGGTCTAATTCATCAGGAATGAATTGGAATGGTGATGAACATGTCCTACTGTGTGTAAGCTAAGTGTGTGAACACGATTTGGTAAAGGTAGCGGTCAGAGGCCATGTAGGAGTACATGGTGGGTTGTCTCATTGAAACCGTCCTCAGGAACTGAGTTCTGTGTTTGTGATCCATGAACAGCTACTACCACACATTGGGCCCTGAAATATGACCCTGCTCGACTTATTAACCGCCCCTGCCCTCTTTCCAGGAGTTGCAACTAGTTTCTGGTGTTTGTAGGATATGTGTTGGAGGCCGTGCGTAGCGCTGACCCTAGGGGTGGGCTATGATGCAGTAGATACACCATGGCACGGTGTACCAAGCGCCCGTTTGGTGTCTCGAGAACCCTGCACACATCGTTTGGGGCTGTTAGCGAAACTCTGGCCGGATCTCCTCGCGGATGGAACCCGAATAGGCGATAAACGTGGACTAGAGAATTGTGTGGTTAGTCAGGTCATGGTCTACACCCACGTCGGCTTTCGCTTGAAGTCTGCCGAGCACATGTCGTGTGCAGACGCTAAGTGGTGGAAACATGTGCGAAGAAGTACACCCCTGCAGGGTTATAATGATCTATTCGAATAGCCGTGTCTGCGGTAAAGGACTTTTGGCCTGCCTATAATAGTTCATAGACAAGTGAAAGTGGATACTCTAAAATGCGCAAGATAAGCGTGAGTGCTATGGATGGCGTTCCCGTAGGGAGACGGGAGCGGATCCATAGTGGTGTATTGATATGGTGAATATGTGGACTCGTGTGCGCCACCTCAAAAGAGTTACTTGCAGTCATAGTTTAGGATAGCCACTGAGTCAAAGCTGGCTTGCTGCAGTCAAACTCCACCACCCCCTTTGTTGATACTGATGCATATGTAGCTAGTTCTGATGTAAGTCTTGCTGGGTACATTTGTACTCATGTTTTCCTATTTTATGTTTTGCAGAGAGACGTTAGTCTCGCTAGTTGTTCCATGTGGACTTCGACGTTTAGCTTGTTACCTCAGCTACAATCCTGTGCCCTCGGCAGGATCTGGTAGATAGTGAGGCTTCTCAGCCTTTTTCATTTGTAGTTGTCTGTACTCAGACAAGTTAAGCTTCCGCATGTGCTTGTTGCTTGTATGCTCTGTATGTTGGGTCCTGAGACCCATGTTTGTAATACTTGGCTCCTCGGAGCCTAATGAATAAATACTTGAGTCGTAGAGTTATGTTGTGATGCCATGTTGTATTTACACATATCGAGCATATTGTGTGTATGATTGAAATGCTTGGTATGTGTGGGATCCGACAACCTAGTTGTTTATCCTTGGTTGCCTTTATTATGGGGAAATGTAGTTTTGTGCTTCTATGAGCCATAGTAGTCATCTACAACCTGGTTCACCGGAGTCCTGCTAGCCCAACACTACTGCTCAGGAACACTTGACTGGTCGGCATGTGATTCACTTCGTTCCTGTTTCTGTCCCTTCGGGGAAATGTCACGCGGTGACATCCGTAGTCCTGCCTAGCTTGCTACAGCCCGGTTCACCGGAGTCCTGTTAGCCCAGTGCTACAGCTCGAATTCGCACGCTGCTGACCGACATGCTCGATGTTGATTCATGTATGCCTGTCCCCGTAAGTTAGTGCCACTTTGGGTTCACGACTAGTCATGTCGGCCCGGGTTCTCTGTCATATGGATGCTAGTGACACTATCATATACGTGAGCCAAAAGGTGCAAACGGTCCCGGGCCATGGTAAGGCGACACCCATGGAATACCGTGCGTGAGGCCGCAAAATGATATGAGGTGTTACCGGCTAGATCGATGTGACTTGGAATTGGGGTCCTGGCAGCTTTGGTATCAGAGCCTGACTGCGTGTAGGATTACCTAGCCAAACCGGTCGAAGTTGTGTCTAGAAATGCTTTAGTTATGTAGGGGAATTGATTGTGGGATGGAACGTAAGGCTTTTTTTACTTCTTATACCCTATGCCCTTCTGATCTGAGTCACCCTCTTCTTTTCTACGGGAATTAAGAACTAGGCTTTCTCGCCTTGCTATTAGGATCACGTGTTGCTAATCCGTAGAATCTTAAATTGTTGGTTCCAGGCCTCAGTTCAGTTCCTACTACTTTTAGTATGTTGTCAGTTGAACTAGAACCTTGATTTGATGTTGTTAAGTGACTATGCAAATCCTTGTGAATATCTCTAATCATTTTGAGCATTTACAACCGTTATGCTGTCCGAGTCATCCCAAATTTCTAAATAGTCTGATCCATTTGCAAGTCCTTTCTTTCCGTTCTCGATGTTCCATTTGGTCCAGATTAATCACACTAATCGGTGAGTGAGGGAGTCCTGGATTAGGGGGTGTTTGGATAGCCGAACTATACTTTCAGCCGGACTCCAGGACTATGAAGATACAAAGTTGAAGACTTCGTCCCGTGTCCAGAAGGATCTTTTCTTGGCGTGGAAGGCAAGCTAGGTGTGCGGATATTCAAGATCTCCTACCATTGTAACCGACTCTGTGTAACCCTAACCCTATCCGGTGTCTATATAAGCCGGAGGGTTATAGTCCGTAGGACAACCATCATCATACACAATCATACCATAGGCTAGCTTCTAGGGTTTAGCCTCCTTGATCTCGTGGTAGATCCACTCTTGTACTACCCTTATCATCAATATTAATCTAGCAGGAGTAGGGTTTTACCTCCATCGAGAGGGCCTGAACCTGGGTAAAATAAAGTGTCCCTTGTCTCTTGTTACCATCCGACCTTGACGCACAGTTCAGGACCCCCTACCCGAGATCCGCCGGTTTTGACACCGACATTGGTGCTTTCATTGAGAGTTCCTCTGTGTCATCGCTTTTAGGCCCGATGGCTCCTTTGATCATCAACAATGATGAGGTCCAGGGTGAGACTTTCCTCCCCGGACAGATCTTCGTCTTCGGTGGCTTCGCTCTGCGGGCCAATTCGCTTGGTCATCTGGAGCAGATCGAAAGCTACGCCCCTGGCCATCAAGTCAGGTTTGGAAGCTTAAACTACACGGCTGATATCCGCGGAGACTTGATCTTCGACGGGTTCGAGCCACAGCCAGGCGCGCCGCGCTACTTCGAGGGGCATGATATAGCTCTGCCTCCGAATAGCACCCTGGAGGCCGCACACGCTCCGGCCCCGATCTTTGACTCGGAGCCCGTCGCGTTCTCTGAGGATGAACGGTTGGACGTCACCTCGGGGGCTGCGATCTCAAAGGCGATCGAGCCGAACGCCAGCCCCGGACTCTTCTCCACACGGCCCAGGACTCCAAGGAGCCGGACTCTTCTCCGAACTCCGAGCCTTCCGCGCCCCCGCCGATCGAATCTGATTGGGCGCCAGTAATGGAGTTCACCGCCGCGGACATCTTTCAGTGCTCACCTTTCGGTGATATCCTGAATTCTCTCAAATCTCTCTCTTTATCAGGAGAGCCCAGGCCGGACTATGGTCTGCGAGGTTGGGATTCGGACGACGAAGAAATTCGAAACCCACCCACCACCCACTTAATAGCCACTTTCGACGATTTAACCGACATGCTTGACTTCGGCTCCGAAGACTTCGACGATATGGACGACGAAGGAGGAGACAAACAAGAACCAGCACTTGTAGGGCGCTGGAATGCCACTTCGTCATATGACATATATATGGTGGATGCTCCAAAGGATGCGGATGGCGATGGACCAGCGGAAGACGACACATCGAAAAAACCGCAAAAACGTCGGCGCCAACGGCGCCGCTCTAAATCCCGCCACAGCAGAAATGGTGATTCCGACACGGGAGATAATACTACCCCGGACAGCGCCAAAGAGCACGATAACAAGCAAGATTCGGCGCAGGAAGATGGAAAAGCCAGCCCTCAGGAGAGAGCGGCAGAATAAGAGGTTGAGATGATAACTACATGCCTCCCTCCGAAGACGAGGCAAGCCTCGACGACGACGAATTCGTCATACCATCAGACCCAGCCGAACAAGAGCGTTTTCAACGCAGGCTTCTAGCCACGGCCAACAGCCTAAAGAAAAAGCAGCAACAACTTAGAGCTGATCAAAATTTGCTAGGTGACAGATGGACTGAAGTCCTTGAGGCCGAAGAGTATGAACTCGTGCGCCCCTCCAAAAACTATCCTAAGCGCAGGCCGCTACCCCAATCAGAGGGGGAAGCATATGACATGGCAGACCGGCCACCCCGTGGCCGCGACAGGGAGGACTGTCGAGCCCCTCAGCAAGCCATGCCCCGGTGCCGCTCGAATAAGGCACGGGAACACGAGCCAGACCTGCGAGACGTACTGGAGGATAAAGCAAAGCAAACAAGATCGATCTACGGATCGCGCGGACGCCAGAAGACACGTGATGATCTTCACTCTGGACACAACAAATCCGGCCGGGCCGAACACAGCAGGCACAACTCTTCCGAACTGCGTCGCGACATAGTCCAGTACAGGGGCGCCGCACACCAACTATGCTTCACAGACGAAGTAATGGATCACAAAATCCCAGAGGGTTTTAAACCCGTCAATATCGAGTCGTACGATGGTACGACAGATCGGGCAGTATGGATTGAGGACTATCTCCTTCACATCCACATGGCACGTGGCGATGATCTGCGCGCCATCAAATATCTACCCCTCAAGCTTAAAGGACCAGCCCGGCACTGGCTTAACAGCCTACCAGCGGACTCAATCAGTTCTTGGGAGGACCTGGAAGCCGCATTCCTCGACAACTTTCAGGGGACCTATGTGCGGCCACCGGACGCCAATGACCTAAGCCACATAATTCAGCAGCGAGAAGAATCGGCCAGGCAATTCTGGACACGGTTCCTAACAAAGAAAAATCAGATAGTCGATTGTCCGGATGCAGAGGCCCTAGCAGCCTTCAAACATAACATTTGTGACGAGTGGCTTTCCCGGCACCTGGGACAGGAAAAGCCGAAAACCATGGCAGCCCTCACGACACTCATGACCCACTTTTGCGCGGGCGAGGATAGCTGGCTAGCTCGCAGCAACAACTTATCGAAGAAGCCCGGTAATTCGGATACCAAGGACAAAAGTGGCAGGTCACATCAAAATAATCAAAAGCGCCGCGTTAGCAGCGACAGCAATGAGGATACGGCAGTCAATGCCAGATTCAGAGGCTATAAATCCGTTCAGCGGAAAAAGCCATTTAAAAAGAATACCCAGGGCCCGTCCAATTTGGACCGGATACTCGACCGCTTGTGCCAGATTCATGGCACCCCCGAAAGGCCAGCCAATCACACCAACAGGGATTGTTGGGTGTTCAAGCAGGCAGGCAAGTCAAGAGCCGAACATAAGGACAAGGGGCCAAACAGCGACGACGAGGAGGAGCCCGGGCCGCCGAACAACAATGGACAGAAAGGGTTTCCCCCACAAGTGCGGACGGTGAACATGATATACGCGACCCACATTCCCAAGTGGGAGAGGAAGCGTGCGCTACGGGATGTATACGCGATGGAGCCAGTCGCCCCAAAGTTCAACCCATGGCCCTCCTGCCCGATCACTTTCGATCGAAGGGACCACCCCACTAGCATCCGTCATGGCGGTTTTGCCGCACTGGTCCTCGACCCAATCATGGACGGATTTCATCTCACAAGAGTCCTCATGGACGGCGGCAGTAGCCTGAACCTGCTTTATCAGGATACAGTGCGGAAAATGGGCATAGATCCATCAAGGATCAAGCCCACAAGGACGACCTTTAAAGGCGTCATACCAGGTGTAGAGGCCAATTGCACAGGCTCGATAACACTTGATGTGGTCTTCGGATCTCCGGATAACTTCCGAAGCGAAGAGTTAATCTTCGATATAGTGCCGTTCCGCAGTGGCTATCATGCCCTGCTCGGACGAACCGCATTCGCTAAATTCAATGCGGTGCCGCACTACGCATATCTCAAGCTCAAGATGCCAGGCCCTTGAGGAGTAATTACGGTCAGCGGAAACACATAATGCTCCATCCGTACGGAAGAGCACACGGCGGCCCTCGCAGCGGAAGTACAAAGCAGCCTTTCAAGGCAACTCTCCAGTACGACCGTTAAAAAACCGGACAATGCAAAGCGCGCCCGGAGTAACCTGCAACAAGACCACCTGGCACGATCAGAGCAAGCGTAGCAATACAGCCCCGACCCCAGCCATCGCAACATAGCGGAGCAAGTACCTCGAGTACACAATTACGCCCTTAAAATTCCATGGGCACAGGGGGAGGGGCACATTAATGGCCTGCCTACAACACGGCATCAAACGTACCAGGGGCTGCCGGATTTTTTCTTTTTTTTTAATTTCAGGACTCCATACTCTGGGCAACCTGTTCGGCAGCGTTGCCACACAAACGATGCAAGATCTAGGAAAGTAGACAAATCTACGCCGCATTCCGGAACTCTCAGATGGTCTCTATTTCGAGCGATATATCTGTTTCTAAATTCCGCGGCCTGTGCCTGGTCAGGACATGTTAAATAGTCTAATATGTTTTTTGCTTATCGCACTACTTGTATTGTTCGGCTTTGATAAACAGCCTCTTTATAAAACAATGCATAGCCTTTTATCTATTTGTTGCATTGTCCCATTTGAATATATGTGTTTATGATATAACATGATCCCAGCCGTACACCATGGTACGGCAAACCACGCCAGGGGCTTCATTACCCTTTTATTTGGTGTGAGAAGTCCGTACACTTCCACAAGTGCGGCACCCCGAACTTATAGCACTATATGCATCGGCTCCGAGTCATGATTTTGGTCACATGTTGGGTTTGCCCGGCTCCTATGTTTTGGTACCTTACGTTCCGCTCCAGGCTAGCTTGTAGGGTTTAGCCTCCTTGATCTCGTGGTAGATCCACTCTTGTACTACCCTTATCATCAATATTAATCTAGCAGGAGTAGGGTTTTACCTCCATCGAGAGGGCCTGAACCTGGGTAAAATAAAGTGTCCCTTGTCTCCTGTTACCATCCGACCTTGACGCACAGTTCAGGACCCCCTACCCGAGATCCGCCGGTTTTGACACCGATAGTGAGTTGAGGTACTCCGTTGCCTCGACATATATGTTGGAGCTATTATTATGACCCTACGTGTTTTACGGAGTCACCTAGTAATCTAGCCATGTTTTGTATTCCCAGTGTGATGATTCTGGCCATTATTCTCGAAAGCATCCCATGATGTCATTTAGTAGTAGGTATTCTATTCCTGGGTTCTTAAACCCGAGATTCACCCTACTTACCTCATGTTGATAGTGTTGCTAGTTCCTTTAGGATATTAGTAACCTTTGCGATAGTCCTCGAGGTTCTTGGTACATCCTTCTTCCAATTACCATGAACCATTCTTGGCAGGAGTTATTTTGAACCAAAAGGTCATGACCAGAGTGCTGTTGATGAGCTCTCCATTCTATGTTGTAATCTACCAGTTCTGCCCTTTACGCATGGGTTATCCGGAAGATATGTTGAGCTTCGCTCGACATACTAATCTATGCATCCACAACTCAGAAAAACATATGTTCCTTTGAGTTGTCCCTCTTTAGTTGTATCCTGACCTCCGTCTATCAAGTGATAGTCAGGAATAGTTGTGCCATCGTATTCGTCGGTGTATATTATCTTTATGGTCCATCGAGATGTTCTATTTTAGTATGACTAGGAGAAACAAACTCCAGTACCTCATCCATATCCAGGATTGGGTCAACGCAGTTGTATTCCACAGATCAAAATGCAACGCAGCTTTTGATTCTGTTCTACCTTGGCGTGTTACCATCTTCATGTCAAGAATGTCATGATAATTGCACCAACTCTTATGAATTCTTGATGCAGTGATGCTTCTCGCCATCAACATTCGCTCCTTGGTTCCGCGTTGTTGCAACCGGAATACTGACAAGTGAACCATGATGTGTGAAATCAATACTCCTAGCAACTAGTTGCTTGGTAGTAAATGGACAATATTCTCATTCTTAGCGTGTTGGTTACTGAATCATCATTCTAAGATAGATTGTGCTACCTAGTCCTTATTTCTGGTGCACTCCTCGATCAATGAGTTAGGATTATTCAATCCCTTGCTTATTTGATCATATCTTCTTGCTCTGAAAAGCAAGACTGTTCTCGAGCTTAGTAACATATCGGTGGTTCGTGATGTTCCGAATATCTTCTCAGAAGTATTACCAGGTTGCCACCTGACCACTATGTTGAGTTCGTTATCATGTTGGTTTTCCTCCAAACCACCCATTCTCCAAGAATCTGTGTGGGATACCCCTGAGCTAGTTGGTTAAGCCAAACAACAACTTGGAGAGTTGGGAGATAAAAGCTTGTCTGACTTAGTTCATGTTAAGGGATATCTTTGTGTGTGTGTGTGTGTGTTGAAGAAAGATGATATCTCCATTGATTGGTCCTTGTGATCAGTTGTTGGATCTATTGCCTTGTCAAAACTTTGACTTGAGTATGGGCTATCGTCAAGTCAAATCAGAACCAACGATGTTCGTAATGTTGTCTTACTCGTGGTTGATCCCTCGAGCATACACCATTACATCTTTTGGTCTGACCAATGCTATCACCATGTTCACATGATGGTGGAAGTCCAGTGATATGGAAATTCCGATGAGTTGCTATTGATCCCATCAGCAGCATTTGTCTTCCCCATGAGTCATGTTGAACATCAACCTAGTGTTGAAAACATTGTAAGCAATGCCTTCGTGTTCCGTTCATGAAGCTTATGCTTGGATGGAAGAAGTGACTTCCTCGAATTCTTGTGCATTTGGTGCAAGTTGCCGTCGTGAGTTCGAGAAAGATTGTTTTTATTTCCTATGGTACCATCCCAAGTCAATTATGCATGTGCGAATGTATTCTATGGTTTGGTAGGTTAATTACCTCCACTCCATATGTATTCCCTAGCATACCAAGCCACTGATTGACTTGTTCAAGGAAAACAAGTCTATGCTTGGGATCTAATCCATGGACATGCGTGAAGACTTCGAAATCCTTGATGGTGGTTTCCGACCAGAACTCGATAGTGCTTTATTATAAGACTACTATGTGGTCATTCTTGTCTTGGACAACATGCTCACATGTATGTAGCAGAACCGGCTCATGTTTTGGAGCTTGCTATCATAGTTCATATCCCGAGAATCTTGCAACGTCATCTTGTCGATTTGTGTTGCAAACTTTCTTTTTAGACATGCTGAGTCTAAAGTATCATATCACCAATCGGATCTGAATCTCAGGCAGATATGATGGTTGGAACATTCCCAGTATTTGCATTTTGTTCCCAGCTTGCATCGCCATTGTGCCGATCTCCCATGGGCTGCCCTTCTCAGTAATTACTATTCAGGATCATCTACAACTGTGGTCCTACCATGGGTCCCATCCATTTCCGATGATAAGCAAAAATCATCCATTGCGTTGTCTTCAACAAGGTAGTCCACATCATCCATTCTAGTCCAAGTATGTCATTCTTTTGAATTCCTCCAAATGATCGATTGTGATTGCCTTAGGTTGGTATAAAGAGTTTCAATGTTCTCTAAATCAAAAGTAATTATTTTTGCCACTTAAGGGATGATTCTACGGGTCACCCTCCTCCTCGCTACATTGGCAACTGTTCACCACCCTCTTAGGTGTGGAATTGTTGCCTACCTAGTGAACCTTTGTCATGTGTTTCACTTCATTCCTCTGGATGTATGCTTCGTGTCTCAGCTCAAGAGTTGTTTCAGCGTCTCGCTCCATGAGTTGACCATGAGTTGTTCGATCTTCAATAAGATCGATCCTTCTAGAGTTTTCCCTCTCCTCTCATTGTCATGTTAGTTGGAGTTCTTGGGGCAAGACATCGAGACAATGGTGGTGATCGAATCAACGTTCTTATGAAGTGCCACCTGGATCATGAAGATTGTGTTAGTTTGCGTCCCCCCTTCATCTTACCCTACGCTTGAATCTCGGGACGAGATTCTTGTTTAGTGGGGGTGAGTTGTCACATCCCTAGTTCTACTAATGCCTAGTGCTAGCATCTGGTGTTGCATCGTGTTTAAATTTCAGTTAAACTTGAAATGAGGATGTTCAAACCCTAGCACCAAATGAAATGCAACTAGGATCAAAACAAAAATATTTTTAATGAAACTGAAATGCCCTTCAAAAAAATTCATCATCTTTGCCTTGGTCTAGAACCTCTGACAAAAATGGTTCACATTTTTCTAGGACAACATCTGGTCATTGAATTAAATCATACCTTATTTGCATTTGGGCATTTAAATTATATATATCATCTTAAATGTCCAAATATTCATGAACTCAAATGTTGGCCGTTGGAAATAATCCAAACAGTGGCCACAAGCAGTCTCATGAATATCGAAAGTGCATAAGTATTTTTAATAAAGCCCTAAAGTTTACAGAATAATAGAAAACAGAAACAATTAGGGAAAAACAGAGAGAAGAGAGAGATCAGTACCTGGCGCTCACCTGACCGGCCCAGCACGGCCCAGCGCACCAGAGCCAGATGCCAGTCGTCTTCTTCCTTTCCCAGGTGGACGATGGCATGGCGCACGCACAGGAGCGAAGCCACCTCCTGCTTCCACCTCCTGTGCGGCCTCGGCCCCTCCCTCTACCTGCGCGATGCCTGGACCGTCCTCGTCCACTCCCTCTCTCTCTTGGCGCTCTTTCCCTCTCTCCCAGCTCTCTCCCCACCGTGGCCGAAGTGTCGCGGTCGCGCCGACGAGCACCACCACAGCTCCCGAGATTGCCTCGCCTCGTCGTTCGGTCCCCTAGCTCCGCCTCGCCTTATCTTTCTTCCACCCCGAGCCACGCCACCGCGGGAGCCCTATGTCGGCGTTCTGGGAATGGGGGTCCCCAGACTTGCAAGCCTGCGGCCTGCGGCGTGGCTCAAAAGGGGGCCCAGCACGGCCCATCTTCATCAACACAGACCCAAGACCCTCGCGAGGGGACGAGCCTCGCGGGGCGGACGACACGGAGCTTCCTCAGGCACGGCCTCATCGAGCTGGCTCACGAGGAGGCGGAGAGATCAAGGCGGGGTACCTCACGAGGTGCCCGTGACGCAAGCCATGACGACCAAGGGCGCCAGGCAGGCGCCAACCCGCGCAGTGTCCTCCCTTTCCTCTTTGGTGCAAAGGGAGCAAGCGCAGGCGGGAGTATCAAGCAAAGGCACCCATTTCGGTGCAACGAGACCAAGACCAGCCCCGCGACAAGGAAGAAGTCATTGTGGATCCCAAGCCAGCATCACCACCAGAGCCTTTGGTAGGCGAGGACCAACTTTAGTCAGGATAAGTGTACCATATGTTCCCCTTCAAAATGGCCAATTGTTGGTGCCCTTCCTGCTCAATATTTGGGAAGAGGCCCACGGCCTTTGCCTATATATAGGACTAGCCACCCCCAGGGAGAGCGGGGATCGGAGAAAAGACAACAGGTAGCAACTGAATTGAAGAGAGATCGATCGGCAATCAGATCAGAGAGAGAGAGAGAAGGGTGACTGAACTCCTCCTAGCAGTTCATCGCCCCGGCCAAGAACAGACCCTCGCGAGGCTGTTCTTCCTTGTATTGATCATCATCATCAGCCCAAGAGGCAATCCACCACATCACACTAGAGTAGGGTATTACACCACAATGGTGGCCCGAACCAGTATAAACCCTGTGTCTCTTGTGCTGTGTTTTCCATAGCTTAGATCTTTGCGAGGCGGAGGGGTGCAGGTAGGTAGAAGGTGTAATCTCCGTGCGCACCCCAGTGTTCAAACCTCAAGGGTCTACCGGAACCCGAAATTCGACATTTGGCGCGCCAGGTAGGGGTGCGCCGGAATTCGTCTTCCACCGCCTCGTTCTTCTCCGACCATCGCGTCCATGTGTGACGCTCGTCAGGCCCGCACCGAGCGCCGAGCCGCTCTCGCTTCCCGCGTCGCCCAGACGGCTCTCGTCGGCGGGCGTCCTCGCCGTTCCCCGTCACCTGCCGTTAACGCCGCCACCGGCCCGGCGGGGAACGAGCAGCAAGCATCGTCTCAGCATCCGTCCGTGCAGCAAGATGGCTGCACCGCCACTCCCTCGCTCACCCCAGCTGATTCTTCGTCCCGTGTGCTCCGCGCACCCATGGAGGCTCGAGCTGCGCCCATCGCGGCAAACGAGCTCCTGCACTACCGTCCCGTCGACGACGTCTATGAAGAGTGGCTCGACAGCATCGCCGAGCTCGTCCGCGCCGCGGGTGGTTCTCCCGCGTCATACTTTCCGCTGCACCGCACCACGCCCCGCGCGGGCGATGAAGCTCTGGGGGCGCCCCAGCCGCCTCCTCCTCAAGAAGGCGCCCCGGCTCCAAGGCTCGTGGCCCCTGGGTGGAACCCGCTCCGTCAGGCGCCAGTGCGGAAAGAGCAAAGCTGCCAAGAAGTCTCTCGCCCGCAAGAAGCTGCCTGGGCGCTCCATGCTCCAGCACGTCGCGACTATGCTACTGCTCCCGCATGTCAAGACCCCGCACTGCTCCCCGCTGCAGCGTGTGGGGACCTGCAAGACCAAGCTCTCCGCCACCCAAGGCCTCCCGTGGCCACGGCAGGCTGTCGTGCCTTCACCACCGAACTATGCAGTGTCACGTGGCCGGGCAAGTTCAAGCCAGACCTGCCTCCTTGTTACGACGGCACGGCCGACCCTGCGGACTTCCTCCAGCTCTATGAGCTGGGCACCGAAGCTGCCAATGGAGACGAGAAGGTCATGGCGAACTGGTTCCCCATGGCGCTTAAGGACGGGGCCCGCACCTGGGTCCTTAACCTGGCTCCGGGCACGATCTCCTCCTGGGACGAGATGCGCACCCGCTTCATCGCCAACTTCCAAGGTACTCGCGACTGGCCACCCGCCATGAGCGACATGCGCCGCATCAAGCAACAACCCGGAGAGACACTGCAGAAATACATCCAACGCTTCAACAACGCACGCCTCAAGATTCCCAAGGTGACCGGGGAGGCCATCATCTCAGCCTTCTCTGACGGCGTGCGTGACGTCAAGATGAAGGAGCCGGCGATGCATGAAGACCTGTGCACTTCCTTGGAGCTGTTCAACTTGGCGACCAAGTGCGCCAGGGCTGAGGAAGGGCGTCTCTCCCTCCTCGAGCTGCCAGCCGTGGACCCAGAAGAGAAGAAGCTCAAGGCCAAGGATGTGAAGCGCAAGGGGGTTGCCGTGCTCGCGGCAGAACCAGACACCAAGCGGGGCAGAGACCCACAACACCAACGAATGCAAAGAGCTCCGAGCCGTGCGAGAAGGAAGGATCGGTCGTCGTCTCGACCGCGGTGATCAGGGCTACGGTCAAGGAGGAGGAAGGAACGCAAGACGCTGGGAAGACCACGGCCCGCGCCAAGGGTGGCTCGATCGACCTCGCGAGGACTGCTGGCAAGACCCGCCTCGCGAGGGAGGCTGGAGGGATCAGCCTCGCGAGGACCGCCCGCAAAGCAACGCAGGCCTCCCTCCGCTGCCGCCGTAGCCAAGGAGGAACGAGGACCACCATCAGGATGAGGGGGCTGGGGGCTTCCATGAGCCGCACGCGATCGCCTGCATCCTGGGCGGAGCTCAAGCCCCAGCCTCTCAGCGCATCTTCAAGCAGTTCGCCCGCGAAGTAAATGCAGTCCTCCCCAAGCTCGAAGCCACGCGCCCTCTCAGGTGGTCCGCGTGCACCATCATGTTCAGCTCATTGGATCAACTTAAGTGTGCAGCCACAGCCGGAGTCCTCCAGATGCTTTGCTCCCCAATTATCAGCAACGTGCTGGCCACCAGGACCCTCATCGACGGCGGGGCAGGGCTCAACATCCTGTCCGTGGAAACATTCAACAATCTCCAAGTACCCTACAACCAGCTTCAGCCAACCAAGCTGAGGGAGTCCTGGATTAGGGGGTGTTCGGATAGCCGAACTATATCTTCAGTCGGACTCCAGGACTATGAAGATACAAGATTGAAGACTTCGTCCCGTGTCCGGAAGGTTTTTTCCTTGGCGTGGAAGGCAAGCTAGGCGTGCGGATATTCGAGATCTCCTACCAATGTAACCGACTCTGTGTAACCCTAAACATATCCGGTGCCTGTATAAACCGGAGGGTTGTACTCCGTAGGACGAACACATCATAACCATCATCATACCCATAGGCTAGCTTCTAGGGTTTAGCCTCCTTGATCTCGTGGTAGATCTACTCTTGTACTACCCATATCATCAATATTAGTCTAGCAGGAGTAGGGTTTTACCTCCATCGAGAGGGCCCGAACCTGGGTAAAATAAAGTGTCCCTTGTCTCCTGTTACCATCCGACCTTGACGCACAGATCGGGACCCCCTACCCGAGATCCGCCGGTTTTGACACCGACATTGGTGCTTTCATTGAGAGTTCCTCTGTGCCGTCGCGATCAGGAAGGATGCCTTTTCCCATATTTAAAGACGACGCCATCACTGAGGGAGCTTTGGCTATCGGCCAACCCCTCTGGCTGGGTGGTTTTCTCATGACCGCCCGTTCGGCCATTACGCCGACGGTGACCTCTCGGGTCATCGAAAACAATCTCCGCGTCAGCTCGGAATTGGTCGAGCAGCTAGATCCGGTGGAGCTCTCCTCCATAAATGAGCTCCTGGATCGCATCGCCGCCTTGGGGGTCACTACAAACTACGACCAGGTTGGGCCTAAACCCGATCTAAGGGAAATCAACTCTCCCCAAGCCACCCATCATGTTGCTGTGGTGGAAACACAATGCGGTGACCCTTCATCAATCTTAAGGACCAGTTACGTCCGAATTCCGGAACCCTCCATGCCGGATATCCACGGAGGGGAGGATACAATCCAAGGCCTGGACTTGGAACCAGGCAAACCAGAAAACATACAGGACTCCGGATCTCGGAATCCGGAGGTCGTTCGGCCTCCGAACAGCAAACCGGGCGAAGTATCAGATCTAATGAATTCCGCCCGTCCGATCTTAAGCGATCTCTCCCAAATCAAACAGATGCCCGAAGAAACAGTACATCATTACTGGTCCAGATTCCTCCTGCTTATGAACAGGATAAAGGACTGCCACGAGGGAGACGCGATTTCAATCTTCTGCAGTAACTGCACGGACAAGGGGATACTCAACGCCATAAGTCGTCGTAATATTACGCGCTTTGCTGACTTGGCGTCCATAGTACAAAAATATTGTGCGATGGAAAGTGCTCGGAAAACCGAAATTAAATTTTGGGATAATCCGGCCTTGAATTGTAATCCCGTCCGAATCAAAAGGGCGCACTACAGCAAAGCGCCCGGATTAAATAAAAAATCAAAACCCTCTAGGGGGCACGGAACCGTGCTAGAAAGGTGGCTCGATGGACCCTGCAAGATTCATAGTACAGAGGATGCCACCCCAACTCACAGCCTCAGGGCATGTTGGATACTCCGGCAGGTGGCCAAAATTGGCGAGGACCTCCTAAATCCAGAGGTCGAAGGAAACCAGCCCGAGAATTTCAGTACCGTTCTCACAATCTCCGAGACTTTCGCATCAAATAACATGCGAAAAAGAACACTTCGCAGCCTCGCCGAAGTCTACCAAGTAGCAACCATAAATCCATGGAGCAATACTGCCATCACCTTCAATGCGAGCGAGAACCTAAATTCCGAACAGCCAGAGCGCCAGCCGCGTTGGTTCTCAGTCCCATAGTGGACGGCTGTCGCCTCGCAAAGGCCCTTATGGACGGAGGCAGCGGATTGAACCTCATCTACGAGGAAACCCTCCAAAAGATGGAAAAAGACTGGAACCGCATTGAGCGAAGCAGCACAACCTTTAGAGGAATAATCCCCAGTCAGGAAGCGCGCTACACCGGAGAGATCACACTAGATGTGGTATTCGGCACGCCGGATAATTACAGGTCCAAACAAATCACGTTCCAGGTGGCCCCGTTCAGAAGCGGATATCATGCTATACTAGGACGAGAGGCATTCACAGTTTTCCAAGCCATAGCCCATTACGGGTACATGAAGCTTAAGATGCCTGGGCCAAACGGAATTATCACTCTCGCTAGTGATCCGGACATAGCACTCCGCGCCGAAAACAAGACAGCCGCATTGGCCCTCGAGGCACTATCTGAAGCCTTAGCGGCCGAAGAGCTGACGGCGCTGCGATCCACGGTTAGCAGGGATGATGTGATACTCGATAAGAGATCCAAATCCACATCCTTCAAACCAGCGGACGAAATAGTCAAATTCCAGGTCCACCCAACGGACCCGAATAAAACAGCCTCCATCGGGGCACAATTGAGCCCTGATGTAAACGCCGCACTGCGCGAGTTCCTACGAGAGAACTGGGATATTTTCGCTTGGCACCCCTCAGATATGCCAGAAATACCACGCAGGCTGGCTGAGCACAGCTTAAATATCCAGAAAGGATTCAGACCTATCAAACAAACCCTTTGGCGTTTCTCCAAACCAAAGAGACAGGCCATGGGAGAGGAGCTAGCCAAATTATTGGAGGCCGGATTCATTAGAGATATCAAACACCCGGACTGGCTAGCAAACCTGGTAATGGTACCAAAGAAGGACAAATCATGGCTCCTGTGTGTCGACTTCAAAGACCTTAATAAGGCCTGCCCAATGGATCCCTTACCCCTCCCTCGAATTGATCAAATCATCGATGCCACCGCAGGACACGATTCCCTGTGTTTCCTCAACGCATACTCCGGTTACCATCAAATAAAGATGGCAGAATCCGACCAAGCTGCAACAGCATTCATCATGCCATACGGCCCATTCTGCTTCAACACAATGCCCTTTGGGCTCAAAAACGCCGGCGCGACATATCAGCGCATGATTCAAACATGTTTGGCAAACCAGATCGGCAAAACAGTGGAGGCGTACGTAGATGATGTGGTCGTTAAATCAAGACACGTCGAATCTCTAGTAGACGACTTGAGACTTACATTCGACAACCTGCGAAAATACGAGATCAAGCTCAATCCGGAAAAATGTGTTTTCGGCGTCCCAGCCGGAAAGCTCCTGGGCTTCATTGTATCCGGCAGAGGAATTGAAGCAAATCCAGCTAGAATCCGAGCTCTGTCACAATTGGATGTCCCAAAAGATCTCAAGCAAATTCAGAAACTCACCGGATGCGTGGCGGCCTTAAGCCGCTTCATCTCCCGCTTGGGAGAAAAGGCACTACCCCTTTACCGCCTCCTTAGGTACACCGAACACTTCGAGTGGACGGACGCTGCCACGGCCGGACTCGAGGAAATAAAGGCCATCTTGGCAACAAACCCCGTCCTGGCCGTGCCGAATACCGGCGAACCCATGCTATTGTACATTGCCGCAACCCATCAAGTTGTTAGCGCAGTACTCATCGTCGAACGGATAACGGACGGACATAAATTACCCCTCCAAAGGCCGGTTTACTATGTGTCCACTGTCCTCACACCATGCAAATCACGATACCCGCATTATCAAAAAATCGCATACGCGGTATTCATGGCATCCCGGAAGCTACGACGCTACTTTCAAGAGTGTTCTATTACAGTAGCCTCGGAAGTACCACTCAACGATATTATCAACAACCGCGATGCAACAGGCCGGATAGCAAAATGGGCCATAGAGCTCCTCTCGTTCGATATAACCTACAAGCCACGGCGAGCAATTAAATCGCAAGTCCTAGACGACTTCGTCGCCGAATGGACAGAGGCCGAACTCCCTAAAGAGTACGGCACGTACTCAAACTGGATCATGCATTTCGACGGCTCCAAAATGCTGGCCAGACTGGGGGCTGGCGTCGTTTTGACATCCCCTACAGGAGATACAGTCCAATATGTACTCCAAATTATGTACACGGACTCCAACAATGCAGCCGAATACGAGGCCCTTCTACATGGCCTCCGGATGGCGGTATCCATGGGCATTCAACGCCTGGAAGTACGCGGGGACTCAAACCTCGCGATATCCCAAATAAATGGCGACTTCGACGCCAAAGACCCAAAAATGGCAGCTTATCGCAATGCCGTGCTAAAAATGTCAGCTCTGTTCGAGGGACTGGAGTTCCATCACATAGCCCGAGAAAATAATCAGGCAGCGGACGTCCTGGCACGCATTGGAGCAAAACGAGATGCAGTCCCCCCCAACATCTTCTTAGAAAGATTATTCAAACCATCCGTAACATGGGAGGGGGAACCCTCGGATAATAGCCCGGGCATAACCGCACAACCCAATGCCGAACAATCAGACATAATCGGCGGCCCCGCCACTGAAATTACACCCTCAGCCCACGCAATAATGGCGGTCATCGCCCCGTGGACAGAACCATTCCTAGCCTACCTTACTAGGCAGGAACTCTGCGAGGACCAAAACGAGGCACGCTGAAATTCATGCCGGACTCGGTGGCCATCACGCCGCGGCTCGGTCCCTTGTAAGCAAGGCTTTCCGTACTGGCTTCTATTGGCCGACGGCTAGAGCAGACGCTCAGGACCTAGTCAAACAGTGCGTCGGTTGCCAGCTCTTTGCCAACCAAAGCCATATGCCACCCAACACCCTCCGAACTATCCCCATCACTTGGCCTTTCGCGGTTTGGGGGCTCAATATGGTGGGACCCCTTAAAGGCGGAACCCACAAGATAAAATACTTATTGGTCATGGTGGATAAATTCACCAAATGGATAGAAGCCAAGCCTGTCAAGACGGCTGAATCCGGACCTGTGATAGACTTTGTATCCGGGGTCGTACACCGTTATGGTGTCCCCCACAGCATTATCACCGATAACGGCACAAACTTCACCTCTGATGAAGTAAAGCTGTGGTGCAAAAACATGGGCATTAAGCTCGACTACGCTTCTGTCTATCACCCACAAACAAACGGTCAGGTCGAACATGCAAATGGTCTCATCATGAGCGGCATCAAACCCAGACTAGTGCGGTCCCTCAAGTAATCTAATATGCACTGGGTAGAGGAGCTCGACTCCGTACTCTGGGGGCTGCGAACCACGCCAAATCGTACCACCAGATTCACGCCATTCTTTATGGTGTACGGCGCTGAGGCGATTCTGCCATGCGACATAATTCATGACTCACCTCGATGCGCATGTACGAAGAAAGAGAAGCCGAGCTTGATTGGCAGGACAACCTGGACGCCTTAGAGGAAGTGCGTGACGTGGCTAAGGCCCGTTCCGCATTCTATCAACAGCAAGCTCGAAGATATCAAAGCAGAGAAGTACGGGCGAAAAATTACAACGTTGGTGAACTAGTTCTGCGCCTGCCGGATAAGCAAAAGAACAAACTCAAGCCCAAATGGGAAGGTCCATTCATAATCGACCATGTCCTAACTGGTGGAGCGTACCGCCTGCGAGATGCGTCGGACAACCGACTCGAGCTGAACCCATGGAACGCCACACGTCTCCGAAGATTCTATGCCTAGCGCCGGACTCTGTGTTTGTCTCCCTCCTCTGTCCATTATTTACATTTATACCTTTTTTTACTTTGTCTACTACTCTTTTCTTTTCTAGCCCTTAAAAGGCTCATTATGTGACGCGCTATCCGCGCTCCTTAAACCCGGGGGCTTCTTTAACAGAAGCTTGTCTATATGGGTTTCACACCCAACGCATGCGTCAGACTTCTGCATGCACCTTTTCTTCGCCATTATATGCATCGATATGACTTAAGTTTTGGCCAAGCTGGGTTGCCTGGCTCCTGTGCTTACCCCTACGTTCCCGATTGTTCGGCTAGGCGGTAAAGGGAGCACCTCTGCGATTGTTACTGCCGGATAAGCCGGATGTGTACCTCAGACTGGGTGAAGCCGAAAGCTAGCGTTCTTAAGGGAATATTCGGTCGGTGAACTAAAGATGAACCTTTTTATTTTATACATGCCCCCAGATGATCTTCTGAATTTGCAGTCCGGACGTGCACTTTAGGGCACGCCACCCCAGCGAAAGGAACCCTTAACGGAACTATTCTCTCTGGAAGATGTTTCTTACTAACCATGTAATATAACATAACTAGTTGGGCACTTGTCTGATAAAGCACTAATGACCCCTACGCCTGGTCTCCATGCATACCCCGGCTTTCATGTAGCCGTTATGGTATTCGGACACACTCCGGACCGTCAGGTCTCGAGGTCGAAGCGAAAAGGTCGGCAACGACAAACGATCTACAATCCGGCTAGAAGGCATTACACATGTCAATTATAAATTACATAGTCATCTTGACTGATCGTATTCCTCCTCTATACCATCTAACAGGTTGTCTAATTTACAGTCCTGCTAGGAATACTTTGCGGCCAGCTCTACCTGGCCATACACCAAGCTCACAGGGATCTCCTTCCCATCAGGTCCCACTGGTCCGACCTCGGCCATGTGATTGGGGTCAGACTTCGTAAAGCGGGTCTTCACCATGGCCCAGGCCTCCCTCGCGCCTTGTCGGCAAGCTGATATCTTCCACAACCGGATGCGCCGCCGAGCTCCCGTCAGCTTCTCCGCAAGCTCTCCAAGGCCCTCGGGCGTGGAGTGGGCAGGCCATAAGGCCCGGGCAACCCCTTGCATTGCCTGCCGAATTCGTTCGTGTAGTTGCAGGAGTTCGGAGAGAAGGTCACCCGTAGAACCGGGCATCTCCTCTGCAGGATGACCTGTGAGCGTACCTACAGACATAATTATGTTATTCGTCTTCCATGCCGAACTCCTTTTTTTTCTTTCAAAGGGTTCGCTCAAGCACTTACTAAATATGCCGCGTCGAAGACGCTGATTCTCCTTCGTGGAGTCAGATAGCTGGCCACGAACGTCTTTCAGTTCAACATCCAGCTTGGTGTTGGCATCCTGAAGATCATTCTTCTCTCGCCTCACCCTTGTCAACGTACTCTCGCCAGCCTTTAACTGGCGTAAGAGTTGTTGCCTCTCCGGATCTAGTCCGGCACCATCTGTAACATTAATTGTCAGATTTGCACATAAGCCGCACAATACTAATCTCTCAAAGTATATCATACCTGAGGGGGTCCCTTTGGGCTCCCCTGTTGCGGCTAGTGCGGCCTCTAGTTGGGCCTTGCACTTTTTCAGCTCCTGGGACAGCAAGGTGTTCTTCTCAGTAAGAACCTACATATTATATGATCCTTAAATCAGTTAGTTTAACTGTTTCAAGTCTCGGGGGCTACTGGTATATATATGTTTAAATTTTCTTACCCGTATGTCTTTCACATACTGCTCCGTGGCTCTGGCTAAACCATCTTGAGCAGCACGAAGGTACGCATCTCCCGAATTGAAGGCGTCTAAGGCCTCTCGGGAGAAACAAGCGTCGCGTAGAACTGTCCGACGACGCCTATGGTTCATGGCGCTCTCCACATCTGAATTTGTGGCAGATAGCCGGTCCGCGTCCTCTGTTGGAGGAGTGTCCGGCGCAAGCCTGGTGTTTGTCCCCGCCTCTTGACCAGACGTTGGGGCCTGGCTGGTAGAGGCGCGGTTCGTGGCCCCTCCGGATATAGTCCGACGAGGCCTCTTCGTCCTGGAAACAGTACGGATGTGAATATGCCCTGACAGAATAACGCCAGGAAGACAGAGGGCGCGTTATACCTTTGTGCCGAACTCTCAGTCCGGACTTCATCCCTTTTTACCCCACGGGGCCCGGCGGCTCCTCGTTGGCTAGCCGCCGCAGGTTCGGCCTCCCTCCTCGGAAATCTTCCCTGTAAAATACGGTTGTCGTCAGAAACACCGAAATATGTGAGTACGGAATCTCTCTTGCGGGAATAAACACTCCGGTTTCTGTCACCTGGGAGGCCGGGATTAACCCGGGATAATCAGCCGTAATGGCCACCAAGGTATTATCTTTGCTTAACTGGTGGAACACCCCGTCGATGAGCTCCACCGATATGTCCGGATCCTCTTCGGAGTCCGGATCGAGGGACCGTTCTGGGTCCTCAGGCTGTGGAGGGCAGCTGTTGATATCCTTTACCTCCTGTCAAAGCTCCTGCATTGAAATCACCAGATTACGTATCTAGTCATGGGAGCGTTAAATAAGCGGGCAAGTGCAACTGTTCACTTACCCAACTTGGAGGTTCATACATAGTGAATCCAGCCCATCAGGTAAAGAACGTCTCTGTTGCTTTCTCTCTGAGAGCTCCGCGGATGCCAACTTAAGCGTTTCTTTAAGGGAGCCATGCTGAACTCAGGGAGGCCGGCCCGGACAGGGTCCGGCAGCGGGACGTCGTCTATGTAGAACCATTCTAAAGGCTAGTCCTCGGACGCCTTCTTTGGGGTTCCAGATAGGTATCCGGTCCCGACGATGCGCCATATTTCGGCTCCGCCCACTTGGTATATAGACCCCTTCTGAGAACGGGGCACCAAGCAGAACAACCTCTTTCACAGCGCAAAATGAGCCTCGACGCCTAAAAATAGCTCGCAAAGGGCAACAAAGCCTGCAATATGTAGCACGGAGCCAGGCGTGAGGTTGTGCAGCTGGAGGCCGTAGAACTCCAGAAGCCTGCGGAGGAATGGATGAATTGGAAATCCCAAACCCCTTAATAAATAAAGGGACGAGGCACACCCGCTCTCCTTTAGAAGGATTGGGGGTGCTCTCCGCTTGCTTGCCGCCGTTGTAGGTGGCGCGTCCGGCTCGGACCGGGACCATATATGCTTGGGGAAGGAATCCTTTGGCCTGCAGTGACACTAGCTCGCTGTGTGGGATGGTGCAACTCTCCCAGTCTCCGGATTTGGCGCTGGAGGGGCGAGGGGAGGAGCTACGACGGCTGGCCATGTTGGAATGGACCTTTGCTGGAGACGCTCTGATGATAACTCGTGGGGAGAAGAAGATGTGGTTTGGATCTAGATCCCCATCCTGTTAAATAGGCGGCTCATTTATATGACCAAGGGTGTGAATATAAAAACACCCCCGGGCTTTTCGCATTCGTTCAACACGTGGAAGACGGCAATTCTTGGGCACCGAGACCGAGGAGCGCTACGGACATTATTCATACAGGTACACAAGATTCGGAGGGGGAACCCGCCTTGCAATGCCGAAGACAAATTTGCGCGCTGGACTCGATGTCATTGAAGCCTGGTTCGTGGGCTACTGAGGGAGTCCTGGATTAGGGGGTGTTTGGATAGCCGAACTATATCTTCAGCCGGACTCCAGGACTATGAAAATACAAGATTGAAGACTTCGTCCCGTGTCCGGAAGGTTCTTTCCTTGGCGTGGAAGGCAAGCTAGGCGTGCGGATATTCAAGATCTCCGACCAATGTAACCGACTCTGTGTAACCCTAACCCTATCCGGTGCCTATATAAACCGGAGGGTTGTAGTCCGTAGGACGAACACATCATAACCATCATCATACCCATAGGCTAGCTTCTAGGGTTTAGCCTCCTTGATCTCGTGGTAGATCTACTCTTGTACTACCCATATCATCAATATTAATCTAGCAGGAGTAGGGTTTTACCTCCATCGAGAGGGCCCGAACCTGGGTAAAATAAAGTGTCCCTTGTCTCCTGTTACCATCCGACCTTGACGCACAGATCGGGACCCTCTACCCGAGATCAGCCGGTTTTGCGGGGCAGGGCTCAACGTCCTGTCCGTGGAAACATTCAACAATCTCCAAGTACCCTACAACCAGCTTCAGCCAACCAAGCCTTTCTCCGAGGTCACCGACGGCTCCACGGTCCCAATTGGGCAGGTCCGCCTCCCAGCACCTTCGGGACACGCGACAACTACCGCACCGAGCTCATCGACTTCGACGTCGCTCACATTCGCCTGCCGTACAACGCCATCCTTGGATACCCAGCGCTGGCCAAGTTCATGGTCGTAACTCACCATGGCTACAACGTCCTCAAGATGCCAGGAAGTTGCGGAGTCATCACGGTGCCCTGTGAAGAGAAGGATGCGGTGTGTTCCCTGGAACGAGCCTTTCAGGCCGCATCATTGGAAGACCCGGAACGCGAAAGCAGGAGGCTTCCCGAGACCACCCCCAAGAAGAAGAAGACATCGTCCAGCTCGGCCCCTCGGGAGGCAGGCCCCTCAGGGCCCGCGCCTGCCCAGGGGGATCCTCCTTCCATCACATAGGAAAGCGCGTCCGACGCCCTCCTCAGGCAGGGCTCGGGGGCTCTCCCCTGGAGGGCCACCGACCTGGCCAGGGTCACGAGGGAGGCGCTTGGGCACCACATGGAGGCGTGTTTCGAAGCACGTTTCCCTCAAGAAGGAGTAAAGCCAGGAGGGTCAAACCCACAGGAGTTCGTCAGCAAGGCCATTCAGGAGCTTCAAGAGTCAAGAGCTATGAGGTGCGGCCGCAGCTTACCAGCTGTGGCTCCCCACCCAGGCGAGGATGGTGGGATGTGCGTCTGCATCGACATACCAGGGCTCAATCGAGTCGCCTCTCTGGAGCGCCTCTGGCCCTCGCGAGTGTGGGTTGCGAAGGTCCACCCCACAGCTACGTTCGCATGCCTTACGGTTTGCCGAACGCGGCTGCCACGTACCAGCGCCTCATGAGGGGCATCATGGAGGCTCAAGAGGCCGGGCGTTCCGCAGCCTTGGTGGAGATGGAGATGGTCCGCGAGGAGCAGCCAGCGCCTCCGGAGCCTCCCGAGGCCCTTGGGCCTGGGCCGGGGCTCGTGAGGATCGGCTTCCGCAGCCCACCGAGTCTGCTACACCAACACTTGTTCGTCCTCAACATCATCAGGTGACATCTTTCAAGTTTCATTTCCAGCTGGGAGCGCCCCCCCCTAGGGCTGCATCACTACCAGGCCGCGTGGGCCCGTTTCTGCGGCATGTATCCCTTTTATTTCATGTCGTTAGCTTACCTTGTTGGGGGCGCCCCTCGGGCTGCATCATCCCCAAGTCGCTCGGGCCTGACCCAGCGATGACTGCCTTCCCAGCGTCTATTTGAATGAATCCACCCCTTCGCGGCTAATGTGTTTTGATCTAGTTGCCTGCTCAACTGACGCCAACTGACGGAGCTGCTCCCAAAACGGCACGGCGCTTGTGCACGGGTCCGCCCCTGCAACGCCGAAAAACCTGAATGGCTGAGCTCTGGCCGCGGCAGCCCCGCATGGCGCCACCTCGTCAAGCCTTCGGTGCCTCATCGCCCCTCGGAAGTAACCAACGGCTGACTGTCAATCGTTCTTTCTATGATAGGTCTACAGGCTCTCCTGAAAGTGCTGCGTCAGGCGAGGCCGTTGCGGTGTCTCCATCGCTCTCATCCGCGTGAACCGCTTGCACGTTAAATGGGGGTGCCTGAGCATCGCGACTCAGGGCTCTTACTGGCTCTCCAGCCCTCACCCTCTGGCCTTGTCCATGGCATCGCGACCTGGCATACCAGCGACGGCTGAGACCAGCTCGAGGGCCGGGACCCGAGGACGTAGAGCAGAAAGGGGAGCAAAGGTGAGAGGGGAGAGATACGCGAGGACCTCGCCGAGTAACCTCACGCCTGCCGACGCACGGACCCGGCGACACACCAGGGAGCGGTCTCTGATTCTCGAGATAAGTCACCACCCGAAAGCATCAGCTACCGTGGCACTGTCCCCACACCTAATGCAATCCCGTGTGAGCAACGCCGCTCCCCTTTCTCACCGAACGACGACTGCTTGAGCGCCAAAGGGGACCTCCTGAGCATCGCGACTCAAGGGCTCTTACCGGACCCCGGGTCGCTCACCTCCTGGCCTTGACCACGGCATCGCGACCTGGCATACCAGCGACGGCTGAAGCCGCCTTGGGACTGGGACCTGTCGGCGCAGAGCATCAAGCCCTCGTGAGGTTCGAAAGGGAGAACTGGGCTAAGACGGAACGAGCAACTCGCACAATTTTACGACAAGGGTTATATTAACAAACAGGATCACGGGAACCTTACAAGCCCTCACGGGACGCGTCTTTGATTCCTCGTAGGGAACAGAACCTAAAGGGACGCTAACTACACGCGCTCCTGCAAAAGATGCCATCATCAACAGTGGGCCGTCAAGCATCGGCGCCAACCCCATCCAGATTAGAGTCGGCGACGGCCTGACGAGCCCGCCCTGCTCCAGGAGTGGTGCCGGCTCGGGGGCTCGTAGCTGTCGTCGCTCGTCTCCGGAGTCACGAAGATCTCGCCGGAGTCGTTGTACCCTCCGACGGCTTCACCGCCTGAGGAGCCGCCAAGGGAGCGGTCGACAGGCCCAGTCCTCGCCGTACCAGGGTCCCGACCACCCCTCTCGAGGCAGCACTCCAGCCGATGCCCGTTTGCATCGAAAACCTTGAAGAACATCACCGAGGCACCATCGTACTCCAACTGGATCACGAAGGCACCTCTTGTTCTGCAGACCCGGGCAATTTCGCCCCAGCCTCGGGTCAAGAAGACCTCGCCCAGGGCAACGACCGCGACTTCTGCCTCAGTCACGAGGGTGCTCCAGCCGGCATGCTGCAGCCAAAGCTCCAGGAGTTCTCCCTACGGGACGACGGAGGCGAAGAAGGGAGGGAGGTGAATCCAAGACTGAGGAGGCAAGGCGGCGTGGAGCACGAACTCTCTGGAGGAGCCCTCGGTGTGGACCCCAGGGGGGACGACCCACACCTTCGTGACCCGCCGGCGCCGGCGCCGCCAGAGGCGATCAGCGTCGACTCCTTCAGTGCCCTCGACGTGGGCGTACAAAGGAAGCGGGAACCCCGGTGGCGCCCGCTCGCCCCAGGGCCTCGACACCACCTGATGGGCCCCCTCGTCCCGGTGGCGAAGGGCAAGCCGTTTCTTCGGCCGGAGCGGGTCTGGCTCCTCTCGGGGAGCCGTTCCCTTCTCTGCCGCCGAGAACCGACGGATCGGAGCCATTGCAGCAAGACGGAGCAAGGACCGGGAAGAAGGAGAAGCAAGAAGAGATGGATCGAAAGGGTGTGTGTCGTTCTGTACTTATGGCCGGCGAAGGCCAACCGTCGGCCTCCACGATCGCAGGTAATCATAACCCGCTTTGCATGCAGGGACTTGTCCAATCCGCGCAGTTGCCAAGGCGTCGTGGGGAAGTGGAGACGCCCACGTCCAATCAACCGCCATGCGGCGCCCAAGGCCGCAGGCTGTTAGGGCCCGTGGCACTTCGCCCTTGCCCTTTCGCCTTGCTGCACAGCCAAGTCCGGGCGCGCCTTGGGCCCGGGGGCTACTGTCGGCATTCTGGGAACGGGGGTCCCCAGACTTGCCTGCCTGCGGCCTACGGCGTGGATCAAAAGGGGGCCCAGCACGGCCCATCTTCATCAACACAGACCCAATACCCTCGCGAGGGGCCGAGCCTCGCGGGGCGGACGACACGGAGCTTCCTCAGGCACGGCCTCATCGGGCTGGCTCACGAGGAGGCGGAGAGATCAAGGCGGGGTACCTCACGAGGTGCCCGTGATGCAAGCCATGATGACCAAGGGCGCCAGGCGGGCGCCAGCCCGCGCAGTGTCCTCCCTTTCCTCTTTGGTGCAAAGGGAGCAAGCGCAGGCGGGAGTATCAAGCAAAGGCAGCCATTTTGGTGCAACGAGACCAAGACCAGCCCCGCGACAAGGAAGAAGTCATTGTGGAGCCCAAGCCAGCGTCACCACCAGAGCCTTTGGCAGGCGAGGACCAACTTTAGTCAGGATAAGTGTACCATATGTTCCCCTTCAAAATGGCCAATTGTTGGCGCCCTTCCCGCTCAATATTTGGGAAGAGGCCCAGGGCCTTTGCCTATAAATAGGACTAGCCACCCCCAGGGAGAGCGGGGATCGGAGAAAAGACAGCAGGTAGCAACTGAACTGGAGAGAGATCGATCGGCAATCAGATCAGAGAGAGAGAGAGAGAGAGAGAGAAGGGTGACTGAACTCCTCCTAGCAGTTCATCGCTCTGGCCAAGAACAGACCCTCGCGAGGCTGTTCTTCCTTGTATTGTTCATCATCATCAGCCCAAGAGGCAATCCACCACACCACACTGGAGTAGGGTATTACACCACAACGGTGGCCCGAACCAGTATAAACCCTGTGTCTCGTGCTGTGTTTTCCATAGCTTCGATCTTAGCGATGCGGAGGGGTGCAGGTAGGTAGAAGGCGTAATCTCCGCACGCACCCCAGTGTTTGAACCTCAAGAGTCTGCCGGAACTCGAAATCCGACACCCTACATCGCCGCCACAAGTCATCTTCCCCGAGCACGGCCGCCGGACTCCATCAACGGATTCATCGCCTTCTAGTTGTCCCCGAGCCAGATGAGCATGTCGTCAGCCTCACCATGAGCTCCTGGTCCTTTCCCCCTTAACACATCGTCGTTTTCGTCCCGTAGCCACTGCCCCACGAGTAACCGGAGCCGCCGTCCGCCATGGCCGATGAGGTCCTCGCTCCTGAGCACCTCAGCTCCGACCAGTTGCGCCAATGTGCTCCTGGAACGCCAGAGATGCCGCCCAGCTACCTCGCTCGCTCGCTCGCAAGCTGCTGTGCCCCGTCCGTGCCCCACCGAACTCCGGCCGACGCCTTTGAACTCGTGGCCGTCGACTCCGGCCACCCAAGGCCCGGCTACTGCCACCAGCTGACGCGCTGCAACGCCAGCTACCCGTAAAGACCAACCACGGCCTGCACGTGAAACCCGAGCAACTCTGGCGAGTTGCCGCCACGGTTTTGGTCGCCACCGGCTGAACTCCGGTGACTCCAATGTGGCACATCATTAGCAGCTAACTCCACTAATTAACCCCACCCTCTAAACACTGTAATTGGGCCTTGCTGCCCAATTAAGCCGCTGTTTAGTTTTAAGCTAGATTAATTAACAAAACTAGTGAACCCACGCCTCAGGGTTCACTGGCTGATGTGGCAGTTGACCAGGGCCACCTGTCAGCGACACTAACTAGCCCTAAGTCACTGACTGGTGGGCTCCATTGGTCAAGTTTGACTTGGATCAGCCGCGTTGACCTGGTGATGTCAAAGTGATGCTATGCTGACACAATAAGTATTTTATGGATTTATTTTTTATATAGGAAATTCCAGAAAATGTTGCTAACTTCAAAAATACATATAAATTAATCCGTAACTCCAAATCAAACAAATTATATATGAAAAAAAATCCAATCTATCCATCTATACCATTTGCATGCATGTTTGAACAACCTAAGGTTGCTGTATATGGCAATTTTCATAATTGGCATTTAAATAAGCACATATGGAGTTTGAATTTGAACCCTTGGTTCAAACCAACTTCATTTAATCTGCTTTCTAGTTGCATTAGTTGAAACCACAACATATTGCCATGTCATGGTCATGCATCATATTGTTGCATTGCATTGATTGTGTTCTTCCTTGTTTGCCGGTAACTTCCCCCTCTGAGTAGACGACGTTCCGACGATGAGTTCGATGACACAGATGAAGAGTTATATCATCTTCAGAAGTGCCCGGCAAGCAAAGCACCCTTGTTCATTCCGATACAATCCCCTCTGCTTCTGCTCGCTTTTACTGCATTAGGACAACATCGATTCAACTGTTACCTGCTGCAGTAGCTGAACCCCTTTTCCTCTACATGACCTATCATTGCCACAGTAAATACATCAAACCCACTAGCATGAGTAGGAGTTGTTTGCGCCCTGATGTGCCTACTCATTCATGCTTGCTTGTCATGCCTGCTACTGCTTAGAGCTGAGTCGGGTCTGATTCATTAGGAGAATTGGAATGGTGATGAACATGTCCTACTGTGTGTGAGCTAAGTGTGTGAACACGATTTGGTAAAGGTAGCAGTGAGAGGCCATGTAGGAGGACATGGTGGGTTGTCTCATTGAAACCATCCTCAGGAACTGAGTTCTGTGTTTGTGATCCATGAACAGCTACTACCACACGTTGGGCCCTGAAATATGACCCCGCTCAACTTATTAACCACCCCTGCCCTCTCTCTAGGAGTTGCAACTAGTTTCTGGTGTTTGTAGGATATGTGTTGGAGGTCGTGCATAGCATTGACCCTAGGGGTGGGCTATGATGCCGTAGATACACCGTGGCATGGTGTGCCGAGCGCCCGTTTGGTGTCTCGGGAACCCTGCACACATCGTTTGGGGCTATGAGCGAAACTCCGGCCAGATCTCCTCACGCATGTAACCCGAATAGGCGATAAACCTGGACTAGAGACTTGTGTGGTTAGTTAGGTCGTGGTCTACACCCACGCCGTCTTTCGCTTGAAGTCTGCCGAGCACATGTCATGTGCAGACGCTAAATGGTGGAAACATGTGTGAAGAAGTACACCCTTGCAGGGTTATAATGATCTATACGAATAGCCGTGTCCGCGGTAAAGGACTTTTGGGTTTCCTATAACAGTTCATAGACAAGTGAAAGTGGATACTCTAAAATGCGCAAGATAAGTGTAAGTGCATCTAGTGCCCCTTAGTGATTTTGGTGTATAGAAGACTTATAGGTTAAGGGACTAATGCGTTTGTGAGTGTACACAGGTCCATAAGTCTATGAGGAGTTTGATATTTACAGAGAAAGTCGACCCCTAAAAATGAAGTTCTTCATCTGAAGACTTTGGTATTATGAAGACTTTCTGAAGACTTTGAAAGTGAAGAAATTGGTGTGACCTTGAAGACTTGGTATTCATTTAAGGAACATGAAGCATGAAGACTTTTGTTTTTATAGTTTCATTTTCTCTTTTTTGAGTCATAGGAAACACCATACTGTTAAAGGGGGTCTAGGAAATACTAAGGAAAAATTTCCAAGTGATGCTCAACTCAAAAACCTATACCTACCAATCCCTTCGAGTGAAGCCATTGGAAATCTCATACAATCCAGTCAATTTCTTCAGTGACAGAGACGAGGTTCTTCTGGTCTCTGAGGAATTTGGTCTGACTGAGGAGTTAGGAATTCGCCGGTGGGGATTGCCTACACAGTGAGGAACATTATAGCCCTGAGGAATTTGAGCCTCAAATTTCCGACCATTGCTGTGCTACGCGCCAGCTTTCCCAAAATATCTTATCCTACTAACGGTCATATCATTGAAGGGCATTTATGTCTTATCATGTCGGTCTGCTCCCTAGGCTATAAATAGCCGCCCCCTACAACCACTAGTTGGTTGGCTGCTCCGAGAGAAACTGACACTTGTCATTTGAGAGCAACCCATCCTCCGAGGACTTTGATCAAAAATCATCGAGTGAGGAAAATCCCAAACCCAAACACCTACAAACCCAAAGTGACTGAGCATCACTGAAGAGATTGATCCTGCGAGGATCTGACGCTTGTTACCTTTGAAGACTGTGCTTCTTCCAGACGGTTAGGCGTCATGGTCTAGAGCATCCAAGAGGAATTATGGATCGCCGAGTGACCGAGTTTGTGAAGGTTCGGAAGTCACCTGAAGACTTACCACGAGTGATTGGACGAGGTCTGTGTGACCTTAGTTCAAGGAGAATACGGTGAGGACTAAGTGTCCTGGACTACGTGTTCAGGACTGGGTGTCTGGGACTGTTTGTCCTCGAGTTTAAATACTCAGCCGCTCCAACCAGATGTACAACTGAGACAGCAGTTGGAACTGGTCTACCAAATCATTGTCTTCACCAAGCCAACTGGTTCTATTTCCTCAACTCTTTCGTTTCCTTGTTACTGTGTTGTGTGCTTGTCATATCTGTGTTTGAAAACTTTGACTAAAGACTTTCTCAATTTCCTCAGTTCAATTTCTTCAGTCTGTTTGTCTTCATCCTGTGTTATCCTGTGTTTACGCTTTCAGTACTCAGTGCTTGTCTTCATTTCATTATGATGACTATGCTTATCTTCTGTTATGTTTACTTTTGAGTAATTATTCCGCTACAAGTAGTTCTTTGCTAAGGAATTTCCTCACCCGCAAATTCCTTAGTGAAGAATTCATAAAAATCGCCTATTCAGCCCCCTCTAGTCGATATAACGCACTTTCAATTGGTATCAGAGCAAGGTACTCCCTTGTTCTGTGTGATTTTGGTTTAACCGCCTGGAGTTTTAGTTATGTCGACCGCAGGTATGATCAAGGTCTCTTCTGGGTGTCCTACCTTTGACGGGACGGACTACCCCTACTAGAAGAACAAGATGTGAATGCATCTTGAGGCAATTGATAACGATCTCTGGTATGTTGTGGAAAATGGTGTTCCTTCTGTCTCACCCTCACTGAACGCTACCGACGTGAAGAGATTCAAGCAACTCGACTCTCAAGCGAAGAATATCATATGTGGCCATGTGAGCAAAGGACAGTATGGAAGAGTGAGTGCTCTGGAAACTGCTAAGCTTATCTGGGATAGGCTGTCCAAAGTGAATGAAGGAGTCTCAACTCAGCGTGACTCTCGAGTTGATGTTCTTCGCAATCTCTTGAACCGCTTCAAAAGACTCGACAATGAAAATGTTCAGCAAACCTTTGATTGCCTCACTGACATCTCAAATGAGCTTCAAGCACTTGGTGCCACTAACATCACCGACCATGAGGTGGTGAAGAAATTGCTGAGATCGCTTGATTCCTCATTTGATACCCTGGCATTGATGATACAAGAACGTGCTGATTACAAGTCACTTGATCCCGCTGATATCCTCGAGAGGCTAAATACTCATGAGTTCCAGCTTGCTGAAAAGAGAGATCTCTATGGTTCGAGCTATGGCAGATCACGTGCGCTGAAGGCCAAGGCAGTATCTGAGTCCAAAGATGAAGACTCCGGTAGCAGCCTTGGTGACCCTGAAGAACTGAGCCATGATCTAGCACTGCTCGTGAAGAAATTCCAGAAGTTCTCAAGATGTGGTTGCTTTGGAAGACACTCAAGGAGCAATGATTCCTCATCCAGTGACTACAAGAAGAGGCTTTGTCACAAGTACAAGAAACTTGGACACTACATTCAAGATTGTCCTCACTGGGAAAAGGAATCAAAGAAGAAGAAATACAAGGATTGCAGTTCTGATGATGTGAAGAAAAAGAAGAAATCCTCAAAATCCTCATCATCAAAATCCTCAAAGTCTTCATCTCACAAGAAGAGCAGCTCCAAGAAGGCTCGGGCATTCATTGGCAAGGAAATGGACTCTGAGGCTGAATCTGAAGAAAATGAGGAAGATGAGGCATCTAAGGACTCCGAGTCTGGTGTGGCGAGCCTAGCCCTCGCCACTGCTTTCGTCAGCAAGTCTATCTTCAACTCTGAAGAAAATGACCTCACCATCAAGGCTGATGAAGACAATGATGACTACGCTCCCACCTATTTCTTCAAGGCAAAGGGTGCCAAGCTACTCAAATATACCTCCTCTGAATCTAGTGAGGATGAATCTGATGAAAACCTCAAGCCCAGCTACTCTAAACTTGCTAAGATTGCTGTTAAACAACAAAGCGCTTTTGAAAAGGTTCAAAACATGCTAGACAAAAGTGATGATATATTGGGTGAAGAAATGGATTGCACTAAAGCCCTGGGTGAAAATCTTCAGAGACTTCAGACTAGGTGTGACAACCTTCAAGGTCATCATAACACTGTCTTATCTGATCATGATAAGCTTTCTTATGAATTTCTTCAAAGAAAGCAAGATCTTGAGAAGCTAAGAGTGAGTTATGAAGATCTTAAGAAGGAGCGCGATTCATTACTTGGTCAACAAATTAGCGTTGCTCAGGAAGAATTTGTTCCTCCATGTTTGAAATGCATTGAACGTGAATCTGCTAATTCCTCACCTGAATGTTCAAATACTTCTAATGTTACAAATTCTTCACCTGCCTCTGCTATCACTAATTCCTCATCTGAGGACATTGCTAGTATCACTCACGATGCAGGGCTGAAGGAATTGTACATGACAGGCATGTACAAAAGCCTCAAAGGGCATCAGACTCTTTGTGATGTGCTTAAAAAGCAGATCCTCAACAGGAACCCTAGGAAAGAGGGTATTGCCTTTGAGAGGAAACTCAATGTTGATGGCACATATTGGAAATCTGAGCAGTACCCCAAAACCTCATGGGTTGCTGCAAAGGGACCTCCAGTTGATCCATCTAATCTATCTGGCTATACTTGTGAATCTTCTCATTTTTCTGACGAGTCATTTGACTCCAACTACAAACTGTTCAAAAATCAGAATGGTGAAGTATTTGCTAGATATGTTGGGACTAACTGCAGGAACCCTATGAAGAAAATTTGGGTTCCCAAAAGGTGCCTTGAAAGTCTTCAGGTGAATGTCCTCATGACACCACCTTTGAAGAATAGAAACCCCAGATCAAATTCTTCATATGGACCAAATTCTTCATATGGATCCATGTCCTCATACGGACCAAATTCCTCACGTGGATCAAATTCCTCAAAAGGATCAAAGTCCTCATATGAATATCATCGTGCTAACAACTCTATTTCGCAGGGAAGAGCTAAGGGCTATGCATATGAGCATTATTCTTCTAATCATTACGTTCATAAGTCCTCGAAGAATTTCTCTACTTATTCATATGCTTACCCTAACTCCTCTTATGTGAAACGAAATGGATTGGCGTCTATGCCACCTTTCTCATATGGAGCTCACAGATTGATGAACTCTTTGCCACCCCTTCAGATGTGGGTGGTGAAGAAAAAGAACTAATTTCTTCTGCAAGGTCAGGTCTCCAGACGCGCTTTAACGTCTGAAGAATTTTCCGGGGCCCTGACAAACATGCCTGAAAGGACGCAGGCTAATCATGAAGAAATGAACTTTCATTTCTCACGTCCTCATACTACTTTATTTGTCTTGCTGCCTGATGAAATTGATCTAATGAATTTGATGTCATATTCTTCACTGATGAAGTATATGAGTTCGTAAGCTGCACTAATTCATCTGCAGGATGATCAACCAAAAGCCACTGAGTGGGTCCTCGATAGTGGATGTACAAATCACATGACTGGTGACAAAAATCTATTGATGGATGCTCCCTTATCACCATCGCATCTAAAGCATATCATCTTCGCTGACAAAGGCAAAAGTCAGGTATTGGGTCTAGGTAAGGTTGCGATCACAAAGGATTGACACATGGACAAAGTCATGCTTGTCGAGTCCTTAGGATATAGCCTTATGTCTGTCTCAATGCTTTGTGATCTTGATATGGTTGTTGTCTTTCGCAAGTATCGTTGTGTTGTGGTTATGGAAGCTGACAATTCCAAAGTCTTCGAAGGCTTTAGGAGAGGAGACTTGTACATTGTTGATTTCTCTACAGGACCGCAACCAGCCGTGTGCCTACTTGCAAAAGCTTCAAAAGGATGGCTATGGCATCGACGACTTGGTCACGCAGGCATGAGGAATTTGCACACGCTTGCGAAGAAGAAGCATGTCATTGGCATTGAGAATGTCAAATTCCTCAAGGATCACTTATGCGGAGCTTGCGAAGCTGGAAAGATGACCAAGGCTAAGCATCCAGCAAAGACTATCATGACCACTACTCGACCATTTGAATTGCTTCATGTGGATATCTTCTGTCCTAATCATTACTCAGCAGTCACTAATGATGCTTCTCTATATGGTCTTGTTATTGTTGATGATTACTCTCGTTACACATGGGTACACATTGTTACTTACAAACATGAAGTGCAGGAAGTCTTCAAATGATTTTCCTCGAGGGATTCAACCAACTTTGGTGTGAAGATCAAGCACATCAGAAGTGACAATGGAACTGAGTTCAAGAATTCAGGTCTCGATGACTATCTTGATGAACTTGGTATTACTCAAGAGTTATCTGCTCCTTATACTCCTTAGCAAAATGACATCGTGGAGTGCAAGAACAGAACTCTTGTTGAGATGGCTCGCACTATGCTTGATGAGTACAAGATGCCTCGTCACTTCTGGACTGAGGCAATTTATACGGCGTGCCACATCATCAACAGGGTATATCTTCACAAATTCTTCAAGAAGACTGCCTATGAACTCCTCACTGACAAGAAACCCAATGTGAGTTATTTCAAAGTCTTCGGTGCTAAATGCTGGATTAGAGATCCTCATCACAATGCTAAGTTTGCACCGAAAGCACATGAAGGTTTCATGCTTGGTTATGGAAAGGACTCGCACACCTACAGAGTCTTCAACAACGTTCTACACAAGGTTGTTGAAACTATAGATGTGCGGTTCGATGAAACTAATGGCTCGCAAAGAGAGAACCTACCTTATGTGATAGATGAACCAGCACCTGAGGATTCTATCAACTTCAAGGCTACTGAGGATGTCATTCCCACTGAAGAATCTGCTGAAGAATTCATTCCAGAACGTGAAGAACGTTGAGCTGACGCACCCGAGGAAAATGCTGAAGAAAATGGTGCTGAAGAAAATGCTAATCAAATTCCTCGACGAAAACCAGCTCATCCTCGTGTTGCAAAAGAAGTGCAAGTTGAAAAGATCATCGATGACATTGAAGCACTAGGTCCTCTCACACGCTCAAAAGCTTCACATTGAAGCATCAGGTCCTCTCACACGCTCAAGAGCCTGCTAAGGTAGATGAAGCATTTCTGGAGCCAGAGTTGATTCAAGCCATGCAAGAAGAATTACATCAATTCGAGCTCAACAACGTCTGGGAACTGGTCAAACGTCCAGATCCTCGCAAGCATAATATCATTGGCACAAAGTGGATCTATCGCAACAAGCAAGATGAAAATGGCCTTGTGGTGAGGAATAAGGCACGACTTGTAGCTCAAGGCTACACACAGGTTGAAGGAATTGATCTCGATGAAACTTTTGCACCTGTTGCTAGACTTGAGGCTATTCGCATATTACTTGCTTATGCTAACCATCATGATATCATCTTATATCAAATGGATGTGAAAAGTGCATTCCTCAATGGTAAGCTTGAGGAAGAAGTATATGTTGCTCAACCCCCAGGTTTTGAAGATCCAAAGAATCCTGACAAAGTCTTCAGACTCAATAAGGCCCTCTATGGCCTCAAGCAGGCCCCTCGGGCGTGGTATGATACTTTGAAGGAATTCCTCATGAAGAATGACTTCACACCCGGTTCACTCGATCCTACTCTCCTTACTAAATCATATGATGGTGAACTGTTTGTGTACCAAATATATGTTGATGATATTATGTTTTGTTGTACTGACCAACGTTATAGTGTTGAATTTGCCTATATGATGAGTGAAGAATATCAAATGTCTATGATGGGAGAGTTGAAATTCTTCTTAGGTCTTCAAATTCGTCAACAGCGCAACGGCATATTCATATCTCAGGAGAAATACCTCAAGGATGTACTGAGGAAATTCGGCATGCAAGATTGCAAAGGCGTCAAAATTCCTATGCCCACAAATGGCTATCTGTGCACTGATGAAAATGGCATTGACTTTGATCATAAGGTATACTGCTCCATGATTGGTTCTTTATTGTATTTATGTGCATCTAGGCCAGATATAATGCTTAGTGTTTGCATGTGTGCCCGATTTCAAGCTACACCGAAGGAATCACACCATAAGGCTGTGAAGCATGTTCTTCGATATCTAGCTCACACACCAACACTAGGATTAGGGTATCCCAAGGGCTCTACTTTTGATCTCATGGGATATTCTAACTCTGACTATGTTGGTGATCGTGTGGACCGCAAGTCAACATCTGGTACATGTCATTTCCTCGGATGATCTTTGGTCTGTTGGTCCTCGAAGAAACAAAACTGCGTATCACTGTCTACTGCTGAAGTTGAGTACATTTTCTGCTGGTTCTTGCTGTGCACAACTGCTTTGGATGAAGCAAACTCTCAAGGACTATGGCGTCAACGTGAAGAATGTGCCTCTCCATTGTGACAATGAGAGTGCCATCAAGATTGCTCACAACCCAGTTCAGCACTCGAAGACAAAGCACATGCAGATTCATCATCATTTTCTTCGTGATCATGTGTTGAAGGGCGACATTTCTATTGAGCATGTGAAGACTGAAGAACAGCTAGTCGATATCTTCACAAAGCCCTTGGATGAGAACATATTTAGCAAGTTGCGGTGTGAGCTAAATATCGTAGAGTCTTCGAATGTTCTTTGAAAAAGGACACTCATCCTAACACTTATGCAAAATTGATGACTTAGATGTGCAACACATGAAGAAACGTTTTTCTTCAATCAATGAAGAATAACACTCTAAATGTGAAGAAATTAATGAAGAATTTGATTCTAAGAACCCTACGACAATTATACGCGGTGTCTTAAATCATCTTTCTTATACGGTGGGTCACGCCACCACCAAAGTTGAAAATCTTCAATTTGAGTTTTTCCTCTGTTTTGAAATTCTTAAGTTTTTCAAATTCTTCAACTTTGCAAAATCTTCACTGTTTCCGCCGTTTTTCTTCATTGGCTACACACACACACACACACACACACACACATATATATATATATATATATATATATATATATATATATATGAATTTATGTCCTCCACAGCATTCACTTATGGCTAATTCTTCATGTTGGTTTTTCTGCTAAGAGAATGGGATCGGACACTTCCCCCTCTATGCTATACTCAACCCAATCTATTCACAAATTCTTCATGTGCGTTCTACTTGAAACTCGTTCAAAATCTTCATTGTGTCCTTGTCAGCTGAAGAAATTGCGAACGGAACGTAAAAACTAATCTTATCCAAATTTTTGGTTTTGCCGCTCAAACCGTTCCGCATCCCACGATACCTTTTTTATAATCACCCATGATCTTACACGATCTCCACTTCTCAGTACATGGGTGACACATGTTGTGCGAAGGAGAATGGTCAGGGGCACGTTCGTCCAAAATCTTCGGGCAAACATTTTTTCACCGTGGCTATAAATACCCCCTTTCCCCTTCCTCACTTCCTTTACTCCGCTCGAACTCTCTCTCCCGCTCGAGCTTCTCAAACCCTAGCGCCGCCGCTACTCCATCGTCGCCGGTGAGGAAGAGCTTCATTACCTCGACCTCGTCGCTGTCGTACTCGCGCCAGCCGTGGAAATCTTCACTCCGGCGCCGCCGTAGCCGTCTTCCTCCACCGAGTTAGGGCGTGGAAGATCTACACAGACGAACTTCACTTCTACACCTCACTGTTCGTCATGTTCTTCATTAAGGGTAATTAAAAGTTACTTTTACTGCCCTATTTGATTTGAATGTTTTCTAGAAAATCTTCAAAGGTATTTTTCTTCAAATTCTCACACACTAAAACACCTCACAAGTCATCTGATCTTGCTTCGTTTCTCTAAGCATCATTTTTCTTCAAGATTCCTCAATTGTATGGATCTACGATCTATACAACTCTGGAACCTAAGACAAAGAACGCTTAGTGAAATTCTTTAGACTCATCTGGTCAAATTCCTCAAACTTGTTCTTTTTGAAAAACCTTCTGAGAACACATATGACCTCTCCAAATTCCTCGCAACTATACTCTGTTCACAGGTACTCATGTCCGCTGCTGAATCACTAGGTTCTCATCAACTTAACTCATTTGCAGCGTTCCTCAAAGAAAAGTTGCATACTTCTTCAGAGAATTCGATTGTTCAAATTCCTCATCTGAAGAATATGGCAGACGGTAAGAAGCCACGGAAAGGAGGAAAGAAGCCCGAGGTCATGACTGTCTTTGAAATCCCTGATGACATTTACAAAGAGTATTGCACACCTGATGAGGCCAAGTTTCGTAAGGAAAACAAAAATCAGCGCAAGGTGCGCATACAGAGGATTGAAAGGAGATGCGCAAGAGAATGGAGGGAGTACAGGTATGTAACTCCAAAATACATGAAGAAATTCGCACTCAATCCTCCATGCCCAAGAGCTCCATTGGCACCTGGCCAAGTAGCAGATCCCACCAGCATCAAACGTGGTGAGGACTTTCCTGAAGAATGGGCCAAGTGCCAAGCCAAGTTGGCTAGACAAGCCAAAGAAGCAGTGAGGAAATTCAATGAAGACTCTGCTATTGCTGCCACTGAGGCCTCTGTCAAGCCAAAGAAATCAATGGCAAAGAATCCTGCGCGCAAGCCAAGTGCTTCACCAATAATGCCCTCATGGCCAAGTTCCTCAGCAATGCCCTCACGGCCATAATCTTCAAAGCCCTCAAGGCCAATTCCTCATGCTGCTCCTGCTCCTCCCAAATCATCAGCTCCTCCACAGTCCTCAGCTGTTCCGACAAAGTCCTCAGCACCTATGCATCTTGCCACGTGCCAAAGGACGACATGCATCTCCATTGCCTCGGGCGTCTCCGCTAGTTCCTCAGCTGCTCCAAGTTCCTCAGCTGGCCCCTCTCTGCTGAAGACAAAGGCAACTGCTGGACGAGGTCCTCGCCTAGTCCTAAGAAGAAGCAGGTCGCCTTCCAAGTGCCGTCTGAAGAAGACGAAGCTGATGATGATGAACTTGCAGAAATCATCAAAGACAGGCAAGCCAAAGCCGCTAGTGACAAAGGAAGCAATGTGCCTCTACTTTTGGATCCAAGGTTGATCCTGGACTTCATTGATCTATGGCATAAAGATCCCAACACGCCTTTGCCGGAGATGAACCTCACTCCTGGTCAAAGTCATGTCTTGACTGCTTTCATTGAAGAAGAAAAATGGAAGTTTGAGAAGGCCAGACAGATCAAGAAATCACAGTATAGAAAAAAGAAACTTCTGAAGAAAAATGTTGTCAAAATGACAACTGAAGAACTAGTGAAGATTCAAGCTGACATCAAAACCCTCAGCGATGAATTTGATGCTTATTATGCTGATTAGAAAGGAGCCAAAGTCAGATTTGTAAAAGTGACTGAGAAGTTCACCAATGTTGCAGCTCCATCGCAACAAGAAATTCCTCAGGCTGCAGCTTCTGCTCAGCCTACTGAAGAACATGCCAGCACCGCTGATGACAATCAGGCTGCTGAAGAAAATGTGAGTTCTAGGGATGATGACTGCATTCCAGCCGCTGAAGAAACTGCCAGGGCATCCACTAATGGTGCGCCTGAAGAAATTGAAGAAGTCAGGGCAACTGCATCAGTTGCGCCTGAAGAAAATCATCGAGATTCCTCAGCTCCTCCTGCACCTACACCAACTCCAAACCTTCCATATGCATCAGATGTGAAGAAGACCAAAGTTGTAGAGTGTGCTGTAGTGAAGAAAAGGAAAGCATTAGCTGCTTCAGATTCTTCAGCCCCGAAGAAAATGAAGCCTATGACAAGTTCATTTGCCAATCCCATTGATGCTGTTCCAATCTCAACCATGCCATCAAAGGACCTTGTTCCTTTTGGTGAAGAATATGAGATCCCTAGCGGATCTGATGAAGAAAATCATTCTGCTGCTTCGTCAGAGCAGATTGATGAAGAAATTAAAGTGGATGCGATCCCTTCAACACCAGTTGTTTCCTTGCCAATGCCTTAGTTCACAGCTGAAGAGGATGGCGTTGAAGAAATGGAAGATGAAGACGTGGATATTGGGAGTACTACACCAGGGATGAATGATGACTTTTGGGAAAGTCAACACCCCAATTCTCCACTCTTCACCCCGCTACAACAAATACCTCAGTCCCCTGCACCAACCGTTCAAATGGGCTCTGAGGAAACTCACCCCACCTCGTCTATGCATGAAGACATTCCAGCCACTAGTGCTTAAGAAACTGCTGCTGCTGATCATATGACAACACAGACTGCAACTGAAGAGGAACCAGAAATTCGTCAGCCTGACGAACCTAAGATTGCGATTCCTGAGGTTGTGATGCAACTCAATGACACTCCTCTTACCAAACCAAAGGATCCATTCTCACGCAACCAAAAGTTCAAGGCTGAAGATTTTTCGGCGAGCATGTATTCTTCACTGACTACAACCCATATGATTCTTCTCGCATAAGGAAGATGCGTTTCTGGACTACTAGTCAAGCCAATTTCTATTCCTCATTGATGTTCAACAAAGACAAAGTCTTCGATCATGCACACATTCCTCACGTGGACATGGAATCTCTGCCGTGCTTCGAGCCAGTCCTTAGTGTTCTTCATGACGCTGGGCTCCTAAATTTCTACACTAACATATGTGATTGGAATGAAGAACTCATTCTTCAATTCTATGCAACGCTGCACATCACAGGAGATTCTGAAGATGTGAACTCATGGGTGCTGGACTGGATGTCAGAAAATACTCACTACAAGGCACCAGCAACAGAATTGCTTCGTGCTCTACCACTCAGTCTTCCCCTTAAAGGTGCTCCTTGCGTCTACAGCGAACCTGAGCTGACAGATCATTACATGCAAGTGCTGATGAAGCCTTTGAAGCCAGGGCAGGCCCCACGAACCAAATTCCTCGTCAAGGAACTACTGTATGTGCCTCAGACTGTCTATCGCATTCTGACGAAGACATTGAGTCCTATCAAAGGCCATGACTCAAATGATGAAGAAGTCGTTGGCATCATGAAGAATCTGCTTTTCAATATCATTCATGGCGTTCCCGTCAACTGCCATGATTTCTTCATGAGGACTCTGGCAAATATTGCTATGTCACCTTTTGAGCTGAAGCCTTATGCACCTTGGAGTATGAGATTCATCAGAACAAGGTCTTCACTCAACTACAAAGCTGACACTCTGAACCACTACAGCTACATGCCTCCCATTGAAGTCCTCAAACGGACATTTTCCTCAGCTGATGACAAAGGCAACTGCTGTTATAGATGAAGGCATTCGTCCATTGGATGGTCAATTTCGCAAGGCCGCATCCTACTCCACCAATGATGACTCTGCCACTCATGACTCTGCCGCCAACAACACCAAGCAAAATCCTCAAGGCACAACACCCAGGGTGATGACTGATCGTGAGTTGCTCCTCAGTCTTCATCAGAAGATTGATTGCAATCATAAATGGGTCAAGCGTCAGTTTGGTTCAATTCTTCACAACATGACCTCAACCCACAATGCAGTGAAGAAAAATCAATACTACCTCCATGAAACCTTCAACCGTACCTGGGATGTTCTGTCTCATGTCTACAGCGAAGAAGATCTGAAGAAAATGGGTCTCAAGGAAGAATTTGACTGGTTTGCACCTCCTCCGAAGAAATATAAGAAGGTCAAGGTTCCTTCCTTGGTGGCCAGCTCCTATTCTTCATCGCGCGACACTGATGAGCATGAAGACTTGGACGACACAGCGGCAGGCCCTACTACAACAACCGACCCCAACAACACTGGCGCTCCTTCATCAACTTGATTATCTTCAGGGGCGTTAGTCCTCAGTTTTGATCCTTTTGGTCATTCGATGACAAAGGGGGAGAAAATTGAGTTAGTCTTCAAACGGGTCTATTATATGGGCTTTTTTTTGCTAAGTTACAACTCTCGTTCCTCTAAAACTTTATTGGATTGAGTTGTAAACTTAAACCCGATGATGCTCTAATACTTTTGATGCATTATTCTGCATGCTTATTCATCGTTAATGTTATTTCACGCATGCTGAATTACATTAGTCACCATATTTCATCATGCGTTTCAAATTCTTCAAATTATATGTGAAATGCGTGTATGAGTTACAAGATATAGGGGGAGATCTCCATGATTCAACTCTTCAAGTGTGCATTGCTTCAAAAGCAAATTCCTCACTATGCACATCTTCAGGGGGAGTTCTTCTATATCTTGCAATCAAATTCCTCAATATCAGTATTTACACTTCATATGTTTATCCCCGTTGAAAACTTAACCTATATTATCATCAATCACCAAAAAGGGGGAGATTGTAAGTGCATCTAGTGCCCCTTAGTGATTTTGGTGTATTGAAGATTTATAGGTTAAGGGACTAATGCGTTTGTGAGTGTACATAGGTCTATAAGTCTATGAGGAGTTTGATATTTACAGAGAAAGTCGACCCCTAAAAATGAAGTTCTTCGTCTGAAGACTTTGGTATTCTGAAGACTTTCTGAAGACTTCGAAAGTGAAGAAATTGGTGTGACCTTGAAGACTTGGTATTCATTTGAGGAAAATGAAGCATGAAGACTTTTGTTTTTATAGTTTCATTTTCTCTTTATTGAGTCATAGGAAGCACAGTAAAGTTAAAGTGGGTCGAGGAAATACTAAGGAAAATTTCCAAGTGATGCTCAACTCAAAATCCTACACCTACCAATCCCTTTGAGTGAAGCCATTGGAAATCTCACACAGTTCAGTCAATTTCTCAAGTGACAGAGACGAAGTTCTTCTTGTCTCTGAGGAATTTGGTCTGACTGAGGAGTTAGGAATTCGCCAGTGCAGATTGCCTACACAATGAGGAACATGATAGCCCTGAGGAATTTGAGCCTCAAATTTCCGACCATTTGTGTGCTACGAGCCAGCTTTCCCAAAATATCTTATCCTCCTAACGGTCATATCATTGAAGGGCATTTATGTCTTATCATGTCGGGCTGCTTCCTAGGCTATAAATAGCCGCCCCCTACAACCACTAGCTAGTTGGCTACTCCAAGAGAAACTGACACTTGTCATTTGAGAGCAACCCATCCTCCGAGGACTTTGAGCGAAAATCATCGAGTGAGGAAAAACCCAAACCCAAACACATACAAACCCAAAGTGATTGAGCATCACTAAAGAGATAGATCCTGTGTGGATCCGATGCTTGTTACCTTTGAAGACTGTGCTTCTTCCAGACGGTTAGGCGTCATGGTCTAGAGCATCCAAGAGGAATTGTGGATCGCCGAGTGACCGAGTTTGTGAAGGTTCGGAAGTCACCTGAAGACTTACCACGAGTGATTGGACGAGGTCTGTGTGACCTTAGTTCAAGTAGAATACGGTGAGGACTAAGCGTCCTGGACTGCGTGTTCAGGACTGGGTGTCCTCGAGTTTAAATACTCAGCCGCTCCAACCAGATGTACAACTGAGACAGCAGTTGGAACTGGTCTACCAAATCATTGTCTTCACCAACCAACTGGTTCTATTTCCTCAACTCTTTCATTTCCTTGTTACTGTGTTGTGTGCTTCGTCATATCTGTGTTTATCTTCATCCTTTGTTATCATGTGTTTACACTTTCAGTACTCAGTGCTTGTCTTCATTTCATCATGATGACTATGCTTGTCTTCTGCTATGTTTACATTTGAGTACTTATTCCGCTGCAATTAGTTCTTCACTAAGGAATTTCCTCACCCGCAAATTCCTCAGTGAATAATTCGTAAAAGTCGCCCATTCACCCCCCCCTCTAGTCGATATAACGCACTTTCAATAAGTGTCAGTGTTATGGATGGCGTTCCCGTAGGGAGACGAGAGCGGATCCATAGTGGTGTATTGATATGGTGAATATGTGGACTCGTGTGCGCCACCTCAAAAGAGTTACTTGCAATCATAGTTTAGGATAGCCACTGAGTCAAAGCTGGCTTGGTGCAGTCAAACTCCACCACCCCCTTTGTTGATACTGATGCATATGTAGCTAGTTCTGATGTAAGTCTTGCTGGGTACATTTGTACTCATGTTTTCCTATTTTATGTTTTGCAGAGAGACGTCATTCTCGCTAGTAGTTCCGTGTGGACTTCGACGTTTAGCTTGTTACCTCAGCTACGATCCTATGCCCTCGGCAGGATCTGGTAGATAGTCAGGCTTCTCAGCCTTTTTCATTTGTAGTTGTCTGTACTCAGACAAGTTAAGCTTCCGCATGTGCTTGTTGCTTGTGTGCTCTGTATGTTGGGTCATGAGACCCATGTTTGTAATACTTGGCTCCTCGGAGCCTAATGAATAAATACTTGAGTCGTAGAGTTATGTTGTGATGCCATGTTGTATTTACACATATCGAGCATATTGTGTGTATGATTGAAATGCTTGGTATGTGTGGGATCCGACAACCTAGTTGTTTATCCTTGGTTGCCTTTCTTATGGGGAAATGTATTTTTGTGCTTCTATGAGCCATAGTAGTCATCTACAACCTGGTTCACCGGAGTCCTGCTAGCCCAACACTACTGCTCAGGAACACTTGACTGGTCGGCATGTGATTCACTTCGTTCCTGTGTCTGTCCCTTCGGGGAAATTTCACGCGGTGACATCCGTAGTCCTGCCTAGCTTGCTACAGCCCGGTTCACCGGAGTCCGGTAGCCCAGTGCTACAGCCCGGATTCGCACGCTGCTGACCGACATGCTCGATGTTGATTCATGTATGCATGTCCCCATAAGTTAGTGCCACTTTGGGTTCACGACTAGTCATGTCGGGCCGGGTTCTCTGTCATATGGATGCTAGCGACACTATCATATACGTGAGCCAAAAGGCGCAAACGGTCCCGGGCCATGGTAAGGCGACACCCGTGGAATATCGTGCGTGAGGCCGCAAAGTGATATGAGGTGTTACCGGCTAGATCAATGTGACTTGGAATCGGGGTCCTGACAAAGCAGGAAGAAACGGAAAAAGTAGCCCGTCGGTCTGCCTTGTACTAGTTCGTCGATGACGTCCTGTACAGGGGAAGACCGAATGGTGTGAAATTGAAGTGCATCCCCCGGCAGGAAGGACTGGAGCTGTTGGCAGAGATACATGGAGGCATATGTGGCTCCCACATAGGGTCAAGGGCCCTTGCCGGCAAGGCATTTCGACAAGGCTTCCTCTGGCCCACCGCCCTCCAGGATGCAACGGCACTAGTAACCAAGTGTGAAGTGTGTCAGTTCCATTCAAAGAAGCTTCATCAACTAGCTCAAGCCCTTCAAACAATCCCTCTCTCCTGGCCATTTCCAGTTTGGGGGCTCGACATACTGGGCCCCTTCCCCCGTGTTGTCTGGGGCTTTGAGTACTTGTACGTTGCAATCGACAAGTTCACAAAGTGGCCGCAGGTGGAACCAATGAGGAAGGTGACAACACAGTCAGCCTTCAAGTTCTTCAAGGGACTAGTATGCTGTTTTGGTGTGCCAAACAGAGTCATCACCGATAATGGCACACACTTCACAAGCCACACCTTCATGCAATACATTCAAGACCTTGGCAGCAAGGTCTGTTTTGCTTCCGTTGCACACCCCCGGAGCAACGGCCAAGCGGAAAGGGCAAATGCTGAAGTGTTGCGAGGCGTGAGAACGAAGACCTTTAACAAGTTGCACAAGAGAGGAAGCGTTGGATTGATGAGTTGCCGGCGGTTCTTTGGTCGATCAGGATGACGCCAAATCGAGCCACCGGCCAGACACCCTTTACCCTAGTATATGGGGCAGAAGCAATTCCCCCACAGAACTCATATACGGGTCACCTCGAGTGCTCGCTTATGATGAGCTTGAGCAAGAGCAGTTGCGGCAAGATGATGCAACGGTCCTTGAGGAAGATCATCTTCGGGCGGCTGTGAGAGCAGCAGGCTACCAGCAGGCCTTGCGCCGCTACCATAGCCGCAAGGTCCATGCCCGAAGCTTTGAGGAAGGCGACCTTGTTCTTCGGCGCATTTAGTCGGCCGAGAATTCCAACAAGTTGACGCCAAAGTGGGAAGGCCCTTATCGGGTAATACGAGTCACCAGGCCCGGCGTAGTCCGCCTGGAGACCGAAGATGTTGTCCCAGTGAGCAACTCCTGGAACATCGAGCATGTTCGCGAGTTTTACCCATAAGGTGCGACCTGTCGGGCCTCCCGGCAAGCCACCTTTTGTACAAGCTTTGCCGGCAAGGCATGTAACCCTCTGTACAAAGCTAGGCGCAGACCTTGAGCATAAATAAACAAAATGCTGGCGCCCTAAGTTATAGCATACATGCTAGGTCTAAGTCTCTTACTCGGTTAGGGTTGGTAGTGCTTGGCGGCGACCAACCCCTAGCCTGGAGGTCGAGTTTCGCGCCTTTCGGTTCTCTTTGGTTCCCATGGCACACAGACACTTCTGCTGACCCGCTTGGAAAGAAGAGAATGAACCGGTGCTCCGGCCCCGGCAAGCCAAGACCGCCGGGGGCTGAAGATACAAGGATCCAACCACGGTAAGCCAAGGTTGCCGGAAGCTGCAGATTCAGATAAGTCTTCCATCCCCCAGTCATGTATTTCCGCATAGAACTGGGGCATGTGAAACCTCATTTATATTCTTAAAACCACCGTACTCCCCCTTTCCTGAACCCAAGAGCTACCTCTTGGGTCGGAATTTGGTAGTAGCCGCGGTGGCAAGGAGATGAACGAGGTGCCTAACTCTACTTCGCCCTGCCTCCGCCAAGAGCGCGAGAATGGTCGGCCGAAGTGGAGAGACGGCAAGGCATGTTGCCGAGCAACAATGTTTATCTTAAAAATAACAAGGATTCGTCCTTGCCATGGGCATCGCTCACGCACAAAGAACCCGGCAAACCCCCGTTTCATTAAAAATATCCAATACATGTACAGTTCATATGGAATTAAAATCATGAGCAAGGGGTTTACAAGTCTTAAATCTAACAAGTGCCCGCAGGCTTACAAACTAAAAAAAAAAGATAAGGTGCACTACAAAAAAAAAGACACATTCGTGACATTTTGGGTCGAACGAAATTTTTTGTGTCATACATATGACACTTCTATGACGATAATTCTGACAAAACCTCGTATCATCATAGATGTGGTGGGCTCCTACTTCTTTGGCAGGCTTTTTGTCCTGGGCGGGCCGGAGACGCAGCTGCATGACATTCTTTGGGCCGTCCATGATGGAAAAAACCTTGGTAGAAGCGAAGGGGAGGAAAATTTCGGGGAGTTCCCGGTTACAGTGGGAGGTCGGGGGCCGAGCGATGCGCGTGTCTCTCGTACACATACGCGCGTGTGTGCGAGGCGTTGGCTCTAACTGAACCCGAGCGAGGCGTTGGGCTCTAACTGAACCCGAGCGATTGCACTGAAGGCTACGCGTTACTGAACCCGAGCGATCGATCGATGGCTGGTAACTGAACCCGATCGAGTGATTCCTTCGCTACTGCTGCTAACTGAAGCCGATCGATGGGATGAACAGTGAGTGTTGCGGGGGGGAGGGGGGTTGGATGAACAGTGAGCGGTGGCGTTGCCTCTTGATGAACAGGACCCCATGGTGTGGTGGAGGGCCGGATGAAGAGTAGATGGTGGAGGGCGGGATGAACAATAGCCCGTGGAGGGGTGGTTGAACAGGAGCCCATGGAGAGGGCTGGTTCAACATTAGCCGGTGGAGTAGCGCACGGTGGAGGCTGGATGAATAGGAGCCTGTGGATGAACAGTCGCAGGTGGAGGCTGGAGGAGGTCGACGGTGGATGAACAGTAGCTCGTGGAGGCTGGAGGGGTCGACGGTGGAGATGAACAGTATCCCGTGGAGTCCCGTTTTGCGGTACGCCACACCCCTCCCGATGAACAAGACCCCCATTTCGACCGTAGCGCTCCAACACAAGTCTGTTTCCTCCGTTTTGCGGTACGCCACACCTCTACCGATCAACAAGACCCCCGTTTCGACCGTAGGAGGTCCGTTTCCTCCGTTTTGCGGTACGCCAGACCCCTCCCGATGAACAGTATCCCGTTTCGAACGTGGCCGGTCGAGCACAAGGCCGTTTCCTCCGTTCTGCGGTACGCCAGGCCTCGTTTCCATCGCCTCTTCCGTCCAAGCCATCTCGATGAACACGACGCATTCCGTTGCCTCCCCATGAACACGACGCATTCCGTTGCCTCCCCATAAACACGACGCATTCCGTTGCCTCCCCATAAACACGATGACGACGCTGTTTCTCCGTTCCGACACATCCATGTACACGAGCCCTGGTCGTACGTATGCGCGAGTAGGCGTTCGAGACCTCGCCCGCATGTACACATACGTGGCCGTATTTTCTTTCTTGCACCCTGGCAGCCTCTACTACGACACGTGTGCGCCTCTACATCCACCAGTATATATGTACGTACATGTTCGCGACCAAAATGACAACGCTACGTATGCTTCGACCAGGCGGGTCCTGACTGTCAGGCACTTCCTTGCGTGCAAAGATGTAGCTGGTGGGTCCCAGCAGTCAGGGGGCGAAATACGGTGGCCCATCCGGTGGGTCCCGCTGTCAGGTGGAGGAATAATTATTGTGCACGTAATAAGGAGGCACTTCCTTGCTGCAGCCGTGGACCCAGCTGTCAGCCTCTCCACATACAGTCCACGTTTGATGGAGGTCGTTCCTTGACCGACCACGCCGCGCCGAGAGCACCAGGGCGGTGGATGACGGTGAGGCCTAGGAAGGGGACAACACGGAGCCGGGGAAGACGCGGCAGTGGATGCCCACGCGTAGAGGAGTACGAGGGTTCACTTGTTCGCTGCGATGTGAGGCTGTCGTCGCCGCAGAATAACTGGGGGTGTGGGTGAGTAGAGGGATGGCCTCACCAGCGGTGGGAGTAGTAGGGGGCGGTGAGGCCTCCGCCGCATCGCAGCCGGCCATAGGAGGCAGGAGCATGAGGCACGACCGGCGCTGGTTTGGGTGGCTGGAGCAAGAAGACCAGAGGTTGAATAAGCACTACAGCCGTTGGATGGACATCGGACGGTCACTAGAGCTAGAATCGTCCATATTAACTAAGTTGACAAAGCCCTCCGTCCCCGTCAACTTAGTAGGCCCACAAGTCAGCCTGCCACTAAACTGGGACCCAGCTAATTGGGGAGTATTCATTTTTTTGTGCGTAATAAGGAGGCACTTCCTTGCGTGCGAAGATATAGCTGGTGGGTCCGAGCTGTCAGCGGCGGTAACGTTTTTTTCGCGAAATACAGAGGCCCTTTCGGTGCGTCCCTGATGTCAGGGGAAGGAATCATTATTTTGCACGTAATAAGGAGGCATTTCCTTGCGTGCGGCCGTGGACCCAGCTGTCGGCCTCTCCATGTAAATTCCATTTCAGATGCATGTCGATCGTTGACCACGTTGACCAGGCCGCGCCGAGAGCACCAGGGTGGTGGACGACTATGAGGCCTAGGAAGGGAACGACACGGAGGCAGGGAAGACTCGGCAGTTGTTTCCCACGCGGAGGGGAGTACGACTGTACGAGGGTTTACTGGTTCGTCTGCCGTCGTCGGAGAATAACAACAGGTGTGGGTGAGTAGAGGGATGGCTAGGCCAGCGATGGGAGTACGGTGGGGCGGTGAGGCCTGCGCGGCAACAGAGCCGGCCGCGGGGAGGATGGAGCAGGTAGTCCCGTCGGCGCCTATTTGAGCGGCTGGAGCAGGAAGAGCAGAGATTGAAGAAGCACGACGGCCGTTGGATGGCCATCCAACAGTCAATGCTTGTGCGTCAACCTTTTTTTAGGAAAGTCTCGAATCTGTGGAAAACAGCATACAACCCATCTACCATTATTTCTAATAATCTTCAGCCCATTTGCTAATTCTTAAGGTTTTTTTTGAGCCCATATTCTTTTTGTTAGCATTACAGCCCATATTGTGGCCACGGTTAAAAAATTATACGAAATTTTGCATATTTCGGTGCGGTCCGAACAGTTTTTAATCCCCAAATTTCGACTCACATTCAAATTGATTTTAAAAATAAATGTATATCAATATAAAATCCAACAAATTCTCCACGCATAAAAATTAATGTAATTTCAAATCTCGAAATGAAAAAAAGATATTTGAAACTAATTGCCGGTTTGATGTATATTAAAAGTGTACAACCCATTTCTCATTACTGATTGGCCATTTTCTCAGCCAGCCAAATGAAAGCTCTCCTCGTCTTGAAAGATTTGCAGCCCAACAGGCCTGACAAAGCGACTTACTTGGCAAATCATAAAAAAACTGGGTTGTGGCCATGGACCCAGCTGTCATCCTCTCCACGTATAGTACTCTTCCGATGGAATGTCGTTGACCATGTTGACCACGCCGCACCGAGAGCGCCAAGGAGGTGGACGACGGCGAGGCCTAGGAAGGGGACGATGCGGAGCCGGGGAAGACGCGGCAGTCGATGCCCACGCGGAGGAGTACGAGGGTTCACTCGTTCGTCTGTGGTGTGAGACTGCCGTCGCCGCAGGGCTTGGCTAGCGGTGGGAGTTGTAGGGGGCGATGAGGCCTCATCGGCAGCACATCCGGCCACTGGAGGCAGGAGCAGGTGGTGTCCCCGGCGCTGGTTTGGGCGGCTGGTGCAAGAAGAGCAGCGATTGAAGAAGCAGCAGGACCGTTCGATTCAAATCCAACGGTTACTGCTGCTAGAATCGTTTGTTGACTAAGTTCACAAGCCCTGCGTACGCGTCAACTTAGTAGGCCCACAGGTCAGCCTCCCAACTGGTGCGCCCCAGATGTCAGTGGGAGGAATCATTTTTTTTCGTGTAATAAAGAGGCAGTTGATTGCGTGCGGCCAGGCCAGCGGAGGGAGTAGGGTGGGTCGGGGAAGCCTGCGCGGCATCACAGCGGGCCACAAGAGGAGGGAGCAGGCAGTCCCCCGGCGCTAGTTTAGGTGGCTATAGCAGGAAGATCAGAGATTCAAGAAGCATGTCGCCCTTGGATGGACATCCAACACTAACTGTCGCTAGAATCGTGTGTTCACTGACAAAGCCTTGCGTAAACAAGTCAGCCTCGAAATCTGTGGCATGTACAGCCCATTTGCTATTATTTTTATAATTTTTACTCATTTTCTAATTCATAGGGAATTTATTGCAGCCCGTTTTCCATTTTTAGAATTGCTAGCCATTTTCTGGTCAGTACTAGGGTCAAAAAATTAACTAAATATGTGGAAAATTTTGAAAATTCGCAAATTTTTGCTAGGGAACGAAATATTCTTTATCCAAAAATTAATAGCCATACTAAAACAAATTTAAAAATAAATTAGTACTATGTCATGTTAAATCCAATCAAATACGTATAAGATATCAGTGAAGAACAAAAACAAAAAAAGAAACTTATATCCCATTTGCTATAAATTTTTTGGAATTTTCAACCCCCTTTGATATTACTTTTAACAGACATTGACCATACTCTTAAGCCAGGACGGAATGCATCCCTCCTCGTCTTGAAAGATTTGCAGCCCAGTAATTCGGAGAAAACAAATAGGCCTAGCTTGGGTATGCTTCAAAAAGAAATACTGGACTACCTATTTTCCCAAAGAACTGGTGCATGAGGATTTAGCTTTATTTATTTACTTATTTATGTTTAGGTGACCATGAGCATGTACCTGGGCCGGATTCATGTGAGAGCCTCCCTTCCAGTTAATTATGGGCCTCTCCATTGGGCCTTCATCAGTGAGCTGCATGTTATCAACAGCTGGAAAATATGTTCCGAGTTTCAAAAAAATGTGTTTCGTATGATAAATAGTATGCGCTACGTACGGTACGGGGCACTAAAGGATCGAACCGTGCAACGACTTCCAGAACATTGTGTTTGTCGTTCTAACAACACATTTATTCAACCAACAGACGAAATATACTATTGATTGTACATTGAAAACAGCAGCAGCAGCAGCAACCAGGGCTGGGGGTGCAACAGAAGCAGTAAGCAGGCCAGAAGAGTGAAGACGCAGCTCTCTCTTCCAAACCAAACATCAGCCATCATTACAAAAGGGCTACCAAAAAATAACAAGTGTATGCATCAAACTAAATAAAGATCCTACTACACCAAGTGTACGCATCTAACTAACTGGCTCAGTTAGACGTTACTATCTATTAAGCTGTGGAGATTGGCTGACGGCTTGAACCAGATGGGTGCCTGACGGGGGAAACTCCAGCCAGCAGGTCGAAGTCTGATACTTGCAACCCTCTCTCCTACTTTGGGCTGCAGAGTGTGGCGGCACATATCAGGGTATGGTGCATGCAGATACGCATGGTATGCTGTGTACATACAGTTTTGCCTGATGAACGAAACCGCGCTGCCATCATGATCCTTGCCGTCGGTTATCTCCTGGTTAATCGGATAATTCAGTCCGACAAACAGAGAGCGTGTACCAAGGCTACTTACCAGCCTCCAGTCAAAAATTCCTGAAGGCCCAGAGAAGCTGGGATCCTGCTCAAAGACCTTGCAGTGACTGTGATTGTATTCCGCGAAACAACACGTCTGGTACGTGCAAACGATCATCAATCTTTCACCGTCGTCTGATCGAGCCAGGAACCACCTGCAACTGCCATGCCGCTTTTATTTGAAAGGTTCTGGGATTAGGAAGGGTAGGGACACCAGGCGGCCTACAACATCATCTCAAGTTGGAGTAAAATAAAAAAGGGCTCTTGGTTTAGTCAATCTTAAGAACAGCATGCTATGAGCATGAATATTTTTTCAGCAAACATTGACAGTAATATAAGTAAGCCATCATGATATCATAGGAAAGTAACATACTGCTGTAACAGCCGTTTGTAGCAATGACTGGAGTAGGCCAGCAATACGTCCAGCCATAGAAGGAGTCGACAACATAAATGAAGACCTTGTGTTCAATGGCATCAGAGAACCATGGAGGATGTATGATCCTGCGATGGACGTGAAGATTTATCCACTTACCGAAGTGACCTGTCAGATAGGCAAGACCACGGTTGAAGAACGCAATTAGCCTGAAGTCTTTATAATTCACAGATCTTGTGGGCACTTGGCAGATTACAACCTTGAGCAAATCAACCTTGGTATCATGTTGGCTACTGTAAGATTCCGAGTATTCTGGGTCGCGGTGCCAAAGTAGTGCAGTGTTAATCCAAGGAAGGGGATCAATCGCCGGGTGTAGACCTCCACGAGCATCCAGCTGCCGTGACCGTCGACGAGCACCATCCAAGACGTGTTCATGCCGACCCAGTACATACCGTTAATGTAGTTGAGGCTGACGGGGATCGGATCGCAGTCAAGGGGGTTGATGCTCGCCACCCTACGATCGTTATGCTGCGTGACACGCCGTTTCTGAAGATCAGGCGGCGTCAGCAAGCAAGGAGGTGGCTTAAAAAGCTTCGGCCTGAGGGCTTTGAGTAAACGGTATAGCCCCGACGAGCACACGGCGAGCGGCATGGTACTGAGATTGTCCACACGCGAAACAATGAGCTTGATTACCTCTGTGGGGAGCGAATTCCGGCCACTCTTTCGGCAGACGCTCCTCGGTTCTGCCATTGTTAGTGCTTGGGTTTCGGACGAGGGGGGAGGCGCCTTAGCGGGGATGGAAGATTGGACGAGATTATGTGCGGACAAAGATGGAGAAGCGAATATGTGTTGCGGGAAGTGGACAGGTGATGATGGCTATAGCACGCCGCTTGACTTACGAGACACATACCAGTAGCGTAGGGTCATGTCGATGCCAGACAACTTGCTTGAGTGATCACATACTGGTACTCCTTACAATGCTACGCCCTAACTTGCTTGAGTAGAGTAGTAGAGTGGGACTCTGCTCTACTACTAGCACCGGAGGAGTAGTATATTCTAATCTAAAATAGTTACAAACTTCAATGCCCGAGTGTGGAACAACTATGAACCATGCTCAAAGACCGTGTCTACGTGGTGTTTGGACATGGGCGACAACCTCAACGCCAACGGTGCTACTCCCGTTGCACCGTATGTGTTTTTCTCCTTCCTGTTCGAAATTGTGGTAGAATTCATGTTTCTACTCTGTATCCTACTACTATGCTAGTCCACATGATTAGTTTCATCTCTGTTATAGCCGTCATGATTTATTTTGTGCTTATTCGGATTAAATCTCGTAGTAACTTGCTCATATATTCAACTAGGGCAACGTCCCCTATAGCCACTCCCGTTTCATGGGCGGCCTGGTCGATGTTGGAATTTTGCTAGTAGGCCTTTATAAGGTACAATGGGGACCAATAAACCAGGACGGAGGTAGTAGTTATGGGATTACTAATCTAGAAGTCTAAAAGAACTGGCCCCTGGTACTCCTACTAGTAGTAGTACTCAAGTTGGAATTCCAATTGCACGGCACAACCTGTTAGGCAAAAAATTCGACACAGGGTGTAGGAAGCGGTTTGGGAATTTGCACGCCTTTCCAACCAGTGAGATAATCCATACAAAGTTTGACAGAGAAATAACTACAGAGAAGGAAGCTAAAAGTAAACAATCAAACGAGCATTTTTGCATTTGTTTTGCATTGAATCGTTTCACAAGCTTGACTAGTGTTGTTTTTTTACTTTTACAAAAACCGCATCGTAATGTTAAAACGTGCATTTGCACGTACATAAGTAATAGTAGTACTACCTCCATCTAGGTGTATAAGTCTTCCCTCCTTCTTTGTCACGGTGCACAACCGAACATGACTTATTGACCTGGACGGAGGTAGTAGCACAGTCTGCAAGCATATATCGAGAGAGACGTGTAGTGCGATAGTATATAGTAAAGTTTGTGCTATATGCACGTACTTACAAAATGCGTACGAATACAAGGTTTACAAACTTTCCCTTTTACATACTTAATTAAGGACGCTAAAAATTCCCGAACGTTCGGGATTTATCATTTGCGTCCCAAAACTAATGACATTGCCTTATGAAACAAAAATTATACTCCTCCTAAAAGCCACGGCGCTCGCAGGAGCGCTTGCGGCGCGCCACGAGTGCCCTGGTGCGTGGCCGTTTCCCAGCGCGCCGACACAACGCCTCTTCCTCAGCCTCGCAACTCGCGAGGTGCTGATTGGCAGCTTGCCGGCGGGTGAGCGCGATCTCATCGGTGTGTTGATCCGGCGCCAACAGGTACTCCTCCTCGCTGGAAGCATGCACCCGGTCCATGTACCGCCAAGCGTAGATGAGGCGCTTGGGCCCGACTGCACTAAGGGCGTCGGCACAGGCATCCTCTGCCACCCTCACGGCCCTCACACGAGCCTTTTGCCAAAGAGCCAATTGCTGACTCTCTCGGACGCGACATAGGCCTCCCAGGCAGCATGTTCCGCAGTGCGCTTCTCTTCCTCGGCCTTCTTCTCCGCCTCTATTTTGGCGCGCTCTGCTGGAGGCAAAGCCTCCCACAAGGCAACATCCATTTCTTTGCAAAGCTCCTCAAGGCTGGGGGGGCTCGGCGGGCGGCGCGGCGTTCTCCTCGTAGCGGGGAGCCGACGCCTCCTCCGGCGCGCGTGCTGGCGAGATTGGGAACGCCGACGCATCCACCTCGACTAGTGGTGGCGAGGAACAGAACGGCGACACGTCGCGTCGCGGCGAGGAGCGGAACGCCAATGCGTCCTCCTCGACTAGTGGCGGTGAGGAACGGAACGGCGACGCGTCGTGTAGCGACGAGGAGCGGAACACCGACGCGTCCTCTTCGACTAGTGGCGGCGAGGAACGGAACGGCGACGCGTGACCGTCCACGCGGTGCAGTGAGGGGCTCCTAGGGCTTGGGAGGGGCGATGCCATGGTGGTCGACATGAGAGGGAGGGGGAGGAGATAGCGATGAACGTGAACGTGAGGGGGAGGAGATAGCGATGTCGTGGGAGGCGCAGTATTTATAGCGAGCAATGGCACACCTATGTAAGATATGGACTGAGTTGCACCGACTTAACTGCAGGTCCAGTTGCGTCACTGACATGTGGGCCAGACCCCTGTTGGGCCCATATGTCAGTGACCGAATGCACCAGCAGTTAAGTAACAACTACGTGGGCATATTTGTTGGAGTAAATTACGGGGGAGCGAAGGGGTGGAAATATTGCTGGTCACAACGGATTGGACGAGCGTGGGGGGAGGAGAGTCATGCATGCAGATTTTTTAACACGGGGTGGAGTGGTGGGACCGCCGGAGGGAGAAGGAGAGTTTGGCAGGCATATTGTTTCCACACATGGAGAGGAAAATATTTGGAGACGAACGGGCTTCCTGCAGGTATGGAGAACGGTGCATAATAAGTCATCTTGCATGCCAGGCTAGGTATAGTCTCAAGTCATTAAAAACAAACATGCCCCACACATGTTCATATTTCAAGGTGCACTAAATTATTGCATGCGATGATTAAGGCTGGCCATAATGGTGGTATCTTAGCTGGTATCATGCACACGGGAATAGAAAACATGCTGATGTGGCAAAGAATTAAAGAAGAGAGGGGGGTTAGAGTAACTAGTGTCCATGCATGCATTGTTAAACACATTTTTTTGTGGAGAACGACAACACTAGTTGAGTACTTTTGCAGACTTCAAAAACTATTCCACAATGTGTCAACATTCACAATGTCAAATCAATATTTTTACACTCATTATAAACTGTAGTTCTTATACTCATTATAATCAGTACTCCTTCCGTCTAGGTGAGCAAGTCATCTTAGATTGTGCACTGTGACCAAGGAGGAGGGGAAAACGAGAGATCTTAATGTTTATTTGCTAATTAATAGCATTGCATGCAATGAACTAACCACTGCATGTCGTGTTCAGTAGTCTCTAGTCATTAAAAGCATGCACACCCACATCTCCTATTGGTTGATATGTCAAGAAACAAGAAATGAGGTAGAAGTTAATGCACCGCGCCTAAGTGTTTTGGGAGTATTGTAGATATTGATATTTTTAGTATAAATTTGGTCGTGGGATTTCATTGATGCCTGTCAAAGCATTGATAGGTCTCCTATGCGTGACCTGAAGATGAAAGCGTTGAGCATCTCGAAGTTGATCAACAATCTTCAATTGTCAAAGATTAGCCGTTCGGCCAATAAGGTGGCACACTTAATCGCTAAGTATAGCTTTGACAATAGATTAGATGGTATTCTTGTAAATAACGTACCGCCCTGTGTGGTGAATATTGTATCGAATGAGTGTACTGGTGTGGCTGGTTAATTAATATAAGGTGGTGTTCAAAAAAAGTATAAATTTGGTCAAACACTTTGCAAACGGTTGATGGGAGTAAAAAGGACCAGAGGGGGTATCATGCATGCGGAGTAGGCAAAAAAATTGCTTGTCTAAAAAAAGGCAAAAAAATTGCTCATTTATAGCCGATCGAAGTCTCAAAGGGCGCGACCGCGCGAGGGAGGCGAAGGTTGTGGGAGGCGCGACGTTTGATGGAATTGAGTGCAGTTACATCCACGCGCTGGCATGGCCTGCAAACAGGCAGAAGCTATACCGTCAGGCCTACGATATGGGTCTAGTAGACATGACATCTAGTGGGTCCCGCATAGTTCTCGAGAACTCTTTGGGGGCTCGCAGCCGTTTATCCATCGGGCAAGCCAACAACCCCATGCCGTTCGCATGCCCTACTCCTCCCCGTCTTCTACCTTACAACAGTTCGCTCCCGGTCGTCCAGTCCTTTCACATTAGTTTGCTCCCAGTTTTTTTTTGCAGGGTACAACAATTCAACTTCTCCTAACCCTCCTCCAAAATCCATGGCCTCTCAAATCTCCATGGTCGCCACTGAGTACCAGGTTAGAGCCATCACAAGCGATCAGTTCATCGTCATCTACACACGTGTATCAGAGACGGTGAAAGCATGGCTTGCTCGCTTCCTACGCATGTTCAACAGTTCAACGGATGAGTGGGTCGCTGGGCTAGATGTTGAGTACACCACAGTCTTGGGACGAGAGAAGGATCTAAAGGACAAAGAGAGGAAGAAGCCCGTCGTGATCCAGGTTTGCGTACATAACGTTTTCTTGGTCTACCACATATGCCATGCCGACATTGAGTGCCAGGATTTTAAGAACTTCCTCAGGGACAAAAGAGTGAAATTCGTTACTGTAGGCTTTAAGAACGACAGGGATGTCCTGCGTCGGATAGGTCTCGTTGTAGGCCTGCCCTTCGATCTCCAGAAGGCAAGCCTGGTGTCCTCCTCTCAACCTTCAATGCTAACCCTGGCAGCAGCCATGATTGATCCTTCGTACGCTAAACTGAAGAAACCTCATCACGAGTTTCATCATGCATGGGAGTCGAAGACATTAGATGAAGATCACATCCTGTACGCAGCAATGGATGCCTACCTTTGTTTAAATATCTACAAGGGTTGGATGAAGAAGCAGAGCCCAGTGTCCGGTTCAAGCAAAGAAGCGTCGGCGAAGAGGAAGAGGAAGAGGGACGAGGACGAAGTCGAGGACGTGGACTCGGACTCCAAGTAGGTGGCAGTGCCGTCGCTCATGCTGGTTCTACTGCAGTGTCAAGCGGACTAGTTTCTTATTAGTTTATTTTCAAGGGTGTGTTGTGCTGAGGCCCCAGCAGAACTATGTTTATGTTCTTTCTCGTTATTTGAACTCTTTAGTGCGTACAGTAGTACTAGTACTATGTCTTACTACTGTTCTTCTTGCAGTTGGTACTACTGCTCGTATCTTCGTCTTCCTACTGTACATAATACGTTCGTACTAGTAGTATAATTTGGGTCAATCGGTTTGTGAAAGAAGTTCGATGGAGCGAAGGAAAAATACGGCAGAAGAGGTGCTAGAATCCTTTCTAGCCATCCATGTTGCATCAAACGGCTCACATGAGTCGACTGACCCAAATTGCTCCTTCAAATTGCAGGATCCACGTGGCATTCAAGGTCTCGAGGGTAGATTTCGCGTCCGCACACGGTTTGCGAGCTCGACGCGTGCGCGACCGGCTTCCGCCGCAACAGCCACCATGCGCGCCCCCTCCGCGCGAGCCGAGACGACAATGACACACTAGTTCCTCCTCGCCGGTGTGCTGGAGCACGCGCTCGTCCTCCTCTTCATATGTTGCGTGCATAGACGCGACTCCACCAGCTGCTCGCGTGCTTGGCAGCATGGCGGCATCACGAGCAGGGACTGCAGACGACGTGAGCGGGCGAGCCTTCGGCTTCATGGCATAGGGATGGCGGCAACACGGTGGTGACGGGCGAGAAATTGTTGGCCGGAGCAGGCGGGCGCCAGCATGCGCAACGGCGGCGGCGGCATATTGATGAGTGCGCGTGTGGGAGGTTACTTTAGTTTTATATATAAGGTTGGTCAAACTTAAAAGAAAACCGTACTAGTACACGTAAACATTAGACTTAGGCAGCGCTTTTATTAGTTAGTACCACAGCCACGATACGGAATCCTGTGCAAGCGTGTGAGCCGCTGCCGCGCGGTCGATCCAACGGTGCGTCACCGTGTCGCGCTCAAAGGACATCCACCGAACCTTTTTGTGTGTGTGAAAACAATCCTCGAATATTACTCAACTTTTTTTCCTGTGAAAGTTCTTGACGCCGCAATATTTCTATATATTTGAATTTAGCTCCAGTTTGTGTTTATTTGGATTTCAACGTTTTAGGTGCACCCTAGTTTTTTTAATACTGATTTTGTGTGTGTGTGACTGAGAGAGAACGTGTGTATGTGTCCATATGTGTGTTGTGGCGGAAGGGCAATGTGGAGACGGTGTGCGTGTGATACAGACATAGAGAGGTGTGAATGTGCAAATGATCATGCATGAGTGAGACATAGACAAATGCCGATACGTTGTGTATACATGAGAGAACGGTCTTCTAGTTTACTTGTGTGTGTGTGTGTGAGACAGAGAGAGAGGGAGGGAAAGAGAGAGAGACAGAGAGAGGAGCATCCGTAACACAGCAACCATTTCTCTCGATTCGTCCGTCCCTCGCACGGTCGCATGCAACACATGCATCAACGCGCACATTTTCACACCCTCACCCGGCCCCTGCCCACCTCAAGGCCCGCACAATCTCTTCGTGAATACCCATTTCTCTCCTTAGGTTTGTTTTATCTCAATATCTGACACACACACGCGCGCGCGCAGCACAACACACACACACACACACACACACACACACACTCCCCCGAGCACACAATTCATCCCCATCCATTGTTATACGGCGACCACTCTCGCTTGTGCTTCTTTGCACCACCAACATGCACAACACCTCAATCTTCAAAGAGGGCAACGAGCAGATCGAAGACGGCTACCACACCGCACTAGATAATGTGGGGTCATTTGGAAGCAGGGTGATGTGACGACGGCTGACTAACTCCTCCCCCCACCCTCCCTCTCTCTCTTGCACAAAATTACCAATCCCTCTCTCCCCCGCACAAAATTGTCAATCCCTCAACCCACGAGATCCTTCCCCTCCCGTCCATGTTTTTCCAGCTCTCTCATCAAACATGTTGTCTCTTCTTCTTCCACGTATACAGAATCCAGATGCACACGCATCTCATCTATATTACATGTATGCATCTTTCTCACAGACCTAACTTCTTCCTCTCTCTTTCTCTCTCTATCTCTCTTGTCCACATACATACAATCTTTCCCGCCCTATCTGCTCCATCTTCAAAAGCTCTCTCTGCACGTTTCATTCACACATTGGGATATGTCAAAATGTTGCTTCTATAATGGATGATGTAGAGTTATGGTTGCTCTTGTTGCATCCGTCGGATTTCGGGTTCCGGCAGACCCTTAAGGTTTGAACTCTGGGGTGCGCACGGAGATTATGCCCTCTACCTCTCCGTCTCGCAAGGATCTAAACTACTAAAGGAATAGCACAAAAGACACAGAGTTTATGCTGGTTCAGGCCACCGATGTGGTGTAATACCCTACTCCAGTGTGGTGGGTGGATTGACTCTTGGGCTGATGGTGATGAACAGTACAACGGGGAACAGCCTCGCGAGGGCGTGTTCTTGCTGGGACGATGAACTGCTAGGGGAGTTCAGCCGCCCTTCTCTCTCTCAGTGTGTCTGTGCCTGTTCTGTTGATTCTGATTCCTCCTACCCTGGGGGTGGCTAGTCCTATTTATAGGCAAAGGCCCTGGGCCTCGTCCCAAATATTGAGCAGGAAGGGCGCCAACAATTGGCCAAATTCGAAGGGGAACATACAGTACTCTTATCCTGGCTAAAGTTGGTCTTCGCCTGCCAAAGGCCCTGTGGTGACGTCGTCCTGGGCTCCACGATGACCACCTTCCCACCGTTGGACTGGTCTTGGTCTTGTTGCACCGAAATGGATGCCTTTGCTTGATCCTCTCGCCTGCGCTTGCCCCCTTTGCACCAAAGAGGAAAGGGAGGACACTGCGCGGGCTGGCGCCCGCCCGACCCCCTTGGTCGTCATGGCTTGCGTCATGGGCACCTCGCGAGGTACCCTGCCTTGATCTCTCCGCCTCCTCGTGAGCCATCCTGGCGAGGCTGCGCCTGAGGAAGCACCGTGTCGTCCGCCCTGCGAGGCTTGGCCCCTCGCGAGGGTCTTGAGTCTTGTGTTGATGAAGTTGGGCCGTGCTGGAGCTCCTCTGAGCCACGCCGCAGGACGCAGGCAGGCAAGTATGGGGACCCCCGTTCCCAGAACGCCGACAGTAGCCCCTGGGCCCAAGGCGCGCCTGGACTTGGCCGTGCCGAGAGGCGAAAGGTCAAGGGCGAAGCGCCGCGGGCCCTAACAGCCTGCGGCCTTGGGCGCCACGTGGCTGTTGATTGGATGTGAGCGCCTCCGCTTCCCCACAACGCCTCGATGATCGCGCGGATTGGACAAGTCCCTGCATGCAAACCGTGTCATGATTACCTGTGATCGTGGAGGCCGACGGTTGGCCTTCGCCGGCTATAAGTACGACACCGCGCGTGCCCTTCCAGTCCGTATCTCCTTGCTTTCTCCTTCGCCCTGATTCTTTCTCCTTCTTGACGTGATGGAGCCGATTCGCTGGTTTTCTGCAGAGGAGAAGGGAAAGGCTCTCCAAGAAGAGCCAGACCCGCTCCCGCCGAAGAAGCGACTTGCCCTTCGCAGCCGAGACGAAGGAGACCACCACGTGGTGTCAAGGCCTTGGTACGAGCGGCCTCCACCGGGATTTCCGCTTCCCTTGTTTGCCCACGCCGAGGGCCTCAGAGGGGGTGACTGTGACACAAAAGTTTTATTTGTATTTTTCAAAAGGTTTTATTTGACTTGAGGGGAGTGATTTAAAAAAAATTAAGAGAACTCTCCCTCTCATATAATTTCTTTATGGCAAGAGTTTCATTTGGATTCACCCAGGGTCTGCCTTTGGCCTTGGGAGTCCTTGCTCTTCATTTGGGCTTAAGACAAAATGTTTTTAATTTGAGAAAATAGCCTTTGAAAATCTTTTTGAGAATGCACTATGGCTTTTGGAAAAGTCCTTTGCCACTTTCAACTATTCCTTCTTGCCATGGCATTAGTGCAAATGCTCTCTCCTAACCTTTCCCTCACCTTTGGATCATGATTTGCATCAAATCCAGCAAGTTGAACCTCCCCATGTGATCATTTCAATTCAAATTCTATTCAAATAAATTTCTGTCTTCTCTTATAGCACTTGGAGATTTACAAAGGAACTCCATTTTCTATTTTGATTTTTGCCACCAAACCTTTTTCCCCTCCTAGTCCTTTGAATCATCAACCTATAACCATGAAGATCCACTGGTCTCCAGTTCAAAATTTTCAAACTACATCTGCTGCAAGTTTGGACCAGATTTGCCAAATTTGGTGAAATTCATTTCTACACTTCTCCAAAAATTCTACCAAAAATCAGGCAGCCTACTGGAGCAATGAGGAGCCACTCTACCAAAAATTAGCCCAAGGAAAAATCCCTACATGCCTGGATCATTCTGTCCAACACCTGCAATGCATGGTCACTGTCAAGTTTCAGTAAATTCAGAGTTTCAGTTCAGTGCTTGCTGTCGTTTTCTTCAGAGCTGGGCATCGATCTCGCCAGTACCCTCGCGTTGCCTTGCTCCTCGTCCCCGCCCTCTTGTTCCTGCACCGCACGAGCGCCTGGCACCTTGCGGGCGTCGACAACGAGCAGCAGAAGGTGCGCCGCCCCATGACCGACGCCGACGGCGGCTTTACGGACGCCAGCGGGAGACACGGCGCCGACGACTCCACCCAGCGCCGCCCAAGCCATCGGAGCCTGCCGCGTGGCCTTCCACTCCCCCGAATGCGCTGTCGCTCTCGTCGTGAACCGCAGGGCGCGGAGCGCGCTCTCTGCCACCGTTGAGCCCGTGCGGACACATCACCATGGACAGACGCCATTACGCCGGAGCCAGCTCCGTTTAGCAGCGGAAAAACTCCAGTAATCTCCACTGATGCTGCCCGACCGCTCAAACCACCTTCCAATCCACTGCACCGCCGTAATCACTCGCCGGAGATTCTCCGTTCACGGCCACCCCGTCGATCTGCCTATAAATAGAGGCCCCGGGCTTCAACTCGAGCACCCACCAGCCCTGCACTTCCCCTAGAGCACGCCTAGCCACTTGAAGAGCCCCGAGGAGGTCTACTTCCTCGACTCCGGCCGCCGCGACCCGCCACGGGATCCATCCCGATTCGCCCCCGTGTGTGCTCCTCCGCCTCCATTCTCCTGCCAGTAGCTTCACCATGCATCTCTCGTTCTGACCCGCACTTCAATTTGAAGCTTGCAGCCCTCCACCGGAGTTCCCCATCCTCACCCGAACCGCCGTCCGCCGGAGATAGTGTCGCCGTCGACGTGGTGCCCCTCGTTGGACGAGTCCACCACCCACCGACGCGGAAGAAGACACTGAAGCTCTTGGTACCCTCCGTTTCTCCTAATTCGCCGTAGTTCGACGCCGGCGTCCACCGCCGTCTTCGGGCGCCGGCGAGCCTTTTCAAACCTGACATGCGGACCCCGCGTGTCAGCCTCTGTTCTCTTATTCGCGAACCGTTTTCTGTTGGCGCCTTCCGGCAAAATACGCTTTCTCATTTGAGCTGGCGTAATTGAGTCCGAAGTGTTTTTTGTTTTTATAAAAAGAACCCTGGGAAGTTTCTGTTTCATTACAGATGAGTCCCTGGACAAAAACCTTTATAACTTTTAACAGAAGCATATTTTTTATTGATTCTTTTTCTGTTCTCTTCAAAATTTTGTCTAGTTTTTTATGGGATTTATTTGGCAAAGTTTCTATGCATGTGTTGGTTTTCACGTTAGTACCCGTTTCGTGATTGCCGTAGGTTCCGGGGGAGGTGACGGAACCGCGAACTTCACCGAGTTAGACTCCGACTACTCCGAACCAGGCAAGCATGTTTGAACTTTTGATATGATGAGTGTCTTGGCATGTTTTGCATTTAGTTAGTTTCATGGCATGTTGTGGAGCATACCGATGAACTGTATATTATGCATTGTTGAGACTAGTAAGCTCGATGATCCATACCTTGTTGGATATGAGTATGCAAGGCCATGTGTTGGCATGAAGGTGGGTAAGATGGTAGTGTGGTAGCATGCCAGTCTTATGCCATGCAGGTTTACTTCAGTACCAACCCGTATCGGTTGGGCTTGTATCCATTTCCCCTCCCTGTACTATCACATGTTTCCCGAAAGGGATATGGTTTAGTAAGTTGCAAACCGCTTTCTTGGTACACACCAAAAAGGAGATGCCGGGATGATGGTTCCATGGCCCTGGATTAAAGCCAGTCATCCGGTCAGGGGGCATGGGTGTTTCCGGTTGGGACCGAGAGGGGGGCACCCCTTAGAGCGCGCGTATATAAATTTGATCCCATGCTATTCGAGATTGTGATCTACCTGTCTCAAAATTTTTTCTTGGACGATGTCGAGGGTGATTCCTGGCATCGAGAGGTTGGATGGGTGTGTACTGGTTAGCTGTGTTTCCTTCTGAGATACCGTAAACGGAACTAGTCCTTGTGACTACGGAAATCCGTTAACTGTGAGAAATTTTGTACAAACTCTGCAGAGCCATATATCCTTAAATCATCTTATCTATATCCAAGTCTCGTGCTAACTGACACGTGCCAGTTTTGGTGACAGATCATCCGGTGGGACCATGAGCACTAAGATCAGTTAAATGTTTGTTCTTGAGGATGGACTAACCCATTTAATTTCATGAGTTGAATATATTTATTATGACTATTATTTCTTTATCAGTTAAAGCCCTTTATGTGGTGTCGCTCAGACGCCCGACTGTGGCATTTCTTTTAAAGCCCTTTATGTGGTGTCGCTCAGATGCCCGACTGTGGCATTTCTTTTAAAGCCCTTTTATGTGGTGTCGCTCAGACGCCCAACTGTGGCGTTTCTTTTAAAGCCCTTTATGTGGTGTCGCTCAGACGCCTGACTGTGGCATTTCTTTTAAAGACCTTTATGAGGTGTCGCTCAGACGCCCGACTGTGGCATTTCTTTTAAAGCCCTTTATGTGGTGTCGCTCAGACGCCCGACTGTGGCATGAATTTTAAAGCCCTTTATGTGGTGTCGCTCAGACGCCCGACTGTGGCATTTCTTTTAGCCCTTTATGTGGTGTCGCTCAGACGCCCGACTGTGGCATTTCTTTTAGCCCTTTATGTGGTGTCGCTAAGACGCCCGACTGTGGCATGAATTTTCTTTCTTTTATTAATTTACTCTCGTGGCGTCGCTCTAGACACTCGATTGTTTTCTAATACTTTACTGTTGGGATTCCAGGCGGACTACCGTCGTTTTCCCTTTTTGCTTACCCTGCCTAATATTACTTGGAATATGCATTGATAATTTAATCGTGACGCACTCATGCATGCATTTGTTATATCTTACGTCTGAACTATCTTGCGAGTACTTTCAAAGTACTCACTGGCTTGTTGATTTGGCCAGATGCTGACGACGTTGATCTCATGGATGAAGAGTTCGATAGCGCATCCGACGCCTAGAGGAGTCCCAGTCAGTCTCTTGTGACCCTGGCTTGGTCACTGTTTTATACCCGCTTCCGCAACCCAAATAAATTCATTGAGCCTCACCTCGACGCTCGATGGGATGATAGTTTGAGAGTCACGTATCCACTCCCCACTGTGTTACTCCACCACTACCATGTTTGCGAGTCAGTAGTATGCCACCACCTTTATGTATAAATTTTGGCACGCTTGTAATAAATTGTTGAGCATTATCAGCTCAACCCTGTATTATATTTGATGCTACTGGCTTATTGTATCAAAAGTTTGTCTACCAGTGAGGAGGTTTCTATCTCAAACTGGATTCTAAAGATTGGTTTCTCAATAAATATTTTTATTGGAAAACCGGTCGTGACAAGCTTGGTACCAGAGCCAGGCTGACTGTAGGAAGCCATTAGGTGCGATCGCTGATCAGTTATTAGCATGATAGAGCTTATTCACGTTTTTGCAATCGTAGTCATTTTTTTCTGACAGTCAGCATATATTTATGATCTGACCATTCAGGATTTTTGCCTACTTTTGTAGATGGCCGACCACAGCTGCGAGTCTTAGACCTTCGCCAACGTGCCCGATGGGTTTGTCAAGCTTCTCTCCTTCGTCGTTCAGGTCGCGATGGGACCATCTGTGCGCCCAGTCGTCACTCTCTGCCAGCACAAAGTCAACGACATGCTGACTATGCATTAGGCCTCGGTGCAGTTCAAGGGAGGGCGTGGTGAGCTACGCCGCTTCCGGTTCTTGGGGAGAGCCATGCCTACGGAGAAGCACGCTATCCAGATGGCAGCCCGCGAGGCGATAGCTCGTCTCAGGGATGTCCTTCCCGCGATGAAGGCTCATCGCTACCGCTATCTTCCATGCCATGTGCCCTACACCTGTCACTACGCATTCTCCTGCCCAGAGGAGAACAAGACGAGGCTTTTGAGATGCTTATTGAGTATCTCCGGGCCTTGGAGGCAGCCTTCGACAACTTGGTGGACGACTTCATGGCCGCCCGCATGGACTCAGTCCATGGTTGTGCCGCCAACAGGAGGGAGCTCCTACCCACCGCACCGCCACTGACTTTTGTCTCGTCCTCAGCATCCCATGCACCTGCTCGTCGCCTGCCTACCACCGAGGAGTTCAACCAGGTCATTGCGCCCACTCCAGCGCGCACTGCACCGCCCCTCACGCTGACTCCTATTCGTGTTATTCCGCCCCTGGCACCCGCTCCATCTACTCGGCGCAGCACTACTCGTATGGAGCCTATTAGAGAGGAAGAAGTCGAGTCCCCGGCTTCGCTACGCCTCACCCTTGGCAGGGCCAAGGATGTCATCAACATCTCCGACTAAGTACGCTTAGCCATCGCACGTTGTACCGCCTTGCAAGAGGTGTTGTGGGAAGTAGCCTGTTTGCGCATCTTGTAGGATCTGGAGAAGTGTACTAGCCTAAATAACATGTCAGGATGATGTACTCATATCCTGAGTGATGTATTGTATAATTATCGCCGCGTGTAAGATACGTAATGATGCAGTCCTTCTCTATGCGCAAATCGATTTGTTTTTCCTTTGAGTAATCTTGGCTTTAAAAATTTATTGGCCAACCGTGTGCATTATGGATTTATTTTTGCAACCCTTCCATTTTTCTTATGGGTTTTACAAAATATATCCCCAGAGTGAAAAATGTCTCGTCCTTGGACTCGCTCCATGCCAGCTCCACCAGAGGAAAATTGTGAAAATCAACCGGGCAACAATTTTGCACAAGGGCAGTCAAGTCAATACTATGATACTCACCCAAGCAACAATTTCACACAAGGTCAGTCAAGTCAACCGGACAGTGAAACGACACTCTCCCAAATGTGCCGCCTTTATGAGCAGAGTCAGCAACAACATCGGGAAATGATGAACCAAGTCATTAACATGGGAAATCACCATGGGCAGTATCCGCAGCATTCCAAATTGTCTGAGCTACAGAAGACACGTCCCCCAACATTTTCTCATACCGACAAGCCACTTGAGGCCGAAGACTAGCTTTGAGATATGGAGAGAAAATTAATTATTGCAAAATGTACAGACCCCGAGAAGGTACTTTATGCTCCGCACTATCTCACAGGAGCCGCTGCATCTTGGTGGGAGAATTTCTTGCACATGCATCCCAACGAAAATGATATAAACTGGGATGATTTCAAGGAAGGTTTCCGCGGTGCACACATTCCTAAGAGTATTTTGAAAATCAAGAAAAGAGAGTTCGATGACCTCAAGCAAAGGAACATGACAGTGTCAGATTACAACGGCCAATTTACTCTGTTATCCCGCTACGCAAATGAAGAGCGTATGACAGAAAACAAGAAGATGGAGAAATTCCTTGACGGCCTAGCACCTGCGCTTAAATGCCAACTAGTTGTGCACACTTTTCCAGATTTTAAGACACTAGTGGACAAGGCCATTACTCTGGAAAATGAGAGACGCAGTTTGGAAGATATCCGCAAGCGAAAGAGGGACCAGACTAACCATGCTCGCAATCACCGAAGCAAGACAGATTTTCAAAGGGGTGGGACACACAAATCATCGTCCAACGTCTCACGCCCAACAAAGAATTTCCATGCTAGGGACAAGGAGTTCACATATCGCCCAGGTGTTACTTGTTACGCCTGTGGAGAAGAAGGGTGTCGGGGCGGACGGGCGTCCCCCCGCGAGCACCTATGGGGCCGGAGCCCCTTTCGTTGTCCGGCGAGGGGGGTGGAGGGAGCGCGGAGAGCAGATCGAGGCGGGCACACGGGCGGTTTTACCCAGGTTCGGGCCGCGATGGACGCGTAAAACCCTACTCCTGCTTAGTTGTATTGAACTGGGGAGCTCGGGAGCTTGGGGAGCTAGCTGCACCGAGCGTATGGCCGTCTGGATGCCGAGTCTCCGAACCCCGGAACCCCCTCTACGTTGCACACGGGCCTCCTTTTATAGCGCAAAGGGGTCACCGACAGGTGTCAACGTAAGAGAAAGGGGTAAAAGTGTAAAAGGGGTGGTAGCTGTAATAGTGCGGGAACGGTGGTGCTACAGTGCGGCACAGTGTTATCATACCTACTTCTGACGGTAGGGGACAAGGGCATTAAATGCCCGTCACGGTCGCCCGGACAGCACCGAGGCGGACCGTTAGGTGCGCCACCGTTCGCCACGATGGCGGCTGCATGCCACCGCATGCCCCAGGCTGCGCGGTGCCTCGCCACGTGCCCTCGGGGGAAGCCCCGGAGCGACGCGTGGCGGGCGAGCTGGAGCGCAGTCTTGAGGTGGCGATCTTGCCGCGGCAAGTGGCTTGCCGCGGGGGTCGTCTTCCTGTGCCTGATAGCGTGCTAGCTATCAGGCCTTGCCGGGGCGCTTGGCGCGCCGCGGCTGGCTTCTCTCGTGGTGCCTGAGTTCGGCCTTCCCGACAAGCTCCTCTTGTCGGGGGCTCGATCTTCTGTCTCGTTATACTTTGTTCTTGGATGGCCTTACATGGGCTCAGTCGTCCCGGCAAGCTCCTCTTGCCGGGGTCTTGTCTTCTTGGCCCGGCAAGCTCCTCTTGCCGGGGGCCTTGTCTTCTTGGCCCGGCAAGCTCCTCTTGCCGGGGGCCTTGTCTTGGATGCTTGGTCTTCTCTTGGCGCTTCCGGGGCGGGCCTTGCCGCAGGGTGCTACGACTACCCGTGCACAAGTCTGGGGTACTAAGGTACCCCTACTTTAGTACACCGACAAAGGGCATTATGCCAAGCAATGTCCCAAGCCTCGAAACTCAGCACCAAAGCCGAACAACGGCAACAATAATTCAGCGCCCAAGCGAAACAATTTCAACCCCAACAATAACGACAGGAAAGGTCATCTGAACCACGTGACCAAAGAGGAGGCACAAAATGCTCCGGATATCGTACTCGGTACGTTTCCTGTCAACACAATACCTGCAATGGTTTTGTTTGATTTTGGAGCTTCTCACTCTTTTATTTCGAAAAGTTTTGCTTTGCAAAATAAATTTTCGATGCTTCCTTTGGAGAAATCCATGATCATCAAGTCCCCTGGGATTCAGCAAGTCACTCAGAATTACTGTCAGGATGTGATTATTGAGTTCAAAGGATTGAAGTTTCACGCCGATCTCATTGTTTTGGAAAATAAAGCACTAGATGTCATCCTAGGGATGGACTGGTTAACCACCAACAAAGGTTTTATTGACTGTTTCAATCGGACAGTGATTCTCACACACCACCATGGTAAGACAATAAGAGTATCCGCCCAAGAGAGGAAAATACCCCGGCAACCGAGACTGAATAAGGTAGATGTTTCTGAGCTGAGCAAGGTTCGAGTAGTATGTGAATTTCCAGACGTATTCCCCGATGAGCTACCAGGCATGCCACCCGATCGAGAGATAGAGTTCAGCATTGAGCTAGCACCAGGAACCACCCCCATATACAAGAAACCATACAGAATGGCACCGTCCGAATTGGTTGAGTTGAAGAAGCAAATAAAGGAATTGCTGGACAAGGGATACATTCGAGCCAGCTCCTCACCTTGGGGATCACCAATTCTTTTTGCCAAAAAGACAGACGGAACACTGAGATTGTGTATTGACTACCGAGCACTCAACATGGTCACAATCAAGAACGAATACCCGATGCCGAGAATAAATGATTTATTCGATCAGCTCGCTAAGGCCAAGGTGTTCTCAAAAATTGACCTAAGGTCAGGATACCATCAGTTAAAAGTACGAACCGAGGATATCCCCAAAACAGCATTCACCTCCAGATACGGACTGTATGAGTTCACAGTAATGCCTTTTGGATTAACAAATGCTCCTGCATATTTTGTTCACCTCATGAACAAAGTATTTATGAAGTTTATGGACAAGTTCGTGGTGGTATTCATCGACGATATTCTGGTATACTCCAAAACGCCAGAAGAGCACGCTGAACATCTCAGAATTGTACTAGGAGAACTCAGGAAACACCAATTGTACGCCAAGTTCAGCAAGTGTGAATTTTGGTTAAGGCAAGTAGGCTTTCTAGGCCACGTGCTAACCCAAGACGGTATTGCCGTGGACCCAGAGAAAGTAAAGGCCGTACTTGGCTAGAAGTCACCAACCAGTGTAACAGATATACGAAGTTTCTTGGGAATGGCAGGATATTACCGCAGATTTATTGAAGGATTCTCCACCATAGCCAAACCTCTGATCCAGTTACTCAAGAAGGAAAAGAAGTTTGAATGGACTGAAGCCTATGAGAAAAGTTTCTAAGAGCTGAAACGGAAATTAACAACAGCACCAGTATTAGTTGTGCCAGACATACACAAGAATTTGAAGTATATTGTGACGCATCCAGGAAGGGACTCGGATGCGTGTTAATGCAAGAAGGCAAGGTTGTCGCATACGCTTCAAGGCAACTTCGCAAGCATGAGGAAAATTATCCCACTCATGACTTAGAAATGGCAGCGGTTATTCATGCACTCAAGGAATGGAGGCATTTCCTACTTGGGAATCGATGTGAAATATATACGGACCATAAAAGTCTCAAATATATTTTCACACAGCAAGAACTGAATTTAAGGCAACGACGCTGGTTAGAGCTAGTAAAGGATTATGATGTCGGAATCCACTACCATCCTGGAAAAGCGAATGTAGTAGCCGATGCTCTTAGTCGGAACCCCAGCGCCGACAACAACAGTCTGCCCGACTTAAGACCCGAATTCCAACAGGAATTTGCCAGACTCAACTTGTTGATGGTAGCGGAAGGCACCATAACAAACTTGGAAATACAACCCAATCTTGTAGAAAGAATCAAAGAAGCCCAGCCTAGTCACCCCAGCATTGAAGGCATCAAAAGAAAGGTGAGTATGGGCAAGGCCTCGGAATTCATCATAGACGAAGAAGGGATACTATGGTACGGAAACAGACTCTGCGTGCCAAACATAGAAGACCTCAAACAGCAAATTCTAGCTGAAGCCCACACCGCTCCATATTCGATCCACCCTGGAGGAACCAAGATGTATAAGGATATCCAGGAAAGATCTTGGTGGCACGGAATGAAAAGGGACATAGCCACTTTCATTGCATGCTGCGACTCTTGCCAACGCATAAAAGCTGAACATCAGAGACCAGCCGGACTACTACAACCAAACAAAATACCTGAGTGGAAATGGGATGAAATAGGGATGGATTTCATTGTCGGACTACCCCGGTCACGACATGGGAATGATGCCATATGGGTTATCACCGACAGGTTAACCAAGGTAGCACATTTTATTCCAGTAAAGACAACCCACACCACTCAGAAGCTTGCCAGGATTTATCTCTCTCGCATAGTTTGTCTGCACGGTGTCCCGAAGACAATAATATCTGACAGAGGAACACAGTTCGTCTCGGGATTCTAGGAACATTTACAACAGGCTCTAGGAACTCAACTAGCCTTCAGTACGGCATACCACCCTCAGACAGATGGACAGACAGAACGGGTAAACCAGATTTTGGAGGACATGCTGAGAGCATGTGTCCTCACCTATGGAACCAGTTGGGAAGACAGCCTGCCATATGCCGAGTTCGCATACAACAACAGTTATCAGGCCAGCCTACAAATGGCTCCATTTGAGGCTTTATATGGACGAAGATGTCGTACCCCGTTAAATTGGTCAGAGACCGGAGACAGCCGTATCTTCGGCCCAGACATGCTCAAGGAAGCCGAGAAAAAGGTCCAGCTAATCAGAGATCGACTCAAGACCGCCCAAAGCCGACAAAAGAGTTATTATGATCAGAAACATCGTGGGGTAAACTTCGAACCCGGTGAATTCGTGTACCTACAAGTGTCACCTATGAGGGGATTGCAACGATTCAAAATAAAAGGAAAGCTAGCGCCAAGATTCATCGGACCATTCTGTATAGTGGCCCGAAAAGGCACGGTCGCATACCAACTAGACTTACCTAAGGAATTATCAGATATCCACAACGTGTTCCACGTATCGCAATTGAGAAAGTGCGTTAGCAACCTAGAGAAACAAGTATCCCATGAGAACATAGACGTGCAGCCAGACCTCACTTATCGGGAACACCCAGTAAAAATATTAGAGGAGTCTGAAAGCAGGACCCGACAGAAAACCGTCAAATTTTTCAAAGTTCAGTGGAGTAATCACACCGAAAGTGAAGCAACGTGGGAAAGAGAGGATTTTCTTCGAACAGAGCATCCACACTTATTTAAGGATCAGCTGAAATCTCGTGGACGAGATTTTTCCTAAGGGGGTAGGTGTTGTGACACCCAAGTTTTATTTGGATTTTTCAAAACGTTTTATTTGACTTGAGGGGAGTGATTTAAAAAAAATTAAGAGAACTCTCCCTCTCATATAATTTCTTTATGGCAAGAGTTTTATTTGGATTCACCCAGGGTCTGCCTTTGGCCTTGGGAGTCCTTGCTCTTCATTTGGGCTTAAGACAAAATGTTTTTCATTTGAGAAAATAGCCTTTGAAAATCTTTTTGAGAATGCACGATGGCTTTTGGAAAAGTCCTTTGCCACTTTCAACTATTCCTTCTTGCCATGGCATTAGTGCAAATGCTCTCTCCTAACCTTTCCCTCACGTTTGGATCATGATTTGCATCAAATCCAGCAAGTTGAACCTCCCCATGTGATCATTTCCATTCAAATTCTATTCAAATAAATTTCTGTCTTCTCTTATAGCACTTGGAGATTTACAAAGGAACTCCTTTTTCTGTTTTTATTTTTGCCACCAAACCTTTTCCCCTCCTAGTCCTTTGAATCATCAACCTAGAACCATGAAGATCCACTGGTCTCCAGTTCAAAATTTTCAAACTACATCTGCTGCAAGTTTCGACCAGATTTGCCAAATTTTGTGAAATTCATTTCTACACTTCTCCAAAAATTCTACCAAAAATCAGGCAGCCTACTGGAGAAATGAGGAGCCACTCTACCAAAAATCAGCCCAAGGAAAAATCCCTGCATGCCTGGATCATTCTGTCGAACACCTGCAATGCATGGTCACTGTCAAGTTTCAGTAAATTCAGAGTTTCAGTTCAGTGCTTGCTGTCGTTTTCTTCAGAGTTGGGCATCGATCTCGCCAGTACCCTCGCGTCGCCTTGCTCCTCGTCCCCGCCCTCTTGTTCCTGCACCGCACGAGCGCCTGGCACCTTGCGGGCGTCGGCGATGAGCAGCAGAAGGTGCGCCGCCCCGTGACCGACGCCGACGGCGGCTTTACGGACGCCAGCGGGAGACACGGCGCCGACGACTCCACCCAGCGCCGCCCAAGCCACCGGAGCCTGCCGCGTGGCCTTCCACTCCCCCGAACGCGCTGTCGCTCTCGTCGTGAACCGCAGGGCGCGGAGCGCGCTCTCTGCCGCCGTTGAGCCCATGCGGACACCTCACCATGGACAGACGCCATTACGCCGGAGCCAGCTCCGTTTAGCAGCGGAACAACTCCAGTAATCTCCATTGATGCTGCCCGACCGCTCAAACCACCTTCCAATCCACTGCACAGCCGTAATCACTCGCCGGAGATTCTCCTTTCATGGCCACCCCGTCGATCTGCCTATAAATAGAGGCCCCAAGCTTCAACTCGAGCACCCACCAGCCCTGCACTTCCCTTAGAGCACGCCTAGCCACTGGAAGAGCCCCGAGGAGGTCTCCTTCCTCGACTCCGGCCGCCGCGACCCGCCACGGGATCCAGCACGATTCGCCCCCGTGTGTGCTCCTCCGCCTCCATTCTCCTGCCAGTAGCCTCACCATGCATCTCTCGTTCTGACCCGCACTTCAATTTGAAGCTTGCAGCCCTCCACCGGAGTTCTCCATCCTCACCCGAACCGCCGTCCGCCGGAGATAGTGTCGCCATCGACGTGGTGCTCCCCGTTGGACGAGTCCACCACCCACCGACGCGGAAGAAGACACTGAAGCTCTTGGTACCCTCCATTTCTCCTAATTCGCCGTAGTTCGACGCCGGCGTCCACCGCCGTCTTCGGACGCCGGCAAGCCTTTTCAAACCTGACATGCGGACCCCGCGTGTCAGCCTCTCTTGTCTTATTCGCGAACCGTTTTCTGTTGGCGCCTTCCGGCAAAATACGCTTTCTCATTTGAGCTGGCGTAATTGAGTCTGAAGCGTTTTTTGTTTTTATAAAAAGAACCCTGGGAAGTTTCTGTTTCATTACAGATGAGTCCCTGGACAAAAACCTTTATAACTTTTAACAGAAGCATACTTTTGATTGATTCTTTTTCTGTTCTCTTCAAAATTTTGTCTAGTTTTTTATGGGATTTATTTGAAAAATATTTGGCAAAGTTTCTATGCATGTGTTGGTTTTCACGTTAGTACCCGTTTCGTGATTGCAGTAGGTTCCAGGAGAGGTGATGGAACCGCGAACTTCAACGAGTTAGACTCCGACTACTCCGAACCAGGCAAGCATGTTTGAACTTTTGATATGATGAGTGTCTTGGCATGTTTTGCATTTAGTTAGTTTCATGGCATGTTGTGGAGCATACCGATGAACTGTATATTATGCATTGTTGAGACTAGTAAGCTCGATGATCCATACCTTGTTGGATATGAGTATGCAAGCCCATGTGTTGGCATGAAGGTGGGTAAGATGGCAGTGTGGTAGCATGCCAGTCTTATGCCATGCAGTTTTACTTCAGTACCAACCCGTATCGGTTGGGCTTGTATCCATTTCCCCTCCTTGTACTATCACATGTTTCCCAAAAGGGATATGGTTTAGTAAGTCGCAAACCGCTTTCTTGGTACACACCAAAAAGGAGAGGCCGGGATGATGGTTCCATGGCCCTGGATTAAAGGCAGTCATCCGGTCAGGGGGCATGGGTGTTTTCGGTTGGGACCGAGAGGGGGGCACCCCTAAGAGCGCGCTTATATAAATTTGATCCCATGCTATTCGAGATTGTGATCTCCTCGTCTCAAAAGTTTTTCTTGGACGATGTCGAGGGTGATTCCTGGCATCGAGAGGTTGGATGGGTGTGTACTGGTTAGCTGTGTTTCCTTCTGAGATACCGTAAACGGAACTAGTCCTTGTGACTACGGAAATCCGTTAACTGTGAGAAATTTTGTACAAACTCTGCAGAGTCATATATCCTCAAATCATCTTATCTATATCCAAGTCCCGTGCTAACTGACATGTGCCAGTTTTGGTGACAGATCATCCGGTGGGACCATGAGCACTAAGATCAGTTAAATGTTTGTTCTTGAGGATGGACTAACCCGTTTAATTTCATGAGTTGAATATATTTATTATGACTATTATTTCTTTATCAGTTAAAGCCCTTTATGTGGTGTCGCTCAGACGCCCGACTGTGGCATTTCTTTTAAAGCCCTTTATGTGGTGTCGCTCAGACGCCCGACTGTGGCATTTCTTTTAAAGCCCTTTTATGTGGTGTCGCTCAGACGCCCGACTGTGGCATTTCTTTTAAAGCCCTTTATGTGGTGTCGCTCAGACGCCCGACTGTGGCATTTCTTTTAAAGCCCTTTATGTGGTGTCGCTCAGACGCCCGACTGTGGCATTTCTTTTAAAGCCCTTTATGTGGTGTCGCTCAGACGCCCGACTGTGGCATTTCTTTTAAAGCCCTTTTATGTGGTGTCGCTCAGACGCCCGATTGTGGCATTTCTTTTAAAGCCCTTTATGTGGTGTCGCTCAGACGCCCGACTGTGGCATTTCTTTTAAAGCCCTTTATGTGGTGTCGCTCAGACGCCCGACTGTGGCATTTCTTTTAAAGCCCTTTATGTGGTGTCGCTCAGACGCCCGACTGTGGCATTTCTTTTAAAGCCCTTTATGTGGTGTCGCTCAGACGCCCGACTGTGGCATTTCTTTTAGCCCTTTATGTGGTGTCGCTCAGACGCCCGACTGTGCCATTTCTTTTAGCCCTTTATGTGGTGTCGCTAAGACGCCCGACTGTGGCATGAATTTTCTTTCTTTTCTTAATTTACTCTCATGGTGTCGCTCTAGACACTCGATTGTTTTCTAATACTTTACTGTTGGGATTCCAGGCGGACTACCGCCGTTTTCCCTTTTTACTTACCCTGCCTAATATTACTTGGAATATGCATTGAGAATTTAATCGTGACGCACTCATGATGCATTTGTTATATCTTACGTCCGAACTGTCTTGCGAGTACTTTCAAAGTACTCACTGGCTTGTTGATTTGGCCAGATGCTGACGAAGGTGATCTCATGGATGAAGAGTTCGATAGCGCATCCGACGCCTAGAGGAGTCCCAGTCAGTCTCTTGCGACCCTGGCTTGGTCACTATTTTATACCCGCTTCCGCAACCCAAATAAATTCATTGAGCCTCACCTCGACGCTCGATGGGATGATAGTTTGAGAGTCATGTATCCACTCCCCACTGTGTTACTCCACCACTACCATGTTTGCGAGTCAGTAGTATGCCACCACCTTTATGTATAAATTTTGGCACGCTTGTAATAAATTGTTGAGCATTATCAGCTCAACCCTGTATTATATTTGATGCTACTGGCTTATTGTATCAAAAGTTTGTCTACCAGTGAGGAGGTTTCTATCTCAAACTGGATTCTAAAGATTGGTTTCTCAATAAATATTTTTATTGGAAAACCGGTCGTGACAGTGACGTCGATCCCTGCGGCCGGCGCCGTCGCCGCCGGGTCACGAAGGTGTGGGTCGTTCCGCCTGGAGTCCATGCCGAGGGCTCCTCCCGCGAGCTCGTGCTCCACGCTGCCATGCCTCCGTGAACTTGGATTCGCTTTCCTCCCTTCTTCGCCTCCGTCTTCCCACAGGGAAGACTCCTGGAGTTGTGGCTGCAGCACGCCGACTGCAGCACCCCCGCGACCGAGGCAGAGGTCGGGATGCTTGCCTCGGGCGAGGTCTTCATGACTCGTGGCTGGGGCGAGATCTCTCGAGGTTGCAGAGCAAGGGGTGCCCTCACGATCCACCTAGAGTACGATGGCGCTTCGGTGATGTTCTTCAAGGTCTTCGACGCAGACAGGCGCCGGCTGGAGTGTTGCCCCAGGAGAGGTGGCCCTGACCCTGCCGTGGTAAGGGCTGGGCCTGCCGACCGCTCCCTGGGCAGCTCCACAAGCGACGGAGGTGCCGGAGGATCCAGCGATCCCAGTGAGATCTTCGCGACCCCGGAGACGAGCGACGACAGCTACGAGCCCGCGAGCTAGCGCCGCTCCCGGAGCAGGGCCGGCTCACTCGGCCGCCGCCGACTCTGATCTGGATGGGGTTGGCGCTGGTGCCTGACGGCCCACTGTTGATGATGGCATCATTTGTAGGGCGCGTGTAGATAACATACCTTAGGATCCGTTTCCTGCAAGGAATCATACTGTGCCCAATGGGGGCTTGTAAGGTGTCTGTGATCCTTCTTGTTAATGTGTGACTTTTGCAGTGGAACCGTGTGAGTCGTTAATTCCGTCGTAGCTTAGTCTTCCCTTTCGAACCTCGCGAGGGCTTGGTACTCTGCGTCGACAGGTCCCAGTCCCAAGGCGGCGTCAGCCGTCGCTGGTATGCCAGGTTGCGATGCCGTGGTCAAGGCCAGGAGGTGAGCGACCCGGGGTCCGGTAAGAGCCCCTGAGTCGTGATGCTCAGGAGGTCCCCTTTGGCGCTCAAGCAGCCGTCGCTCGGTGAGGAAAGGGGGGTGACGTTGCTAGTACGGAATTACGTTAGGTGCGGGGGTGACGCTACGGTAGCCGGTGTTTTCGGGTGACTTATCTTGCTAATCGGGGGTTACTCTTAGTGTATGGCCGGGTCTGCGCGGCAGCTGGAGTGGAGTCGCTTGACGAGGTCCTCGCGTGCCCCCTTCCCCCTCGCCTTTGCTCCCCTTCGTGCTCTACGTCCTCGGGTCCCGGCCCTCGAGCTGGTCTCAGCCGTTGCTGGTATGCCAGGTCGCGATGCCGTGGACAAGACCAGAGGGTGAGGGCTTGAGAGCCAGTAGGAGCCATGAGTCATGATGCTCAGGTACCCCCCCTTTAACGTGCAAGCGGTCAGCGCGGACGAGGATGAAGAGAGCTCCGCGAGGGCCGCGACTCGCTCAATTCCCTCAGGGGATCCTGCAAGCTCACCATAGAAGGAGAAAAAGGGTTGCCACGATGGCTATCAGTCGGCCGTTAGTTGCTCTAGCTGGCGCAGGTGAGGTGTACCTGGGCACCCGTGAGCCAGCGCGGGATTCACGAGGCCCTACCTCTAGGCGGGTTGCGCCTGGCACTGGGCCGTATCTTGAGATGTGTTCCTGCATATTGGGTTAGATGCCAGCACTCTACGTCCTCGGGTCCCGGCCCTCGAGCTTGTCTTAGCCGTCGCTGGTATGCCAGGTCGCGATGCCGTGGACAAGGCCAGAGGGTGAGGGCTGGAGAGCCGGTAAGAGCCCTGAGTCGCGATGCTCAGGTACCCCCCCTTTAACGTGCAAGTGGTCGACATTGGGAAGAAGAGGTGCCGTGAACAGGCATCAAGCAATCAAGCATGCTAAGCGAATGCATAGTTGGAAATAAATGCAAAGAAGATACATGCCACTGGGCCTGGCCCGAGCGGCCTGGGGATGATGCAGCCTGGGGGCGCCCCCAACAAAGCAAGCTAACGATCGAAGACTAAAAAAAAGGATACATGCCGCAGGGACGGACCCACGAGGCCTGGGAATGAAGCAGCCCTGGGGGCGTTCCCAGCCAGAAATGAAGCTTGAAAGGTGTCACCTGGGGTTGTCGCGGACGAAGTGGTGTGGGTGTAGCAGACTCGATGGGCTGCGGGAACCAATCCTCACGAGCCCCCAGGCCCAGGGGCCTAAGGAGGCTCCGGAGGCGCTGGTGGCTCCTCGCGAATCATCTCCATCTCCGCCAGGACTGCGGAACGTCTGTCTTCCTGAGTCTCCATGATGCCCCTCATGAGGCGTTGGTACGCAGCAGCCGCGCTCGGCAGGCCATAAGGCATGCGAGCATAGCTGTGGGGTGGATCTCCACAACGCCCCACTTGTGAGGGCTAGAGGCGTTCCGTCGTGGCGACTTGATCGAGCCTTGGTACGTCGATGCAGATGCGCAGCCCACCATCCTCGCTTTGATGGGGGACCACAGCTGGTAGACGGCGGCAACCTCTCATGATTCTTGATTCTTGTAGTTCTTGAACGGCCTGGTTAACGAACTCCTGCTGGTCTGACTCTCCTTGCCTTGCTCCTTCTTGAGGGAAACGTGCTTCGAAGCACGCCTCCACGTGGTGCCCAAGCGCCTCCCTCGTGACCCCAGCTAGGTCGGTGGCCCTCCAGGTGAGAGCCCCCGATCCCTGCCTGAGGAGGGCGCCGGGTACGCTTTCCTATGCGATGGACGGAGGGTCTCCTTGGGCAGACACGGGCCCTGAGGGGCCTGCCTCCTGAGGGGCTGAGCCTGACGATGTCTTCTTCTTCTTGGGGGTGATCTCGGGTAGCCCCCTGCTTCCGCGATCTGGGTCTTCTAGTGACGCGGCCTGAAAGGCTCGCTCTAGGGAACACACTGCATCCTTTTTTTCACACGGCACCGTGATGACTCCGCCACTTCCTGGCATCTTGAGGACGTTGTAGCCATGATGAGTTACGGCCATGAACTTGGCGAGCGCCGGGTATCCGAGGATGGCGTTGTACGGCAGGCGGATATGAGCGACGTCGAAGTCGATGAGCTCAGTGCAGTAGTTCTTGCGGGCCCCGAAGGTGACAGGGAGGCGGACCTGCGCAATCGGGATCGTGGAACCGTTAGTGACTCCGGAGAAAGGCTTGGTTGGCTAAAGCTGGTCATAGGGCACTTGGAGATTGTTGAATGTTTCCACGGACAGGACGTTGAGCCCTGCCTCGCCATCGATGAGGGTCTTGGTGACCAGTACGTTGCTGATGACTGGAGAGCAAAGCATCGGGAGGACCCCGGCCGTGGCCGCACACTTCAGCTGATCCGCTGAGCTGAACGTGATGGTGCACGCCGACCACCTGAGAGGGCGCGTCGCTTCGAGCCTGGGGAGGACTGCATTCACTTCGCGGGCAAACTGCTTGAAGATGCGTTGGGAGGCTGGGGCTTGAGCTCCGCCCAGGATGCAGGCAATTGCGCGCAGCTCCTGGAAGCCCCCAGCCCCCTCGTCTTGGTGGAGGTCCTCGTTCCTCCTTGGCTGAGGCGGCAGCGGGGGAAGGCCTGCATTGCCCTGCAGGCGATCCTCACGAGGCTGATCCCTCCAATACCCCTCGCGGGGCAAGTCCCGCCAGCGGTCCTCGCGAGGTTGATCACGCCACCCTTGGCGTGGGCCGCGATCTTCCCAGCGTCCTGGGTTTCTTCCTCCTCCTCGGCCGTAGCCCCGGTCAGCGCAGTCAGGGCGTCGGCCGATCCTTCCCTCTCGCACGGCGCGGAGCTCTTGGCATTCATTGGTGTTGTGGGTGTGGAGGTCGTGGTACACGCAGTATCGGTTTCCCCTGGAGGATTCGAGCAAATCCTTGCCTCGCTTGGTGTCAGGCTCTGTAGCGAGCACGGCAGCCCCCTTGCGCTTCACGTCCTTGGCCTTGGGTTTCTTCTCTTCTGGGTCCGCGGCAGGCAGCTCGAGGAGGGAGAGATGCCCCTCCTCAGCCCTGGCGCACATTGTCGCCAAGTTGAACAGCTCCAGGGAGGTGCACAGGTCTTCATGCATCGCCAGCTCCTCCTTCATCTTGACGTCGCGCACGCCGTCGGAGAAGGCTGAGATGATGGCTTCCTCGGACTCCTTGGGGATCTTGAGTCGCGCGTTGTTGAAGCGCTGGATGTATTTTTGCAGGGTCTCTCCGGGTTGTTGCTTGATGCGGCGCATGTCGCTCACGGCGGGCGGCCGGTCGCGAGTACCTTGGAAGTTGGCGATGAAGCGGGTGCGCATCTGGTCCCAGGAAGAGATCGTGCCTGGGGCCAGGTTAAGGAGCCAGGTACGAGCCCCTTCCTTGAGCGCCATGGGGAACCAGTTCGCCATGACCTTTTCATCCCCGCTGGCAGCTTCGATGCCCAGCTCGTAAAGCTGGAGGAACTCGGCGGGGTCAGTCATGCCGTCGTAGCGAGGAGGCAGGTCTGGCTTGAACTTGCCGGGCCACGCAACGCTGCGCAGCTCGGTGGTGTAGGCACGGCAGCCGGCCGTGGCCACGGGAGGCTTCGGTCGAGGGAGAGATTGGTCTTGCGGGTCCCCATGCGCTGCAGCTGGGAGCAGCGCGGGGTCTTGACGTGCCGGAGCTGGAGCAGGGTCACGGCGAGCCGGAGCAGGGAGCGCTCGGGCAGCCTCTTGCGGTCGAGGGACTTCTTGGCAGCTCCGTTCTTGCTGGGCTGGCGCCTGACGGAGCGGGTTCCGCCCAGGGACCATGCGCCTTGGAGCCATGGCATCTTCTTGGAGGGGGGCGGCTGGTACGCCCCCGGAACTTCATTGCCAGCGCGTGGCGGGGTGCGGCGCAGCGGAGTGGACGGTGCAGGAGAGCCCCCTGCGGCGCGGACGAGCTCGGCGACGCGGTCGAGCCACTCTTCGTAGACGTCGTCGACGGGACGGTAGCGCAGGAGATCGTTTGCCGCGATGAGTGCAGCTCGAGCCTCCAAGGGCGCACGGAGCGCGTGGGACAAGGAGCCAGCTGGCGTGAGCGACGGAGTAGCGGTGCGGCCGTCTCGCCGCATGGATGGGTGCTGAGACGACGCTTGCTGCTCGTTCCCCGCTGGGCCGGCGGCGGCGTTGACGGCGGGCGACGGGGAACGACGATGACGCCCACCAACGGGAACCGTCTAGGCGACGCGGGAGGCGATGGCGGCCCGGCGCTCGGCGCGGGCCCGACGGGCGTCGGACATGGACGCGACGGTCAGCGGAGAACGAAGCGTGGAAGACAAATTCCGGCGCACCCCTACCTGGCGCGCCAAATGTCGGATTTCGGGTTCCGGCAGACCCTTAAGGTTCGAACTCTGGGGTGCGCATGGAGATTATGCCCTCTACCTCTCCGTCTCACAAGGATCTAAACTACTTAAAGGAATAGCACAAAAGACACAGAGTTTATACTGGTTCGGGCCACCGATGTGGTGTAGTACCCTACTCCAGTGTGGTGGGTGGATTGCCTCTTGGGCTGATGGTGATGAACAGTACAAAGGGGAACAGCCTCACGAGGGCGTGTTCTTGCTGGGATGATGAACTGCTAGGGGAGTTCAGCCGCCCTTCTCTCTCTCTCAGTGTGTCTGTGCCTGTTCTGTTGATTCTGATTCCTCCTACCCTGGGGGTGGCTAGTCCTATTTATAGGCAAAGGCCCTGGGCCTCGTCCCAAATATTGAGCGGGAAGGGCGCCAACAATTGGCCAAATTCGAAGGGGAACATACCGTACTCTTATCCTGGCTAAAGTTGGTCTTCGCCTGCCAAAGGCCCTGTGGTGACGCCGTTCTAGGCTCCACGATGACCTCCTTCCCACCGTTGGACTGGTCTTGGTCTTGTTGCACCTAAATGGATGCCTTTGCTTGATCCTCTCGCCTGCGCTTGCCCCCTTTGCACCAAAGAGGAAAGGGAGGACACTGCATGGGCTGGCGCCCGCCCGGCGCCCTTGGTCGTCATGGCTTGCGTCATGGGCACCTCACGAGGTACACTGCCTTGTTCTCTCCGCCTCCTCGTGAGCCATCCTGGCGAGGCTGCGCCTGAGGAAGCACCGTGTCGTCCGCCCCGCGAGGCTTGGCCCCTCGCGAGGGTCTTGAGTCTTGTGTTGATGAAGTTGGGCCGTGCTGGGCCTCCTTTGAGCCACGCCGCAGGCCGCAGGCAGGCAAGTCTGGGGACCCTGTTCCCAGAACGCCGACAGCATCCTACAAAGTAATAACTATGAAATGCATTTAGATTCTCATTTGACTGGGATTATGTGAGTTTGAGCATGTTGTAAAGTACTATAGACCTTGTATACATCTTGGGATTCGACAATAATTGTAACTATTGAATTGTATAGACCATTACATTCGAAGTCAATAGCCTAATATATTTATTTCACAATTTCAACAAATGATTAGTTCACTACAAACTAAGAAAACAAATGTGTACTCCCTCCGTTTTTATTTAAGTCCGCGTATTAGCATTGGCCAAAGTCAAGTTTTGTAAACTCTCAGAAAGTTTATAACAAAAAATATTAACATATACAATAACAAATAACTACCATTAAATTCATTATTGAATGTACTTTCACATCATACATATTTGTTATGGTAAATGTTTATATTTTCTATAAACTTGGTCAAACGAAGTTTGACTTCGGTCAAACCTAATATGCAGAGCTTACTACTACTACTCACTAGTTGCTTAGCATAATCACTCAACACGCCACACGGGGAGTCCAGTGTCACAAAATTTTGAGGTCGGCGGGAAAATCTCCCGCGACCCTGATTCGATCAGTGGGAAGTTAACATCATAGCCTTCGGAACAGGCCTACGAATGACGCTTGGTAGGGGGCTGTTTTCGTAACTTCAGGTTCACCCTACCCAGCCAACCCCACCCTGGCACCCAGAGTAGTACACCTGAATACTCCCCAGTTTCTATCCCCACCGCAAAAATAGACTTCTCCACGACACCGTAGCCTTCGTGCTCCTCCCCTTTACATCGGCGCACTCGTCTACCGCAGCGCATCTGCCTCATCCACGACCTCGTACGCCGCACTGGAGCCGGTCCACCGTCGTCATCGTACACGGAGCCTCTTCCCCGGCATCGTCTTCCACGGTCTCGGATCTGCTTCCCGGAAGCCGACGCCAAGCGCAGAAGTACCACCGCCGTGGACAATGAACTGACTCCCGTTGCCGATCATGACTCACAGAGGCCTCCGCGACCATCATTCTCCTCCTCGATTGGTAATGTGTGTATTGAATCACTTAGCAGTACATCTGCAGTTCCAATTTTGTTCATACCTACCCTTCAAATTTCCTGGGTGCTATTGTTCCCGTAAAAGTAATTGGTTATAGCCTCCATTGTCCAACAGAATATTAGCTTGTAATTGTGCGTCGCTCCTGTATCGCGCTGTGCTTGGGTAGTTTTTCATCTGCAACCAGTAGTGTGGCAAATGATGGAAAGGTTTTTAGAACTAGCAAAATGCCCATGCGTTGCACACATCAAGATGCATTTGTATGAGTAGTTTATCTTGTTGGAGATGCTCTAAAATGGCAGACGAGTGCTTTAATGTTGCCCACAAGATGCGCGAGTATTACTAGTAGTATATTTTTCTTGCCATGTTGAGATTTTAAAACCACGAGTGCGAACATGCAGAGGAGTAATGAAGACCAAACACGGGATATTCAGGACATCTTCAAGGAGCGTGGCAAGTTAAAGAGGAGCTGCACCGAACTTGTAAAATGAGCTTTGGTAAGTAACACCCTTTCAATTACTTTCGTGTGGCCTCGTGTTCTTCGATGTGTATGTGTTGTAGTTTCTGTTTCTCTTAAGCGTGGTGTTCTTCGATGTGTAATAAGAAGAGTCTTAATCATCCTAATGCTTTCGTTTTTAGCTTGATGTAGGAAGTGGGTGTTCTCACCTTGTAGTATGTTTTTATTTATTTTTTTCCTTTTGAATTCACTTCTCCGAGTTCTGTTTATCTGGCTTCTACTAAATGGATCTAGGTTGCTCTGAGTATTTATCTAAAAAAGAAGTAACTTCATGTCAGGATGCAGTTCCTGCGAGGAGGGAAGTATGGTCAATCTCGAGATCATGTTTCCAAAACGAGGTTGGATTACACACAAGGTGCCAGCTCCCTAATGATGTTGGATTAGACACACGGATCAAATTCCCAGATGATGCTGGGTTACACACAAGCCAGATGGAGTCGTCAGTTGTTCGTGTCCTCGTGGCATTAGTAAAGGCTGAAAGAAAGCGTGTTGCAGCCCTTGAGAATGTAGCTGAGTTCCTGAAGAAGCGAAAAGAGCAATCAGATGCTCTCGTCACCCAAGCCAAAGAAGAGATGGAAGAAGCCAGAAATAAGCTAGTAGAGGCAGAGGAGGCTAGGCGTCTCCTGCTATCTAAAGCTGTTGTCAATACAAAATTTCCTACATAATAGCTAGGTTCAAATGTTTATCCAGTCAGCATGCCTGTTGTGATGTCCGTGCATCTACTGATATGGCAAAAAATGTTTTTTTCGGGTCATGTAATAACAGCAATCACTTTCCAAACAATAACAGTCGAAGCAATGGACATGGTATAGTTCACGCACAAGCCCGACATTCCAAGTTCAACTTCCACATCCAACTCATGTTCATAGATATCTGCACATTCATACATAATGTCCACAACCATGATTCACTTCAAAGCCAAAAAAATGTGAGGAGAGTTATAAATAAAGAAAATCCTCTACTAGTTCCTGCTACCAGTGCGAGCACAACAAGTCAAGACCGTGCGTAAATTAATTATATTTTAGTCATTTTTTGTGTTCTAAAATGCCTGCCGGCTCGCGGAAGGACGTGTTGCCGTCACACGCGCGGATTCAATGAAGGCAGGCGGGGCAGTCTTAAGCTGGTTGCACGCGGTGAGGAAGCGTGCTTAGTCGGGCCTGCAACGAGTGCGGCCCTCTTGGCCGGCGCGCCGGTCCAATGCCTACGCTATGAGAGGTCGCGGCCGTGTCAGAGCAATCACTCCCTCCAGTCCTTTTTTTACTATAAACAGTAGGGTAAAAACCCCACTGCAATCTTTATTAAAGTGAGAAAGGGAAAAGTAACAATGTCTCAAGGGCTTGAGGTAAGCCCAAAAAGAGAAAGAAAGAAAGAAAGAAAAGAAAGAAAAAGAAAGGAAGAAGAAATAAATAAACAAACTAAGCTGCTCCTATAATTACAAGATGGACTCTAACCAAGCTGAAAATTGAGGCATAAACTTATTCTTCATCCTGAATTTCAATAGCTTGAGCTCTGCCAAGTAGATTCTTTTCCAACCCTGGAAAGAAGGATTAATATGTTCAAAGATCTTGTTGTTCCTGGAAATCCAAATAGCCCAAGACCCTAGTATAATAATCTCCATAAAGAAAGGAAGCTGTAGTTTGTCCTTAAGGTCTTGAAAAGCTTCTAATACTGATAGGTTGGTTGTTCTGGTTGGGCAGATATAATCCTAGCATTGTGAGGCAAAAGGGCAGCTCCAAAAAAGGTGATGCAAGGTCTCCTCCTGTTGGCAATTTCTAACAGCACAATTGTAATCCTCCAGCTCAAAATTCTTCCTCCTTAGGAGATTCCTAGTGTTAACTCTGTCATGCAACAATTGCTAGAAAAAAAATTGTGTTTAGGTTGACATGAGCTCTGCCATATCCAACTGAAGTGAGGTGGAGTCATCTTATGTCCAATCAATATTTTGTAAGCTTTGATTGAGGAGTAAAATTCATTGCCCTAGATGTAGCTCCATGTATCCTTCAACTGCAAATGCTCTGAACTTCTCAGAGATATGCAAATATTTTCCATCTCAATAAATTCCTCGTATGCTTGTGTGGTCAGTGGAATGTGGAATAAATCCTGAAGATACTTAGTATGGATAGCTTGATGGATAGAAATAAATGTATTTCTGGCAAAAGTAATGAGGTGGTGGAATTTGTGCTTCATGACAAAGTGATGCCAACAGTCATCCCAAAACAGAGCACTTTGTCCATCCCCAATGTTACATCTAGCAATTGCTTTGAATTCATCAATAAGAGCTAGATTTGACTTCCACCGGAGGGATCCCTCCCTTCTGTTGCCTGGCAGATTCCCAGTACTGTAGTATGTCTCCCAAACCAGATTTACCCAGGGAATATCATGTCTGTTGTAAAACTTATGCAGATTTTTCATGAGCAATGTCTTGTTGTGTGTGAAGATGTCCATTACTCCTAACCCTCCTTGATTCTTGGGTCTACAGACAGTTTCCCAGGCCACAAGTGCTGGTCTGCGATCCCCCAAATCAGGGCTTCTCCATAGGCAGTGCCTCAAATATTTAATGATCTGCTGCTTGATAGTAACAGGAACATCAAGGCAGCACATGAAGAAAATGGTCAATGAAGCAAGCACTGATTTGACCAATAATAATTTTCCTGCTTGTGTCATGAATGTAGAGAGCCCAGCAAGTCTTTTGGCAACTCTTTGAACTAGTGGCAAACATTGTTCCACAGTTGGTTTGTAAATTCCCAGAGGTAATCCCAAGTATGTGAAAGGGAAGTGACCTCTGGAGCACTGCAATGTGTTCGTGAAAAGATCCACTCTGTCCTCTGCAATATTGATGGGCACCATGATTGACTTACCATAGTTAACCTTTAAACCTGTTGCTGCAGCAAAAGTGTTGAGGAGTGCCTTAATACATATGAGCTCTGGGGCCTTAGCTTTCATGAAGACCAGGGTATCATCAGCATATTGCACTATGGGAAAATCAGGGCAAGAATTAACTTGAAGAGGGGGAGTTATGATCCCCAATCTCATGGCCTTGTTAAAGATGGACTGGAGGAGGTCAGCAGCCAGAACAAAAATCAAAGGTGAGTAGGGATCCCCCTGTCTGACCCCTCTTTTGCAATAGAATTTCTTCCCAGGAACTCCATTGAGCATAACAGCAGAGGAAGCAGAGGTGAAAATAAGGTTCATCCAAGAAATCCATTTTTCCCCAAAACCTTTTGCTCTGAAAATGTCAATGATAGCCTAATGTTCAATAGTATCAAATGCTTTTTCAAAGTTTAACTTGATCACTAACATCACCTCTCTAGATTTATGGCACTGGTGTATATACTCATAAGCCCACCCAAGGCAGTCTTGAATCATCCTGTTCTTCAAAAAACCATATTGATTAATATGAACTATCTGTAATATCACTCCCTTGAGTCTGTTGGCTAACAACTTTGTAATGATTTTCATAACTCCATTTAACAAAGAAATGGGTCTGAAGTCATTTGGTGTGAGGGGAACTTCCTTTTTAGGGATTAAGGTGATGAAAGATGTATTGATGCTCTCAAGGTTCACAGTGCCAGCATGAAAAGCCATGATAAGTGCAGTAGTATCTTCTTTAATAATTTCCCAGCATGCTTTAATAAATTCATTGTTGAAACCATCTGGACCTGGGGATTTATCAGTTGGCAAATTTTTCACTACATCCTCAATTTCTTCTTGTGTGAAAGGCCTTTCAAGGTCCTGAAAAATTTGTGGGTCAACTCTGTTGTCATAAAGGTCATGCAGATCAAAATGCATACTATGCCCACTTGACTGTCCTAGTCTCTTTTTAAAAGCCTCCCAAAGAATAGCAGCCTTGCCTTCATGATCAGTGATTTCCACTTGTGCATCATTGAGCAACATTGCAATCTTGTTGTGTCTATGATTAATTGAAGCCTTTATGTGGAAGAATTTTGTGTTCTCATCTCCAAACTTAACTCCTTTAATTTTCCCCCTTTGTTTCCAATAGATCTTTTCATGATTGAGCACTTCCAAAAGGTATTCTTTTAACAGTCCCCTACAATTTGCCTCAAATAAAGTTAGGTCTCTGTATTCCTCAATCATGTCCCAGAGAAAAGTACCAGCATTTAGCTCCTCTATCTTCTTTTTCATGCTAGACAGGTTCTTGGCCCACAATTTCAGTGCTCTCCTCAAAGTTTTAAATTTGGCATTGATTTTTTTAGCAGGATCAGAGAAACCCACTGGAATATTCCAAGCAGCCTGAACAATATCCTTGAAAGAGTTGTGTTTTAACCAATAATTTTCACACCTGAAGACCTTAGACTTTGGAATGCTAGTTCCAATTTTGATCATACAAGGAATGTGATCAGAAATAGGTTTAGCCAAAGGAAGTGCAGTGGAATCAGGAAAGGAGGTCATCCAAGCAGCAGAAGTAAAGATCCAATCCAGTTTCTCTAGGAGAGGACTATCTTGCATGTTACTCCAACTATATTGTCTACCTTTAAGAGGTAATTCCACCAACCCTAGGTGGCTTATAGCCTCATTGAACAAAAGCATTTGATTGACATCCCCTCCTGGCTTGTTCCTGTCATCTGGGGATCTGATAAAGTTGAAATCTCCCATAAGAATCCATTCAGTCTCAATGTCTATTTGGATGGAGTTTAACCAGTCAATGAATTCTAGTTTCTCCTCCTGGTTGCAAGGGCCATAAATGTTGGTAAGAACCCATGAGTGCTGCGATGTTTTGCAAGTAAACTGAACTGTGAGGGAGAACTTATTTTGAAATATCATTTCACCAGTGAAACAAGAGTCCTTCCATGCTGTCAAGATACCCCCAGAGGCTCCCACAGAAGGGAGAAATTCAAACTTATTAAAACTTTGGGGACAAAAATTGTGCAAGTAGGCAAGGTCAAAAAGCTCTCTTTTAGTTTCCTGAATACAAACAATAGAAGCTGCACTCTCCTCAATTTTCTGTCTGATGGCCAACCATTTATCAGAAGAATTAATGCCCCTGACATTCCAGTTTAAGATGTTCCAAGATCTGTTATTATTCATTAACAAAGATATTTAAATTGGAATTAATAACCAGGTGCCATCCCCTGGTGTTTATCCCGGTATGAATCAGCTTCATATCTCCATGGGAAACTGCTTTACTCAACAAATCAAGAACAAAGTAAACTACAGCATGGACATCAGCCTTTTCCAAGGCATGCAAAGTACACTTGTCCCACCGGACCCATGTCACACAGTTAGGGGTACAGACATATAGAAGAGAAGTTCTCCCAGTGCTAAGAAAAAGGGAGCAGGAAGTTCCAAATCCATTAATATTACATAGATTGCCAAAAGGGGCCACTGCCACTCTACTGTGTTGCTGCAGGTAATTGTGTAAATAGAGGGACTGGCTTGTAGGCTTGGAGTAGAGGTGTGTGATCATGATTACACAGCATGAGGGTGAACATCTCCAGTGGCCTTGGGGACCTTGGCCATCTCCTCCAGTCCTTTTTTGTTTGGGTATAACAAAATGTCGTTTTCCATTCACATTTTACAAGTAAAGTTCATGGACAAACTTTGACCCAAAGTACGATGGGGACTAGTAAACTAGAATGGAGATAGTAGTTTTTTTTTAATCGAAGAAGGGTTTCCCCTTCCGATTTTCATTAAAGAAAACCAGCATCTAAATCTAAACCATAGTATTTTCCCTAGAACTACCGGGTTCAACATCTCGCAACATAAACCGATACAACCTCCATCGCAAAAAAGAAACAAACCATACAACCATACGCCAAGGAGGTACGTAGTACTATGAATTCCATTTTCGCTCCATACCAATCGTTCTAAAAACCACTTACTACTTATAACGCGCCATTGAAAATCGGAACTCTTAACCCTGCTAAAAACGATATTTTAAATGTGGCTACTCGATCTATGGCAACTGGCGAGCCACCACGCTCCAAGTCATTCACCTGTGGTCCCGACCATCAACTCCTACGGATCAAATTATCACGTGAGCTGAATATTCCTGCAAAGGTGCTCCACCACGTACCCGATACCCGCGAATGCAGCAATCGTGCCCCTAGGGTTTTAGGGTTTATTTGTTAATGTCGCATTTACGTAACACTCATGTGTGAGAGACAGCGAGAGGCCAACTGCGTCTGTGCGCCTCTTCTCTTCGTATATGTACTCCACCGTTTGTCTGGTGTCCAAAAAATTATAATAACTACTAGCAATGTGCCAATGCATTGCCACACGATCAAAGTAGATTAATACAGTGGCGGAGCTAGATGCTGATTACGCCTGGGGTTGTGCTATGTTGAGTGATAAACTTCTATGATTTTCTATGCTTTGCATGAAGAAATTACAAAGGAAGTTGTTTCTAGGCCTGGGGCTATAGCCCTAGCTGCCCGAGGTGTGTCTCCGCCACTGGATTAATACATATTCACCGATTTGATAGAAAAAAAGTCTAGCTTTGAAATACGTATATCAATAAATTATGTTATGTTACACTCAAAATATATTCCTTTGGCGGTTTTGATGAGATAAGGGAGGAATGTTGTTGGTTTCAAGATTCGAGAAGTGGTATATGTCTAATTTCTACTCTTACTAGCAAGATGCCCGTGTGTTGCATAGAACATCAAGATCTTGTGGGAGAAAAGGATGAACGAGGGAAGGCCTTATCTGCAAATGTGGTGAAGAGTGCGGGTAAATTGCCATATTTTCCTTCCTATCCGTCAGATATAAATCAGACGACCTACATTGCAGGATGGCAGGCCCACCATCATCACAAAATCTATTTTTTATCCCTACTCTTATAATAAGCATTGTCGGTGATGATCGTGTGCCTGCCATCCTGCAATATAGGCCTTCGATCTATATCTGGCGGATAGGAAGGAAACTATGGCAATTTTGCAAAAAGATACCCACACCCCTCTCCACATTTGCAAATAAGGCCTTCCCTCGTTCATCTTTTTCCCCCACAAGATAAAATACTCATACAAATGCATCTTGATGTTCCGTGCAACGCATGGGCATCTTGCTAGTTGTTGCAAAAAGCCCATGTGTGTGTCAGAGAGAGAGGGCGAGTGGAGGAGGACGGAGTGCATGTGTGACAAAGACACAAGAAGTGTATGTGCGATAGGTATCAGCTTAAAGTGAGGCGATAGTGTGTGTGTGAACGATCGAGAGGGCGTGTCTCAAGAAGGGAAGAAAAATCTACATAGATACAAGGAGCGGGAGAGAGACATGTATGCGATGGTGGAAGCACGAGTGTGCGGGTGTATAAACCTATCTACAGGCTAGCTAGTCGATAAATGTTTGTGAGAGAAATACGAGTCGGGGTGCGAAAGCGAGAGTTTTGTGTGTGAGAGAGAGACGGTAGTCGAGAAGGGGAGTGGAAGCAGGAGTTGTCTGTGTGTGTGTGTGTCTGTGAGAGAGAGAGAGGAGACAGTAGTCGGGGCTGTCTGATCGGTAAACAAATGAATAATGTCAGTCTGGGATGGAGACGAAAAGGAGACCGCAACAAATGTTGTGTCTACAGGAGAGATAGAGAGAGTAATTTTAGTGGTATGAGTCATATGTAGAGACATATAGGGTGTGTGAGAGAATCCCATAGAGAGAAAGACAAAGTGAAAGATGAGTGGAGACTGTGTGTTTGGCGGTGAAAAAGAAAGCTTAGGTACCGAGTGATACCAGAGAACTGTAGAGACGTGAGAGATAATGAAAACCGTGTAATGTATAATGATAGGGAGAGTGTGACACTTCTCAAGGGAGACGTCGAGAGACCATGTTTGCGAGGATAGGAGCAACATGAAGTGAGCGTGCGGGTGAGCTGGAGAAAAGAGAGTCATAGCTACCTGAAGGAGCATGCATGCGAGAGAGATCGGCGGGAAAGGAGTGAACAAAAAAGGGATTCAAATATTTGAATTCGAGATGATGATACATGTAATCCATACTCGAACCAAAGTTGATCTATCAAACATGCATAATCATATGAATTCACGCACATCTATGTTATTTAATATGTAGATATTATTGATCCATACATTTTAGTAGAACATAATTTGGTTAAATTTTTTCGAATTCAACCTTAAGATTTCGGGATCGTTGTATTTGTAAATCATATTATACATATAAAGGAGCAGAATTCTTTGTTGTGCTTTTCAAAGTATATATAAAAAATGATGTATATAGAATGTAATTCCAATTGAAAGTGGATCCCGCCAGAAAAAAAATAGAATACAAGCGGGATTTGAATTGAGTTGGCATGGTAAACGTGCACTCTGCAAAATTGGAACGAAGCGGGGAAAGTCGAAGTAACCGCCCAAACCCAAAATCTGCGAGATGGAAATCACTACTGCCTATCCCAGCCACGCAAAGCCTATCTACTGGATTTCTATAGGTTTCGATAGGGGTAGGTTTGTAATTTCACCCAAACATGACATAACCGTCTCTCACCCGGATTCATACACGGTGGGCGCCAAAACACAGTGTGTCCTCGGCCGAAATCGACTCCCTCCCCGATTCATATTCATACACGGTGGGCGCCAAAAACAAACTCTCGTCGGCAAATATTTGGTGTATGCGAGATTACCGTCCTATCCCCAACTGACTAGTGTTGTTGTGATGTGGTAGAAATTTGAAACTGGGGCTAAGTTTGTAAATTTCCTCGCATTTGAGACAAGCGCGCCCTGAATACATGGTTCCCCCCTTCCTCTCTACCTCCCTTTTCCCCATTCGTACTCCGTGGGCACCAAAGCACCCTCTCCACCCCACCCTCCGCCGTCCGCCGTCCGCCACCCCATCCACCGCCGTCCTCCTCCACCATGCCAGAGCTGATACCCCGACGCCGCCGTCCATTACAAGAGATCGACCTCTCTCATCCACGGCTTCGGACCTGGATCCTTGCATCCCGTCCTCTCGCTTCATCCCCGCCATCGTCCACCTTGCCGGCGCCGCTCCTACGACCTTCTCGTCCACCGCGTCCCGCCGCCACCGTCTACCCTCCTAGATCTACTTCCACGCTGCCGATATCCATCGCTACTGCAGCACTGTCAAATTCTCAGCAGATGCGTACATGGCGCCGCACTAGAGGCGGTACTCTTTCGTATCTGCTCAACTTATTTATCGCAGCAAGAAAATAGATCACCACTGCTTTACTCTGATTTCTTGTCTTGGTTGCGAAGTTGCCTTTGTCCGGTTTGCACCTTCAGGTCCACCATGGCACGCTCAACACCATACTCGCAATGCTTATGGTTTTCCCATTTTATATTCCACACTAGTTAAATCCCAGTAGACTAAATTTCAAAATTGGGTCAATCGATTTTTTAGAGCTCGCCGGAGTTCGCCGGTGCGATCGAAGGGGCTCGGGTGGGGATGGTGGTTGTGGGGGGCGGTGGTGGGGCCTCGTCGAACGAAGAAAACTCGACACGGGTGGGGCGTGGTGGGGGTGGCGGAGGAACACAGGCGGTGGGGCCGGTGGTTTGGTTGGCAGCCCGTGCGGTGTTCTGTATGGGAAGCACAGTATGATCCATGTCAGGAAGGGGAGCAGGGACATCTACAGTCAACAGCTGATAGAGCTGGCCTGTACGTGATCGATAGGCTTTCAATTCCTAGTGGCAATACAACACTATAATTTCCAGCCAGTTCCACTTTCCCGATTTATATATCGTGGTTATGGTGTACCCTTGTTATGTACACTATGATCTGCCTAGTTGTTGTGTGCTCTTGTTATCATGGTTTGGCAATAAACTCTCTATACAATATATTATGAACCCATCATCTGCTAGCTATCCTTACTTCTGGAGCCTATTTTTTGTGTACTTGTGCCAGATTATATAAATGCATGCACCATATTACAGCACACATGAGCTCTCTCATCAGAATCCAGTGATAGCACACAAGTGTTTACAGGGGCGCCCCTATATTAGAATATCATCTGCATTACAAAGATAATCTCACAACTATTTATGTTTTCATGGTTCTCAGATATTATACGCAATTACAGTGAATATCAGAATCCACGCATCACAAGAATATTGTGGAACACTGCAATGACTTACAAAATTGGCACCAATGCATTGAGTGCCATTCTGGAAGCAATGAAACTCGTACGCTCCCCACCTATTGATTCTTGTTCAGAATATCATCCTAATGACTATTCTAACCTCGGGGAGTCAAAGGCAGATGGCCTGTCATGTTCACCCATCAAGGTGCCTGTTCTAATTTGGCAATGTTTTATTGATTACGGGTATCTTGCAAATGTTGTCTTGCATATCTTCTACTTCGTTGCACCGTCATCTGCTTAGTTTACTCATCATATATGTCGAGATGCCATGCCCATCCATTATCAATACATATTCCATCTGTCATCATACCATGTTTTTTCACTCAAATGTTGTTCTTGTGCATCAGTCATAAAAAAGGAAGAGGGTGATTGCGGAACCTGAAGGAGCACCAGCAAAGTCCTTGAAAAACATGGTGGTGCCAGAGAAATCAGACAACACCCCACTTATATTGCCTGTACAACCAGTGACACAAAATGTAGGACCGACTACAGCAGACTGTACCCATACTTCACTGGCCACACCACTAGCCCCACCACACAGGACCTGCACTCCAGCAAAAGGTATACCGATTTCATTTGCCATAGCACCAGCTGAACCACAGAAAAATCCCACTCTAGCAAAAAGTACAGCAAGTCCACCGGCCGAAGACCTATCCCAACTGCAGAGACGGCCAATTCCTGCAGATTGGAACCCCATTCCATTTATTCCCAGTTTAAAAGACAATGCTTTCAATGTTGTTAGGGACTACGTGCATATATTCCCATCATGGGAATATTATTGTGAAGACAAACACCATTTTCACATCTTCCTATCCAACTTACGTGTAAGTGCTATTATTCATGGTTATTATTTTCCTTTTTTCTGCTGATTGAACACATCAATGATTTACATTACATTGTTGTAACTAGGCGAGGGTCAATCTGGATAGTCATGACGAGCAAAGCTTGCTTGTGCTTTTCAAGCAAGCATTGCAGCAGTATCGGTGTTACCTGAGGAAATCACACTTTGATGGCAAGTCTATAAACGAATTTCCGATGAAGTCTCCTGTGCTAAATTTAGAAGACATTGAATGGAAAAACCTTGTTATGCACTGGTCTCGTTCCCAGGATGAGGTACTGTCTATGAAATCACATGACAATTTGAACTTCTACTTTTCCGCATGTGCCTTACTGATCTTTTTTGTAGGAAATCTGCACGAAGAAGAATTCCGGTTTGACAAGAACGACAGGATATCGCAAATATGCTGCCCGCTGCTTTGCTCTTGTTAGTACCTATTGTCCTGTATCATTGTACTTTGATACATACCTGGTTCATTATGTGACAGCAGTATGCATGATAGCTTGCTTATCAATTGTTCTCTCCAAATTATCTGGTCTGTATGAATGGTTACATTAGTGTAGAATATATCCAATGCCAATGTTTTTTTAGCTCTGCATTGTTCTTGTAAGTACATGATGTCCTTTATCAGTGTACTTATAATGACTGGTAGTTGTTCATGTACCATCACTCTGCAGCTTATTTTCCTTTGCCCTCCATTTTCTACACATCAGATCTATATTTACTCTTACCATAAGGTTGGTACTGAAGAAGTTTAGCTGTGCATTGCTCTTGGTTGTACCTTTTGCCTATATCGTTGCACCTATTTTTATAGCTACTTGGTTATGTAGCACCACTCTTCATCTTATCTTAAATATTCTCCATTTTTTCGTATATTATCACATCTATATTTACTCTTAACAAAATGTAGAATAAAGGCAATGCTTTTGAAGAAGATTCTGTGGTAAACTTCTTGAATTGCCCCCCCCCCATCAGCATGGACAAGGCCTTTACAGAGCATGTCTTCACCAATAATGTAAGTTTGTCCATCTCAAGCCTTCAAACTTTGTTGTATATATTTGGTTAGGCATGACTGCAACAGCTGTTTCTTTTGGTGTTTGCATCAAATTGCTTGTTTAAAGTTTATTATATGTAGTTCATAAACAAAAGTTTGTCCTTTCTCAATTTAAGTTTTCAGTTGTACAACCAAGTTCCTTCTTCATACCATGTAAATTAAACTATACAGAGCAAGTGATCTTCTTTTACACTGCATGTATGCTTCTGTTCTTCATCCGTAATCCAGTGGTGTGGTGAACCTACCCACTACAGCACAATGTCATATTCTGCAATGTCTTAACTATGAACAATGTCATATCATTCTACTATTATTTAAACCATCTCTTTATTTGCCAATCTGAAATGGTATAAATTGACAACACACTAACCATTGATACTTATGGGTTCCTGATCTGTAATCCAGTGGTGTCGTGAAGATGCCAACTCCTTCACAATGTCATTTCCTGCCATGTCTTGACCTGAAAATACCATATTGTGTTAATGCAAATTTAAACTGTGTCACTTTATTCGTCAGTAAGAAATGTGATGAATTGTCAGCACTGATACTTTTATGTGCAAAACCTGTCATCTATCTGCTTGTTTATCTTTCAGAATGAGGAAGATATAAGTGTTGAACAAGCGCAGTCTCATCATCTTGCTCAGCTGCTTGCGCTGCAGCTCCCCAGCAGGGCTAACCTTTCTTGAACTCTATTGAAGTGTTGTCGGTTTTGTATATTATTTTGTCGGCGTGTTTATTTGCACTGGTGGTGATCTTTGATGCCCAGTGTATGTAATCTGCTATCTGCTTGTGCTTTATTATCATAGTGGCGAACTTTGATGCCCAGTGGATGTAATATGCTGTAATTTCTTTACTGTATAGTCTAGGTATTTTTATTATTCACGATGCTGTAGTTATTTTACTGTATATATATCCTGTCTTCGCAGTAAACCGGCCAAACCGTAAAATTACGGTACATAATTGGGCCGTCATGCAATCACGATGTAGGTTGGGCCTGAAACGTGTCGAACAGCTCACGGGCCGGCAGCAGCCCGAAATGAACCCAGGCCCATGATTGTGAGAATCAAATCACGGGCTTTTAACGGGCCAAAAAATTGTCTCAGTCCTTGTTTGGCCCAATCAGATATCGGTGCGAGAAGGCCGGATGCAAACCGGGCCGTAGTTGGCCCAACTATATGACGGGCTTTTAACAGGCTGAAATTAATATAGGGCCAAAATGTTAAACGGGCCCTTAACAGGGCAAAACTAATATCAGGCCGAATTACTAAGTGGGCCTTTAGCAAGTGGGCCCAAAAGCATAGTGTCTAGTTGACGGGCCGAATCTGATATGGGGCATAATTGAGCCCAAAGCCTCTTAAAGGGCCGGACCTGATCTGGGCCGTAATTTGGCCCAGAACGTGGTAGGCCTTTAACGGGCCGGATCTCATATGGGCCACTATTAGGCCCAGAGCGTGGCAGGCCATTAATGGACCGGATCAAATATGGGCCGACATTTGGCCCAAAACATGGCAGGCAGTTAATGGGCCGGCCTACTAGGGTCCTCAAAATCTTGTGGGCCTACAGCTGGGCCGACCCATTATGATCCGCAAGAATCTTGTGGGCCTTTACCTGGGCCGGCCCATTACGGCACACAAAAATCTTGTGGGCCTTTACCTGGGCCGGCCCATTATGGCCAGCAAAATCTTGGGGGCCTTTAGCTGGGCCAGCCCATTATGGTCCGCAAAATCTCGTGGACCTTTAGCTGGGCCGGCCCATTATGGTCGGAAAAATCTTGTGGGCCTTTAGTTGGGCCGGCCCATTTAAACTTGTTGGGCCGTGCCACGTGTCGACGTATCATAGGCGCCTTCTGTCAAGTGAGTGGATGACATTTGTCCCGATGATGAGCCGACACGTGTTTCCTCTAGCCAATGATGATTTTACACGTGGAAAATCCCCATTGGTTGGGGATTTTAATGGGTTATCGAATCCAAAACCTGACCCGATAGCTTAACGGTGTTCCGTTACGGTGGATGCCACATGTCGGTCACCCTTGACGAAAGCACTTTTGTGACGCGCGATTTATCGTCATGGAAGTGGACACTTCCGTGATGATAATTTTGGTAATGTCATGGAACACTTCTACGACAGCACAGGTATGACTATCTTGATTCTGTCATAAATTTGTCATGGATGTACATGCATGACAAAAAACGCGACCTACTGTGACAAACACGTATCATCACGGAAGTGTATTTTTTTGTAGTGGTGCCCATAATCCCTCCCTCTCCTCAAAGGGTGGAGCAAGATAGTGGAGGGCAAAAGGGGCACCTAGGCGTGGTGCGAGGAACAGAAGGCACCAACAGAACATCTTGGTGCCGGGAAAGGAGCTGGAAGACGAGGCAGCGGGCCGGCAATACGCGATGAAGGCGTCGGTGCCCGCGTACTCCGAGTTGACAACCGCCACCCGCCTTCTTCGCCTTCTCCGGCCCTCGTACGCCAGCCTCCCAAGGAGATGACGGGGAGCGCCCCGATGGAGAGCTTGGTGAGGAAGACCCTCGGCAGGGCGCGTGGCCGAGGAAGGGGCAGCCCACTTGAGGAGGAATCTTCATCGTCAGAGGTGCTCTTCATGCAGCACTTCAGGCGAGTTCCAAGGTCTCTGAAGACCTTGACGGAGAGCAAGCCGCCCTCCATTAACTTAAAGTAGAGGACGAGCCCCACCGTCAAGCTATGGATGCGGGCAAACGTCTTCCATCCACTATGGAGATTCATAACGTGAGGAGCAGGGAAGTCGACGTCGACCCGCGTGCCGCCGGTCCCGCAACCCCTCATGTGCATCCTGAGGGTCTGGGCCGGATCAAGCTCCATCTCCTGAGTGAAGGGGGTGGGGAGACAGAGACGACAACGCAGTGACCGCCGCAGCCGGATGAAGCACTCGCGGGGCCGGTCCCCGACATGAACCTCCATCATGGGAGGCATCGCTGGCGGAGGCGTGGCTGCCGCGCCACCTCATCCCCCTCTCCCCCGACTGCTGCGGCGACCTCGGCCACGCCCCCTCCCCCTTCCTCTTGCAGCTGGCTCCGCCGCTGCGGGCTCGTGGGAAGGAGGGACGTGCTGACAAGCAGCGACCCTTGCCGCCACCGTCAAAGGCCCAACACCTCCTCTCGCCATGGAAGGTGGGAGAAAGAAACACAGGTGAAGGAGGATGGGTGTTGAAGGAATGTGGGACGACGCCCTCCCTCCCCCTCCTTATAAAGGGGCGAGGTCGTGGCTCGGCTGCCCCACTCAGCCAATCCAGCCATCAGAGGCGCAGGGAATCAGGACCGACCCGCCGCCCCAATCAGCGACGACCCGGTTTCCCGCCTCCACCGCCCGCCACTTGCATGAAGGACAAGTGAGGCGACCATTCCTCGCCCCGTGATTGGGGGGGCGTGGGCGCCTTGAAGACTGCGACATGAGTCCATCCAGTAAATGGGTCGCACCTCCACGTCTCCCTCTTTTATGGGGAAGGCGCGAGCCACCTCTTTACCATGATGTGAAGCATGCATGCGGAAACTGCTCCACGCATGACCCCCACATCACGCACGACCATCCACGTCACGCACAGATCGTGGGGAATCACAGCAAACGAAAAAATACTGCGGTAGAATCCGACCCTCCTGCCCGCACACCGTTTTGGGCCTGGCCAAACAACGTGTCAAGCTTATGTGTGGCCTAGGCCCTGGGGCTCCTGTCGGTGTACAAAAGTAGGGGCGCTCCTTTTGACCCCTTTACTTGTGCACGGATAGTCGGAGCCGCACCCATGGCCACACCAAGCAGAGCAGGGGAGGGAAGCCGGAGAGAAGCCAGAGGAACAAGATGGTCAGAGGCAATGCCAAGGCCAAAAACACAAGACAGCAAAGGGGCGAGGTGGAGACCCCCGGCACGGCCCTTGACGGGGCAGCCTCCGCGGCCCCGACAAGGACCTTGCCGAGGCAACTTGCTCAAACACCAACAGAGCGAGTCGCCCTTGAGCCCATAGGTTCCCACCCAACCAACTACGGTTGGACCAACGCTCGGGAGGCACCTCTGTGGTGGCATGCAGATCTTTGTCAAGACCATAGATATATGAGATCAGATGAGGACCAGAAGACGGCGACCCTCGGCGGAATCCTTGCCGAGGAAAGCCACGAGACCCCCGTCAAGATCCTTGCCGGGGACGACTGCTCGCCACGGCAAGACCCTTGCCGGGCCCCTGGCAAGGCCCTTCCCGAGGACATCAGCGGGGCCACTGACAGGCCCGCACCAGCCAAGTTTCCACTGCCATTAGCATGCAGCTGCCAGCCCGACTAACTGGGCAGGCACTTGCATGGCAACATGCAGCTTCCAGGCCAGATCAGCAAGTGCCTGCATGGTGGCATGCAGATCTTCATGAAGACCCTACCACCGCGCCACCTCAGCTTCCTGCCTGCCTACATGGCGCCGCATGCTTCACTGGCCAGGGCGCATGTCGAAGCGAAGAGGAGCGGTGACGGACGGGACGGGCCTCGCTCCCGTCCCCGATAAAGCTAGGGGACACCTAAGCGATGCATTAAATGCGTCTTGTCCTATAATACGTGCGATAAGATCGTAGTACTATAGGCCTTTCCACCTCCTATGTGCCATTGTGGCATCCCCTTTCGACTATAAAAGGAGGCCCATGGCGTACTGGAGGAGGATATGGCTCTTTGGAACTACACACCCACCGTAGCTAGTACGAGAGCTCAAGAACACTCAATACATCCACCAAAGCCGGATTATGGTTTTACGCATCCTCGCGGCCCGAACCTAGGTAAACGATCCTTATGGTGACTGTTAATCCTGCTCTTGTCACAACCCTTTGCATTGGCAACCGTAGTAGGGATTCTTGTGATCCCATAGGTGTCGTTTCCCACCGACAAATGGGTTTGCAACAGTACTTAAAGTGGTGATTTGCTTTATTATACAAACGGTCCTCACGAGGGTTTTGTTAAGTTTTGGGTGATTAAACTTTTCATGTTTTGGGTGAGATCACAATGGATGAAGGAATAAGGAGTGGCAAGAGACTAGCTGTCAGTGTCAAAACCGGCTGACCTTGGGGTAGGGTGTCTCGAGCTGTGGAGCTAGGATCAATGGGTAACAAGGGACGACGAACACAATATTTACCCAAGTTTGGGCCCTCTCATAGAGGTAAAACCCTACGTCCTGCTTGATTATATCTGATGTATGATGTGGTTTACAGAGTTGATCTACCTCGAGATCTATATGAGCTAAACCCTAAGTCTAGGAGGTGATGAATGTAGCTCTAACCCTAATGACTACAACCCTCGGTTTATATAGACACCGATTGGGCTATGGTTACCGAGGATAGATTAAAATAAGGAATCAAAGAGATCCTCCGCCTTCTCGACATGGAGGGCACACCACGGCTTCATAGATCTCTTGTCATAGAACGGCTCTACCGGTTCGGCCCATGTACGATGGTCGTCGCCCTGAGGACCCCATAGTCCATGACTCCCTCAATAGCACCTGAACTTGCCTCCTGCGCCGAGGATTACCTTCTGGAATCTTCACTTAATTGGCTTGCGAGACGAGTTCCTTTATTCCGCTTGAAGCTGTGTTAATGTCGCCGAACATTATCCGGAACCCGCTCTAATATACTTGGGCCCGGACAGTCTCAAGATTCTAAGATCCGGAGATATCTCGAGGCCGAGGTGGGACCATCAGAGTTTTAATGCCATTCCTTGGGGCATGCCTTCGCGATCCGTAGACCGGTCTTGTGTGTCCTGCTCTACTATACAAGTCCCGCTGCAGGCCGTCTGGACAATCGTGAGCTACGCTATTCTTGCCTTTACGGTGAGGTGGGGCAGTCTGGTGTTTGGCTTGAGTTGCCTCTTTATTAGGACAGAGTTGTCAGCGACCAACCTCGTCGTCGAATTGATGTAGCAATCTATGCTTCGGGTAGCTTTTGTCTAGGCCACTAAGGTCGTATTCTTTGGCCACCGGGACTTCGGTCCATCTATTGTTGAGTAGGTCTTGGTCAGCTAAAAGTTGTTGCTGCTTCTTTTTCAGGCTCCTTGCAGTAGCTATTAGCATGCGCTTGAAGCGTTCCTGCTCGAGGGGCTCTTCGGGTACGATGAAGTCTTCGTCGCCGAGGCTTACCGCATCTTCGGAGAGCGGAAGGTAGTTTTCGTCCTACGGATTGTCGCTGGGCAGGGCTAGTTCATCGGGGCTGGCTTGCCCATGTTCCTATTCCTCCTATTCGGTTCTTGCTCCAACAGGGTCTTCGTTCTCTTCGGCGGCGTCTGGAGTACTATTTTCTCCGGTGCCATCGTTGCTGCGGTGTGACTTGGAGAGACGTTTAGGACACCGGTACTTAGACTGTGTCTTAGGAGGTTTATTCTCAGCTGGATCTTCTTTGCCATTGTCGCGAGCCTTTTTAAGTGTATCAACCATGTACACGTCGTATAAAGGGGTGGTCGTCCCACGCATGGTGGCTGGCGGGTCTTGGCCTCGCTCCTTGTCAGCATCGTCATTTATACCATCAATGTCTTCGGAGCCATAAGCAGGCATGTCAGTTAAGTCCTCGACAGTGGCTATGAAGTGGGTGGCGGGTGGGAAGCAAAATTCTCCATCATTAGCCTCTAGCTCGAACCGGACACAGTTCGGCTGCGAGTCCTCTGCCAGGGACAGGTTTTTTAATGAATTTAGCACATCGCTGAAGGGCGAGTGCGGGAAGATATCTGCGGCGCTGAACTCGAAGATTGATAACCGATCCAACTCGGTGTTCGGGGGCATGCATGGTTCGGATCTTATAGCCGGAGACGAGTCCGGAATTTTGTTGATGCTGATATTGCCTGGTGTTGAGTGTGTGTGCGGCTCCAACGCTGCGGACACAGGGGCTTCAGATGGTGCAATCTGCTACGGATCTAAGACCGTAGCAGTCCTAGGAGCCATCTCCTGAATCTGGTCCGATGACAGATTTAAGTCATGTTCATCGGAGCGAGGGGGAGCGATCGCCGCGGTCTCAAATCCATTGAAGATCAAGTCTCCACAGATATCCGCGACATAGTTCAAGCTTCCAAATCTGACCTGGTGGCCAGGGGCGTAGCTGTTGATCTGCTCTAGATGGCCAAGTGAGTTGGCTCGCAGTACGAAGCCACCGAATACGAAAATCTGTCTGGGAGGAAGGTTTCTCCTTGGACGACGTCACTATAAACGATCGAAGGGGCTATTGGACCTTTCATCGACGGCACGGTGGAACTCTCAATGAAAGCACCAATGTCGGTGTCAAAACCGACGGATCTCGGGTAGGGGGTCCCAAACTGTGCATCTAGGATCGATGGTAACAGGTGAGAGGGGACACGATGTTTACCCAGGTTTGGGCCCTCTCTATGGAGGTAATACCCTACTTCCTGCTTGATTGATCTTGATGAATATGAGTGTTACAAGAGTTGATCTACCTTGAGATCGTAATGGCTAAACCCTATAAGTCTAGCCTCTATGACTATGGTAATGAAGTGTCCTATCCGGACTACGCCCTCTGGTTTATATAGACACCGGAGGGATCTAGGGTTACATAGAGTCGGTTACATAAGAAGGAATCCTCATAATTTATCGCCAAGCTTGCCTTCCACGCCAAGGAGAGTCCAATCCGGAAACGGGTACAGTCTTCGGCCTTCATGTCTTCATAGCCCATCAGTCCAGCCCATGCATAACAGGCCTGGCGCCTGAGGACCCCTTAGTCCAGGACTCCCTCACCTACCCCCCTGGGCGCGCCCTCCTGGCTCGTGGCCGCCTCGTTGCGTCTTCGACTTCATCTCCAACCACGGATATCTTTCACCATTTCTGTTATAAATGGATGGATTAATATTGATTAAAGATGACTCACGGAGTGGAGTGAGTAGAGCAGAGGGGTTGGGACTTACCCATCTAGGAGGATTGTACGTGGAAAATCCATCTCTACGCCTAATACGAAGAAATTCCTCTTCCTCCCCTTTGAACAGTTCAGCCAATATTTTGGCCAGAGTGGCAGGGGTGTCTGGACCCTTCCGGCCGCAGCGGGAGGCGTCATCCTCCCCATTATAGTGCCACATGGGAAGCCCCCTATATTGGAGTGGCTGAACCCCTTGTACTATGTAAGTCGCCATTACCTTGACTATTGATAATCCGGACTGGTCAAGTTTCTTTTTCTTGCTGATGAGTTGACGAACTTCCGCACTATCTTCCTCCTCGAGGCTCCGAGGGCGCCAACTGTGGCGTTTCTTCAACGGGACGCTTGTGAACTCAGGAAGACCCTTCCGAACTGGGCCAGGAAGTGCGACGTCCTCGATATAGAACCATTCGGAAGGCCACTCTTCGGATGCCTTCTTTGGTGTGCCGGACAGGTGTCCGGTCTCGGCGACGCGCCATATTTCGGCTTTGTCCACTTCAAATATGCATCCCTCGTGGTTATGCGGGACGAGACAGAATAGCCTTCTCCACAATTCAAAATGGGCCTCACCACCCAAGAATAGCTCACAAAGAGCAACGTAACCCGTGATGTGCAGGATGGAGGGGGGGTGAAGTTGTGCAGTTGGAGGGCATAATACTCCAGAAGCCCTCGGAGGAACGGATGAATTGGAAATCCGACACCTCTTAGCAAATAGGGGACGAAGCACACTCGTTTCCCCCAGATGGATTGGGGAAATTCTCCTCCTGGCCCCGACATTGAAGGAGGTCAATCATGCTCGGACAGAAAGCCCTGTGTTTGCAGCTTCACCAGCTGACCGTGGGATACGAAACATCTCTCCCAATCGCCTTTTTCTGGGCTGCAGGGATGGGAGGAGTATCTGGGAGTGCTAGCCATGTTGGAGTGATCTTTTCTATCAAGCTCTGAGGATTTCTTCCATGTGGTGCTGAATGGATCTAAGATCCAATCTCTTTAAATACACGCTCTTTCTTACATGGCAGGGGTGTTATGTGCAGAAATACCCTGACCTCTCGCATTCGCTCGACATGTGGAAGCTGAAGTCGTTGATACACAGAAGCCGAGGGGTACGACATTAAATGGAAGACGAATACATCTCTTTGAAGTCATCGGAGAAGGAACCCGCCTTGCAATGCCGAAGACAATCTGCGCATCGGACACCTCGTCATTGAATTCTGGTTTGGGGGCTACTGAGGGAGTCCTGGACTAAGGGGTCCTCGGGCATCCGGCCTGTTGGCCATGAGCCGGACTAATGGGCTGTGCAGATACAAAGACCGAAGACTCTACCCGTGTCCGGATGGGACTCTCCTTGGCGTGGAAGGCAAGCTCGGCGACCAAATATGAAGATTCCTTTCTCTATAACCGACCTTATGTAACCCTAGTCCCCCCTGGTGTCTATATAAACCGGAGGGCTAGGGCTGTAGAGGACAACAATCATAATCGTAGTCATACAGGCTAGACTTCTAGGTTTTTAGCCATTACGATCTCGTGGTAGATCGACTCTTGTAATACTCATATCTATCAAGATCAATCAAGCAGGAAGTAGGGTATTACCTCCATAGGGAGGGCCCGAACCTGGGTAAACATTGTTTCCCCTGTCTCCTATGACCATCGACCTTAGACGCATAGTTCAGGACCCCCTACCCGTGATCCGTCGGTTTTGACACCGACATTGACTGCTTCGGCTATGTTGTGAGGCTGCTGTCGTCGGAGAATAACAGGAGGTGTGGGTGAGTATAGAGGGATGGCATGGCTAGTGGTGGCAGCACAGCCGGACACGGGAGGCAGGAGCAGGCGGCACGGCCGGCCCTGGTTTGGGCGGCTGGAGCAAGAAGACCAGAGGTTGAGGAAGCACAGCGGCCGTTGGATGGACATTGTACGGTCACTGTAGCTAGAATCATTTATATTGACTAAGTTGACAAAGACCTTAGTACGCGCCAACTTAGTAGGCCCATACGTCAGCCTTTGAAACGGTGCACACCAGATGTCAGGGGGAGGAATCATTTTTTGGGCGGCTGAAGCAAGAATATCTGAGATTGAGCAAGAAGCACGACATCCCTTGGATGGACATCCAACAGCTACTGCTGCTAGAACTGTGTGCTGACTATAAGTTGACAAAGCCTTGCTTACGCGACAACTTTGTAGGCCCACAAGTGTGTGGCAGAGAACATATAGCCCATTTGCGATTTGTAAGAAAGTACAACCCATTTTTGAATTCTAATGGAATTTACAACCCATTTACAATTTGTTAAAAGTACATCCCATTTTCTAGCTAGGACAACGATTAATAATTTCAACCAACCGCTCAAAATAGAATTCAATAAAATCTCCCTCATTTTGATGGGATCCGAAATGTTTTTATCACGAAATTTCTAGTCAGATTAAATATAATTTCTAAATAAATTTGTATTATGTAAAAATACAACAAAATATTGCGTGCACAACAAGTAATGAAATTAAAATTTTCAAAATCCAATAATAATATTTTTTTAAACTAATTACGTGTTTGGTGCATTTTTTATAGTTACTGCCTAGTTTTTATAATTACATCCCATTTATTATTTCTTCAAGCCCATTTTCTTGTTAAGCCTAATGCATCCCTCTTGTGAAAGATTTGCAGCCCTGCGGGGCGGATAATAACAAGTTGACCTTGCCTGGGTATTCCTAAACAAAAACTAGGCTAGCCATTTTCAGCTTGAAAAAATAATAATATCTGGCCTGGGCTAGACGGGCCACAGCCCGCCCAGTTGATACCCTGCTCTCCTGTATGCCGTCACCATAAGGCTTGATGGCTCCTTCGATCATCAATAACGATGTGATCCAGGGTGAGGTTTTTCTCCCCGGACAGATCTTCGTATTCGGCGGCTTCGCACTGCGGGCCAACTCGCTTGGCCATCTGGAGCAGATCGAAAGCTACACCCCTGGCCGTCAGGTCAGGTTTGGAAGCTTAAACTATATTGCCTACATCCGCGGAGACTTGATCTTTGACGGATTCGAGCCCATGCCAGGTGCGCCTCACAGTCACGACGAGCATGACCTAGCTCTGCCGTCGAACGGTGTTTGGGAGTTCACACTTGTGGCTACTCCGGTCCTCAACCCAGAGCAGATTGCGACGTCCAAGGGCGGGTGGATGGATCCCGCCATGGGGGCCGCATACATAGTGGCGATAGAGCCGAATACTTACTTCGTATCCTATGAGACTTGTGTCGCCGGACTCTTGGATTCATCCATGGCCACGGGCCCCGAACCACATGCGTTAGTGCCTATCGAATCTGATTGGGCACAAATCATGGAGTTTTCCTCCGCGGATATCTTTGAGCACTCACCCCTGGGCGATGTGCTAAATTCATTAAGGTCTCTATCCTTGTTAGGAGGCCCTTGGCCGAACTGTGCCCGACTTGAGTGGTAAGCGGACGACGAAGAAATTCGTTCCCCACCCACCACCCACTTAATAGCCACTGTCGACGATTTAACCGACATGCTTGATTTCGACTCCGAAGACATCAACGGTATGGACGACGATACAGGAGAGGAACAGGAACCACCGCCCATAGGGCGCTGGACAACCACTTCGTCACACGATATATACATGGTGGATACACCCAAAGAAGACAATGACGAGGAACGGGAGGATGCAGCGAAGGATAATCCCCTCGATAAGCAACCAAAGCAACGACGTAGGCGCCGCTCCAAATCCCGCCTCAGCAAAAACAGCGATAACAGCGCAAGAAAGAATAATACCCCGGTCGACTCTAGAGGAAGCGACAACCACATGGACCCAGCAACAGAGCAGGATGAGCCAGCGGATGGTGAACATAGTAAGGAGCCGTTGTCTGATCACGGCGACGCCGAGGGTAAAGATCATAAAACTATCTCCAAAGAAGAGAATAGTGCGGACGACGATGCACACATCATCCTGGAAAGGCACTTGGAACAAGAGAACCTCCACAGAAGGCTTATTGCCACCGCGAGGAGTCTGAAGAAGCAGAAGCAAAGGCTTAAGGCCGCGCAAAATAAACTCATCAGTAGATGGAACAAAGTGCTTGACACTGCAGAAAAGTATGGTGGCAGTCGCCACACAAAGAGCTATCCAAAGCGCAAGCTACTGCCTGAATTCGACGACGAGGCTCTAAAGCCCATACAGCCGAAAAATAAAACAGCCGATCAGCAGAATCGACCATTCCATGGCCGCGATAGGGCGGCTAACAAAGTCACACATAATTAGCACATGACTTACGTGAGGACTTGCTCGAAAAAGCTGGTATGACCAGGTCCATCTACGGATCTAGGAAGCGCGCTCCGGCACAGAAGCAAAACCGAACACTACAACCGTCAGCATGCCATGACACATCCAAATACAGGGGTGCCGCGCATCCCCTATGCTTCGCAGATGAGGTGTTGGATCACATATTTCCAGAGGGATTCAAGCCCGTGAACATAGAGGCATACGACGGATCGACAGACCCTGGGGTCTGATTTGAGGACTTTATCCTTCATATCCATATGGCTCGCGGAGATGATCTCCACGCCATCAAATACTTGCCCCTCAAATTGAAGGGACCAGCTCGGCACTAGCTGAAAAGCCTCCCCGAAAACTCAATTGGAAGTTGGGAGGAGCTTGAGGATGCTTTTAGGGCTAATTTTCAAGGGACCTATGTCCGACCTCCGGATGCAGACGACTAAGTCATATAATTCAACAGCCCGGAGAGTCAGCCCGAATGCTTTGGAACAGATCTCTCACTAGGAAGAATCAAATCATCGACTGCCCGGACGCCGAAGCCTTAGCAGCTTTCAAACACAGCGTCCGGGACGAATGGCTCGCCATACACCTCGGCCTAGAAAAACCGAGGACAATGGCATCCCTAACAAGCCTAATGACCCGTGCGCGGGCGAAGACAATTGGCTGGCCCGTAGCGGCATCAGCGATCCAGGCACATCCGAAGTCAGGGATGGCAACGGAAAACCACGACACAATAAAAGCAAGCGTCGCAACAATGAAGACGGCCCAGACAACAAGGCGATAAACGTCGGATTTAGGGGCTCTCGACGCGGTCAATAGAAAAAGCCATTCAAAGGCAGCAGAGATGGACTGTCCAGCCTAAACAAGATTCTAGACAGATTATGTCAGATTCACGGCACCTCCGACAAACCTGCAAATCACACCAATATAGAATGATGGGTCTTCAAGCAGGGCGGCAAGCTAAACGCCGAACACAAGGGGAGGCAGACACCAAGTGAAGACGAGGATGAGCCTCGCCAGCAAAACATTGGGCAACAGAAAGAATTCCCACCAGAGGTCAAAACAGAGAACATGATTGACGTAACAAAAAGGAGGAGCAAACACGCACTCCGAAACATATGCGCTGTAGAGCCCGTCACCCCCAAGTTCAACCCTTGGTCGGCCTTCCCAATCACTTTTGATCGCAGGGATCACCCGACTAGTATCCTGCATGGAGGATCGGTTGCCTTGGTGCTAGACCCAATAATTTACGGATACCATCTCACCGGGGTCCTTATGGACGGCGGCAGTAATCTTAATCTGATATATCAGAACACAGTCCGCAAAATGGGGATAGACCCGACAAGAATCAGCCAAAGCAATATTATCTGTTGCACGAGCTGTCTAGTACTAGAGGTTGTATTAGGTTCTCCCGACAACTTCCGAAGTGAAAATTTAATTAACCTTCGACATCGCTCCATTCTGAAGCGGCTATCAAGCACTACTCAGAAGAACGGCCTTCGCTCGTTTTAATGCAGTACCACACTACGCTTATCTTAAGCTTAAGATGCCCGGTCCACGCGGTATCATCATAGTTAGCGGTAACACATAATGTTCCTTAAATACGGAAGAACGTGCGGCGGCTTTAGAAGCCGAACACTGAACAACCTCTCCAACCAGAATAAATGATCGGTCGTCAAGACCGCGGACACGGGCAGACGAGTCCGGCGCACCCCTAGCTGTAACAGCTTAGATAAACTTGAGGTCCGGTCGACGGATATACCCCCCTAGGCGGTACTAGGGGCTACCCGCATGTAAACACGACTACAGTTCAGCTTGGCCTTATTTAGATTGAATTTTAATGGTTTATTAAGGATAACCAATTTTTTCGCACGAAGACTTTCACGTAAGTTTTTCTCTTTTTACATATGATAATCGTGCTACAACCTTCCAGGATACAGCACAATGGAGACAAATGCACAGACGTGCAGCAGGGCCCCGCTCAAAGGTTTCTTTTTCGATTAAGACCATGTGTAAACCTTTCTTACCGTCTCTTGTTGCTTCACACCCTCCGGATACTGAACACAACCGAGAGGGATGCTGGCGTTATTGGCATTTAGCCACGTCAGACTAATGCACGTACCTGTAAATTCAGGGTTCATTATCGAGGGCGTTACTCAGCCCGGTATATGTTGTAAAGTCCGAATACCTTAGTGAGTGTTCGGCGTCGCGAGTTTGGCCTTATATGCATCAGCTTCGAATCATGTCAATGGTCAATAGTTGGGTTTGCCCGGCTCCCGTGTTTTGCTACCTTATGTTCCGCTCTATCGGCTAAGGTGGCACCGGGAGAACTACTGCGATTGTGCCCTGGTTCATCTGGACAAGCACCTCAGTAGAGAAAGCCGAAAACTGACTGTCAGGATAAAGCGCGAGACTGGTGAACCACTCAATGACTCAGCAGAATCTTCGCGATTCCTCCGCATTAACGAAGGGCCGGTTTCCCGGCCATGTACGTACGCGCCCCGTATTCAGACGAGCGCGGAAGTACCAGGGGCTATATAGTAGTCCCACCGTCAAACTCCTATGGCTAAGTGAAAGTGTTAAAGCTATAAAGTCCAATTGCCTTGTTCGCCGCACCATCACCTCCTTAATGGGCCAAGAAGTTGGATCAAGTGTGAATACGCGCTTTTTCCGAACACCCCCGTATTATATGCGTGGGGGCTGAAGCCGACGACTACAAACTTTCAGGTTATATACATACATAAGCGGCTGCACAGGAGGCATTACAATACTTTCAGGAAAAAGTATAAACACAACCTTTATAATACAAATAGCATTGTTTTTACAATTAGAATACATGTCACTCGAACATGATACTCTTTGAGCACTGAGCCTCTATTGAACGAGCACCTTCTAGGACTTCTTCAAAATAGTTCTCGGCCGAGACCTGGTCTACATCCTGGGTTGCAATAGCGGTGGCATCCATCTCTGCCCAGTATGTCTTAACACGGGCAAGAGCCATCCGTGCACCCTCTATGCATGCCGACCTCTTTACAGCGTCGATATGCGGCACAACACCAAGGAATCGTTGCACTAAACCAAAATAACTATTCGGCATTGGTCCTTCCGGCCAAAGATGATCCACGACATACCTCATGGCAAGTCCGGACAATCTACGGAGTTTCACCCACTCGGCCATTTGCTCATTTAACAGCAGCGGACGCATTGGAGCTCTGAACTGCGACCAGAATAACTTTTCCACCTCGTGATCTTTTTAAATTTTGAAAAACTCAGTCGCATCAGCAGCACTCGTTGCCAAGTCCAAGTACGCGGCTGCAGCACTCCATAATTTATCCAGAGGGGCATACTTTGGATCCCCAAACTTCGTCCGCAACAAAAAGGGCTTCCCAGCCGTGATACTTCCGTCTTGATGAAGCTCCTCCTTCGCTGCTCTCATTTTAGAGCGGGTTTCCTTGGCTTCTACCATGGCTTTCTTCAGGTCCGCCACTTTCGCTTGGCTTTCCTTTTCAAGAAGCTCATACCGGTCGGCGGCATCTTTTAGCTCAATAGCCATCTTGGCTATTTTTTCTTCGCTCTGACGATGAGCAGCATGTTCGGCTCTTAACTCTTCGGCCCCCTTTACGGTGGCCGCATCACTTCTCCGGGCTTGTTACTTGGCTCGGGCAAGCTCCGCCCAAAGGGTCTCCATGGCTGCCGCTCCATCTGCAGTCACAACATGTTATAGATACTAGCATCATGCTCCTCTTAATATCTGTTGACCACCAGAGAATACATACCCTATGCCTCATCAAGCCGCTTGTTTACAAGCACGATGTTGGCATCTGCCGCATCAAGTTGTCGCCTCAGTTCGGCAAACTCACCAGTCCGGCCAGCCACCGGACCCTCAGCCGCCTGCACATGAAGGAAGCATGATCATTACCTGGGACTATGATCCTCTGTTTGCCGCCTCTAGGCAGCAACCAGAGTCTCAAGGGCTACTATCTGTATAGGGCACACCTAGCGTGTGTGGTACCGTCAAAAATTTATTACTTTGCATACCTCAAAGCCTTTGAGCAGGCTCATAAAGGCTTCATGCAACCCACTTTCGGCGGACGAAATCCTTTCAACCACCGTACCCATTAAAAAGTACGATGCGCCTCCGAGATAGCCACTTGCTCCAGAAGACCCATCAGTGAGTCCGGTCTCGCATCGGAGAGTCCCAGACTCTTTTATTGCTCTCCTTAGGAGCCAAATACTCCAGACTTTGGGTGGCCGAAGGGTTACCTTCCGGCCTTGGCGGATCAGGAGAAATCCTCCGTGACGACACCTCAGGGTCATCCGCCTCATGAGGCGGGGAGACAGGGGGAGGCGTTTCGCTCTCCATCCTCTCCGGAAGAAGATCCCCTGAAGACGAACTCTGTCGAGAAGGGCTACGATCCGAACTGCAAGACACACGTCTCGGTTATTGTCCTCGGAGATGAAGCAGGATATATTTACCAAAAGTACTCGTGTTCACTTACAGCTCGGTGGAGGGCTGATCCCCTTGCGGGCATTGTGCGGTAAGGATGCCCTCCGGGGCAGGGCACCCTGGTGAAGGTTTCTTCCCTCATTTGGAAACCCTTGTTTCCAGGTCATCTGAGGCGGTCCTTTTCCTCCCATTGGGAGAGGGAATTTCAGATTCTTCTCCCCGATTATCCTCCTTCGTGGAGACACTAATTCCCCCGGTCTGGATGAGTAACGCGTGAGGCCCGCTTTCGGCTTCTTTATTCCTCCCTTTTTCTTCCTTTGATGGCACTTGATAAGCTGCATGCTCGAGCATCCTGGCTAGTACAGGATCCGGTGAGCCTTCGGGAAGGGGGGTCGAACACCTGATCATCTTCGCCTTTTTTATCCAGTCCTGGTGAAAGAGCGGTTGTTCAGAATGATGTTAGGACAAATGAAAAGACAGCATGTTCAACCGCGGAATTACTTACATGGGTATCTGGACTGGACGATTGCAGTTTAGACCCGCATCCTCGATGGTGTCCGGACACTTTATTCGTGATCCGGAGAACAATCCATACATCCCTTCAAGCGTCACGCCGAAGAATTGCTGAATAGTTCACGGTCCTTCCGGGTTGAACTCCCACATACAGATAGATCGACGTTGGCATGGCAGGACCCAACGAACTAGCATGACTTGCATTACCTTGACAAGGCTGACATCTCTCTTGAGGAGATCTCGGATGCGACTCTGCAATGTCGGCACATCATTAAATGGCCCCCAGTCCAGCCCCTTGTTAACCCATGACGCCAGTTGTGGTGGGGGGCCAGAACGGAAGGCGGGGGCAGCTACCCACTTAGTACTTCGGGGAGCTGTGATGTAAAACCACTCCCGCTGCCATAAGTCAGACATCTCCGGGAAGGAACCCTTTGGCCATGGATCATCGGCGCCTTTTCTTATTATGGCACCTCCGCATTCTGTGTGTCTCCTATCGATCATCTTCGGCTTCACATTGAAGGTCTTGAGCCATAAGCCGAAGTGTGGGGTGATGCAGAGGAAGGCCTCACACACGACGATGAATGACGAGATGTGAAGGATGGAATCCGGAGCCAGATCATGGAAATCAAGCCCATAATAGAACATAAGCCCTCTAACAAAGGGATCAAGACTAAAGCCTAGCCCTCGGGGGAAGTGGGAAACAAATACGACACTCTCGTTGGGTTCGGGAGTGGGGATGACCTGCCCTTGAGCAGGCAGCCTGTGCGAGATTTCGGCGGTCAGATACCTAACTTCTCTTAGCTTCTTGATGTCCTCCTCTCTAACAGAGGAGGCCATCCACCGGCCTTGAAGGTTGGATTCGGATATGGTTGAAGGTCCGAAGCGCTTAGCCTGAGCCTTGGGTGTTGGAACTTGAGGTGGGGGAAGGATTCAATTGAGCACGAGAAGAAAAGGACATGCCTTGGCCCCTTTATAAAGAGGGTGAATATCGAGCATCCTCCGTGTGGCCGTTTGGAACTTGCCTAAAATCAAGGAGTCATACCAGCAGGCACAATTGGGTTACCCATACCCGTATTGATGAGAATCCCGTGATAAGAGGAACACGATCTCTGCTTCGACAAGACGTGCCAATAAAACCGCCTCGCAACACGTGCAGTGGCAGGCTGGGAAAGACGGTTCGTAATGGCCGGACCACGGCAAGACGTCACATTATGAAAAGTTGTCCGCAGATTAGATTCGTGGAAATATTATACTCTCTACGGTGGTATATGGAATTTGTTTTGCAGAGCCGGACACGATCCTTGTGTTCGAAATCTTCTATGGAGTATTCGGAGGAAGAACCCGCCTTGCAGTGCCGAAGACAATCTGCATGCCAGACTCATCGTCATTGAAGCCTGGTTCAAGGGCTACAGAGGGAGTCCTGGATTAGGGGTTCCTCGGACAACCAGACTATATACTTTGGCCGGACAGTTGGACTATGAAGATACAAGATTGAAGACTTCGTCCCGTGTCCGGGTGGGACTCTCCTTTGCGTGAATGGCAAACTTGGCAATTCGGATCTGTAGATCTCCTCCCCTGTAACCGACTTTGTGTAACCCTAGCCCCCTCCGGTGTCTATATAAACCAGAGGGTTTAGTCCGTAGGACAACAACAATCATAATCATAGGCTAGCTTCTAGGGTTTAGCCTCTACGATCTCGTGGTAGATCAACTCTTGTAATATTCATATCATCTAGATCAATCAAGCAGGAAGTAGGGTATTACCTCAATCGAGAGGGCCCGAACCTGGGTATACATTGTGTCCCCCGCCTCCTGTTACCATCCGCCTTAGACGCATAGTTCGGGACCCCCTACCCGAGATCCGCCGGTTTTGACACCGACAGCGGGCCCTGACAGCTTGAGGATAATGCACCCCAAGGTGCGCCCTCATTTGAAGAAACCAAAAAATCACCTGGCACCGGTGTTGTAGAATGGTAGAGGTACCTTAAGAAGTATGGCGTGGAGGTTGCTCCTCATGAGGCGGCAGGCTCTCGAGGCCTGGGGGCTCGCGAGGGTTCGGGGCCTCCTAAGACGCGAGCGCCGAGTGCCTGGCCTCGTGAGACGCCATAGCACGATGCACCAGGTGCTGGTACGAGGCGCCTACGTTCAGCAGGCCGAACGGCATGCAGACTTAGTCGTAGGGTTAGCCACCACTCCGGCCGATGCGCGACGGCCAAAAGAGGTCATGTGAAGCGGCCCTGTTGAGGCCCGGGATGTTGACGCAGATGCGTGGCTCACTGATACGTCCATTTTGCATCATGTTTTCTTACTGTTATTTACAAAGTTTTTATCCATAATAATTCTTTTTGTAGTAATTCTAATGCCTTTTCTCTCATAATTTGCAAGGAACACACCAAGAGGGAGAATTGCTGCAGCTAGAAATCTGGACCTGGAAAACCTACGTCAGGCCACCAATTCTGCACAACTCCATATGAGCTAAAACTTCACGGAGATTTTTTATGGATTATTTAAGGAACATTGGAGCAAATAAACACTAGAGGGGGCCACCAGGTGGGCACAACCCACCTGGGCGTGCCAGCCCCCCAGACGCGCCCTGGTGGGTTGTGGCCTCCTCGGCCCACCTCCGGTGCCATCTTTTGGTATATAAGTCCTTTTGCCCTAGAAAAAATAAGGAGAAGACTTTCGGGGCGGAAGCACTACAGAAAAAAGACACATCCGTGACATTTTGGGCCAAATTATTTTTTTCTGTCATGCTTATGACATTCTATGACGATAATTGTGACAAGACATCATGACAGAAAATGGGCTTTTCGTCCTAGGAGGGCCGGAGACACAGCTGCATGACATTCTTTGGGCCGTCCATAATGGAAAAAACCATGGTATAAGCAAGGGCGAGGAAAATATCGGGGGAGTTCCCGGTTACGGTGGGTCGTCGGGGGTCGAGCGATGCGCGTTTCACTCTTACGTACGCGTGTGTGTGCGAAGCTTTGGGCTCTAACTGAACCCGAGCGATTGCACTGCAGGCTACACGTTACTGAACCTGAGCGACTGATCGATCCCTTGTTGTTAACTGAACCCGAGTGACTCCTTCGCTAGCGCTGCTAACTGAAGCCGATCGATGCTGCCTCTGGATGAACAGTGAGTGTTGTTGGGGGGTTTGGATGAATAGTTCCTCGTGGGGGTTCGGATGAACAGGCCCCCGTGGTAGTAGAGGCCGTTGCCGCTGGATGAACAGGACACCGATCGATCGAGCCGGTTGGGGGGTGGATGAACAGGACCCCATGGAGGTCTGGATGAACAGGACCCCGTGGAGGGCTGGTTGAACAGTAGCCATTTGAGGGCTGGACGAACAGTAGCCCATGGAGGGGTGGTTGAACAGGATCCTGTGGAGATGGCTAGTTGAACAGTACCCGATGGGGGAGCGCGTGGTGGAGGCTGGATGAACAGGAGCCCGTGGATGAACAGTCGCAGGTGGAGGCTGGAGGAGGTCGACGGTGGAGATGAATAGTATCCCGTGGAGTCCCGTTTTGCGGTACGCCACACCCCTCCCAATGAACAAGACCCTCGTTTCGACCGTAGCGCTCCAACACAAGTCTGTTTCCTCCGTCTTGTGGTACGCCAGACCCCTCCCGATGAACAAGATCCCATTTCGACCGTGGCCGGTCGAACACAAGGCCGTTTGCTCCGTTCTACGGTATGCCAGGCCTCGTTTCCATCAGTTGTTCCATCCAAGCTGGCTGGCTCCCAATGAACACGACGACGCATTCCGTTCCAACCTAGCCGGTTGCCTCCCCATGATCACAACGACGGCGCAGCTTCTCCGTTCCGACCCAGCCATTAACACGAGCCCTGGCCGTACGTATGCGCGAGTAGGCCTTCGAGACCCGGCCTGTATGTACGTGTGTGGCCGTATTTACTTTCTTGCACCGTGGCCGATGTACGTACGTGTACATGCTACGTGCGCGCCTCTACTACGACACCTGCACGCCTCTACATCGACCAGTATGTATGTACACGTTCGCGACCAGAATGACAATGCTACATACGCTTCGACCAAGTGGGTGCCGACTGTCTGGCACGTCCTTGTGTGCGAAGATGTAGCTGGTGGGGCCCAGCAGTCAGGGGGTGAATCATTTTTTTTGCCCGTAATATGGACGCACTTCCTTGCGTGCGAAGATATAGCTGGTGGGTCCCACCAGTAAGGGGGGAATGTTTTTTGTGAAATACGGTGGCCCGCCCGGTGGGTCCCTACTGTCAGGTGGAGGAATCATTATTTTCTGCGTAATAAGGAGGCACTTCCTTGCTGCGGCCGTGGACTCAGTTGTCAGCCTCTCCACGTACAGTACTCTTCCAATGGAAGTCGTTCCTTGACCATGTTGATAATGTTGCATCAAGAGCACCAGGCCGGTGGATGATGGCAAGGCCTAGGAAGGGGACGACACAGAGATGGGGAAGACGCGACAGTGGAAGCCCATGCGGACAAGAGTACGAGGGTTCACTGGTTCGGCTGCGGTGTGAGCCTGCTGTCCCTACAGAATAACAGGGGGTGTGGGTGAGTAGAGGAATGGCCTGGTCAGCGGCGGGAGTAGTAGGGTGCGGTGAGGCCTCCACGACAGCACAGACGGCCACGGGAGGCAAGAGAACGCAGTGGTTTGGATGGCTGGAGTAAGAAAATCAGAGGTTGAAGAAGCAGGACGACCGTTGGATGTTAACAATCCAACGATCACTTGTGATAGAATCGTTTGTGGACTAAGTTGACAAAGCCCTCCGTCTGCCTCAACTTAGTAGGCCCACAAGTCAGGCTCCCACTATGGTGGGCCCCAGCTAGCAGGGGGAGTATTCATTTTTGTGCATAATAAGGAGGCACTTCCTTGGGTGCGAAGGTATAGCTGGTGAGTCCGAGCTGTCAGCGGGAGTATTCATTCTTTTTGACGTAACCAGGAGGTACTTGCTTGCGTGCGGCCATAGACCATGTCAGTCCCAACTGTCAGCCTCTCCATGTACATCCCTCTTCCGATGTTGTCGTTTGTTGACAATGTTGACCACGCCGTGCCGAGAACACCAGCGCGATGGACGACGACGAGACCCAGGAAGGGAATGACCCGGAGGCGGAAAATCCACATCAGTGGAGGGATGTGGGTGAGTAGAGGGATGGCCTGGCCAATGGTGGGAGTAGTAGGGGGATGTGAGGCCTGCATGGCAGCACAGACGGCCACGGGAGCCGGGAGCTGGGGGTCCCGCCGGCACTGGATTTGGCGGCTAGAGCAAGAAGATCAGAGATTGAAGAAACACGACGGCCGTTGGATTGACATCCAACGGTTACATCTGCTAGAATCGCTTGTTGACGTATAAAATAAGTAAAAAAATCTTGCATACGCGTCAACTTAATAGGCTGACAAGTCAGACCATTCCCTATTTTTTTAATAATTTATATATAGCTCATTGCAACTTCTTATGCAATTTATTGCAGTTCATTTTTTGTTGGCCAGGGCCAGGGTTACAAATTTAAACAAATTTTCGCATATTTCTGTGGGTTCCAAACTATTTTTAATACCAAAAAGTCGAGCCAGATTTAAAGTACTTTGAAGATATATTTAAATTAGGTTAAAGCCCAGTGAAATAGGAATCTGAAAATGTGAAAAATTCAGAAACTATAAAGTAATTGTCAATTTGTCATCTGTTTTTATATTAACAACCCATTTCATATTACTTTCAAGGTTTGCAGGCGTCTTGAAGGAGTTGCAGCCCATCAGGGCGTAGAAAAATAAGTAGGCCTGGATTGGGTATTCTTTAGAAAAAATAAACTGGGCTCATTTTCACAAAGAAAAAATAGCTGGGTTGGTCATATGGTGAACATAAAATATAAGCCTGGGCTAGACGGGCCACAACCCAGTTGAAACCCTGCTCCGTGTCAACAATAACAAAAAAAATGCTGCTCAAGCAGCTACGTCCCATGTGCCAGCCGATCTTGTGGTGTTGTTCTCTTGTCTATTAACTATATACGCTCACAATGTCATGGGTCCCAGATGTCAGGAAACCACTAGGAGGAAGCATTTTCTTTTTTTCCATATGTTGACAATGGAGTATATATAACAAAAAATGAGGAACTTCCTTGCGTCCGGCCATCGACATGGTGGGCCCCTACTGTCATCCTCTCCATGTACAGTCTTCCAATTCCTGTTGTTTTTTGACCAGCTTGACAATGCAAGAGGGCGGCGCCATGGCGAGCGCACCAAAGCGCGCGGAGGACGACGGCGAGGCCTCAGACGTCGGCGTTAACGATTTAGGAGAAGGTGGGGCGGCGATGCATGCGCTGAGGCGCAGCCAGTCGTGGGAGGCGGAAGCAGGCGGCCCCGCCGGCGCTGGTTTGGTTTTGGCAGCTGGAGGAAGACAGGACTGAAGAAACACGACAGACTGTAAAAGCAGCAGGAGTACTTAACAACCTTAACTGAAACCAGCAGGGGCACATAACAACCATAGCTGGAAGAAGTATGAGTACTTATAAAGGTTCAACCGTACAAAACACGCCTCGAACAGTGCTACTTTGCCTACAGTTAACTAAGCGTGAGGCCGCCAAGCCGCAAGACAAGGCCCAGGCGCCACCCCGCACATCCACAACCTTCTGAAAGCGGTTTCATCTCGCAATGTGGTCAATAAACAGTATATTCGCTTTAGAGCCATGAAAAAGCAGGAACATAATCTTCTGTCCTATTCTCCAAGATGGACGGACCTTCATTATTTGAGACCACCCATGAATAAGTATATTTTCACCTCCAAGGGGAATGGAGTAGGTCGACATAAACATCATGGTGTGACCAAGCGCAAGTCTGACCCGACCATGGTCAGGCATCTGTATAGGAACAATAGAACTGGGCAGTTTCTGTTATAAGAAGATCATAGCTGTAAAACTGTGTATAAGCAAGAGTTTACGAACAACATATATATAAGAAAACAACTCATACCATAAGTTTCTCCACACAGTTGGACCTGTTCAACAAGTCCAGCAGTGGCACAAATATCCCACGTGGCCTTCCACTATTGAAACGCCTCACAAGGACCTCAAGACGGTCAATAAAGTGTAGGAACTTGTGGATATCGTCCCAATCAACTTCAGTGCCATAAGTAACAGCCGAGTTCTTACAGAATAACAAACTAGTAGCCTGCTTAACTCTGAAAAAATCCACACGTGCCACCAATTATAAGAAAATATTAGTTAGAAGTAACATCTTCGTGAGAGATTCGTTGGTACTTCTAAAGTTAAATTGTGATTAGTTAGACAGAATGGGTGGATTAAGAAGTAATTGAGGCAACAAGCAAGAACTAGATACAAAACTAACATGGATGAACAATTGGAATAACGTCGGGGTGGAAGATCGCAGTGAAGATGAGACCAGGTTATGCTATTTCCATCAACATTCGTGTGCCAACTTTCAGTCTGTAACATTGGAGAAAGTTTATCCAAGTTCGTCCATAAAAAAGCAGCGATCTTCTTGGTTCATGAACCCAACTCGGAACATCCATGGCTTGTCTTCACTTTGACCATTGGTTGAGTGGGGCAGCCGAGCCCTGACCCCGCTCCTTTATAAGAAGGGTGGAGGGGGTTATCATCCCTCATTCTACCAGCATCCATCTCCTTCCACTTCTGCTCATTTCTTCCATCTGCCATGGTGAGAGGGGGCGCAAGCCCTTCAACGGTGGCGGCCAGGGTCGCTGCTCGACAGCGCGTCCCTCCTTCCCAAGAGCCTGTGGCGGCGGAGCCGGCCACGAGAGGAAGGGGGAGGGGGCGAGGCCGTGGTCGCCGTGGCACTCGGGGAGGAGGGGAACAGGGCGGCGCACCGGCCTTGCCCCCGCTAGCGATGCCTCTCGTGATGGAGGGCCACATCGGGGACCATCCCCGTGAGTTCTTCATCAGGCTGCGCCGACCACCGCACCGTCGTCTCCTTCTCCCTACCGCATTTGCTCGGGAGATGGAGCTCGATCCGCCCCAGACTCTCAGGCTGCACATGAGGGGCTGCGGGAACGGCGGTATGCGGGTCGACGCCGACTTCCCTGCTCCTCACGTCATGTACCTCCGTCGGAGATGGAAGACGTTTGCTCGCGTCCAGAGCCTAACGGCGGGGCTTGTCGTCTACTTCAAGTTAATGGAGGGTGGCCTGCTCTCCGTTAAGGTCTATGGAGATCTTGGAACTGGCCTAAAGTGTTGCGTGGAGAGGTCCTCAGACGATGAAGATTCCTCCTCAAGCAGGAGTGATGAGGGGGACAATGACAGCGACGACGAGGGCGTCGAGCGGCGGGACGCCGACCTCAACTCCGACTAATCGCATCACCCCTCCCTCGGTGACGCGCCCTGCCAAGGGCCTTCCTCGTCAAGCTCTCCATCGGTGCGTTCCCCGTCGCCTCCATGGGCTGCTACCGTAGGAGGGTCGGAGAAGGCGAAGAATGCGGGTTTCGGCCGTCAAGTCGGAGTACGCGGGCACCGACGCCTTCGTCTTATATTGTCGGCCCGCTACCTCATCTTCGAGCTCCCCTCCCGGCACCGGGATGTTCTCTTGGTGCCTTCTTGTCACAGCCCTAGCTTAGCCCCTGTTGTCCTTGCGAGATTGTGTTGCATCATGTTTAAATTTTATTTAAAGTTGAAATGGGGATTGTTCAAACGCCAGCACCAAATGAATTCAACTAGGTTCAAATTCAAATATTCTCAATGAACCCAAATTGTCCTTAACAATGTTCATACTTTATGGAACAAGGTGAAAACCTAAACCTAAAATGGTGGACATTTTTTCAGGACATAAATGGGCTTTGAATTAATCCAACATGTATTTGAATTGGAGCTATTTAAATGCTATATATATTTTAGGTGCTCCAAAAATGTTGCAAATTGTTAAGGGTCACTGGAATAATTCAGAAAGTGCCCACAATTATTTCCATGATTTTATCAAATGGTTTAGTATTTTTACTAAATCAAAACAAAACAGAATAAATATAAAACAGAAACAATTTACAAAAGGGGGAAACTTACTGGGCCACTGCTCGCCTGGCACTTTGCCGGCCCAGCCGACTGGCCAGCGCCAGTCACCCCCTACCTCGCGCCAGAAGGCAGGGGCACGTGCTCGTCAAGCGCTGGCAACGCGTCGGCCACCTCCTACCTCCCTGCATGTCTCCCCGTCGCCATGAGGACGCCACGCGACCCCCTTGACGCTCTCTCGCTCTCCCTCGTCCTTATGCTCTCCCCTGGACCTCTCTCTCTCACCACCGAACGGAGCCGCCACCACCATCACCGTTCGCCGCTACCGCTGACCTCCCCACGCCCATCCGGAGATGCCACAAGCTCCGCCTCGACCCCCGTGTTGGAGTCCCCCTCCCAATGTAAATAGCTCCGGCTTTGCGAGGGATGGAGAGGTAGCTTCAGTGTGAGGAAGATACGGTGTGAGAAAGCGAGGTCAATCGAGAGACATATAGATAGAGAGACAAAGTGTGGTTTGACATTCATTGAAAAGATATATATGCTCTAGAGAGATATTGTTAGATTGAGCTTTTGGGAAGTGTGAGGGCTGTAAGATAGAGCTTGAGAGATCATACAGCCACAGACATGTAGATATATTTTGTGCGTTGGAGGAAGCAAGGTCAATCGATTACATATATAAAGAGAGAGATATTGAGCGAGTGTGGGTCGTCATGCGATTGAAAGAGTGAGACGGGTTGGAGAGAGTGACCTAGATAGACAATGTGCATGGGAGAGTATACAATATGAATATGTCGATTTGGGCTCAAACATGGAGATATATCGTTTGTGTCCGAGAAAGAGCGATGTCAATCAAGAGTACAGAGAGAGAGAGAGAGAGAGAGAGAGAGAGAGAGAGAGATTGAGAGAACGTAGCCCGCCATGAGGTCGAAAGAGTCGGGGTGGCTTTGATGGACTGACTTAGATAGACAATTTGCGTGAGAGAGTATAGAGTGTGTCGATCGAGGCCCAAACAGGGAGATATATCATTTTTTTGCGAAAGAAAACGAGGTTAATTGAGACTCGGATAAAGAGAGCGAGATTGAGCGAGTGTGGCCCGCCGTGCGGAAGAAAGAGTGAGATAGTCTCGAGGTAGTGACCTAGATAGACAACGTGCATGCGTGCACACGAGAGGTTGGGGGCCTAGATAGCCAATGCATTTATCTAGTGAGAGAGGGTGGGAGGGAGGGAGAGAGAGAGAGAGAGAGAGGGAGAGCTCGGCATGGGGTGCAGTGGCGGGTGTGTGAGGTAAACACATTTGGTAACAAAGTGGAAAAAAGGGGGTTGTGTAGTTGAGAGAGTTAGAGATCGAAACAGGGAGAGAAAGAATGAACGTGTGTCAGAAACCGATGGCCTCCTAAGGTGGTTAGGATGACTGATACAGGAAGTATGTAGCGTGTGTGCCGAGACGGGGGGGCTAAAAACAACATTTGAATGTAGATAGTACGAGACCTAATATCGATGTTTGAATTCTATGTACATTGTAAGATTTGAACTGAGTACCATGCATATGGGTAATATGTTTGAATCCATTCAAAGTTTTCTCACTACCATGGTGTTCTCATATACATATGAATTTCTATTAAAAAAGTAGCATGGATACCGTGTAATGGGAAATCCACGTTAGAATTGGAGATTTCTTTGTGACACACACTCTAATTCAAATAACTAATTATGTGACACACACTCTAATCCATGTTAGCGTGGATACCGTGGATACTGTTTCGAGTTTTTTTTCAAATAACTCCTCATTAATTAATTTATAGTATCTCGTTTTGAATTACTAATTATTTGCAAGGAAAACACGGGCGTGGTAATAGATACAGATTCGTTTGCAAATGAAAGAAGATTCGTTTGCATTCTCAAATGTAGGCGCACCAGGCAGACCAGGGTCATGTCGTGGTGGTCGCGTGTGTCGTACGGACGCTTAGCACCAAGCCACCCACCCCCTCCCTCCCTCCCCCCTCCCCCCAAAAAAAGAATGACGACAAAATAAGTTCGTGCTTCCACGTTTCGGATTGAAATATCTGGCGGCCCCAATTCCAGCCCTGCAAAATATCCCTTCTCCATCATCCCCTTCCGCACCCAGATTGCTCAAATCCCTAATTTGCCGCCAACCAAAGCAAAGTTTGAATCGCCCCTTGTCTCGTCTCTTTCCCCACCTCTCTGCCGGACGACGACGACGAAGACGATGGTCGCGCTTCACCACCGAACTGGAGCTACCTCAGCTACGCCCTTGTCCACCGCACCTGGTGGTCCACCGACAACGTCGGCCACCGCAACCAACGTGCCTCATAGACACCAACTTCCACCGCATTAGGTGCGCTTCACCGATGCCGTCTCCCACCTCACCGGGGCTACTTCACCAAGCACATCGTCGCACCTCTGCCCCCCGAGGCTGTTGGGGCTTCACCATCGATCTCGTCCACCGCTTCATAGCGCTCCGCTGCCACTCAAGATCTGCATCCGTGCATGGCCAGCCAATGCCAGCGCATCACCCTCAACGGCTCTGAAGTGACCCGCACTCTAGCTAGGCGAGCATGCCGAAACGCCGGCCCGAACTAGGTATCCACACATCTCTCCCTTGTGCACTGTTCCGACGATGTTTGGATATCCTTTCACTGCTCTCTTAGCTTACACGCCTATGCAATTCTGACTTTAACTGTTGTTTCTTCTCGAATATCATTTGTAACAAGCAAAACCATTTTTAGCGAACCATGACAGCGCTAAGGGATCTGGTACACATCCTACACAACCATATAACATTGTAAGTATCTTTCCTCCGGTACAATAGCAAGGTCGATTCCTCTTATTTGATTAACCATTCGCCGTGTCAAAAATGTAGAGGGGGATGCAAGGATCACAAGGCCTGCACATCCAAGCAAGTGGTAACATGGACTTGTACATGGAACATCCCAAGCGCAAGCAGAGCTGTAGTGAGCCTGTACAACGAGCTAGCGTAAGTCCCTGCATTTCATTTAATTCATACTGGCCTGCGTGTATGATTTGTGTGTAGTGGCGGATCCACGAATTCAGGTTACCAGGGGCAAACATTTAACTTAAAAATATGAATGCACTTGCACTCCGGAAATCAACATAACTTGAGAAAATGTGAAGCTACATGCACTTTGAAAACTAGCTATGATCCAAAGTAGTTTAGATTATAAAACACTAAATGATGCAAGCACCAAGAAACACAAAATGCAACATGGTGTACAAGGACAACTAACATGGTCTGTACCTGCTTGAATTATTCGTTCTCTGGCTGAAAATATCGAAGTGTAATTGCACCTATAACCAGTGCGTAAGTATCCTGCACAAGTATACCAATAGTTTCAAACAACATATTAGAAAAGTATTTATGCTACGTTGTCATGATACAGGGACTTTCTGGTAGATTGCCTCGACAATTCCTGAAGCCATGAAAATGTACTATAATTTGATTGTCATCAATGCCTGCAAATCTCTATGTCTCTCTCGACATACCAGATCATCATTAGACACTAAATCCTTCAACGGGTGCTTGCAAAATGCTTGCATTAGAACCCTCATTAGACACTATATGTTCATCACCAGGAGCATGTAAAATGTTTGCATCAAATCCTTCATTAGCAGTCTGTTCATTAGACACTCCAGGCTCAAGAACAACATGAGCTTGTATGTTTGCATCGGAAATGTGACAGCCTGATTTTTGGCCCTTTTTTTCTTTTGTTTTTCTGAGGTTTTTGCTTGAGTTTTCTTTTTCCGTGGCTTTGTAGTCTGGAAACTGAAGAAGATGAACTCTTCTTTGCTTCCAGAGTGGCTTGTCATACTCAAATCCTTCCCTAGACCCTGTCATTTTCATCCTAGCCCAAATCCCAATATTCTTTTCCTTGGGATATTCCTTTTCTATTAGAGGAATAACCCAATTTGCCCTAGGTTGTGAAGCAACCTATATTTCTATCACTCCTAAAATTCCCAAATAATTCTCATAATTTTTTTGGGTCATATGTTTATCAAATATGGCAAAATATTTCATTTGCCATGTTCCCCATCATGCTTAAATAATTCATTTCCCATTCTGTCCTAAATGGCAGAATGTGAAGCAAGTGCTATTTTTGTTTTCCCAATGGACCTCAAACTCCTTGGACATCTTTTCCTGTTCATATCATTGCCACATGCCAAAATGCAACCTCATTTGCCTAGTAATTATTTAATTATGATTTTCCAAAGTTCCTGTCTAAGGGAACTTGTTGTGAAGGAAGTACAAGCTAGGCATATCCAAATGAGTTTTAATTTTGCATGGCCCTTCATATAACCAAATCATCACTCTTCACGAAAGTAGAGATCATGTCATGTCTACATGTGAGCTCACCATCAATTTTTTGATTCTGTCCAAAATTTCAGATTATGAAGCAAGTATATTTTATCTTGCTCCATTATAGCTGCCAATTTTTTTAGGCCTTATATTATCCATATAACTTACCTCCACCCATTTTGGGCATGTTTAATCAAGCCATTTGTCCTCTAGATTTTTGGCAAGTTTCTGGAAAGAAATAATGTTTGTGAAGCAAGTACCATTTTGGATTGTCCATTTGGTATGAGCTTTTTACAGCATCTTTATATGTCCATATCATGAGGATTTGCCAAGTTTCATCCCAATCCATAACTCTATGTGAGTGCATCATCCTAATCTTGATTTCTGACCAGATTTGTTAGTTCCAAAGCAACTCCATTAATCCTTGATCCAAACCTCTCCATAGTTACCAGGATGTAAGTCCTTCTTACCCTGAATCTACGAGGCAACTCCATTGACCTCAATCAAGTCTCTCTGGATCAGCAGTGCTCCTTAAAGTTTGCTGCAATAAACTTCAGAGGTTAACTGCCATTTAACCGTGTCACTTTTAACCAATCTACTACCACGGTTGCAGCCTCCCAGGAAGGAATCCACCCCTAACGTCGTTTGGCTTAGCTCGTGGCACTGTGTGCACCAGTGCATGCGGTGACCACCGTTTTGGCGTGCAATGGCCGCGCCCAGAATGGGCTTCTTGCTCGGGCCCCTTCTCTGCTCGGCATCCAAGGAAGCATGGGCATGTCCAGCAGCTAGCCCGCGTTGTCGCCGTTCTCCTGGAGCCACTTCACCCTCCGTCAGCCCCTCCGTCAGTGCTTGTCGCCGCGCGCCCACGGGTGTACTGTGGCCGACCGAGTATTAATGGCGTCGTGGCCATTTCCCCCTTGTCCTCGAGCTCCGCTCGTCTCCGTGACCTCTACGGCTCGTCTGTTGCCTCTCCGTCGCCTTGCCCGAGTTCTTGCGTGAGCACACGCGTCCGCGGCGCAGGCCTCGTGTCCACGGCGACGCGAGTGCAACACGTCCTCGCCCCGCCTATATATATGCCTCCCCCGAGCCGTTCGAGCACACCACTGGCCTCCCCGCACTCCTCTGCCCCTCCCCATTCCCTCGCCCGAGCTTCTAAAGCTCTCTGTGCCCACCGTCGCCGCCATGGCCGCCGCCTCTGCTCACTCTGATTCCGGCGACCCCGAGCCCCATTCTCTCTTCCACCACCTCCAGTAGATCACCACTCCACCAGAGCCTCTCCAGCCGCTCTTCATTCGTCGCCGGAGTCGCCCTGGCCTCGTCCTCAACCCCTGGTCGAAGCCTCGTCCGCTACAGCCGCGGCTCTCCTCAACGCCGACCTCCTCCGGATGTCTGGATGGTCCAGGGTGGCTCGGGTCGGCCTGTTGATCACGCCGGTAGGTGGCACGGCCCGAACGGTGGCCGGAGTCGCCGGCTATCGCCGTCGAGGTCGGCACCACTCTCTGCCGCGCGGGATCAGGAGAGGTTGAAGAAGAAGGACCTGCCAGGCAGGCCCCGCGTCGCGCCGGCCCACCCGTCAGCCGCACGTGGGGTTGACCCGGGCGCTGACGTGGATAAGTGTCCACGCATTTCACAAAATACGCTTCCACCAACTCGAAAGCGTATTTTCCCTCTGCTTCGCTCAGAGTACGTTTTCGTTATTCTAAAAGCGTATTCCTCTCTGTTTCAGCCCATACTACGTTTTCTTTCTCAGAAAGCGTATTTCTGACTTTGCGCTTCTGCCTTATCCACTTAGGGACTTGTTTGTGATGATATTTTTGCAGAAAAGTCCTTGAACTTCAACCCCTCATAACTTTTTAACCACAACTCCAAATGAGGTGGTTTCAAAGCCCACTTCTTTGTTTCGTCGAGCCCGTTCTGTTGGTTTCACTTTCATTATGGTTTGACATTGTGAAAATGACCATTTTGCCCTTGCATGTAAACAACCCCTTTGAGAGAGAACTATTTCCAGCAAATCTTTCCGCGGCTTCACCGCTCTTCTTCCCGAAGTATTCTTCATCCCTAGGCAAGCCACAATACCCACTTGCATGATAGTCCTGCGGTAGCCATGGTTTTCAACTTGAATATTTATGAAATGATTGCTTGTTTAAAATATGGTTGCTTGTGTCGGTAATGCTTCTGGGTTAGTGATTGCTTGTTTGCTATGTTGTTATGCACCTGGTTATCATGCCCTGCTAGTTGCTAGTATTACTTTATTATTGCCATGCTTGATAGTAGTACATGCTGGGTTGGTGATGCTCTTCGGTGCATGACTAACGTCGGTTATCGAGTACTGTTAATATGCGTTGTTCCTTTGTTGTTAGTTGGTTAAGTGTTACTCGGTGATGTTATTGATAAGTTCTTGCATGTTATTTATGGTTGATGCTAGTGGCCATGTCATGTTATAATATGAGTAGTGTTGCACTTGTAATATTTATGCTCGTCATTATGCCATGTTCAGTTGGAGATTATTTCATAGTCGATATGATGGACAGTTATGTTGCATCTCGTGCTTATGTTTATATCATGTTCATGCATTGTAATTGCATCATGTTATGTTATCACGGCTCAGCATTTTGCATTCATGTTTAACCGGATTTAATTGAACTTGAACAACTGCTTGCTGAGTCATGGTGCCGCTGAATCGAGTTCTTTCCAGTGCAACCACGTTTGCCTTTATGGGGGGCCTTGATTCGGTCCATTGACATGGCCTCTGGTCGGTGCCTCCATCTAGGGAAGGTTTTGTCGTGTTTGCCCTGGCCCGGCAGGCAGACATAACCTTGTGTGCTCGTTGATGAGATAATGGTACCGATTTCCCCAAGTGGGAGTTTCCCGAAGTGGGAGTTTCCCCGAGTGGGAGTTTGACCACGACGGTGGTCGGGGTGTCTTTGGTAGACACGGGGCCACCCAGGACTAGCTCGTTGTGGATTTGGGTCGGAGTGGCTGGGAGAGTGTTGTGGCAATGGAGGGGTTTCGTCGGAATGCCGTTGATCCACCCGAACGGGAGTGCGAGGCCATGGGTTCCGTGGTGTGTGTACAGTGTGCTACCTCTGCAAAGTGTATAATCTATCGATAGCCGTGTCCACGGTTAGGGACACCTCGTAGTAGGTCCCACCATGAGTCAATAGTATTAATGATAACTTGATTAATAACAACCCCGGTTCTATAATGAGATAAGTGGTTGTGATCGCCGTAAGGATTACGGGCCAAATATTGGTCGTGGTTGTGATCGCCGTAAGGATCACGGTTTGAGACCAAGTGTTGGTCCTGGTTGTGGTCGCTGGAAAGATCACAGTTTGAGACCAAGTGTTGGTCATGGTTGTGATCGCCGGAATGATCATTGTGGTATGGAGGATACTGAGTTGTTGGATATTCGTGATGTTGTGCGAGAATAATGGGTAAAGGTCAAGCTCCTTGTGGTCATTTAATGATTACTACAATATTGTTTATACCAAGCTTGATTTGATCCTGAGATGATCATGTGATGTCCGAGGTTGGTAAGTGATACATGTGATGGTTATGAGATTACCCGAGCAGAATAAATAATGCATATACTGTCATCATGTTGCATGCTTGTATAGTCAGATTCATATGTTCATGCCATGCCCATATTGTTCTAGCCGTATCATGTTCATGTTGCCTTTGGATTCTTAGTGGGTATTATGATTATTTTCATGATGGTAGTTGGTATTGTTTTGGGAGTATTACTTTGGATATAATGTTGCTCATGTCATATTGTTATGAGGATCTCATGTTAATTCCTGCTTAACCTGTAATTGCCATGTTGTTGTTTGTCTTGAATGCTTCTGGTTAATTGGGAGCTTGCAAGTACATTCAATGTACCGACCTGGCGTGTCATGCCAGTTTGCAGGTCGTGCCTGGATTGCTTGCTTGTTTGGTGTTATTCCTGTGTTAGCGAGCTAGGATAAGCGTTCCAGCCAGAGTCCGTGCGGATTGGAGTTCACCACCGTCGTCGTTGTTCCGCTGCCAGTAGTTTTTCCGCTACTAGAGTTATTCCGCTGCTTCGAGTTGTTCTACTGCTTGCATAGAGTAACTGAAGATGGCGTAGTGTCGCCGTGCCGATGTTATTCATTGTAATATCGGAGACCTTGTAATCATATTCGTGTAATAATAGAAAGCTGGTTTGTTCTATGCTAAGCAGTGCCGTATTCCATAAGACTTCTCCTCGATCTCTGGGCTGGAATACGGGGCGTTCAGGTTTCTCTAAGCTGGGGTGTCACAGCACTTGGTATCAGAGCAGGGCTGTACGATTCCCTAGCCTGCACGAACGTTAGAAAGCGGTAGTATAGACCCCAGTAGGTTTGTTGCACTTGATTGTTGCATTTGTTTGTCGCATAGCATGCATATAGATTATTATTTTGTCACTAACGGTTGATCTTGTGAGTGTAGGTGGCATCATTTTTGGTCCATCGCCTGCACCCTCCTTCTTAGCATGTCTACTTTTTGGTGTTCGGTGTCATCTCTGTCCCAGCAGAGTGATGCCCTAGTACCCAGAGTTCCAGCCACCATTTGCAGGAGTTATGCTCAGGTGTCAAGTATATTTTTTCCGCCACCCACCCATATTATTTCGGTGATAGACTTGTTTCTATCCCGAATCATGCCCTCCATCTCGTTCTTGTGGCAACCCTTGTTGATCTTTGTTATCAGAAAAGGGCAATGCCAATAAACCCAGTCTTCCACTGTTACCTTGCCTGGTCATTTAATTCTTTGGACGTGTACGATTCCCTTCGTACACTTGATAATGAGGTGGTCATGACTTTTGTGTCTCGCTACTTGATCGTCAAGTCCGTTCTCACCTGTGTATCCATCCAGATCCAGCCACTGTTCAGCCAGTGCTTGGTGTGGCTTCGGTTACGCCAACTCCTTCCACACATGGATATAATTTTCGTGCACACCGCCACAACGTATTAGACCGTAATACCAGAGTTTCTGTGCGACTTGTGTGCTTAGGTGTGCATGCATATTATTGTGTGAGTAGCAGTAATCTGTGATGATTGTTTGATTAATTATATCAGTAGTATGCTTGTGTGCTTTTGTTTTAGTCGTTTCTTTTGTTTCTTTCTTTGGGCCTTCGGTGTTACAAATTTTCCCCTATTAAAGTTGCTCGTCAGCCGACACCGGACCCGAAGAGTCAGCAAGAAATGCATATATTTGGAAACTCGGCTATACAGAATGGAATTGTCAGCAGACTGCAGTGAAATTGGAAACAACTCGTCTGAATACAAAAGAAATCCTGGATGGAATGTCATTATGAAGTTTGCATTAACATGCACTCCTCACAACAGTATGGAATTCTCAGCCGACTGCATTCAGATTGGGGGATATCTGACCATGTTACTGAGTGTCAAGTCTCCCTCAGCCTGCACTCCTCATAGCAAAAATGATCAAATCAGCAAGGAGATAAATTGTGTGCAAGGTTGACAGAATATTATCAAAGGTATGGCTCAAAAGCAAGTTTAATTTTTTGTTGAGGATGATTTTGGAACCCGATGTACCTGGAAGCAAGCAAGAATATGGCATCTCCTCGGAAAGGAGGATAGTCCTGCAAAACCTTGTTTCCTACAAGAAATCAATAGCAAAAATATTAAGATGGTTATCAGTCCGCATATCACAATAAGAAGCTTCTGGTGTAAGTAACCCAATCTTCCCTCGCAAGATACCTGAGAAGCTTCCAAGGCAAGATTCATCTATCTTCCTCAGTACAATACATGGATGGTTTCCCGTACAAGGTACTCTGCCTTCTTCAGTAAGCAACCGCAAAAGCTTCCGGCATAAGGAACTGAGTTTTTCCCCAGCAAAGTCTTTAAGGGGGTAAGATTCTGAAGCACGATACCCAGTCTTTTTCAGCAAGCTGCTCGATGAAAGTTTCGAGCACAAGCCAGCCAACCTTCCTCAGTAAGACATTGGTACAAGGTAGTACGCTGTGAATTGACAGCATATGGCTGTGAATCCCAAGAATCAGATCCGCAACATTTTGGTCAGAAGCAAGGATCAGTTAAAATACACGTCTGTCTCGGGAATCAGATTCTCATATACATGCAGTGGGCATACCACCAAGATCTTACAAGTCACTCGGATGAGGATCTGACAACCATGTGAGGATGGTTAATAGAAGACAGTCAGTATACACCGCAGTGTGACAAAGGATTATGAGGATTGACAACATCAATGGGCTCAATGCAAGTACCTGTGAACCTGGAAAATGATCCTGATGAGTCGTGGTTGAGTTATTTCAGTAATGTCCCAGATCTGTTGGCTACTGACTTATTTGTCGATTTCTTGCAAAGGTTCGGATAATCATTTTCCTATGGTCAGAAATTAAGGGGTGTTGAACCTGACATTTAATGGGGTACCCTGTCAGCAAAATGAGGATAAGCTACGATTGCGGAAAAATTGCACCGACAGTACCTATGGTGATACAAAGAAGCAATATGACCCATCTCTTTCAACCAAGGATCCAGACCAAGAAAACAATTATGAAGGAGCAAGACCAGTGATGTGGGTATGAAAATTGTTGCACGACCCGCGTGGTGCAGAACCACCATTAGTCAAGTCTGTAGTTATTATCATACAGGTCAAACCCTTATGCTAGCCACAAAAGGCGACAATCAAATATTTGGTATGGATCCGATACTCAAGACAGTGGAACTAGTTAAGATGATTCAGAAATTTCCGTGATAAGCCAGAATCTGTCAGGAAAGCAGTTATGACCCAACTCACTGTTTGGAACCCGAAGGACCTATATTTAGTGGAGAAACCCAATGCAAGGAGTTAGAGCTTGGGTGTCCACTAGAAAAATCTGATCACCACTTTATGAAAGATTGTCAGAGCCGGATAACACACCCAGCGAAAATCACTCTTGAAATTGTGAGACCGACATATATTTCAGTCATGAGTCAGCTAAATCACCAGATCTAAAAAGAATTTGGAGCGTGTATAAGCATGGACAAGCAAGGTCCGATAAGTCAGAATATGGATATATTAAAGCAAACCACCCCAGGGACAGTCAGATAAAAATTTATTGGGAACAAAAATAAGACAAAGGATACCCGAGTTGGAAACGGTTTCCTTAAGTCAGTATTTTCATACTTGTTCCATGAGCAATCGAATCTCGAGGATGAGATTTCTTTAAGGGGGTAATGTTTGTGACAACCTGATTTTTGGCCCTTTCTTTTTCTTTTGTTTTTCTGAGGTTTTTGCTTGAGTTTTCTTTTTCCGTGGCTTTGTGGTCTGGAAACTGAAGAAGATGAACTCTTCTTTGCTTCCAGAGTGGCTTGTCATACCCATATCCTTCCCTAGACCCTGTCATTTTCATCCTAGCCCAAATCCCAATATTCTTTTTCTTGGAAATATTCCTTTTCTATTAAAGGAATAATCCAATTTGCCCTAGGTTGTGAAGCAACCTATATTTCTATCACTCCTAAAATTCCCAAATAATTCTCATAAATTGTTTGGGTCATATATTTCTCAAATATGGCAAAATATTTCATTTGCGATGTTCCCCATCATGCTTAAATAATTAATTTCCTATTCTGTCATAAATGGCAGAATGTGAAGCAAGTGTTATTTTTGTTTTCCAAATTGACCTCAAACTCCTTGGACATCTTTTCCTGTCCATATCATTGCCACATGCCAAAATGCAACCTCATTTACCTAGTAATTATTTAATTATGATTTTCCAAAGTTCCTGTCCGAGGGAACTGGTTGTGAAGGAAGTACAAGCTAGGCATATCCAAATGAGTTGCAATTTTGCATTGCCCTTCATATAACCAAATCATAACTCTCCACCAAAGTACAGCTCATGTCATGTCTCCATGTGAGCTCACCATCACTTCTTTGATTCTGTCCAAAATTTCAGATTATGAAGCAAGTATATTTTATATTGCTCCATTATGGCTGCCAATTTCTCTAGGCCTTATATTATCCATATAACTTACCTCCACCCATTTTGGGCAAGTTTCATCAAGCCATTTGTCCTCTAGATTTTTGGCAAGTTTATGGACAGAAATAATGTTTGTGAAGCAAGTACCATTTTGGATTGTCCATTTGGTATGAGCTTTTTACATCATCTTTATATGTCCATATCATGAGGATTTGCCAAGTTTCATCCCAATCCATAACTCTATGTGAGTGCACCATCCTAATCTTGATTTCTGACCAGATTTGGTAGTTGCAAAGCAACTCCATTAATCCTTGATCCAAACCTCTCCATAGTTACCAGGATGTAAGTCCTTATTACGCTAAATCTACAAGACAACTCCATTGACCTCAATCAAGTCACTGTGGATCAGCAGTGCTCCTCAAAGTTTACTGCAGTAAACTTCAGAGGTTAACTGCCATTTAACCGTGTCACTTTTAACCAATCTACCACCACGGTTGCAACCTACCCAGGAAGGACTCCACCACAGACGTCGTTTGGCTTAGCTCGTGGCATTGTGTGCACCTGTGCACGCGGTGACCATCGTTTTGGCGTGCAATGGCTGCGCCCAGAATGGCTTCTTGCTTGGGGCCCTTCTCTTCTCGGCGTCTCAGCAAGACGGGCATGTCGAGCAGCTAGCCCGCGTTGTCGTCGTTCTCCTGGAGCCACTTCCCCCTCTGTCAGCCCCTCCGTTAGCGCTCGTCGCCGCACGCCCATGGGCGTACTGTGGCCGACCGAGCATTAATGGCGTCATGGCCATTTCCCCCTTGTCCTCGAGCTCCGCTCGCCTCCATGACCACTGCGGCTCGTCCGTTGCCTCTCCGTCGCCTTCCCCAAGCTCTTGCGGGAGCACACGCGTCCGCGGCGCCGGCCGCATGTCAACGGCGACACCAGCGCAGCACGTCCTCGCGCCGCCTATATATAGGCCTCCCCCAAGCCGTTCGAGCACACCACTGGCCTCCCCGTACTCGTCTGCCGCTCCCCATGCACTCGCTCGAGCTTCTAAAGCTCTCTATGCCCACCATCGCCACCATGGCCGCCGCCTCTGCTCACTCCGATTCCGGCGACCCCGAGCTCCGTTCTCTCTTCCACCATCTCCAGTAGATCACCCCTCCACCAGAGCCTCTCCAGTCGCTCTTCATTCATCGCCAGAGTCGCCCTGGCCTCGTCCTCCACCCCCGGCCGAAGCCTCGTCCGCTGCAGCCGCGGCTCTCCTCGACACCGACCTCCTCCGGATGTCTGGATGGTCCAGGTTGGCTCGGCTCGGCTTGCTGATCACGCCGATAGGTGGCACGGCCCGAACGGTGGCCGGAGTCGCCGGCTATCGCCGTCGGGGCCGACACCGCTCTCTACCGCGTGGGATCAGGGGGGGTTGAAGAAGAAGGACCTGCCAGGCGAGCCCCGCGTCGCCCCAGCCCACCCGTCAGCCGCACGTGGGGTTGACCCGGGCGCTGACATGGATAAGTGGCCACGCATTTCGTGGAATACTCTTTCACCGAGTCGAAAGCGTATTTTCCCTCTGCTTCGCTCAGAGTATGTTTTCATTATTCTAAAAGCGTATTCCTCTCAGTTTCAGCCCATACTACGTTTTCTTTGTCAGAAAGCATATTTCTGACTTTGCGCTTTTGCCTTATCCACTCAGGGACTTGTTTGTGATGATATTTTTGCAGAAAAGTCCCTAAACTTCAACCCTTCATAACTTTGTAACCACAACTCCAAATTAGGTGATTCCAAAGCCCACTTCTTCGTTTCATCGAGCCCGTTCTGTTGGTTTCACTTTCACTATGGTTTGACACTGTGAAAATGACCATTTTGCCCTTGCACATAAACAGCCCCTCTGAGAGAGAAATGTTTCCGGCAAATCTTTCCGCGTCTTCACCACTCTTCTTCCCGGAGTATTCTTCATCCCCAGGCAAGCCACAATACCCACTTGCATGATAGTCATGCAGTAGCCATGGTTTTCAACTTGAATATTTATTAAATGATTGCTTGTTTAAAATATGGTTATCGTTGTGTCGGTAATGCTTCTGGGTTAGTGATTGCTTGTTTTCTATGTTGTTATGCACCTGGTTATCATGCCCTGCTAGTTGCTAGTATTACTTTATTATTGCCATGCTTGATAGTAGTACATGCTGGGTTGGTCATGCTCTTCGGTGCATGACTAACGTCGGTTATCGAGTACTGTTAATATGCGTTGTTCCTTTGTTGTTAGTTGGTTAAGTGTTACTCGGTGATGTTATTGATAAGTTCTTGCATGTTATTTATGGTTGATGCTAGTGGTCATGTCATGTTATACTATGAGTAGTGTTGCACTTGTAATATTTATGATCGTCATTATGCCATGTTCAGTTGGAGATTATTTCATAGTCGATATGATGGACAGTTATGTTGCATCCCATGCTTATGTTGATATCATGTTCATGCATTGTAATTGCATCATGTTATGTTATCATGGCTCAGCATTTTGCATTCCAGTTTACCCGGATTTAATTGAACTTGAACAACTGTTGGCTGAGTCATGGAGCCGCTGAATCGAGTTCTTTCCAGTGCAACCACATTTGCCTTTATGGGGGGCCTTGATTCGGTCCATTGACACGGCCTCTGGTCAGTGCCTCCATCTAGGGAATGTTATGTCGTGTTTGCCCTGGCCCGGCAGACAGACATAACCTTCTGTGCTCGTTGATGAGATAATGGTACCGATTTCCCCAAGTTGGAGTTTCCCCGAGTGGGAGTTTGACCACGACGGTGGTCGGGGTGTCTTTGGTAGACACGGGGCCACCCAGGACTAGCCCATTGTGGATTTGGGTCGGAGTGGCCGGGAGAGTGCTGTGGCAATGGAGGGGTTTTGTCGGAATGCCGTTGGTCCACCCGAATGGGAGTGCGAGGCCATGGGTTCCGTGGTGTGGGTACAGTGTGCTACCTCTGCAAAGTGTATAATCTATCGATAGCCGCGTCCACGGTTACGGACACCTCGTAGTAGGTCCCACCATGAGTCAACAGTATTAATGATAGCTTGATTAATAACAACCCCGGTTTGATAATGAGATAAGTGGTTGTGATCGCTGTAAGGACCACTGGCCAAATATTGGTCGTGGTTGTGATCGCCGTAAGGATCACGTTTTGAGACCAAGTGTTGGTCGTGGTTGTGATCGCCGGAAAGATCACGGTTTGAGACCAAGTGTTGGTCATGGTTGTGATCACCGGAATGATCATCGTGGTATCGAGGATACCGAGTTGTTGGATATTCGTGATGTTGTGCGAGAATCATGGGTAAAGGTCAAGCTCCTTGTGGTCATTTAATGATTACTACAGTATTGTTTATACCAAGCTTGATTTGATCCTGAGATGATCGTGTGATGTCTGAGGTTGGTAAGTGATACATGTGATGGTTATGAGATAACCCGAGCAGAATAAATAATGCATATAGTGTCATCATGTTGCATGCTAGTATCGTCAGATTCATATGTTCATGCCATGCTCATATTGTTCTAGCCGTATCATGTTCATGTTGCTTTTGGATTCTTAGTGGCTATTATGATTATTTTCATGATGGTAGCTGGTATTATTTTGGGAGTATTACTTTGGATATCATGTTGCTCATGTCATGTTGTTATGAGGATCTCATGTTAATTCCTGCTTAACCTGTAATTGCCATGCTGTTGTTTGTCTTGAATGCTTCTGGTTAATTGTGAGCTTGCAAGTACATTCAATGTACTGACCTGGCGTGTCATGCCAGTTTGTAGGTCGTGCCTGGATTGCTTGCTTGTATTGTGTTGTTCCTGTGTTCGCGAGCAAGGATAAGCATTCTAGCCAGAGTCCCTGCGGATTGGAGTTCACCACCGTCGTCGTTGTTCCGCTGCTAGTAGTTTTTCCACTGCTAGAGTTATTCCGCTGCTTCGAGTTGTTCTGCTGCATGCATAGAGCAACTGAAGATGGTGTAGTGTCGTCGTGCCGATGTTATTCATTGTAATATCGAAGACCTTGTAATCACATTCATGTAATAATAGAAAGCTGGTTTGTTCTATGCCAAGCAGTGCCATATTCCAGAAGACTTCTCCTCGATCTCTGGGCTGGAATATGGGGCGTTCCGGTTTCTCTGAGCCGGGGTGCCACAGGAAACTTGATTAGATACATCGATTCAGTCAGTACAGTATTGATTGGGGGAGTTATAAAATAAGCAGAAATTGGTTTCAGTTTCTCATAGAATCCCTACATGCAAGCAGTTTCGCAACACCGTCAGGTTTAACTATTGGCCAGAAATTGAACATTTGAATTAGATATAATCAGGGATGCGATGTACCTGCTCGTTGTGCATGCTGCTCTTGCAAGTTGTGACTGTCCGTTTGAGCAAGCTCGATGACATGCCCGTGCTGCCGCCGCTGCCTCCCATGCAGGCTACACCAAGGGCTGGATCTGCATCTTCTTGTCCTTCCATTCTCTTGAATCCCGGCGACCGCCCTCCAACGAGGGCGTGAGGAAGTGCTGTGTTGGTCTGTCCAGCGACGGCTAGGTTAGGAGCGAACTAGACTAGAGGCTAGACGGGACGAATTGGGATCTTTCCTGCTGTCGATTGATATGGGAGGCGCTCGTTTGGGCCGCGAGCCTGCTATAGGGCCTGCCTTGCACTTACGTTATTGGCCCATCCAAATTGAAGTGTTTTTCTTCATTTTTTACATTGCCTGCTCATGCGTAGGGACGAACATAACTAGCCAGGGCCAATCTAGATGACTCAAACTAGGTGCACACTTTCTAGCCACCCATGGCAGCCGCCCATACCAGCCCCTACGATGGCGTCACCCCTTTTTGCGTGTATGATTGGGGTAGTGAAAAATATTCTAGTGGCGCTTTTAATTTACCCACAAAATGGTTGAATTGCTTGTTTCTATGAACTGAGTTCACCAATAATGTGAAGGATGCCAGTATTTTCAACCTATTGTAGATTGCTTAGATCTCAATATGCCAAATGTAATCGCATGAAATATACAGTAAAAGCCAGTGTGATGTGTGTGGCTACAACTAGTCTGACTACACGTCCTCATATAACATATCAAGGACGCACCATCTTACCAGATTAACCATTTGACTTAGCAATGCAGTGTGGAAAGAAAGAAGTATTGGGACTACGTATCCAAGCAATTGATGCCATGGACTCCTTCGTAGAACCTTGTAAGTGGAAAAGAAGTTGCAGTGTGCCTGTACAAAGAGCTAGCGTAAGTTTAGTTACCTGCTTCTCAGAATTTTAGTTAGCCACTTATTGCAAAATTGTTCAATTATGTTGCTTGGCTTAATTTAGTTGGCTACTGATTACATAATGCCATAGCCTGTTAATCCTATTATAGACTGCGCCTATCTATGTGTTTGATACTTACTGTTAAGAATTACCTGTTTCCGTAAACATAAATAGCTGCTTAAGTACGTAGATTGCTGGTCATATGTACTTCTAGGGTGCAGCAGAATTCACGTGTAATTTACGTTCTGATACCCTGTTTGTTTAAATGGTTTTCTGTTATCACTTGTAGCACTAGTAATGTTTGCATGTCCATAGATAGACAACTGTCAGGTTTATATGAGGGACACCGTCTTTTTAACTTATATATGTGTTGGAATCATTTTGCTTACATCATAGAAATTGACAGATGTCTGTGTTGCTGGTAAACGGTACCGACTTGTTACTTTATTGCCAAGAACTTGTTAGTTTTACTAGTTCATGTGTAACTAAATATGTTGCCAAAACTGGTTAGTTTTACTAGTTTGATGTTAGTTTCTTATGGCTCTTGCAAGAATTTATTTATTTATTGCTAACATTCAAGTTTGCAGGATCCAACTGAAACTCCATTGGCACAACAGGTATGTTTTCAGAAACTTCCTTTATTTACCTGGTTTGCTGTTGTAACTTGTTGCTGTAATCATCTTACCAACTTCAAGTTTTCAAGATCCAATTGGAAGTCCAATTACACAGCAGGTACATTTTCAAAAATATATTTTTGTAACAGGTTTGCTGCTGTAACTTGTTGCTCTAATTAAGTTACTAACTACTCAACTTTTCAGGATCCAAGAGAAACTCCAATGCCACAACAGGTTCCTTTTGCAAAACTTGTTTGTTTCACTGCTTTGCTGCTGCGACCGGTTGCTCTAATCACGTTACTGGCTACTCAACTTTTCAGGATCCAATAGAAACTCGAATGCCACAACAGGTACATTTTGCAGAACTTGTTTGTTTAGCTGCTTTCCTGCTGCAACAACTGGTTACAATGATGTTAATAACTACTTTTTAGCATCCAATTGAAACCTTTTATTTCCTTGTTTGTTTAACTGGTTTGCTGTTATAACTCCCATTTGCGATGTTTTGCTAACTTCAACTTTTCGGAATCCAATCAAAACTTTAATGGCAAAATAGGTTAGCCCAAGATCAAAGAGCGAGGTCCCCATGGACGTTGTATCATCCCACAGCAGTGGCATCGGCCCAATCATGCATCATGAATTGCCAACTGCTGATGCTCTAGAGGCTAAACTGGTGGTAGAAAAAGATTCTGCTTCTGCACTTAAGATGAAGTTGACATGTTGAGAAAGCAAACAACACACTCACAAGCAGTACTCAAGACAACCATTAAATATTTGGTGGATTTCAAAATGAAGCAATTTGAGACTGGCTGCGTTGTTAAGGTCCTGAAGGAAAAAAGGAAATTAAATTCCCACTTGGTAAATCATAGGTGAAATGTTCTTTTCATCATTGAATAACCTATGACTTGTTTGTTCATGTAATATCAAACCATTTGTTTTAGAGATCATGTAATAATTGTTTTTTGGTTTGTACTTTTATTTGAGCACAAGACTGTATTAATTGATAAGACTCAGAGACATTTCATTTTGATTGCTGTGCCAGACCTACAAATATGCCAATCGCGCTGAATGTGCATTCAACAATAATAGTAGTATAGATGGACTATAAGTGGCACGCATCGGAAAGGGCCAAGATGATGTACTGGCTTCGCTAAAAAAGGATGCTCTTCTAGCAAAAAAAGTACAGGGGCCTGGCTTATGCATGTTAGTTGATATTATTGATCCATACTCTATAAGTGTTTATATGTCTGTTAGTTTTGCACATTATTGGTTGATTGACTCGATATTTGAATCTTGATACATTGCTTGTGTACATATCTAAATGGGAGTACACATTATGCTGCGTGTGACATTTGAGTTGGACATAAAGTGTTCCAAATATTCGAATTCACCTTAAACTGGATTCTAGCTTCTGAATTCGAGTATCGGCATTTGTAAATCATATTCATATATGACAGTGGAATACATCTTTGTTGTGCTTTTGAAGATATATAAAAACACATAGAATTATTATAAAGATTCGTATAGGGATACAAAATGGATTCAAATTTAGTTGCCCGGGTAAACGTCGATGCTTATTGTCCCATAATTTGAAAGAAGCGGCAAAATGTCCACTCCCACGTCGGCTACCCGAAGCCAAGTGTTTGGGAGATGGAAATTACCATCTACTGCTTATGCGGACAATCCATTGGCCCGATTTCCACTTCTCTCAATAGGGGTAGGTTAGTAACTTCAATTAGATGTGACACGGCCGCCTCTGAGCACATTCCGACATGGTGGGCGCCAAACATGGGCGGAAAAACACATTTGATTCAAGGTCGTCCGAAAGAACTCTGTTTCTCCCTCCATTTCTCCATTCATACACGATGGGCAGCAAAACAAACTCGACTCTGCCGAAATCAATGTAGGCAAATAATTTCAATAGGGGCAGGTTTGTGACTTCACTTAGACGTGACACAACCTCCCTACCTATCAGCCCCATTCATACACCGTGGGCGCCAACCATGGGCGCCAAAACACCTTCTCCTCACCCGAAATCACTCTGGGCAAATATTTGCGAGATGCGAGATTACCGTCCTATCCCCAACAGACAAGACGTCCAAATTTTAAACGGGGGCTAAGTTCATAACTTTACCATATTTCAGATAGGCACGTCCCAAAAACATGGTTCCCCGTACCTCTCCCTCCATTTTCCCATTCATACACCGTCTGCACTAGAACACCATCCCCACACCAGCATCCTCCGTCCGCCACCCCATCCATCGCCTCCGCCCTCCACCCCATCCATCGCCACCGTCCTCCACCATGCCAGAGCGCCTACCAAGACCGTGTCGTCCACTTCTAGAGATGGACGTTTCTCATCCACGGCGACGGACCAAGAGCCTTGCATCGCGTCCTCTCGCTTCATTGGCGTCGTGGTCCTCTTTGCCGGGGCCGCTCACACGACCTTCTCTTCCACTGCAATGGGACTTATCACCCGATGCACCCGTCTACCGTCACAGATCTGCTTCAACGCCACCGACAGCCATCGCACCCCTGATGCCTACACGGCACCACAAGAGAGGTGGTACTTCATATCTCCACAACAAGGAAGTAAATAAGCAAGCAACTTATGCTAGGCTATCACGGCTATTACACATATTACATCCACTGGGCATCAAAGTTCGCCACCAGTGCAAATATAGGGAATAAAGCAGCATATCACATACACTCGTTGTCAAAGTTGGCGACCATTGCAAATAAACGTCGCAGCAAAACAAGTCCATAACTAAAATCACTTCAGAAGAGATCAAGAAACAATATCCTGGGTACCCATAATGTTGGCAAAATGGTTGGCAATCTTATTAACTTTCTGTTGTTTGGCGCTTAAATCCTCCAGCGTTCGTTGTTGCACCAAAAAGTATGCGTCTGAATTCTGCAGGGACTTCCTCATTCCTTCGGCTTCGTGTCGTAGCACATCAAATCGATGTCTTTCAACTTGAAGTTGAGACTCAAGAAGACGAACTGATTCAGGCAGTTAGTTCAGAGAGCTTGTGCCAGCAGTAGTGGCCAGTAACTCGAACATTACATTAAGATAGGACTTTTGGGTTGTCTCACTGTCGTCAAGATAGTTTTTATCAGCTTTCTTGGAGACCAACAGTGATGTCTCACTCTCTTGAACCTTATATGTGTTACTTCCTTTACCATTGCATAACGGGGTACCCTTCTCCAATATTTTTTCCGCATTCTAAAAGAGAAAATAGCAGACACATGACATGTTTACCATGTTGTATATGAAACTCATTTTGGTAAATCAGTTTAGTAGTAAAGTGGACAGGATAACAACATGAAACAAACATATATCTATGTACCATGGTGACTGTATGGTCTATATCATTCTAATTGTTGTTGCCAAATCAAGATAGAGACACAGTTCAAATAATATATGTTTAAGACAAAGCAGCATAGACAGAATATAAGTGTTGGAAACTACAGAGCAATAAAAACACTTGTAATGTGCATGGCATGAGAACATAACTGTTTATTCAATTGAAACTGAAATCAACATAGAGCAAGTTACAACAGCAAACCCATTAAAGAAACAGGTTTAAAACATACCTATTGCGCCATTGGATTTTCAATTCCATCCTTCAAATTTGAAAATAGTTGGTATGAGTAAATAAAATGATGCAAGAGCAAAAGAGTATGAACCATAGCTATAGAACCTGACCTAAGAACAATTATTCTTCTGCTTCTTTGAGTTGGGGTTCGGAGTGGTGGTCCTCGTGCTTTGGGCACTGCAGTTCCCTTACTAAATGCTCGTGTTTGGGTGCTCTGTGGTGGAGACAATGTTGTGTCAACTGGAACTAGGTTACTATATGCTGGGGTTGGGGTTAGAAGGGGCGTAGTTGGTTCTCTGTCCAATTGAGTAGGGGTATAATCTGCGACGGTCTGGATTATGTGTGGTGGGGCTGGTTCTTGGGTAAGTACAACCATGGTTCTATCTTCATCGACTGGTAGCACTATATTTTCTGAAGACCGTGTTGTTACTCCCTTAGATACTGCCATCACCCTCTCCAATTCAAATGGCTGATAAACAAGAAAATTAATTGAATGTACATACATTATATGATAGACAGGTGCAATGGATAGTGGGGAATAAAAGAGGGCATGAAATAATTCACATTTATGTTGTCTAATGAAATAGGATAGCGTGACACAATTTAACATATACGATGGCTAACTAAACAGGATAGCATGACACAATTTCACGTATATGATGGCTAACTAAAAAGGATGGAAAGAGATAGTTCAAAATATGATGACTATGTAAACAGGATTACATATTATAACTATATAATGTATTTATTAAATAGGTTGGCATGCCACAATTCACATACATGCTGCCTATGGAAACATGATAGCATGATATAATTCACAAATAGAATGACATAATTCAAAATATGATGACTGTAAACACTAAACATGATGAGATGATATAACTATATGATGTCTTTATTTAATGGGTTGGCATGCCATAATTTAGATAGATGTTGTCTATGTAAACATGATGGCAAGATATAATTCAAATATATGATTTATATACTAAGCAAGTAAACATATGGCAATCGCATATATGATGTAAAAACTAAGTAATGCAAGACAACATGCATGGCATGAGTAATATAACCCCACAAAGTTTTTGCATAGACCCCAAGTGGGAAATAGGGCTGGTCATCTGTCTCTGAATCCTCCTCTGAGGAGCTATATGTAACCAGGAAGATGTCCGCTTTAGCAGGTAGCATTGTCTACTCTAAATATCTTGCTTTCACTCCAGATACTTCCATCACGGCTTCAAATGCCTGATGCATAGGAAGAGTAGTTGAATATAAAAACGTTGTCGACAAGTGGAACAGGTAATACAAAAAAAGGATAGCATGATATAATTCACATATATGATGAATGGCTAAACAGCAAGGCATTGCATATTCACATATATAATGCCTTACAACAAGATAGCATTGCATAATTCACATATATAATGTCTTGCAACAAGATGGCATTGCATAATTCACATATATGGTAATTAGACACTAAATAGGTGGCACTCACACAAAGCAAACACCTCTAAAAGGGGGGAATAGGATTGGTCATCTATCTCTGAATCCTCCTTTGAGGAGCTATCTGTAACCAGCGACATATGTGCTTCGTTAGATAGCATAGTCTGCTCTGAAGACCTTGTTTTCACTCCAGAATTTTCCATCACCGTGTCAAATGGCTGATGCACACGAAGACTTGTTGAATGTACAAACATTGTTGACAAATGTAATACGTAATGAAAATAAAGGATGGCACGATATAATTCACATACAAGATGACTCGCTAAGCAGGATGGAAGTGCAAAATTCACATATATGATGCCTGGCTAAACAAGATGGTGTTGCATAATTCACATATACGATAAAGAAACTAAAGAGATGGCATTCACATAAAGCTTGTTTAAACTAAGCAGATGACATATTTGATGTATAAAGTAAGCAATGCAAGACACCATATGCAGGATATTACCAACATCAGCATGCCAAGTTAGAACGAAGACATCAGGGGGTAAATAGGAGTGGTCTTCTCCTTCTGAATCCCCCTTTGAACAGTTATCATCCTCTTGATTACAATCCGAAATGGGTGGAGGGGGCTGCCTTTGCACCCACGATGGTGCGACATCTGCAAGAAATTTTATTGCCGACGCAAGGCTCGTCTCTTTTTCTCTACTTGTACAGTTCCATTGTGTACAATAACTGACATCCATAGGAATAAAACATAGTGAGATTATGTAAGGAGTGCATGCAGAAATCCAGAGTGATGGTAGCAACCTGTGGATAGACACAAAACCAATGATAGCAGGCAGTTATTGGATTTAGTTAAAAAATACAGATAATAGCTTCTTTACTGTTTGTTTTGCTCCCAACATGAAACTCATAGTAGACACCAGTGATTAACCAGATAGTAGATAGATACTATTGATTGCGGCCCCGCTATGTACCCCGCAACCATTTAAAAACTAAAGTTTGAGCATTAGTTTGGAGCTGACTCAGAGTCTAATCGGTAAACAGGATGATAAAATAGCATGTAATATTAAGCGATGGATAACGTAAGCAGAACCGAAAGAGTGAAACCTCTCTTGTGGACCGTTGTAGTCCTCGAGGTCAGCTGCTTGGTTGATGATGGTAATGCAGTTGCCGTGGCTGCCGACGGTGGGGAAGTAGATCTGAGGCGGCAAAAGACAGTCTGGAGGCCAGATCCCTACTGTCGTGGACCGTTCTGTTGTTCGAGCAGATGAGCTGGGGTGGACGACGGCTCAGCAGGAGTGGGACAAACCACACAAGGTTTTCTTTACAACTATCTGTAAGAGAAGTAATTCTGTAAGGGCTCGTTCGAATTGGAGGATTCTAACAACGCAGGATAGGAAATACACAGTAATAGGATAGGAATGCACGTGCAAAGCAGAGAATTTAGAAACACGGATTTCTGCCAATCTGGGTGTTTGGTTCAAAATAATTGGAAGATCACATGATGCAAAGAAGCATGGTGAGATTCAGTCAAACCACAAGAAAATGTATGATTATAATGCTATTATGCTACTATCTATTAGTCTTGTGCTTCATGAATAGGGATTTGAAAAGGAGGACAAGTGGATATTAAAATTCCTATGGTTTTTCTTTCAAGGAGACACCAAAGGAACAAATCCTACAATTTTTCTTTGATCCATTCCTTTGAACCAAATGCATGAATAGTAGTACCATAGGAAACTTTCTAGTTCCTATGTTTTTCCTTCACTTTTCCTGTCAAGCACTGGCGATTCTAGTAGGCAGGCTTGAGAAGGGAAAAGCCTACACTCAAAAAATGTTTTTGTGCTACTTCTACTACTTTGGACCTAGCCCACTGCCCTACTAGCTCAACTCCCAGACCCAGCTACAAATGCACAGCTCAAACGCGCAGAGATAAATAAAGATGGCGTTCAAGAGAGTCCATCACGGATAGCTAAGTTGCCTGGTACCTCACTACTTATCACATAGTAGGAGAAACTAATCCTATTTCACGTTACTACTTGTGCTCAGTGGACAATATATATACAGCCCGTCTATTCTGATAATATTATCAGAATAGTTATTCTGATAACACTTTGGCACTGCATGCTCAACAGAAGCGAACTACATCTTCTTTACATCGCGCACTTCAATGCTACAAGGGAGAACTGCTTCATTTTCTAGCGGTCTGCCCGCGTATTCTATGTGGAATCAGGTGTTGTGGGGTGATTTAGTTTGTCTCTGTATCTCATTTTACCTTTATTCTTTCTAATTTACAGGAAAATCTACTAGAGTGCTTGCAAATCGAGGGATTTGGCGGATGAGCTTTTTCTGTTCGTCCGGGTTCGCTTCAGATGCGATTGTTTTGTGCTCGCATGTTGTTTTTTTAGTAGGAATTGTTTGACTGCATTCATTTTAATCGGTCCGTTCACCCAATAATTTGTTAATTTTTAGGAGTTTGTTTTCAATTCCTGTTATTTTGATTGTGCGGACGGGAGAGCTTCGTCCGCTCCTCTGTTCTTTACGATTTTTTGGATTTTTGCGCGTCCATGCGTGTTTGAATATTGTAATTAGTGTTGCTATAGGTTTGAATTCATTGTATTGTGGATATAATTGTAATTTTGTAATTGCAATTTTTAAACAAGAGTTGATGTTGTTCGTCTAGTTGCCGTGTCTTCCATGTAATTTTTTGCAGGAGTGTTTTTTCGATAGTTTAGTGGTTGGACAATTTTTAGGCATACGTTGTTTCGGGAGTATTTTTCGATAGTCTACCACATGTCTGCAGTTCTATAATTTTTTTTTATTTGTTGTAGTTGTGGCATATGTTGTGCACTACATTTTCGTTAGTAGTGTACTTCGTTATAGCTACATTACAGTGGTTATTGCAGTTTATGAGATTTATGTTTTTTTAAACTGAATTCTGTGTTCTATAGGACTTCATAATATGCACTTCCGTACTGCATTAGCAGTGTGGTTAATGTTCTATTGTGCTATTAGAATGGATGGTCCATTATATGCTTGTGTTAGCTAAATAGTTATTATAAGAATTTTTTTGAACTGCATACTATGAGAATTATTTTTGAACATCATATGTTAACTACAAAGTTTCGACCATTCGCATTTCCTTGTTACTGTTCAGAGGACTGCTTTTTTCTATTATTAGGACCACTCTATGTGCTTGAGAGAACTGCATTACTGCGAACAACAACTTGTCTAAAAAGGATGATAAAATGATGCAGTTGAGGTTGCATACTTTAAAATAGGCATCGTTCAAAGTGTTTGATGGAAACAATTTTAAAAGCATATAGCATAATCAAAGCATTAGAAATATTGTTTGTTTCGTATTAGACAGCCTAGAGTGCAAATATTGTAAACTTGAGGGAGTCAAAGCCATTCTGGGAGACTAAATCTTTCTAACCAGTAGTTATGTTGATGCAGTCTTCAGAGTCGATGTGGTAGTCAGCTTGCATGTCTGCATATCCATTCTTGTGTTGTGTCTCCAAAGTATCCTTCCTTGAACTCGGAGCATGAAATTTTATTGTGGATGGAAGTTTCTGCATATTGGAATGGGTGTTAAAATAATTTTATAAGTAAACAGCGATTTTTTTTCTTTTATACTTAGGATGATGTGTTTATGTTGACTTAAATACTTACACATATATGACTGCTATTTTCTAAAGTAGTTGCAATGTATGAAGAAACTTATATACGGAATTGACCTCTAGTTTTACTAGGATATATATTATACTGCAACATGCTTGTACTGCAAGGTCAGTTATAGTGTACTTCGCCAGCATGTCAATAGAACTGCATCGCTGATCTACTGACCCTTTTTTTGTTCTTGTGTTGGGGTTCTGATCTAACTATTGTCGACACCTGGTGTGGTACTGAAGAAAAACAGGTGGAAGCATCTATTCTTAATAGATAACAAATCTGAGCAACAATACACATTATGTTTTGTATTTTTGTTGACACTACTGATCAAATTGACTGAACTATATATTCAGATGTGGATTTGCAGGTAGATTATGTCCAAAATTGTGAGGGAAAAAACATACCCAGCTTTCCTGCAGATCTGCGGTTGTGAGGCGATGAAGAAATGGCGGTCGGAACCCCCTGTTGGGTATCATCAGGCACTCGAGCATGCTGCGCCACTCGGTGTTGGTGAGCTCTAGACCTTCTGCGTACATGCATGTGTCCGCTATGGGCGCCATCTTTGCCAAACAGCCGCAATTACAGTCCATGGCTTGTTCAGTGGAATTCCAGCGAAGAGCTGGGGATGGGATGAACCCTAGATCTACGGTTTGAAGAAAAAGTGGAACGGGGGAGGAGTTGTGTTAGTCTGGAGCATGAATTGATACGTTTTTATGCAACCAATTGACCAACGGAAGTAATAAATGTTTGTGGTTGGTGTTAGGTGGCGGATTTGTTCTGATTCATTGTCCGCGAATGCATTTGAGTAGTAAGAGGAATGCTTACTGGAAAATAGTGAACTGGATTGTCATATCACGACGAACCGCAAAACGTGTGGTTGGGCCTGCGTTTATGTATGGTACGTGGCCACTCTTTTTGTGTGTTGGGCCTGTGTTTGTGGAGTGAAGACGCATTGGGCCCAAGTCGGCCTGTGAGCATGGCTGGTTCCTGGTGCGTTGTGTGCGGCCTAATGTTTAGTCCCACCTCGCTCGCGGAAGGCGTGCCCGACCTGTTTATAAGCGCTGGTGAGGTAGCCTTGTGGAACTCCTTTGGTTACTTATTTGGGCGCTTATACATGGCGCTGGCTGCTCTATGCTCTCTGACCTGTGGGCCCATGTGCGCCCGGCCCCAGGCATCGTGGCTCAGAACAACTCGCCTGCTGTTGCCGCACACCTACTACGAGACTGGCTGGGGCCGGTTGCACCTGGGTGGTCAATTTTTTTCTATTGTTTTTTTTAATGTAAGGGCGTGCACTACACTGATCAGGGTTCTGTACTACATGTGCACGCAATCCGTACTACATGCACAGTTCTCATTTTTTTTGTTTTCGTGTTTTTTGGTCTTATGTAATCTTTTTTTAAATGTAGGGGAGTGCACTGCTTAGTAGACATAAAATGTACTGCATTAATTACGTTTGTGTACTGCACGTTCATATATTTCCGCACTACATATACAGATTGCATTTTTCTTTTTGTGTTTTTTCTCTTATCTGTTCGTTTTTCCAGATTTAGGGGCGTGCACTGCTTTGTTGGGTACATGTAAACTTCATTTGAACAGAGTCAGTACTGCATGGTTACACAACTTGCACTGCATGCGTCATATTTTGCAGACTGCTCGAATCTAATGATACATAAGAAAACAACAGAAAACAAATTATCAAAGAAAACATAATCAAAGTTCACATCATCACCAGCGACTCTGTATGGCAAGCAAACTTAGTTCAGGAAAAGCAAATGATCACAAGCAAACTAACGATACATAAGCAAAGAACATAAAGCAAATTTGACGATAATTCTAAAATGACGCTGGCATTGGTTGTTCTTTGGCCGGCACCATCTTCTTCTTCACCAGTCAGCGTCTCCCCATCCCCAACTGCTCCTGGTGCGCTTCTTTGGGGGCTCCTCCTTCTCCAGCTTTGCACGGCGAAGCCCGTCCTGGGTGAGGGTGATGTGGTTCCATATCTCGTACGCTACGTAGGTTTCCTTTGTCGCGTACTCGATGTGCCTCATGGACAGAGGCAGGGTGGCCGAGCGCTTGTGGTCGTCGTCGGTGATCTTCTTCTTCATGTTGTTGTAGTAGTCGTCGATGAGCATGCCAGAGACGTCTCCAAGGGAGTCCAACTCGTTGGTTGCCTCGGGCACCCTCCACTCCTTCTGGATGTCGACGAAGTTGGCGACCTCCAGATTGACGCACTCTAGCCTTTTTTGTCACCGTCAATGGAGAAGCCTGCAAAGGTGTACCTCGGGTCGGCGAGGAAGTTGTCGAAGATGGTGCACCTTTCAGCGGCGCTTAGTCGGAAGAGCAGCACCGGGTGTTTCTTGCCGATGGAGAGTTGGCAGAGGGCTGGTTTCTGCGTCGCTTCGGGCTCGTTGTTGTACTGGAGATCAATGCCGACGATCTTGTGGCGCTGGAGGCTGAGGTGGCGCTCATACTGCACGAGGGTGATCGCCACCTGCTTCTTGTCGTTGGTGTGGATGACGTGCAACTTGGTGTTGCCATGGGCCTCCACGTTCTTTTACTCGTCGACGAACGTCATGGCCGGTAGTAGGGGCTTGGTGTTTTTGCGTGGAGATGGATGTGATGGAGCGATTTGGTGGCAACGCAATGGAAACTTGTGTTGTTGTGGACGAGAAGGCCTATGGGAGGGGTCTGAATTTAGGGGGAGGGCGCAGTGTGGGATGGCCGCATCGGACGAACTACACGATCTCGGCGACGATGCGGTTTGTGCAGATCGTCGGTTGGTGTTGCGTCTGTGATCGTGGGGTTGTGGTGATGGAACCGCTCCGATTGGGTGGTTGTATGCGAACGTGTTGTTTTTTATTTTTGTTCAGTAGATTTTTTTTAACCACCACTTTCTGTGCGAACGGGCATTTTGTGACGTTTATATGTATCATGCGTGATAACGAAACTGCATTGGTTAGAGTTCCGCACTGCATCGTGTGCAACGGAGAACTGCATGTTGTCTACAAGTGAGTGCTTCATCGTGTGCAATAGTACAATGTATTCCGCAATTTTTACGACTTTTTCGCTGAGTTCTATACCATGTTTTTATTCACAATGTAGGTAATCCGGAACGGATTGCTAAGCCGTACTACTTCATGTAACGAAATGCACTGCACTTTTCTAGTGTTGCGTACTGCATCTGTTTTTTGCCTGTACTTACGGCATTCCCTGGTTCGGGAGGGGTAGGGGGTTGCCCCCCTTTTTTTGTGTGGCACTTATTTGAATGTAGACTTTTTCTTTTTGGATGTGTTTTATTAACGTGCGTGCTGTTTTTTATTTTAACTTTTGTTTACGAACTGCGTTTATTTTATTTTTGTTTTACCGGTTGAACTTCATTATTCTTCATAGAGAACTGCATCATGTGCGTTTTGATGTGGTATTTCTTATTTTAGCCGGGCCGTTTTTGGGCCGGCCCGTTTTATGTTGCTTTTTGCCACAAGCCGGCCTCCTACGTGTCCGTTCCAGGGGATCCCACCGCTGACAGGGAGAGAGACCGAGAACAATCCCCTCTCCGCTCTTGCAGTTCCTCCCTCAAGCAAAACCGCCATCGCTCGTAGCAACAACCATCGTCCGAGGAACCGCCGCCCTCAAGAGGTTCTTATTCCTGCATTCCGCGTCGTCGTCCGCTCCGCAAGCCCTTGCTGCTGCGCTCCCGCAACCCTTTCGTGTCTGTTTCCCTCGCCGCACCCATCCCCTTCCCCGCCGTCGCCGCCGCCGCACCTTTTTTGTGGTACATTGCGCTTGTTCCTGGTCTTGATCGTCCCCTCATCTTGTTTTTGTTATTCTCGTAGTTGCTGTTGCTGTTTTTGCTTGTGTAGGCAGCTGATTTTATCTCGATTTTGGAGTCGATACTTGTGTGTAGCAAGGTGGATCTAGGGTTTCGTGTGATTTTTCGCCGATTTTGTTGCTTATATCTGTCACTTCGTCGTTGTGCTGCAGACAAACGCCATGTCTTCGCCGAACAGAGTGGGAGGAGGTGTTCAGGGTATGTGGAGTACTTATTTTAGGCTTTTTTTTATTTTTGTTTGATGTTTATCTAGTTTCCTAAATCATCCTACATATTTGGTTTATTCTCTGTTAGTTGTGAGCGTTTGTTTGCATTATTTTTGTCACGAGATGTTTTGTAATTTCTATTTCTGGTTCTTTTTGAATGAAGTAGGTGATTGTGGTTCCATAATGATACACCAATTGGCTCTCGTTGTCCTGGTGGTAAGGATCATGGTGTGGAGGGAGGACATCATTTGAATTCACCGATTGAAACTTCTCCCATAAGTGTGGCCCCTCCTTCTAGTATGTGAGTGGTTTGTTTATTTTTGTGTATGTTGGTTACTTTGATGTTGTACCAATTGGTGTTGCCTTGCTGTATCTAGTCCGGCATTCTTGTTGGGAAGAAACATGAAGTTAGTGTATGCAACACTATATTTATTTTGTATATGTGAACTCCACTATATTTATGTGTGAACTGCATTGTTGTTTTTCAAGTTTTTTGTGCAATGCTTTAATTTTTATTTTTTGCTTATGGTTGGAGCACTGCATTTATATGTCTAAGTGTACTGCATTTGTTCTTTTTGTGCACTTTTTAATGACCATAGTCAAACTTCATTTTGACGCAGTGTTTGTTTTCCATGCTAGGGCGCCTGGGTATGAGGAGGTTACTCAATTGATTGACCATTATTTTATAGAGGGTAATGTTAGTGTGAGCTTTGACCAGAGGCGTCCCATTTTGTCTGAGACACAGTCGCAGTCTGTTGATGGTACAGAGGAAGTTACACAGGATTGGATGGTCTCGGAACAGCTTCGTGAATATGAGTTGAAGAAAAGGAAGAAGAAGTTGAGGTTTGAAAGTGACTCAAAAGAGTTTGCGGAGAAAGAGAAGTAGAGGAGAGCTGCAGATGGTGCCAAGAGTGCCAAATTTGCCAAGGTGAAGAAGCCTTCCTTGCAGAAGAAGAGGCTGAGTACTATTGCTGAGGAAGGTGGTACACCTCGGCGGAGTCCACGTGTTGCTGGCATGAACAAGAATCTTGGCAAGAGAACTGCTGAAGCTGGTGGAAAGGATGATCCTTAGTGCAAGCGACTATATGTCACTGAAGGTCCCAATTCTGATGATGATGACTTTGTGCTTGCTGATTTTGTGAGGGATATTCATAGTGGTAGACGCAAAGACTGTGGTTCATCTAAGAGTCTACCCAAGTGTGCCCGTGATGATGTCGATGAAGATGTTTGTGGTGACTCTGGCGAGGAAGTGGATGTTGTTCCAAAGGTTTGTTGAAGTGGACTGCATTTGTTTTCTTCATTGTTATTCTATCTGTGTTTTCTCTATCTCTTTTTTTATGGCTAGTCTTCTAATGTGGATTGCATTTCCCTTTACACAGAGGAAGAAGTCTAGTAAGAGCAATGCAGCTGAAGATGATGCTGAGGTAGATGATTCTCAATTTAATAAGACCGTATGTTTGTCGCTTCCCACTGTTTGTAAGGGTGCTGCCTTGTTGAAAGAGGCACACTGTAGACGTGTTCGGGATGCTGGATTTGGTGTTGTCTTTGAACTGACAGTAAAGAAAAATGTGTCGCGCATTCTTATGTGCTATCTGATGGGAGTGATTGACCCTGCCACCATGATAATGGACTTTGGGAATGATAGGGTTCTTCGAATCAATCGTGATGCAGTTCATCACATTTTTGATTTACCCATGGGACGTCACACTACACCCATGCCTGCTGCCAGCGGCCATGATGACTCGTTGAGTGCCCTCAAGGATGAGCTTGGCTTTGACCGTTCAAAAAGTATAGGTGTGAAGGACTTGCTTGAGAAGTTGAAGGCGTTGGTGGAGGAAGATGATCATGTGACTGTTGACCTTGCTGTGAAGGTGTTCTTCCTGATACTCTACCAGAATTTGTTGTACCCCGGGCCTGCAGTTCCTTTGGGTAGAGTTGCTGCAATGGTAGAGAACATGGATTATGCGGCTATGGCTCAGATGGACTTTTGCCAGCTTGTTGTTGATGAGTTGCAGGCAGCTGTGGTGAGGTGGCAAACAGAAGGCAGCAAGCAGAATTGTGCAGAGGGTTGTGCCATTGTCCCCTTGATTATGTATCTTGACTACTTGAAGCTTCGCAAATTTTCAGTCATGCACATGTTGACGCCACGTGCGTCATACCTGACGACCAAGGACCTAATGAAGTTATAAGTGAGGATGTGCTTGTGAAGGAAAAGATTTACATGGAAACTTAAAAATTTGGGAAGCTGCCGGTTAGTGCATCTGAGTTTTGAATATCAGTTTTTTTAAAGGTGCAGCCATTATAAATCTGAACTTTTATAGTACTCACATGTGTACTTCTATTTGCCTCTTGTCTTTTTGTAGTGGAAGGCGTCAGGTGATATTGTGTACAACCGTCCTGTTGCAGTTGAACGCGGCAGCTCTGATGCGAGACCTAGCACTCATGCTAGGTTTTATGAGCGTATATGTAGCCAGCTTCCAGCCTGTGATGATGAGGTGCCGCGTACTCGTGGTTTCATGGCTCGACAGATGTTTGATAATAGAAGCTCTTCTAAATAGCCATTTGTTGGCGGCAAAAACCACGAGGAGATTGATGAGCTTCTTCTGAAGGTTTTGAAGTTGACTGAAGATTTGCCAACCTCCGGTGACAGGTTGAGGACAGTTGCTGGTTTTTTCCCTGTTGGCCATGGCCCACAAGATGAAGATATTGTTGTTGCTCACAATTTTGATTTTGGCGTGATTGAAAGCCTGAAGATTGCAATGACGAATGTTCGGTCTTCGTATGCTCAATTGAGACATTCACAAGAGGAAAAATGCGGTCGGTATGAGAAGGATGTTGGGCATATGTTGGATGAAATGAACTGTCAGGACGCTGGTGTTGGCGCTGATAATGTAGGTTTTTTGTGGTTTTGAACCTCTTTTGTGTTCTATGTGGATTGCTCCTCACTTTCTATGTTTCTTGTGATAGGCTAGATTGGAATCTTCTGGTGTCCATGGAACTAGGGACGATGGAATTGGTCAGGTACAAGTACTTGCATTTCTTGCTTTCCATTTTTATTGTATTTTTTGTGTACTTCGCGGTTGTAAAGTGTGTATTGCTTGTGCATATGTGAAGTTTTTTCTTTTTTGGTCGTTACCATCTTATTTTTTTCGTTTTTTTGGTTTGTTCTATGCCTGTAGACTGGTGATGCTGCTTGTGATGTGCATAAAGAGACCTACGATGGCTCTCGGAAGGATGAGGTCTTGGCTGATGCATCATCCCCTTCGAATGTTGTAGCTGATAAGGTATAGTTGTTTTACTTGTTCTGTTAGTGTGTTGTAATCTAATTTGTTGTTGTTGTAATAAACTTGATGTACGTTATTATGTTCACTCATATGCATTTTCATTTACATATGTTAGCTGGAATAGTTTTACATGTGTGAGCTTCAGTCTTTGACTGAAGTGAACTGCATTCCATTTTTTCATGTGTGAACCATAATGTTTTACATAAGTAAGCTTCAGTTTTAACATAACCGAAATGCAGTGTTTGACAGAGTGAACTACAGTTCTTTTTTACGTATATGTGGGTTGAAGTTGTATTTGTTTTGATACACGTGGGTTGCAGTTGTTGTTCTGTTAATTATCCCCGTGCTCATTTTTGTGTTATTGTGTGTTTTTTAATCTTTCCACAGCCTAGAGAAGAAAACGTGGAAGTTCACGTTGATCTGAATCAGGGCGGTTGTGCTGTTGATGGTGGTGGCAGTGTTGGTGCTTCTGCATCGGTAGCTGTCGACTGTGCAGACGCTTATGTAGCTCAAGAATCCCATGATGCTCTTCCCCCAGTCGGCATGAAGATTCTGATTTTGTCATTGAAAAGCCGCTGGAGAATGTCATCCCTGATGTTAGTGTTGTTGCTTCCCCTGTCTGTCTGGTGGCCAACGATGTTCCTGAAGTATTGAGAATTGATCCTCATGTAGCTAAAGTATCTAAGGACGTTGCGGTTGACCAGACTGTTGTAAATCCAGAGAACGTTGTTGTTGCTGCAGAAGGGAAGTCCAGTGAGGTTGTGGTGGATTCGTCGCAATCTGTCCAAGAAAATGTTTTAGAGAGCTATGAAGAACAACAGCATGAAGACTCTGACTTTGAAGGCAAGAGTTTTGTTTCGAATAGTGCAGTTGAAGTTTTTCTCATTTCATTTTTTGTTTAATTACTATGGTATCTGTATTAGATGTTTAATGATAAGTGAAACTTGATCCTTTGTTTATGATTTTCAAAACAGCTGGCAGAATTTCATTATCTTAATATTTGAACTTCATTATTTTGTATAAGTTAACTTCATCTTTTTATTATAGATGACAAACTTCCTGTTGTGACACCGTCGAGCATTGATCCAGGACTTCTGAAAAGATACAATGAGTTGTATGCTGCTGTTACGAGGGTTCGGAATGACAAGAAGAAGAAGTATGGTTTTTTAGAAATTGTGTTGTTCATGTGTATTTTCTAAATTTGGTTTTTAGCCGTTTTTCTTTGTTGTTATTTTTTTTAGTATCTTATGTTTCGGTTTTTCATGAAAAATTCAGGGACATGATTGCTTTTAAAACTGAGTTGGGTGATATTACCATTGGCGAAGTTGGTCAATCCTTTTGGGATAAAGGGATGCTCACTACAAGACTTGTAGATATTGGGGTTTCTTTGCTGGTAGATAAGTTTAAGGGATCTCTGACAATGGTTGTCTCGTACCATATTTGTGTAAGAATGCAGAAATTTTTGTTTTATTTTTTATCATTTTCTTTTCTGATTTCGTGCGACGACATGTTTTCTTGAGCACTATTTTGATTTTGGGTTTTGTAATGGCAGAAAAATATTTGGAATGGTGGTACTATAGGTAGGAGTGTTAAAATGATGTTCTCTTCAAAAGTCGAGGAGCGTGTTGATAAAAAGGATATGGTGAGTAACGTTTTTATGTGTCAAATACTATATTTTTGCGTGTTTGTTTTTATAGTGTTCTGTTCCTTCTTCTTATTATAATTTTATTTATTTATTCGTGCTTTGAACAAGTCCTTTTTGCAACTTTTGATCCACCAGATACAAGGGATGGCGTTGGTCATTATTGTGTAGTTGCGTTAAATGTGAAAGAAAGGCGGTATGAATTTCTTGACTCACTCAATAAACCTGGCAGCCCTGATGCGATCATGGTTTTTAGGAGGATGGTTAAAAATATCAAGCGTGCATGGAAAGAAGGAAGCTCAAGTTCTGATGAGCCGTTAAATCCTCCTACACTTGATGGATTTGTGTTGAAACATGTCATTGTCCCAATGCAGCCTAATGGGTGTGTTCTGTACAGCCCCTCTTCACCATACTGCTCAAGTTTTTTTTTATTTTTCATTTTGTGAAACTGATGTTTTCTATTCTTTTATTGCAGGCATGATTGTGGATTCTACATGTTTCAATTCCTGCAGACTTGGGATGGTGTTTGAGTTGCTCAGTTTGGGATGGAGCACATTGGCTACATCAGAAAGGTCATGCTCTATGGTTGGCTCACATCGAGGAAGTGTCCCCTTGATTTAACATCAATTTTGATTTTTGCAGATAAAGGTTGTTTTAGTGAACTTCTTTATCCTTCCTTTATTTATTTTTTGCCTACTGCTTGCTTCCGGTCCTTACGGGCTTTTTTAATAGTTTGTTAAGTTACGTTCGCGATTTAGATTGTATGTGTATATTTATTTGTTGTGTTAATGAGTTGCATTTTTTATTTTTTGGGCAAGTGAGCTGCATTGTTCTTTACAAGTGGGTTGCATTGCTGTATACATTTTTTTATTCTGCATTGTTGTGGATAAGTGGACTGCATTGATGTAGACAATTGTGCTGCATTGTATTCTTTAGTGAACTGCATTTCTTTATATTAATGAGATGTATTACATGTTTTTTGGTTTTGTATTTTTTGTGCTGAGTGTTTCCATGTTTTTTCTTACACGGTTTTAGGTTTTGATAGGGGCTTCATGATGGCTGTACGTCACTGTTTGAGTCCCAGGGTTCTGATGTGGTTATGGAGGATTGCGTCATTGAAATCTCTCTAGATAATTATGGTTCTTTTGCTGGAGATGGTTTAGACCTGATGGTGGAAGTGTTTCTCTCCATAGCTCCCTACGTGATGTGTTTGATGTTGATGATAATGATTTTGTTACGCCATGTCCTCGCGTCACGAGGACTCGGAGTGCAACAATTAATCGTCCTCCTATGGATGATGTTGAAGTTTTTTCGAACAAGAGGGCAGGTGAGAGGGCTTTTAAGTTGAGATTCTCTATAGAGAAATTGAAGCCTCCAAGGTTCAAATATATTGATGAGGCGAGGAAAATAAAGGATCTTGTTCTCAGCAAAGAATTTGTAACCAAATACCACGAGTAAGTTTTTATGTGTGTGCCCTTGATCCTTTTTGTGTGTTTTGTTTTTAATTTTAATTTTATTGATCCCATCTCTGTATGTTTACTGCAGGAATGTGTTCTTTATGGTGAACATTCCTTTTGGTGATCTTGATACTTACACTGTTGACTATATCTATAATACATTTGGCAAAGGAGCTTTAATGGATTCGTATCTCATGGATTTTGTCATCAAGTACTGGAAACATGGGTTTAGTTTATCATTCTGGTGAATGTCGCTACTTTCACCCTTATTTATCACGGTAAACGTGTGCTATCATTTTTTTTCTATTTGTACTGGGGTTTTTTATGTCCATGCCTGCATGCATTGTTTATTCTTTTTTCATGTTCTTTTTTCTTTGCAGTATGTTCTTCAAATGGAAACATTTGTGACGAGAGATGAGGAAGGAAACCCTGTGTTGGCAGTTGTGCATAGCACGTTTGTTTTAGAAGATGCAGTTAACCAGTTCAAGGTTTTTTGTGAGTGACGACGTAAACTGTTGGATGCAAAACTGGTAAGTTCATTGTTTCCCGCCGTTTATTTTTTTTGGTTTGTTGCATTTCTTTTCATAGTTAATTTTTGGAGCAGTGGTTCTAGTGCTACGTGTCGAAATAAGTTTTCATTTTTCATTTTTTTGATGTGAACAGATTATGATGTCGCGCTCGAAGGATGGTCATTATTCCTTATACATGATGAACCAGCATCGCCAGACGTTCGATATCCATGACACTAGGAAGTACACTGGCCATCCTGATGTCACGACAAAGTGGTGCAGGAGTGATTACCATACATATTGCACTGAAGTGGTATGTCATTTTTTCTTGCCAAGTGCAAAGCTTTTTTTGTGTTTCTCCTACTGCATTTTTTTGATAAACTGCACATGCAATGTTAGCACACATAGGACCACACTTGTTTATGTAGTGCACTGCAACATACATGTGACAGAACTGCATTTTTCTCAGACCCCCCGGCACTACAGGAATCAGCTATTTTGCCATCTGCCACGGCGGACGGCAAAGGCATAAACGGCGGACGGCAAAGGCCTTTGCCGTCAGCCGCGGATGGCAAAAGGCTCCGGCAAAGTAGGCTACGGTAAAGAGCTACTTTGCCGTCTGCTTTCGGCGGCTGACGGCAAAGGGACCTTTGCCATCAGCATCAGACGGCAAAGGAACTGGATAGGGTTAGCTCCGTTAGCCGCCAACGGGAGGCTTTGCCATCAGCCTCCTACAATCACAGACGGCAAAGAAGTTTGTCTGTTTATTAAAATAAATAAACAGTACGAGTGCAGAGGCTATAAATAAACACAACATTATCCATCCACACTTTGTTCCAAGAATCGAAGACGAACGGACAAATTTCACAATACAAAATTACAATATTTACACAGAATACATCATCCACACTTTGTTCCAAGAATACATCATCCACGAACGGACAAATTTCACAATACGAACACGACATTATCCATCCACACTTTGTTCCAAGAACGAACGGACTCCTTTGTGCCCGTGGTCGCCGGAGAAAATAGCAGTCGCGCCCTCTCACTTCTCCTCGAGGCCGGGGCCGAGGTTCGAGGCCGGCGGAGGCCGGCGGGGCTGACGGAGCCAGGGCCGACGGAGCCGGTGCCAATGGAGGCCGGCAGGGGAGACGGGGCGCGGTCGACGAGCGACGAGACGCGAGGGCACGCGGGGGCGACGGGCAACGGGGCCGGGGCCGGCGGACGAGAAGGCGGCCAGTGAGGTCGGGGCCGGCAGGCGAGATGGCGGCCAACGAGGTGGTGGAGGGCGCCGGCGGGCCGATGGAGGCCGGCGGGGGCGACGGGTGAAGTGGCCAGGGCCGGCGGTGAAGGGGGAAGTGGACGCGGCCGGCGGAAGAGGTGGTGGCCGGCGAGGCTGGATCCGGCGGGCGAGGTGTTGGCCGGCAAGGCCGGGGGTCAAGGCGGTGGCGGGCGCCGGCCGGCCGGTGTGCCGATTTGGATCGAGAGGGAGAGAAAGGAGAGAGAGATGTGGTGGGGTGAGGTGGGGATAAGGGACAGAGAGAGAGAGAGAGAGATGTGGTGGGGTGAGGTGGGACGTGGTGGGTGCGTGCGTGGGTGTGCGTCGTGGGTGCGTGCGTGGGTGTGCGTCCGATGGGGTGTGGGTGGGGATGCCATGTCATCGATCCGCATGATTGATCCAGGTGTTGTGCTTCTTTTTGCCGTCCGCCCCGGCTTTGCCGTCTGCTATTTGATCTTTGCCGTCCGCTAGCAGACGGCAAAGGTTGGACATTGCCATCCGCTAGCAGATGGCAAGAAAGTTAACCTCTTTGCCGTCTGCTGGCAGACGGCAAATAAATTGACCTAGCCACACCATGCCCCATGGGGCCCACTAGGCTCTTTGCCGTCTGCCTTTTCCCTCTTTGTCGTCAGCCGGCAGACGGTAAAGAGCCAGCTGATGGCAAATAGTCTCTTTTCCATCTGCCAGCTCTTTGCCGTCCGCTATCCCAAGGCAGACGACAAAGAGCCTCTTTGCCATCAGCTAGCAGACGGCAAAGAGCTGGCAGATGGCAAAGTAGCAGATTCCAGTAGTGGCCCCCCCCCCATAATCCTTGTAAAAAAGGAGATAAAAGGAAATGACCTCATGTGCATTTAAAGGAGGGACTGTCTAGACGTTGAGAACAACTTTTGTATCCGAATCGTAATTTGATCTGTGGTGTGTGTTATTTTTACATTGTGCTTCCTTTTTTTGCCAGATGAGGAGGATGACTAAGTTGCTGAAGGCGATTTATGGTGAAAAAATGTGTAAATCTAAGAACCACCCTGACTAGGTTAAATTGGCAGAGAAGCCCTCTTACCCGGTCGTGCCAGCGCAGGGAGCAAACGAGTGTGGAATCTATGTTCTGAGGGTGACGCAGTTGTATGACGGCCAACGTTAAGTTGAGAAAATTATCAAAACCGAAGTAAAACCTTCTTTGTTTTCTTATTTTTCTTGTTACTTATTATTATTATTTTTACCTTTTCACTTTTTGTTCTTTATGACAATCTTTTTATTTAATCACTTTCTGCATTTCTTTTTAATTTTCTTTTTCACCCTACTGTTGAAGATTGGAAGGCGGAGTACATGTTCCAGCTGCTGTTCAATTCCTCGAACATGTTTTGTTATGAAGACATGCCGCTTGAGCTATGAGAACTGATTGCGGACCTTGGGCTTACTTCCCTGTCGCAATCGCAGACGTAGTAACAATCTACTTGGTAAAAACCTTGTGTATGGACAAGAACTAGGGGTTCATGTTGTGTGCTGTGTGGCGTCTAAGGTATATAATGTATGAAAAGACGTTTGTTTTTCTGTTTGTTGTGATTCTCGTCTACTCTTTTGCAGCAGTGTTTTATGGACGAATTAGTATATGTATGTGTATTTTATATAAAAATTCATACAGTATATATATGTGTATATTTTTAGTTTTTGTTGACATACACGTTCTGTGTGAACTGGCATTTTGACACGCTTATATGTATCTTATGTGTCCCATTTTAACTGCATTGCATGTGCTACCGAACTTCTTCGTCCAAGAAAAGCACTCCATCTTGTCTACAAGTTTGTGCTGCACCTATTTTTTTCTGCACTTTTTGCCGCAGACCCTGTATTCATGTGTGTATCCTGGAACTGCATTGTTTAATGATACTGCACTGCTTTTGCCTAACCAGGTGAAGTGCGTTAGCTTTATGATACTACACTGCGTTTTCTGCCTAACGAAGTGCACTGCTTTTTTTCCTATCCAAGTGCACTGCTTTATTTTATTGTTTGTATTGTAAGGTATGTGGGGTTGGGGGTGCCCCCATTTTTTGGTTGATTATAGATTTGTATTTGCTATTTGTATTCCATGTACTTAACGTATTGCATGCGTTAGCGCGAGGCCGAGCAGGGGGGTGGGGAGGGGGGTCGTGACCCCACTCCCCACCCCCCTGCGAGGCCGAGCCTGGAACAAGCTGGAGCAGGGGGCGACACGGCGTGACGCGGCGCCGCATGCGTAGGCGAGTCCGTCACACCCCGTGCGCCTCCTTGTCTATCTCAGGGGTGTGGCTCTGGGGTTGCGTGCGTCCTATTGTTGGAAAAATAGAAATGTCCGCACTGCGCCTGTCAACCAAGCGCACTGTGTGCGTTAGCGCGAGGCCGAGCAGGGGTGGGGAGGGGGGTCGTGACCCCCCTCCCCACCCTCCTGCGAGGCCGAGCCTGGAACAAGCCAGAGCAGGCGGCACCGCATGCGCAGGAGAGTCCGTCATACCCCGTCGCCTCCTTGTCTATATTAGGGGTGTGGCTCTGGGGTTGCGTGCGTCCTATTGTTGGAAAAACATAAATGTCCGCACTGCGCCTGTCAACCAAGCGCACTGCATGCGTTAGCGCGAGGCCGAGCAGGAGGGTGGGGAGGGGGGGTGTGACCCCCCTCCCCACTACCCTATGAGGCCGAGCCTGGAACGAGCCGGAGGAGGCGGCGACGCGGCGTGCCGCGGTGCCACATGCGCAGGTGAGTCCGTCACACCCGCCGCCTCCCTGTCTATCTTAGGGGTGTGGCTCTGGGGTTGCGTGCGTCATATTGTTGGAAAAACGGAAATGACCGCATTGCGCCTGTCAACCAAGCGCACTGCGTGCGTTAGCGCGAGGCCGAGCAGGGGTGGGGAGGGGGGGTCGGGTCGTGACCCCCCTCCGCACCCTCCTACGAGGCCGAGCCTGGAACAAGCCAGAGCAGGCGGCACCGCATGCGCAGGAGAGTCCGTCACTCCCCATCGCCTCCTTGTCTATATTAGGGGTGTGGCTCTGGGGTTGCGTGCGTCCTATTGTTGGAAAAACAGAAATATCCGCACCGCGCCTGTCAACCAAGCGCACTGCATGCGTTAGCGCAAGGCCGAGCAGGAGGGTGGGGAGGGGGGTCGTGACCCCCCTCCCCACCCCCTAAGAGGCCGATCCTGGAACGAGCCAGAGCAGGAGGCGACGCGGCGTGCCGCATGTGCAGGCGAGTACGTCACACCCCGTGCGCCTCCCTGTCTATCTTAGGGGTGTGGCTCTGGGGTTGCGTGCGTCCTATTGTTGGAAAAACCGAAATGTCTGCACCGCGCCAGTAAACCAAGCGCACTACATGCGTTAGAGCGAGGCCGAGCAGGGGGGTGGGGAGGGGGTCGTGACCCCCCCTCCCCACCCCCTGCCAGGCCGAGCCTGGAACGAGCCGGAGCAAGCAGCGATGCAGCGTGCCGCGGCGCCGCATGCGCAGGCGAGTCCGTCACACCCCGTCGCCTCCCTGTCTATCTTAGGGGTGTGGCTCTTGGGTTGCGTGCGTCCTATTGTTGGAAAAACAGAAATGTCCGCACTACGCCTATCAACCAAGCGCACTGCATGCGTTAACGCGAGGCCGAGTAGGGGCTGGGGAGGGGGGGTCGTGACCCCCTCACCACCCGCTGTGAGGCCGAGCCTGGAACGAGCCGGAGCAGGCGGCGACGCGGCGTGCCGCGGCGCCTCCAGCGCAGGCGAGTCCGTCACACCCCGTGCACCTCCCTGTCTATCTCAGGGGTGTCGCTCTGGGGTCGTGACTGCCCTCCCCACCCTCCTGCGAGGCCGAGCCTGGAACGAGCCGGAGTAGGCGGCGACGCGGCGTGCCGCGGCGCTGCAAGCGCAGGCGAGTCCGTCACACCCTGTGCGCCTCCCTGTCTATATCAGGGGTGTGGCTCTGGGGTTGCGTGCGTCCTATTGTTAGAAAAACAGAAATGTCTGCACTGTGCCTGCCAAGAGGGCCAATGCATGCGTTAGCGCGAGGCCGAGCAGGGGGGTGGGGAGGGGGGTCGTGACCCCCCTCCCCACCCCCCTGCGAGGCCGAGCCTGGAACGAGCCCGAGCAGGCGACGACGCTGTGTGCCACGGTGCCGCATGCGCAGGCGAGTCCGTCACACCCCGTGCGCCTCCATGTCTATCTTAGGGGTGTGGCTCTGGGGTTGCGTGCGTCCTATTGTTGGAAAAATAGAAATGTCTGCACTACGCCTGTCAACCAAGCGCACTGCGTGCGTTAACGCGAGGCCGAGCAGGGGGGTGGGGAGGGGGGTCGTGACCCCCCTCCCCACCCCCTGCGAGGCCGAGTCTAGAACGAGCCGGAGCACGCGGCGACGCGGCGTGTTGCTGCGCCGCATGCGCAGGCGAGTTCATCACGCCCCGTCACCTCCCTGTCTATATTAGCGGTGTGGCTCTGGGGTTGCGTGCGTCCTATTGTTGGAAAAACGGAAATATCCGCACTGCGCCTGTCAACCAAGCGCACTACATGCGTTAGCGCGAGGCCGAGCAGGGGGTGGGGAGGGTGGTCGTGACCCCCCTCCCCACCCCCTGTGAGGCCGAGCCTGGAACGAGCCGGAGCAGGCGGCGACGCGATGTGCCACGGTGCCGCATGCGCAGGCGAGTTCGTCACACCCCGTGTGTCGGGGATATACCCCGCGGTGTAAACCGGCCGGAAGTTAAACCGGCCGGACTTGGCGATATTCGTCTGATGACCCGCCCAGACCTGGCGGTTTACCAGCAACCCGTCGGGACATTGTGATTCACTGGTAACCCGACGGACGGGTCAGAGGAGCGAAAAGACCCGGTGGCCCTCCTGGCGGTTCATGAAGGCCGGTTCAACCAATTTGGGCCGGTTTAAGAGGAAAGGAATATTTATCTTACAAAGAGTTAAGACCAGGACTTGTATCCGGTTTGTATTAGAGATAGACTAGTCCTAATCCTAATAGGACTCCACATGTAAACCGCCCCTTCAACATATATAAGGAGGGGCAGGGCTCCCCAAAGGGGGACAGGTTAGAAGTTAGAAGCTACAAGCTACAAACAATCAATAATCTCTAGGGCTAGACACAAGAGCCGGTTTACGGCGTCTCCCTCGGGATGATAATGAGACCTAGCCTCAAACAGCATGTAGGGCTATTACCGGATGATGTTTCCCGAGGCCCGAAGCTGTCTAAATCCTTGTCTTGCGTGTTGATCCGCCCAGCGTCTCTCGTCCCACTCAACCCCTCTCAAGCTACCACATAGATGCGTTGGCCTCGCGACTAAGTCCTGACACTAAGGACATCTGCCGTGACAAATCCACGACAGTTGGCGCCCACCGTGGGGCTAGCGCACGGTGGTGTTGAGTTCTTGGAGGGATCTCTTCTAGGGATGGAGAGTTCACAATTATCCGGATGAAGAAGAGCCGACTTGGGAAGACCAGCATCAGCTTTAAGCTTCAAGTTCATCAGTTTAGATTTACAATCTATGGAGTTTTACGTCAACTACGGCGACTTGCAGTCCACCGAGACGAATAACAGATCGATTTCGTCGACTGTAGTGGGCGTATCAAGTCAGGCCCGTATCTGAGTCAAACAAGTACCGATTGTTGAAAAAAAAAGGGGGGAAGGTTATCCACGGCCAAAGGACGATACGGACTCCGGATTGCCCTCACGTGCTGTGCCGGACCGGTGTTGGCACACCGTGGCCCTTGCTTCGATGGCGTGGCTGTCTCCTGAGCCTCATGGCCATGGCTCCACCTCCGCCTCCATCGCGCGCCGTGGCCACAACAACCCTGCCTCGGTGTCGCTCTGCCTCTACCTTGAACCGGGTCCGCCTTCGAGCCGGCTGGCCCCTGCCCTTGCGGCCTCGATCTTGCTTTGAATCGCCGGAGGGCCTCGCTCCTAGTGGCTCCGAGCTGCCTTCGCTGGTTCGCCTCCACTGTTGGGCCGCCAGCTCGTCACTCAGATGCCGGGCATCGAACCACCATTGCACTGCCTTTGAACCGGATGGTTGGTGCGCCCTGTCCCATTACTTCCACAGACTCGCCTACGCTGACGAGTCGTCGTTACCACGCCTCGTTTCGGCCTTGAATCGGCATCTGCTACTGCTGACCCGGCCTCTGCTTTGAACCGGCACCACGCCTCGTTGCAGACTTGACCGGCCTTGTCGCTTTACTGCTCCGATGATCCATCACCTCCGTCGAGGCTCACCGCGACTTGGGTCGTCTCCGTTTGCTTTAATCCGCCGGCGAATCGCTGTTGCCCGCTGAGTCGTTCGAGTCCGCCGCCGGGTCAATGGCCGCACAATGAGTCATCCGATCTTCAGCCCACCATCGGTTTAGTCATCGCCTCACCACCGCTCTGAACCGGCCACGGTTGTACCTCTCCAACCCGGCGCTGCCGCGGACGCACCTCGATGACCCGCCGGAGTGCCCCTGTTGCAGCATCCGGATCGACCAAACGCCTCTGAGTCGCCACCAAGTACACCTCTGCCAGTCGAGCCGTCGTGGTCATTCTGAACCATCACCTGTCGCTGCTGTCTCTGCGGTTACAACCTTTTGATGAGTCGCCAGTTTGGCTGGCTCAGGCGAGCCATGTTAGTCGCCGTCCCTACAAAACGGTCCGGATCGCCTTCACCGCTTTACCGCTCCCGACGCTCGCCGTCGCCTTCAAGCTACTGAGATCATTTGTCGTCATGCCTCGTTGCAAAGCCTGCGGTCAATCCGGCCGGTCGCCGTCGCCTCGCTTTGAGCCAGCACAGCTCCTCCGCTTCATGCTGCCCCCACTGTTATGCTGCTTATTTTCCCTCTGAGTCGCTGGCACGGATCTATGGCTGATGATGAGTAGACTGACTATATATCTGTGGTGCTGTGTGTACATGCCCCGGTTCAACATAGCAGGACCAATATCAAGCAATGGATGCATCGTTTGACCAAGTCAATATTTTCTACAACATGGACGATGTATTGAAAAAAAAAATTATTATGCAAGCACCACCGGTCCTAATCCGTGACCAGGACAGGAGCCTCGCCTCCAAAGTTCTGTTGCCGCTTCACTTTGTTGCCTCTGTCGCGATGAACGGATCATCTGTTGTCCGAACAAAAAAAAACATCAGGTGATATCCGTCCGATTTGTTTTCATAGCACATATTTATTTTTGTGTGAACAATTACTTTGGCATGTGATGTTTTTTGGCACAGGACAATGGTTCATTACAAATGAGGCGTTATATTACGGGCACGGAGCACGCGCTAGCAACGTTCTGTACTGGCGTTTCGTCCGTGTCATACCGCCCGGTGAATGAACGTGCGCAAGTCGCCGTCCCTGTGGTCCGGTTTACATCAGCTTACCGGGACCGCGCCCGCAATTAACTCGCCCGTCCGTGCGGTTTACCGCACTTACGATGGACTCGACCTTCTATCGCACCGGTTTACAACACCGTGGCCGTCTCCCGCGACCGCGCTGGTTTGCGGCGCGGAGGACTACTTGCTCCGCACCGGTTTACAATACCGCGACCGGTTCATCTGTCTGTTCGCATGGCTGACTTGCCATGATTGATTTCAGTTTCACTGTGGTGATCGTCAACTCCGCGGTGGATATTTTCTGGTTAACATATCAGGTGAAATCCATCCACTATATTTTCATAATATATATTGCTTTCTTTAAAAAGAGCAAATACTCTGGCTTGCAAGCTTTCCAATGCAGGACAAATTATCTATTGCAAAAAGGGATTATTATACTACTGAGCTATTGGATAACCCATGCCGGTTTATATCGCGATCCAATCCGCGTCAACTCGTCAGAACCATGCGAATTACCCGATAGCGCGTGCACAGGCTGCCATCCCCCACAGTCCGATCTACATCAACATACCGAGCCGCACCTGTCTGCGCGAGCCATTTATTGAGTATGAACAAGTCACAGCTTGGGTAGCCCGGTTTTCTTTCAAATTGAAGGCAAATTATCATCAAACCGCCGTCTGCACTGGATGGATCAATGGGCAGGCGCACAAGTCATCGCCGCTACAGTTTTGTTAACTTCAAATCACCAGTTGGAAGGAACCATTAGCCGAGTTGCTGACACGGTTCATATGGGATCATTTACAACCCGCCACAGTCACCTCAACCTTCTGTGTATTCACATCGTGTTATCAACACCAATGATATACAAGTTATACCGGTTTATATCACGGTCAAATATGGAGAATCTCAAGCCAACTCCTCGAGTCACCTTGAGACTTGGGGGCTACGATGATATGACGCAGCAAATCTTGCCAGTTTCAGCCGGTTTAATAACCCGAGGACGATGGAGGGAAAGATAACCCGATCCCGGAGGCTGTTGTTATGTTGATGAAAATTTAAAGGCCGTCAGAAAATTTCCGGCTTAGAAAGTATATGACAGTTACAAAATCCCGACTCAATGAAGAAGTTTCGGATCATCAGGAAGGATTCTGTTTTGAAACCTGGCTGAAGGGAAGTCAGTATCACTGAAGCTCTCAAATATTCGGTTTACAATCCGGTTCAAGAGAAATCTATTTTCCCGCAAAATTTTGAAGCGCTCAGATCCGGTTTAACAATGTCCGGTCCAAAAAGGAATTGACTTCTCGCAAGTTCGAGTTTAAAGGCCGTCAGAAAATTTTCGGCTGAACATGAAGATTCCGGTTTAAAATCCGGTTCAAGGGGAAGATGTCTCCCACAGCTTTGAAGCTTTCAATATACGGTTCAAGATTCCGGTTCAAGGAGAATTTACCTCTTGCAAAAAAAATTAAAAATTACCAAAGAAGACCTGCTGCTACGATGCACGGTTCAAACATGGGGCTTCCTGTTCAAACATAGGTCGTATTCGAACCAAAGAGAACATAGCTATTCAAACATGGGGCTTCCTGTTCAAACATAGGTCGTATTCGAACCAAAGAGAACATAGCTATTCAAACATGGGGCTTCCTGTTCAAACATAGGTCGTATTCGAACCAAAGAGAACATAGCTATTCAAACATGGGGCTTCCTGTTCAAACATAGGTCGTATTCGAACCAAAGAGAACATAGCTATTCAAACATGGGGTTTCCTGTTCAAACATAGGTCGTATTCGAACCAAAGAGAACATAGCTATCCTTATAAAGTCAGTTGGGGACCTAGTCGGCCTGAACCGTAGCTACACCTCCGGGGGGCTTGGTCATGTCTTGACGACGGTAATGCCTTCTGGCTGGCACATTTGCCACTGAATCAGTTGGGGACCTAATCGACTTGAACCGTAGATTACGCCTTATGGGAGCTCGGTCATGTCTTGATGATGGTAATGCCTTCTGGTCGGCTTTTTAGCCAATGAATCATTTGGGGGCTTGGTCGTGTCCGAACCAATGCAATGCCACTTGATCGGCCCTAGGCCACTGAGTCACTTGGGGGCTTGGTCGAATCCGAACCAATGCAATGCCACTTGGCCGGCGTAACGCCACGAGTCATTTTGGGGTCCTGGCTGACCGGCACCATTGCTACGCCTTCGGGGGGCTTGGTTGCGTCTGACCATGGTAATTCCATCTGACCAAGCTCAGTAGAGCTCTTCGTTTGCAAAAAATTGTCGCCATTGCTTTTGCTTTAATAGCCTTTCTTGAGAAGTTGCTATTTTATTTGCGTTTTTTAAACCGACAGTATTTTGTACCGGTTCAAACAGCTAAATTGGCGGAACACGGTCCATCTTTAGACCGGAGATTATCTGCCCGGTTTGATTTTCTGTTACCATCCTATTATGGAGTAAACCGGTGTTTATCAACCCGGCTCGGCTTTCAACTACAAGTTGTGAGTGCATGATCAAGTTATAATCCGGAGATTATCAGCCCGGTCTGGTTTGACTACAAGTCACCAGTACTATATATTGCTAAACCGGTGTTTATCACAGCCCGGTACGGTTCTATCGTAAACCGGCGCAACATGGAAGGAGTTATCATTACTCAAGATTGGGGTTATCACTCTTACTACAAAAAGTTGGTAAACCGACTATATCACAGGTATGATATATTTCATATTTTTAAGTGCAGCCCTGGTTATAAACCCAGGTTATATGTTGAGCATTATGACCCGTCCGGCGGTAAACCGCCAGGACACTTTAAACTTGTTGTATGCAGAAACAGGTTGAATAACGCATGGTGATAACTTATCCGGTGTTTGTTAAACTGGCCTGGCTTTAAGACGATAAGTCGCCAGTATGATGATAACTTAACCGGTGTTTGTTAAACCGACCTGGCTTTAAGACAATAAGTCGCCAGTATGATGATAAATTACCCAGTGTTTATTAAACCGGTCTGGCTTTGGACTATAAGTCGCCAGTATATATTTGTATTGCGCCATTGGAATCATGCGCTTATAGATTATTGGATTATATTATTCAAATAGCCAAACTTGGCTGAATTTTCATCATGATATTGGACGAATAAAGGCTTTCATACGAGATTATATTATCTTGAATGGCCAAACATGGCTGGATTTTTATTACGGTTATTAATATTATGACTAAGGTTTTCAAAGTCGCTTTAGCGCAATGGTTATCATTTTATACAAATGAAGGAATAGTCCCGAGTCGCTGCAGGCTTACAACCCGGCACTTGGGGGCTACATTATTCAAAATTGAGATTACATCAAATATGCAAGTCTCATGTTGCTGCAAGCATGCACCATGACACTTGGGGGCTAATGCAAAGTCATTTTTGCTCATCTTATTGAAGACCCAACTCATCACATTGTAATGAGCTGGCCCTTGGGGGCTACCAATTGCTCCTGTCAACTATTCAAGGTACAAAACTTTTTATCTATTATATTGAAGGGTCTACTGCTCAGTTGGTAAAGCACAAGGCTCTTAACCTTGTGGACGTGGATTCAAGCCCCATGATAAGGGGTTACATCATATGATGTTATTTTCATAGAAGTATATATCAAAGTCCCAGCTCAATATTATCTTACTGAGCCGGCCCTTGGGGGCTACACATTGCTGTTCAAAGTTTACAAGATTATATTTACAAAGTCCCTGCTGATTATTACATAATGACCCGACCCTCGGGGGCTACATTGGTTGAAGTTTTATGGGCATCAGTCAATTACAAGTCCCAGGTTGCTGCAAGCATGACAACCCGACACTTGGGGGCTACAGGTATTATATTGTTATCGAAGAAAGATTTTCAAATTCTCTGTTGAGCAAATCAGATTGACTCGGCGTCACCAATCATAAACCGATGTTGGCAACAATCATGAACCGGTGTATGCAACAACCAGGGTCATCAGTTTTTATAACCCGGCCATTTGGTAATGTTAAAACCGGCAAGTTTTCAAGACCGGGATCATCTTCAAACCGGATGAATATCAGATGAATATTTCAAGACCAATATTTCTTAAACCGGCGTTTTGGAAGCCGACTCAAGTGGATTATTTCTTCACAATATTTTTCTGTGAGAAACTAATGTCAGCAAATTGAGTATGACGCTGGCTTATTGACCTGGATTTTCTAGAAGGAGGAAATGACAAGGACTTAAGGAGGATCAGGTGCCGGTTTACAGAATTCTTAACCCGGAGTGCAACCTATCAAATTTGTTCTTATGTTTATTTGCAGCATAAGTTTACCATGGATAAATCCAAGCTAAACTCGGGGGCTAATGTCGGGGATATACCCCGCGGTGTAAACCGGCCGGAAGTTAAACCGGCCGGACTTGGCGATATTCGTCTGATGACCCGCCCAGACCTGGCGGTTTACCAGCAACCCGTCGGGACATTGTGATTCACTGGTAACCTGACGGACGGGTCAGAGGAGCGAAAAGACCCGGTGGCCCTCCTGGCGGTTCATGAAGGCCGGTTCAACCATTGTGGGCCGGTTTAAGAGGAAAGGAATATTTATCTTACAAAGAGTTAAGACCATGACTTGTATCCGGTTTGTATTAGAGATAGACTAGTCCTAATCCTAATAGGACTCCACATGTAAACCGCCCCTTCAACATATATAAGGAGGGGCAGGGCTCCCCAAAGGGGGACAGGTTAGAAGTTAGAAGCTACAAGCTACAAACAATCAATAATCTCTAGGGCTAGACACAAGAGCCGGTTTACGGCGTCTCCCTCGGGATGATAATGAGACCTAGCCTCAAACAGCATGTAGGGCTATTACCGGATGATGTTTCCCGGGGCCCGAAGCTGTCTAAATCCTTGTCTTGCGTGTTGATCCGCCCAGCGTCTCTCGTCCCACTCAACCCCTCTCAAGCTACCACATAGATGCGTTGGCCTCGCGACTAAGTCCTGACACTAAGGACATCTGCCGTGACAAATCCACGACACCGTGCGCCTCCCTGTCTATCTTAGGGGTGTGGCTCTGGGGTTGCGTGCGTCCTATTGTTGGAAAAACAGAAATGTCTGCACTACGCCTGTCAACCAAGCGCACTGCGTGCATTAACGCGAGGCCGAGCAGGAGGGGTGAGCAGGCGAGTCCGTTACACCCCGTCGCCTCCTTGTCTATCTTAGGGGTGTGGCTCTGGGGTTGCGTGCGTCCTATTGTTGGAAAAACAGAAATGTCTGTACTGCGCCTGTCAATCAAGCGCACTAGGTGCGTTAGCGCGAGGCCGAGCAGGGGGGGTGGGGAGGGGGGTCGTGACCCCCCTCTCCACCCCCCTGCGAGGCCGAGACTGGAACGATCCGCATCAGGCGGCGATGCAGCGTGCCGTGGTGCCTCATGCGCGGGCGACTCCGTCACACCCCGTGCGCCTCCGTGTCTATCTTAGGGGTGTGGCTCTGGGGTTGCGTGCGTCCTATTGTTGGAAAAACAGAAATGTCTGCTCTACGCCTGTCAACCAAGCGCACTGCATGCGTTAGCGCGAGGCCGAGCAGGGGGGTGGGGAGGGGGGGTCGTGACCCCCCTCCCCACCCCCCTGCGAGGCCGAGCGTGGAACGAGCCGGAGCAGGCGGCGACGCAGCGTGCCGCTGGGTTGCATGCGTAGGCGAGTCCGTCACACCCCGTCGCCTACCTGTCTATCTTAGGGGTGTGGCTCTGGGGTTGCGTGCGTCCTATTGTTGAGAAAACAGAAATGTCCGCACTGTGCATGTCAACCAAGCGCTCTGCGTGCGTTAGCGCAAGGCCGAGCAGGGGGTGGGGAGGGGGGTCATGACCCCCCCTCCCCACCCCCTACGAGGCCGAGCCTGGAACGAGTCGGAGCAGGCGGCGACGCGGTGTGCCGCGGTGCCGCATGCGCAGGCAAGTCTGTCACACCCTGTGCGCCTCCCTGTCTATCTTAGGGGTGTGGCTCTGGGGTTGCGTTCGTCCTATTGTTGGAAAAACATAAATGTCTCCACTACGCCTGTCAACCAAGCGCACTGCATGCGTTAGCGCGAAGCCGAGCAGGGGGTGGGGAGGGGGGTCGTGACCCCCCTCCCCACCCCGTGCGATTCCGAGCCTGGAACGAGTCGGAGCAGGCGGCGACGCGGCGTGTCGCCGCACCACAAGCGCAGGCGAGTCCGTCACACCCCGTGCGCCTCCCTGTCTATCTCAGGGGTGTGGCTCTAGGGTTGCGTGCGTCCTATTGTTGGAAAAACAGAAATGTCCGCACTGTGCCTGTCAACCAAGCGCACTGCATGCGTTAGCGCGAGGCCGAGCAGGGGGTGGGGAAGAGGTGTCGTGGCCCCCCCTTCCCACCCTCATGCGAGGCCGAGCCTGGAACGAGCCGGAGCAGGCGGCGACGCGGCATGCTACGGCGCCGCATGCGCAGGCGAGTCCGTCACACCCCTTCACCTCCCTGTCTATATTAGGGGTGTGGCTTTGGGGTTGCGTGCGTCCTACTGTTGGAAAAACAGAAATGTCCGCACTGCGCCTGTCGACCAAGCGCACTACATGCGTTAGCGTGAGGCCAAGCAGGGGGTGGGGAGGGGGGTCGTGACCCCCCTCCCCACAACCTTGTGAGGCCGAGCCTGGAACGAGCCGGAGCAGGCGGCGACGCGGCGTGTCACGGCGCCGCATGCGCAGGCGAGTCTGTTACACCCCATCGCCTACCTATCTATCTTAGGGGTGTGGCTCTGGGGTTGCGTGCGTCCTATTGTTGGAAAAACAAAAATGTTCGCACTGCGCCTGTCAACCAAGCGCACTGTGTGCGTTAGCGCGAGCCCGAGCAGGGGGGTGGGGAGGGGGGTCGTGACCCCCCTCCCCACCCTCCTGCGAGGCCGAGCCGGGAACGAGCCGCAGCAGGCGGCAATGCGGCGTGCCACGGTGCCGCATGCGCAGGCGAGTCCGTCACACCCCGTGCGCCTCCCTGTCTATCTTAGGGGTGTGGCTCTGGGGTTGCGTGCGTCCTATTTTTGGAAAAAGAGAAATGTCCGCACTACGCCTGTCAACCAAGCGCACTGCGTGCGTTAGCGCGAGCCCGAGTAGGGGGTGGGAAGGGGGGTCGTGACCCTCCCTCCCCACCCCACTGCGAGGCCTAGCCTGGAACGAGCCGGAGCAGGCGGCGACGCGGCGTGCCGCGGTGCCGCATTCGCAGGCTAGTCCGTCACACCCCATGCGCCTACCTGTCTATCTCAGGGGTGTGGCTCTGGGGTTGCGTGCGTCCTATTGTTGGAAAAACAGAAATGTCCATACTGTGCTTGCCAACCAAGCGCATTGCGTGCGTTAGCGCGAGGCCGAGCAGGGGGTGGGGAGGAGGGCTCGTGACCCCCCTCCCCACCCTCCTGTGAGGCCGAGCCTGGAACGAGCCGGACCAGGCGACGACGCGGCGTGCCGCGGCGCCGCATGCGCAGGCGAGTCCGTTACACCCCGTCACCTCCCTGTCTATCTTAGTGGTGTGGCTCTGGGGTTGCGTGCGTCCTATTATTGGAAAAACAGAAATGTCCACACTGTGCCTGCCAACCAAGAGCACTGCGTGCGTTAGCGCGAGGCCAAGCAGGGGGTGGGGAGGAGGGGTTGTGACCCTCCTCCCCACTCTCCTGCGAGGCCGAGCCTGGAACGAGCCGGAGCAGGCGGCGACGCGGCGTGCCGCGGCGCCGCATGCGCAGACGAGTCCGTTACACCCCGTCACCTCCCTGTCTATCTTAGTGGTGTGGCTCTGGGGTTGCGTGCGTCCTATGGTTCAAAAAACAGAAATTTCCGCACTGCGCCTGTCAACCAAGGGCACTGCGTGCGTTAGCGAGGCCGAGCAGGGGGTGGGGAGGGGGGGTCGTGACCCCCCTCCCCACCCCTCTATGTTGCCGAGCCTGGAACGAGCCGGAGCAGGCGGTGACACGGCATGCCGCGGTGCTGCATGCGCACGCGAATCCGTCACACCAGTCGCCTCCCTGTCTATCTTAGGCCCCTCCCCACCCCCCTGCGAGGCCGAGCCTGGAACGAGCCGGAGCAGGCGGCGACGCGGCGTGCCGCGGTGCCGCATGCGCAGGCGAGTCCGTCACACCCCGTGCGCCTCCCTGTCTATCTTAGGGGTGTGGCTCTGGGGTTGCGTGCGTCCTATTGTTGGAAAAACAGAAATATCTACACTACGCCTATCTACCAAGCGCACTGCATGCGTTAGCGCGAGGCTGAGCAAGGGAGAGGGGGTAGTGACCCCCCTCCCCACCCCCCTGCGAGGCCGAGCCTGGAACGAGCCGGAGCAGGCGGCGACGCGGCGTGCCGCGGTGCCGCATGCGCAGGTGAGTCCGTCACACCCCGTTGCCTCCCTGTCTATCTTAGGGGAGTGGCTTTGCTGTTGCGTGCGTCCTATTGTTGGGAAAACAGAAATGTCCGCACTGTGCCTGTCAACCAAGTGCACTGCGTGCGTTAGCGCGAGGCCGAGCAGGGGGGTGGGGACCACGACCCCCCTCCTGCGAGGCCGAGCCTGGAATGAGTTGGAGTAGGCGGCGACGCGGCGTGCAGCGGTGCCGCATGCGCAGGCGAGTCTATCACACCCTGTGCGCCTCCCTGTCTATCTTAGGGGTGTGGCTCCGGGGTTGCGTTCGTCCTATTGTTGGAAAAACAGAAATGTCTGCACTACGCGTGTCAACCAAGCGCACTGCGTGCGTTAACGCGAGGCCGAGCAGGGGGTGCGGAGGGGGGTCGTGACCCCCCTCCCCACCCCTTGTGAGGCCGAGCCTGGAACGAGCCGGAGCAGGCGGTGACGCGGCATGCCACGGCGCCGCATGCGCAGGCGAGTCCGTCCCACCCCGTCGCTTCCCTGTCTATATTAGGAGTGTGGCTGTGGGGTTGCGTGCGTCCTATTGTTGGAAAAACAGAAATGTCCGCACTGCGCGTGTCAACCAAGCGCACTGCATGCGTTAACGCGGGGCCGAGCAGGAGGGTGGGGAGGGGGGTCGTGACCCTCCTCCCCACCCCCCTGCGAGGCCGAGCCTGGAACGAGCCGGAGCAGGCGAGTCCGTCACACCCCGTGCGCCTCCCTGTCTATCCTGGGGGTGTTTCTCTGGGGTTGTGTGCGACCTATTGTTGGAAAAACAGAAATGTCCGCATTGCGCCTGTCAACCAAGCGCATGGCATGCGTTAGCGCGAGGCCGAGCAGGGGGTGGGGAGGGGGGTCGTGACCCCCTCCCAACCCCCCTGCGAGGCCGAGCCTTAAACGAGCCGAAGCAGGCGGCGAAGCGGCGTGCCGTAGAGCCGCATGCGCAGGCGAGTCCGTCACACCCCGTGCGCCTCCCTGTCTATCTTAGGGGTGTGGCTCTGGGGTTGCGTGTGTCCTATTGTTGGAAAAACAGAAATGTCCGCACTGCGCCGGTCAACCAAGCGCACTTCATGTGTTAGCGCGAGGCCGAGAAGGAGGGTGGGGAGGGGTGGTTGTCGGGGTAAATGACCACGGGTAGCCTAGCCGGCTCCCTTTGGCACTTCAGAAAAAATTACAAGCCAACCCGGCCTCCAAGGAACCAAGACGTTGGGCCGCCTTCCCTTTGCCGACTGCCCCTCAGGCCGACTGTCGGAAGGCGGCCCGGCCTTCACCTTCATGTAGAAAGCCGCGGGAGGGCCGGCTCCGAGAAGCCGGCCTCGAGAAGGCCGACTCCAAGAAGTCGGCTCCCGCGGCACGGTCAAGATCGTACCCTCGAGGTCCGCAACCACATAATGGCGATGGGACGGGGCGTGGCTACAGTGAAGCCTGCCACCCCCGAAACCCGGAGCACGCCTGGCACAGTGCGCCGTACCGGGTAGCCCTGTCCCGTCCGGCGCGGCACTGTTGCCATGATGCCTATGGCGCCATCCACGGCGGGCTGTCAGCGCAGCCCGCGGGCGGTGGGCCCCTTTGGGCAGAGAGACACCCGAAGGCGGCCAGGCCTCCCCCAGTCGGCCGAGACGTGGTCGGCTTCCCCAAAGCCGGCTTGCTCCTTCCCTCGAAGGAGGCGCCCCATTAAGAAGACAAGACGACGTGAGGCCACAGTGATCGCCCGCCAGGCGGCGGTACTGTAGCCACGCTTACCTCGATAAACCCTCATCATCAGGATTGAGGCAACAGTAATCGGCTGCCGACAGGGCCCTAGGCAGTAGGGCCTGCCTGTCGGCCAAGATGCCAGCAACCGACGGGACCCACCAGCCAGCGGGCCCCGGCAGTCGGCGCAGAAGCCGGCGAGCGTAGACGCTGACGGCTGGGACCCGCTCCCAGCCGGATCACCATTGTACCCCCGGGGGGTAGGCCTATATAAACCCCCCGGGGCACCCATGCAAAGGGTTGATCTCATCTAGGTTATCACGTACACAGAGAGAGGAGTAGAGCTAGCCTTGCCCTTCTTCTTCCTCTCGCCAAACAGCTCAAGGAGCGCTTTGTAGTTACCTGTTCACTGAGTGATCATGCGGAGACCCCGCAGAGCAGCAGTAGGGGTGTTATCTCCACGGAGAGCCCCGAAGCTAGGTAAGATTCGCCGGCGTGCATGTCTTCCCCTTATCCCGCTTCCAGGCACCGGCGACGTCTTACTGGCTCCCACACAGAAAAACCACCCGTTGGCATATGTCGCACCAACCACCCGACATTTGGCGCCCACCGTGGGGCCAGGTGCACCGTCGTCCGGAGACCTGTTCTGGACGGGAACCTTCTTCCTCCCCAGCGGGCGTAGCTAGCCCGGCACGCCCGATGGCGCTTGCCCCGACGCGCTGCAAGGCGTCACCAACGCTTGCGCAGCAAGCAACCTCGCCGATCCCCTTGGCGAGGCCCTCATCCCCAACGAGCCCGCTTCCGACGCGGGCACCGGCCGCCTCATCGACCTCCTCGGCCAGCTCCATGTCTCCAGCGAGCCTGCTGTGGACCGGGAGTCCGTTGGCTCTAACGACCCGATGCATGTCGACTCCGACACTGCCTCGCTCGACGCCTTCCCCGCCAATGTCGTGATCTAGGACGACCCGCTTCCCCGATCCGATGGCTATGACGTTGCCACCGCCGAGGTGATGGTCATCAGCCACGACGGCGCTTCTGGCGAGAACGCCCACGACGCTCCGCAAGCGGCGATCCACGATCTGTCCGTCCCCCTCCCGGCCGATGCCGACGCCGGAGCACTGGAGGCTCGCCGCCTCGCCCTCATCACGGAGGGCCGGAAGCTAGCTTTCGTGAAACGCCTAACCGAGGCCCACCAGCGCGAAGTCGACCGCGCCGCCTTCGGCACGCCACCTCCTGGCGGGCCAAGACGAGTCAGCGGCGTCAGACAGCGCGACGCTGTCATCGCCGACTTGCTTGGGGTCGACCGCCCAGTCTATGCCACCTCACTCGAGAACCTGCGCGCCGCCCAGGCGGCCGTAGACGAGCTGGATGGACTGGGGGCCGATGAGCTCCCCTACATGACCAGACGCATCCAGCAGTTAATCGATGCGGCCGCGCAGCGGCACGAGGCCGACGTCCGCGAGGAAAGCCCTCCACTGCGCCGAGAGCATGGCGCGACATCCTGGACGCCGACTGCGGGTAGAACCAGCGCGCGACACGAGAAGGAGCCGGCTGTCAGCCGAAGCCGGACCCGGATCTTCATCGAGCAAGACGCAGAAGGCCACCCTCGAGCCATGGAGCGGCGGGGCAACCCGCCTCTGCCTCCGCCTCGTGGGGAAAGGTATCCCACCCCACCACCTGTCACGCATCCGACTCTCAGCGGCCGAATGGGTCGCTGCGAAGGAGTCGGCGAGAGCGACGCCCGCCATCGGATCAACCGCCTAGCGCGATCCCTGGCGCTAGAAGAAGAAGAAGATGATATCGGCCCGCCTTGCTTTGGTCTCCGCATCCGCGACGAGCCCTTCCCCAAAGGGTTCTCGCTCCCAAGAGACACGCCCAAGTACAACGGGCTCCGTGAAGCCGGAAGATTGGTTGATCGACTACTCCACCGCAGTACGCATCGCGAACGGCAACCGGCGCATTGCTGTGAAGTACGTGCCCCTCATGCTCCAAGGCACGGCACGGACCTGGCTCAACAGCCTCAAGCCATACAGCGTCAATAGCTGGCTAGACTTCACAGAAGCCTTCGTCCGCAACTTCACTAGCACCTACAAGCGGGCTCCCAAGCCCAGACAGCTCTCCTTGTGCGTACAAGGCCCCGTCGAGTCCACTCACGACTACCTCATGCGTTGGGCTGAGCTCCGCAACTCTTGTGAAGGAGTGCACGAAGTGCAAGCCATCGAATACTTCACAGCCGGGTGCCGAGAGGGCACCCTCCTCAAGCACAAGCTCCTCTGCGACGAACCGACTACCCTCGACGAGCTCCTGGTCATAGCAGACAAGTACGCCACCGCCGACTCCTCAATGAAGACTGAACTTCGTGTTGACGCGTCCGGAAAGGTACTCAACCCGGCGCCCAAGACGCCGGCTGGGGACTCCGGCCGACGCCCGTACCAAAACGACCACAAGCGCAAGGGCCCCATGCCGCCTTCCACCAGTCGGCAGGTGGCCAGGGTCAAGGGCGAGGAGCCGGAAGGGCGGCCCGCGCCCAAGAACCAGAAAGGCGGCCAGCCGGCTTGGCATCCGGCCTTCTCCTACGAGCAAACCCTCGACGCCCCATGCAAGTTCCACAGCGGCGCGAAGCCGTCCAATCACACAACCCGGAAGTGCCACTGGCTCACCCGAATCTCCAAAGGCGAAGGGCTCGCGCCGCCTCCACCTGCTGGTCCGCCGCCTCCGGCTCCGCAGCAGCCGGCCGCTCGGCCAGTAGTTGGAGCCGTGCACGACGAGTTCCCCGACGAGCATGCCGCCTATGTCGTCTTCACCAGCCAGCCCGAAGACCGGCGCAGCAGGCGCCGCGAGCACCAAGAAGTCAACGCGGTTGCCTCCAATCCCTCCGAGCACATGCACTGGTCTGAAAAACCCGTCAGCTGGAGCCGGGCCGACCACCCAGAGGTGATGCCATCTCCCGACTCTTATGCGCTGGTCCTGGGTGCCACCCTTGCAACAGACAGACACGCAGCCCGTTTCTCCCGCGTGTTGATAGACGGCGGGAGCAGCATCAACATCATGTACCTCGACACCCTGAAGAAGCTCAACGTCAGGACGAAGCAGCTCACGCCTACCCGGACTGTGTTCCACGGCATCGTACCCGGCCTGTCCTGCTCCCCCATCGGCAAGATCAAGATTGACGTCCTCTTTGGGGACAAGGATGATTTCCATAGGGAGGCCGTCTGGTTTGAAGTGGTGGACCTTGAGAGCTCTTACCATGCACTGCTTGGCTGACCTGCCTTGGCCAAGTTCATGGTTGTTCCCCACTATGCTTACCTCAAGATGAAGATGCCGAGCACCAAGGGCATCAGCACCATAGTCGGCGACTACAAGAAATCAGCCGAGTGCGCGGCGGCCAGCAGCCGGCTGGCCGAGTCCCTGGTGATTGCCGAAGAGAAGAAGAAGTTGGACCGGATCGTGGCCATGGCTGGCAAGCAACCGGCCCTGTCCCCCGATCCCAAAGAATGTGATGCCCAAGGTTCCTTCCAGCCGGCCAAGGAAACAAAGAAGATACCTCTTGACCCCGAGCACCCGGAGAGGTTTGCCGTCATTGGGGCAAACCTAAACAGCAAATAGGAAGGCGAGCTCGCCGATTTCCTCCGTGAGAATCGGGACATCTTCGCATTTTCCCCCAAGGACATGCCGGGTGTCCCGAAGGATTTCGCCGAGCACAAATTACATGTCCGAGAAGGTGCAAAGCCGGTCAAGCAACCCCTCCGCCGACTGTCGGAGGAAAAGAGAAGGATTGTAGGAGAAGAGATAGCCCGGCTTCTGGCTGTCGGCTTCATCATGGAGGTGTTCTTTCCGGAGTGGCTTGCCAACCCGGTCCTCGTGCTGAAGAAGAACAACAAGTGGCGCATGTGCATAGACTACACGAGCCTCAACAAGGCCTGCCCCAAGGATCCTTTTGCCCTACCAAGGATAGATCAAGTGATAGACTCCACAGCCGGATGCGAGCTGCTGAGTTTTTTGGATGCTTACTCCGGGTACCATCAGATAAAGTTGGACCCGGCCGACCGCCTGAAGACCGCCTTCATCATGCCATTCGGAGCCTTCTGCTACCTGACTATGAAATTCGGCTTGAGAAATGCCGGTGCCACTTTTCAGCGTTGCATGCAGAAGTGCCTCCTCAAGCAACCCGGCAGAAATGCCCACCTCTACGTAGACGACATCATGGTGAAGACGGAGAAGCGCGTCACCTTGCTAGAAGACCTCAAGGAAACATTCGAGAACCTGCGCCGGTTCCAGATCAAGCTCAACCCCAAGAAATGCGTGTTCGGAGTACCAACCGGCCAGCTCCTAGGCTTCCTGGTCTCCGAACGCGGCATTGAGTGCAACCCAGTGAAGATCAATGCCATTGAGAGAATGGCGATTCCCACCAAGCTGCGAGACGTCCAGAAGTTCACCGGATGCTTGGCTTCCCTCAACCGCTTCATCAGCCGGCTCGGAGAGAAGGCTCTCCCCCTCTACCGCCTCATGAAGAAGACCACTCACTTCGAGTGGAACGACCAAGCCGACCAAGCTTTTCACGAGCTGAAGAAGATGCTGACCACGCCGCCTGTCTTGGCCGCGCCGACTGAGAAGGAGCCCATGCTCCTCTACATCGCTGCAACCAGCCGGGTGGTCAGCACCGTCATCGTAGTCCAGCGCCCAGAGGAGGGCCAAGACCAGCCGGTCTAGAGGCCGGTGTACTATTTGAGCGAGGTGCTGTCTACCTCGAAGCAGAACTACCCGCACTACCAGAAGATGTGCTACGGCGTGTACTTTGCCACCAAGAAACTGAAGCCCTACTTCCAAGAGCATCCCATCACGGTCGTATGCAGCGCCCCGCTCGCCGAGATCATAGGCAGTCGGGACGCATCCGGCCGGGTGGCGAAATGGGCCATTGAGCTAGCCCCTTACACGATCTTCTACCAGCCTCGCACCGCCATCAAGTCCCAAGCACTGGCCGACTTCCTCGTCGACTGGGCCGAGACCCAGTACCTGCCGCCGGCTCCGGACTCCACTCACTGGCGCCTACACTTCGACGGGTCCAAGATGCTCACCGGCTTGGGAGCCGGCGTCATCCTCACCTCTCCCAAAGGCGACAAGCTCAGATACACGCTGCAAATTCACATCGCCGCCTCCAACAACGTGGCCGAGTACGAGGCGCTTGTACACGGGCTCCGGCTTGCCAAACAGCTTGGCATACGCCGGATCCTGTGTTACGGTGACTCAGACTTGATAGTCCAGCAGTCATCCGGCGATTAGGACGCCAAGGACGCAAACATGGCAAGCTACCGCTTCCTCGTCCAGCAGATCAGCGGGTACTTTGAAGGATGCGAGTTCCTTCACGTACCACGAGCCGACAACAGGCCAGCAGATGCCCTAGACCGACTAGGCTCCACTCGGCAGGCAATTCCAACCGGCGTCTCTCTGCAGCGCCTCCTCAAGCCGTCTATCAAGCCATCTCCAGAGTCCGATTCCATCTTCGTGCCGCCTAGCCCCGATGCAGTCGGATCCGGCTTGAAGAGCCAAGCAGGCGGCCCGGGGACTCCGGTAGGCGGCGCGGGGACTTCAGCAGGCGGCTCGGGGACTTCTGTAGTCGCACCCGACCCGGGGACTTCTGAACCCAGCTTGGGGACTGCGACAGTCGGCCCGGGGACTGCACCAGCACCACAGGCAGCGGCCGACCCCAACATTTCACAACCCAGCCCGCCCACCCTGGTTGCAGTAGCCGTGTTGGTAATAGAAGAAGTCATAGCTCCATCATGGGCCCAGCCCATCCTCAACTTCCTGACAAACCAAGAACTGCCGGCTGACGAGACAGAGGCAAGACAAGTCCAGCGCCGAGCCGGAGCATACACCATCGTCAACAGAGAGCTCTTCAGGCGCAGCGTCACTGGAGTCTTCCAGCGATGCGTTGAGCAAGAGAAGGGCATAACAATCCTCAGAGACATTCACCAAGGTGAATGCGGCCACCACGCGGCCTCAAGATCACTAGTCGCCAAAGCTTTCCGCCATGGATTCTTTTGGCCGACTGCTTTGGACGACGCCAAGGAACTAGTCAAGCATTGCAAAGGGTGCCAAGTCTTCAGCTCCAAACAACACCTGCCGGCTTCGGCACTCAAGACCATTCCCCTCACTTGGCCCTTTGCCGTTTGGGGTCTGGACATGGTGGGCCCATTCAAGACGGCGCGCGGCGGCATGACACATCTGCTTGTCGCCGTGGACAAGTTCACCAAGTGGATCGAAGCAAAGCCGATCAAGAAACTGAATGGGGTGACTGCCGTGACATTCATTGCAGATATAACAACTCGGTACGGTGTGCCGCATAGCATCATCACCGACAACGGCACAAATTTTGCCAAGGGAGCCTCGGCACGTTTCTGCGCGACGCAGGGCATCCGACTGGACTTAGCGTCCGTTGCCCACCCGCAGTCAAACGGCCAAGTCAAGCGAGCCAACGGCCTCATCCTTTCCGGCATCAAGCCCCAACTGGTCGTGCCACTGGAGCGTTCGGCCGGCTGCTGGCTCGATGAGCTGCCGGTCGTCCTTTGGAGTCTGCGCACTACCCCAAACAGGTCAACCAGCTTCACTCCTTTCTTCCCCGTATATGGTGCCGAGGCGGTCATCCCAACCGACATCGAGTTCGACTCGCCTCGGGTGACCATGTACACGGAGGCGGAGGCCAAGGAAGCACGAGAAGACGGCGTCGACCTGCTAGAAGAAAGCCGGCTGTTAGCCCTCAGCCGGTCCGCCATCTACCAGCAAGGTCTGCGTTGCTACCACAGCCGGAAGGTCAAGCCAAGATCTTTCCAAGAGGGCGACCTTGTGCTCCGGCTGATCCAGCGAACAGCCAGCCAGCACAAGCTCTCGGCCCCTTGGGAAGGCCACTTCATCATCAGCAGAGCGCTAGGAAACGACTCCTACTACCTGATCGACACACACAAGCCGAAGGCACGAAAGAGAGACGACTCCGGCAAGGAGTCGGAACGACCATGGAACGCCAACCTCCTCCGAAGATTTTACAGTTGAAATGCAGTATGTATCACGCTAACTTTTGTCCTAAGTATGAGACAATAGGCCCCCCGAGGAGAACTCGGGGACTGCCATCTTTCATCTATGAATGAAGAGTACCATGCTTATGATTATGCCATTTCATTCACTTCCTCGCCCGGCACCGGGTTCGACCAGTTGGCCCGAGGACTGGCCGCCTTAAGTTATATTAGAAGTCCTACCCGTGGCCAGACAAGTAGTGTGCCGGCTCCAAAGCCCTCTCTTGCCAAAACTCGCAGTTCGATGAATCGGCTGTCCCGCTGGCAAGAGCCAAAGGCAGAAAAGGACGCCCACACGAAAAACGGCTAGGGACCAACGGACTAATATAACAAAAGCCGGTTTTTTCCCACCGCCGACCGACTACAAGAGTAGCCGGCCGGCCGGTTTCCATTCACTTTGCTACAATCTAAGAAAGCTCGAGTACTTGCCTTCCCCAAGAAAGATAGCCGAGTTCTTCCTTAGCCACAGACTGCAGAGCAGCTGCGGCTGGGAAGGCAGTAATCAGGGGAAGGCGGCAAAGAAAACAGCCTAAGGATAAAAAGCATACGAGAATGGAAGCCAAACACATGCATGAGTATATTTACATAAAAGGCTTCGCAAAAGCCAACATTCAACATAGTTTGAATACACCCCCAGTGGGTGGAACTGCGCAAACTTAATAAGTATTGTTCAAAGAGTAACAAAAAGGAAAAACAAAGATGGCAGATCAAGCCAAGGGAACGACTGGTGTGTCGGGCAGGTCGGCGGAGACAGCAGCGCCGGCTGGAGGAGTGGCCGGCTGATGAACCTCGGCATGATCACCGCCTCCCGCAAAGGGCGCGCTAACCCACGCCTCGTTGCTGGAGGCACGGTCATGCTGAGGCGGGCTGGTCGCTTCACTGGCCGTCTCGACGTCTTCGCCCTCCTTCCCTTCTTCGTCTTCACCCTCATCGCTAGAGGCGACCTCCTCCGCCGAGTCTTCACCCTCTGCCGGGTCCAGCCCGAACCACTCCTCCGGCTGGGCGACGCCGTTGTCGTCCACCGCAGGAGCGAAGACGCTGGTGTCGGTAAACTCGGCAAGAGCCGAGGCACGCTGGATGATAGCTGGACGCAGCTCCACCAGCTCCTCGTCAGCCTCCGCCCGCCAAGTCCTGAGCTGTTCCAAATTCAGCCCGGGGTACCAGGCCGGGACGAACTCCAACGCCCGCCTGGCGCCAGATCAGGCAGCAGAGGCCTTCCAGGCCTCGAAGTGGCCGACAGCCACCTCCAGCCAGTCGGCAGTCCGGCTCGGGGTGCGGGGAATCGCCTCGTCTGGCCAGAGGGCGGCCAGCACCTGTGCTCCGGCACGCTAGAGACGGCGGAGCATGCGGTGTGCCGGCCGCAGCCGGGCTTGGATCGCTAGAAGCTGCTCCTCGAGTGTCCGGCTCACGTCCGGTACGATCTCAACTCCTGCCTGACGGCGTGCCTCGCGGTGGGCCTCGATGGCCTGAGTGGCCACGACGGAGTGGCGGGGGAAGTAGTCTGCCCGAAGAACAAAAGCAGTACAAATCAGAAGACGAATCAGAGGGCAAGGGGGCAAGCAAGGAGTAAGGGAGGCGTCTTGCCGTCGATCAGGTCCTCAATCCGGCTGTAACCCTCGCTGAGCGCCTGCTTCGCCTCAGCCCAGCTCGCCGCTTCGGTCTCAAACTCGGCTTTGAGGGCGGCCTCGCTCTCCTGTGCCTTCTTCAGGGCCGCCTTGTGGCCCTCCTCCTGGTCGGCCAGCTTTTTGGCCAGGCGGTCACGCTCCTGGACTAAGGCGTTGAGATCGGCCTCCTTGGCGCGCCTGGGCCCCGCCGAGCTGCTCCCTCAAGTCGGCGTTGGCCCCTGCAAGCATGAAGATGAAGGAAGAATCAATAAGGAAGAAGTCGTCGGGGAAGATCCGACCCGACTGCTCTGCAGTCGGCTCGGATCTCGGGGACTACACCCAGTGGGTGCGCTGATGCGCCCCACAGGATACGAAGGAAACAAAGCACGTACTTCGGCTGTTGGTCAGATCTTCGCTCTTCTGACGCAGCTCCCAAGCCTGGGAGTCGAAGGCGGCAGCACTCCGGTTATGGTACTCCTGGAAGACCAGACAAGATGTGAGAATAAGATAACTATCAGGACCTAGTAAGTTTCGAGCCACCTACTCAGCAGCCGACTCGGAACTCGGGGACTACACCCAGTGGGTGCGCTGACGCGCCCCCACGGAAGAAATCAAAAAGCTAAAGCAGCCAAGACCAGAAGACTCACCCGAACGACAGCCCGCGTCGCAAGGAAATCGTGAGTGTATCGCTGCAGCGCGGTGGCATGGGCCTGAAGCCGGCTCCGGACCTCCTGGGCTGACGCGTTCAGTTCGCCTGTCTCCTCGTTGGGCGCCCACTCGAACGTGCTGGAGCTGGCCGCCTCCAAGGCCTCCGCTGTCTGACGGGCGGTCACAGCTCTGTCTGGCTCCCGCACGGGGGCAGCTTCCGCTTCGCGCGGGCGCGATGACGGCTGCACCACCAGGCCGGCTCCCGCTGCCGGCTCGCTCCCGGACGGCTGCACCGGCGCCGCAGCCGGCTGGCCGCCCTAGCCCGCTCCAGTCGGTGTCGTCCGCGGCACCTCCTCCAAAACAACCACATCATCGTCCCTCTGCTCTGTCGCCACCTGGCCGCGGTCGGCTTCCTCAGACGGAGTCACGGGGGCGTTGGGAGCCACACTCCATAGGGGGATGATAAGCTGTGGAGGCCGGTTGCGCGAGGCCTCCGCCTCCCTCTCCGCAGCCGTCGCCTCCGCCTGGGCCTTGGCCGCCGCGTCGGCCTGCTCCTTCGCCGCCTGGGCGGTTCTCCGCTCCTCCCGTGCCTCCCGCGCGTTCTGCGTCGTGGCTTCCATGAGGTCAGCGCGGGGGTCCACGCGGCGGGAGCTCGAAGACCCTCCGGCTGAGTCAATCACGGAGCCGGCAGGACCACGTTCAAGGGAAAGTGGCGCCCTGGTTGGTCGACCAAGAAAGGATTCATAAAAGAACTTCAATCAAAAAAGCACGACGAGAATGCAAGACGATGGACACTTACGCCGAAACCCCCTGCGGCCGCTTCACGACTTTCTGGAAGCGGGCCACCTTCGCGGCCGCCTAGTCCCGCTTGGTTGCTGCGGCGGTGCCCCTGGGCTTCTTCGGCCGGCTGCCGAAGTAGGTTGACGCGGCCCGGCGCTTCGGTGCGGCGCCACGGGCGGCCGGCGCAGCAGAGGAGCCCGCGTCGTGAGGATCCGGCACCGGCTGGCGATGCGGGACGGTTTCGACCTCATCGTCGTCCCCCCAGTTCTGGGGGCCGGCTCCAAGCCCGGCGCCTCCTGCCTCGCCGCCTCCCCCCTCGGCAGCGTCCTCCATGGCGGCCACTCCGAGGTCCGGGTCGTCGACGTCATCTACCGTGCGGTCGGGGAGAAACGGGCGTTCCGCCCCTGCGGTCCCGGCCGCCGGCGGAAGAAGAGGATTCTGCAGAAGTCAAGCCGGCTGGTCAGAGGCCGGCTACCAAGCGACCGACTACCAAAAAGAAAAGGAAATAAGAAACACTTACGGAAGGCGGAGGTCTGGCGCGAGAGTACGGCTCCTTGCCGAATCGCCAGTCCTCGGTGAGCTTGCAGTTGGCGATGTAGTTCACCAGGTATGACACCTCGGCGTGAGGCATCTCCCTGGTGCTCAACCGGCACAGGTCGAAGCGGCCGCTTATTTGACAGATCATGTGCGGCCGGCCTTGGAGCGGGAGAACCCAGCGCTCCAAGAAGGCGGCCACGAGGTCGGATCCGACCAGGCCCTCCGACTGCACCATCACCCGGAGTCGGGCAACGGCGGCGTTCCCGGCCTGGGACAGCGTCCTGGCCCGATAGCTCCATGAGGCCGGCGGGCCGGCTATGTAAGGCGGCAGATTGACGAAGTCGCCTTGCGGGGCAACGTTCTTCACATAGAAGTACGACTTCTGCCAAAGCTTCACCGACTGGATCAGCGGGATCGAGGGGAACGAATTGACCTCACCTGTCCGCCTCATGGCGATGTAGGCCCCGTAGGGGGCTGGCACGCCGGCGACCACGGTGCCGAGCTTGCTCTGGAAGAATTCCCCCCAGAGCTCTATGGTGGGGAGGACGCCAAGGAAACCCTCGCAGAGGGTGACGAAGGCCGACAGCAGCATCACGGCGTTAGGGGTGAGGTGATGCGGCTGAAGATGGTAGAACTCGAGGAACGAGCTGAGGAATCCGCTCGCCGGGAGGCCGAAGTCGCGTATGCAGTGCGAGCGGAAAATCACCCGCTCGCCCTCCTCTGGCGTCGGCGAAATCTCCTCCTCCGCCGCGCGCCGGACCCGCACGTAGTTCTCGCCGGGCAGACGCCGCGTCCGGTGGAGGAACTCGACGTGCTCGTCGAGGACGTTGGAGCCGTCCCACGAGTTCGACAGCGCCATTGGAGCAAGGCGCGGCGAGAAGCAAGGCACGATGGCGGCGGAGCGGCGCGGCGAAGAAGTGCTGCGACGACGGAGAGAAAGAGAAGAAAGAAGACGAGGGAGGGTGGAGCGAGGGAGAGCGTGCGAGCCTCTGCCGCTCCCTCTCCTCCCCCTACTTATAGGCTCTTGCGGCGGAGCCGAGGAGGCGTGGTGTGGGGGACGTGGGATTAACTGCGCCCATTCCCCCACGTCCCGCTATTATTGCGCCTTGACGGCGTGGTGAAACCGTCGCGGGAAGGCAAACCGTCCACCCTGGGCCGCAGAAGATCCGCGCCTGGGCCGAGGCCAGGCGTGGCGGGCCCGGGCCTGCGGCGCCGTCCCGTCGCGCACGCGCCTTGGCAGGCCTTTCCTGCCACGTGACACGCGGGGAGGCGCGCGATCAGCGCGCGAGTTGGTCCACTTTCCCGTTGACGAGACCACGGCGCCCGTCCAAGGCGGCGCGCTTAAGCCGAGCCGGCTCCCAGCTGCCGGCTCCTCAAGATGGGAAGCTGACCGAGCTTCTTGTTCCCCTTGCCGACCTCGAAGCGCGACCAGCTTCGGGGACTACTGTCGGGGTAAATGACCACGAGTAGCCTAGCCGGCTCCCTTTGGCACTTCAGAAAAAATTACAAGCCAATCCGGCCTCCAAGGAACCAAGACGTTGGGCCGCCTTCCTTTTGCCAACTGCCCCTCAGGCCGACTGTCGGAAGGCGGCCCGGCCTTCACCTTCTTGAAGAAAGCCGCGGGAGGGCCGGCTCCGAGAAGCCGGCCTCGAGAAGGCCGTCTCCAAGAAGCCGGCTCCCGCGGCACGGTCAAGATCGTACCCTCGAGGTCCCCAACCACATAATGGCGATGGGACGGGGCGTGGCTACAGTGAAGCATGCCACCCCCGAAACCCGGAGCACGCCTGGCACAGTGCGCCGTACGGGGTAGCCCTGTCCCATCCGGCGCGGCACTGTTGCCATGATGCCTATGGCGCCATCCACGGCGGGCTGTCAGCGCAGCCCGCGGGCGGTGGGCCCCTTTGGGCAGAGAGACACCCGAAGGCGGCCAGGCCTCCCCCAGTCGGCCGAGAGGTGGCCGGCTTCCCCAAAGCCGGCTTGCTCCTTCCCTCGAAGGAGGCGCCCCATTAAGAAGACAAGACGACGTGAGGCTACAGTGATCGCCCGCCAGGCGGCGGTACTGTAGCCACGCTTACCTTGATAAAGCCCTCATCATCAGGATTGAGGCAACAGTAATCGGCCGCCAACAGGGCCCTAGGCAGTAGGGCCTGCCTGTCGGCCAAGATGCCAGCAGCCGAAGGGACCCACCAGCCGGCGGGCCCCGACGGTCGGCGCAGAAGCCGGCGAGCATAGACGCTGACGGCTGGGACCCGCTCCCAGCCGGATTACCATTGTACCCCCGGGGGGTAGGCCTATATAAACCCCCCGGGGCACCCATGCAAAGAAAGGGTTGATCTCATCTAGGTTATCACGTACACAGAGAGAGGAGTAGAGCTAGCCTTGCCCTTCTTCTTCCTCTCGTCAAACAGCTCAAGGAGCGCTTTGTAGTTACCTGTTCACTGAGTGATCATGCGGAGACCCCGCAGAGCAGCAGTAGGGGTGTTATCTCCACGGAGAACCCCGAAGCTGGGTAAGATTCGCCGGCGTGCATATCTTCGCCTTATCCCGCTTCCAGGAACCGGCGACATCTTACTGGCTCCCACACAGATAAGCCACCCGTTGGCATATGTCGCACCAACCACCCGACAGTGGTTGTGACCCCCCTCCCCACCCCTCTGCGAGGCCGAGCCTGGAACGAGTCGGAGCAGGCGGCGACGCGGCGTGCTGCAGCACCGCATACGCAGGCCAGTTCGTCACAGCCCATCGCCTGCCTGTCTATATTAGGGGTGGGGCTCTAGGGTTGCGTGCGTCCTATTGTTGGAAAAACAGAAATGTCCGCACTGCGCCTGTCAACCAAGCGCACTGCATGCGTTAGCGCGAGGCCGAGCAGGGGGGTGCGGAGGGGGGTCGTGACCCGCGTCCCCACCCCCTGCGAGGACGAGCCTGGAGCGAGCCGGAGCAGGCGGCGACGCGGCGTGCCGCGGCGCCGCATGCGCAGGCGAGTCCACCACACCCCCGTGCGCCTCCCTGTCTATCTTAGGGGTGTGGCTTTGGGGTTGCGTGCGTCCTATTGTTGGAAAACCAGAAATGTCTGCATTGCGCCTGTCAACCAAGCGCATTGCGTGCGTTAGCGCGAGGCCGAGCAGGGGGTGGGGAGGGGGAGTCGTGACCCCCCTCCCCACCCCCCTGCGAGGCCGAGCCTGGAACGGTTCGCAGCAGGCGGCGATGCGGCGTGCCGCGGTGCCGCATGCGTACGCGAGTCCGTCACACCCCGTGCGCCTCCTTGTCTGTCTCACGGGTGTGGCTATGGGGTTGCGTGCGTCCTATTGTTGGAAAAACAGAAATGTCCGCACTGTGCCTGTCAACCAAGCGCACTGTGTGCATTAGCGCGAGGCCGAGCAGGGGGGTGGGGAGGGGGGTCGTGACCCCCCTCCCCACCCCCCAGCGAGGCCGAGCCTGGAACGAGCTACAGCAGGCGGCGATGCGGCATGCCGCGGTGCCGCATGCGCAGGCGAGTCCGTCACACCCCGTGCGCCTCCCTGTCTATCTTAGGGGTGTGGCTCTAGAGTTGCATGCGTCCTATAGTTGGAAAAGGAGATATGTTCGCACTACGCCTGTCAACCAAGCGCACTGCCTGCATTAGCGCGAGGCCGAGCAGGGGGTCGTGACCCTCCCTTCCCACCCCCCTGGGAGGCAGAGCCTGGAACGAGCCGGAGCAGGCGGCGACGCGGCGTGCCGCGGCACCGCATGCGCTGGCGAGTCCGTCACACCCCGTCGCCTCCATGTCTATCTTAGGGGTGTGGCTCTGGGGTTGCGTGCGTTCTACTGTTGGAAAAACAGAAATGTCCACATTGCGCGTGTCAACCAAGCGCACTACGTGCGTTAGCGCGAGGCCGAGCAGGGGGTGGGGAGGGGGGTCGTGACCCCCATCCCCACCCCCCTGTGAGGCCGAGCCTAGAACGAGCCGGAGCAGGCGAGTCCGTCACACCCCGTACGCCTACCTATCTATCTTAGGGGTATGGCTCTGGGGTTGCGTGCGACCTATTGTTGGGAAAACAGAAATGTCCGCACTGCGCCTGTCAACCAAGTGCATGGCGTGCGTTAGCGCGAGGCCGAGCAGTTGGTGGGGAGGGGGGTCGTGACCCCCTCCCAACCCCCCTGCGAGGCCGAGCCTTAAACGAGCCGAAGCAGGCGGCGAAGTGGTGTGCCGCGGAGCCGCATGCGCAGGCGAGTCCGTCACACCCCGTGCGCCTCCCTGTCTATCTTAGGGGTGTGGCTCTGGGGTTGCGTGTGTCATATTGTTGGAAGAACAGAAATGTCCGCACTGCGCCTGTCAACCAAGCGCACTGCATGCGTTAGCGCGAGGCCAAGCAGGAGGGTGGGGAGGGGTGGTTGTGACCCCCCTCCCCACACCCCTGCGAGGCCGAGCCTGGAACGAGCCGGAGCAGGCGGCGACGCGGCATGCTGCAGCACCGCATACGCAGGCCAGTCCGTCACACCCCATCGCCTCCCTGTCTATATTAGGGGTGGGGCTCTAGGGTTGCGTGCGTCCTATTGTTGGAAAAATAGAAATGTCCGCACTGCACCTGTCAACCAAACGCACTGCATGCGTTAGCACGATGCCGAGCAGGGGGGTGGGGAGGGGGGTCGTGACCCGCCTCCCCCCCTGTGAGGCCGAGCCTGGAACGAGCCGGAGCAGGAGGCGACGCGGCATGCCGCGGCGCCGCATGCGCAGGCGAGTCCGTCACACCCCGTGCGCCTCCTGACTATCTTAGGGGTGTGGCTCTGGGGTTGCATGCGTCCTATTGTTGGAAAAGGAGATATGTTCGCACTACGCCTGTGAACCAAGCGCACTGCATGCATTAGCGCGAGGCCGAGCAGGGGGCCATGACCCTCCCTCCCCACCCCCCTGCGAGGCCGAGCCTGGAACGAGCCGGAGCAGGCGGCGACGTGGCGTGCCGCGGCGCCGCATGCGTAGGCGAGTCCGTCACACCCCCTACGCCTCCATGTCTATATTAGGGGTGTGGCTCTGGGGTTGCGTGCGTCCTATTGTTCGAAAAACAGAAATGTCTACAATGCGCCTGTCAACCAAGCGCACTGCGTGCGTTAGCGCGAGGCCGAGCATGTGGGTGGGGAGGGGGTCGTGACCCCCCTGCCCACCCTTCTGTGAGGACGAGCCTGGAACGAGCCGGAGCAGGCGGCGACGCGGCGTGACGCGGCGCCGCATGCGCTGGCGAGCCCGTCACACCCCGTCGCCTCCCTGTCAATCTTAGTGGTGTGGCTCTGGGGTTGCGTGTGTTCTACTGTTGGAAAAACAGACATGTCCGCACTGTGCCTGTCAACCAAGCGCACTGCGTCCGTTAACGCGAGGCCGAGCAGGGGGTGGGGAGGGGGGTCATGACCCCCCTCCCCACACCCCTGTGAGGCCGAGCCTGGAACAAGCCGGAGCAAGCGAGTCCGTCACACCCCGTGCGCCTACCTGTCTATCTTAGGGGTATAGCTCTGGAGTTGCGTGCGGCCTATTGTTGGAAAAACATAAATGTCCGCACTGTGCCTGTCAACCAAGCGCATGGCATGCGTTAGCGCGAGGCCGAGCAGGGGGTGGGGAGGGGGCTCATGACCCCCTCGCAACCCCCGTGCGTGGTCGAGCCTTAAACGAGCCGGAACAGGTGGCGACGCGGCGTGCCGCGGCGCCGCATGCGCAGGCGAGTCCGTCACACCCTGTGCGCCTCCCTATCTGTCTTAGGAGTGTGGCTCTGGGGTTGCGTGCTTCCTATTGTTGGAAAAACAGAAATGTCCACGCTGCGGCTGTCAACCAAGCGCACTGCATGCGTGAGCGCGAGGCCGAGCAGGAGGGTGGGGAGGGGTGGTTGTGACCCCCTCCCCACCCTCCTGCGAGGCCGAGTCTGGAACGAGCCGGAGCAGGCGGCGACGCGGCGTGCAGCAGCACCGCATACGCAGGCGAGTCCGTCACACCCCATCGCCTCCCTGTCTATATTAGGGGTGGGGCTCTGGGGTTGCGTGCGTCCTATTGTTGGGAAAGCAGAAATGTCCGCACTGCGCCTGTCAACCAAGCGCACTGCATGCTTTAGCGCGAGGCCGAGCAGGGGGGTGGGGAGGGGGTCGTGACCAGCCTCCCCACCCCCCTGCGAGGCCGAGCCTGGAACGAGCCAAAGCAGGCGGCGATGCGGCGTGCCGCGGCACCGCATGCACAGGCGAGTCCGTTACACCCCGTCGCCTCCCTGTTTATCTTAGGGGTGTGGCTCTGGGGTTGCGTGCGTCCTATTGTTGGTAAAACAGAAATGTCCGCACTACGCCTGTCAACCAAGCGCACCGCGTGCATTAGCGCGAGGCTGGGCAGGCGGGGGGGGAGGGGGGTCATGACCCCTCCTCCCCATCCCCCTGCGAGGCCAAGCCTGGAACGAGCCGGAGCAGGCGACGACGCGGCGTGCCACGGCGCTGCATGTGCAGGCGAGTCCGTCACACCCCCTGTGCCTCCCTGTCTCTCTCAGGGGTGTGGCTCTGGGGTTGCGTTCATGCTATTGTTGGAAAAACAAAAATGTCCGCACTGCGCTTGCGTGCGTTAGCACGAGGCCGAGCAGGGGATGGGGAGGGGGGTCTTGACCCCCCTCCCCACCCTCCTGCGAGGCCGAGCCTGGAACGTGCCGGAGTAGGCGAGTCCGTCACACCCCGTGCGCCACCCTCTCTATCTTAGGGGTGTGGCTCTGGGGTTGCGTGCGTCCTATTGTTAGAAACACAGAAATGTCCGCACTGCGCCTGTCAACCAAGCGCACGACATGCGTTAGCGCGAGGCCGAGCAAGGGGTGGGGAGGGGGGTCGTGACCCCTCCAAACTCCCCTGCGAGGCCGAGCCTTAAACGAGCCGGAGCAGGCAGCGACGCGGCGTGCCGCGGCGCCGCATGCGCAGGCGAGTCCGTCACACCCCGTGCGCCTCCCTGTCTATCGTAGGGGTGTGGCTCTAGGGTTGCGTGCGTCCTATTGTTGAAAAAACAGAAATGTCCGCACTGCGCCTGTCAATCAAGCGCACTGCATGCATTAGCGAGAGGCCGAGCAGGAGGGTGGGGGGTTGTGAACCCCCTCCCCACCCCCCTGCAAGGCCGAGCCTGGAAAGAGCCGGAGCAGGCGGCGACGCGGCGTGCCGCAGCACCGCATATGCAGGCGAGTCCGTCACACCCCATCGCCTTCCTGTCTATATTAGGGGTGGGGCTCTCGGGTTGCGTGCGTCCTATTGTTGGAAAAACAGAAATGTCCGCACTGCGCCTGTCAACCAAGCGCACTGCATTCATTAGCGCGAGGCCAAGCAGGGGCGTGGGGATGGGGTGTTGTCACCCCCCTCCCCCCCTGCGATGCCGAGCTTGGAACGAGCCGGAGCAGACGACGACGCGGCGTGCCGCAGCGCCGCATATGCAGGCGAGTCCATCACACCCCGTCGCATCCTTGCCTATCTTAGGGGTGTGGCTCTGGGGTTGTATGCGTCCTATTGTTAGAAAAACAGAAATGTCCGCACTGCGCCTGTCAACCAAGCGCACTGCGTACGTTAGCGCGAGGCCGAGCAGGGGGGCAGGGAGAGGGGTCGCGACCCCCTCCCCACCCCCTGCGAGGCTGAGCCTGGAACGAGCCGGAGCAGGCGGTGGCGCGGTGTGCCACGGCGCCGCATGCGTAGGCGAGTCTGTCACACCCCGTCGCCTCCCTGTCTATCTTAGGGATGTGGCTCTGGGGTTGCGTGCGTCCTATTGTTGGAAAAACCGAAATGTCCGCACTGCGCCTGTCAACCAAGTGCACTGCATGCGTTAGCGCGAGGTCGAGCAGGGGGTGGGGAGGGGGGGTCGTGACCCCCTCCCAACCCCCCTGCGAGGCCGAGCCTGGAACGAGCTGGAGCAGGCGGCGACGCGGCATGCCACGGCGCCGCATGCTCAGGCGAGTCCGTCACACCACCTGCGCCTCCCTGTCTATCTCAGGGGTGGTTCTGGGGTTGCGTGCGTCCTATTGTTGGAAAAACAGAAATGTCTGCACTGCGCCTGTCAACCAAGCGCACTGCGTGCGTTAGCGCTCGGCCTCGCAGGGGGTGGGGAGGGGGGTTGTGACCCCCTCCCCACCCCCTGCGAGGCCGAACCTGGAACGAGCCGGAGCAGGCGAGTCCATCACACCCCGTGCGCCTTCCTGTCTATCTTAGGGGTGTGGCTCTAGGGTTGCGTGCATCCTATTGTTGGACAAAAGAAATGTCCGCACTGCACCTGTCAACCAAGCGAACTGCATGCGTTAGCGTAAGCCGAGCAGGGGGTGGGGAGGGGGCTCGTGACCCCCTCGCAACCCCCCTGCATGGTCGAGCCTTAAACGAGCCAGAACAGGTGGCGACGCGGCGTGCTACGTCGCCGCATGCGCAGGCAAGTCCGTCACACCCCGTGCGCCTCCCTATCTATCATAGGGATGTGTCTCTGGGGTTGCGTGCGTCCTATTGTTGGAAAAACAGAAATGTCCGCACTGCGCCTGTCAACCAAGCGTACTGCATGCGTTAGCGCGAGGCCGAGCAGGAGGTTGGGGATGGGGGGTTGTCACCCCCCGCCCCACCCCCCTGCGAGGCCGAGCCTGGAACGAGCCGGAGCAGACGGCGACTCGGCGTGCCGCAGCGCCGCATACGCAGGCGAGTCCGTCACACCCCGTCGCATCCTTGTCTATCTTAGGGGTGTGGCTCTGGGGTTGTGTGCGTCCTATTGTTAGAAAAACAGAAATGTCCGCACTGCGCCTGTCAACCAAGCGCACTTCGTGCGTTAGCGCGAGGCCGAGCAGGGGGGCAGGGAGGGGGGTCGTGACCCCCTCCCCACCCCCTGCGAGGCCGAGCCTGGAATGAGCCGGAGCAGGCGGCGGCGCGGTGTGCCACGGCGCCGCATGCGTAGGCGAGTCCGTCACACCCCGTCGCCTCCCTGTCTATCTTAGGGATGTGGCTCGGGGATTGTGTGCATCCTATTGTTGGAAAAACATAAATGTCCGCACTGCGCGTGTCAACCAAGTGCACTGCATGCGTTAGCGTGAGGCCGAGCAGGGATGGGGAGGGGGGGTCGTGACCCTCCTCCCAACCCCCCTGTGAGGTCGAGCCTAGAACGAGCCAGAGCAGGCGGTGATGCGGCGTGCCGCGGCGCCGCATGCGCAGGCGAGTCCGTCACACCCCGTGCGCCTTCCTGTCTATCTTAGGGGTGTGGCTCTGGTGTTGCGTGCGTCCTATTGTTGGAAAAACAGAAATGTCCGCACTGCGCCTGTCAACCAAGCGCACTACGTACGTTAGCGCGAGGCCGAGCAGGGTGGTGGGGAGGGGTGGTCCAGACCTCCTCCCCACCCCCTACGAGGCCGAGCCTGGCGCGGCGCCGCATGCGCAAGCGAGTCCGTCACAGCCCGTGCGCCTCCCTATCTATCTTAGGGGTGTGGCTCTAGGGTTGCATGCATCCTATTGTTGTAAGAACAGAAATGTACGCACTGCGCCTGTCAACTAGGGCACTGCGCCTGTCAACCAAGCGCACTGCGTGCGTTAGCGCGAGGCTGAGCCTAGAACGAGCTGGAGCAGGCGGCGAAGCGGCGTGCCGCGGCATCGCATGCGCAGGCTAGTCCGTCACACCCCGTCGCCTACCTGTCTATCTTAGGGGTGTGGCTCTAGGGTTGCGTGCGTCCTATTGTTGGAAAATAGAAATGCCTGAACTGCTCCTGTCAACCAAGCGCACTGTGTGCGTTAGCGCAAGGCCGAGCAGGGGTGCGGAGGGGGGGGGGTCGTGACCCCCCTCCCCATCCCCTGCGAGGACGAGCCTGGAACGAGCCGGAGCAGGCAGCAAGGCAGCGTGCCGCGGCGCCGCATGCGCAGGCGAGTCCGTCACACCCCGTGCGCCTCCCTGTCTAACTTAGAGGTGTGGCGCTGGGGTTGCGTGCATCCTATTGTTGGAAAAACACAAATGTCTGCACTGCGCCTGTCAACCAAATGCACTGCATGCGTTAGCGCGAGGCCAAGCAAGGGGGTGGGGAGGGGGGTCGCGACCCCCCCTTCCCACCCCCTGCGAGGCCGAGCCTGGAACGAGCCGGAGAACCGCATGCGCAGGCGAGTCCGTCACACCCCGAGCGCCTCCCTGTCTATCTTAGGGGTGTCGCTCTGGGGTTGCGCGCGTCCTATTTTTGGAAAACCAGAAACGTCCATGCTACGCCTGTCAACCATGCGCACTGCGTGCGTTAGCGCGAGGCCGAGCATGGGGCTGGGGGGGTCGTGACCCCCCTCCCCACCCCCCTGCGAGGTTGAGCCAACAATGTGCCGGACCACGCAGCGACGCGGCGTGCCGCGGCGCCGCATGCACAGGCGAGTCCGTCATACCCCGTCACCTCCCTGGCGCGGCGCCGCATGCGCAAGCGAGTCCGTCACAGCCCGTGCGCCTCCCTATCTATCTTAGGGGTCTGGCTCTAGGGTTGCGTGCATCCTATTGTTGTAAGAACAGAAATGTCCGCACTGCGCCTGTCGACTAGGACACTGCGCCTGTCAACCAAGCGCACTGCGTGCGTTAGCGCGAGGCTGAGCCTGGAACGAGCTGGAGCAGGCGGCGAAGCAGCGTGCCGCGGCACGGCATGCGCAGGCTAGTCCGTCACACCCCGTCGCCTACCTGTCTATCTTAGGAGTGTGGCTCTGGGGTTGCGTGCGTCCTATTGTTGGAAAATAGAAATGCCTGAACTGCTCCTGTCAACCAAGCGCACTGCGTGCATTAGCGCAAGGCCGAGCAGGGGTGCGGAGGGGGGGTCGTGACCCCCCTCCCCACCCCCTGCGAGGACGAGCCTGGAACGAGCCGGAGCAGGCAGCAAGGCGGCGTGCCGCGGCGCCGCATGCGCAGGCGAGTCCGTCACACCCCGTGCGCCTCCCTGTCTAACTTAGAGGTGTGGCGCTGGGGTTGCGTGCGTCCTATTGTTGGAAAAACACAAATGTCTGCACTGCGCCTGTCAACCAAATGCACTGCATGCGTTAGCGCGAGGCCAATCAAGGGGGTGGGGAGGGGGGTCGCGACCCCCCCTTCCCACCACCTGCGAGGCCGAGCCTGGAACGAGCCGGAGAACCGCATGCGCAGGCGAGTCCGTCACACCCCGAGCGCCTCCCTGTCTATCTTAGGGGTGTCGCTCTGGGGTTGCGCGCGTCCTATTTTTCGAAAACCAGAAATGTCCACGCTACGCCTGTCAACCATGCGCACTGCGTGCGTTAGCGCGAGGCCGAGCATGGGGGTGGGGGGGGTCGTGACCCCCCTCCCCACCCCCCTGCGAGGTCGAGCCTACAATGAGTCGGACCACGCAGCGACGCGGCGTGCCGCAGCGCCGCATGCACAGGCGAGTCCGTCACACCCCGTCACCTCCCTGTTTATCTTAGGGGTGTGGCTCTGGGGTTGCGGGCGTCCTATTGTTGGGAAAACAGAAATGTCCGCACTGCGCCTGTTAACCAAGCGCACTTCATGCATTAGCACGAGGCCGAGCAGGGGGTGGGGAGGGGGGGTCGTGACCCCCCTCCCAACCCCCTGTGAGGCCGAGCCTGGAACGAGCCAGAGCAGGCGGCGGCGCGGCGTGCCGCGGCGCCGCTTGCGCAGGCGAGTCCGTCACACCCCGTGCGCCTCCATGTCTATCTTAGGGGTGTGTCTCTGGGGTTGCGTGCATCCTATTGTTGGAAAAATAGAAATGTCCGCACTGCGCCTGTCAACCAAGCGCACTGTGTGCGTTAGCGCAAGGCCGAGCATGGAGGGTGGGGAGGGGGTCATGACCTCCCCTCCCCACCCCCCTGCGAGGCCGAGCCTGGAAAGAGCTGGAGCAGACGCCGCGTCACCGCATGCGCAGGCGATTCCGTCACACCCCGTGCGCCTCCCTCTCTATCTTAGGGGTCTAGCTCTCGGGTTGCGTGCGTCCTATTGTTGGGAAAATAGAAATGTCTGCACTGTGCTTGTCAACCAAGCGCATTACGTGCGTTAGCGCGAGGCCGAGCAGGGGGGTGGGGAGGGGAGGTCGTGACCCCCCTCCCCAACCCCCTGCGAGGCCTATCTTGGAACGAGCCAGAGCGGGCGGCGACGCGGCGTGCCGCAGCGCCGCATGTGCAGGCGATTCCGTCACACCCCGTGCGCCTCCCTGTCTATCTTAGGGGTGTGGCTCTGGGGTTGCGTGCATCCTATTGTTGGAAAAAACAGAAATGTTCGCACTGCGCCTGTCAACCAAGCGCACTACATGCGTTAGCGCGAGGCCGAGCAGGGGGGTCGGGAGGGGGGGTCGTGACCCCCCTCCCCACCCCCCTGCGAGGCCGAGCCTGGAACGAGCCGGAGCAGGCGGCGACGCGGCGTTTCGCGGCGCTGCATGTACAGGTGAGTCCGTCACACCCCGTCGCCTCCCTGTCTATCTTAGGGTTGTGGCCCTGGGGTTGCGTGCATCCTATTGTTGGAAAAACAGAAATGTCTGCACTACGCCTGTCAAGCAAGCGCACTGCATGCGTTAGCGCGAGGCCGAGCTGGGGGTGCGGAGGGGCGGTCGTGAACCCCCTCCCAACCCCCCTGCGAGGACAAGCCTGGAATGAGCCGGAGCAAGCGCCAACGCGGCGTGCCGCGGCGGCGCATGCGCAGGCGAGTCCGTCAAACCCCGTGCGCCTCCCTGTCTATCTTAGGGGTGTGGCTCTGGGGTTGCGTGCGTCCTATTGTTCGTAAAACAGAAATGTCTGCATTGCGCCTGTCAACCAAGCGCACTGCATGCGTTAGCGCGAGGCCGAGCAGGGGATGCGGAGGGGGGGGTCGTGACCCCCCTCCCCACCCCCTGCAAAGACGACCCTGGAACGAGCTGGAGAAGGCGGCAATGCGGCGTGCCGTGGCGCCGCATGCGCAAGCGAATCCGTCACACCCCGTGCGCCTCCCTGTCTATCTTAGGGGTGTGGCTCTAGGGTTGCGTGCATCCTATTGTTAGAAAAACAGAAATGTCTGCACTGCGCCTGTCAACCAAGCGCACTGCATGCGTTAGCGCGAGGCCGAGCAGGTGGGTGGGGAGGGGGGTTGTGACCCCCTGTGACCCCCCCTCCCCACCCCCCTGTGAGGCCGAGCGTGGAAAGAGTGGGAGCAGGCGGCGATGCAGCGTGCCGCGGCGCTGCATGCGTAGGCGAGTCCGTCACACCCCGTCGCCTCCCTGTCTATCTTAGGGGTGTGGCTCTGGGGTTGCGTGCGTCCTATTGTTGGAAAAACAGAAATGTCCGCACTGCATCTGTTAACCAAGCGCACTGCGTGCATTAGCGCGAGGCTGAGCAGGGGGAGGGTAGGGGGTCGTGACCCCCTTCGCCACCCCCCTGCGAGGCTGAGCCTAGAACGAGTCGGAGCAGGCGGCGACGCGGCGTGCCGCGGCGCCGCATGCGCAGGCCAGTCCGTCACACCCTATGTGCCTCCCTGTCTATCTTAGGGGTGTGGCTCTGGGGCTGCGTGCAGATATATATTTCATGGTAGGACAAATGATGTCATTTCTACTACTGGCGCCAACATTGAGTAGCGCCGCGGCGCCGCATGCGCAGGCCAGTCCGTCACACCCCGTGTGCCTCCCTGTCTATCTTAGGGGTGTGGCTCTGGGGCTGCGTGCAGATATATATTTCATGGTAGTACAGATGATGTCATTTCTACTGCTGGCGCCAACGTTGAGTACTACACTGAACGAAAGTTGCTGCAACCCCTTCGTTCTGCATTTGTGCATGTACTGCACTTCATGTATACACTCTGTGAACTGCGTTAGTTTTCTTATGTGAACTGTTTCACGTTTTGGTATCACACATTAATTTTTTCAAAGTTTTCTTGATACTTGTTCTAACACAAACTAATTTCAGCGAAATCAGTTGATCAGAGGCAAACTGTGACTCATAAGCAAACAACAGAAATAAAATTTAATGATAATTCTAAAATAACATTGTTTTTACAAAATAAATGTTTGATATGTAGCAATGGGCATAATCAAAAGCTTGCGTACATATAACAAAGAACAACACAACGACTAAAGTAAAGTGAAACTAAAACATAGCCCTGAATTATTTCTAGTTGATGTATTGGATTACAGCCTTGTTCTTCTTCTGCTTTGCTTCTTTGTCTCTTTTTGCCCTGTGCAGTCCCATGATGACATCGTAAATGATTCTCCATTTCTCATATGTTGCGAATGCATCTATTGCTGCATACTTGATAAGCTTTTCTGGCAGTGGGCAGAATCCCCACAGAGTATGGTCCTCCTTGTGGTTAATTTTTTTCTTCATGTCATTGTAGTGAATGTCTATCTTCCTGCCGGCAACATCAGCCAAAGAGTCAAATTTATTTTTATTGTATGGGTCTCGCCATTCCATCTGAATATCAATGTAGTTGTCGGAGTTGATCTCCAAACCAGATAGCTTCAGCTTGCTTTTGTCTCCTTCAATGGCAAATCCGACGAAGGTGTACTCACCATTCATGAGGAATTTGTCTAGTTCCATTGGCCTGCAAGATGTTTGTATAGAGTGAATATAGTTTATTTTCTTAGGAGTACCAATGTTTTTTGTTTTTTCTAAAACTGAACTGCAATATGAATATCCGAATCTGTTACATTGAGTAGTTGCTAATACTTTGCTCATCATAACTAATAAATCTGATAATATATTGCATAAACAATGCACGTTTTGTGCATGATTGTATTCTTGAACTGAATTTCATACATGTTTTGTATAGTAATGTTGCAGTTTTCTATTGTTCAGTCAAATAGTTTGTATTTGGTAACACAAAATAAAACTGCGTGTATTGCTAGATCATATAATTCAAGAATCAAGCACATGAGTGACATGCATGGAGCCAGATGAAAACTGTCAATGAATTCAGATGCCATGTGTTTCAAAAATGAAAATCAAAGTTTAAATAGTGGCGATTGCAGTAAGGAAAATTAAAAATCAATATTGACAATCAATAGTACAGATTGATAGTTATATTCTGACCTGTCTTTAGCTGCAGAGATGTGGTAGACAAGGCATTCTTTTTTTACACATAGCTGGAGCACTGCTGCCCGCTGTGGGTTCACGTAGTGCGTGTACTCGACATCAACACCGACTAGTTTGACGGGCATTCCACCGAGCTTCCTCCTGAGCGTGGACAGCATCTTGTCCACGTCTTCAATCTTGCTTGTGCAAACGACGTGGAGCTTGTAGTTGCCATGGAGATCGACATCGTGGAGCTCCCTGGTGTACCTGCGGCACTGCTTGTAAAGAGGTGCATCCGCCATGACTATCCTCTGCTCTCTCGTGTTTGTTCTGGAGAGAAGAGGTTTGTGAAAGGAAGTGTGGAGAAGAAGATGCAATAAGGTTTTGTGGGGTACGAAGCAGTTGTGTTTTCTCCTCTAGTCTCCTTGACAGGACGCGGGAGAGGTGGAGCGGGGTGGTAGCGTGGTGAGGCTCTGTTTTTAGTTACGTGGCAACTACAGAGAGGTACTACTACGAGGAGGCTCTGTTAGTGCGTTGGAAAGTCGGAACGTCGTGTCCTCTTTTTTCTTGACTTGTTTAGGTATGCACGCAACTGTCAGAAAATGTGATGATTGTGTTTTTGGTGAATTTTCCTATTAAGTGCACTTCTTTTATATCAGAACATAACTGCGTACGTCCATGTAGTGTACTGCATGGAAGTGAAATTTATTCTCCGTGCACTGGATTATAACGGATTAGGATTGATACAGATGTACGCACATTTAGTTTCTTGATGGAGTTCTTTCATGCAGTTCTTTATTTTATAGCGGACAACTTTGCTTAACTAACAGGGCTGCATTCTTCAATTTTAGCAACACTGCAATGCAGTAGAAGGAGAACTGCATTTCAGAAGAAAAAAATACTTCGTGCTTCCACGTGGAGAATTGCATTGTTTGGCGTCATGGACTGCATTTGTACTTTTACTTCAGGCTTTCTGCGTTTTATTTATTAATAACGAACTGTAGTTTCTGGCAGTGCCCACGCACATTTTTCTTTTGTTGTTGTTATTCATTTAAAAAATGTTTTCTAATTTTTCTTTGATGTTTTAATTTTTGAAGTTATTGTTTTCTCTTAGTGGGCCTTGTTGGACCTGTGTTCTTGGAGTGAAGACGCATTGGGCCCAAGTCGGCCTGTGAGCACGGCTGGTTCCTGGTGCGTTGTGTCCAGCCTAATGTTTAGTCCCACCTCGCCCGCGGAAGGCGCGCCCGACCTATTTATAAGCGCTGGCGAGGCGGCTGTGTTGAACTCCTCTTGTTACTTATTTGAGCGCTTATACGCGGCACTAGATGCTCTATGCTCTCTGACCTGTGGGACCATTTGCGCCTGGCCCCATGCATTGTGGCTCAGAACGGCTCGCCTACGGTGGGCAGAGACCTACTACGAGACTGGCTGGGGCCGGATGCACATGTGGTGGTCAATTTTTTTGTATTTTCTATCTTAAGTATTTTTTTTCCAATGTAGGGGAGTGCACTACTTAGTAAACATACGTGTACTGCATTGATTATGTTCCTGTACAGCACGTTCGTATATTTCCGCACTACATTTTTTTTCAATGTAGGGGCGTGCACTGCTTTGTAAGCCATCTGTGCACTGCACTGATCAGAGTTCTGTACTGCATGCGCACGCATTCCGTACTACATGTACAGTTCTCATTTTTTGTTTTCATGTTTTTTGCTCTTATGTAATCTTTTTTCCAATGTAGGGGAGTGACTGCTTAGTAAACACAACCCGTACTGCATTGATAATGTTTGTGTACTGCACGTTACTATATTTCCGCACTACATATACAGGTTGCATTTTTTCTTTTTGTGTTTTTGCTCTTATGTATTCTTTTTTCTCAAATTTAGGGGTGTTCACTGCTTCGTTGCGTATGTGTAAACTTAATTCGACAGAGTATGTACTTCACTGGTACACAACTTGCACTGCATGCATCCTATTTTCACACTGCATCTTATTTTTGTTTTGCACACTGCTCGAATCTAATGATTCATAAGCAAACAACAGAAAACAAATTATCACAGGCATTCTGTATGACAAGTTCATCATGAGCAAACAAATTATCACAGAAAGCAATCTAACATAATCAAAGTTCACATCATTACAAGTGATTCTGCATGGCAAGCAAACTAAGTTCAGCAAAAGCAAATGATCACAAGCAAACTAACGATACATAAGCAAACAACATAAAGAAAATTTGATGATAATTCTAAAACGACGCTGGCATTGGTTGTTCTTTGGCCGGCACCATCTTCTTCTTCAACAGTCAGTGTCTCGCCATCCCCAACTGCTCCTGGCGCGCTTCATTGGGGGCTCCTCCTTCTCCAGCTTTGCACGGCGAAGCCCGTCCTGGGTGAGGGTGATGCGGTTCCATATCTCGTACGCTGCATAGGCGTCCTTTGCCGCGTACTCGATGTGCCCCATGGATAGAGGCAGGGTGGCCCAGGGCTTGTGCTCGTCGTCGGTGATCTTCTTCTTCATGTTGTTGTAGTAGTCGTCGATGAGCATGCCGGATACGTCTCCAAGGGAGTCCAACTGCTTGGTTGCCTCGGGCACCCTCCACTCCTTCTGGATGTCAACGAAGTTGGCGACCTCCAGACTGACGCGCGCTAGCCTTTTTTGTCACCGTCGATGGAGAAGCCGGCAAAGGTGTACCTGGGGTCGGCGAGGAAGTTGTCGAAGACGGTGCACCTTTCAGCCACGCTCAGTTGGAAGAGCAGCACCGAGTGTTTCTTGCCGATGGAGAGTTGGCAGAGGGCGGGTTTCTGTGTCGCTTTTGTCTCGTTGTTGTACTCGAGATCAATGTCGACGATCTTGTGGCGCTGGAGGCTGAGGTGGCGCTCGTACTGCGCGAGGGTGATCGCCACCTCCTTCTTGTCGTTGGTGTGGATGACGTGCAACTTGGTGTTACCGTGGGCCTCCATGTCCTTGTACTCGTGGCGAACGCCATGGCCGGTAGTAGGGGCTTGGTGTTTTTGCATGGAGATGGATGTGATGGAGCGATTTGGTGGCAGCGAAATGGAAACTTGTGTTGTTGTGGATGAGAAGGCCTATGGTAGGGGTCTGAATTTAAGAGGAGGGTGCGGTGTGGGATGGCCGCATCGGATGAACTGCACAATCTCGGCAACGATGCGGTTTGTGCAGATCATGGGTTGGTCTTGCATCTGTGATCGTGGGGTTGTGGCGATGGAACCGCTCCGATTGGGTGGTTGTATGCGAACGTGTTGTTTTTTTATTTTTGATCAGTAGATTTTTTTAACCACCACTTTCTGTGAGAACGGGCATTTTGTGACGTTTATATGTATCCTGCGTGATAACTAAACTGCATTGGTTAGGGTTCTGCACTGCATCGTGTGCAACGGAGAACTGCATGTTGTCTACAGATGTGTGCTTCATCGTGTGCAATAGAGTACAATGTATTCCGCAATTTTTACGACTTTTTCGCTGAGTTCTATACCGTGTTTTTATTCACAATGTAGGTAATCCGGAATGGATTGCTAAGCCATACTGCTTCATGTAACGAAATGCACTACACTTTTCTAGTGTTGCGTACTACATCTATTTTTTTGCATGTACTTACTGCATTCCCTGGTACGGGAGGGGTAGGGGGTCCCCCCCCCCCATTTTTTTGAAGTTATTGTTTTTTCTTAGTGGGCCTTGTTGGACCTGTGTTCATGGAGTGAAGACGCATTGGGCCTAAGTTGGCCTGTGAGCACGGCTGGTTCCCGGTGCGTTGTGTGCGGCCTAATGTTTAGTCCTACCTCGCCCGCGGAAGGCGCGCCTGACCTGTTTATAAGCGTTGGCGAGGCGACCGTGTTGAACTCCTTTGGTTACTTATTTGAGCACTTATACACGACGCTCGATGCTCTATGCTCTCTAACCTGTGGGCCCATGTGCGCCCGTCCCCATTCATTGTGGATAAGAACGGCTCACCTACGGTGGGCGCAGACCTACTACGAGACTGGCTGGGGCCGGATGCACCTGTTGTGGTCAATTTTTTCCTTTGTATTTCCTATCTTAAGTATTTTTTTCAATGTAGGGGCGTGCACTACTTAGCAAATCATCCGTGCACTGCATTGATCAGTGTTCTGGACTTCATGTGCACGCGTTCCGTACTACACATGTTTTGCGCTACATTTTTGTGCACTGCATTGGTAGTGTTGTGCACTGCTTTGTTGGCTCTATGCACTAAATTCGTCATGGTCCTTTGCTTCAGGTGTACACATTTTTTCACCGTGTGCATGCTTCTTTGTGCTAAAGTTGTGACTGGTTATGCCAACGATGCGGACTGCATGGCTTACAGATAAGGACTACATCAGGTGCACTAATTCCGCTTTTGTGCACTGCGCGAAAGTGCCTTTCTTTGTGCTTCATTTTGAGCATGTACTGCACTTCATGCACACATATAGCAAACTTCCTGGTAATACTTTGAAGAACTGCACACATAAAATGGTCTGTGGATTATAATTTTTCAAAGAATTATTATTTAATGATCTGCAGTTTAGTTCATGGGAATTTCTGCAGTCAAAGTGTTTGTAGAACTTCCTGGTAAGACTTTTTTGTTTTGGTAACATAACCCTTTATTGACTGTCCTTCATTCTTGGTAACGTAATTTTCATTAACTCCTCTTTAATTTTTAGTTTTGACCTTTTTGCATTTCTCTCCTATAAATGTAGGCCAACTTCTACCCTTCCTTTGCTGTTCATTTCTCCTCTAGCCACAACTCCTTTCCTTTCTCTAGCCTCCCTTTATTTTTTTACCTTTTCTAGGTTTTTGTTGCGATGGCTCCAGGCCCCTGCGCGAATCTCTACTGCTGCGGGCATGGTTGTGGTGTGCCGACGCACTGCGATTGCTCAGCTTGCTCATAGGCCCGTCATGCTCGTTGTGGTGGGAAGGTATTGTGCCGAGCTGGGCGAGCTGAGAAGCTTGCATATGGCATAGTATTCACAGAAGGATTGGATATGGGACACATCAACGTTTCTGTGTTCTATTCCGCCATGCTTCGCTGTGGCCTTGGCCGTACAAGTCCCTTATGTCCATCAACTTACGCCAACAGATGTTGAGACTCACTACAAGATGGTAATTTTCACTTGATCTGATTTTTTCTTTGTGTTTCTTTTTTGTATAATTCCATACTAGTCTGAACTTATAGTTTTTTAGGAATGTACTTATTTTGTTTTATTGAAGTGTACTGCAGTTTGTACTTATATCTTGTTTTTATTTCTTTTGCTTGTGTGCATTGAGCTCGTGTTTTATTTTGCATGGTTACAATATGTGAGCTGCTTAGATACTAGATGAGAAGTAATAGTTTCCACAATTTTCCCCGCTTGTAGGTTTTGTACTACATGCAGGTAGTCTCAAGATCTTCATAATAGTTGTAACCGTACTTCTTGTTTGCAAGTTCCGCACTACACATTAGATTGCGTTTAATCTGTAATGATTTTTTGCAGAAAATTCCCCAACGAGCTGTTAGGTATCTCTGGCTCAAGAAGAAGAGAATTCTGCAAGTTGTTCTTGGTAATGGACAACTTCAACCAGCCAAGTACTGTGTAGGCGTTGACGGGCGGCTGTGTTTGCAGAAAGGGTGGAAGGAATTTGTCATTGATAGTGGCCTGAAGTCTGAGCAAGTTGTTGTCCTCAACTTCTTTGAACTCGAGGATCGTACGGTTAGAATCACGTTTGACATGATTGGTTAAGGTTATGAGGTTGATTTGTAATAATTACTTTTGCGTGTCGAACGCTTCATCTTTTTGATGTGTTTTTGTAACAAGCACTTTGGTGATCTGAACCGCTTCAATTATTATTCTGAACTTCGTGCTGCCAGTGAGCTAACTGCATTCTTTACATCATTTTTGCATTAATATGTGTCAAAATTTTACTCTAGACTGCTATATATATGGTATACTCTATACACCATTTCTCTTTAAATGGTTTAGTTGAATAACTCATAGTCAGTGGGAAATTTGTGTTTACACAAAATTTAAACCGATACATAAGTCATGTAGATAAGCAAACTGCTATGCATATGATTAATTTATTGAAGTTCATCTATTTGGTCGTTAACCTGCTGCTTCTCCGCGGTGACTGGAGCGTGTCTAATGTTGCAGTTTCTTTTGTTTTCTGTGGCGGTGTTGCTGGTTCTTGTCTCTGCACCACTGTGTTTGTAGTCCCCCACGTGCTGGTTGATGGCTGCTTTTGTTTTCCAGTGTTGTGAACTGCATCCTTCCTTGCTCTCCGCGTGCTGGTTGATGGCTGGTTTCGTTTTTCAGTGCTTTGAACTGCATCCTTCCTTGCTCCCCGTGTGCTTGTTGATGGCTGCTTTCGTTTTCCGGCGATGTGAACTGCATCCTTCTTTGCTCCCTGCGTGCTTGTTGATGGCTGCTTTCGTTTTCCAGTGATGTGAACAGCATCCTTTCGTGCTCCTACCTTCTTTTTTGAAAGTGGTGTCGTTCTTGGTTGTTTCTGTACAGCAGCATTCCCTTGTGGTGGTCTTGTTAGCATTGTTTATTCATATTCTTCGTCCTCTTCACTCTCTTCTTCCTCCTCTTCTTGCTCTTCCTCATCTTCATCATCTGTTTCTTCATAAGCCACTGCTTCTTCAGTTTCTTCATGTTCTTCGTCCTCTTCACTCTCTTCTTCCTCCTCCTCTTCATCTGCTTCTTCATAAGCCATTTCTTCTTCAGTTGTGTCACCATCTTCTTCTTTGATTTCTTCTTCGTCATCTTCCTCATTTTCTGATCTTGTTCTTTTGGGGCAGGTTCTTGAATTGTGTCTCTTCCTCTTTTTGCAGATGCTACAGCGTCTCAGTTTCGTCCATTTCTTAGTGTTGTGAGTGGAATTTTTGTTTGGTTGTGCATCGCTGTGTCCTTGGTTTTCTTTTTCATGTCTTTTTGTACATGTCCTGGAATTGTGGCCGCTAATTTCATTACATGTCTTGCACCGGTTTATTCCCAGTGGGTGACCATCACTGTCCAGCTCAGGCTGTGGCTTACTGTTTCCTCTCCTTGCAAGCAACCTTTTTCTGGGTTGCGTCACCCCCTTTCTTCCTTCCTCTTATGTTTGAAACAGGAGGTGGAAGAATTGTTTCTTTTTTTATAGCACCAGTTCCGTTGTGTTCGGCATTTTCTACTTGCTCGGCATTATTGTCATGCTGGGATTTCTCTGCTTGCTTTAGTTTTGCTGCTTCTTCTTCTTCTTCATTGAGCACATCAACTTCCTCGATCAGTGCCCTCATACCAGACAACGCTCTGTTGCACCCAGCGTCGGACCTTGTCGCTCTGTTTGCAAGGTCCATTGATGTTTCTGTCAGCAATTTTCGACGAAAAAAAGCAAGGTTCCATCTGGTGATGTTTGTTCATAGTCTCGTCTGTCAAACATCGCATATGATCTTGCGTTACAGGTGTATCTTTTCATGATGTACACCTCAGGAATCTTGAGTACTCTCAAATGAAAAAGCATGCATAACACATGGACGCAAAAGAGCCCTGCAGACAACACATGATTACTTTGTTTTGTAAGTGAACTGCATGAAATTAATAAACACATATTTTTTCATTATTTTTTCATTTTTAAAGAAGTTAATTTCATTTGGTTTTTTGAATTAGTCATGCATGTAGATTTTTTTTGTGATAGGAGTCTCACCTGTGTGTGTCCAGAGTTTGCATTCACATTTGTAGACACCTTTCTGTTCATCGCGACCACTTGGAAATTATGCCTTACCCATTCAAATGCATCTGATCTATTGTAGTGGTGTACGATATACTTTGTCGGGTTCTCAGGGCACCGTTCTGCTCTGAATGCAGTGCTACGGTAGAGTGTTTCTTTGAAATCTGCAAACACTGCCCTTGTATACACTTTTGATAACTGATCTTCGAACCCAAACTGGGTTGTTGTCTTTACCTCTGACTGCATGATCAGAAATGCACTGTTACGAACCAGATAAATGAAAAAATTGTTTGATTTTGTAATTATATTTTTTAGCAGTTTTTGAGTGACATTTTGTTTACCTCATTTGCTACTATCTCTGCGTGCTCGACGGCCTTCCTGGTCTGAATGCACTTGTCCACCTGCTGAGCAAACAGATTGAGATCATGCTTCTCTTTGACAAAGTTTTTCTTCAGTATGTGGTTCATGCTCTCGCTTCTCTGCGTGGAAGTCATCCGAGCACAGAAAATTTCCTTGTAGTAAGCCGAGATCCACTCGTGCCTGTCTTCCCACAGCGAATTCATCACTTCATCGTCTTGCAAGTTGTATCTCTGAATGAGGTCCTTCCATGCTCGTTCAAATTCTGACGGCATTAGTGGGTGGTTCAGCACCACATTGTTGTCATCCTTAAGTTTCTCGTGCGCCTTATACAGTAAGGCGAGGTGGTCTTTGTGCTTCTTCATGATATGCCACCGACACAACTTATGCATAGTATGTGGGAGGATAGTTTTTAATGCTGCCTTCATCAAAGAACACTGGTCTGAGAAGGCACAAATAGTGTTTTTTTATTAAGTTGTTTGTGTGTGTGTAAGATAGATGGAAGAAATATAAGTGCACCAAACAAATGTAAGTATGCAGGTGTTTGTTTGTTTTTGTACCTGTGAGCATGCAAATTGGATGCTTGTTGTTCATACACCTCAGAAATGTTTTGAAAACCCACTCGAATGACGGTATTGTTTCATCTCGCACGAGTGAAACAACAAATATGGTGCTCTGTATATGATGGTTCACTCCCATGAAGACTCCCAGCAGCATGTGGAATTTGTTAGTTTTATACGTCGTGTCAAATGTAACGCAGTCTCCAAAATCTTCATACGATCCTTTGCAACTTGCGTTGGCCCAAAAGACGTTTCTTACACGGTTATCTGCATCAACGTCATAATCATAGAAAAACTCTGGCTTTATCTTCTGCATATTCTCGAAGAAATCCGGAAGTTTCTTGATGTCATCTGGGGACTCTTCTCTGGAAAACTTTTGTTTCCTGCATTTTCAAACGCAATGCAAACTCATCTCATCAAACAGGAAATAATTACAAACAGGATGCTCAAGCGATATGTTCTGTGATGTGCTTACTTGTTTACCCAGTCGCGGCTAGTATGTCCCATGTACTGCAGACCACCGTACATACGTTGCAGCATTGACATCATCTGAGCATGTGTGTGGTTGTCTAGTTGCATGTCTTTCACTAACTGGTCTATCAAAGGATCGTCTTTTTTGTGCGATCGCTTGTGCAAAAGCATCCCGGGGCTTTCCAGCATCTTGTGATTGTGGTTGAGTTCAACCATTTCTATCACAAATTTGCCGTCCTTCCTCTTTTTGACTCTAATCTTTGCCTTCCAGTCAATCCTTTTTGATGTCTTCTGACGTTTCCTTTGATAATCTGACACAGTCTGCTTGTGCGTCCCTTCTCTTGAACAGACAATATAGGTATTTGTCTTGTGTTGTGCCCTCTGGCGTATGCCAAACCCTGCACATCTTGCATAATTGTTGTAAAAGTCCCATGCCTTGTCGTATGTGGTGAACTTCATTCCAGCGGCAGGTATGAGGTTCAGCGGCATGTTTTTATCCTGGAATAAGCGCAATGCTCTATGAGATAATTTGTTCTGTTCTGTTTTTTAACTACGGGGAGTGCATACGAGTTTAAAAAAGCATTGCGGTGTTCCTAAGTTTTCAGAAGAATCCAATGTATTAGATGCTAGGTCAAACCTCACAAGAAATATCAGTGTGCACTGCAATGTTATCTGAATGGACTGCAACTATTATTATTATTTTTTAGAACATAAACTTACATGTGTGTAGAGTCATTCACCTGATGGTGTTTGCAGCTCACCGGGTTGTATTGGGCATGGCGGGGTTATAGCAGATCTGTGTAGTTGAGGATCTCGCGGCGACAATAGTGAGGAGGATTTGTACCTGCTGTTGACTTTTGACCGAGGCACCATTGGTGGTCGGTTTGTCGAAGTTGATGCAGCAGCTCTGCTTGGAGCTCTGTTTTTTGGTGCAGCAGGTGGAGGCTGAGCTCTGTTTTGGGGTGCAGCAGGTGGACGTGGTGGTAATCCAGTGTTGTGACGATGTCTCAGTGGATTGGTTTGAAAATTTTGGAGCGGTGGCACATCATCATAGTCATATTCATGTTCATCATCTGCTCCAACATCGTGTTCAACTACATCATCATTGTCTGTTCGGACATGCTGTCCAAATGTAGTGAACTCGTGCTTATACTCTGGGTTGAGAACTGTTATTGGCTCATCTTCATCGTCGTCATCTTCATCCTCCTGTCGGTGAGTTCCCTCCCAGATGAAGGTTACATCGTCGCCATCGTCAACTACCTCTTCTCCCTGGAAAAAATCCTCTTCCGGAGAGTAGTGCACCCTGTTTGTTGTCGTATTGAATCCTTGAGGAATCTCAGGGGTAACCCAGCCAGTATCTCTTTCAGAAGAAGCTTCACTCTTCTGAAAGTTGTTGTTCCCTGGATTGTCAATTATGCGCGGCATTTTGTATCTGTTGAACGTCATTTCCTGCACACAAAATGACCGAGCTGCATAGTCAGGCAAAATGAACTGAATCATGCGAACTGCAATGTGTTAAAAATGGTACTGCGAAACTAATGCATGCTGACTGCATCACCCTGCAATGTGAACTGAAGTAACCGCACTGCATCGTTGTCCGTAATGAACCTACACAAGCGTACTGCATAACCGAGCAAGTTCACTGCATTTTCCACCACAACGAACCGAAGAAGCCGCACTGCATCATTTTTGTAGGCGTACTAGACTGCGTGTACTGATTTTTCTGGAATAACTAAACTGATATGGTTGAGTAAGTGTACTGCTTACCTCGTGTTGCAGTGATTTCTTGCGTTTGTAGGAGGAAGTTCTCTTCTCGTCCGTGTGCACAACTTTCACGTTCGCCTGTGCAGTCCACTTGCCCTTCAGAACTTCATGAGCGGTCTGGACATTACTCAAGGTAAACGGAGACGGAGGATTTGCTCTGAAGGTCATTGCAGACTTAATCCAAGAAGCTGCCTTGGATGAAGGAACCTTGCGCACAGTCCTCCTTGCTCGAATAGGTTTGATGTCGAGGCAACACCAATCCACATCTGATGAAGTACAGCTAATTGTAGGCCCGGAGGAGTTCGGCGGCGGCGCTACCGACCTGCTGCCGTGGAAGAAGGCCGATATGCTGGTGGGGGAGGTGTTGCTCGGTTGCTGCCGCGGAAGAAGGCCTGGAGGGGAGGGGCGGCGTCGCTGCCGCGGAAGAAGGCCGGGAGGGGACGGGCGGTGGCGCTCCTAGGCCGCCGCCGCGGGAGAAAGCAGGGAGGGGAGGGGCGGCATTGCTGCTAGGCCGCCGCCGCGGAATAGGCGAGTGGGGAGGTGTTCGATATTCACTTCCTTTATAACGGGATAAGGATTCCCCCTTCTTCTCCCACGCCTTCTATCTTCCTTCGTCCTTCCACTATTGAGCTCCAGCGCCCAAGTTCTCATCTTCCTCCCAATCAAGCCAGCACTCAATCATGTCTAGATCCGGAGGCCAAGTGTCACACCCTGATTTTCATGCCACAACACTTAAGCTAATAAATCATGATAAAATGTGGTTTGACAAAAACTTTTGAGTGTTTTGTCTTTACTTTGATTGAATGTTTGACTGCTGTTTGCAAGTGCTCTAAAAATCAAATAAATCCTCCAACTCCTATACTTCATCTCCTTGCTCAAAACTCTTGAACCAATCATCATGCCATGTGTATAGGACATAAAAATAATTTCTTGCAAAAGTAATTTGGCCAAATAGTATTTTCAAAAATTAGTTTTCCAAAAACCCCTGAATTGAGGTTTGCACTGCAAGTACTTAATTAAGGGCAGTAAAAATCTATCCAAAAATATGTTTGACTCCTATTAGATATAGGATACCAAGAAACCACAAAAATATAATTTTCAAATTTATTTTCCTATTTTATTTAAAGGCTTTTTCTTAAGGCCAGAAATGGTCTTTAATAGGTTAAAATTATTTTAAAGCTTTAAAAATAATTAAGAAACATTAGGGAGACTCAATGGACATATATTTTCCATATATATGAGTTTAAACATATGGTCATGATCAAAATATTGGACAAAACCCTCCAGAACCATTTCAGCTAGTTTCAAATATTTGAAATATTTCTATAAGAAATATTTTCAAATAAATCCAGGAAAATTCTAGCATGTCACATATGACATTTTTCATGATCTTGCCAAGTATCATGTCATGGAGAATAGTATAACCCCATCAAACCTTCTCAAAACCACTTCTGTCCTTTTTCAAGTTTGAACATTTTTGCACTGTCAAACATGTCCAAATGCTCTCAAACTTGGTGCACATGCTCAAATGGTGTAATGATGCATATAGACCAAATGGCACAAGTTGGAGAGAATGTTATCTTGATCAAAGTACCCCAAAACCCTCTCTGTCCAGAACCAAATTTGAACAGGTTTACATTGGCAACTTTCTCTCCTTGACCCCAACTTCTATGAGCATGTTCACCTGACCAAATGAGGCCACTACACCAAGTGGTGCATCAAGGGGAAGTGATTTTATCAACTAGATCTACACAAGTTCATTTCTGCTAATTTCTAGGGCATACAAAAGTTGCATTGGAAACTTTGCCCAAATAAGCTCCAAATTGGTGGAAGGCCCCAATTATATGTGTCATTTCACCCTTCGGAGTCTCATGGCAGTTGGAAATCATCTGCTGGCCCAAACCATCATCAAACACCTTCTGCCATTTTTCCAAAAACACCATTTTAACCCCTTCCACTAATCTCCTTGAGCTCAACTTTTTACCACAGCTCCTCCTAGTCTTCTCCTACCTCCAGTAACTCTTCCCTGGCCATTGCTCAATGATTGAGGGGTAAAATACCCCAATTTACCTCCCTGGACAACCCCTCTCTCCCTCTTCTTCTACCTCTCTCCTCTCCTACTGGCTCACCAGGGCATCCAAGGCCACCGACCCTTTGTTTACTCCTCCACTGACCCCCTAGACACTAGTGACCACGCCCTGGGCCCCAAACAGATGCCAATGCCAGCCATATGCGTGCTCTGGAGCGCGTACAGTGCACCAGTGCACTGTAGCCGCGTCCTGCCCGAGGCTTCTGACCACCTAGGGCCTTCCCCTTGTGTCCCCCGAGGCCGCCTCGGCGTCCGGGACACGCAAGACGGTCGGGCCCCTCCTCCTTCTCTCTCCGGCGACCTCTGACACGCGTGCCCGAGCGCCGCTCGCATCCGCCAGTCGCCGCACTCGTGCGGGACCTCCTCGCGCTCGCTCCTCTCTCCCTCTCTCTTTCCCTGGCCATAGACCACGCCCAGGAAGACCCCCAACTCGAAGCCAAGCACTCCCGTGGCTTCTAGCGATGGCTACGGCCTCGCCGGCGCACGGCCCCGTTGTGCACCTCGCCACCTTCTATTTGAAGCCACCCCGAGCCCCCCTATCTACTCCTTTGGTTCTCTTTCTCTCCAGTACGCTCCCCAGGCCTACCTATTCGTCCCCCCGAGCCCTTCTTGCTCCTCAATGGCCAAAGCCGAGCCACCGGCCTTCTCTCAAATTCCCGCGAATGAGGCCTCCTCCTCCCCTCCTTTCTCCACTAGGCGAACCCCTTGACCACAACGGAACCCCTCACCACTTATCCCTTTGCTCTGCTGCCTCGTAGCACCAATGCCGCCATCGCCGTCGGCCACGTCCGCCACGGACGGCGCTCTCCTTGACCAGGTCCTCCCCGGCATGCGTGCGACCTGTGGGTGGAAGCGCCTCTCTGCGCTGGTCACGCCGGTGGGCAGAACGTCGTCGGGGCCGCTCTGTAGCCCCGGCAAATCGTCGGCGGGAGCCGCTCCTCCTCGTGGCCAGAGCGCGCGCGGGAGGAGGAAGACGACCTGCCGCTGGGGCCCGCACGTCAGCGACCCAGCAGGCGGGCCCATCCGCTTAAGTGGAAACGGCTTCGGCCGGATCCGCCTCCCCTGCGTGAAGGCGTACCGCCGCAAAGCCGCCTTCGACATCACCACCTCTGCCCGCGCAGCCGAGCCGCTGGGCCGGCCCACGGTCTATCTGCCGCCCCGTGCGCAGGATAAGGTTAAAGCCTTATTTCCTTTTTCTTTTTCCAGTCAACTTCAAAAATCCATAAACAATTCAAATTAACTCCAAATTTGATGATTCAAATTTCTAGTAGTTTCTAAATTCATTCCCTATCACATGGTGCTACTTGCACATTTTTACAGAAATATTTCTTTCACAAATAATTAGCAAATCCTATTTTTCCATTTCTTTGATAAACTTTAGAAAATCACAGAGAGCCCATTTTTGATCCAAATTCCATGATTCAAAATCCTAGATGTCTATAAGTTCAAAACTTAGTTTTTGAACAATTTTACTAATACTTTCTGTATCACCTCAAATAATGGTCTATTTCTTCATATATAGCCAACTTTGCAAATTCATAGAGAAATCATTTGAACTCCAAATCTAGTGAAACCAACTCCTAGGTGCCTCAAGAATCATTCTTTGTTAAATGGGTGCCTTTTCTCATTTTTCGAAATAATTCTTCTGTACACTTCTTGCAATTCCATAAACCCCTTGATTCCATCATATCGAAATGTTTAGAAATATCCATTGATCCACTTCCAATGAAATCACTTTGGTCATTCCTCATATGACCAGAGGTATCCAATAAAAGTCAACTTCATATTTTTAGAGCACATTTATTCTTGCCTTGTTGTGTTGCTTATTGTGATTGTTTCCGACGTTAGTTGCCGAAGTAGACGGAGTACTTGGAGAAGGACCAGAAGATCTCAAGACTCTGATGAACCAGGCAAGCAGCCCTTTGACCATGATGAACCATTTAAAACCATGATGGCATTTTCGTTGTTCACTGAGTGCATGATATACCTTGAATGGCAACCTTGCTAGGCTTTCCTCTGTTCCATACTCCATTGATACTTGCATTGTTCATGACTCTACCCTTGCTTAGAGTTGTGTTGGTGGGTTGTAGAAATATGCTATAGTAAATGGCTACGCAAAGTGGGTCAGGGTTATGCATGGAAAGAAATAGGTGTGGTTTGCCATACTTGCAAACAGCCCAGTGGGTGCCACTAATGCCCCTGGGAGATGATGATGAACTAGGTCACTACTTGGTGGAGAGGTAGTGTACCGAGGCTCGATAAAAGTGTTGTTTATAGAGACGGATTAGATTTAAGATTTGTCGACTGTCCCAACCTTACATGCGCCCTTGTATGGGAAAGGGCATTATTGATTACCTAGGCCGATACTAGCTTGGAGCCCGCATTACTAGTGATAGGGGAGAGTTGGTGCTCTCTCTCGGGACGGGGTCGTGCCAGGTAGGGCGGCCATGACTGTTTTCACAGGGCACTGGATACAGCGTTGTGTCCCCTCTCGGATGTTACGATCTCGAGTGAGTATCGTATGATGTACATCGTGAGGATATGGAACAATGAGTGGACTCCTTGTTAGTATCGTCTAGGGAAAGATAGTGATCGGGTGCTTACCCCGGGTACTTGAGGTACCGCGGGTCATGGATGACACGAAAGTTCCCCGGATCTTTTGGGTAAAGTGTGCAACCTCTGCAGAGTGTAAAACTATTCGAAGAGCCGTGTCCACGGTCAAGGACAGTTGGGTGGTGCTGCTTAGACTACGTCCATATGTTTCTGACAAACAACACGGTTTGGTAAATCTATTGACGTGATTCGTGAGGAAGTCACGATGAGCTTGAGCATGAGTTGTTCATAACTCTCTCTCGATGTTGATGTCTGTAACCTCCTGATACTCGTTGTAGACGCATTCATATCCTTGATAAATGTTGATCATACTTGCATGAGAAAAACTAGCTTTCCACAAAAATGCTGAATTAGCAGTAGTGCCTTGCATAATTATTCTGTTATCACTCTTGGGTTGCTTGCGAGTACATTCAAAGTACTCATTGGCTTGCCACTGGTTCTTTTATTGGCCAGGCATGAAAGAACATGATATGAAGAAGAATACTTTGGTGACAAACATGCGAGCTAGGACGCTTCCCAGTCAGAATGCCTGTAGGGTTAAGGCAGATGGCATGGGTCCAAGTTGTTATTGAAGATTTCCGCTGCGATCATACACTCAAGACTTGACCATAATGGTCCTACTTGTGTAAAACGGTATGTATGGATGTAAGACTCTTGTTATTCAGCTTCTGTGTGTTCAGTGAGCATTGATCTCTGGGATCACTGTACACGTGCATTCTGTGATCTCGACTTATGAGTCGGGGTCCCCACAGAGCTGGTATCAGAGCCATCCTGACTGTAGGAAGCCTTAGTTAGCATGGTCGTTAGTTAGGGTAAAACTATTCTTTAAAACTACTACTAGTTTTCAAAACTACCTATACTTCTCTTCCCTTCTCAGTTTTTCAAAAAATACTAAGGTATACTTCCCTTATTGATCTCTTCCCCTTCAAAACTATTGCAACGGTCGCTAGCACCCTCAAGCCCCTGACCACGGGATTCCTTGTAATCCTCGAAGGAGTACACCTTGCCAAACACTCACCCACCTCTTCCGAACACAAGATTGGTGACACCACAACAAGACGATACCAGCAAAAGATACATCCTTGAGGAATGAGGACATGAAGGCCCAGAAGATGGTGACACCCTTGACATTGCTCCAAGTTGATGCGACCTTAGCCTATGATGATCAGGTCATAGGAAATGCAAGATCATGATGTACATCGCTAATAGAGCAACCATGTCCTTACCGTTGTTGTATCAAAAACCACCGATGGATGAGAACCTCGCCATTTGGTCCGCCTCACTATAGTGAGTAGGAAAACGGTTCTCTTCATCCCCCGCTCTTGGTGTCGATGTTGTCATCAACATAACCGACATGTTGGACCTCTACTATGCCTTGTTAACGTCATTGCATAAAGGATTACCTACTTGGTACCATCGACGCCTTAGAAGACAAAAAGGGATCGTCATGATTAAGAAGACAACAGAAGACTGAGTCAATGCCTGCTGCGAGGAGCCACCTTCACCCCATCACTTCAACAGGTGAGAAGTTGTTGAAGAATCTTCAGGCTCAACCCGGATCATTTCAGCAAACAACTACAAGAGACGTAGCGACACCTGAGGAAAACCCAGAAGACTGCATGAGGCACGGAGCAAAGCACGACTACTAAAATCCGAGAACCCCTAGGGTAGGATGAGTCGTGTACCCCCTATGCGCAGTCGAGTCCGTATGATGGTTCGAATAGAACCATGATTGTGTGTTGCTTGCTTTTATTTGTTGGTGTTTTGATATCAGTCGCCCTTTTCGCCCTAGGCAACAAGTACGCAACTATATCACCTGCCTTATTTTGTTGTTTGTGTTTGGCCCTTTTTGGCACTTGTTTGTTTGCACCTGCACTATAGAACCCCCTTTAGGCATCCCCCTTTATGCTACTTATCTCTCTCATCTCTCTCCTCAACTGAAGACCAGCAAGACAGGATGCACCAAGGAGTCTACTTCGGCGACCAACTAGCACTGAAGACTTTTTGTTGCAGCCTCCTCGACCAAGTGAAACCCCGTAGAGTTATGTTTAACCCTCCAGACTAGAAACCCATTCCTAGACCCTTCGAGACTTCATGAGATACCCCAGCTCGAGTCCTTAACCATGTGCTTAACCCACAGAATTGCACGAGAACCAGTTAAGCCTCTGTAAACCTCGCACAACACTGGGTTCATTATGGAACTAGTGGACATAGTGAACAAGCACATTATCATCCTAATATAGCACCAGGACTGACGATGCCATAAGGAAGACCAGTTTGAGGATATAGGAATAGAGGACAAATGACTTGATGAGTTTATATCAATGACTTTGAGAAATTATATTTGACTATTTGGTGGATTATGAGGCTTTCATGTTGGTAGATGAACTTGGTGGGATCATTAATATAGAGTAGCATAGCTTTCATTACCCCTGGATAAATTGGATTTAGTGGTACAATTAAGATCGCAAGCTGAATTCTTGGAAGTATGAGGATTTGACTTAGCCAGGGGATATTGATAGGAGATAGTTGACATTATGATAATGACTTTGGGGAAGCATGTAGGAATTCTCGTTGGACATGAGATTTGGATTTAAATAGGTGATCCTAGTTGAGTATAGGTGGTGAGTAAGTCTACATGGTTCGGAGTAAATTGGATTTAGACTGATGATCTCGATCATGATACCATGTTTCTTGGAGGACAATAAACTAGGAGATTGGATTAATAGTCGGAGTTGATATAAGCTTGACCTTGGAGTTTACTTGACCATGATAATGGAAATTGGTGGACTTACTATAGTAGAGACAACCCTTTCAAGTATTTGGGGACTATGGGACATTAGAAGATTCGTGTGAGACACCATAGATATTGGATTTGTAGAATTAATGGATTATGTAGCGATTAATGGAAGTTAATGGGCTATTGGAGTTGATTCATAGGAAGGAAACAAGATCTTGGAGTGGCTTACGACGTGTTTCCTTAGGATAGAGATGCTTTATCATGGACCTTGGATCAATAGACTGAGCACTTGGATTGTGGTGATTAAATTCAAGCTTAGCAGCTTATATGCTCTACCCATGGATTTTTAGGGGTAGCCATACATATGAGTTGGGGATAGTTGACATGTATAGATTTGTTAGACCTCCCCTTGGGAGTCATGAGGATAATAATAGCATGAGTGATGATTGGAGCTGACCTACAAGAGTTGATGCTTTCGGTGGTATAAGGTTATCTATTTGGAGGACAAGATAGAACAATTGGCATCTCAGGAATTGTGCTCAAGGATAAACGTTCACTCGCACCCTAGAATCCTTGAAACCCTTAAGCCCTACCAAGCTACAACATGGTCGGACCATGACCATGGGTCTTGACTCTAGATCGAGAACACCTTGGACCATACTCAACCGTGACCACCACCAATACCCCCATCCTACTTTATGTACCTCATGAACAAAGTCTTCATGGAGTACTTGGACAAGTTGGTTGTCATCTTTATTTTGGTAACATACTTGTCTAACATACTTGTCTACCCGAAGACGGAAAAAGAATCACTGAGCTGGTCAAGGAACATCTGAAGATTGCCATGTCCAGGAGGAAGAACTACACCAACCACCATCGTCAAGAAGTAAACCTCCGCATCGAAGACCAGGCATATCTGCAAGCCACTTCTCTCAAAGGAACCAAGCATTTACATGTCGAAGGGAAGCTCACACCAAGATTTATCGGCCCTCTCCAAGATCACTGCAAGATTAAGAATAGACGGATACTAACTAGAGTTATCACCTGAGTCACCTACTGTGCACAACGTTTTTCCACACGACACCACTCCAGAAACGTTTCCAACTTCCTAACTAGCCCGGTCTCTACAAGGACATCAACCATGAGCCATCGACCTCCAGCCCAATCTGACCTACCACGAGCTACCCATTAGAAACCTGGATCAAGAAGAACGTCATACACGAAGACACACCAACAAGTATTTTAAGTTCAATGGGGCACCACACGGAAGCAACATGAGGACTTGAAGACTACCCCAAATCTAAGTTTCCATATTCCTTTCCGCGCCTAGTCTGGGAATCTCGGGGACGAGATTCTTGTAAGGGGGGTAGGTCTGTCACACCCTAATTTTCATGCCACAACACTTAAGCTAATAAATCATGATAAAATGTGGTTTGACAAAAACTTTCGAGTGTTTTGTCTTTACTTTGATTGAATGTTTGACTGCTGTTTGCAAGTGCTCTAAAAATCAAATAAATCCTCCAACTCCTATACTTCATCTCCTTGCTCCAAACTCTTGAGCCAATGATCATGACATGTGTATAGGACATAAAAATAATTTCTTGCAAAAATAATTTGGCCAAATAGTATTTTCAAAAATTAGTTTTCCAAAAACCCCTGAATTGAGGTCTGCACTGCAAGTACTTAATTAAGGGCAGTAAAAATCTATCCAAAAATATGTTGAATCCTATTAGATATAGGATACCAAGAAACCACAAAAATATAATTTTAAAACTTATTTTCCTATTTTATTTAAAGGCTTTTTCTTAAGGCCAGAAATGGTCTTTAATAGGTTAAAATTATTTTAAAGCTTTAAAAATAATTAAGAAAAATTAGGGAGACTCCATGGACATATATGTTCCATATATATGAGTTTCAACATATGGTCATGATCAAAATATTGGACAAAACCCTCCAGAACCATTTCAGCTCATTTCAAATATTTGAAATATTTCTATAAGAAATATTTTCAAATAAATCCAGGAAAATTCTAGCATGTCACATATGACATTTTTTATGATCCTGCCAAGTACCATGTCATGGGGAATAGTATAACCCCATCAAACCTTCTCAAAACCACTTCTGTCCTTTTTCAAGTTTGAACATTTTTGCACTGTCAAACATGTCCAAATGCTCTCAAACTTGGTGCACATGCTCAAATGGTGTAATAATGCATCTAGACCAAATGGCACAAGTTGGAGAGAATGTTAACTTTATCAAAGTAACCCAAAACCCTCTCTGTCCAGAACCAAATTTGAACAGGTTTACATTGGCAACTTTCTCTCCTTGACCCCAACTTTTGTGAGCATGTTCACATGACCAAATGAGGCCACTACACCAAGTGGTGCATCAAGGGGAAGTGATTTTATCAACTAGATCTACATAAGTTCATTTCTGCTAATTTCTAGGGCTTACAAAAATTGCATTGGAAACTTTGCCCAAATAAGCTCCAAATTGGTGGAAGGCCCTAATTATATGTGTCATTTCACCCATCGGAGTCTCATGGCAGTTGGAAGTCATCTGCTGGCCCAAACCATCATCAAACACCTTCTGCCATTTTTTCAGAAACACCAATTTGACCCCTTCCACTAATCTCCTTGAGCTCAACTTTTTACCACAGCTCCTCCTAGTCTTCTCCTACCTCCAGTAACTCTTCCCTGGCCATTGCTCAATGATTGAGGGGTAAAATACCCCAATTTACCTCCCTGGACAGCCCCTCTCTCCCTCTTCTTCTACCTCTCTCCTCTCCTACTGGCTCACCAGGGCATCCAAGGCCACCACCCCTTTGTTTACTCCTCCCCTGACCCCCTAGACACTAGTGGCCATGCCCTGGGCGCGAAACAGATGCCAATGCCAGCCATATGCGTGCTCTGGAGCGTGCTACAGTGCACCCGGGCACTGTAGCCACGTCCTGCCCAAGGCTTCTGACCACCTAGAGCCTTCCCCTTGTGTCCCCCGCGCCTTGGCGTCCGGGACACGCAAGACGGCCGGGCCCCTCCTCCTTCTTACTCCGGCGACCTCTGACACGCATGCCCGAGCGCCGCTCGCGTTCGCCAGTCGCCGCACTCGTGCGGGACCTCCTCGCGCTCGCTCCTCTCTCCCTCTCTCATTCCCTGGCCGTAGACCACGCCCAGGAAGACCCCCCACTCGAAGGCAAGCACTCCCGTGGCCTCTAGCGATGGCTACAGCCTCGCCGGCGCACAGCCCCGCTGTGCACCTCGCCCCCTTCTATTTAAAGCCACCCCGAGCCCCCCTCTCTACTCCTTTGGCTCTCTTTCTCTCCAGTACGCTCCCCAGGCCTACCTATTCGTCCCCCCGAGCCCTTCTTGCTCCTCCATGGCCGAAGCTGAGCCACCGGCCTTCTCTCAAATTCCCGCAAATGAGGCCTCCTCCTCCCCTCCTTTCGCCACTAGGCGAACCCCCTGACCACAACGGAACCCCTCACCACTTATCCCTCTGCTCTGCTGCCTCGTAGCACCAATGCCGCCATCGCCATCGGCCACGTCCGCCACGGACGGCGCTCTCCTTGACCAGGTCCTCCCCGGCATGCGTGCGACCAGTGGCTGGAAGCGCCTCTCTGCGCTGGTCACGCCGGTGGGCAGAACGTCGCCGGGGGCGCTCTGTAGCCCCGGCAAATCACCGGCGGTAGCCGCTCCTCCTCGCGGCCAGAGCGCGCGTGGGAGGAGGAAGACGACCTGTCGCTGGGGCCCGCACGTCAACGACCCTACAGGCAGGCCCGTCCGTTTAAGTGGAAATGGCTTCGGCCGGATCCGCCTCCCCTGCGCGAAGGTGTACCACCGCAAAGCAGCCTTCGACATCACCACCTCTGCCCACGCAGCCGAGCCGCTGGGCCAGCCCACGGTCTATCTGCCGCCCTGTGCGCAGGATAAGGTTAAAGCCTTATTTCCTTTTTCTTTTTCCAGTCAACTTCAAAAATCCATAAACAATTCAAATTAACTCCAAATTTGATGATTCCAATTTCTAGTAGTTTCTAAATTCATTCCCTATCACATGGTGCTACTTGCACATTTTTACAAAAATATTTCTTTCACAAATAATTAGCAAATCCTATTTTTCCATTTCTTTGATAAACTTTAGAAAATCACAGAGAGCCCATTTTTTATCCAAATTCCATGATTCAAAATCCTAGATGTCTATAAGTTCAAAACTTAGTTTTTGAACAATTTTACTAATACTTTCTGTATCACCTCAAATAATGGTCTATTTCTTCATATATAGCCAACTTTGCAAATTCATAGAGAAATCATTTGAACTCCAAATCTAGTGAAACCAACTCCTAGGTGCCTCAAGAATCATTCTTTGTTAAATGGGTGCCTTTTCTCATTTTTCAAAATAATTCTTCTATACACTTCTTGCAATTCCATAAACCCCTTGATTCCATCATATCGAAATGTTTAGAAATATCCATTGATCCACTTACAATGAAATCACTTTGGTCATTCCTCATATGACCAGAGGTATCCAATAAAAGTCAACTTCATATTTTTAGAGCACATTTATTCTTGCCTTGTTGTGTTGCTTATTGTGATTGTTTTCGACGTTAGTTGCCGAAGTAGACGGAGTACTTGGAGAAGAACCAGAAGATCTCAAGACTCTGATGAACCAGGCAAGCAGCCCTTTGACCATGATGAACCATTTAAAATCATGATGGCATTTTTGTTACTTCACTGAGTGCATGATATACCTTGAATGGCAACCTTGCTAGGGTTGCCTTCGTTGCATACTCCATTGATACTTGCATTGTTCATGACTCTACCCTTGCTTGGAGTTGTGTTGGTGGGTTGTAGAAATATGCTATAGTAAATGGCTACGCAAAGTGGGTCAGGGTTATGCATGGAAAGAAACAGGTGTGGTTTGACATACTTGCAAACAGCCCAGTGGGTGCCACTAATGCCCTTGGGAGATGATGATGAACTAGGTCACTACTTGGTGGAGAGGTAGTGTACCGAGGCTCGATAAAAGTGTTGTTTACAGAGACGGATTAGATTTAAGATTTGTCGACTGTCCCAACCTTACATGCGCAACCACTCTACCCTTGTATGAGAAAGGGCATTATTGATTACCTAGGCCGATACTAGCTTGGAGCCCGCATTACTAGTGACGGGGGAGAGTTGGTGCCCTCTCTCGGGACGGGGTCGTTCCATGTAGGGCGGCCATGACTGTTTTCACAGGGCACCGGATACACTGTTGTGTCCCCTCTCGGATGTTACGATCTCGAGTGAGTCTCGTATGATGTACATCGTGAGGATATGGAACAACGAGCGGGCTCCTTGTTAGTATTGTTTAGGGAAAGATAGTGATCGGGTGCTTACCCCGAGTACTTGAGGTACCGCGGGTCGTGGATGACACGAAAGTTCCCCGGATCTTGTGGGTAAAGTGTGCAACCTCTGCAGAGTGTAAAACTATTCAAATAGTCGTGTCCACGGTCAAGGACAGTTGGGTGGTGCTGCTTAGACTACGTCCATATGTTTCTGACAAACAACACGGTTTGGTAAATCTATTGACGTGATTCGTGAGGAAGTCATGATGAGCTTGAGCATGAGTTGTTCATAACTCTCTCTCGATGTTGATGTCTGTAACCTCCTGATACTTGTTGCAGACGCATTCATATCCTTCATAAATGTTGATCATACTTGCATGAGAAAAACTAGCTTTCCGCAAAAATGCCGAATTAGCAGTAGTGCCTTGCATAATTATTCTGTTATCACTCTTGGGTTGCTTGCGAGTACATTCAAAGTACTCATTGGCCTGCCACTGGTTATTTTATTGGCCAGGCATGAAAGAACATGATATGAAGAAGAATACTTTGGTGACGAACATGCGAGCTAGGACGCTTCCCAGTCAGAATGCCTGTAGGGTTAAGGCAGATGGCATGGGTTCAAGTTGCTATTGAAGATTTCCGCTGCGGTGATACACTCAAGACTTGACCATAATGGTCCTACTTGTGTAAAACGGTATGTGTGGATGTAAGACTCTTGTTATTCAGCTTTTGTGTGTTCGGTGAGCATTGATCTCTGGGATCACTGTACACGTGCATTCGGTGATCTCGACTTATGAGTCGGGGTCCCCACACCAAGGCAAGTGGATGGCCTCTTCCGTCAAGGAGAAGGACATTACCGAGCTTCGGGCGGCCGGGTACTTGGCGGAGGAAATCGCCCACCGCCTTCCGGCCCAGGGACAGGTCGCCCCCACGCCGAAGCCCAACAAGAGGGTGGTATTCATCCCTCCTTTCTTTCACGGGCTAGGGTTTCCACTCCACCCTTTCGTCTGCGGGCTGATGTAGTATTACGGGATAGACTTCCATGATCTATCCCCGAAGTCCTTCCTCAACATCTCGGCGTTCATCGTCATGTGTGAGGCCTTCCTCTGTATCCAACCCCACTTCGGGTTGTGGCTCAAAGTCTTCAACGTGAAGCCGAAGGTGGTGGATGGCCAGCACGCGGAGTGCGGAGTAGCCATGGTGAGTAAGTTGTCCAATATCTTCTGGCTGAAAAGCACTTTCGTGGAGACTGTTAAGGAATGGCAGAAACAATGGTTCTACATTACAGAACCCCGCGGCACCAACTGGGCCGTAGCTGCCGAATTCAACCCCGGTGCTCCAATGCGGCTCACCTCCTGGGTCAAGAAGAGCCCGAACTAGTGTTCGCCAGACGAGCTGACAGCGCTGCAAACGCGCGTTTAGAGCATGGTGGACAAGAATGTCAAACTTGTCGATGTAATCCAGGTGATGCTAGTTTGCCGGATTCTCCCGTGACAAAGCCGAAGCATCCCGCTATGGAAGTTCAATCCGAAGAAGCACCATACCCTGACGAGGCTCTTCGAAACTTCTCACAAAATGCCTGGAGGTTGGTCTTCAAGGGAAACAAGATACCACCAGCCACGGATTCGGACCGTGGGCATTATGTTAACCACCCCACCAGCGAGGTATGTTATGTTTACCGCATCCCCTACTTGCTCGTTTCAAGGATGATGTCTAAGCTTTTATCGTTATCGTTTCTTCAGGACTGGATGGAGAGGGCGAAGCGGATACAATATCCAGCTCCGCTGCCTGAAAAACCAGGCATCCCACATTTAGCGAAGATACTGGTGCCGACGCCCTACAAGGCGCCGGAGAAGAAGGCCACAGGGAAGGCCAAGGGGGCCGGAGTGGCCACCGTTGCAAGGGCGCTTCGGACGCGACGTCCGAAGATAAGACTCATTCCTCCACTGCCGAAGACGACGACGGTGAGGTGGAGGAGGAAAACAAACCTTCCCCTGATGAGGGGAAGAAGAAGAGGGCGGCCTCCACCATTCTGGAGGCAGAGGTGCCCAAGAAGGGGAAAGGCCCACTCGTGGGCAGCTCCGCATGGGACGTCGAAAGCAGTCCGGAGCAACCCCCCCCCCCCCCCCCCCCGCACTAAACCGTGGGCCGCATCGTAAGTGCTAAGACTTATATCTTCCCATAAAGTTTCTCCTCCTCATTGTATTGATATGATTGGTTATATTATTGCAGTCCGGCCCACAATAACTCCCCACGATCCTTATCAGGAGGTTCGCTGGATTCCAAGGCGATGGCCGGTGAGTCACCGCCGGCCGCTCACTCCCCCAAGGACAAGGACGACGCGGAGGTGCTGTCCCGAAGGACCGTTCTAGGCCAGGGAGAGGCTCGGGAGGGGCCAGAAGGTGAAACCCCCGTCGCCGCACACCAGGGGGAGTCAATCCCCATGAGGACTGGTGAGGAGGGCCGTATTCAATTCGGCTCTCAACCGGACTCGAGTCCGGGGGCCGATGCGGCTTCAGAATCTGGCACGCAACCTCCTTCAAAAGAAGGGGGAATGCCTATTCCGACGGTGACCCCTGTCCAACCAGGGGCACCGGATAATCTGCTGGAAGCGCTGTGAGGTGCTTCCATTGTGGATGAGCACCGTGCCCTTATGGGCACGATAATTGAAAAGGTTAAGTCTGCCAAGAGCGGACAAACGGAAGCTTGCAGCAGCCTGCTGACAGGTTTTGAGGTAAGCGACGCAAAAAAGAGGAAATCCCAATAGAGAGAGTAGCTTTTGGCTCGGGTAGTAATCTGCGCTTCGGGTAACTTTTGGCCGGGCGTTTAAGGCCGTATTCCTCTGCTGCCAGGACATCGGTCCATTTGTCATTGAGCAGGTTTTGATCAGCTTGAATTTGCTGGTGCTTCTTTTTCAGGCTCCTCGCAATGGCTATTAGCTGAAGCTTAAAGCGCTCCTGCTCCAGAGGCTCCTCAGGAACGATGAAGTCTTCGTTGCCGAGGCTCACCTCCTCCTCGGAAGGTGGACGGTAACTACCATCCTCCGAGTCTTCTTCTATGGCCTATTCGTCGGGGCTGACATGCCCTGATTCCCAATTATCTTGTTCGGCAGTTTGTTCATCGGGTTCTTTTGTGTCTTCGGCACTATCCGAAGTGTTGTCGTCTCCTGTGATAGTGTTGTTGTCCCTGCTGCGGCGGGATTTAGAGCGGTACCGCTGACGCCGGCGCTTTGGTTGTGTTTTAGGAGGGTCCTCCTTCGTGGGTTTTCCTTGTCGTCGCCGCTGTTATTTTTCGGCATATCTACCATGTATATGTCGTATGAGGAAGTGGTCGTCCATCGCCCAGTGAACTGCGGGTTTGGGCCTCCTCGTCTCCAGCATCGTCGTCCATACTGTCGATGTCTTCGGAGTCATAGTCCAGCGTGTCCGTTAAGTCTTTGACAGTGGCTATGAAGTGGGTGGTGGGTGGCAAGCAAAGTTCTCACCCATCATCGGCGTCCAGTTTGAACTGGACATAATTCGGCTGTGAGTCCCCCGCCAGGGATAGATTCTTTAATGAGTTTAGCACATCGCCAGAGGGAAAGTGTTGGAAGATGTCTGTGGCGCCGAATTCGAAGATCGATAAACGATCAAGTTCAGCATCCGTGGGCTCGTATGGTTCGGAACTTATGACCGGAGACGAGTCCGGAGTTCCGGTAACGCAGATGTCCCATGAGTTTAGGTCCATGTGCGGCTCCAATGCCGCGGGATCCATGGCCTCAGTGGCGGGGTAGAGCTTCCCGTCCTTGGATGGCGCAGTATGCTCCGGATCTAAGGCCGGAGCAGTTACAGGAATTATCTCTTAAAGTGGTCCGACGACAGATTTAGGTCATGTTCGTCGAGGTGACCAGGAGCGGTCGTCACGGTCTCGAATCTGGCGAAGATCAAGTCTCCACGGATGTCCGCGACGTAGTTCATGCTACCAAATCTGACCTGATGGCCAGGGGAGTAGCTATCAATCTGCTCCAGAAGGCCAAGTGAGTTAGCCCGTAGCGCAAAGCCGCCGAACACGAGGATTTGTCCGGGGAGGAAGGTCCCTCCTTGGACAGCGTCATTGGTGATGATTAAAGGGGCCATCGAAACCTTTTTGGGTACGACACAGTGGAACTCTCAATGAAAGCACCAATGTCGGCATCAAAACCGGCGGATCTCGGGTAGGGGGTCCCGAACTGTGCGTCTAAGGTCGATGGTAACAGGAGACAGGGGACACAATGTTTACCCAGGTTCGGGCCCTCTCTATGGAGGTAATACCCTACTTCCTGCTTGATTGATCTTGATGAATATGAGTATTACAAGAGTTGATCTACCACGAGATCGTAATGGCTAAACCCTAGAAGTCTAGCCTGTATGACTATGGTAATTATTCTATCTCCCTCCGGACTAAGTCCTCTGGTTTATATTGACACCAGGAGGATCTAGGGTTACACAAGGTCAGTTACAAGGAAAGGAATCTACATATTTGGTCGCCAAGCTTGCCTTCCACGCCAAGGAGGGTCCCATCCGGACACGGGTATAGTCTTCGGTCTTTGCATCTTCACAGCCCATCAGTCCGGCCCATGGCTAACAGGTCGGACGCCCGAGGACCCCTTAGTCCAGGACTCCCTCAGCCGCCTCCCGCCGCCCTCCTCTAGGTTGAGCTACGTCCCGACATCCCTCAGGTACAACTTCCTTTACAGCCGGCTTGCACCACTGCCCCAGCTGCCCACATTGCTCATCTCTATGTGCATATTTATGTACTTCTTTGCCCTGCACGTACCTTTACTGGCTTCTACTGTATTTGTGATGAGTTTATATCTCATCAACTAGTCCCAGTAATCTTATTCTAATCACGCTTCTTAAATTCCTTTGCCACAGGGATGCTCATCTCTATTTTAGTGAAACTACACAAAATTATCCGATAGTCAAAGGGTTGCAAACTTCATTTCTTTGGAAGGTTCAATGTCGCCAGCAAATTAAAGTCTGGTTAGGGTTTAGGGTTCAAGGGCTAGGGACTGCATGGATCATTTTTTTTTCTTTAGTTGTCTCTGTTCCAAAATAAGTATCAACTTTAGTAGTAGTACAACTTTGTACTAAAGTTTGCATAAAAATGACACACTTATTTTGGAACGGAGGGAGTACATATTGGCTATGATCTGTCAATCATTGAGATGCAATAGCATGCATGTTAATCTCCTTTGTATTTGATGAAATGTTGCAACGGGGCAACCTTGGATGCAACATGAAATAGAAGCTGGAAGCTTCATAGCATTTACAAATTTATCTTGCTGAGAAATTACAGTACGTACTATACTACTATGTAAAGAGTTAGGTGTTGCACGGTGTCCATAAAATATGGTGATAGTGTGAGGTGGGCCATGTAATCACTGAGCTTGTGTGTTTTCACTACATTCGCACTCCTCCACTGTAAGAATGGAGAAAATTGTAATCTACCTCCTTCCGCCGAAACGTGGGACATCCAGTAGTCGTACCACCTCAGTAATAATGACTAATGGGCTGTCAAATCACATAGAACTTGCACTAAGTTGGATGGACGAAGCGACCATCACTCTTGAATCCGCTTCTCCCTTCAACGCAGGCGCTAGTGAGAGGTCGCGTCCGCTCTGCTCGGGCATGAATGCGGCACCGATTCTCTAGAGCAGCGATGACTGTTTCGGGCGAGAAGCGCGCGCGGGTGATGGAGGGGCTTTGGGTGGGCCAGGCTGGTCAGGATCGGGCGTGGCAGCTGTCCCGACCGGACACCCGGAAATGAGAGGATGCACCGACTCCCGCGGCTAAATCGTACACTACAAACCATCTCTCTGTAGGAGTAGGTCGATGTGTCGTTCTCTCTAACACACACACGCTGGTTAAAACACAGACACACACGCGCGCACACACACAGGTACATAGAATAGGAATATCATGCGAGTGGTAAGCCACAGGAATTGAGATAAATAGAGTACATACAAGAAGAGAAGAGGTGACGAATATTCCATCAAACCTGGACTGAGGAGTAGTACTCCCTCCTTCTAGGTGTTAAGTCATCTTACGAAAATCATATATTCCCGAAATATTTAGGCGCCACCCATTAACTTCGCGTCTCAATCCCCTCCTAGCCTCGTTGCTAGCGACCGTTGTTACTTACTCTGCCTTGTTTTCTCCCCTGGAAACCCAATGCATGGAGGGCAACTACGCATTGATTAGTCAAGGAATCAAAGTTGACTTGTATGCGAGTTAATACATGCCCCTGCATGGTACCTAAAACGGCACCTCTTAATTGTTGTGATTAGTTGTTGCCTTTAGAGACAGAAACCGGGGCTCTGATTGGAGGAAGGACCTGTCAAGTTTCTCCTTCTCCTCCAATCTGCTTGCACCTTGGTCCCACTGCACCCTCTAACATGACATACACCTAGACGGAGGGAGAAGTACGAGATATAGTGGCACACTGACTTAGGTCGAATACAAGTGCCCAAAATTATTGGAAGAGAGCAAAGTGTAGAAACTAAATAATTAAAATTGAATTTCTCGTTTATTTTTATGAAATGGAGGCAAAAGATTTAGCCCATCCACTAAATAAGAGGAGAATAGAGTTTCACAGTTTGCAAGTGACCCTACAAATAAACGGCATGGCAATTACTCTCAATACGGCCTAGTTTCTTAGCACCCGCTGTAACCCTTAGTACATACAGTGGCACACTGACTTAGGCCGAATACAAGTGCGCAAAATATTTAAATATGGAGGATGGTGCAGCCCACCTTTCTGATATTTTGACCGTGTGTGGTTCAGTTGTTGTTCACTTCAGAGGGTCGTGTACCACACATGAACGTTAGTAAGCGCGACCGGGAGGCGTGCAACGTTAATTGTGAGTTAACTCGTTCGAACGTTAAATTTTCTTCATGTATTAGCATTGCCCCTTGTATTTTTTCACTATGTTAAATAAATAGTTCCATTTCGTGCACAATTTGAAACAACTTCTATGGAGAGAAAAGGAAAAGCACTCCATCTATATACGCCGCAGCCTCTGCGCTGGTTTTCTAGGGTTTGCTCTCTTCACACTCTCTCTCCACTATATATATACACGCTGGATCCTCAGCGCTTGTAGTTGCTCTCTTAACACCCTCTCACCCTCTCCAGATCTAAACAAGACTTCGTTGGCATCTCTCTCTCTATCTCTCTCTCCCCTCACTGCTAGTCAAAGAGCCCGATGGTTAGATGCTTCTTTTTGTGGGCTTCTGTGTCATCCACCATTATTGACCAGTAGTTGTTTCCTGTGCACGTCTGTGTAAACAGGTTTATCTACTTCACCACATTGCTATTGCGACCTTTTGTTGCACTGCACAAAACACTTTTGTTTTAAGAGTGTTTTGTGCAGTTCAACCAAAATGTCACACCGACAACGTTGCTTGATTGCTTGATCTTAGTGGAACTGCACAAGAGGAGATCTGACTTCCTATCAGTGTCGGCAAATTTGTTTTAGATCTTCTTCTTCTGAGTTGTTTGAATTCCGTGTCATGAGAGGTCAGTACTAGCCTTCTTTCACATGATTGTGCAGTGTGCTTTCATATGTTGTGCTACTTATATGGTAATGTTGCTTGATTTTAGTGAACTGCACAAATGGAGACAAGACTTCCAATCTGTATGTGCACTGCAATATCCCATTGAGGTAAGATAATGATATTTCACAACTGTTGGCCTGTATTTATCCACTGTCATCCGAAAATTAATGTCATTGTTTAGTGCTATACTTGTGCTCCTTAATTGGCATGCCAAATCTTACATTGAAGGCGAAGCTTGTCTGTTATTGAACTAAGTGATGAAGGGGAAGAACAAGCGGAAGAAAAACAAAAATCAACTCCCAGTGATGTAATGAATCACTTGAACTTTGATGTCACAAGTAATGATATAGTTTTGCATCTAAATTTATTGCTATGGCTGGAACGAGCAATTGTTTTTCCACTGATTTGATGCCACTCTTAATATAATATGTCATTATCTCTACTTGTGCAAACAGGGATCTTCTTTGAAGATAACACATATTTTAGTGGAACCGCACAAGAAGATGTTGGAAACATTAAACTAATCAAGGAGTATATAGTAAGCATGGCAACCACAATAGATAACAACAGATGGTTTCAGAGAAGTGCTTCATCTGTATGCTCTACACAATAAGCCTCCTGACAAAGGTTGGTACTGGCCCATGGATTTCAGCGATATGATTGAGCTTTGTCATCTCTATTGGTGTTATGCTACTTTTAAAATATTGTCATGAGAAAGTGGTATTGTCCTTGAGAAGTGCTTCCTCTGTGTTGTTTTAATTATTTCCTTTCCTTTTTTCAAGCAAACAGGGATGCATCATTTAGTTGTTCTTTTGCCTTTGCACAACAGGATCATCCTCTTCATATCAGAAGGAAGCAGTTGAAGGATCGTTGCATTACTACCCACAAGAACAAACTAGCTTCAACTCGGAAGGACTAACGGATCTCCATCTTTGTTGCTGTGATGGCCAATACAATGTTGTGTTAGGATTCTTTCCGGTGAGTTCCATTTATTTTAATGTGTGCTCTGCATGGCTCATGTAGGTTGCCTATTTAAATTGTCAATTCATAGTATAGTTTGCTTTATACTAATCACTTTTTTGTATTTATGCAAACAGGGGTGCTTAGCTTGATTTCAGTGGGAACTGCACAAAATGTTCTCGAATCATTCATTTCCACCACAAGAAAGGAGGTGCTGATATGCTCAAGGTGTTGCAACATATAAAAGGCAAAATCATACAAGCTACGCGCTGATTTGGTTGATTTTGGTGGAACTGCACAAAAGGAACAACTGGTTTATTTAGCACGAGGTTCCATGTCAATGTCCGAGCTGATGGCAAACCCGACCCATTCCAAAATCATAGGCATTTGATATTTTGGAGTGGGAAAACCTTGTCACAGTTTGCTCATTGATGTACACAAAACAACAAGCACTTGACATTTCGGAATGGGAGAACCTCGTAAAATTTTGCTCATTGATGTTAGAAAGAAGACATGCGTTTGATATTTTTGAATGGAATGCCCTTTGCTGTCAGTAGCGTTGATCGAGTTTTCTTTATTCTTTAGTTGTGAAGTAAATATTGGCTCTGACATGTGAATCATTGAGATGCATAATCATCGATTGTTTTGAATGTTCTATATGAAATGCCAGGCATGTGTGTTTGATTGCAATGTACAGGAACGCTAAAAAGCTGCTCAAACGTTTTGTACTCCCTCTGTTCCTTTTTTACTTCGCATATTAGATTTCTTTCAAGTCAGTTGATTTTACATTGTGAATGTTGGTACTATTTTCAATAAGATTGGTCAAAGTAGAGATACTTTGACTTCACACAAAACTTATATGCAGACTAAAAAGGACCAAAGGGAGTACGTGTGAAACTGCTGCAAACGAGGTGATCACCCTGGGAATAATGCTAGTACGTATTGTTTTGCATGTTCATCCAATGCCATTGATACAAGAATTCAAACTAATAAAACTAAATTCATTCATACACGGGCGGATTTCATATAAACATGCCGGATTTAATCACATTTCATACATTCTTCAACTAAAAATGGGTGCGATGGAGGTATAATTAATTAACCGAAGATACCCACCCGTGTCCGACTCAGCCGAACAGTAGCTTCAATGACTTAACTGCAGTTGCAGTTGGGTCACTGACATGTGGGCCAGATGCCTGTTGAGCCCACATGTCAGTGACCCAACTGCACTGCAATTAAGTCACTGAAGCAACGTCCTTCTCCAGCACAGCTCTCAGACTCCACGTTGTCGCTAAGAAGCTAATTGGTCGTCAATGGTCAACCAGCCAGGATTGGCTTCAACCGGAGGGTAGCAGCGGTGTCCTTACTTGGACCCGAGCGGTGGCGACCTACCGTGTTCTACTCTTCCACGTTTTATGTGTGGCGCGGCCTTGTTGGCAGCGAGGCAGGGCCTCGACGGAGCCGGCAATGTCCTCTATCTTGTTGCTGGCGGGGCGGCGCCTCGACGGTGCGTGGGAAATCCTCCCCCTCATTACCGGCGGGGCGGGGCCTCGATGGAGCCGACGATGTCCTCTGCCTTGTTGTTGGTGGGGCAGGGCCTCAGCGGAGCCGACGATGTCCTCTGCCTCCTTGTTGGCGGGGCGGGGCCTCGATGGAGCAGGGCCTCGCCGAAGCCGGCGAAGGTGGGGTGGGGCCTTGGCAGAGCCGACATAGTCCTTCGCCTCGTCGTCGGTCTCGCCAAACAGCGCGTCACCCGCTTCATCGTCCTCTTTGTAGGTGGCCGCAACCTCCTCCACCCGCATGCGGTACCACCAGCGCGTGAGGCGGCTCTGTGGGCGGAGCAGTACGACTCGAGCAGCGCCTCCTGCTACGCCCGCTCTAGAGCGATCTGCTCCTCCACTTGCAGGTGCTCCTAGAGGAGATGGTGGTTGTAGGCAGCATCGTCTTGTGCCTCCCGGAACTGACCCTGACGCTTCTACCTCACCGTGTGCATGTATTGGGCACCGGCCTCGCTGATGGTCATGGTGCAATGCACCGACAAGGATGGTGCAGAGGAGGGTGTTTGCGCCGGATCGTCGACTACCATGTTCTCCATTGGGACGTCCTCGTCCTATGGCTGCCAGCCAGCCAGCCAGTCGGCAGCAATGGCTGCCATCTCCTTGTGGTCCGTTGTTCTCCCGTCCCGAAGAGTGCTAGAGCGCGAGGAAGCCATAGTGAGCAGTAGTGGTGTGATAACCCACAAGTATAGGGGATCGCAACCGTTTTCGAGGGTAGAGTATTCAACCCAAATTTATATATTCGACACAAGGGGAGCCAAAGAATATTTGAAGGTATTAGCAGCTGAGTTGTCAATTCAACCACACCTGGATATTAATTATCTGCAGCAAAGTGATTAGTAGCAAAGTAATTTGATAGGTTTAATAGTAGTGACAGTAGCAATGATAACGGTAAGAGTGATAGCAGTAATTTTGTAGCAAGTGTAACAGTGATGATAACAGTAGTAACTTGGCAAAAACAATATAAGATAAATTCGTAGGCATTGGATCGATGACCTGTTGGATGATATTAATCATGAGACATTTATAACCTAGGGCGATATGGCACTATCTCCAGTTAGTCAATATAATGTAGGCATGTATTTCGTAAATAGTCATATGTGCTTATGGAGAGAACTTGCATGACATCTTTTGTCCTACCCTCCCATGGCAGCGGGGTCCATATTGGAAACTAAGTGATATTAAGGCCTCCTTTTAATAGGAAACCGGAACAAAGCATTAAAACATAGTGAATACATGAACTCCTCAAACTACAGTCATCACCGGGAGTGGTCCCTGCTATTGTCACTCCGGGGTTGCCGGATCATAACACGTAGTAGGTGACTATAACTTGCAAGATCGGATCTAAAACATGTATATAATAATGATAACATAAACAGTTCAGATCTGAATTCATGGCACCCGGGCCCAAAGTGACAAGCATTAAGCATGGCAAAGTCATGGCAACATCAATATAAGAACATAGTGGATACTAGGGATCAAGCCCTAACAAAACTAACTCGATTACATGATGAATCTCATCCAACTCCTCACCGACCAGCGAGCCTATGAAGGAATTACTCACTCCCAGTGGGAAGCATCATGGAACTGGCGATAAAGAAGGGTTGGTGATGACGAAGAACGAAGATCCCCCTCTCCGAAGCCCCAAACGGAATCCAGATCTTGCCTCCCGATGAAGAACATGAGGTGACTGATGGTAGCTAGAACTACGTCGGTATTTCCCCAGAGAGGGAGGGATGATGTAGCACAGCGACGGTAGAGTATTTCCCTCAATTATGAAACCAAGGTATCGAACCAATAGGAGAACCAAGCAACACAACATAAACAACACCTGCACACAAATAACAACACCTCGCAACCCGACGTGTTAAAGGGGTTGTCAATCGCTTTCGGGTAGCGGTGCCAGAAATTGGCAAGCTGACGTGAGATAAATTGTAATAGATTGAAATAATAGGTCGCAAATAAATAAAGTGCAGCAAGGTATTTTTGTATTTTTTTGGTTTAATAGATCTGAATAAAAATGCAAAGGAAAAGTAGATCGCAAGGTAAATATATGAGAAAGAATACCTGGGGGCCGTAGGTTTCACTAGTGGCTTCTCTAGAGAAAAATAGCAAACGGTGGGTAAACAAATTTCTGTTGGGAAATTGATAGAACTTCAAAAAATTATGAGGATATCCAGGCAATGATCATTACATAGGCATCACGTCCAAGATTAGTAGACCGACTCCTGCCTGCATCTACTACTATTACTCAACACATCGACCGCTATCCAGCATGCATCTAGTGTATTAAGGTCATGGAAAATAGAGTAATGCAATAAGAACGATGATATGATGTAGACAAGATCCATTTATCTATATGGCGGTAGATATAGATCTCGTCTTTTTATTCTTAGTAGCAACGATACGTACGTGTCGTTTCCCCTTCTATCACTGGGATCGAGCACCGTAAGATCAAACCCACTACCGGGCACCTCTTCGCATTACAAGATAAATAGATCATGTTGGCCAAACAAAACCCGAATATCAGAGAAGAAATACGAGGCTATAAGAAATCCTGCATATAAGAGATCAAAAAAACTCAAATAACATTCATGGATATAAAAAGATATGACTGTCATAAACTCAAAGTTCGTCAGATCCCAACAAACACACCGCAAAAGAGTTACATTATATGGATCTCCAAGAGACCATTGTATTGAGAATCCAGCTAGAGAGAGAGAAAGCAATCTAGCTACTAACTACGCACCTGAAGGTCTACAAGGAACTACTCACGCATCATTGGAGAGGCACCAATGGAAGTGGTGAACCCCTCCGTGATGGTGTCTAGATTGGGATCTGGTGGTTCTGGACTCTGCGGCGACTGTATGAATATATAGACGCTTGTTCTAGGGTTCTGGTATTTTTGGGGTATTTATAGAGAAAAGAGGCGGTCCAGGGGCACCCGAGGTGGGCACAACCCAGCAGGGCGCGCCTGGGCCTCCTGGCGCGCCCTGGTGGATTGTTTCCCCCATGGGGCACCGCTAGGTGCAACCAGGGCCCATTGCCTTCCTTCTGGCCCATAAAAAATCATCATGGAGTTTCGTGGCATTTGGACTTCATCTGATATTGATTTCCTGCAATGTAAAAAACATGGAAAGAACAGCAACTGGCACTTGGCACTATGTCAATAGGTTAGTACCAAAAAATGATATAAAATGACTATAAAATGATTATAAAACATCCAAGATTGATAATAAAATAGCATGAAACAACCAAAAATAATAGATACGTTGGAGACGTATCAGTGACGGCGGCTCCATCTCGTGGATCGCGATGATTCTTTCTCCCCGATTTTTTTTCTGGAAATATATGATTTTATAGCGTCGGTTTTAGGATCAGCGGGACCACCAGGTGGGGACAACCCACATGGGCGCGCCAGGAGTGGGGGCGCGCCCTAGTGGGTTGTGTCCACCCAGGGGCCCCTCTCTGGTAGGTCTTGGCTCTAGAAATTCTTATATATTATATAAAAATTCCTCGCAAAGTTTCATTCCATTCCGAGAACTTTTATTTCTGCACAAAAACAACACCATGGTAGTTCTGCTGAAAACAACGTCTATCCGGGGTTACTTTCATTCAAATCATGCAAATTAGAGTCCAAAACAAGAGGAAAAGCGTTAGGAAAAGTAGAAACGTTGGAGACGTATCAACTCACCCAAGCTTAAATCTTTGCTTGTCCTCAAGCAATTCAGTTAATAAACTGAAAGTGAAAAAGAAAAACTTTTATGAACTGTTTTGCTCTTGTTTGCATAAATAAGCTTAAACAGCACCTAGGTTTCAGCCAACATTATAACTAACCATGCCGACAATAACTCTTAAAGATTATAATGACTCATATCAATGACATAATCAGCTAGCGAGAAATAATAAGGTATGTCAAAAGGCAACACGTTGTAAAACAACCATGATATAATATGACAACAGTGGTATCTCGCTAGCCCTTTTTCAGACCGCAAAACATAAATGCAGAGCACCTCCAAAGTTCAAGCAGCGACTAAAAATTGTAATTCATTGTAGAAAAGATCCAGTCATGATGCACCCACCATTAGCTACACACAATGCATAAGTCATGACCGCCGTGCTCTCAGGTTCTACCGCTTCTTTTAGAAGGTGATGACAAACATAAATGCAAATAGATAGTCCCTTCGCAGAGGGAAGCAGTGATTTTGAGAGGTGCCAGAGTTCAAGTTTTAAAACAGAGGTAAATGATATTTTGAGACATGCACCTTTCTCATTTACTTCACGACCATCAGTTATCAATATCTTCCATGCTAAGCATGCTAGAGGCGGTTCCCAAGCGATAAAAGTGAAGGTTTTGACTCCATTCGTAGTTTTTGTTTGATTATTTAAGAGATTAACTCTTTTTCAGTTTGTAGTTTGGGACTGGGCATCCCTATTACCGCACTTTTCTCGTGCGATGGCGAGTGAATAAACACTCGACCTGAGAATAACCCGCTTAGCATGGAAGATACCGATCACCTGCTATCGTTCCATGAACGATCCAGGCACACAAAAAGGATATTTATTTAGAAGTTTTTAGAGGTGGCACATGCAAATTTACTTAGGATGGCAGGGTAATACCGCATAGAGGTAGGTATGGTGGACTCATCTGGAATAACTTTGGGTTCAAGGTTTTTGATATACAAGCAGAGTTAGCACTTAGTACAGGCGAAGGCTAGCAATTAGATTGAGAAGCGGCCGGCTAGAGAGCAACAACGGTCATAAATATGCATTGTGCATAAGTAACATTGGACACTAGCATGAGTGGGATATGAACACCATGAACATAAATATTATAGAGGCTATGTTGGTTTTGATTCAATTACATGCATGAACATGTGCCAAGTCAAGCCACTCGAACATTCAGAGGAGGATACCATATCATCATACTACATCACAAATATTTTAACACAATGTTGATATCCAGGATAAATCATTATCCACTCCTAGATACTTATGCATCACATGAGAAACTATAATATCTAATTGTCACATGTTTAATCATAAAGGGCTGAATCATGGATACTAGGTTAAACATATTTACACAAACAGAAAAAGTCGAGTTCATACCTGTTTCTCTCTGCCACGGCCAGTTCATCGAATGTCATCATTATTGCCTTTCACTTGCACAACCGAAAGATATGAAAATAATAATAGTGCTAGAGTGTTGTGGACTAAGCTGGAATCTGCAAAACATTTTATTCAACAGGAGAAGACAAGGTAAAATGTGCTCTTGGGCCACTCAAAATTTTCATTGTGGTCTTCTCCTCGGTACAACTCAAATAAAAAGAAAAGAAATTCATAGAAACACACTGAAATATTTTCTCCTCGGTACAACTCAAATGCAAGACAGCGATAGTGGTAGCTGACACCCTCTCTCATCTCCCACTGTCAAAGTGTGATAAAAGGCCTCAAACCCAGCCGGCCTAGGCTCAGCTAAGCTCCCATCATAAGGGATCATGCATATGTCACAAAATTCAGTAAGTGGTATCTGATGGTTTTCAGCATATAAATCAAAGCTCACTTTAGGAGGATTATTCCTAGGCAGGAAAGCAAAACTTTGAACAAAGATGTTCGTGATAGTTTGATGCTATTCACACTCATCTGCGATGAAGTCGGTGAGGCCGGCATTAGCAGCATATTGTGTGAACTCTGGAAGGATTCCAGCCTCTTCCAGGAACGGGGTGTGCGGTCATTCACATGGCCGTAATTCCGCCAACCTCCGAGGATGGAGATCACTATTAGAGGACTCCCCAATAACACCCTTGGAGTTCTTCTTAGAGACAAACTTCCTAAAGATATTGATGGTTTTCCTATGAACAAAATTCCGAAATTTTTAGTCCACAAATTTTTCTCAACAAAACTTCACGACATTGATAGCAACTACTTATAGGGATACACAGAGGCCATAGCAAGCATTGTTTAACATGCAAGCTCATCTACAACAACGCCAAGAGTAGCTAATTATTCAAAATATAAACAACTAAAACAAAAACTAATTGGACAAACGGTGGAGTCACATACCAAGCAACAATCCCCCGAAATAGTTTCGGAAATAGAGCTTCGAGCAAAGAGATCGAAATCCACGAGTTTGAGAGCAAGAACACGGGAGACATAGCAATGGAGATTTTTTTCTAGAGGTAAGTGATGATGTGGGATAAGTGAGGGGGCCCATGTGGGGACCACAACCCACCAGGGCGCGCCTGGGGGTCCTGGCACGCCCAGGTGGGTTGTGCCCACCTGGTGCACCTCCCTCTGATATTATTTGCACGAGAAATTCAGAAATATTCAGGAAAAATTTGTATTAAATTTTCAGGGCATTCTGAGAACTATTTTTTGGGTCATTTTTTTGTTGCATGGGAAATTTAGAAAACAGACAAAACATGGCGTTTTATATTATTTAACTAATAAAAAAGAAAAAAAAGTGAGGATGGAAGGTAGTGCTTACTAAATTCATCAACTTCATACCGCTCAAAAATGACTCATTAATAAGGTTGATCAAGTCTTATTAACAACCACTTTCAATTAGCATGAAACTGAAGAACTTTCGTAAATCACTAAGTTACCACAACGGGGATATTAATGTCACTGACAATAAGCATTTCATATTTCACTTTGACAGTAGGTAGAGGTATTTGAAAACTTCCAATATTGATTGTCAGATATTTTTCAATAACACTAATAATATTTACTTGGAATTTTTTCTTCGGAAAGTGCACCATTGTCGGGAACCCGATCCTAAGTCACATCGATCTAGCATGAAGACATCATCTCACTTTGCGGCCTCATGCACGGTATTCCCACGGGTGCCACCTTACCTGGCCCGGGACCGTTTGCGCCTTTTGGCTCACATATATGATAGTGTCGCTAGCATCCATGACAGAAAACACGAACCGACATGACTAGTCGTAAACCCAAGGTGGCACTAACTTACAGGGACAGGCATACTGACCCAGCAACGAACGTGTCGATCATCCACATATGAACCTAAGTCATAGCAAGCTACAAGGACTTAAAGGAACAACGCGTGACATTTCCCCGAAGGGACACACACAGGAACGAAGGACACATGCAAGCCAGACTAAGTGTTCTGGAGCAGTAGCAAGCTACCATGGCTTAGTGGAATCACTAGGAGACATTTCCCCATAAGAGAGGCTACCAAGAATAAACAACTAGGTTGGTGGATTCCACACATAGCAATACACATTACACATATGCATAACATGCAAGTATGTGATGTACAACATGGCATCACAACATAACTCAAAAACTCATAAAGATAAAGGCCCAGAAGAGCCACATAGCATTTATTACAAACAGGGGTCACATAACCCAACATACAGAGCATACACACAACAAAAGCATAACATGTCTGAGTACAGACAACTACAAATGAAAAAGGCTGAGAATCCTGACTATCCACAAGACCCTCCTAAGAGTACAAGATCGTAGCAGAGGTAACAAGCTAAACGTCGGAGTCCACGTGGAACTACTAGTGAGACTGAAGTCTCTCTGCAAAGACATAAATTAAGCAAATGTGAGTACAAATGTACCCAGCAAGAGTTACATCAGAACTAACTACTCATGCATCAGTATCAACAAAGAGGTGGTGGAGTTTAACTGCAGGAAGCCAGCTTTGACTCAGTGGCTATCCCATACTACGACTGCTAATAACTCTTTTGAGGTGGCGCACACGAGTCCACATATTCAAAATATAAATACACCACTATGGATCCACTCCCGTCTCCTACAAGAATGCCATCCATAACACTCACGCTTATCTTGCACATTTTAGAGTATCCACTTTCACTTGTCTATAAACTGTATAAGCAACCCAGTAGTCATTTACCGCGGACGCGGCTATTCGAATAGATCATGTTAACCCTGCAGGGGTGTACTTCTTCACACACGCTCTCGCCACTTACCGCCATGTACACGTCATGTATCTCGGCAACCTTCAAGCGGAAGCCTGCCGAGGGAGTCGGCCACGACCTGACTAACCACGCAAGACTCTAGTTCAGGTTTATCGCCTATTCGGGTTTCATTCGCAAGGAGATCCGGCCGAGGTGTCACTGACGATCCCCAAACGATGTGTACCGGGTTCCCAAGCCCACCAAACGGGCGACGCTTGGTACACCCGGCCATGGTGTCTAGTGTGTCCCAAGCCCACCTGTACCGGGTGCCACTTGGTAGACTACTAACACTACCTACAAACACCAGAAACTAGTTGCAAGTCCTAGAAAGAGATTGAGTTGATCAATAAGCCGAGAGGGGTCGAGTTACCGGAACTCAATGTGTGGTAGCAACTGTCTTGGATCACAGACACAGAACTCAGTTCCTGAGGACGGTTTCAATGAGACAACCCACCATGTACTCCTACATGGCCTCTCACTGCTACCTTTACCAAATCGTGTTCACACACACTTAGCTCTCAACGGTAGGACATGTTCACAACATTGCAATTCACCCCCGATGAATCGGACCTGACTCAACTCTAAGCAGTAGCAGGCATGACAAACAAGCATGAATGAGTAGGCACATCATGCTCAAACAACTCCTACTTATACTAGTGGGTTTCAACTATTTACTGTGGCAAAGACAGGTCATGCAGAAGAAAGGGCTTCAACAACCGCAGCATGTAACAGTTGAATCGTTGTTGTCCTAATGCAGTAAAAGAGAGCAGGAGCGAGAGAGTGGGATTGTATCGGAATGAACAAGGGGGTTTTGCTTGCCTGGAGTATCAACACGGTAGCATTGCTCCTCTGACAGGTACTCTAGAACGGTCTCCGGAGCAGGACCTATCGAGAAGGACGGTGCCAGCAATCAATACACAGGCATATGCAACAATATGATGCATGATCATGGCATGTAAATGTGATGTCGTTTGTGCTAATGCATCTAGCATACAACTTGGAAGAAGTCCATTTGAACCGAAGGTTCAAATACAACTCTAACTTAAGTCTCTTTAAAATCCATTAATTTGTTTTCACATATATAGCAGATATAACTTTGATTTTCATGCACGCCAATGGTACAGATGGATAGATTGCATTTTTCTGATAAGTTTTCATATACAATTTATTTCGTTCTAAGCTATGGTTTATTTTCTATGATTTTTAGGAAATTTAACTATTTTTTGGAATTTCTTGAATTAACAAAAATGCCAGAAAAGCTTTATTGCGTTAGCATGACAGTTGCATGACGTCAGTGAGTCAACTGAGGCTGGCGAGGGTCAAGCCTGACCAGTGGGGTCCACTGGTCAGCGACCTGGCGTCATTAGTGTCACGGACAGATGGGTCCGGTCAACGGCCACGTCAGGACGGTCAACTCTGACGTGTGGGTCCCATTGGCTTATAACTAATCTAAGCAGAAATAAAGCTGGGGTTAATTATTGCGTGGGGCCCATGTGTGAGTGTCCTAGGGGGTTGGTTAGTGGGGTGATTAGCCCCTAACAGTGGTTGTCATCGGTGGCTAATCGCTGGTGAGCACACGGACGCGACAGAGTCGCTCGTCCCAGCGATTCTGGCGACGAGAGGAGGCAGAGTTGGGCTCGTTGGAATTCCCGCGAGGCAGTGCATCCAACGGTGGTGGTGGAAGGTGCTGGGCGGCCAAAGACGACCGTGGCGTTGACCACAACGATAGCCGGAGCTTTGTCGGGTGAAGCGCGGGGCATCAGGGCAGTAGGGGAGGAGCTGGTGGCCTAGCTGGCAACCACGGGCCACCAGAAGCGCGCTGGTGCCACAGGTTCTAGAGGAGGGGCTCGGGTTTAAGGAGGCTAGGAGGTCATGGTGGATGGCGGTGCTCAGGCACGTGGGTGAGGGTGCTATGGCACGGGAACGAGAAAAACAAAGGAGGGTAAATGGAGCAAAGCTCATAGCGATCTCGAGGGATCGTCAACGAGCTCGGGGAAGGCTTTGTGCCACAGGAACAACGACGGCGATCTCGGGCGTCCGACGATGAAGACGATGGTGGTGACGGCTCCATGGGACGTCCGGTGTCGCGTAGCTTGACAGAGAGGACGAAGGAGGCACGGCGATGCTCGTGGACACGTTGGAGAGGCGAGGCAGTGGCTCTGGGCGCGGGAATTATGAGCGTCGGCGACGACAGCGCTCGGCTGTTCGCCGGAGAGAGAGAGAGAGGGGATGATAGGGACGGGGAATAGCAAGAGAGAGTCGAGGGGCAGCGTGGGATCGTCTAGGGAGGCCAGACCAACGAGGGGGAGGGGCAGGCAGGCAGGTGGCGTGGCGCCCTCTCGCGCGCGCCGTGCATACCTTCGCCTCTGCCTTTTGGCAGAGGTTGGGGACGACTAGCATGCCAGCTGGGCTGGGCCGCATAGTACCAGGCCACCAGGTAAGCCCAGGTTAGTCCTCTATCTCTTTCTCTCTCTATTTTATGCATTTGTTTCAGTTCTCTAGTTCTTTCAATATGTTTTGATTTGATTTACAAACCAAACCATTTTTAAACTTTCTGTAAATTTTATGTGAGCTCAGGGAGCTAGTCCAAGGTCACATGCGAACTTATAAAAATATTTGAACTTTATTTCTTATATAACAGAAATAAATCAAACTCAAATATGTTATTGATTTAATTCAAAGTCCCAAAATAAATATCCCTGAGACTCCAAAAATATTGGTTTGAATTTTACCTCTTGCCAATATTTTTATAGCTTAACCGGAACATTTTCTTGGGTTTATTTGAAGCAATTTTTAAAGTTGATCATTTTTAGAAATGATCTCTCAGGCTTTCCAGTTTCCTCGATTCACATTTAAATGGTATTTAAACATGATGCATGGATTCCACTCACTGATGCAACTAATTACAAAGCGGAATTCTAGGGTTGTGACAACTCACCCTCACTAAACAAGAATCTCGTCCCGAGATTCAAGACGTGAGGTAAGAAGACAGAGGGAACACAAACTACAAAATCTTCATGACCCAAGTTGCACTTCTCGAGGATATTGATTCATTCCATCATCTTGGTCTCGACGTCTTGCTCTGAGAACCTGATCCAACACGATGACGACACAAAGAAACTCTACTGGAGTCTATATTCTTAAAGATCGAGCAATTCAAGATCGACTCATGGAGTGAGACATTGTAACATCTCTTGAGCTAAGACACAACACACACATCAAGAGGGATGGAAGAAACAGATGACAGAGGTTCAATTTGGTAGGCAGCAATTCCACGCTTGAGTAAGATGGTGCATGGTTTCAAGGTAGCGAGGATATAATTTTCATTATTCCATAATAGAACCCCTTGGGGAGGTGACTCGTAGAATTATTCCCTTAAGTGGCAAAAAGAATTACATTTTGCTACATAGATAACTGAAACTCTCTATACCAGCCTAAGGCAATTCACAATTGACCGTTTGAAGGAATTCGAAAGAATGGCAAACTCAGTTTGGAAAGGAAACTAGAGTTATAAGGCAACTCGGCCAACTGAAGGCACATTCCAATTGATACTGAGGATATAACCTAGTGTCTGAGCGTGCTCTCAAGAACTTGAGCATTTCCATATTCATCCGGGTCTTACCAACATCCATGCCAAAGATCTTGGTTGCACCTCGTACTTCCATGATGGATAAAGATGGGGAATGCAGGCACAAAGGAAGATAACACTTTCTCAGATTTCACCATGACTGGGCCAAGGAAACAAAATCTGGATGATTGACCGAGAGACATTTCGCACTCCCCTTCTAATGCTCTCCTTGATGTTCTACATACCAAAGTCATACTTAAAGCATTAATGTGGCCATCAAGTATAGGTCAGACTTCGGGAAGACAAAGGATCCATAAGGAACAACATCTAGAATAAGTCATATGACATCCTCATGGGGAGGTGGCTAAATTGTTGAATCAAGATACTACAATAATTGGCCTTCTAGCTAGGTGGGGTAGCCACAACATCCGCTTTACCGGTTTATAGAACCAATATTATAATTCTTCAAAAACGTTCCAACCATTATATCTGCATGAGATTCACATCTGGTTGATGAAAGGATACTCTAGACTCAGCATGTCTGAAAGTGAAAGGTTGCAACACAAATCGACAAGATGAGGTTGCAAGATTCTCGGGAAACGGACTACGATAGTAAGCTCCAAAACATGAGCTGGTTCTGCTACACACATGTGAACACGCTGTCCCAGACAAGCATGACCATGTAGTAGTCTTATAGTAAAACACTACTGACTTCTGGTAGGGAACTATCATTAATGATATTGAAATCTCCACGCATGGAAGTCTAAAGAATTTACCTTAGAACAGACTCCTTTATCTTGAACAAATCAATCAGTGGCTTGGTGTGCTAGGAAATACATGTGGAATGGAGGTAGCTAATCTCACAAACCAATGTATACTTCGCACATGCATGACTAACTTGGGATGATTCCAAAGGAAGCAACATGGACATTCTCGAATTCACAGCGGCAACTTGCATCAAATGCACATGAATTAGAGGAAGTCACTTCTTTCATCCGAACATATGCTTCATGAACGGGACATGAAGATAATGCTTATAGAAGTTTCCAACACTAACTTAGATGTTCAACATGAATCATGGACAAGATGAAAATGTTGTCAATGGGCTCAACAACAATCCATCCAGGCTTCCATATAGGTGGAATTCCACAATTACGTGAACACGGTGATAGTATTGGTCAGACCCAAAAGATATAACGGTGTATGCTCAAGGAATCAACCACGAGTAAGACAACATTACGAACATCTTTGCTTCTAATTTGATTTGAAGATATCCCACACTCAAATCAAAGTTTGGACAAGACAATAGATCCAACAACTGATCACGGGGACCAATCAATGAAGATATAATGTTTCTTCACCTATCACACAAACACAAGGATATCCCTTCGAAAATGAACTAAGTGGGACAAGCTTTCATATTCCAACTCTCTAAGTTGTTGTTTAGCTCAACCAACTAGTTGAGGGTATCCAACACAGATTCTTGGAGAAGGGGTGGTTTATAGGAAAACCAACTTGATCATGAACTCAACATAACGGTCAGGGGACAACCTGGTAATACTTCCATGAAGATGTCTGGAAAATCATGAACCACCGATATGTTACTAAGCACGAGAACAATCTTGCTTCTGAGGCAACACGATGTGATCAAATAAGCAAGGGGTTGACACAACCCTAACTTGGTGACCGAAGAGTGCACTGAAAATAAGGACTAGGTAGCACGATCAGCCTTAGAATGATAATTCAAAAACTAACACACTAAGAATGAGATTGTTGTCCATTAACTACCAAGCAATGGGGATGCTAGGAGTATTGATTTCACACATCATATTTCACTTGTCGGCATTCCGGTTGCAACAACACGGGGACATGGGAATGAATAATGATGGCAAGAAGTATCACTATATCAAGATTTCATAGGACGGTGTGCAATTGCCATGATATTCTTGATGTAAAGATGGTAATACTCCAAGGTAAAACAGAAAAAGCTGGATTGGCATTTTGATCTGCGGAATACAACTGCTTTGACCCAATCCTCGAAATGGACAAGGTACCGGAGTTTGTTTCTCCTAGTCATTCCGGAATAGAATAGCTTGACGGATCACAGGAATAATAGGCATTGATAACATGAATGCACAACTACTCTTTACCAACAATTGACAGACGAAGGTCAGGTAACAACTAAAGGGGACAACTCAAAGGGACATATATATTTTTGAGTTGTGGATGCATAGATTAGTATGTTGAGCAAAGCTCAACATTTCTTCTGGATAACCCATGTAGAAAGGTAGAACTGGCAGATTCACAATGTAGAATGGATAACTCATCAAGAGCACTCTAGTTGAGATCTTTTGGTTCAAAAGAACTTCTGCCATAAGTAGTTCATGGCATTTGGAAGAAGAAAAGACCATAGACCTCGAGGACTATCGCAAAGGTTGCTAATATCCTAAAGGAACTAGCAAACACTATCAACATGAATGAGTAGAGTGAATCTTGGGTTCAAGAACCCAGGAATAGAATGCCTACTAACTAAGTGGCATCACGGGCTGCTTTCAAGAATGATGGCCAGAATCATCACACTGGGAACACAAAACATGGCTAGATTACTAGGTGATCCTCTAAGACACCTAGGTTTATAATAATAGCTCCAACATATATGTCGAGGGAACAGAGTACCTCAACACAATGATTAGTGTGGATAATCTGACCCAAAGGAACATCGGGAACGGGAAGAAGGGATTTACAAATGCATCAGACTATTTAGAAACCTGGGATGACTCAGACAACATAACGGCTGTAAATGCTCAAAAGATTTCGAGACATCCTGCAAAATGGTGGCATAACCACTCAAAATCACAATATCAAGGTTCTGAGACCAACTGTTCTCACACAGAGATGGTACAAACAGAACCGAGACTTGAATCATCAATCTTATAAGTCTACAGATTAGTAACACGTGATCCTGATAGAAAGATGAGAAGCCTAGTTCTTAGTCCCCGTAGAAAATATGAGGGTGACTCAAATCACAAGGGCATAAGGTAAAGGAGTAAAAAGAGCCTTACGGTCCCATCCACAATCAATTCCCTTATATAACTAAAGCATTTCTAGACTCAACTTCGACTAGTTTGGCTTGGTAATCCTACAGGCAGTCAGGCTCTGATACCAAAGCTGTCGCAACCCCGATCCTAAGTCACAGTGATCTAGCGTGTAACACTTCCGATCACTTTGCGGCCTCACGCACGGTATTTCCCCGGGTGCCACCTTACCTGGCTCGGTACTGTTTGCGCCTTTTTGGCTCACGTGTATGTTAATGTCGCTACATCCATATGACAGATAACCCGGGCCGACATGACCAGTCATAACTCAAGGTGGCACTATCTTATAGGGACAGGCATACATGACCCAGCAACGAACGCGTCGATCATCAATGTATGAACCCAAGTCATAGCAAGCTACAAGGAATTAAAGGAACAACGCATGACATTTACCCGAAGGGACAGACACAGGAACGAAGAAGGACACATGCCGGCCAACCTAAGTGTTCCGGAGGAGTAGCAAGCTACCATGGGTCAGTGGAAGCACTAAGAGACATTTCCCCATAAGAGAGGCTACCAAGAATAAACAACTAGGTTGTCCGATCCCACACATAGCAATACACGTTACACGTACGCATAACATGCAAGTATGTGTTGTACAACATGGCATCACAACATAACTCAACAACTCATATAGATAAAGGCCCAGAAGAGCCACACAGTATTTATTACAAACATGGGTCACATGACACAACATACAGAGCATACACACAACGGAAGTGTAGTGACCCGACCTTAGACGGTCAAATCTCTGTGCTTAAGTGTCATCCCTGGATCGGTACACTGACACACACAGTACTCGAGGATTTATACCAGAGGTAAACCACATGTATAAAGTAATTTAAATACTATTACCTCAATCCAAATAGCGGAAGTAACAACAAGGTTCTGGATTCCCATCCACACCAACAGCAAAGTTGAGTGTAGAAATCGTAACCCTAACGTATCACTTACTCGTGGTAAGGTTCCTGCAACATGAGACATTGCAGCCATATAGGTCAGTACATTGAATGTACTAACAATTTCACACCATAGAGCAATGCTGAATAATGGCTATCACTACATGCATATATGGCTGGTGGAAGCTCTAAGTTTATTTTTGCATAAACCCAATTTTTTCCGACAACAAAGGAATACATTTTATTTAACTACAAAGTTTGTTGAAAACATTGAGAAGGTTCCTCCAACTCAATCCCAAAATAATAGTTATAACCAAACAAATTAATTAAGTAAAGTGATGAGATCAACATGATAATTCAAGAACCAGATACTCAAAATGTCCATAACCGGGGACACGGCTAATCATGATTAGTTTGTACAATCTACAGAGGTTTGCGCACTTTTCCCCACAAGAATCGATCTCCTCCGTTGGATTTCTCGCACTACATAGTGTTTGAGAAATGGATGATCGAGACACTGTCTTTTTGAAGCATTAACACTTTACTCTGGGTAGACAGTACCACCTACATACCCTACATCTGCTAGCCTACCACTGTAAGAGGTCACACAACATACTAACCTATGCTAGAGCCCATAATGGCTTATGGCTGCACACGGAAGTTTCTAGCACGAATAATCTTATGATCCCTTTGAGCCTGGGTGGCATTCCATAGGGTAATCACACGGGTACTCCGGGATCCCCTTGGGCAAGCACCGGGTTCTCCAGGTGCCCGGGTGTGACAGCCTGATTTTTGGCCCTTTCTTTTTCTTTTGTTTTCCTGAGGTTTTTGCTTGAGTTTTCTTTTCCCGTGGCTATGTGGTCTGGAAACTGAAGAGGATGTCTTCTTGTTTGTTTCCAGAGTGGCTTGTCATACCCAAATCCTTCCCTAGATCCTCTCATTTTCATCCTAGCCCAAATCCCAATATTCTTTTTATTGGGAATATTCCTTTTCTATTAAAGGAATAACCCAATTAACCCTAGGTTGTGAAGAAACCTTTATTTCTATCACTCCTAAAAATCCCAAATAATTCTCATAAATTGTTTGGGTAATATCTTCATCAAATATGGCAAAATATTTAATTTGCCATGTTCCTCATCATGCTCAATTAATTCATTTCCTATTCTGTACTAAATGGCAGAATGTGAAGCAAGTGCTATTTTCCTTTTCCCAATTGACCTCAAACTCCTTGAACATCTTTTCCTGTCCATATCATTGCCACATGACAAAGTGCAACCTCATTTTCCTAGTAATTATTTAATTATGATTTTCCAAAGTTCCTGTCTGAGGGAACTAGTTGTGAAGTAAGTACGAGCTAGGCATATCCAAATGAGTTTCAATTTTGCATGGCCCTTCATATAACCAAATCATAGCCCTCCACCAAAGTATAGCTCATGTAATGCCTCCATGTGAGCTCACCTTCAATTCTTTGATTCTGTCCAAAATTTCAGTTTGTGAAGCAAGCATATTTTATCTTGCTCCATTATGGCTGCCAATTTTTATATGCCTTCTATTATCCATATAACCAACCTCCACCAATTTTGGGCATGTTTCATCAAGCCATTTTTCCTCTAGAATGTTTGCAAGTTTCTGGTCAGTGGAAATGTTTGTGAAGGAAGTACCATTTTGGTTTACTCAATCGGTATGAAACCTTTTGCAGCATCTTCATATGGCCAAATAAGCCTGCCTTTCCCAATTTCAGCTCAAGTGGGTTCTCCATTTGAGAGCCTCATCATGATCTTCATTCTGGACAAGATTACTTAGTTGTAAAGCAACTATATTAATTAGTGGTCCAATTCTTCTCAAAATTTCCAGGATGTAAGTCCTTCTTACTCTGAATCTACCAGACAATTCCATTGCTTCCAATCCCTCTCCTGTGGATCGCCAGTGCTCCTCAAAGTCTACTGCAGTAAACTTCAGAGGTTAACTGCCATTTAACCACGTCACTTTTAACCAATCTACTACATCAGATGCAACCTCCCCAGGAAGGACTCCACCTCAGACATTGTTGGGCATCGCTTGTGGCACTGTGTGCAACAGTTGGCGCGGTGACCACCGCTTTGGCATGCAGTGTGCGCGGCCAAAACGTCGTTTGTGCTCGGGCCCCTCTCCCTCTCGTCTCCTTCGCGCTCGTGAGAATGTCCATTGTCTTCCTCTCGTCGTCGCCGATCACCTGGACCCCTCTCCCCCTCCGTCCGCTTCCTCACCGACGCAAGCCGCCGCGCGTCCACGAGCGCACAGTGCCGACCAAGCTTTAATGGCGCTCGGATTCTTCCTCTGCTTCCCCCCGGGGCTCCTCTGCCCCGTGAGACCTCCACTGCACCTCCCTCGTCTCCTACCCCCGAGCTCGAGCGCGTGCACACGCGTCCGCGGCGGTGACAGCTCGGCCTCCTTGCCCGCGGTTATATAAGCCCACCCCGGCCTCGTTCGAGCTCACCACTCGACCTCCCGCCCTCCACTACCCCTACCCAGCAAGTCAAACGAGCTCGAGCAGCTCTCCCCGACCGTCATTGCCGCCATGGCCGCCGCGGTGCTCCGGCTAAATTCGCCCGAAGTCGAGCCCCTCCCCTCCTTCTACCCCCACCAGAGACCCACCTAGTCCCCCGCGAGCCTCCCCTGCATCTCTCCTTCTTCTCTGGTGGCCCCTTTCCGCAAGCTCACCGGCGCCCGAAGACCTCCGCCCGCCGGCCTCGAAGCAGCCAACGCTTCGGCCCTCCTAGCCGGCCGGAGATGGTCCCAGGTGATGCGCCGTGCTCTTCTGAGCTCATCCATGGCCGGATCTCCTCGGGAGATGACCGGAGCTGCCGGAACGAGCGCCGGCACCGGCGCCTCTCCTCGGCCCTGCCTGCGGTGTCGGGGGAGAAGAAGAAGGAGGCGGGAGGAGAGAGTCAACGCCGGCGGGCCCCGCTTGTCAGCGAGACCACGGCCCGGCCCCGCCACGCTGACCTGGATAAGGGACGGGCCCCACCCGTGGGACCCACACGTCAGTTGCTCAAGCCCCGGCCCCGCCTCTGCTGACTGGATTAAGTGGAGGCGTAAAATCCGGGAATACGTTTTCATTTTCGTAAAGGTTATTTTCTCTCTGCTTCAGCAGGTAGTACGTTTTCGTTATCTTAAAGGGTATTCCTCTCTGTTTCAGCCCAGACTTCGTTTTCTTAGTCCGAAAGCGTATTTCTAATTTTACACCTCTGTCTTATCCACTCAGGGACTTGTTGGTGATGATATTTTTGCAGAAAAGTCCCTGAATTTCAACCCTTCATATCTTTTTAACCACAACTCCAAATGAGGTGATTCCAAAGCCCACGTCTTCGTTTAGTCGAGCCCGTTTTTTTGGTTTCATTTTCACTCTGGTTTGACACTATGAAAACGACCTTTTTGCCCTTGCACGTAAACAGCCCCTCCGAGAGAGAAATGTTTCCGGCAAATCTTTCCGCGGCTTCACCGCACTTCTGCCCGGTGTCTTCTTCACCCCCAGGCAAGCCACAATACCCACTTGCATGATTGTCATGCAGTAGCCATGGTTTTCAACTTGAATATTTATTAAATGATTGCTTGTTTAAAATATGGTTATCGTTGTTTCGGTAATGCTTCTCGGTTAGTGATTACTTGTTTGCTATGTTGTTATGTACCTGGTTGTCATGCCCTGCTAGTTGCTAGTATTACCTTCATATTGCCATGCTTGAGAGTCATACATGTTGGGTTGGTCATGTTCTTCGGTGCATGACTAACGTCGGTTACCGAGTACTGTTAATATGTGTTGTTCCTTTGCTGCTAGTTGGATAAGTGTTTACTCGGTAATGTTATTGATGAGTTCTGGCATGTTATTTATGGTTTATGCTAGTGGTCATGTTATGTTATACTATGAGTAGTGTTGCACTTGTAATATTTATGCTCGTCATTATGCCATGTTCACCTGGAGATTATTTCATAGTTGATATGATGGACAGTTATGTTGCATCCCGTGCTTATGTTGATATCATGCTCATGCTTTGTAAATGCATCATGTTATTTTATCATGGCTCAGCATATTGCATTCAAGTTTAACCGGATTAAATTGAACTTGAACAACTGTTGGCTGAGTCATGGTGCCACGATATCGAAACTGACCAGTGCAACCACGCTTACCATATGAGGGGTCCTAACTGGGTCTATTGTCGTGCATCTCGCCGGTGCCTCCCACGAGGGAAGGTTATGGGCGTGCTTACCCTGATCAGCTAGGCGGACATAACCTTGTGTGCCCGTTGTTTTTATTTTTATGGATCCGGTCCGCATGAGGGAGGTTTGACCACGACGGTGGTCGGGGTGTCTTTGGTAGACACGGGGCCACCCAGGACTAGCCTAGTTGGGAGTGGGTCGGAGTGGCCAGGAGAGTGTCACGGCAGTAGATCGGTTTTGTCGGAACGCCGTTGGTCCACCTGAATGGTAGTGCGAGGCCATGGGTTCCATGGTGTGGGTACAGTGTGCTACCTCTGTAGAGTGTATATTAAATCTACCGATAGTCGCGCCCGTGGATAAGGGCCCAGTTCGTGTCGGTCCCACCGTGAGTCAACGGTATTAATAATAACTTGATTAATAACAACCCCGGTTCAATGATGAGATAAGTTGGTTGTGATCGCCGGAAGGATCACGGTTTGAGGCCAAATGTTGGTCATGGTTGTGATCGCCGGGAATGATCACCGTGGTATCAAGGATACCGAATTGTTGGATATTTGTGATGTTGTGCGAGAATCATGGCTAAAGATCAAGCTCCTTGTGGTCATCTAATGATTACTACGGTATTGTTTATACCAAGCTTGATTTGAACATGAGGTGATCGTGTGATGTCCGAGGTTGGTAAGTGATGCATGCGATGGTTACGTAGGAACCCGAGCAGAATAATTGGTGCATGTAGTGTCATCATGTTGCATGCTAGTATCGTCAGATTCATATGTTCATGCCATGCTCATATTGTTCTAGCAGTATCATGTTCATGTTGCCTTTGGATTCTTAGTGGTTATTATGCTTATTTCCATGATGGTAGCTGGTATTATTTTGGGAGTATTACTTTGGATGTCATGTTGTTCATGTCATGTTATTCTGATGATCTCATATTAATCCCTGATTAACTTTTAATTACCATGCTGTCGTTTGTCTTGAATGATTCTGGTTAATTGTGAGCTTGCGAGTACATTCAATGTACTGACCTGGCGTGTCATGCTAGCTTGCAGGTCGTGCCTGGATTGCTTGCTTGTTTGGTGTTGCTCCCGTGTCCGCGAGCTAGAATAAGTGTTCTAGCCAGAGTCCCTGCAGATTGGAGTTCACCACCATCATCGTTGTTCCGCTGCCAGTAGTTTTTCCGCTGCTAGAGTTATTCCGCAACTTCGAGTTGTTCTGCTACTTGCATAGAGAAACTGAGGATGGCGTAGTGTCGCCGTGCCGATGTTATTCATTGTAATATCGGAGACCTTGAACATATTTGTGTGTTAATAGAAAGCTGGTTTGTTCTATGCTAAGCAGTGCCGTATTCCAGAAGACTTCTCCTCGATCTCTGGGCTGGAATACGGGGCGTTCCGGTTTTCTCTGAGCCGGGGTGCCACGACGCTTGGTATCAGAGCAGGTCTGGCTGTAGGATGCCTTAGCCCGTGCGAACGTTAGAAAGCGCTAGTATAGACCCCAGTTGGTTTGTTGCATGTTGCATTTGTTTGTTGCATAGCATGCATATAGATTATTATTGTGTCACTAACAGTTGATCTTGTGAGTGTAGGTGGCATCGTCTACGGTCTACCGCCTGCACCCTCCTTCTTAGCATGTCTGCTCTTTGGTGTTCGGCGTCATCTCTGTCCCAGCAAAGTGATGCCCTGGTACCTAGAATTCCTGACACCATTTGCAGGAGTTATGCTCAGGTATCACATATATTTTTCCGCCACCCACCCATATTATTTCGGTGATAGACTTGTTTCTATCCCGAATCATGCCACCCATCTCGTCCCTCTGGCAACCCTTACTGATCTTGGTTATCCAAAAAGGGCAATGCCATTAAACCCAGTCTTCCACTGTTATCTTGCCTTGTCATTTCATTCTTTGGACGGGTACGATTCCCTTGGTGCATTTCATGATGATATGATCATGACTTTTGTGTCTCGCTACTTGATTGTCGAGTCCGTTCTCACCTGTGTATCCATCCAGATCCAGCCACTGTTCAGCCAGTGCTTGGTGTAGCTTCGGTTACGCCAACTCCTCCCACACATGGATATACTTTTCGTGCACACCGCCACAACATATTAGACCGTAATACCAGAGTTTCTGCGAGATTTGTGTGCTTAGGCATGCATGCATATTATTTTGTGAGTAGCAGTAATATGTGATGATTGCTTGATTAATTATATTAGTAGTATGCTTGTGTGCTTTTGTTTTAGTCGTTTCTTTTGTTCCTTTTCTTTGGGCCTTCGGTGTTACAAATTTTTCCCTATTAAAGTTGCTTGTCAGCCGACACCGGACCCGAAGAGTCAGCAAGAAAAGCATATATTTGAAAACTCAGCTAAACAGAATGGAATTGTCAGCGGACTGCAGTGAAATTGGAAATAGCTCGTCTGAATACCAAAGAAATCCTGGATGGAATGTCAGTATAAGGTTTGCATTAACGTGCACTCCTCACAACAGTATGTAATTATCAGCCGACTACATTCAGATTGGGGTATATCTGATCATGTTACTGGGTGTCAAGTCTCTCTCAGCGTGCACTCCTCATAGCAGAAATGATCAAATTAGCAAGAAGATAAATTGTTTGCAAGGTTGACAAAATATTATCAAAGGTATGGCTCAGATACAAGTTTAATTTTTCGTTGATGATGATTTTGGAACCCGATGTACCTGGAAGCAAGCAAAAATATGGCATGTACTCAGAAAAGAGGATATACCTGCAGAACCCTGTTTCATACAAGAAATCAATAACAAAAATATTAAGATGGTTATATATGTGGAAATCAGTCCGCATATCACAATAAGAAGCTTCCAAGGCAAGATTCATCTATCTTCCTCAGTATGATACATGGATGATTTCCCGTACAAGGTACTCTGCCTTCTTAAGTAGGCAACCAGAAAAGCTTCTGGCATAAGGTACTGAGTCTTTCCCCAACAAAGTCTTTAAGGGGGTAAGCTTCTGAAGCACGATACCCAGTTTTCTTCAGCAAGCAGTCCGATGAAAGTTTTGAGCACAAGCTAGCCAATCTTCCTCAGTAAGACATTGGTACAAGGTAGTACACTATGAATTGACAGCATATGGCAGTGAATCCCAAAAATCAGATCCGCAACATTTTGGTCAGAAGCAAGAATCGGTCAGAACTTGAGGGGTGTTGACCTGCCATTTAATGGGGTACCCTGTCAGAAAAATGATGATAAGTTGCGATTGCCGAAAAATTGCACCGACCGTACCTATGGTGATACAAAGAAGCAATATGACCCAGCTCTTTCAGCCAAGGATCCAGACCAAGAAAACGATAATGAAGGAGCAAGACCAGTGATGTGGGTATGAAAATTGTTGCAAGACTCGCGTGGTGCAGAATCACCGTCAGTCAAGTCTGCATATATTATCCTACAGGTCAAACCACGACAGGCGACAATCAAATACTTGGTACGAATCCGATACTCAAAACAATGGAACCAATTAAGATGATTCAGAAACTTCTGCGATAAGCCAGAATCTGTAAGGAAAGTGGTTATGACCCAACTCACTGTTTGGAACCCAAAGGACCTGCATTTAGTGGACAAACCCTATGCAAGGAGTTAGAGCTTGGGTGTCCACTAGAAAAATCTGATCACCACTTCATGAAAGATTGTCATTGCCGGATGACACACCCAGCAGAAATAACTCTTCGATTTGTGAGACCGACATATATTTCAGTCGTGAGGATCAATCATAGTCAGCTAAGTCAGCAGATCTAAAAAGGAATTGGAGCCTGTATAAGGATGAACAAGCAAGGTAAGATCTGTCAAAATATGGATATATTAAAGCAAACCACCGAAGGACCAGTCAGATAAAATTTAGTGGGAAAAAAAAGAAAAAAAGGACACCTGAGTTGGAAACGGTTTCCTTAAGTCAGTATCTTCATACTTGTTCCCTGAGCAACCAAATCTCGAGGACGAGATTTCTTTCAGGGGTAAGGTTTCTGACAGCCTGATTTTTGGCCCTTTCTTTTTCTTTAGTTTTTCTGAGGTTTTTGCTTGAGTTCTCTTTTCCCGTGGCTATGTGGTCTGGAAACTGAAGAGGATACCTTCTTCTTTTTTTCCAGAGTGGCTTGTCATACCCAAATCCTTCCCTAGATCCTGTCATTTTCATCCTAGCCCAAATCCCAATATTCTTTTTATTGGGAATATTCCTTTTCTATTAAAGGAATAACCCAATTGACCCTAGGTTGTGAAGCAACCTTTATTTCTATCACTCCTAAAAATCCCAAATAATTCTCATAAATTGTTTGGGTCATATCTTCATCAATATGGCAAAATATTTAATTTTCCATGTTCCTCATCATGCTCAATTAATTCATTTCCTATTCTGAACTGAATGGCAGAATGTGAAGCAAGTACTATTTTAATTTTCCCAATTGACATCAAACTCCTTGGACATCTTTTCCTGTCCATATCATTTCCACATGCCAAAGTGCAACCTCATTTTCCTAGTAATTATTCAATTATGATTTTCCGAAGTTCCTGTCTGAGGGAACTGGTTGTGAAGGAAGTACAAGCTAGGCATATCCAAATGAGTTGCAATTTTGCATGGCCCTTCATATAATCAAATAATAGCCCTCCACGAAAGTAGAGCTCATGTAATGCCTCCATGTGAGCTCACCTTCAATTCTTTGTTTCTGTCCAAAATTTCAGTTTGTGAAGCAAGTATATTTTATCTTGCTCCATTATGGCTGCCAATTTTTCTGCGCCTTCTATTATACATATAACCTACCTCCACCCATTTTGGGCATGTTTCATCAAGCCATTTTTCCTCTAGAAGTTTTGCAAGTTTCTGGTCAATGGAACTGTTTGTGAAGGAAGTACCATTTTGGTTTACTCAATCTGTATGAAACCTTTTGCAGCATCTTCATATGGCCAAATAAGCCTGCCTTTCCCAATTTCAGCTCAAGTGGGTTCTCCATTTGAGAGCCTCATCATGATCTTCATTCTGGACAAGATTACTTAGTTGTAAAGCAACTATATTAATTAGTGGTCCAATTCTTCTCAAAATTTCCAGGATGTAAGTCCTTCTTACTCTGAATCTACCAGACAATTCCATTGCTTCCAATCCCTCTCCTGTGGATCGCCAGTGCTCCTCAAAGTCTACTGCAGTAAACTTCAGAGGTTAACTGCCATTTAACCACGTCACTTTTAACCAATCTACTACATCAGATGCAACCTCCCCAGGAAGGACTCCACCTCAGACATTGTTGGGCATCGCTTGTGGTACTGTGCCATCAGTGCGCGCGGTGACCACCGCTTTGGCATGTAGTGTGCGCGGCTAGAACGTCGTTTGTGCTCGGGCCCCTCTCCCTCTCGTCGCCTTCGCCTCATGACAATGTCCATTATCTTCCTCTCGTCGTCGCCGATCACCTGGACCCCTCTCCCTCTCCGTCCGCTTCCTCACCGCCGCAAGCCGCCGCACGTCCACGAGCGCACAGTGCCGACCGAGCTTTAATGGCGCTCGACTGCTTCCTCTGCTTCCCCCTTGGCGTCCTCTGCCCCGTGAGACCTCCACTGCACCTCCCTCGTCTCCTACCCCCGAGCTCGAGCGCGTGCACACGCGTCCGCGGCGCCGGACACGCGTCCGCGACGATGACAGCTCGGCATCATCGCCCGCGACTATATAAGCCCACCCCAGCCTCATTGGAGCTCACCACTCGACCTCCCGCCCTCCACTACCCCTACCCAACCAGTCAAACGAGCTCGAGCAGCTCTTCCCGACCCTCATTGACGCCATAGCCGCCGCGGTGCTCCGGCTAAATTCGCTCGAAGTCGAGCCCCTCCCCTCCTTCTACCCCCAACAGAGAGCAACCTAGTCCCCAGCGAGCCTCCCCTGCATCTCTACTTCTTCTCTGGTGGCCCCTTTCCGCAAGCTCACCGGCGCCCGAAGACCTCCGCCCGCCGGCCTCGAAGCAGCCAACGCTTCGGCCCTCCTAGCCGGCCGGAGATGGTCCTAGGTGATGCGCCGTGCTCCGCTGAGCTCATCCATGGCCAGATCTCCTCGGGAGATGGCCGGAGCTGCCGGAACGAGCACCGGCACCGGCGCCTCTCCTCGTCCCTGCGTGCGGTGTCGGGGGAGAAGAAGGAGGCGGGAGGAGAGAGTCAACGCCGGCGGGCCCCGCTTGTCAGCGAGACCACGTCCCGGCCTCGCCACTCTAACCTGGATAAGTGACGGGCCCCACCCGTGGGACCCGCACGTCAGTTGCTCAAGCCCCGGCCCCGCCTCTGTTGATTGGATTAAGTGGAGGCGTAAAACCCACATATACGTTTTCATTTTCGGAATAGTTGCTAGTATTACCTTCATATTGCCATGCTTGAGAGTGATACATGTTGGGTTGGTCATGTTCTTCGGTGCATGACTAACGTCGGTTACCGAGTATTGTTAATATGTGTTGTTCCTTTGCTGCTTGTTGGATAAGTGTTTACTCGGTAGTGTGATTGATGAGTTCTGGCATGTTATATATGGTTGATGCTAGTGGTCATGTTACGTTATACTATGAGTAATGTTGCACTTGTAATATTTATGCTCGTCATTATGCCATGTTCAATTGGAGATTATTTCATAGTTGATATGATGGACAGTTATGTTGCATCCCGTGCTTATGTTGATATCATGCTCATGCTTCGTAAATGCATCATGTTATTTTATCATGGCTCAGCATATTGCATTCAAGTTTAACCGGATTAAATTGAACTTGAACAACTGTTGGCTGAGTCATGGTGCCACCAAATCGAAACTGACCAGTGCAACCACGCTTACCCTAGGGGGGGTCCTAACTGGGTCTATTGTCGTGCATCTCGCCGGTGCCTCCCACGAGGGAAGGTTATGGGCGTGCTTACCCTGATCAAGTAGGCAGACATAACCTTGTGTGCCTGTTGTTTTTATTTTTATGGATCCGGTCCCCGTGAGAGAGGTTTGACCACGACGGTGTTCGGGGTGTCTTTAGTAGACACGAGGCCACCCAGGACTAGCCCAGTTGGGAGTGGGTCGGAGTGGCCGGGAGAGTGTCACGGTAGTAGATCAGTTTTGTCGGAACGTCGTTTGTCCACCTGAATGGTAGTGCGAGGCCATGGGTTTCGTGGTGTGGGTGCAGTGTGCTACCTCTACAGAGTGTATATTAAATCTATCGATAGCCGCGCCCGTGGATAAGGGCCCAGTTCGTGTCGGTCCCACCGTGAGTCAACAGTATTAATAATAACTTGATTAATAATAACCCCGGTTCGATGATGAGATAAGTTGGTTGTGATCGCCGGAAGGATCACGGTTTGAGGCCAAATGTTGGTCATGGTTGTGATCGCCGGGAATGATCACCGTGGTATCAAGGATACCGAATTGTTGGATATTTGTGATGTTGTGCGAGAATCATGGCTAAAGATCAAGCTCCTTGTGGTCATCTAATGATTACTACGGTATTGTTTATACCAAGCTTGATTTGAACATGAGGTGATCGTGTGATGTCCGAGGTTGGTAAGTGATGCATGCGATGGTTACGTAGGAACCCGAGCAGAATAATTGGTGCATGTAGTGTCATCATGTTGCATGCTAGTATCGTCAGATTCATATGTTCATGCCATGCTCATATTGTTCTAGCAGTATCATGTTCATGTTGCCTTTGGATTCTTAGTGGTTATTATGCTTATTTCCATGATGGTAGCTGGTATTATTTTGGGAGTATTACTTTGGATGTCATGTTGTTCATGTCATGTTATTCTGATGATCTCATATTAATCCCTGATTAACTTTTAATTACCATGCTGTCGTTTGTCTTGAATGCTTCTGGTTAATTGTGAGCTTGCGAGTACATTCAATGTACTGACCTGGCGTGTCATGCTAGCTTGCAGGTCGTGCCTGGATTGCTTGCTTGTTTGGTGTTGCTCCCGTGTCCGCGAGCTAGAATAAGTGTTCTAGCCAGAGTCCCTGCAGATTGGAGTTCACCACCATCATCGTTGTTCCGCTGCCAGTAGTTTTTCCGCTGCTAGAGTTATTCCGCAACTTCGAGTTGTTCTGCTACTTGCATAGAGAAACTGAGGATGGCGTAGTGTCGCCGTGCCGATGTTATTCATTGTAATATCGGAGACCTTGAACATATTTGTGTGTTAATAGAAAGCTGGTTTGTTCTATGCTAAGCAGTGCCGTATTCCAGAAGACTTCTCCTCGATCTCTGGGCTGGAATACGGGGCGTTCCGGTTTTGTCTAAGCCGGGGTGCCACACCGGGCAAACAACTGGGTGCTCCAGGGTGCCCCAACCAATCCACCCAAATGTGTATTTAAGTAGCCACCTTAAGTTTAACCATTAGTAATATGATAACTCTCACATATGTCTTGGGTCTCTCAAAACCAAACCACGTCTACGAGCATAGCATAGCAGTAAGCATAACATAATAGTACCTAGGGGTTGAATGCAAGAGAATAGGTTCCTACCTCATCAACTACTTCCCAAAACTCACATGTTATCAAATCCTAACCATGCAATGTTTGAGGGGTTGAAACTAATGCATAAAAACTGGGTAATAAATGGATATGATCAAAGTGCAAAATGGCCTTGTACGGTTGATGAAGATGGTTCGCACTCATAACTCCTGATAGTTCTACTCGTCACACTTCGGTCAATCTATCGTAAGCAAGCAATTGCATACATAAGCACTCATGCAAAGAATCAAAGAAAAGATCTCGGAAAACTTCGAAAACAGGCAAATAACTCTTGCAACAGAAAACAATTTCTAACAGTACCAAAATTGGGATGCATCATTTAGTTGTTCTCCTGCCTTTGCACAACAGGATCATCCTCTTAATATCTGAAGGAAGAAGTTGAAGGATCGTTGCATTACTACCCACAAGAACAAACTAACTTCAGCTCAAAAGGACTAACGGATCTCCATCTTTGTTGATGTGATGGCCAATACAATGTTGTTCTAGGACAGGTCCCGAACTGGCTCGTGAGGTTGGGAGTTTCTAAGGAGACTGCTGATCCGTCCGAGAGGGCCTCGCGAGAAGCAAGCGCCGGCCATAGCAGGGCATGTGTGCAGCTCGCGCGCTATGCCCAGCCCCCGCTCGCAAGGGGCTCACAAGGGGGGGGGCAGCGGGCGCGATCTCCAAATCAAGTTAAGGAACCAGATTGCAAGAAATCACACAAACAAGAAAAATGGCACCCCCCTCGCACACCAATGAAAATTTGACTTCAAACTTAAATCCAAAGCCAGAAAGCAGGGCTACAGAAAAGAGGTTAAGATCAAATGGCCGCATCCGGCGCCTAGTCTAATCTTATTGTCTTCTCACCAGCGCGGAGCTAAGTGCTGCCACTAGGACGTGGGAGCGAGTCCCCGAGGCCCGAGGGCGGCACTCCCGAGACTCTGTGGCGTGTACAGCCCCACTGATTATTACATGAGAGTGTCATGACCGAAGACCTTCACAGGCGCGAGCCTTACTTCATATCGCCAGACGAGGGCCCCGCCTTACGCCACCCTCGACCACCATTGGGGGCGTCCGGAAACCAGGACGATGTCAAGGAGCAAAGGGGAGGCCAGTGGCGCCCTCGGCGACCACGGGTCCTTTGCCGGGGGAAGGCTCCCCAGCACCTCCCCGGGTGGGGGACGCCCTACTCCGTGCGATGCGGGGAGGGGCCTTGCTCCCGGCCCCTCTTCTGCAGCCCCCAGTGCTGGGGCCGCCATCCGCTGCTGTGACCTGATCTTCCTGTGACCCATGGTTAGCGTAAGCTTGCTCCTGAGAGATTAGTGGTACCCTGTAGCTGTTGACGCCGACACGGTCGGTGAGGCTCCCGGGAGGCTCCTGGAAGGTCTTAGCTTCTAGCGCCTCCTCCTCCCAGCCTGGCTCGAGGAACGAGCCAGGGTCGTCTTCCAGCATGTACTCCTGGTCCACCATTCGGGGCACGCCTCGGAGACCTCGCCGAAGTGCCCCACACTCCATGTTTCCCGGCCTAGCACACCGCCCTGAGGATGGTAGGGTGGCATATCACCGGGGCCGTAGGTGGCAACGCTCGTGCCCGCGCTCATCGGAGGTGGCGCGGGTGCGATTGGGCGCCCGGTGCTGCTGACCGCACTGGTGTCGATGAAGCCTCTGGGCGAGCCCGGGGGCACACGGGCACGGCGAGGCCCGCCATGCGATCCGGACGCGTCCTGAGGCGTAAGCATGGAGCAGAAGGGCGGTGCTCCCGAGGCCGCGGCGTCCAGGAGCTCGGCGACGTGCTCCAGCAACGCATCCCGGCCACTATACTTTAACCGGCATCGCAGGAGCTCCTGAGCCACCGTTAGCGCAACCCTCATGTTTGCTTGTTCCCGTCGGGTGTGCGGCGCCATGGCCGCAGCATGGCTTGAGGCCCTTGCAGCTGCTCGCGCTTGTCTTCGAGTAAGGGCGGATGGCGTGTGACCACGCCGCCCACGCCCCGCAGCGTTTGGCGGTGCGCGTGCTGCCTGGGGTGCAGGGTTGAGGTCTTCTTGGGTAGACGGCGCCGCTCGGGCTGGCCAAGCCACCCAGCGGTCGGTGTTGGTCCTCGGGTCGCCGAACATCGGAACCATGGAGTGTCGGCGGATCAACTGGCAGAAGGAAAGCTCCGGCGAACCCCTACCTGGTGCGCCAAATGTCGGATTTTGGGTTCCGGCAAAACCCTTGAGGTTCGAACACTGGGGTGCGCATGAAGATCTTTCCCCTACCTAATCACGCTCTCAGCCTCACCGCGATCTCAAAGCCTAGCTTGACGAACCCGCAACACAAGAGACACGAGATTTACACTGGTTCGGGCCACCGTTGTGGTGTAATACCCTACTCCAGTGTGGTTTGGTGGATTGCCTCTTGGGCTGATGATGAACAGTACAAGGGAAGAACAGCCTCCTGAGCAGAGGTGATCTTGTTCTTGGTGAGTGCGAGGATGGAGTGGATCTAGTCCAAGATGAGATGCCTCCTATGGTGGTGGCTAGTCCTATTTATAGTGGCTCTGGTCCTCTCCCCAAATATTGAGCGGGAAGGGAGCCAAAAAAGGCCAGCTTCGAAGGGAGAGAACTAGTACAAGTTATCCTGACTAAAGGTGGTCTTCAACTGCCAAAGGCTCTGGTGGTGATGCCATCGTGGGCTCCACGTGACCACTGTCTTGCCGTCCTGCTGGTCTTGGTCTCGTTGCACGGTATGGAAACCATTGCCTGATGCCTCGGGACTCCTCGCCTTCGCTTGCCCCTTTAGCACCAACGAGGAAACGAGGACACTTTGCGTGCTGGCGCCTGCCTGGCCTTGGTCGTCATGACTGACATTGTAGGAACCTCGCGAGGTTCCCCTTGCCTTGATCTCTCTGCCCCTCGCGAGCCAGCTCCTGAGGAGGTCTTGCATCGTCCGCCTCACGAGGCTTGACCCCTCGCGAGGGTCTTGAGTGTTTGCTGGTGAAGATGGGCCATACAGGGCCGCTGGGGGAGCCACGCCGTGGGCCGCAGGCAGGCAAGTCTAGGGACCCCCGTTCCCAGGACGTCGACAGGGATGAATAGGAAAACCCAAACCTCTTAGAAGGAAGGCCACGAGACATACCCTCTCCTCCTTGCTTGTGGTAGGGGAGTTCTTGGCAAGGGCACGGCCATCAATGGAGATGAGACCGGCAAGGATCAGGACCAGATCGGCCGGAGGAAGGAAGCGATGTGTGTGCAAGCGACTCAGCTGGATATGCGAGACCGAACAACTCTACCAATCACCTAGGAGCGGGCCGTGAGGGCGCGAGGAAGAACCTGGGATGTCGGCCATGGCTTTGGGGATTTTTTTCGGTGTCTTTCATGGTGAAGGGGAAGCTAACTATTCTCAGCACTTTGGATCTATAAATAGGCATCCTGTCGTTAAGCCGAAAGGAGGGGTGCGTGGAAGGACATCATTGGGTCGCACGCCCTCTAGAAAGGTGTGCGAAGCCCTGCCCCGACACGCGACGATGGCTACCTATTCGGACATGACAAACCTAGCCACGCCTGAGCCGAAAACCGCAAATGGACTCATGCGGAGTTACGTCACAGCGTGGCCCAACATAGAGGCACCGCACACCTGCTTTGCTTCACCGATGAAGTAATGGACCACGAATTCCCTGAAGGATTCAAACCCGTCAATATCGAATCATACCACGGAACAATCGATCCCGCGGTATGGATAAAAGATTTTATCCTCCACATCCATATTGCCCATGGGGATGACCTCCACGCCATTAAATACCTCCCACTAAAGCTAAAAGGGCCTGCTCGACACTGGTTAAACAGCCTGCCTGAAAATTCCATAGGCAGCTGGGAGGACTTGGAAAAGGCCTTCCTCGATAACTTCCGAGGAACGTATGTCCGGCCACCGGATGCCGATGACCTAAGTGACATTGTCCAGCAGCCTGGAGAGTCATCCAGGAAGCTCTGGACTCGGTTCTTAATCAAAAAGAACCAAGTCGTCGACTTTCCGGACGCGGAAACCCTTGCGGCTTTCAGACACAGTGTCCGGGACGAATGGCTTACACGCCACCTCGACCAAGAAGAACCTAAATCCATGACTGCCCTCACTGCTCTGATGACCCGCTTTTGCACGAGAGAAGACAGCTGGCTCGCTCGTAGAAGCAACAGCGCCAGCGACCTGAGCACTTCTGAAATCTGAGACGGCAATGGCAAGCCACGACAAAGCAACTACAACAGTCGCAATGATAATGAAATAACGCGCGACACAACGATCAACGCCGGATTCAACAATCCCAAGCCCAGCCAAAGGAAGAAGCCATTCAAGGCGAAATGAGACGAACCATCCAACCTAGACACGATATTGAACCGACCCTACCAGATTCACACCCACCCCAATAAACCAGCTAATCATACTAATAGAAACTGCTGGGTCTTTGAACAGGCCGGCAAGCTCAACGCCGAACACAAGGGGAGGAGGCCGCCAGGCGACAGGGATGACGGAGAGGTCCACCAACGAAATACCTGGGGTCAGAAGCAATTTTCACCCGAGAATCATATACTCATATAGCGAAAATAGCAGTCCGGCTTCCGCCGCCCACCTTATACACCTACAAAATTTGTGCCGTGCATACATCACTACGCACTCAAAATACCGTGGGCATTGGTGGAAGCACACTACGGACAAGCCTGCAAGCATCCCCGTAACATTTTTATCCATTTTTCTTTTTATTTTTTCCTTCACTATCTCTTATAAACAGGTGACGAACAGGACAAACATCTGAAACTGACTCTATCGTTTTTCGGATCCGTACACTCACCTAAGGGGCTATCTCGGTCAAGGATTCCCCCCGCCAAGGACTGGCGGCGCAGACGTGCGACAGGAGGTCCAAAATAACTTTTTGTAGACCGCCTCAGACCCCGAGCATGTCAAATAGCCGGGAGGATGGATTTTATATATAATAAATAATCATTGGCACATCGCTCAACTCCCAGTATCCGAATTAATCATCCATGTTGTTTCACCACTAAATACGGCTCTCATGGTCGTTTCATAAACATACCTTGACATAACTTGCCAGGAGCTCGTTATGGGAATAAATGAGTTGCCAGCAAAAGCCCGAACAACTCTACAACGTACTTCGGCGTCGCAAGTTTGGCCTTATATGCATCAGCTCTGAATCATTGTCTTGGGTCAATAGTTGGGTTGCCCAGATCCTGTGCTTGCTACCCTACGTTCCGCTCTATCGGCTAGGGTAGTAAAGGGAGAACTACTGCGATTGTGCTTCCGGTTCATCTGGTCAAGTACCTCAGTATAGAAAGCCAAAAACTGACTGTCATGATGCGGCGAGAGCTGGTCAACCACTTTGGCGACTTCTTGGAATATTTAGCGACTCTCTGTGTCACATGAAGGATCTTTTTTTAGACCAAATATGTAAGGCACCATACGCCGCATACATACGAGGGGCTATGTCGTAGTCCCACCATAAAACTCCTAAGGCTAAGTGAAAGTGTTAACGCCCTATAGTCCGATTGCCTGGTTAGCCGCATTATCACCTCCTTCATGGACCAAGACGTTGGATAAAGAGTGATTAAAGGATTTTTCGAGCACCCCCGTACTTCCTACGAGGGGGCTGAAGGCGACGACTGGAAAACTTTTAGATCATATTCAAACGGCCACACAGAAGGAGAATTCAAGCTTTCGAGCAAAACATAAAAATATATTAACTTTAAAATTGTCTTTTACAATTTTCATAAACCTCACTGAACATTATGTCTTTCGAGCACTGGCCCTCTATCAAGCGGGCGGCCTCTAGGACGTCTTCAAAATAACGCTCCGGTTCCGGACGGTCCTTGCCTTTGGGTGGACTCTTCGTCGCAACATCGATGGCCTTCATCTTCCCCCAGAACGTCTTGACTCGGGTAAAAGACATCTGTGCACCCTCAATGCACGTTGACAGCTTCACAGTGTCAATACGCGGCAACGTCTCAACAAGCCTCTGCACCAAACCGAAATAGCTATTCGGAACAGGCTCGGTTGGCCACAACCGGATTATGACATCCTTCATGGCAGCGCCAGATATCCTATGAAGTTTGGCCCATTGAGACATCTGTTCATTGAGCAACAGAGGGTGCTTTGATGCGCCAAACTGCGACCAAAAAAGCTTCTCCGTTGCATACCCATCTCGCGCTTGGTAATACTGCGCCGCATCGGAAGAACTCTTCGGCATGTCCAAGAACTCGTCCGGAGAACTCCACACTTGGTTAAGCTGAGCATAGTCTGGGTCACCGAACTTAGTTTGCAGCAAAAAGGGCTTTCCAGCTGCAATCTCCCTAGCCTGCCGAACCTCCTCATGGGCTGCTCTGGATTCCGATCGTGCTTCCCTCACCTCTTGTAGGGCCTTGTCCAGTTCAGCCGTTAAGGCTTTATTCTCCTTCTCCAGAAATTCGCAGCAGCCAGTGGCATTTTTCAGTTCGAGCGCCACCGTGGATATCTTCTCCTCATCTTGGCGCCATGCAGCTTGTTTGGATTTTAGCTCAGCCGGTGCCTTTTCGGCAGTAGCATTGCTACGCCGGGCCTGCTCCTTGGTCTGGGCCAGCTCCGCTCGAAGCACTTCAAGCTCGAAGCACTTCAACGGCGGCAACACCATCTGCAGCCACGCATATTCCAGCATACATATTTTAGCATCATGCTTATACCACAAAAATGTATGGGGAATGCCCTGAATACATACCTTGCTACTCGTCAAGATGCATATTGATTAATGCAAGATCATCCCCTGCCACATCAAGCTTCCGCTGCAGCTCGGCAATTTCCATAGTCCGGGAAGTGGCCAAGGGGGAAGCAACCTGTGTTCAAGTTCATCAGGTTAGTCCTTAAAACTATCCTTTTCGATCCTCCGTTTGCTTCCTAGTGGAAGACAACCCGAGTCTCAGGGGCTACTACCTATACACAGGCGCATCTTTGCAAATGAAACATAGCTAAAACATCATGTCACAAACCTCGAAGCCCTTCAGTAGGCTCATAAAGGCTTCATTTAATCCGCTCTTCAAGGACAAAATCTTCTAAATCACTCTACCCATCAAGGTACGCTGTTCCCCTGAGACAGATGCTTTCTACAACATGTCCCGCAATATATCCAGAGTCTCCGGGTCTCCAGAAGCCGCTCTAGGAGCACAACCATCCTTTGAAGGAATCTATTCACCCGTCTCCAGAATCACTGTCGGCTGCGAACCAGACAGTCCGGGGCCTTTGTTATCATCAGCCCCGGAATCCCGGATGGTCGGAGGTCCACCTTCGTGTACTGCCTCTTTTGTCCCCTGCGTAACTTGTTGGTCAAAAGGGACCCTCCGCGATGACACTTCAGAATCATCCGCCTTATTGGGTGAGGAGGTTGGAGGAGGCATCTCGCTCTCCATCATCTCTGGGAGGAGACTCCCCGAAGAAGAGGATCACCTAGAAAAACTCTATGCTGACTTGTAAAAATGCATGAATGTGTTACGTATATCTTCGGTAATAGCAATGGAGTGGCACGCTATCAAAGTACTCCGGATTCTCTTGCGGTTTGGTCAAGGGCTTGTCCCCGTGTTGGAGTTGTTCAACGGCATCGCTTTCCAAACCCAAGCCGCTCGACGGTGGCATCTTGCCCTTCTTGGAAGACCGCCCCTCCCACTCTTTGGAGGCGACCCTTTTCCTCCTACTTGGAGAAGGGATACTGGGTCCTTTTCCGCCTCTGTCTTCAGGCGAGGAAAGGTCGATTTCTTCGGACTTAGTGTCCGACTTACCTCCGGAACCAAGGTCATCTTGGGTCTTCTCACTCTCCTCTTTAACCTCCCCTACCGGCGCCTGGAATGGTGCCGAGGCCAGCATCCTTGTTAACACAGGAGTAGCTGAGTCTTCGGGAAGGGGAGCCGGACACCTAATCCGTTCCACCTTCTTTATCCAACCCTGAAAAAGGATGATTCCATTAGTATCTTGTCACTGGATATCTGATTATGAGGTATTCGGAAAACGGGTGCTTACAGGGGTATCCGGATGGTTACAGTCTAGGCCATCATCTTCGGTGGTGTTCGACCATTGCCTTCGTTTCACGAAGAGTAATATCCACATTCCTTCGTGCGTAGTGCCGAAGAAGTGTTGAAGAGTCCACGGCCCTTCTGGATTAAGCTCCCACAGGCCGAGAGGCGGTCGCTGGCACGGTTGGGTCCATCGAACTAGCATTACTTGAACGACATTAGCTATATTGATGTCCCTCTCAATGAGGCTTCAGATGCGACTTTGCAGAGTTCACACCTCATTCGTTGACCCCCAGTCCAACCCCTTAATAATCCATGATGCAAGCTGAATTGGGGGGTTGGATTGGCATGCGGGCTCAGCTGCCCACTTGGAGCCACGGGGCTGAGTGATATAGAACCACCCCTGCTGCCATAAATCGGAAGATTTGGTGAAGGATCCTTTCAGCCAAATAGCGTTAGCAAGCTTGCTCACTGTAGCACCGCCGCACTCAGCTTGCTCCCCCTCTATCACTTACAGCTTCACATCAAAGGTCTTGAGCCACAGGCCGAAAAGCGGAGGAGTCCGAAGGAAGGCTTCACATGTGACGATAAACGGTGAGATAAGAAGAATAGAGTCCGGGGCCAGATCTTGAAAATCTAGCCCATAATAAAACATGAGCCATCGGACGAAGGGGTTAAGTGCAAACCCTAACCCATGAAGGAAGTGGGACACGAACACAACCCTCTCGCCGGATCTGGGGGTGGGAATAACCTACCCCTCGGCAGGAAGCCGATGATGGATTTCCGCGGTCAAATACCTCGCCGCCCGAAGCTTTGCAATATCTCCCTCCATGACAGAAGAAGCTACCCACCGGCCTTGACGGCTGGATCGAGACATGATTGGGGCTTGTGGCAACCGAAACCTGGTGTTAGAGATCCGGGTAGCAGGGGTTGAGGAAGAAGCAAGCGTGAAAGAAAAAGACGGGTCTGTACCCCAATATAAAGGCTGTGAATATCAAACGTCTCCTCCTGGGCCTCAAAACTTGCCTATTCCCAAGGAGTTGTACCCAAACGACGGTTGGGTTACCCACGTCTGGGTTTACAAGGATCCCTTAGAAAAAGGGGGGACACGATCTCCGCTTGGATAAGACATGCCAATGAAACCGCGTCTTGAGACATGGGGCGACAGGCCAGCTAACGGTTCAAAATAATGGCCGAGCAGGCGTGATGTCATATTACCAAAAAGTTGTCAGCGGATTGAACTCGTGAAATATTATATCCTCTGCAGTTGTGTATACAAGTACGGATACAATCATTACATCTGAAGACTATATTTGATTTCAAGAAGGGGAACCCGCCTTGCAATTCCGAAGACAATCTGCCCACCCGACTCATCGTTATTGAAGCCAGGTTCAGGGGCTACTGAGGGAGTCCTGGACTAAGGGGTCCTCGGGCGTCCGACCTGTTATCCATGGGCCGGACTGATGGGCTTTGAAGACGTGAAGGCCGAAGACTGTACCCGTGTCCGGATTGGACTCTCCTTGGCGTGGGAGGCAAGCTTGGCGATCAATTATGAGGATTCCTTCTTATGTAACTGACTCTATGTAACCCTAGATCCTTCTGGTGTCTATATAAACCGGAGGGCGTAGTGCGGATAGGACACATTCATTACCATAGTCATACAGGCTAGACTTCTAGGGTTTAGCCATTACGATCTCGTGGTAGATCAACTCTTGTAACACTCATATTCATCAAGATCAATCCATAAGGAAGTGAGGTATTACCTCCATAGAGAGGGCCCGAACCTGGGTAAACATCGTGTCCCCTGTCTCCTATTACCATCGATCCTAGACGCACAGTTCGGGACCCCCTACCCGTGATCCACCGTTTTTGACACCGACAGTAGGCGCGCCCCCACCCTCGTGGGCCCCTCGTAGCTCCACCGATGTTCTTCTTTCGCCTATATATACTCTTATACCCTAGAAACATCAGGGGAGCCACGAAACCACTTTTCCACCACCATAACCTTCTGTACCCGTGAGATCCCATCCTGGGGCCTTTTCCGGCGATCTGCCGGAGGGGGAATCGATCATGGAGGGCTTCTACATCAACACCTTAGCCTCTTCGATGAAGCGTGAGTAGTTTACCACGGAGCTTCGGGTCCATAGTTATTAGCTAGATGGCTTCTTCTCTCTCTTTGATCCTCAATACAAAGTTATCCTTGATGTCCTTGGAGATCTATTCGATGTAATACTCTTTTGCGGTGTGTTTGCCGAGATCCGATGAATTGTGGATTTATTAACTTGATTGTCTTTGAATATTATTTGGTTCTTCTCTGAAGTCTTATATGCATGATTTGATATCTTTGCAAGTCTCTTCAAATTATCGGTTTAGTTTGGCCTACTAGATTGATCTTTCATGCAATGGGAGAAGTGCTTAGTGAGGGAGTCCTGGATTAGGGGGTATCCGGACACCCGGACTATATCCTTTGGCCGGACTGTTGGACTATGAAGATACAAGATTGAAGACTTCGTCCTGTGTCCGAATGGGACTCTCCTTGGCGTGGAAGGCAAGCTTGGCGATACGGATATGTAGATCTCCTTCCTTGTAACCGACTCTGTGTAACCCTAGCCCCCTCCGATGTCTATATATACCGGAGGGTTTAGTCCATAGGACAACAACATTCATACCATAGGCTAGCTTCTAGGGTTTAGCCTCTACGGTCTCGTGGTAGATCAACTCTTGTAGTACTCACATCATCAAGATCTATCAAGCAGGATGTAGGGTATTACATCCATCGAGAGGGCCCGAACCTGGGTAAACATCGTGCCCCCCGCCTCCTATTACCATCCGCCTTAGACGCACAGTTCAGGACCCCTACCCGAGATCTGCCGGTTTTGACACCGACATTTGTGCTTTCATTGAGAGTTCCACTGTGCCGTCACCGAAAGGCTTGATGGCTCCTTCGATCATCTATAATGATGCGGTCCAGGGTGAGGTTTTCCTCCCTGGACAAATCTTCGTATTCGGCGGCTTCGCTCTGCGGGCCAACCCGCTTGGCCATCTGGATCAGATCGAGAGCTACGCCCCTGGCCATCAGGTCAGGTTTGGAAACTTGAACTACACCGGCGACATCCGCGGACACTTGATCTTCGACGGATTCGAGCCCATGTCAGGTGCGGCGCACAGTCACGACGAGCATGATTTAGCTCTGCCGTCGGATAGTGTTCGGGAGATCACACCTGCAACCGCTCCGGCCCTTAATCCGGAGCAAATTGCGCCATCCAAGGACGAGGGGGTAGACGCCGCCATGGAGGCCGCATTCTCAGTGGCGATAGAGCCGGATACTGACTTCACCCCTTATGAGAGCCGTGTTGCCGAACCACTAGATTCATCTCCGGCCAAGGACTCCGAGCCGCCTGCGTCCGCGTCTATCGAATCTGATTGGGCGCCGATCATGGAGTTTACCTCCGCGGATATCTTTCAGCACTCGCCTTTTGGCGACGTGCTAAATTCATTAAAGTCTCTCTCCTTGTCAGGAGAACCTTGGCCGAACTATGTCCGGCTAGAATGGGATGCGGACGATGAAGAAATTCACTCCCCACCCACCACCCACCTAGTAGCCACTGTCGACGACTTAACCGACATGCTCGACTTCGACTCCGAAGACATCGACGGCATGGACGACGATGGATGAGACGAACAGGAACCACCGCCCACAGGGCACTGGACTGCCACCTCATCATATGATATATATATGGTGGATACCCCCAAAGAAGGCAATGGCGACAAGACGGTGGAGGATGACTCCTCCAAGAAGCAGCCCAAGCATCAACATCAGCGGTGCCGCTCTAAGTCCTGCCATAGCAAAAGCAGTGATACCGGCACAAGAGACAATAACACTCCGGATAGTGCCGAAGACAACAATCCCCTCCAGCACGATTTTGATCGGGAGGGTGAACAAGCACTACAAAAAATACACTTCCATGATGATACGTGTTTGTCACAGTAGGTCGCATTTTTTGTCATGCATGTACATCCATGACAATTTTATGACAAAATCAAGATAGTCATACCTGTGCTGTCGTAGAAGTGTTCCATGACATTACCAAAATTATCATCACGGAAGTGTCCACTTCCATGACGATAAATCGCGCGTCACAGAAGTGCTTTCGTCAAGGGTGACCGACACGTGGCATCCGCCGTAACGGAACGCCGTTAAGCTATCGGGTCGGGTTTTGGATCCGATAACCCGTTAACAGCCCCGACCAATGGGAAATTTCCACATGTAAAATTCTTATTGGCCGGACGAAACACGTGTCAGCTCGTTAGTGAGTCAGATAGGTGCCTATGATATGTCGACATGTGCCACGGCCCACCACTGGCCCATTTAGCTTACAAAGCCAGCCCGTTTGACTTGGTCAAAAGTTAACGGGCTGGCCCATGAAAAGCCTGTTAACGGTCTCTTCGCAAATAGCCCATTTTATGGACCGCTAACTCACGACCCGTTAGGCCCTAAAGGAAATCGGCCCAACAACGTCATGTGGGCCGTCGAATATAACACCAACCCATTTCACTTTCGGCCCTTGTATGGCCCACGACGTCTTTCGGCCCATATGAGGCCTTCATATCTTTCGGCCCTTTACAGGCCCACGGTGACTCTAGCCCATAATGAACAGTAATTTTATGCCTTGAGCTCTTGGGAGGCGAGTAGAGCGCACTGACTCCTAGGCGGCTCCTAGGCGACTCCTAGGCGGCTCGACCGCCGGTGGCCACTCCGGCCCCGGCGTCCACCACCCTGACCGTCCAATGGCGCCTCCTCACCTTGACTTTTCTAGAGGTAAGGCTTTTCAGCTTGGCATGCGCCAAAAGTTTGGTCATCCGGTGGTTTTCTCTCCTGGTTTTCGCCAACATGAGTTCAAGCTTGTGGTCTCCTTTGGTTGAACGTGCTTTCGCCTGGATTGTCACACTATGAGCATTGTGCTTCACTCTTGCTTTGGTGGTTACCCTCAAGGTTTTAGGGTTAAGTTTCTCCGGGACCGTTCTTTCCAATTTTCGGTTGCTTCAAAGTCTGTGGGTTTTGAACTCTACAACAGTGGCAGTATTACTGAGAGGGATTTTGAGTTGGTTTTTAGCCTTTGGGTGAAGGAGGTCCTAATTGGCGTCGAGAGGAGCGTCTGTTCTATCAAGAGGAGCAAAATTGATGGTCATTAGTTACCCGAGGGCCTTCACGTTCAACCTCCCAAGGCGGCTCCGGCGATCGCCGGAGGGAGTTGACCCACCGCGGCTCAGCTTTCCAACGGTTAGCGGGGTTACCGGACTCGTCTATGGATTTACATGACACAACTATTGATGACGGGCGCATTGAGTGCAATATTATACCTGCGATCAATGATCGCGAGGTTCAGGGGGATGAGGGCGCGAATTTAGGATCTTCAAATTCGGCCATTACTTGTTATGGTTGTGGCAACTTGGGGCACATGGCTTGGGCCTGCCCTGAACCCCGTCTGACTGGGCTCTGGCCGTTTTTTAGGGTGGCTTCTTTTCCCTCCCCACCGGCTGAGGCCTGGGCCCCCGGGGTGGTGGATGATTGGTTTCGGGCCATTGGCCCAGCCCAGCCGGCGATTCGTCTTTCCTCTTTTAGACAACTCTGTGAAGGCATGTTCCCGAACTTTCAGCCAAGATTCCCTCTTGCCTCCTCGTCTCCTCCCCTGCATTCCACTGTTCAACCTCGGGCTCGTCATTCTTCCTCCTTGCAGTCCTCTGAGCCTGCTGCCGGCGTAGAGCTATCTATGGCCAACATTCCGTTTGATCCTCAACCTTTTGTTCCCCATGGATTCAATATTCTCAATGTTGAAGGCCGTAATGGTGTGGCCAGGGTGGTTCTTCCCCACCGTCAGAAGCGCCATGAGGACTGGGCCATCGTCACCATTGAGCCGCTTCCGGATGAGGTACTATTTCCCAATGTGCAAGAAGTTCTTGATGAATTCTTTGCGGATGTACAACAAGTGCAAATCAGAGAAATGCAGCGCTGTCCGTTGGGGGAGGCTTATGTGCGCTTTGTCAATCCAAGGGACAGAGATAGGTTAGTGCTCCAGAGTCCCCACCAGTTTGGAGATGTTTTTATCTCTTTCCACAACCATGATAATGGTCGCAACTGCCGAAGAACCCAGTTTAATAGAACAGTCTGGCTGCTCATCCTTGCGGTTCCATTTGATTTTCGCAATTCTGAAGATATTGCCAGGGCCATCAGTCACTTTGGGCGACTTGTTTCTTGGGAGAATGATCCTCTTCATATGGGTAGGGTTATTGCAAAAGCTAAAGTTAGAGATCTTGAATCCATCCCTAAAAGTGTCAGGTGGTCTGAAGGTGAAGTCCTAGATGAAGATGCTTGGTCCTCTTCAGTGGAAATTCTTCTGCAACAGATGATGGGTGGGGCACCTGCCGATGAGGACCCAATTCCACCTGGCAATGTTGATCCTCACCCTCTTCCAGGCAACAACAACGCTTTCCCTGGCTTTCATTTTAATCCTCAGCCTGTTCAGCAAGATGACATGGATGCAGAAGAGGGTCACTGGGCCTCCAGGTGGTAATAATGTGGAAGCTCAGGATGATCTGGATTTCCTGGAAGGTGTTCACCATGAAGAAATTGCTTGGGCTGATGGGGAGGAACTCCCACCACCTTTGGAGGGCCACAGCAGCATAACTACAACTGTCTCCTTGTCTGAAGGTTTTTCTTCCCATGCCAGTGAGGAAGTAAATCAACTTCCACCCATGCTGCAGATACAGGGCAATGGTCTAGAGCTTTTGATGCAGGACTATCAAGAGGAGGAGCAAGATGTTCCTCAGGCTCCCCTTGTTTTGGCAGTTCCTCAGGAAATTTTATTACCAGCAAATCCTGAGGTGGTTCCTTAGATTCAGCCAGTCTTGGAGGAAGTGATCCAACCTTCTGAGCCTGTTGTTGGTAACAGTCCTGTTGTGCCCCAGGACCTGTCACTGGACCTTGGCAGAGACTCTCATGCTGATATAGAGCCAGCAGGCCATGGCAAAGATCCTTTTCAGTTTAAAGCTGTTGATTTAGTTGGGAAAGCAGGAGCTAGCTCTCATTCTGTGAACCCACTGCTTCAGGCTAATGCTGGGGTTGAAAATGCTAGCAAACAAGGTAATTGGATTGCCCAAATTGAGGAGCATTTTGAGTTTGCACCCTCATTACTTGGTTTGAAATCTATTCAGTTAAAGGCTCTAGCTAATAAAGATACTGTTCTGTCAGAAGAAGGCCTGGTAATTTGGAAGGAGCATTTTGCTCAAAAGCCTTTGGAGGATGTGCCTTCTCTTTCTGTTCAAGTGCCAGTAAGTTGGTTCAATTTTATTGTGCATCTTCTAATGACACCAGACAAGTTTAACTGGACACTCAATATGCTTAAATCTCCTTTGTGGGAATTACTTGCTGAAGTAGAGGGCACTGAAAATTCTTATATCTTTCACATTCCTGATAAATGCATTGCTACTAAGGCTCCTACTTGCAAATAGCTCATGGATCAATCCCTTCAGCAGGATACAAACAAGGAAAATGAAGGAGATTCATCCAACCAGTAGGACTTGGATTCCTTGGCCCTTCTTCAACCTTTTGGGGCTGAAAATTCTAAGAAAAGAAGGGGAGGAAAGACACCTCTTGTAGAAACAGAGGTAAGGAGGAGTGATAGGATAAAAAAAGACAATGTTGGGTTTAAAAGAGGTTCTTGTTCTAATAATAAGTGTCTGCTTGTAATCCTGCTCCACCAGTTGTTCAGAAATCAGTGGTTAAGAATCTCACTTCCTCATTTTGCAAGGTTGCTGATCAGGAATTGGAAGGGAAGCTCTCCAAGAAACCTAAGAGAAGGATGGGAGAGGAGTTGGCTGGGGTGACCCCATCCAAGGAGGACAGGCAGGACAACCCCAAGAGTGGTTAGATGACCACTTTAAATGCTTTTGTTGAGGAGAGGGAGGGGTTTTATGTGATGAACTGTATGAGTGTTCCTTTTGGTTGTAATTGCATCCTGTGGACCCCCTGGACTTGCTGTATTAGTTCATGTTCTTCTGACAGTGCACTTTGCTTCTCTATCTCCATATGGGTAGTTTCATATGTTGATGTGCTGTGGATGATGTGGTTTCTGTTCTTGCTCAGTTTGCTATCTCTGCTGTCTGGTTGGTCTAATTTTCTTGGGTTCTGGCCAAGTGATGGTGCTTGGTCCCTGGTTGATCTCCTACACTGTTTCCATGAATAGCCACAACAGAAACTGGAATATACTAAACTGGAACATCAGAGGAATTACCTCACCTGATAAATGGCTTGCTCTAGGGCAAAAAATTGAGGAAAGTGACTGTGCCATTCTGTGCCTTCAAGAAACCAAGAGGGAGCATTTTGATGATGCTTACATTAAGAACTTTTGTCCCCACAGGCTCAATAAATTTGCCTTCCTACCTTCAATTGGAGCTTCTGGAGGACTTCTAATCACATGGAATGGTTCTCTGTTTGAGGGAGAGGTCATCTTCCAGAATAGATACTCTCTCTCAATTAATTTCACTAGTCTTTTGTGCAATCAATCCTGGGTCCTCACCAACATTTATGGACCATGTGTGCAAGCAGAAAAAATGGAGTTTATTAATTGGTTTTCCAACATTCATATGCCACTAGACACAAATTGGATTCTAGTTGGTGATTTCAACTTCATTAGGGATCCTTCTGACAGGAACAGGCCTGGTGGGGATGTAAATGAAATGCTTCTTTTTAATGAAGCTATTAGTAATCTGGGTTTAATTGAACTCCCTCTTCATGGCAGAAAATACAGCTGGAGTAACATGCAACACAGTCCTTTGTTGGAAAAGTTGGATTGGTTTTTCACCTCTGCCTCTTGGATGACTACTTATCCTGGTACAGTTGCTATGCCTCTTTCTAGACCTATATCAGATCATCTTCCATGTGTTATCAGAATTGGGACTTCCATCCCAAAGGCCAGGGTCTTCAGATTTGAAAATTACTGGTTAAAGCACTCTGACTTTAAAGAGGTTGTTACTGCAGCTTGGAATATTCCTGTGGGTAATCTTGATGCAGCAAAAACCCTAAATGCAAAGTTCAAAAATCTTAGAAGGGCTCTCAAACTTTGGGCCAAGAACCTATCTTGCCTAAAATCCAAAATTGCTGCCATTAATGAGGTTATTTTCTTGTTTGACCTGTTTGAGGAATTCAGAGACTTGGGTGATTTTGGGTAGAATTGCAGGGTCATACTTAAAGAACAATTGCTCCTACTTCTGAAGAACCAAAAAATATATTGGAAGCAGAGAGGTAAAATCAAAGGTGTTAAGTTTGGTGATGAAAACACCAAATTCTTCCATACAAAGGCTTCTATAAACCACAGACATAACTACATTGCTATGCTAAAGAATGAGGATCAAGTGGAAATCACAGACCATGCAGGTAAAGCTGCCCTGCTGTGGAATGCATTCAAGAGCAGATTGGGAAGGTCAGAACAAACCACCATGCACTTTAATTTGCCTTCTCTTCTGCAACATCAAGCTAGTCCATCAGACTTTGAACAGCTGGAAATTCCTTTCACTGAGGAAGAAATCAATGATGTTATTAAGCAATTGCCTCCTGACAAGTCTCCTGGACCAGATGGATTTAACAATGAGTTTTCTAAGAGCTGCTGGGATATTATAAAACCTGATGTCACTAGACTGATACATGAGTTCTATGCTGGGCAAATTTCTCTTGAGAGCATCAACTCCTCTTTCATAACTCTAGTCCCCAAGGGACCTTCTCCCAGTACTCCTAATGACTTCAGACCTATATCTTTGCTCAATTGCCGCCGCAAGCTCATTACCAAATTGCTTGCCAACAGGTTAAAGAAAGTGATCCTCAAAATGGTACATGTAAATCAATATGGTTTCCTTAAGGAAAGAGCTATTCATGACTGTCTTGGTTGGGCTTATGAGTACCTACATCAATGCCACAACTCTAAGGAGGAAGTTGTTGTGCTAAAGCTAGATTTTGAAAAAGCTTTTGACCTCATTGAGCATTCTACAATCATTGATATCCTCAGAGCAAAGGGTTTTGGAGAAAGATGGATTGGATGGATTAAAATGCTATTTACTTCTGCTTCATCACAAGTGCTTCTTAATGGCATTCCTGGGAAAAAGTTTTATTGCCTCAGAGGAGTGAGACAAGGGGATCCTCTCTCTCCCCTCCTTTTTGTGTTGGCTGCTGACCTACTTCAATCAATCATAAACAGAGCAATGAACTTGGGCCTTCTCATTCCTCCTTTACAAGTACAGTCATGTCCAGACTTTCCCATAGTTCAATATGCAGACGATACCCTCATACTCATGCAAGCTGATGCCCCACAACTCCATTGTCTTAAAGCCCTTCTACACACATTTGCAGATGCTACTGGGCTAAAGGTGAACTACAGCAAATCAAATCTAATACCAATCAATGTGAGTGATGAAAAAATGGAAATTCTGACTGGTACTTTGAACTGTTTGAAAGGATCTTTCCCCTTCACTTATCTGGGCATGCCTTTAGGGCTTCAAAAGCCAACAGTGGAGCAGTGTCTGCCTTTAGTGAGAAGAATTGCAAAAAAAATAGTGGGCTTATCTTCCTTCATGACTCTTGCTGGAAGGTTACTGTTGGTCAAGTCAGTGCTAAGTTCTCTTATTATTTACTTCATGGGCTGTCTTGATGTTCCTATAACTATCAAAAACCAGGTTAACAAATACTTGAGACACTGTCTTTGGAGGGGACCAGATTTGGAAGATCACAGACCAGCTTTGGTAGCTTGGTCTACTGTTTGTAGGCCTAAAAATCAGGGAGGCCTTGGAGTTATGAACATCTTTGTACAAAACCAAGCCTTGCTGCTCAAGAACCTCCACAAGTTCTACAATAGAGAGAACATCCCTTGGGTCAACCTCATCTGGGAGGCTTATTATGACAATGGCAACCTACCAGGACACAAATGGGAAGGGTCTTTCTGGTGGAAATGTAACCTCAGGCTCATTGATAGTTACAAATCCATGGCAAGATGCACAGTAGGAGATGGTAAATCTGCTCTATTTATGTGATAGCCTGGCTTATTAGGGATGATAGACTACTCATATCAATAAGGAATTCCTTCTTTTCCGGGAGCCCATTCTGACAGAACTCCAAATTTAAGCGTGCTCACCTTGGAGTAGTGTCAGGATGGGTGCCCCACCGGGAAGTTGCTCCCGGGTGCGCACGAGTGAGGACAAAGTGCGCAGAAAAGACTAGTATTGATCTGTGGGGCCAGTCTAGATCCCGCCAGGAGTAACGACCACCGGCGGGTGTGTCCGGGGTGTTACAAGTTGGTATCAGAGCCGACCCTCGCGGTTACACGGATGGCTGTGGACAGGTGCGTGGTCATGTTGTTCATGACGTTTGTGACCCGTCGTGGCACCCGGCATGGCACATGTACTGGACTGGAAGCACAGACGTTTGTGCCAAGAGGGAACGTTCCTGTGGCCCGACGAGGACGTCGGTTCCTCTGAGTGGGGGTGTATGTGATAGCCTGGCTTATTAGGGATGATAGACTACTCATATCAATAAGGAATTCCTTCTTTTCCGGGAGCCCATTCGGACAGAACTCCAAAGTTAAGCGTGCTCAGCTTGGAGTAGTGTCAGGATGGGTGACCGACCGGGAAGTTGCTCCCGGGTGCGCACGAGTGAGGACAAAGTGCGCACAAAAGACTAGTATTGATCTGTGGGACCAGTCTAGATCCCGCCAGGAGTAACGACCACCGGCGGGTGTGTCCGGGGCGTTACAATTTTGGTCTGATCTATGGCACACTTCTTGTCTGAATCAATTTTTCCCTCATCTTTACTCCTTTGTCAGAGATCAGAATCTCTCTGTGCAATCTGTGATTATGACTAAATACTTGGAAGATTTATTTCACCTACCTTTGACCCAGGAAGCTTTCCTGGAATTTGAACTCATGGAAGAAATTTGTGACACCATAAAGAGATCTCCTTCCAATGAGCACTTGGATACATGGAGTTATATGTGGGGAAATAGCATTTTTTCAGTGGCTAAAGCTTACAAAATTTTGATAGGTGTTAAAATTGTTCCAGCTCAGTTCAATTGGATTTGGAAATGTTCTACCCAGCCAAAGCACAAAGTTTTCTTTTGGAGGCTTCTTCATGATAGGCTAAACACCAGGAATCTGCTAAGAAGGAAATCTTTTCATCTTGACAACTATAATTGTGCTATACTCAATTGCCAGCAGGAAGAAACTCTCCAACACCTCTTCTGGACCTGCCCTTTTGCTTCTGCTTGTTGGGATATTCTATGCCCTAACAGACAAAGGAATCTCACTATCATGGAAGCCATTCCAGATTTAAGAAGCAGCATACATCAACCTTTTTCCATGGAGATCATTATCATTGCATCTTGGGCCATATGGATAATTAGGAATGATAAGATTTTTGATAGCATTCCAACCAGCATTGGAAGATGGAAGTTCACTTTCCTCATAGAACTACACCTGCTCAAATTCAGAATCAAGGAGAAGTTTGCAGCTTCATTCTGTTCCTGGTTGGACAATCTTGTACTATAGCTCTTGTAGTTTTAGTTTTCTTTTCTTTTTTATTTTTCTTTTTCTTTTTTTAGTTTTCTTCCTGTTCCCTTGTTCTTTTAGATTAGTCTTTCTTTTTTGAGGGCTTCTCTCAAGCCTTGTCTGTCTGTACTCTGCTTGCTTTGATTATATAAAAAAATTTGCAGTGGGGTTTTGCCCTACTATGTACAGTCAAAAAACAGTAATTTTATTTATACCCGTTAATGGTCCGTGATTTACATGGGCCGTTTCCAGCCCGTGTAAGCTTTCGGCCTATTGACGCCACATTCGTTCTTGGGCTCCTTTTCGGCCCTCGATTACACCCGGCCCGTTACTGGCCTGTTCCCCTAATGGGCCAAATTCGGCCCATGGCAAGAGTCGGCCCGTTATTGGCCTGTTCCCCTAATGGGCCAAATTCGTCCCATGGCAAGAGTAGGCCCGTTACTGGCCTATTACCCTAATGGGCCAAATTCGGCCAATGGCAAGAGTTGGCCCGTTTCTGGCCTGTTAACCCATTGCGCCATTTCCAGCCCGTCCTATATTCTGGCCCATTAACGACCCGTTATGCCTGTGACAGAATTAAGCCTTTGCTGTCCTACGGCCTGTTAACGGCCTGTTACCGTGCTGGGCCAATACCAATTATGCCCTGATTATGGCCCATGTAGACCCATTTAGCCGATGGCCCGAGGCCCACCGATTACAGGCCCATTTATCGACGGCCCATAGGAGGCCCATGGATCCTACAGCCCGCATATGGCCCATGGTAGTTGCGGCCACTAGCAAACCAGGGAAAAAGAAGACTAGGAAATAAATAAGGCTGAAACTAACGCTAGGCTATTAAGGCGATTGCACATATTACATCCACTCGGCATCAAAGATCGCCACCAGTGCAAATATAGGGAACACCCTACACTATACAAAAATGGCTTGCTGTTTTCTTCAGTCGGTGGCTGCACGTTAAGAATAAATTTTGTATCGCACCAAAAAAATTATAACTATATAACAAAAGGAAGGTTGGCATAAAACTTAACAGTCTAACAGATAAATGCACCACCAGAAGTTCAGAAGCTGAGTTCATTTGACCTGACTGTTATGTTTTCATGCTGTATTGTCCGATGGAGCACCATAACCCTCGCCTTCATCTCCCCTAGGCTCCTGAACAACATAGCAAATGTCTGATAGTCTGGTTTCAAAACCATGCATATCTTGACGACATTGAGCAATTTTCTCCTTGTTTCACAAAGGGTCTCTGTTAGGGAATGGACTTGTGTCTAGAGCGTAGATACAACATTGCTTTGAGCTTGCATATCTTGATCATGAGGCAGTTTGGACGATATTGCCTTAACAACCAACCCAGTATTACGCAGGAACGTGCTTTTGGCACTGTTAGTGGACATGTACTGACCCACTGCAGCAAGATCTGACATTGCGATTATAGTTGCCTCGCCACCTTCAGAAGGTGGCGGTTCCACCATTTTTTCCATAGCTCGCTGAAAAGTTGAGGTTTTACATTAGTAGTACCAGAACAAAATATATTAAGGAGGCATTAAAAGCAAACAAAATAGCTTTGGTCTATATACAGAACTTATTCTGGTGAACCCATGTAAAATATTAGTTGTATTTTATTGCAAAGTACATAATAAAACCAGGTTCCAAACATATGACCATGTACCATCGCTAATGTATTGTCTATTTCTTCACATTGTATTGAGGGCTAAGGATAAAGAGACGAAGTTTATAATACGGTAAGCATAGTATGACATCATCCATATCACAAAACAACTGAGAACAGACAAAGAGGTAATTGTAACGTTGCGTGGGAAAGTCCAGCACGGAACTAGATTACGGGTCAAGATCAAAGGAACATCACTCTTCTCTTTCAAACCTTGTAAGGTGCAATGATACACTAAGACAATTGTGTATAAAATTGAAAAAAGTAATAGACATTGGCTGCAAACCATGCAGTTCAAGGCACAAGTCAGAGTAAGTAGTAGTTAAAAGGCATGAGGATTAAGGACTTACAACAACGGCTTTGACTGGTGTAGTCATGCCCTTCTTCTTGTTGGTGTGACAGTCCTTGAAGATTTCCACAACATTTGGTTCAGGTGCTTTTTGGTCCTTGCGGGCTTTCCTCTGCATTTCGAACAATTCAATATAGATCTAATAATATGGTACAACGAAAAGAGTGAAACAACAACTAATTACAAGAGCCTCGTAGTGTGCAATATAGCTACGAGATCCTGTCGTCTGTTGGAATTTCACTTTCGTATGGTTGGCCTTGTTCTTTGAACAGTTCATGTACAAGAAGATAGATCTGTGTGGCACATACGTAAATGGGACTTCAACATGTGATCTGGTCACATATATATAATGTACCTAATACTTCGGATCAGACCAGTGTTTAACAAGGCCCCTGCAGTATTCATCCGATATATTTTCCACTAGAGATGTTTGGGAAAGTTCACTATTAGCCTTGCCTTCAAAGTGAGTTTTCCTCAAGTTATACCGATACTATCGCAGAGCAGACTTGAAAACATGGGTGGAAGCTTGTCTGGTTGCATCATCTTGGCTATCCAACTTGAACCTCATCTGTTGAAAATTATGGGAGTCTCATTATTAGCAACCTAGAAAGTATGGGACGGAGCAAGACGATATTACTAGTTTCCCTACATAACCATACTTACAGATAAATGGTCGAGGAAGGTGTTGAACTGGGTTTCGTCTTTGTCATTCCTGTACTTAATCCATGTTGGGAGGATACACACATGACACCTAACGGCAACCGCTGCCTCTGATACTAACTTGGTTGACTCTGTAGAATAACATGGCCTTTTTAAACCTGCCTCAAAACGGATCTCCATTCTTCCTCCTCTAGATTTAGTTAACCTATCGAGCATTATCCCCGATGTTTGTTTCCTCTTGCGCCTAGGTGCTAGTCCAACAACGAACATAGGAAGTGTTAGTGTACATCAAACTGTGAGACTACATATAAAGAAGAGTGCAACTATAACTTGACTCCAGCAACTACGTTCTTGCTGTTGAAGCTCACAAGGTTCATCTGATATTGCCAACTCGTCTTGTGTCAAGAGTGCTTGGGAAGGAGTGTCAGGTGGCAAGGGAGATTTGGAACGTGCTACTAGCTCAGTTGACGCACGAGTATGTCGTGCAGCTAGTAGTACTGTGGTAGGTGTTGCAAGAACTAGGGCTGTCTCGGCTTGTTTGGTGGCAGCTATTTGTTTCTGTTTGGCTTTTTTGCAACTCGTGTAGCATGGGATGCCGTGTTTGTAGAATTTTCCACTGGACTTTGACCTTCTATTGCACCATCATTACCAGCAGAATCTACAGGATTCATCCGACTCTCATTCCCTGCCATTCTGTGTTTCTTCCTCTTTCTCTGTGCCATGTTAATTCAAGCCGACAAGAAAAACGAATAACAATTTAGTTCTTCAGAACAAATTGATGCGTGATGCAGACGAACTGAACTTCCATGTTAGACAACCACATGATAGGAGGATGTAATATGTATGAAAAACAGGACGGAAGAGATAACCAGAACTATGATGTGTAAACTAAGAAGAAGACATTTCACCAAATTAGAAGCAATGCAATGGAAGGTAGACACCATATGAAAGATGCTACAAATATCGCTCTGCCAAGTTAACAGTGTCTCATCATAAATGGCGTTTAAACAAATGTGAAGCAGTACAAGAAATAAATCATATGCAAGATGCAAACAACATCACACTACCATGTCTTATGATAAGTGATTGTTGCAGGTTACACAACAGTAGTAATTTGATGTAAGAACATGGTGTGATAGACATATATTGTATGTTCTAGAAACAGGAACACATGTCTTATTCAAGTATAATGTGTAAAGTAAGCAGCTGGAATTCAACAAAATTAGAAGCAATACAAGCTAGACATCACACATAACATGCAACCACATATAATAGTGCCAAGTTAGAGGGAGCACCGGTGATGCTGCACTAGGGGAGACATGCTCATCATAAACAAAGCTTTGTTGAGTGTCTATGCATGTGTTGTCTTGGAAATCATCTTGGGGGTGTGGAGGAGTAGAAACTGTAGAGGCCCTCCGTTCGGAAGGAGCACCTTTATCCACTGCCTTGCTAATTTCCTTCCACTTTATTGATTTTTAATTGTCAAGTAAAACTGACAAGAAAAAGCAATAAAATTCTCTCTTCAGAACTCATTCATGCATGATACTGACAATCACTACTTTGATGTAAGGCAAACACATGATACCAGGATGGAATATGTACGAAAAACAGGATGGCATGGCATGTTCACAATTGTTTGTGTAAACTAAGAAGAAACCATTCCAGCAAATAAGAAGCAATGCAAGCTAGACACCACATGAAAGATGCAACCAATATGACTCTGCCAAGTTAAAAGTGTCCCATCATTAATGAAATTTCAACAAATTAGAAGCAGCGCATGCTATAAATCATATGAAAGATGCAACTAATATCGCACTGCATATACTAAAGGTGTCTCGTCATGTTGATTGATGCGGGATACAAAAAAACAATAGTTTTATGTAAGGACATGCTTAATAGACAGATGTACTATGTACTAAATACAGGAAGGCATGTCACATTAACATGTATAGTGTATAAGCTAAGTAGACTAGCACGTGCAGTTTAACTAGATTGGAAGAATTACAATCTAGACACCATATGCAACATGTAACCACATATCATGCTGCCAAGTTAGAGCAAGCACCCGCGATGCTAGTGTAGGGGAAATGCTGCAATCAACTACAGAGCTACATTCACTATCTTCATCTAGCATTTCTGTTTCTTGAGAATCATGTCGGGAGGCTGACGCTGCATTCTATAAATGAGGAGTAGTCCCCTTTCCTACCTGCCTCGTCATAAGTGATTGATGAGGGATACATAAGAACATTAGTTTGTTCTAAGAACATGGTTAATACACAGATGTACTAGTATGTACCAAAAACAGAAAGGCATGTCATATTCAAAGGTGTAATGTGTAAGCTAAGCAGATGCAATTTAACCAAATTGGAAGCAATACAAGCTAGACATCCGGCTGGAGTGGTGAGCATGATCATCTAGGACCTGAGAGCCTGGTGGGAGGCGGGCTGCTTCGCCACCATCGCAGCTTTTTAGTTGGCTTCCAGGTGATGCCTATCTTTGCTGGGCTTGTCACTGGCTCGGCCAGTTCCCTGACTAGCTATTTGTCTTCTGGTGCTCACGGGATGGTGGTTCATGTAAAAAAATATCTTTTCTTATCTTACCGACTTCGGCCTTTTGAATACAAGCTAGACACCATATGGAACATGCAAACACATATGACACCGCGAAGTTAAAGCAAGCACCTGGGATGGTGGTTCATTACGAGCGAGGTCATCAACTCCAGAGCTACATTTACCGTCTCCATTTGCTGACACTGCACCCTTTATAGCAATGTAACGTGTCTTGCCTACCAGCATACGAAGCTGGAGCGACTTCTCTCTTTTCTTTTTGGCTTCTCTCATTGCAGCAGAGTCTAAAATACCCTTGCGTAAAAACACAATAGTGAGAGTAAGGGTGAAGTGTGTGCAGAACTAGTGCACTGTAAAAGTAGCAGATAGCAGGTAGCTGAAAAATAAATGATAGGAGACATATGATAGCTCTACAACATTGCATGGCAAACAAAATTAGATTCTACTCTGTATGATTTTGTAATATATGAGCACAGGAAATGCAGGTACTCCTCCAGCACACCACCACATGTGGTCATATCTAAGATAACAGTCGGCTGAAAAAAAATAGGTCCGTCGATTTTTTTAATGAACCGTCCGATCTATAAGGAATGGGCAGATGGCCTTCGTCTACCTCCCGCCAGTCACTGTTGACGATCTTTCTCGAACCGCCTGTGACCACTGGCCCAGACTCCTGCCTTCGCAGCCTGTCAGGACCGGATTTTCGGGGTACTGATTTCCCAAAAGCGGCCCTTGTGCTCACCAGCCCCAGGATCACTGTTAGCTGATGAGGCACCAACTTGATACAGAAACTCCAAGCAAAATACAAGATATGTAGTACAAGACCAATCTGGCCTATGAGTACAACAAATGGTTTCTAGTGGTTGATGGCGGAAGCGGTTTGTGGTTCACCATTTGGCTATGGGACTCCATTTCCCAAAAGAACAGATGACCATGATAACTCCTATCTTCGCGAGGCTGCTATCTCCATTTGCGTAGGTTCCGGGGCTGTCATCGCAACGCTCCTTTCCACGCAAGAAATCTGGCCAAGACAATAGCCAGGGGCAAGCCAGTGAGTACTTTGAATGTACTCACAAACATTAAGAACACAGGTATAATATAACCACTGATAATCATGCTTTGAAATATTCTATGATCACTTCATCTGTTAAGAAATAAGGTTCATGATGCATGCAAGCAGGTTATTCATGTCAAATACAGCTATGCAATCAGAGAGTAGAAATAGAATGCACCGATCAGGCGTCTGAAGCGACGCCTCGAAAGGATAGTAATATAAAGGATGCCTTAGTCGGGCGTCTGAGCGACACCACATAAAGGGCTTATACATAAAAGATAACAAGCATGCCACAGTCGGGCGTCTGTGCGACACCACATAAAGGGCTTATAAGTAATTGAAATAACAAGCATGCCACAGTCGGGCGTCTGTGTGACACCACATAAAGGGCTTATAAGTAATTGAAATAACAAGCATGCCACAGTCGGGCGTCTGTGCGACACCACAAAAAGGGCTTATATATAAAAGATATAACAGGCATGCCACAGTCGGGCGTCTGTGCGACACCACATAAAGGGCTTATATATAAATAATCACAGTGAATATCCAGGAGGTAGGGATACTCATTAAACAATACAAATGGTTAGTCCATAATAATAATAATCATATGTCACAGGTCATAAATCAATGTTCTGGTTTAGTAGTTTTTCCTCCGAAGACCGACACTAAGACCGACACTTGACCCATCCCAGACTGTAGTCCTTAACCATGGACACGGCTATTTGAATAGGTATAATCTCTACAGAGGGTGTACTCTTTACCCACGAGTAACGGATTTCTTTAGTCCATCGGGACTAATTCCGTCTACGGTCTTTTGATTGAAAACACACCTGACCGCACACACCAGCCTAACTCACCGGTCTCTGGAATCACCGTTGACACCCGTTAAGAAAAACTCTAAGTGGGGAGGCTAGAACCTCGTCTAGCATGGGATCACAAAATTTATACCGCGCACAAACTGGGGGAGCTACCCCTTCGGCTACAATCGAAACACCCATGCCCCCGGACCAGGTGGCATGCCTACCAGATGCAGCCGGTATCTTCCACCATGGCCTCTCTGTACGGTGTGTGCTAGGAAAGGGGTTAACAACTTACTGAACCGTACCCTACCTATGGTAGGGACAAGTGGTAGCACGAAACAAGTATGGGAGTTACCGTAACAAGACTCGATCTATGTTCGACTCAGGAGGTTCTAGTATTCCCTGCACGGTTAGCATGACAAATATGTTTCAACCAATAGACACAATCACCCCTCATCATGCCTCACCATGCCGTACCGGACACAACCGTCTCGACGAAGACCGGAGACAAGCTCGTGTCTACCCAAGACAGAGTGAGGGAGTCCTGGATTAGGGGGTGTCCGGGTAGCCGGACTATACCTTCAGCCGGACTCCTGTACTATGAAGATACAAGATTGAGGACTTCGTCCCGTGTCCGGATGGGACTTTCCTTGGCGTGGAAGGCAAGCTTGGCGATGCGGATATTTAGATCTCCTACCATTGTAACCGACTTTGTGTAACCCTAACCCTCTCCGGTGTCTATATAAACCGGAGGGTTTTAGTCCGTAGGACAACAGAACATACAACAATCATACCATAGGCTAGCTTCTAGGGTTTAGCCTCCTTGATCTCGTGGTAGATCTACTCTTGTACTACCCATATCATCAATATTAATCAAGCAGGACGTAGGGTTTTACCTCCATCGAGAGGGCCCGAACCTGGGTAAAACTTCGTGTCCCTTGTCTCCTGTTACAATCCGCCTAGACGCACAGTTCGGGACCCCCTACCAGAGATCCGCCGGTTTTGACATCGACATTGGTGCTTTCATTGAGAGTTCCTCTGTGTCGTCGCTTTTAGGCCTGATGGCTCCTTCGATCAGCAACAACGATGCAGTCCAGGGTGAGACTTTTCTCCCCGGACAGATCTTCGTTTTCGGCGGCTTCGCACTGCGGGCCAATTCGCTTGGCCATCTGGAGCAGATCGAAAGCTACGCCCCTGGCCATTAGGTCAGATTTAGTAGTTTAAATTGCACGGCTGACATCCGCGGGGACTTGATCTTCGACGGATTCGAGCCACAGCCGAGCGCGCCGCACTGTCTCGATGGGCATGATCTAGCTCTGCCGCCGAACAGTGCTCTGGAGGCCGCACACGCTTCGGTTCCGACCCTTAATTCGGACCCGACTGTGCCGATCGAGGATGAGCGGTTAGACGCCGCCTCGGGGGCTGCTTTCCCAAAGGCGATTGAGCCGAACTCCAGCCCCGCACTCCGCAAGGCCCATGACTCCGAGGGGCCGGATTCCTCTCCGGACTCCAAGCCCTCCGCGCACCTGCCGATCGAATCCGATTGGGCGCCGATCATGGAGTTCATCGCTGCGGACATCTTTCAGCACTCGCCCTTCGGTGACATCCTGAAGTCACTAAAGTCTCTCTCTCTATCAGGAGAGCCCCGGCCGGACTACGGTCAGCAAGGTTGGGATATGGACGATGAAGAAATTCAAAGCCCACCCACCACCCACTTTGTAGCCACTGTCGATGACTTAACCGACATGCTCCACTTCGACTCCGAAGACATCGACGGCATGGACGACGATGTAGGAGACGACCAAGAACCAGCACCTATAGGGCACTGGAAGGCCACTTCGTCATACGACATATATATGGTGGACACTCCAAAAGATGGAGATGGCGATGGAACAACGGGGGATGACACCTCCAAGAAACAACCCAAGCGCCGACGCCAGCGGCGCCGCTCTAAATCCCGCCAAAGCAAAAACGGTGATTTCGGCACGGGAGATAATAATACTACGAATAGTGCCGAAGAACACCCCCTCCAGCAAGATTCAGCATAGGAGGATGGAGAAGCCAGCCCTCACGAGAGAGCGACAGACAGAGAGGTTGAGGATGATAATTATATGCCTCCCTCCGAAGACGAGGCAAGCCGCGACGACGACGAATTCGTCGTGCCAGAGGATCCAGCCGAACAAGAGCGTTTTAAACGCAGGCTTATGGCCATGGCAAGCAACATCAAGAAAAAGCAGGCTGCTACCCCGATTAGAGGAGGAAGCACCTAAACCCACATCACCAGCGCATGACATAGCCGACCGGCCACCTCGTGGCTGTGACAGAGAGGCCTCTCGGCCCTCCACTCAAGCCGTGCCCCTTCGCCGCTCAAAACATACTAGGGAACGGGAAAATGCGCCAGACCTGCGAGAGATACTTGAGGACAACGCAAGACAAACAAGATCGATCTACGGATCGCGTGGGCGCCCCACGGCACGTGACGGGGATCGTCACTCCAGACATAATACATCCGGCCGGGCCGAACACAATAGACAAAGCCCATTCGAGCTGCGTTGTGATATAGCCCAATACAGAGGCGCCGCACACCCACTATGCTTCACAGATGAAGTGATGGATCATAAAATCCCTGAGGGCTCCAAACCCATGAACATCGAATCATATGATGGCACAACAGATCCCGCGGTATGGATCGAGGATTATCTCCTTCATATCCACATGGCCCGCGGCGATGATCTACACGCCATCAAATACCTCCTGCTCAAACTTAAGGGACCGGCCCGGCATTGGCTTAACAGCTTGCTAGCAGATTCAATCGGTTCTTGGGAGGACCTGGAATTCGCATTCCTTGACAATATCCAGGGTACCTATGTGCGACCACCAGACGCTGATGACCTAAGCCACATAATTCAGCAGCCAGTGGAATCGGCCAGGCAATTCCGGACATGGTTCCTAACAAAGAAAAACCAAATAGTCGACTGTCCGGACGCAGAGGCCCTAGCAGCCTTCAAGCATAACATCCGCGATGAGTGGCTTGCCTGGCACCTTGGCCAGGAAAAGCCGAAATCTATGGTAGCCCTCACGACACTCGACCCGCTTCTGCGCAGGAGAAGACAGCTCGCTAGCTCACAGCAACAACTTACCCAAGAACCTTGGTAATTCGGATACCAAGGACAAAAGTGGCAGGTCGCGTCGGAACAAGCAAAAGCGCCGCGTTAATAGCGACAACAACGAGGATACGGCAGTCAATGCCGGATTCAGAGGCTACAAATCCGGTCAGTGGAAAAAGCCTTTCAAAAGAAATACTCAGGGCCCGTCAAGTTTGGACCAAATATTCGACCGCTTGTACCAGATACATGGCACCCCCGAAAAGCCAGCCAATCGCACCAACAGGGATTGTTGGGTGTTCAAGCAGGCAGGCAAGTTAAATAGAGACAAGGGGCTACGTAGCGACGACGAGGAGGAGACCAGGCCGCCGAACAATAGTGGACAAAAGGGTTTTTCCCACAAGTGCAGACGGTGAACATGATATACGCAACCCACATCCCCAAGAGGGAACGGAAGCGTGCGTTACGGGACATATACGCGATAGAGCCAGTCGCCCCAAAGTTCAACCCATGGTCCTCCTGCTCGATCACTTTTGATCGAAGGGACCACCCCACTAGCATTCGTCATGGCGGGTTCGCCGCATTGGTTCTAGACCCAATTATTGACGGATTTCATCTCACAAGAGTCCTTATGGACGGCGGCAGCAGCCTGAACCTGCTTTACCAGGACACTGTGCGGAAAATGGGCATAGATCCCTCGAGGATTAAGCCTACCAAAACGACCTTTAAAGGCGTCATACCAGGTGTAGAGGCCAACTGCACAGGCTCAGTCACACTTTAAGTGGTCTTCGGATCTTCGGATAATTTCCGAAGCGAAGAGTTAATCTTCGACATAGTCCCGTTCCGTAGTGGCTATCACGCACTGCTCGGGCGAACCGCATTTGCAAAGTTCAATGCGGTACCGCACTACGCATACCTCAAGCTCAAGATGCCAGGCCCTCGAGGAGTAATCATGGTCAATGGAAACACCGAACGCTCCCTCTGAACGGAGGAGCACATGGCGGACCTCGCAGCGGAAGTACAAAGTAGCCTCTCTAGGCAGTCCTCCAGTCCGGCCGTTAAACGGCCGAACACCGTCAAGCGTGCCCGGAGTAACCTACAACAAGACCGCCTGGCACGTTCTGAGCAGGCGTAGCAAGGCGGCCCCAACCCTAGCCCTTGCCGCATGGGAAGGGGCACCATCACGGCACACCCAAAACATGGCTTAAACTGTACTAGGGGCTGCCGAATTCTTTGTTTATCTTCTCTTACTTTCAGGACTCCATACTTCGGACGACCTGTTCGGCAATTCAACTGCCGCACAAACGATGCAAGAACCAGGGTAGCAGACAAGCCATGCCGCATTATGGACTCCCAGGTGGTCTCTATCACGAGCAGTATACCTGTTTTGCATATAAATTCCGTGGCCCGCCCCTGGACCGGACATGCTAAATAGTCCAACTTTCTGCTTATCGCAATATTTGTATCGTTCTGCTTTGATCGCAGCCCTTTTAAACAATGCATAGTCTTTATCTATTTTTTGCATTACCTTTTTTCCAAATATATGTTCATCAATGACATGTTGCACCCGTACACTGTGGTAGGGCAAATACGCCAGGGGCTTTAGTACCCCCCAATATGGTGTAAGAAGTCCGAACACTTTCATAAGTGCGGCACCCCGAACTTATAGCATTATATGCATCGGCTCCGAATCATGTCTTGGGTCAATAGTTGGATTTGCCCGGCTCCTATGTTTTGGTGCCTTACGTTCCGCTATATCGGCTAAGGTAGCACTAGGAGAACTACTACGATTGTGCCCCAGTTGAGCTGGGCTGAGCACCTCAGTAGAGAAAGCTAAAACTGACTGTCATGATGAAGCGAGAGACCGGTCGCTGTTCGAGAGGTTTTTCGAGTCCCTAAAGACTTATGCCGCTTAGAGCGAGGAACCGGCTTTGTCCGGCCAAGGCGTGGATAGCGCCCCGAACTCGGTCTTCCAATTCTAGGGGCTTCGCCGAAATTTAAAATTATAGAATTCTATGGCTAAGTGAGAGTGTTCAAGCATTATAGTCCGATTGCCTTGTTCGTTGTGCTGAGCGCCTCCCTCGAAGGACCCAAACATGGGAAAATGAGCGCTCAGGTTTATCCCGAACACCCCAGCACTAGTGGCATGGGGGTAGAAGCCGACGACTGGCCATCTCTCAATTTTTGATAAACGGCCGCACAAAAAGTAATATTTTAAATTCAAAAGCATTGCTTAGCGCACGGGAACAAGTTTTCAGCACACAGGACAACACGAGCGAGTTCATTCAAAAATTACATCCTTGGTCCATTCATCCACCATAAGGCGGACGCCCTTCAGAACATCCTTATAATAGTTCTCGGGTTTGCGATGCTCCTTCCCCGGCGGTGGCCCGTCCCTCACAAGCTTCTCACCGTCCAGCTTGCCCCAGTGCACCTTAGCGCGGGCAAGGGCCCTCCGGGCACCTTCAATGCAGATGGAGCGCTTGATGATTTCAAGGCTTTGACAGGCTGCCACCAGCCGCTGAACCAGTCCGAAATAGCTCCCAGGCAGGGCCTCTCCAGGCCACACCAAACTATGAGGCCCTCCATGGCCTGTTCGGCCGCCTTGTGGAGCTTGACCAGCTGCTTCAGCTGGACGCTCAAGGGCACAGGATGTCCAGCCTCAGCATACTGAGACCAGAACACCTTCTCCGTCGAGCTACCTTCCTCGGCTCAGTAGAACGCGGCGGCATCAGATACGCTACGGGGAAGATCTACGAATGCCCCTGGAGAGCTCCGGATTCGGGTAAGTAACAAGTAGCTTACTTTTATATGTCTGCTTTGCATAAAGAATGCCTTACCCGCCGCTATCTTTTTCACCGCATCCGACTCCTGAAGGACCTTCTGGGATTTGGCCTTGGCAGACTTGGCAGTTTCGATGGCCGCCGCGAGCTCGGACGCTTGCGTCTTCGAGTCAAGCTGCAAACTCTCATGTTTTTTCATGAGAGCCTGAAGCTCTTGCCGTGCCTCGCCGACCTGCGCCTCAAATTTCTCTCGCTCGTTGCGCTCTGAGGCCGCTGTCTTCTCGGCCTCTGACAGCGCCTGCTTGAGGGTCGCCACCTCAGTTGTGGCCCCTGCAATAAGCAGCACAATCCTGTCATCTTTGCAATTGCATTTTTTAATATATTTTTCTATAAGGTATCTCTTACCTTCTTTCGCCTCGAGCTTCCGCTTGGCAAGGACGAGCTCTTGCTCAGACCGCTCGAGACCCTACTTCAGGGTGCCTACCTCCGCAGTCAGTGCGGCGGTCGCAAGCAGCGAAGCCTGCACATGCATATTGACTCATTTTTTGTTAGACTCCTGCGGAATTATTTTATCCTCTATTCGGCTTTTCTTTCCGAAAGCCAAACAGAGCATCAGGGGCTACTGTCTATGCGGTAATACTTTTATATATTTTTTACTTACCTCGAAGCCTGTTACAAGGCTGGCACACGCTTCAGTCAATCCGCTCTTGGCAGACTGAACCTTCTGGATCACCGTACTCATAATAGTACGGTGCTCCTCGTCGATGGAGGCGTCGTTAAGCACCTCCAGCAGATTGTCTGGCGCCTCCGGTTGGACGGGGGCCACCGGCTCAGGAGGCTTGCTCCTCTTGGAAGGAGTTCGCCCACTGCGGTCCGGAACCGTTGAAGATTCCGGCGCGGTGTCCGGCACAAAGTCGGACTTGGAGCCCTGTGGGGTCTTATCCCCTTCACTCCTGGAGTCCGGGAGGTCGCCTCGTGGCTCCTCCAGGACCACCTCCTCTTCACCCGGAGCTTGTTGCGACGCCACTTCGGCGTCGTCCGCAGTGCATGGGGAGGTAGCGGGCGGAACTGAATTCACGTCCGACGAATCCAGAGAGCCGCTCGACGACTCGTCGAGTCCGGCCTTGGGCGGACAGCATAATTATATTCGACATAAGGAAAAGCTGTGCAACAAAAGAATGCTATGAGTTACTCTAGTATCCGAATACTTACGATGCCGCTGGGTGCCTGGCCCTGTGCGGCCACTCCTCTTAGCCCTCGTCGGCGTCGGTGGAGTAGTCCGGAGGGAGGGTCTTTCCCTTCTCGGACCCTTCGGCCTCCCTTGTTGGGGCGGCCTTCCTCTTCTTTCCTCCCCCCGCTGGAGGGGGAGAGGTTTCTTCTTCCTCCTCCTCGTTTTCACGGGAGGAGTGCATCTCGGATTCATCGGATGAAGAATCCGACATCTCCTGGCGCCAGGAACTCTTTCGAGCCCCCGTAGCCCTCTTCTCCGGCACCACGTAAGGTGCAGGAGCCAGCAGCTTCGCTAAGCGAGCATCGACTGGCTCTTCGGGCGAAGGAGCCGGACAATCGATCTGTCCGGACTTTGCCTGCTAATCCTGTCAAAGGTAAGGGAGTTTAGATCCCGCATAGAGTCAAACTATGAGAAACAAATGTCCTGTAAAAGGTAAAAGATAACTCACCGCACTAGCTTGACGCTGTGTGCTGAATCCGCCATCCTCGGAACCAGATGCTGGAGCCTCGGCGCCCTTGAATAGCACCTTCCAGGCATCTTCGTACGTTGTGTCGAAGAGCCTACTCAAAGTTGGATGCTGCGCCGGGTTGAACTCCCACAGGTTGAAGGCCCGTTGTTGACACGGCAGGATCCGGCGGACGAGCATAACCTGGACTACATTAACAAGCTTGAGCCGCTTGTTCACCACGGATTGGATGCATGTTTGCAGTCCGGTCACCTCTTCCTCGTTGCCCCACAACAGGCCTGTCTCTTTCCAGGACGTGAGCCGCGTAGGGGGTCCAGATCGGAACTCGGGGGCTACGACCCACTCAGGGTCGCGTGTCTCGGTGATGTAAAACCACCACGATGGCCACCCCTTCAGGGCCTCCACAAAGGAGCCCTCAAACCATAGGACGTTGGCTATCTTGCCTGCCATGGCGCCTCCGCATTCTGCCTGGTTGCCGCGCACCACCTTCGGCTTGACGTTGAAGGTCTTGAGCCAAAGGCCGAAATGGGGGAGAATACGGAGGAAAGCCTCACACACGACGATAAACGCCGAGATGTTGAGGACAAAGTTCGGGGCCAGATCGTGGAAATCTAGGCCATAGTAGAACATGAGCCCCCGGACGAACGGGTGGATAGGAAAGCCCAGTCCGCGGAGGAAATGGGGAAGGAATACTACCCTCTCATGGGTCCTTGGGGTGGGGAGGAGCTGCCCCTTTTCGGGAAGCCGGTGCGTGATGTCGTTAGACAAGTATCCGGCCTTCCTCAGCTTTTTGATATGGCCCTCCATGACGGAGGAGACCATCCACTTGCCTCCCGCTCCGGACATGGCTGGATAAGGTTGAGGTGGGAAGTGCGGGCTTGGGCGCTGGAGCTCGAGTGCGCGGAAGACGGATAGGCAAAGGAGGAAGAAGGCGTAGGTAAAAAGGTGGATCCTTATCCCCTTATATGGGCGGATGCGACTATGCGTCCCCACTAGCCTTGTAAAACTCGCTTATCTCTCAAGCGCCGTGATAAATGGCGCGGTTAGGTTACCCACGTCCGTATTGATGAGAATCCCGTAAATGAGGGACACGATCTCTATTTTGACAAGACGTGCCAAGGAAACCGCCTCGCAAAATGCGCTGAGGTGGAGAAGTGAAAACGATTCGAATAGAGGCTTGGCCGCAGCGTGATGTCACGCTATGGAATACGTCAGCAGATTAGATTTGTGTAAATATTATTCTCTCTATGGCAATATGTGGACACTTATTTTGCAGAGTCGGACACTATCCTTAGTGTTAAACAATCTTTTATGAAGTACTTAGATGAGGAACCCGCCTTGCAATGCTGAAGACAATCTGCGCGCCGGACTCGTCGTCATTGTAGCCTGGTTCAGGGGCTACTGAGGGAGTCCTGGATTAGGGGGTGTCCGGGTAGCCGGACTATACCTTCAGCCGGACTCCTGGACTATGAAGATACAAGATTGAAGACTTCGTCCCGTGTCCGGATGGGACTTTCCTTGGCGTGGAAGGCAAGCTTGGCGATGCGGATATTTAGATCTCCTACCATTGGAACCGACTTTGTGTAACCCTAACCCTCTCCTGTGTCTATATAAACCGGAGGGTTTTAGTCCGTAGGACAACAGAACATACAACAATCATACCATAGGCTAGCTTCTAGGGTTTAGCCTCCTTGATCTCGTAGTAGATCTACTCTTGTACTACCCATATCATCAATATTAATCAAGCAGGATGTAGGGTTTTACCTCCATCGAGAGGGCCCGAACATGGGTAAAACTTCGTGTCCCTTGTCTCCTGTTACTATCCGCCTAGACGCACAGTTCGGGACCCCTGTCACGACCGGTTTTCCAATAAAAATATTTATTGAGAAACCAATCTTTAGAATCCAGTTTGAGATGAAACCTCCTCACTGGCAGACAAACTTTTGATACAATAAGCCAGTAGCATAAATATATTACAGGGTTGAGCTGACGATGCTCAACAATTTATTACAAGCGTGCCAATAATTATACATAAAGGCGATTTATGACACAAGAGAGCGGTGGCATACTACTGACTCGCAAATATGGTAGAGGTGGAGTAACATAGTGGGGAGTGGATATGTGACTCTCAAACTAACATCCCATCGAACGTCGAGGTGAGGCTCGATGAATTTATTTGGTTTGCGGAAGCGGGAATAAAATAGTGACCAAGTCCAGGTTCGCACGAGACTGACTGGGACTCCTCTAGGCGTCGGATTCGCTATCGAACTCTTCATCCATGAGATCACCTTCGTCAGCATCTGGCCAAATCAACAAGCCAGTGAGTACTTTGGAAGTACTCGCAAGACAGTTCAGACGTAAGATATACCAAATGCATGCATGAGTGCGTCATGATTAAACCTCCAAGCATATTTAAAACGTAGCAGGCAAGGTAAGTAAATGAAAAGGGAAACAACGGTAGTCCGCCTGAGATCCCAACAGTAAAGTAATGGAAAACAATCGAGTGTCTAGAGCGACGCCACGAAGGTAAATTAATAAAAGAAAGAAAATTCATGCCACAGTCGGGCGTCTTAGCGACACCTCATAAAGGGCTTTAAAAGAAATGCCACGGTCGGGCGTCTTAACGACACCACATAAAGGGCTTTAAAAGAAATGCCACAGTCGGGCGTCTGAGCGATACCACATAAAGGGCTTTAAAAGAAATGCCACAGTCGGGCGTCTTAGCGACACCACATAAAGGGCTTTAAAAAAAATGCCACAGTCGGGCGTCTGAGCGACACCACATAAAGGGCTTTAAAAGAAATGCCACAATCGGGCGTCTGAGCGACACCACATAAAGGGCTTTAACTGAAAAAGAAATAATATATTCATCATAAATATATTCAACTCATGGAATTAAACGGGTTAGTCCATCCACAAGAATAAATATTTAACCGGTCTTAGTGCTCATGTGTCCCACCGGGTGATCTGTCACCAAACTGGCACATGTCAGTTAGCAGGGAACTTGGATATAGATAAGATGATTTGAAGATATAGAGCTCTGCCGAGTTTGTACAAAAAAATTTCCCACAGTCGACGGATTTCCGTAGTCACAAGGACTAGTTCCATTACGGTATTTCAGAAGGAAACACAGCTAATCAGTACACACCCATCCAACCTCTCGATGCAAGGAATCACCCTCAACATCGTCCAAGAAAAACTTTTGAGACGGGGAGATCACAATCTCGAATAGCATGGTATCAAATTTATATACGCGCGCTCTAAGGGGTGCCCCCCTCTCGGTCCCAACCGGAAACACCCATGCCCCCTGACCGGATGCCTGGCTTTAATCCAGGGCCATGGAACCATCATCCCGGCCTCTCCTTTTTGGTGTGTACCAAGAAAGCGGTTTGCGACTTACTAAACCATATCCCTTTCGGGAAACATGTGGTAGTACAGGGAAAGGAAATGGATATGAACCCAACCGATATGGGTTGGTACTGAAGATAACTTGCATGGCCTAAGACTGGTATGCTACAACACTGCCATCTTACCCATCTTCATGCCAACACATGGCCTTGCATACTTACGTCCAACGACGTGTGAAATCATCGGACTTACTTGCCTCAACAATGCATAATGAACGGTTCATCGGTATGCTTCACACATGCCATGAAACTAACTAAATGCAAAACATGCCAAGACACTCATCATATCAAAAGTTCAAACATGCTTGCCTGGTTCAGAGTAGTCGGAGCCTAGCTCGGTGAAGTTCGCGGCCCCGTCACCATCTTCGGCATCTACGGTATAGAGAAAACATACGCGCTAATGTGAATACCGAGAGGTGCAGAAAAAGTATTGCAAATATTTTTCAAATAAATCTGATAAAAAACTAGACAAAATTTTGAAGAGAACAGAAAAAGAATCACTCAAAAATATGCTCCTGCTAAAAAGATATAAAGGTTTTTGTCCAAGGACCTATCTGTAATGAAACAGAAACTACCTAGGGTTTTTATTATAAAAACAGAAAATGTTTCGATAGCAACTACGCCGGCCCAGAGGGAAAGCGTATTCTGGCAAAAGACGTTTTCAGAAAACGATTCGTGTAAAACGAGTTGAGAGGCTGACGGGCGGGTCCCACCCGTCAGGTTTAAATTCAAAAGAGGCGGGTCGGGGCTCGCTGGCGCCCGAGAGCCGCGGTGGTCGCCGGCGACGATCCACGGCGAGGTAGGGAGATCGGAGAGTACCAATGTGTTCAGGGCGCCATTCCGCGTCGGTTGTTGGTGGTGGTGGTCACCGGGAAGCAACACGTCGACAGTGGCCCCTGCTCCGGCGGACGGCGGTTCGGGCGTGGATGGAGGTCGCCGGAGAGGGCTTCAAGCATGGAATTGAGGCGGGGGTCAGGCCTCTGGTATCTAGAGGAGGTAGCTGACGGAGTTTGGGCGCCGGAGACGGCCGCACCGAAGTGAATCGAGCTGGAGGCCGAGGTGGAGCGGGGCGGCCGGAGTCGGGGGAGGAGACCTCCTCGAGGTCCTCCCTGTGGCCTGGCAGGGCGTTGGTGGAGTGTAGGGGTGGTGCGTGCTCGAGGGAGGGCTCGGGGTCTCCTTTTATAGGCGATCCGAGGCGGTGGCCGAGAACGGCGTTCTCCAGCGAGGATTACGGCGGTGCAGTGCTTGGTCGGGAGAGTTTAGGAGCTGAGCGCCGTCGTGGAGGTTCACGGAGTCAGTTTAGGTGCCAGCAGCGCCGGGTTTTGCTCGTTTGGGCGATGTTCGACGGAACGGGACGGCGCGGGTCCGTCGGCGGCAGAGAGCACACGCTGTGCGCGTCGCGCCACGGCGACGGTGCTGCATGCGTGCGCTGGCGTGGAGATGGCCACGCGGAGCCATCAGCGGGGTTGGGCGGCGCTGAACAGCGTTGAGCCGCCGTTCTGCTCCCTGTTGGCTGCCACGGCGGTTCAGCCGCCGCAAGACACGCCGGCGTGGTCGGGCCAGGGCGCCACCGACGCCAGGAAGAAGCCAAGCGCGCGTGCAGGGCTCCGGACAAGCAGACCAGGCGGCGAGCAACGTGCCAAGGGCAATGTGGGCGCGTGACTGAAGATGACCAACGATGTTCGACACTGAAACTGAGTTTTAACTGAACTTGGCTGAAACAGTGCATGCAAGGTGTTCGACGAAATGATTCAGGCATGTAGGGATTTTTCCTTGAGCTGAAACTTGGTGGAGTGGTCTCTCATTGCACCAGTAGGTTGCCTGAATTTTGGTGGAATTTTTTGGAGAAGTGTAGAAATGAATTTCACCAAATTTGGCAAATCTGGTCCAAACTTGCAGCAGATGTAGTTTGAAAATTTTGAACAGGAGACCAGTGGATCTTCATGGTTCTAGGTTGATGGTTCAAAGGACTAGGAGGGGAAAAAGGTTTGGGGGCAAAAATCAAAACAGAAAAAGGAGTTCCTTTGTAAATCTCCAAGTGCTATAAGAGAAGACAGAAATTCATTTGAATAGAATTTGAATGGAAAAGATCACATGGGGAGGTTCAACTTGCTGGATTTGATGCAAATCATGATCCAAAGGGGAGGGAAAGGTTAGGAGAGAGCATTTGCACTAATGCCATGGCAAGAAGGAATAGTTGAAAGTGGCCAAGGACTTTTCCAAAAGCCATAGTGCATTTTCAAAAAGATTTTCAAAGGCTATTTTTCTCAAATGAAAAAAACATTTTGTCTTAAGCCCAAATGAAGAGCAAGGACTCCCAAGGCCAAAGGCAGACCTTGGGTGAATCCAAATAAAACTTTTGCCATCAAGAAATTATATGAGAGGGAGAGTTCTTTTGAAGAATTTTTTTTAAATCACTCCCCTCAAGTCAAATAAAACCTTTTGAAAAATCCAAATAAAACTTGGGTGTCACAACACCTACCCCCTTAGGAAAAATCTCGTCCCCGAGATTTCAGCTGATCCTTAAATAAGTGTGGATGCTCTGTTCGAAGAAAATCCTCTCTTTCCCACGTTGCTTCACTTTTGGTGTGATTACTCCACTGAACTTTGAAAAAATTGACGGTTTTCTGTTGGGTCCTCCTTTCAGACTCCTCTAATATTTTTACTGGGTGTTCCCGATAAGTGAGGTCTGGCTGCACGTCTATGTTCTCATGGGATACTTGTTTCTCTGGGTTGCTTACGCACTTTCTCAATTGCGATACGTGGAACACGTTGTGGATATCTGATAATTCCTTAGGTAAGTCTAGTTGGTATGCGACCGTGCCTTTTCGGGCCACTATACAGAATGGTCCGATGAATCTTGGCGCTAGCTTTCCTTTTATTTTGAATCGTTGCAATCCCCTCATAGGTGACACTCGTAGGTACACGAATTCACCAGGTTCGAAGTTGACTCCACGATGTTTCTGATCGTAATAACTCTTTTGTCGGCTTTGGTCTGTCTTGAGTCGATCTCTGATTAGCTGGACCTTTTCCTCGGCTTCCTTGAGCATGTCTGGGCCGAAGATACGGCTGTCTCCGGTCTCTGACCAATTTAACGGTGTACGACATCTTCGTCCATATAAAGCCTCAAATGGAGCCATTTGTAGACTGGCCTGATAACTGTTGTTGTATGCGAACTCGGCATATGGCAGGCTGTCTTCCCAACTGGTTCCATAGGTGAGGACACATGCTCTCAGCATGTCCTCTAAAATCTGGTTTACCCGTTCTGTCTGTCCATCTGTCTGGGGGTGGTATGCCGTACTGAAGGCTAGTTGAGTTCCTAGAGCCTGTTGTAAATGCTCCTAGAATCTCGAGACGAACTGTGTTCCTCTATCAGATATTATAGTCTTCGGGACACCGTGCAGACAAACTATGCGAGAGAGATATATCCTGGCGAGCTTCTGAGTGGTGTGGGTCGTCTTTACTGGAATGAAATGTGCCACCTTAGTTAACCTGTCGGTGATAACCCATATGGCATCATTCCCGTGTCGTGACCGGGGTAGCCCGACAATGAAATCCATCCCTATTTCATCCCATCTCCACTCAGGTATTTTGTTTGGTTGTAGTAGTCCGGCTGGTCTCTGATGTTCAGCTTTTATGCGTTGGCAAGAGTCGCAGCATGCAATGAAAGTGGCTATGTCCCTTTTCATTCCGTGCCACCAAAATCTTTCCTGGATATCCTTATACATCTTGGTTCCTCCCGGGTGGATCGAATATGGAGCGGTGTGGGCTTCAGCTAGAATTTGCTGTTTGAGGTCTTCTATGTTTGGCACGCAGAGTCTGTTTCCGTACCATAGTATCCCTTCTTCATCTATGATGAATTCCGAGGCCTTTCCCATACTCACCTTTCTTTTGATGCCTTCAATGCTGGGGTGACCAGGCTGGGCTTCTTTGATTCTTTCTACAAGATTGGGTTGTATTTCCAAGTTTGTTATGGTGCGTTCCGCTACCATCAACAAGTTGAGTCTGGCAAATTCCTGTTGGAATTTGGGTCTTAAGTCGGGCAGACTATCGTTGTCGGCGCTGGGGTTCCGACTAAGAGCATCGGCTACTACATTCGCTTTTCCAGGATGGTACTGGATTCCAACATCATAATCCTTTACTAGCTCTAACCAGCGTCGTTGCCTTAAATTCAGTTCTGGCCGTGTGAAAATATATTTGAGACTTTTATGGTCCGTATATATTTCACATCGATTCCCAAGTTGGAAATGCCTTCATTCCTTGAGTGCATGAATAACCGCTGCCATTTCTAAGTCATGAGTGGGATAATTTTCCTCATGCTTGCGAAGTTGCCTTGAAGCGTATGCGACAACCTTGCCTTCTTGCATTAACACGCATCCGAGTCCCTTCCTGGAAGCGTCACAATATACTTCAAAATTCTTGTGTATGTCTGGAACAACTAATACTGGTGCTGTTGTTAATTTCCGTTTCAGCTCTTGGAAACTTTTCTCACAGGCTTCTGTCCATTCAAACTTCTTTTCCTTCTTGAGTAACTGGGTCAGAGGTTTGGCTATGGTGGAGAATCCTTCAATAAATCTGCGGTAATATCCTGCCATTCCCAAGAAACTTCGTATATCTGTTACACTGGTTGGTGACTTCCAGCCAAGTACGGCCTTTACTTTCTCCGGGTCCACGGCGATACCGTCTTGGGTTAGCACGTGGCCTAGAAAGCCTACTTGCCTTAACCAAAATTCACACTTGCTGAACTTGGCGTACAATTGGTGTTTCCTGAGTTCTCCTAGTACAATTCTGAGATGTTCAGCGTGCTCTTCTGGCGTTTTGGAGTATACCAGAATATCGTCGATGAATACCACCACGAACTTGTCCATAAACTTCATAAATACTTTGTTCATGAGGTGAACAAAATATGCAGGAGCATTTGTTAATCCAAAAGGCATTACTGTGAACTCATACAATCTGTATCTGGAGGTGAATGCTGTTTTGGGGATATCCTCGGTTCGTACTTTTAACTGATGGTATCCTGACCTTAGGTCAATTTTTGAGAACACCTTGGCCTGAGCAAGTTGATCAAACAAATCGTTTATTCGCGGCATCGGGTATTTGTTTTTGATTGTGACCATGTTGAGTGCTCGGTAGTCAATACACAATCTCAGTGTTCCGTCTTTCTTTTTGGCAAAAAGAATTGGTGATCCCCAAGGTGAGGAGCTGGCTCGAATGTATCCTTTGTCCAGCAATTCCTTTATTTGCTTCTTCAACTCAACCAACTCGGACGGTGCCATTCTGTATGGTTTCTTGTATATGGGGGTGGTTCCTGGTGCTAGCTCAATGCTGAATTCTATTTCCCGGTCTGGTGGCATGCCTGGTAGCTCTTCGGGAAATACGTCTGGAAATTCACACACTACTGGAACCTTGTTTAATTCAGAAATATCCACCTTATTCAATCTCGGTTGCCGGGGTATTTTCCTCTCTTGGGCGGATACTCTTATTGTCTTACCATGGTGGTGTGTGAGAATCACGGTCCGATTGAAACAGTCAATAAAACCTTTGTTGGTGGTTAACCAGTCCATCCCTAGGATGACATCCAGTCCTTTATTTTCCAACACAATGAGATTGGCGTGAAACTTCAATCCTTTGAACTCAATAATCACATCCTGACAGTAATTCTGAGTGACTTGCTGAATCCCAGGGGACTTGATGATCATGGATTTCTCCAAAGGAAGCATCGAAAAATTATTTTGCAAAGCAAAACTTTTCGAAATAAAAGAGTGAGAAGCTCCAGAATCAAACAAAACCATTGCAGGTATTGTGTTGACAGGGAACGTACCGAGTATGATATCCGGAGCATTTTGTGCCTCCTCTTTGGTTACGTGGTTCAGATGACCTTTCCTGTGGTTATTGTTGGGATTGAAATTGTTTCGCTTGGGCGCTGAATTATTGTTGCCGTTGTTCGGCTTTGGTGCTGAGTTTCTTGGCTTGGGACCCTGCTTGGCATAGTGTCCTTCTTCTCCATAGGCGTAACAAGTAACACCTGGGTGATATGTGAACTCCTTGTCCCTAGCATGGAAATTCTTTGTTGGGCGTGAGACGTTGGATGAGGATTTGTGCGTCCCACCCTTTTGAAAATCTGTCTTACTTCGGTGATTGCGAGCATGGTTAGTCTGGTCCCTTTTTCGCTTGCGGATATCTTCCAAACTGCGTCTTTCATTTTCCAGAGTAATGGCTTTATGCACCAGCGTCTTAAAATCTGGGAAAGTGTGTATGACCAGTTGGCATTTAAGCGCGGGCTCTAGGCCGTCAAGGAATTTCTCCATTTTCTTGCTTTCAGTCATACGCTCTTCGTTGGCGTAGCGGGATAACAGAGTAAATTGGCCGTTGTAATCTGACACTGTCATGTTCCTTTGTTTGAGGTCATCGAACTCTCTTTTCTTGATTTTCATAATACTTTTAGGAATATGCGCGCCACGGAAACCTTCTTTGAAATCATCCCAGGTTATATCATTTTCGTTGGGATGCATGTGCAGGAAATTCTCCCACCAGGATGCGGCTGTTCCCGTGAGATAATGCGGTGCGTACAGTACCTTTTCTGGGTCTGAGCATTTTGCAATAATTAATTTTCTCTCCATATCACGAAGCCAGTCTTCGGCCTCAAGTGGCTTGTCAGTATGAGAAAATGTTGAGGGACGTGTCTTCTGTAGCTCAGATAACTTGGAATGCTGTGGATACTGCCCATGGTGATTTCCCATGTTAATGACTTGGTTCATCATTTCCCGATGTTGTTGCTGACTCTGTTCATAAAGGCGGCACATTTGGGAAAGTGCTGTTTCACTGTCCTGTTGACTTGTCTGACCTCGTGTGAAATTGTTGCCTGGTTGAGTATCATAGTATTGACTTGACTGCCCTTGTGCAAAATTGTTGCCCGGTTGATTGCCATGATTTTCCTCTGGTGGAGCTGGCATGGAGCGAGTCCAAGGACGAGACATTTTTCACTCTGGGATGTATTTTGTAAAACCCATAAGAAAAATGGAAGGGTTGCAAAAATAAATCCATAATGCACAAGGTTGGCAAATAAGTTTTAAAGCCAAGATTACTCAAGGGAAAACAAATCGATTTGCGCATAGAGAAGGACTGCATCATTATGTATCTTACATGCGGCGATAATTATACATTACATCACTCAGGATATACGTACATAATCCTGACATGTTATTTAGGCTAGTGCACTTCTCCAGATCCTACATGATGCGCAAACAAGCTACTTCTCACACATCTTACATGGCGGTACAACACGCGATGGCTAAGCGTACTCAGTCGGAGATGTTGATGACATCCTTGGCCCTGCCAAGGGTGAGGCATAGCGAAGCCGGGGACTCGACTTCTTCCTCGCTAATAGGCTCCATACGAGTAGTGCTGCGCCGAGTAGATGGAGCGGGTGCCAGGGGCGGAATAGCACGAATAGGAGTCGGCGCGAAGGGTGGTGCAGTGCGTGCTGGAGTGGGCGCAATGACCTGGTTGAACTCCTCGGTGGTAGGCAGGCGACGAGCAGGTGCATGGGATGCTGAGGACGAGACAAAAGTCAGTGGCGGTGCGGTGGGCAGGAGCTCCCTCCTGTTGGCGGCACAACCATGGACTGAGTCCATGCGGGCGGCCACGAAGTCGTCCACCAAGTTGTCGAAGGCTGCCTCCAAGGCCCGGAGATACTCAATAAGCATCTCAAAAGCCTCGTCTCGTTCTCCTCTGGGGCAGGAGAATGCGTAGTGACAGGTGTAGGGCACATGGCATGGAAGATAGCTGTAGCGACGAGCCTTCATCGCGGGAAGGACATCCCTGAGACGAGCTATCGCCTCGCGGGTTGCCATCTGGATAGCGTGCTTCTCCGTAGGCATGGCTCTCCCCAAGAACCGGAAGCGGCGTAGCTCACCGCGCCCTCCCTTGAACTGCACCGAGGCCTGGTGCATAGTCAGACTGTCGTTGACTTTGTGCTGGCAGAGAGTGACGACTGGGCGCACAGATGGCCCCATCGCGACCTGAACGACGAAGGAGAGAAGCTTGACGAACCCATCGGGCATGTTGGCGAAGGTCTGAGACTCGTAGCTGTGGTCGGCCATCTACAAAAGTAGGCAAAAATCCTGAATGGTCAGATCATAAATATATGATGACTGTCAGAAAAATGACTACGATTGCAAAAACGTGAATAAGCTCTATCATGCTAATAACCGATTAGCGATCGGACCTAGTGGCTTCCTACAGTCAGCCTGGCTCTGGTACCAAGCTTGTCACGACCGGTTTTCCAATAAAAATATTTATTGAGAAACCAATCTTTAGAATCCAGTTTGAGATGAAACCTCCTCACTGGCAGACAAACTTTTGATACAATAAGCCAGTAGCATAAATATATTACAGGGTTGAGCTGACGATGCTCAACAATTTATTACAAGCGTGCCAATAATTATACATAAAGGCGATTTATGACACAAGAGAGCGGTGGCATACTACTGACACGCAAATATGGTAGAGGTGGAGTAACACAGTGGGGAGTGGATATGTGACTCTCAAACTAACATCCCACCGAACGTCGAGGTGAGGCTCGATGAATTTATTTGGTTTGCGGAAGCGGGAATAAAATAGTGACCAAGTCCAGGTTCGCACGAGACTGACTGGGACTCCTCTAGGCGTCGGATTCGCCATCGAACTCTTCATCCATGAGATCACCTTCGTTAGCATCTGGCCAAATCAACAAGCCAGTGAGTACTTTGGAAGTACTCGCAAGACAGTTCGGACGTAAGATATAACAAATGCATGCATGAGTGCATCATGATTAAACCTCCAAGCATATTTAAAACGTAGCAGGCAAGGTAAGTAAATGAAAAGGGAAACGGCGGTAGTCCGCCTGAGATCCCAACAGTAAAGTAATGGAAAACAATCGAGTGTCTAGAGCGACGCCACGAAGGTAAATTAATAAAAGAAAGAAAATTCATGCCACAGTCGGGCGTCTTAGCGACACCTCATAAAGGGCTTTAAAAGAAATGCCACGGTCGGGCGTCTTAGCGACACCACATAAAGGGCTTTAAAAGAAATGCCATAGTCGGGCGTCTGAGCGACACCACATAAAGGGCTTTAAAAGAAATGCCACAGTCGGGCGTCTTAGTGACACCACATAAAGGGCTTTAAAAGAAATGCCACAGTCGGGCGTCTGAGCGACACCACATAAAGGGCTTTAAAAGAAATGCCACAATCGGGCGTCTGAGCGACACCACATAAAGGGCTTTAACTGAAAAAGAAATAATATATTCATCATAAATATATTCAACTCATGGAATTAAACGGGTTAGTCCATCCACAAGAATAAATATTTAACCGGTCTTAGTGCTCATGTGTCCCACCGGGTGATCTGTCACCAAACTGGCACATGTCAGTTAGCAGGGAACTTGGATATAGATAAGATGATTTGAAGATATAGAGCTCTGCCGAGTTTGTACAAAAAAAAATTCCCACAGTCGACGGATTTCCGTAGTCACAAGGACTAGTTCCGTTACGGTATTTCAGAAGGAAACACAACTAATCAGTACACACCCATCCAACCTCTCGATGCAAGGAATCACCCTCAACATCGTCCAAGAAAAACTTTTGAGACAGGGAGATCAGAATCTCGAATAGCATGGGCTCAAATTTATATACACGCGCTCTAAGGGGTGCCCCCCTCTCGGTCCCAACCGGAAACACCCATGCCCCTGACCGGATGCCTGGCTTTAATACAGGGCCATGGAACCATCATCCCGTCCTCTCCTTTTTGGTGTGTACCAAGAAAGCGGTTTGCGACTTACTAAACCATATCCCTTTCGGGAAACATGTGGTAGTACAGGGAAAGGAAATGGAAATGAACCCAACCGATATGGGTTGGTACTGAAGATAACTTGCATGGCCTAATACTGGCATGCTACAACACTGCCATCTTACCCATCTTCATGCCAACACATGGCCTTGCATACTTACGTCCAACGACGTGTGAAATCATCGGACTTACTTGCCTCAACAATGCATAATGAACGGTTCATCGGTATGCTTCACACATGCCATGAAACTAACTAAATGCAAAACATGCCAAGACACTCATCATATCAAAAGTTCAAACATGCTTGCCTGGTTCAGAGTAGTCGGAGCCTAGCTCGGTGAAGTTCGCGGCCCCGTCACCTTCTTTGGCATCTACGGTATAGAGAAAACATACGCGCTAATGTGAATACCGAGAGGTGCAGAAAAAGTATTGCAAATATTTTTCAAATAAATCTGATAAAAAACTAGACAAAATTTTGAAAAGAACAGAAAAAGAATCACTCAAAAATATGCTCCTGTTAAAAAGATATAAATGTTTTTGTCCAGGGACCTATCTGTAATGAAACAGAAACTTCCCAGGGTTTTTATTATAAAAATAGAAAACGTTTCGATAGCAACTACGCCGGCCCAGAGGGAAAGCGTATTCTGGCAAAAGACGTTTTTAGAAAAAGATTCGTGTAAAACGAGTTGAGAGGCTGACGGGTGGGTCCCACCCGTCAGGTTTAAATTCAAAAGAGGCGGGTCGGGGCTCGCTCGCGCCCGAGAGCCGCGGTGGTCGCCGGCGACGATCCACGGCGAGGTAGGGAGATCGGAGAGTACCAATGTGTTCAGGGCGCCATTCCGCGTCGGTTGGTGGTGGTGGTGGTCACCGGGAAGCACCACGTCGACGGTGGCCCCTGCTCCGGCGGACGGTGGTTCGGGCGTGGATGGAGGTCGCCGGAGAGGGCTTCAAGCATGGAATTGAGGCGGGGGTCAGGCCTCTGGTAGCTAGAGGAGGTAGCTGACGGAGTTTGGGTGCCGGAGACGGCCTCACCGAAGTGAATCAAGCTGGAGGCCGAGGCAGAGCGGGGCGGCCGGAGTCGGGGGAGGAGACCTCCTCGAGGTCCTCCCAGTGCCCTGGCAAGGCGTTGGTAGAGTGTAGGGGTGGTGCGTGCTCGAGGGAGGGCTCGGGGTCTCCTTTTATAGGCGATCCGAGGCGGTGGCCGAGAACGGCGTTCTCCGGCGAGGATTACGGCGGTGCAGTGCATGGTCGGGAGAGTTTAGGAGCTGAGCGCCGTCGTGGAGGTTCACGGAGTCAGTTTAGGTGCCAACAGCGCCGGGTTTTGCTCGTTTGGGCGACGTTCGACGGAACGGGACGGCGCGGGTCCATCGGCGGCAGAGAGCACACGCTGTGCGCGTCGCGCCACGGCGACGGTGCTGCGTGCGTGCGCTGGCGTGGAGATGGCCACGCGGAGCCATCAGCGGGGTTGGGCGGCGATGAACGGCGTTGAGCCGCCGTTCTGCTCCCTGTTGGCTGCCACGGCGGTTCAGCCGCCGCAAGACACGCCGGCGTGGTCGGGCCAGGGCGCCACCGACGCCAGGAAGAAGCCAAGCGCGCGTGCAGGGCTCCGGACAAGCAGACCAGGCGGCGAGCAACGTGCCAAGGGCACTGTGGGCGCGTGACTGAAGATGACCAACGATGTTCGACACTGAAACTGAGTTTTAACTGAACTTGGCTGAAACAGTGCATGCAAGGTGTTCGACAAAATGATTCAGGCATGTAGGGATTTTTCCTTGAGCTGAAACTTGGTGGAGTGGTCTCTCATTGCACCAGTAGGTTGCCTGAATTTTGGTGGAATTTTTTGGAGAAGTGTAGAAATGAATTTCACCAAATTTGGCAAATCTGGTCCAAACTTGCAGCAGATGTAGTTTGAAAATTTTGAACAGGAGACCAGTGGATCTTCATGGTTCTAGGTTGATGGTTCAAAGGACTAGGAGGGGAAAAAGGTTTGGGGGCAAAAATCAAAACAGAAAAAGGAGTTCCTTTGTAAATCTCCAAGTGCTATAAGAGAAGACAGAAATTCATTTGAATAGAATTTGAATGGAAAAGATCACATGGGGAGGTTCAACTTGCTGGATTTGATGCAAATCATGATCCAAAGGGGAGGGAAAGGTTAGGAGAGAGCATTTGCACTAATGCCATGGCAAGAAGGAATAGTTGAAAGTGGCCAAGGACTTTTCCAAAAGCCATAGTGCATTTTCAAAAAGATTTTCAAAGGCTATTTTTCTCAAATGAAAAAAACAGTTTGTCTTAAGCCCAAATGAAGAGCAAGGACTCCCAAGGCCAAAGGCAGACCTTGGGTGAATCCAAATAAAACTTTTGCCATCAAGAAATTATATGAGAGGGAGAGTTCTTTTGAAGAAAAAAATTTTAAATCACTCCCCTCAAGTCAAATAAAACCTTTTGAAAAATCCAAATAAAACTTGGGTGTCACAACCCCCTACACGAGATGCGCCAGTTTTGACACCGACACAGAGACTTTCCCGGCTTCCTTCCGATAGGCACGAAAAGCATACGAGAGTGATTGCTATCAACATATCAAAATTTCCATAGCACAGGGTCATTAATAAGCACATATGAGTAGAGTCATATCATTTCATAAAGTAACGAAAACTCCAAGACGAGGTGGTGTCGTAACCGTATCAAACAACACACGATAATATTATGCCAGGGTTAAAAAATGCTTGCCTTCAAGGTGTGGAGAGGTGAGGTGATCTCCAAAACTTTTGCAAGTTGCCTTCCTCTTCAAAAATCCTATTTAAAAGAAATATTCAAATAACACATACTTTAAAAACAGTACAAAAAGTTGTCCTATTTATTTTTGAAATAAATCTTAAAATAAACTAGGTGAAATTTGAGAGAGGTAGGAAAAAGAACCAATTCATTTGGAGTTTTATTTAAGAAGATATAGCCAGTCAAAGTTTCAGTCAAACTCTGTTTTTAAAATAAAATAGAAAAAAAAACGTTTCGGAGGGGCTTACGCTTTCTACATGGCGAAAGCGTATTCGGTGGAATACGCTTCCACTTAAAACACGCGTCGGCAGAGCTGGGTCGCTGACAGTGGGTCCAGCGGGCCCACTGGTCAGGTTTGACCAGTCGTTCCCCGCCTCCTTCCTCCTCTGTCCGAGTCGAGGCGGGGCTCCGGCAATCGCCGCCGACGAATGGCGGCTCCCCACGGGGATCCAAGGGCAGGGATAGATCCACCAGACCAGGACGGTTCTTCCGGTGGTCGAAGGGCTGGCGGCAGCGGAGGAGGCTTCGGGTGGATTTGGGGGTTTGGGCTTCAGTGGTTCCCGATCCCATTTGAGGGGCTGGGCAGCTCCGCACGGTCAAGGGGAGTCGAACGATGGTGCTGGAAGGGTGGCGGAGGCTCTTCTGGCGATGCACGGCACCGGAGCGCAGCGGCGGCCGAACTGGCCAGAGACGAGAAAGATGACCTCCCGCTGTCGATTGCTGGTTGTAGGAGCACCAGTGGAATGGTCTCTATATATAGCGGTTGAGGTCGGTTCCGCGACGGCAGTGGATAGGAACGCCGGCGAACCGCCGTTTTGTAGCTAGGGCGACGTGGAGGCGGTTGGGGCTGGTCGGCGCATCCCGACGAGCTCCCCACTGCTCAAGGGGGCGAGCTGGCGCGCGTGTATGGCTCGGGCAGCGCCATCCACGGCAGGGGCGTGCTGTGGACTCCGGCGTGCTGCCAAGGGGGCTCTTACGGCGGCGCTGTAGTGCGCCAGGGTGGCCTGGAGGGTTCTGGTGAGTGGACGGAAACGGGGCGTGGCTCTGCGGGCATGTGAAGGCCAGGGGCAAGACGCGGCGGCTCGGTGCGCGCGTGTGCAAAACGTGTGCTCTGGGCGCTAGAGGGCTCGGGTGAGGCTGGGTTTGGATTAGCAGGCCTAGGTTTGGGGTAGCTAGGAGTTTAGTGGACAAGGTTGCTCGGTCAGAGGATCAAGTTCACAATGCAAACTAAAACTTATGCCCAAACTGGCTATGCTCACAGGGTGTTTGACAAAATGCCATTGGCTTCTGGGCACCTCTTGGGGTGGCCAAAATCTCCAGATCTTAGTCTCTCTAGGTGTAGGTGATGATGGCAAGGTCATTTGGGCAAAACCAAAAACTTGCTAGTGCAAGTTTTGCAAATCTTCAGTTCCGTACAGAAGGTAAAAGGCATTATTCCCTGTACCAAAAATGCTCCAATGGTTCCAACCTCCTGGACTTAAGGGTTTGGTATGGTGTACTACAAGCAGGAGAAAGCTCATGGTCACTAGAGCAAAAATAATTAGGGATGCAGTAGAAAACACCCAACTGGGCCAGAGAGCAAAAGAGGATGATTTGCTCAAAATTTTCAAAGAACATCCGAGGGTTTTTGCATAATATTGAATAATATACTACTACTAACATCCCCTGATTTTGGTGGAGGCTAGAAAGAAATATTTAAACGGGTTGTATTGCAATACTGCCATTTGGACCAATTTTGGAAACTTGGGGTAGAGCTCAAAATATCCCATGAATAAAAGAAGTTTTTGCATAAAAGTGATTTAAAAACATCACATGACATCTCCAAATTTTGGTGAAAATTTTAAATAAATTTATCAAAGGGTTGCAGTTCAAATAGAGCTCTAAAACTAATGAAAATTCACTTTAAAGAATAAATCTCAGAGAGAAATAATTATGCAAATAAATCCACTGATAGTAGAAATGTTTTTCTTGAGAGAGTAAACAAGTCCAATAATATATTTGGAAAGTTTTTCACTTGGGGTAAAAACTCCACAATATCAAAGAAAAGAAAGTTTCTGAAATCAAAGAAAATCCAGAAAAATTTAATTTCCTAGCAAAACTTTTAGCAAACAAATCCTGTCCAATTTTTTGGGTGTCACACCGCCCCGCCCTCCCGTCGACCTCACACCACCGCCGTGCTAGGCAGCGCCCCCAGGCCATCCCTTTAATCCTGGCCGACCTCCAGATCGGGCGCCAGTAGCTCTAGGCCTCACACGCCCCTAAGATAAACACCAAGGCACTACTTCCCCGGCGTAATAGGCGTACTAGCGCCTGTTACGCCGGGGAATGCTTCCGTTAATTGGGAATCAACTGGCCAGAAATTGAAATTCAGGGGGGCGACGGACCTCTAGCTAAGGTGAAATTGTATATGAGGATAAACCTTGTGCATCGCGAGTTACTAGGAACATCTTGTATTAAGAAGAAGCGGTCAACTAGTGTCTTCTATGGGATGAATACCGTGCAAGCAGAGACGTAAGATTTGCATGAATAAGGGAAGAGGAGTACCTTTTTCGGTTGCCGATCTTCTTCTTTTTACCGGGGAAACCGATGTTCTGGAGGGTGCAGGCTTGGACAAACCCATGGCCAAATTGTTGACTGTGTTGCCGTGGCCGTATGTTGGCGGAGGGGAAGCAGATCCGAGGTGGCAAAGGACGGCGTAGCAGGAATAGGTCCGATGCGGTGGAGAGTGGCAAAGTTGGAGCGACAACTGTGAGGCGCAGGACGGCGTGCTTGAACTGGCTCAGGTACGGATGACTCGGCCTCGGCTTCAACTACTAGCCCTGGATGGTGTTGCGGTTGAGGTTGCGGTGGACGACGAGGCGGGGTATCAGCTCCGGCGTGATGGAGGAGGGTGGCGGTTGATGGGTGGGATGGGGTGGTGGACGGAGGACGCCGGGGTTTTGCGGCTGGTGGAGAGGTAGTTTTGGCGCCCACGGAGTACGAATGGGGAATCGGATGGGTGGGGGGAACCATGTTTCGGTCTGGGACGCGCTTGTTTTTGGCTTTTTTGAACAGAAGATGGGACACGTTGTTTGAAATTTGGGGAAAGTACAAACTTTGCCCCCTCTTAAATTTCGGACCTACTGTGGGTCGGGGGTAAGATGGTTATCCCAGGTGTCCAAAATAGCGGGCGGGAGCGATTTCGGTCGCGCGCATGTGTGCTTGGGCGGCCATTGTGTATGAATGTTTTTCGGATGCAGTTGCGTGGCGTCTAGATGAAGCTACAAACCTACCCCGGTTTAGACCTTTGGATGTCGGGCCGGTAGGTTTCACGGGTCGGAGTTAGTAAAAAAGTAATTTCCTTGTACTACCAAACATTGGTCTCACGCGGTTTCGGGCGAGTAGAGGCTCTTTTGGTGCTTCGTTCGAAATTTTGAAACACAATCATTCACGTTTAGAGTACTCTTGAACTATGAGGATTGACCTAAATAGACAACATTATATTTGACCTTGTATGTTTGAAAACCTCATTAAATTATCCGCTTCTTTTTGAAATTTTGACACTTGAAAATCCTATAACTACGATTATTTTGGAATGGAGAATCTATGTGGGGACCCCGACTCATAAGTCGAGATCACCGAATGCACGTGTACAGTGATCCCAGAGGTCAATGCTCACTGAACACACAGAAGCTGAATAACAAGAGTCTTACATCCATACATACCGTATTACACAAGTAGGACCATTATGGTCAAGTCTTGAGTATAACATTGCAGCGGAAATCTTCGTCGATAACTTGGACCCATGCCATCTGCCTTAACCCTACAGGCATTCTGACTGGGAAGCATCCTAGCTCGCATGTTCGTCACCAAAGTATTCTTCTTCATATCATGTCTTTTCATGCCTGGCCAATAAAATAACCAGTGGCAAGCCAATGAGTACTTTGAATGTACTCGCAAGCAACCCAAGGGTGATAATAGAATAATTATGCAAGGCATTACTGCTAATTTGGCATTTTTGCGGAAAGCTAGTTTTTCTCATGCAAGTATGATCAACATTTATCAAGGATATGAATGCGTCTGCAACAAGTATCAGGAGGTTACAGACATCAACATAGAGAGAGAGAGATATGAACACCTCATGCTCAAGCTCATCATGACTTCCTCACGAATCACGTCAATAGATTTACCAAATCGTGTTGTTTGTCAGAAACATATGGACGTAGTCTAAGTAGCACGACCCAACTGTCCTTGACCGTGGACACGGCTATTCGAATAGTTTTACACTCTGCAGAGGTTGCACACTTTACCCACAAGATCCGGGGAACTTCTGTGTCATCCACGACCCGCGGTACCTCAAGTACCCGGGGTAAGCACCCGATCACTATCTTTCCCTAGACGACACTAACAAAGAGTCCACTCGTTGTTCCGTATCCTCACGATGTACATCATACGAGACTTACTCGAGAACGTAACATCCGAGAGGGGACACAACGGTGTATCCGGTGCCCTATGAAAACAATCATGGCCGCCCTACCTGGCACGACCCTGTCCCGAGAGAGCGCACCAACAACTCTTCCGTCACTAGTAATGCGGGCTCCAAACTAGTATCGGCCTAGGTAATCAATAATGTCCTTTCCCATACTAGTAAGAGTGCACGTGCAACGCACGTCTCCACCAATACACACATAAAATTCGTTTGAGTATAAAGTCTAAATTTGTATTCTATAAATTCTGAACAATAGAACAAGGCATGACAAATATTAAATCGATGCACAACAATATGCATTTTTAACATCAACTCATAAATGATTCAGGAACATAATATCAGATGAACATGAATATAGTGAGTAATCATGCATGCAGGGCATGTCTCAAATGATTTATACAATAAATCAAACATAAGGGACCTTACAAATTTTATGGTAAAAGAACCAAGAGTAGACACTGAAGTGTTGCAATGCAACCTAAGGAAAACCCGATACATCTTTTGTCTAATATGCGTATGAAATTCTCGCACAAACTGGGATGTCTTCTTAAGATTGGCCCCCTTAAAACTTTGGTAAGTATATCAAATTCTGGCATAAATGGAGGAAGCTGCTACTATTCCACATAATAGTGGCTACTATTAAACACATGCTATTGGATCATGCACGCACACTGGCAGAGTGCCTTATTTTCATGTTCAACGTTGCTTCTTTGACTGTACTGTTGATAATCTGGTTCAACACAAGCAGTGGCACAACTTCAGAAGTCAAATTTCAAGAATCTTTATTCAAGAGGTCAAATGAATTAAAAATATCATGAGTAACAAACATTCATCCTGGTGCTATTGTTATAAATAAATGTGCATTTATAGAAAATACATGAATGAGAGGTATCCTTTTTCAATAATTTCTTGTTAGGACAGAAAAGTATTAGTACCTTTGCTCAATCCCTCAAGTAGTAGAAAGGATCACTGCTTATTGTGAACGTGAACTCCTGACCAGTTTTCAATGAGGCAAATCTTGAATACTAATTTCTGGGCCCTGAATATGTTAAATCTAGCTTATATCAGAGCAAATAAGCTGGAATATGGTGGAAGATGGGTTGGCATAAAAAGGTTTGATTACACTATTTATTGATAGAGCAAAATCATGTGCTTGCATGCGCATGCCAGACTTATAATTGACTCGTCCATAAGAGTCTACAAGCATGGTCTCAACTCTTTCACCAATTCAAAAATTTTTGGTGCGATGCATGGTCTCCATGTGACATATTAGCCGAGCCACATTGATGTCATCCTCAGCAAAATCCTAGATAATCTCCCTTGTGTTAGTTGAGGGACCAACTGTGCACATAATCCTCATTTTGTGCCTGACATTTGGTTTAGACCACCACATACACATTGGCTGATGTACTGTTATTTGATGAATATCCATAAGATGCTGGTAGTCCTCGTTTTCCTGTCAAGAAGTTTTCTTACAATTAATTTCAATGCATCAATTTATAAGGTTCCTTACCCACAGAACAATGCATTATATTCAACTTAGTTAGCGTTCAGCAATTAGTAGACATATGACATGATCATTTTGCACTTTACAGTACTAAGAAGACGACATGAGATAATACCAAATGCATTTGATTAAACCACAGTTCACTTGAAGAACAAGATCACAACCAACTAAGTTCATTATATTTCAAGCAAGTGTGCGGATCACAAAAACAGCAGCAGGTGTTCAATTCGAACATATATGCAGACATACAATAAGTATACAACTACAAAAATTAGGCTCCTGGTAAGCTGAGATGGCAATACATGTAAGAACTATACCCAACTAACCTGAGTATTGTTCAAAAACAATTGATATGTGCTCTCACCATAGAGCACATATCATAACTTATAATTCAGAGATACGTGTGTGCTCTTACTGGGCACCTCGCTGCTATCTTCAGAAAAGAGTAATTGCCTTGAGATTGTGGAAGCCGTCGCCAGTCCAGATGGAGATCTTGCTCAGTGTGTAGCTCTCATCCAACTTGAAATCCATGTAGAGAGTAACAAGCTCGCCCAAACAACAAATTCAGATCAGAAAAAGGATCCCACACATAGAAGATTAGATATGTGTTTCGAATGGATGCCCTCATCTAGCTGGTTCTTGTCATTCGACTTCGCCTGCGCTGCACATATACAGATACAGGTGGCACGAGGAAATCAAGATCGATTTTAAGTCTAAAAGCATGCCCAGATTCAACCAAACTAATCAATGGACGATATATAATCACAGGTAAAAGCGCGCTATGAGAAACAAGCACTGTATATAATAACCTGCAAACATTTTTCACTTTCTCTCTCTCTCTCTCTCTCGCTACTCCATGGAACAAGAACAAATACAATTCGATACTTCTTGCATGTAGAAACTGCTCTAGTTTATTGAAGACTCGATGCACAATAGTTACACATGATTAGGCTCCTAATTAACTACTCTAGTAACTATTTGGTTTATCGAAGACTCAATGAAAGGAATCACGCATCATCCAAACAAAATTGAGCGGAAGGCAGCGGAAGATCGTTTACTCGTCGTGGTTACCTGCAGCAGTACATTCTTCTGAAACTGGATGTTGACCATGTGTGGCTGCACACTGTCTGACCTGAGAAATATAAATCCGCCAACGATGAGGGTGCCCCTGCAGTTTGTAAGATCAACGATGATCAAAGAAGAAAAGCTATACCATGTGTTGGGGTGGAATGAGATAATGACAGGGTCAACTAATCCAACATTTATCTGTTTCAAGAAGAAAAGGGTAAACCATTTTCAATATGCCACTGAAGTTTGTCTACATTACATTCAGATTGATGTGAATATGAAGTCACAACAGATTGGACAGTTTGTCTCTAACCTCTTCTTCCGACATTTGTGAATATAAAAGAAAAAAAATCTGAATCAGCCTAGAAAAGCAAGGAACCACGCCTGCAAAATTGATTCCTATGCAGAGACGAAAATCCTAGAACTTGACATGGCCAACATATGATTCACCGCAGCTCGATGGCTATAGCACACGGCCGCAGGTATGGGCGCACGCATGAGGGAGAGCAGAGCGCAGGGGCTTACCTAGGCCGGAGTCGAAGAAGCGTCTGGCCACCGGAAGCGCAGGAGGAGACATGGAGGGAGCGCAGGGCAGAACAGCAACCGCGCCGGTACCCTCCTCCATCGGGCCGCTGGCCGTGATCCGCACTGCCCGAGGTGGAGCGGCCATGGACGCTGCGGAACCGCCGCCACGGTTGCTCTGCCCAGCCTAGAGAAGAAGGGTCAGGGAACCCGAGGTGGAGCGGCTGCGGACGCTGCAGATCCATCGCCATGGTTGCTGTGCCCAGCGAGAGAAGGGTCGGGAGGCACTGATTTTTCCTTTCTGACGGGCGGCGAGGCACCGAGTCGGATGGAATTGATCCACATATTGCGGGCGGGGCCGCGGGGATTAGGGGACGCGGAGCGCGAGGGCTGTTCGCAGACCACGGCGTCTGCCAGGCAGAACAATTGATCTCAGACGTTAATCGGATTGTTACCCCATTGTTATAATATAAACAGTAGGATGCGTTTAAGTTGACTTAATCCGAGGGTCCTTGTTACTCCGTGTACAATTTACTGTGTGGTTTTAGGGGAGTTTATGTTTGCTCTTTTAATAGTAGTATAGATAACGGTAGAGTAGTTGCGCATGTAAGGTTGGGACAGTAGACGAATCTTAAATCTAATCCGTCTCTGTAAACAACACTTTTATCAAGCCTCGGTACACTACTTCTCCACCAAGTAGTGACCTAGTTCAACATCATCTCCCAGGGGCATTAGTGGCACCCACTCGGGTTGTTTGCAAGTATGTCAAACCACACTTGTTCCTTTCCATGCATTACCCCGACCCACTTTGCGTAGCCATTTACTATAGCATATTTCTACAACCCACCAACACAACTCTAAGCAAGGGTAGAGTCATGAACAATGCAAGTATCAACGGAGTATGCAACGGAGGCAAGCCTAGCAAGGTTGCCATTCAAGATATATATCATGCACTTGATGAAACAACGAAAATGCTATTATGATGAAAAATGGTTCATCATGGTCAAAGGGCTGCTTGCCTGTTTTAACAAAGTCTTCGAGGTCTTCAAATATCTCTGGTCCTACTCCAGGCATTTCGTCTACTTCGTCAACTATCGTCGAAAACAACCATAATAAGCAACTCAACAAGGCAGAAAATAAAAGTGCTCTAAAAATGTGAGTTGGACTTTTCTAGAATACCCTTGGTCATTTGAGGAGTGACCAAAGTGGTTTCATTGGGACTTGATGAATGGATATCTCTGAACATTTCCATATGATGGAATTAAGGGATTTGTGGATTTGCAAGAAGTTTACAGAAATATTATTTTGAAAAATGAGCAAAGGTACCCATTTAACAAATAATGATTTTAGAAGCATCTAGGAGTTGGTTTCACTGGATTTGGAGTTCAAATGAATTTCCTATGAATTTGCAAAGTTGGCTATATATGAAGAAATAGACCATTATTTGAGGTGATACATAAAGTATTAGTAAAAATGTTCAAAAACTAAGTTTTGAACTTATAGACATCTAGGATTTTGAATCATGGAATTTGGATCAAAAATGGGCTCTCTGTGATTTTCCAAAGTTCATCACAAAAATAGGAAAAATGGGTTTTTATAAATATTTGTGAATAGAAAGCTTCTGGAAAAATGTGCAAATATCACCATCTGGTAGAGCATGAATTTATGAACTACTAGAAATTTGAATCATCCCATTTGGAGCTCTGCTGAATTATCTATGTATTATTGAAGTTGACTGGAAAAGGAAAAAGGAAATAGGGCTTTAACCTTATGCTCCGCACAAGGCGACAGATAGTCCGTGGGCCGGCCCAGCTGCACGGCCGCACGGGGTGACATCGGTGACGTCGAAGGCGCCTTCCGCGAAGTACACTTTTGCTGTGGGTTCACGGGAAACACTGGACCCGTCTCCACTTAAACGGCGGGGCCCGCTGGCGGGTCACTGACCTGCGGGGTACACCCGCAGGGTCGTCGCCCTCCTCCCGCCCGCGACAGAGGAGGCAGAGGAGGCAGGGCCGAGCGCTTGCCGGCGCCCGTTCCGGTGGCTCCGGCCATCTCCGGCGACGCCCAGCACACCGACGTGCTCAGGAGAGCATGGCGCATACATCGAGGTGCGCTACGATCTCTGGGGTAGACGGATGTGAGCACACTATCGGCCATGGCGGGCAAAGCCGGCGGTGGTGTTTGAGCTCGATGGTACAGCCATGGGGAGGAGAGGAAATGACGCGAGAAAGCTCCACGGCGGTGGTGGCGATGCTCGGGAGTGGTCGGGTGGAGGGGAGTGGCAAGGGATGGTCCGAATTTAAGCGGAGGCCGACGGCACTGCTCCGGCCATGGAGGGCTATGGAGAGGAGGAGAGGAGAAATGGGTCAGTCCAGGGGGACGAGGGGAGGGGGAGAGAGTGACTTGATATGAGGGAGAGACCCGGGGAGGCTTTATATAGCCGGCCCATGGCTCACCGTGGACGGGGTGCACGGGCGGCCGCGGCAATGGCTCTGGAGGTCGAGGGAGTGAGCGAGGAGGGGTTAGTGGTGCTTGTGGGGGTGGTTTAGGGCACTTGGAAGGAAGAGAAGGAGCGGGGGCGAGCTTGAGGCGGGTCCTGAGCGAGGTCAGCGAGTGGCGGAGCTGGGCGGCGCTCTATCACCCTCGGGGCGGCTAGGGGAGAGAGAGAGGAGAGGCCCGACCTCATAGCATGTTGAGGACGTCGAGGCGACCTCGGGGGACATCATCCCTCTACTCAAGGTCTGTCGGAGACCTCGGGAGGGTCGTGCCATAGTGCTCTGGTGCTCTAGAGCGCGACTTTGGCCGACATGGGCATGTCTTTTTGCGGAGTGGGCACGGCCACTTGTGTCTGGGAGCTTTAGGGTGTAGTAAAGAAATGGGGGGTGCATTGGATGCCATGGAGAGCCAGTAGGAGGGGAGAGAGGTTGAGGGAGAGAGAGAAAATGGCTGTCGAGAGAGGGGAAGTATGGTTTTACTATTCTCCATGACATGGTATTTGGCAAGATAATCAAAAATTTCATATGTGACATGTTAGAATTTTCTTGGATTTTTATGAAAATATTTCCTATAGAAATATTTCAAATCCTTGAAATGAGCAGAAATGGTTTTGGGAGGTTTTGTCCAATATTTTGATCATGACCATGTGTTGAAACTCATATATATGGAAAATATATGTCCATTGAGTCTCCCTATTTTTTCTCAAATATTTCTAAAGCTTTAAAATAATTTTAACCTACTAAAGACCATTTCTGGCCTTAAGAAAAATCCTTTAAATAAAATAGGAAAATAACTTTTAAAATTATATTTTTTGTGGTTTCTGGGTAACCTATATCTAATAGGAGTCAAAAATATTTTTGGAAAGATTTTTACTGCCCTTAATTAAGTACTTGTAGTGCAATCCTCAATTCAGGGGTTTTTGGAAAACTAATTTTTGAAAATACTTTTTGGCCAAATTATTTTTGTAAGAAAATATTATACTGCACTATACACATGGCATGATCATTAGGAAAAGGTTTTGGATCAAGGAGAAGGAGTATAAGTGTTGGAGGATTTATTTGATTTTTAGAGCACTTGCAAACAATAGTCAAACATTCAATCAAAGCAAAGACAAAAACTCAAAAGTTTTTGTCAAACCACATTTTATCATGATTTATGAGCTTATGTGTCATGAAAATCAGGGTGTGACAGACCTACCCCCCTTACAAGAATCTCGTCCCCGAGATTCCCAAACTAGGCGCGGGAAGGAATACAAAAACTTGGATTTGGGGTAGTCTTTACGTCCTCATACTGCTTCTGCTTCCGTTTGGTGCTCCATTGAACCTTGAAGTACTCGATGGCGTGGCTTTGTATTTGTCGTCCTGCTTGATCCAGATTGCAGTTGGGGTCTCTCGCGTATGTCATATTGGGCTGGAGGTCGATGGCTCGGTGATCGATGTCCTTGTTGAGACCGGGCTAGTTAGGAAGTTGGAAACACTTTCGGGGGTGTGTCGCGTGGAAAACGCTGTGCACAGTGGGTAACTCAAGTGGTAACTCTAACTGGTAGTCATCTATTCTTCGTCTTGCGGTGATCTTGGAGAGGGTTGCTGAACCTTGGAGTGATCTCGAAGAGGGCCGATGAATCTTGGCGTGGGTTTCCTTGTCATGAAAATGCTTGGCTCCCTTGAGAGAAGTGGCTTGCATATATTCCTGGTCTTCGATGCGGAGGTTTACTTCTTGACGATGGTGGTTGGTGTAGTTCTTCCTCCTGGACATGGCGATCTTCAGATGTTCCCTAAGTAGATGAACAGTTCTTCTTCCATCTTCGAGTAGGCAAGTATGTCATCAAGGAAAGATGGCAACTAACTTGTCCGAGTACTCCGTGCAGACTTGCCCACGGGGTACATAGGGTATAGGTTGGGGTATCGGTGGTGATCATGGTTGCGTATTGGCCAAGGTTTCCTTGTCCTAGAGCCAAAGCCCATGGTTGTGATTCCTACCATATCGTGGCTTGGTGGGGCTTAAGGGTTTCAAGGATTCTTAGTGTGCGAGCGAACGTTTGTCACCTTATCCTTAAGCACGGTTCCTGAGATGCCAATTGTTCTATCTAGTCCTTTAAACAAATAACCTTATACCACCGAAAGCATCAACTCTTGTAGGTCAGCTCCAATCATCACTCATGCTATTATTATCCTCATGACTCCCAAGGGGAGGTCTAACGAATCTATACATGTCAACTATCCCCAAACTCATATGTATTGCTACCCCTAAAAATCCATGGGTAGAGCATATAAGCTGCTAAGCTTGAATTTAATCACCACAATCCAAGTGCTCAGTCTATTGATCCAAGGTCCATGATAAATCATCTCTATCCTAAGGAAACACGTCGTATGCCACTCCAAAATCTTGTTTCCTTCCTATGAATCAACGACCCGTTAACTTCCATTAATCACTACAAATCCAATCTCTACGGTGTTCCACAAGATCTCCTAAATCAACTCCGACAAGTAATCCAATCTCTTAGTTTATTGTCCTCCAAGAAACATGGTATCATGATCGAGATCATCAATCTAAATCCAATTTACTCCAAACCATGTAGAATTACTCTGCATCCATACTCCACTAGGATAACCTATTGAATCCAAATCTCATGTCCAACGAGAATTTCCACACTTTCCCCCAAGTCATTATCGTAATATCAACAATCTCCTATTGATATCCTCTGATCAAGTCAAGTTCTTATTGCTCCAAGAATCTCAGCTTGTGATCATAACTGTCCTACAAAATCCAATTTACTCTGGGGTAATGAAAGCTATGCTACTCTATAATCATGATACCACCAAGTTCATCTACCAACATCAAAGCCTCATAATCCACCAAATAGTCTCATATAATTCCTCAAGTCATTGATATAAACGCATCAAGTCGTTTGTCCTCTATTCCTATATCCTTAAACTGATCTTTCCTATGGCATCGTCAGTTCTGGTGCTGCATTAGGATGATAATGTGCTCGTTCACTATGTCCACTAGTTCCATAATGAACCCAGTGTTGTGCAAGGTGTACAGAGGCTTAACTGGTTCTCTTGCAATTCTATGGGTTAAGCACATGGTTAAGGACTCGAGCTGGGGTATCTCGTGAAGTCTCTAAGGGTCTAGGAATGGGTTTCTAGTCAGGAGGGTTAAACATAACTCTACGGGGTTTCACTTGGTCGAGGAGGCTGCAACAAAAAGTCTTCAGTGCTAGTTGGTTGCCGAGGTGGAATTCTTGGTGCATCTTGTCTTGCTAGCCTTCAGTTGATGAGAGCGATGAGAGGGAGAAGTAGCATAGAGGAGGGGAATGCCTAAAGGGGGTTCTATAGTGTAGGTGCAAACAAACAAGTGCCAAAAAGGGCCAAACACAAACAACAAAACAAGGCAGGTGATATAGTCATGTACTTGTTGCCTAGGGCAAAATTTGTGACCTATCTTAAAACACAAACAAATAAAAACAAGCAACACACAGTCATGGTTCTATTCGAACCATCATATGGACTCGACTGCGCATAGGGGGTACACGACTCATCCTACCCTAGGGGGTTCTCGGACTAAGTAGTCGTGCTTTACTTTGTGCCTCATGCAGTCTTCTGGATTTTTCCTCAGGTGTCGCTACGTCTTTTGTAGTTGTTCGACGAAATGATCCTGGTTGGCCTGAAGAATCTTCAACACTTCTCTCCTGATGAGATGATGGGGTGAAGGTGGCTCCTCGTAGCTGGTATTGACTTGGTCTTATCTTGTCCTCTTAATCATGATGATCGCTTTTGCCTTTTTAAGGTGTCGGCGGTTCCAGGTGGCCATCCTTTATGCAATGACACTAACAAGGCATAATAGAGGTCCAATCCGTCGAACACATTGTTGACAATATCGTCACCGAGAGCGGGGGATGAAGAGAACTGTTTTCCTGCTCACTATAGTGAGGCAAACCAAATGGCTAGGTTCTCATCCACCGGTGGTCGCCAATACAACAACGATAGTGACAGGGTTACCCTATTAGCAATGTATATCATGATCTTGCATATCCTATGCCCTGATCGTCGTAGGCTAAGGTTGCATCATCTTGGGGCAGTGTCAAGGGTGTCACCATCTCCTGGGCCTTCAGGTCCTCATCCCTCGAGGATGTATCTTCTGTTGGTATCGTCTTGTTGTGATGTCGCCAATCTTGTGTTCAGGAGGTGTGGGTGAATGTCTGGCAAGGCATCTTCCTTCTAAATTATCCATGAGGATTACAAGGAATCCAGTGGTCAGGGGCATAAGGGTTCTAGCGACCAAAGGTTTTGAAGGGGAAGAGACCAATAAGGGAAGTATACCTTAGTTTTCGAAAAACTGAGAAGGGAAGAGAAGTATAGATAGTTTTGAAAACTAGTAGTAGTTTTGGAAATAGTTTTACCCTAACTAACGACCATGCTAACTAAGGCTTCCTATAGTCAGGATGGCTCTGATACCAGCTCTGTGGGGACCCCGACTCATAAGTCCAGATCACCGAATGCACGTGTAGAGTGATCCCAGAGATCAATGCTCACTGAACACACAAAAGCTGAATAACAAGAGTCTTACATCCATACATACCGTATTACACAAGTAGGACCATTATGGTCAAGTCTTGAGTATAACATTGCAGCGGAAATCTTCGTCGATAACTTGGACCCATGCCATCTGCCTTAACCCTACAGGCATTCTAACTGGGAAGCATCCTAGCTTGCATGTTCGTCACCAAAGTATTCTTCTTCATATCATGTCTTTTCATGCCTGGCCAATAAAATAAATAGTGGCAAGCCAATGAGTACTTTGAATGTACTCGCAAGCAACCCAAGGGTGATAATAGAATAATTATGCAAGGCACTACTACTAATTTGGCATTTTTGCGGAAAGCTTGTTTTTCTCATGCAAGTATGATCAACATTTATCAAGGATATGAATGCGTCTGCAACAAGTATCAGGAGGTTACAGACATCAACATAGAGAGAGAGAGAGAGAGAGAGAGAGAGTTATGAACAACTCATGCTCAAGCTCATCGTGACTTCCTCACGAATGACGTCAATAGATTTACCAAACCGTGTTGTTTGTCAGAAACATAAGGACGTAGTCTAAGCAGCACCACCCAACTGTCCTTGACCGTGGACACGGCTATTCGAATAGTTTTACACTCTGCAGAGGTTGCACACTTTACCCACAAGATCCGGGGAACTTCCGTGTCATCCACGACCCGCGGTACCTCAAGTACCCGGGGTAATCACCCGAACAGTATCTTTCCCTAGACGACACTAACAAAGAGTCCACTGTTGTTTCGTATCCTCACGATGTACAGCATACGAGACTTACTCCAGATCGTAACATCCGAGAGGGGACACAACGGTGTATCCGGTGCCCTATGAAAACAGTCATGGTCTCCCTACCTGGCACGGCCCCGTCCCGAGAGAGCGCACCAACAACTCTCCCGTCACTAGTAATGCGGGCTCCAAGTTAGTATCGGCCTAGGTAATCAGTAATGCCCTTTCCCATATAAGGGTAGAGTGGTTGCGCATGTAAGGTTGGGACAATCGACAAATCTTAAATCTAATCCGTCTCTGTAAGCAACACTTTTATCAAGCCTCGGTACACTACTTCTCCACCAAGTAGTGACCTAGTTCAACATCATCTCCCAGGGGCATTAGTGGCACCCACTTGGGTTGTTTGCAAGTATGTCAAACCACACTTGTTCCTTTCCATGCATAACCCCAACCCACTTTGCGTAGCCATTTACTATAGCATATTTCTACAACCCGCCAACACAACTCTAAGCAAGGGTAGAGTCATGAACAATGCAAGTATCAACGGAGTATGCAACGGAGGAAAGCCTAGCAAGGTTGCCATTCAAGATATATATCATGCACTTGATGAAACAACGAAAATGCTATTATGATGAAAAATGGTTCATCATGGTCAAAGGGCTGCTTGCCTGTTTTAACAAAGTCTTCGAGGTCTTCAAATATCTCTGGTCCTACTCCAGGCATTTCGTCTACTTCGTCAACTATCATCGAAAACAACCATAATAAGCAACTCAACAAGGCAGAAAATAAAAGTGCTCTAAAAATGTGAGTTGGACTTTTCTAGAATACCCTTGGTCATTTGAGGAGTGACCAAAGTGGTTTCATTGGGACTTGATGAATGGATATCTCTGAACATTTCCATATGATGGAATCAAGGGATTTGTGGATTTGCAAGAAGTGTACAGAAATATTATTTTGAAAAATGAGCAAAGGTACCCATTTAACAAATAATGATTTTAGAAGCATCTAGGAGTTGGTTTCACTGGATTTGGAGTTCAAATGAATTTCCTATGAATTTGCAAAGTTGGCTATATATGAAGAAATAGACCATTATTTGAGGTGATACAGAAAGTATTAGTAAAAATGTTCAAAAACTAAGTTTTGAACTTATAGAAATATAGGATTTTGAATCACGGAATTTGGATAAAAAATGGGCTCTCTATGATTTTCCAAAGTTCATCACAGGAATAGGAAAAATGGGTTTTTATAAATATTTGTGAATAGAAAGCTTCTGGAAAAATGTGCAAATATCACCATCTGGTAGAGCATGAATTTATGAACTACTAGAAATTTGAATCATCCCATTTGGAGCTCTGCTGAATTATCTATGTATTATTGAAGTTGACTGGAAAAGGAAAAAGGAAATAGGGCTTTAACCTTATGCTCCGCACAAGGTGACAGACAGTCCGTGGGCCGGCCCAGCTGCACGGCCGCACGGGGCGACATCGGTGACGTCGAAGGCGCCTTCCGCGAAGTACGCTTTTGCTGTGGGTTCACGGGAAACACTGGACTCGTCTCCACTTAAACGGCGGGGCCCGCTGGCGGGTCACTGACCTGCGGGGTCCACCCGCAGGGTCATCGCCCTCCTCCCGCCCGTGACAGAGGAGGCAGAGGAGGCAGAGGAGGCGGGGCCGAGCGCTTGCCGGCGCCGGTTCCGGTGGCTCCGGCCATCTCCGGCGACGCCCGGCACACCGGCGTGCTCAGGAGAGCATGGCGCATCCATCGAGGTGCGCTACGATCTCTGGGGTAAACGGATGTGAGCACACTATCGGCCATGGCGGGCAAAGCCGGCGGTGGTGTTTGAGCTCGATGGTATGTCCATGGGGAGGAGAGGAAATGGCGCGAGAAAGCTCCACGGCGGTGGTGGCGATGCTCGGGAGTGGTCGGGTGGAGGGAAGGGGCAAGGGATGGTCCGAATTTAAGCTGAGGCCGACGGCACTGCTCCGGCAATGGAGGGCTATGGAGAGGAGGAGAGGAGAAATGGGTCGGTCCAGGGGGACGAGGGGAGGGGGAGAGAGTGACTTGATATGAGGGAGAGACCCGGGGAGGCTTTATATAGCCGGCCCATGGCTCACCGTGGACGGGGTGCACGGGCGGCCGCGGCAATGGCTCTGGAGGTCGAGGGAGTGAGCGAGGAGGGGTTAGTGGTGCTTGTGGGGGTGGTTTAGGGCACTTGGAAGGAAGAGAAGGAGCGGGGGCGAGCTTGAGGCGGGTCCCGAGCGAGGTCAGCGAGTGGCGGAGCTGGGCGGCGCTCTGTCGCCCTCGTGGCGGCCAGGGGAGAGAGAGAGGAGAGGCCCGACCTCGTAGCATGTTGAGGACGTCGAGGCGACCTCGGGGGACATCATCCCTCTGCCCAAGGTCTGCCGGAGACCTCGGGAGGGCCGTGCCACAATGCTGTGGTGCTCCAGAGCGCGACTTTGGCCGACATGGGCATGTCTTTTTGCGGAGTGGGCGCGGCCACTTGTGTCTGGGAGCATTAGGGTGTAGTAAAGAAATGGGGGGGGGGGTGCATTGGATGCCATGGAGAGCCAGTAGGAGGGGAGAGAGGTTGAGGGAGAGAGAGAAAATGGCTGTCCAGAGAGGGAAGTGGGGTTTTACTATTCTCCATGACATGGTATTTGGCAAGATAATCAAAAATGTCATATGTGACATGTTAGAATTTTCTTGGATTTTTATGAAAATATTTCCTGTAGAAATATTTCAAATCCTTGAAATGAGCAGAAATGGTTTTGGGAGGTTTTTTCCAATATTTTGATCATGACCATGTGTTGAAACTCACATATATGGAAAATATATGTCCATTGAGTCTCCCTAATTTTTCTCAAATATTTCTAAAGCTTTAAAATAATTTTAACCTATTAAAGACCATTTCTGGCCTTAAGAAAAATCCTTTAAATAAAATAGAAAAATAACTTTTAAAATTATAGTTTTGTGGTTTCTGGGTAACCTATATCTAATAGGAGTCAAAAATATTTTTGGAAAGATTTTTACTGCCCTTAATTAAGTACTTGCAGTGCAATCCTCAATTCAGGGGTTTTTGGAAAACTAATTTTTGAAAATACTTTTTGGCCAAATTATTTTTGTAAGAAAATACTATATTGCACTATACACATGGCATGATCATTGGGAAAAGGTTTTGGATCAAGGAGAAGGAGTATAAGTGTTGGAGGATTTATTTGATTTTTAGAGCACTTGCAAACAATAGTCAAACATTCAATCAAAGCAAAGACAAAACACTCAAAAGTTTTTGTCAAACCACATTTTATCATGATTTATTAGCTTAAGTGTTGTGGCATGAAAATCAGGGTGTGACAATCTATTTTGTACACGACTACATATGCTATTATGTACAAAATCAGAGCAAAGATTGGTGCCCCCATAATTTAGGTATGGTTTACAAATGCCATGATATCAAATTAAAATAATTGAATGGACTTCATGTTGAATTCGATTTGTTTAAACCACCTTAAGTTGAATTCAAATGTATGCTAGTTCATAGGTAGATATTTATAATGTCCATTGTGTAACTTTCGTACGTATAATGTGCTTTACACACACAACATGAACTATACTCACGTTTATATTCGATTGCTAAAGCGATGCATTGTCTGGAGTTCAAAATAATAACTATGTGGATCAATTGTGTCGAATAATAACATAGACATGGTCAAATTCGATAGAATATAGATGTCTGATGGATCAATGACCGCTCCTTACGCGAATTGCAAATATCATGATCCAATCCTAATATTTGGATACAACTTATATCTTTAATCAATGTGTAGAGCAGTCTTTTACGTGTAGTTTCACTCTCCATCGGTGGTCTCTCACACATGCTCACACACTCTCTCCCGAGGTGTCTTTCTCGCACACATGCTCTAGATATAACCCTCCCTCCCTCTAGTAACCATTTACAACTGTTTTCACTTACCTTTATCACAAGCACTCTTCCTCTCGCAAACATACACACGCACAATCCTCATCGACCCTTTCTATATACATGGACCTACCTACGTGTCTCATGTACGCACATTATCTTTACGCCTGTCTCTGACGCATTGTCTCACACCTCTCTTCCTAATCGGCGAGTATGATTCTAGCAGAGCATTCTGTAGGATGCCCCTTAAAGTTAGGTTGGATGAATAGTAATATAAGAGATGAAGGGGTTACCTTAGTCCGAGAACCTAGGGTTACAAATCCTAGCCGGCTTTGTTAGTGGACACAGAGTCCTTCAGAATTCTGCTATCTTTGTCTTGTACAACTAGTCATCCATGGGTCTTCCTAAATGCGTCACGGGCCGACCAATGTGGCGCAGGACGGAATCGAACGATGGGCCTCACCTCGACCCACCGGACCTCACGCGGTGACACACCCTCTGCCCCCGCGTCTCATTATCTTCTCACACCCACACATACCAACACAAACACCACACACACAGAAAATTTCTCCTGGTGCCTTTATTCCCTCCCCCCTTGCATATACATACTCAAGGGAATGGAATCTCTTGTCGTGACATCATATTCGTCTCTCTCTCTAGACCACTCTCATTTCTCGTGCTATCTCTCCCACGCCCCTCCCCCCCGTCGGCCCCTCTATCCATGCCTCTCTCGAATACGTAATACACACACATACCTCTCTAGGTCCCGCCAAATGCATCAACTACACATTCACACATGTTACATCACGTACCCCATTGATCTAAAAAGCCCTCTCTTCACGTTTATTTCGCATACAACATTCCTTTCAAATAAAGTGTGGCCAGAAAATTATTTTAGAGTTTGTACATATATACAACATTACAAAGTTATGTGGAGGAGTACGAACGCTAATTTGCATTGCATGGTTCCCACAATGATATTTATTCCGCACTGTGTATTTTATATTTTTATACTATATACAAAGTTAGTCATAATAAAGAGAAACGAAGAGCATCTCTCTCTCCATTGCATAACCCCCTGTACGCCCCTTTCACGTATGCACACAAAACTATCTCCAGGTCCTCTTAAAGTAAGCCCCAAGAAAATTCACGCATGTTTCATCTTTCTCTCACGATATATGCAATGACGATCATTGTATTTGAAGCGAAAGCACGATACATACATGGGACTTCGGAATCCACTCATTACGGTCATTACTTACGTTTAGTGGTTATTATACAGTCATGGGCTCACCGTACAACTCTGTATTTGCTCATGACATGACTAGTTGACCAGTTAAACGCTCCACATGGCACCTCTAGTGTTGCATTACATTATCTCACTACCATCGTGCCCACCTGTCGACTTGTATCTACTCTACATCTACACTCTTATAAAAAATAGAGTTGGTGATGATGGTGTGCCTGCCATCCTGCAATATAGGCCATCCGATTTATATCTGACGGATAGGAAAGAAACTATGGCAATTTTGCAAAAAGGTACCCACACACCTCTCCACATTTGCAAATAAGGCCTTCCCTCGTTCATCCTTTTCTCTCACAAGATAAACAAGTCATACAAATGCATCTTGATGTTACGTGCAATGCACGGGCATCTTGCTAGTAAGATTGAAAACAAACTATAAAAAAATATTTGGACGGTGGTTCGAAGTCATGACCGCGGACACAGCGGACAAGGTGGCCTTGTATTGGTATGCTGAGCCATCTGTTTTAACACACATGATCTGGTGTGGTGATTATACACACACGCACGCATGCACACGAACTGCATCCACCCAACACTCACACAAACACATTCACCCACGCACGCACGCAACACTCACACGTACACAGGCAGCCACGCATGCACATAACACTCACATGCACGCACGCAACACTCACATGCACACACGCACGCATGCATGCACACACCAGTACACCACACGACCAACACACACTCTCACGCTCAAGTGCTCAACCTACACGTGCATGCGCACACATCAGGCCCAGACAGACACATACACAACCAGGTGATTCTCGCGCATGGGTTGGAGCCTTGTCGCGCCTGCGTAAATTCGTGTTTATCTGACCTTTTGCCTATGCGAACTGACAGGTGGGACCCACAAGGAATGTGATCAATTTAACTAGTCAACATGGCACCACGCAGACTATTTGGCCGTTCAACAGCGTGCAATCCGATGCTGAACTGTGAGCAAGTGACCGTATAATCACCGCAAAACGTATATAGTGACCGTAATCAGCTTATTCTGAAGTTCGGAGACCGTATTACGCTTTTCCCTCTGTAGGCCCTCCAAACTACATCTCTACACGTTCTCGCATGTTACATCTAACAACTATGCAATACAGCACTACTACTACTACAATCTAACACAATAAATCATGTGTTTTTAGTTTTACTAGATATCATATTGTCACTTATAATTATTCAGTTTGCATAAATTAAAATTGCCTTTGAAATGTATGGCCAGTATCATCTACCGCGCAGGAAAAATCCTGCCCTTTCCTGTTTAATCGGGTTTGTATCGATGGATTGTGCGAAACAACAAAACTATAGTACTATACAGTACAAGTGACAGTTCACTGGGCCGTCGTGCCGTCTACTCCTCCATCGTAAGAGTGGAGCGCTCGCTTTCATAAATCTTCTAGTCCCTTTCGCCGACATGTGGGACATCAAGCTACCTGGTCCACATGCCATACCGGAATACAATGTAGAGCAGCCGGGGTGAAGCACCTCAGTCATGGCACCGTCGTAGTAATGAGCAATGAGGCGTCAAATCACAAAGCCGCACCTTTCCAGCAGTTAAGTTGGAGGGACGAAGCAACCATCATTTCACTCGTTGTTGAATCCACTTCTCCCTCATCTTCTGCAACTTAACCACGTGTTGCTTCTGCCTTTGTTCTGCCTCATGTGTGACGCGGATCGGCTTGGTACAGCACTGACACGTGGGACCGCATGTTAGCAAACCGCCAGGACAACGTCCTCCGAAAATAAGAAGCCTAATCCTAGACTTACAAAGGGCTATGTAGCTGCTATGTATACTTTCCATCTAATCTATATATGCCCCCCTGATTTTCAGGTGGGGTGGGCCTAATCCTCTCCTTTAATCCAACCAAATAGTCCCACATCACATCAATTCTTAACTTTACGTAAACCATTACGTGGATGTAGCATTGCTCAAATAGGAAACCTCCCCCGCCATCCGCGCGGCAAAATCACCTCCTTTTTACTAATCTTGATTCTATAATTTTTTCGATCAATATAATTGAGATTTGTATAAATAGCACACAGGAGCAAAACCAAGTGGTACGGTTAAGGGCATCCACAATGTGTAGCCAAATGTGAAAATAGCTTTTGGCATCGTGGGAACCATTGTGGACGGTGTTGCCAAAGCTAAAAAGATGGAACCGAAGCTCCCTGATTGATTGATTGAAGGAATAGAAAAATGCAACGTCTCTCCTCTTTCTCCCATGCTTGGACGCATGTAGTATAGTGTAGAGCACATAGTCTACTCCCCTGTCCCTTCTATCACAAATCACAAAGTAGTGAGGCGTCAAATCACAAAAGCACGGACGAAGCAACCATCATTTCACTCTTCACTGACTCCGCTTCTCCATCGCCTTCTTCGAGAAACCATCTCACCACACTAGTACTCCTAGTAGTACTAGTAAAGGACTTTTTGGATGCAAATAAGGCGGTTGTCATGGCTTGCAAGCGGCACTTGCGAACGACTTACCGTGGTCTCCCTCAATGGTGTCCTCCGTCGAAAGCACTTCGCCAAACCATCAAAAAGAAGATATCATCAACGTCACCGCAATGGGAAGGAAGTCAAATATAGTTACTACCTCCATTTTTTTGTACACAAGGCAGTATATCAAAATTACAATTTGCAAAGGGCCACTAACACTAATCGAGGCAAAATTGATGGGGTTGGCAACCAAGGACATTAATATCCCCTGCACGCATGCGGAAGTGAGAGGGTTGGTTTGCATGGTGCTGCATTAATCAAGCGATGAGGAGTGAGATGGTTAGCTCTTTGGTATTTGGAGAAAAAAATACGCATTAATTGCCACGTGAAACGAGGATTTGTATCGATTAAATCCCGCGAAGGAAAACCCCGCCTTTCTTTTTTAACACTAGTACTCCTAGTACGTACGTACTTATCCTGTTTGGGTCTAGGCCTTGCATTGCCAAACTTCGCCACACATTTTTGCCAAGCTTGCCTAAAGTTTTCAAAATGAGAAGGAGGTACACTTGCGCACGGCTGTCGCGGTCGCACCGCACCCTCACACGGTCGCTCCTGCACGCCGCGGTCGCACCGCACCCTCACACAGTCGCTCTTGCACGCTGCAAACCCAACCAAGGGAACGCACCCTCACTGACACGTGCTGTTGCATGTGAACAAACCAAACTCAGCCATCCTATCGCTGACACATAATTTTCGTTCATAGAGTATGTTTATCCAACCGCATGTTGGGGAGTATCCGTACGGCCCGTGCGGTGGTCTGTTGGGGAAGAAGAAGAGGTGAGGAAGAAGGAAAGAAGGGTTAGGAGACGTAGGATATTCATCCAACCGCCTGAAATGGTAGACTGAACCAAGTCAGGCGACTTGCATAACAAATATATGTTTTTACACAGCAAACGATCCATAAAAAAAACAACATAAAGAAAAACTATCACTGCTCGCGGAAAGAGACGGCCTCGTCCTCTTTGGCTGCCGGAGCGAACCAGCTGACATGTGTCTCCGCACCGTGGCTGTCCTCAGCCTCTAGCTACTTGTTCAAGCGGAGTGTGTGGGCGCTCTGCACGGAGGAGAGCACAGCCCAGTTCAAGTCGAGGACGTCCGGTTACGCCTGCAGGAGGGCCTCGATGGCAGCGGCATCCGCGCGCTCCGCGTCGAGTCGAGCCTCCACCGCCCAGTTCAAGTCCAGGACGTCCGGTTCCGCCTGCAGGAGGGCGTCGATGAGAGCGGCATCCGCGCGCTATGCGTCGAGTCGAGCCTTTGCCGCCCGGTTCAAGTCCAGGACGTCTGGTTCCGCCTACAGGAGGGCCTCGATGGCAGCGGCATCCGCGCGCTGCGCCTCAAGTTGAGCCTCCGCCGCCTGGTTCACATCCACGACATTCGGTTCCACTTGCAGGAGAGCCTTAATGGCAGCGGCATGCGCACGCTCCACGTTGAGTCGAGCCTCTGCCTCCCGGTCCTCCTTTTGTATCGCCATGTTGAACCGCTGGTCCACCTGCACCATGGGGGACTCGGACGCCGGCACGAAGTCGACATCCATCGTCTCATACCCATCGGGGGCCTTCTGCGCCGCGACCTCCACCATGAACATTGGATCGGCTTCCTCCTCCTCGTAGCTTGGCTCCAGAGAACTCGGGGATTGGCCCGCCGCAAAGCGAGCTTGGGAACGGAGGTCTGTGGTGCCGACCCCACCGGGATTTCTGCGCGGCGCTCCGGCGTCAGCATCTTGTAGTGAGTGATCTTGCGGCGGACCATGGCTTTCTGGCGAACTAGGGGACGCTTGATGCGTGCTAGGGGATCGAAAGGTGGGGGAATGGGCTGGAGATTTGGTGTGGTTTTAGGGCAGTGGCTGGCGTAGGCCGAACAACTAAGGTTCTGGTGTGAATAGTGGTTCCGGTGACGACCGGTCAATCGGTTTTGACAGTACATCGCTCTTGTCGCGTTCGCGTTGCAGCCCGGCACGCTGGACCCTCCACGTCACTCACCGAATGGAACGCGCTTCGTCTTGCGTTTTCGCTCGCTTGTGGGACCACAGTTGAGAGCAAACCGACGACCCTCCCCCTCCCCCACCCGCGTCATTTATTATACCACCACTCCCTCCGTTTTATGCGGAGTAAATAAAAACAGAGGGAGTATACTATGGATGAGGATCCCCTGACGTGGCCGAACCCATTGAGTAACTGACATGCGAGGCCTAGCAAGCATGGGGTCCGCCAGTAAGTGACCGAAAGGGAGGGTAAGGCAGGGATACCTACGTCAGAGGATCCACTTCCACTATACTACTTTGACCAAATGTTAGAGTAATAATATATGACATGCAACTTACACAAATGTTAGAGTAATAATATATGACATGCAACTTACACAAAGCATACAGGGTCTAATGCGTTTTTCGAGGCTAACTTTGACCAAATGTTATAGTAATAATATATGACATGAAACTTACACAAAGCATACGGTCAAATTCGTATGTGAAAGGAGTTTCCAACGATATAATTTTCACATTATACATCTGATGTACTATTAAACTTGTCAATAGTCAAATTGGAAACCATCTCGAGTACAAATCTAGGAGTACATACAAATCTAACAATATTGATTGGGCGTTGTTGAATGTTGATACCTTTTTGATCAAAGTAGAGATACTTTGACTACACATAAAACTTATATGTAAACTAGAAAGGATAGGAGGGAGTATATTGTACATTCAAAAACGAAACGAACATTGAATACCCTTTATATATGATTAGCGGATGCTATGATCACCGGTTCAAAATTTTGAATCCGCCTTAGGTATCACGTGCCCCCACTCGTTCCCTCTCGATTTCATCTCGGGGTTCGGAGATCTACTGAAAAAGGACTAGGGTGGGTACATGCGAATGATACTCGGCGGAATGTTCAAATGAGGCATGCGGGAGGATGCACTTGACTGGAGGGTGACATGATCGACGGAGAAGAGGGTTGGAGAGGAATGAGAAATAAGCAAACGCCACATGATTATACTTGAACGGCTCAAATAAACAATAAGTTGTCTCGCTTGGCCTACATAGTGAAAGGCCTAATGCACAACGCGGAGCAGTGACGCTCGAATATGGCCGGGAAAACAGGGAAACCGACATGTGGGCACACCCGTCGGGACGACGTAGCGCAGACTAGTCCAATGGAGGAGCTGGCCCATGACCTCCTCGCCACCGACAACCGTTGATGTGGGTCGTTGGGGCCAACAACGGGGCGCAGCTCCAGCACCGCCTCTGGACACGGCGACCGCGGTGAGCGACACACTCATATCGTTGCTAGACACGGTTGGTTTCAGTGTGCCAAGGGTGGCGTTAGTGTTGTGGCATGACCAACGGTATGTTTGGTTTGTGCCCAAGGTTGCCTCATCAAAGCATTGGGTAGCCAAAATTTTGGTTGAGGTATTGTTGCCCATGATTTGGCCGACATTGGCAAGAAAAATGAACTAGAGTTGGCTAGAGTTCATTGGCATGCCAAAGAAATGGCAACCATCCAAACAAAGACCAATCTTTGGGCCATGACCAAAATTTTGGTTGAGGTATTGGTTGCCCATGATTTGGCCGACATTGGCAAGGAAAATGAACTATAGTTGGCTAGAGTTCATTGGCATGCCAAAAAATGGCAACCATCTAAACAAAGACCAATCTTTGGGTCATGACCAAATTTTTGGTAAGGTGCACTTTGGCCACAATCCAAACACACCCCAACACCCGGCTCGTCGAGGATGCACGGGGCGCCGCGACGCGTCCGCGGAGTGGTGTAGCGTGGCCAACTGCATCCTTTGGACCTGAGAGCATGCTGGGTCGTCTTGCTTTTTCAATGACATGCGGGGATCCCATGTGAGCAAAGGGCATCTCCAACGTTGCCACGACTGCAGCTGACTACCCTGGCACACCAAAACCCTCGTCCCTCGCGCCGTCGCGCGGTGCGTTCCCAGCCGGCGCCAGCTGCCCGCATTCATGCCATCCGTTCGTATGTCGTCGTTAAGAGGCTCGGTGCCCGAGGAACCAACTTCGGAGACTTAATGACGCACCCGGATGCTTGGCCTCACCGGAATGCGCTACTTAAAGCGGCAACGCCCAGCTAACCTCCACACCATAGCGCATCGTCCTCCTACCAGGCACCACATCCGCCATGACCGCAAGTGCGAACGCTCTGCGGGAGAGCTTGTCTTCGGGGATGAAGCTCGAGGTCGCCGCCCTCGCTCAAGTCGCCTCTCGCGACGCAATAGCGGTGTAGCCGGACGCGGACGCGGCCGCACAAGCGGTGGCTGTGGCTGGCGGCCGACGACGGGAGCACCGTCGGCCACGCGTCCTACTTGCCGCCATCCAACGTCCGGCACCGCCGAGGTAGGGGATTCCTCCGAGGATGAGTAGGGCATGGGTGGCGGCAGGGCATGATGTGCCAACTGGCCGGTCCGTATCCCGTGTTCTACTCTTCCTCGCCGGAGACCGCACCTTCACTTCACGGGTCTTGAATCCCGCCCCCGTACATAGAGATCGCAGATGGAGGACGTCGGTCTCCGCCGTTGAATAGGTTTAGGGTCGGGTTTCTTTTATTTTTCTGCCCTATAAAAGTTCGAAATGTAATGAAAATTTGCCGTGTTTGCATTAATCTCGGCCGGTGTATATGGACTTTCACAATAATATACATATTGTAGGAGTACTAGCAAGATGCCCGTGCATTGCACGGAAGATCAAGATCTTGTGGGAGAAATGGATGAATGAGGGAAAGCCTTATCTGTAAATGTGGAGAGGAGTGCGGGTAAATTGTCATAGTTTCCTTCCTATCCGATATAGATTGGACGGCCTATATTGCAGGATCACAGGCACACCATCATCACCAACTCTGCTTTTTATTGAACCGAGACAAATCTAACATGCGAAGTAAAATAAACACATAGGGTCTATACAAACACAAATTATCTTAGGCACTCCAATAGTACGTCCACTACACATTCATGCATTTCACATCTTTCTACATCTATGGGAACCTACGAAAGGGTTAACATAAATTGCCTCTCTCTCTCCTCCCCTAATTTTCATGGTGGTGGGCCCCTCCCTCCCCCCAATCTACAATCAACAGCTCACACGTTTCACATTATGTTAATTACGTAACTGGGATTACGTAGGTGTAGCATTACTCGTCCTAAATAACCCAACTAAGCCAACCTCCCAGCATATCGCGCGGGAAAAGACCCGGCCGCACCGTTTTAGTCGGGATTACCGGATTACTAGTAGTAGTATCGATGGATCGCGCGAAGCAACACATTTTTTTTGAGGGGGCGAAGCACCTAGTTTAAAAGGAAAAAAGGCGGTACACTCACAACACTCCTGTCGCGGTCGCATTGTGCCCCACAAACAAACGGAACGCGCTTTGGCTTGCCTCTTCATTGACATGTCGGACTGCACTTGGAGAAACCGACCATGCACCAAACTCCTCCCGCCGACCGCGCGAAAATCCTCCCCCCCACACACCCAAAAATTCCCCCCAAATCCGATTCAACCGCCCTTCGGCCAACTAGCCAATAATATTCCCCAAACCCCCCTCCCCCTGTCCCCCTCCACTCCATTCACTCCACCAAAGCCGCCCTCCCCGCCACGCCGATACGTCGGCGCCGCGGTTCGGCGATCCTCTCGCTCCCGCAGTACGCTCTCGTAGACTGCCGTCCTCTAGCCGTGCCACCACCTCTGGCTACGTTCTTGTAGAGGCGCACGGCGGTCAGCGCCGCCACCGCTGGCGACGTTCGTGTGGAGACGCACGGCGGTCAGCTTCTCCCACGGTACGCGCATTCTAGAATGAGGCCCCGTTCATGTCGGTGTAGCGCTGAATGTTAGCTGATAGACGCTGTTAATATCATTGTTTGCCGAAGTAGTTTACTGTTAATATGCTCTGCTTAAAAACCTTCCTTGCCCTGTTCTGCACTCAATCTGCTTAGCTGAGATGGCATGCCAAGGCCGATTAGTTGCTAAAATATGCTGCCATATATTTATTATGACGTAGATTGCCATGGTCTAGTAGCCAATCTGTTAGGTGAAATAGCTCTACACTGTTTTATACTCGATCTTTGTTGCTGCAATGGCCTTCGATAGTATGATGGTTGTGTGCTCGGCCTCATTGACCGCTGAAACAGCCTACCATAATTTGGCACTCAAATCTGTTTGCTGAATTAGCTTTACATATATTTCGTTACTTAGATTTGCTCGTCCAAATATCTTGCCATAGCTTTAGACATCGACCTAGGTATTTTTCTTTCGTACTTCATAAAAAAGCATATATGTTTTTCCTGTAATATCTAGTAGAAGAACTAATTTGTATGTCTAACAGATGGACAGGACTTGGATAACTTATGCTCGGAGATTCTCCGCTGCATATGTCGAGGGGGTTGAAAACTTCATGAACTTTAACAGAGCAGAGTACGGTGGTCCGAAATCAGATGTGCTCTGCCCGTGTAGCAGTTGTATGATTTCAGTTACAAGACCCCAGTCAACTGTGCAAAATCATCTACACTTGTATGGGATGTCGGTCACATATACTAGGTGGGTTCATCATGGTGAAGCTATGAACGTCAATGTTATTGACTATGTGGAAGCAGCAGATCACCATCATGATCTGCCTGATGCTCAGGTGGAAGAGGAGGAGGAGGTGGTGTTGGCGGAGCCAGTGAGTTTGACCAGCATCGAAACAATGCTACGAAATGCTCGTGCATTCCGTGAACTTTAACCTGCGGAAGAAAAACGGTGGGCCCGCATGTTGGAACAATGCAACGTTGTTGTCACCCCAGGAAATAAGCTGTCAGTATTCTCAGCTATGGTCACCTTTGTTCAGGTGAAGACATCTGAGAGGATGACCAACAAATCATTCGATGCGATGTTGGCTGCTTTCCGCGAATCTTTCCCAGATGTGTCTGAGCTGCCACACACCTACAGTAAAATGAAGAATTTCCTTCGTGCAGTTGGAATTTGATATGATATGATCCATGTTTTCAAGAATAATTGTGTTCCGTTCCGGAAGGATTATGCCAACTTAAGTGAATGCCCGAAATGCAAATCATCAAGATGGAAAGATGGCAATGCTGTGAAGAGGATTCCTCATAATGTTCTTAGACATTTTCCAATTACACCAAGATTGCAGAGGTTGTTTCATGATGCTGAAACAAGAGAGGATGTACTGTGGCATTCTAGGAACAAGGAGTACAGAGATCAGAATGTAATGAGCCATCCATCTCATGGTAGTGACCGGAAAAGCTTCAATGATAAACACAAAGAGTTTGCTGCTGACCCGAGAAACATTAGACTTGGCTTAGCTTCAAATGGATTTAACCCAGTTGGCCACCAGAGCGCCACATATAGCATGTGGCCAGTGCTTGTTATCCCTTACAACATGCCTCCAAATGTCTGCACCAAAGAATCAAACTACATGATGGCCTTGCTCATCCCAGGTCCAAAAAGTCCTGGAAAGGATTTTGATTTGTTCATGGAGCCTCTTGTGGAGGAACTTCAATAGCTATGGAAGGGTGTTCTCACTCGAGACCTATATAGCAGCCCACCAGCTGATTTCTTTCTGCGTACTGTTATAATTTGGTGCATCCATGATTATCCGGCTTTGGGCACTATTTCAGGGCGTACGACACATGGTTACAATGCATGTGTTCGCTGTGACAGGAATCCGCAGTCATACGCAATACTTAGCAAGATCTGTTACATTGGACACCGTCATTTCCTTGCCAAGGACAAGCGCATCCTAGAAAATAATGAAGACATGTGTTCAATGCAAATCATGAAAAGCGTGATGCGCCAAAGAGGCTCATCGCCGATGAGTTGCAAGTGGAATTAGAGAAGGTCAGGCATATTACACCAGGAAACCATCCTGGTAATGGTAGCGGGAAAAGGAAGCGTGGCAGGGTAGAAGAGAGATTATTGTTTACCCGCAGGTCCACTTTGTGGGACTTGGAGTATTGGAAAGATTTGGATCTACGGCATAATCTTGATGTGATGCACATCGAGAAAAATATATGTTACAACATTATTGGCACACTTCTTTATATTGAAGGCAAGACGAAAGATAACTTAAAATCTAGGATTGATTTGACACACCTGGGTATCAGAAAGGATTTGCAGGTGCAAGATGAAGGTAAACCACGGGATATGGCACCAGCTATGTACGTCTTGGACAAGGTAAAAAGAAAAGAATTCTGCGAGGTCCTGTCACGTGTGAGATTCCCACATGGATTTGCTTCCAACCATGAAAGGAGAGTCAGTGCAGATGGAAACAAGGTACAAGGGTTGAAAACTCATGACTGCCACATCCTACTTAAAAGGGTTTTACCTGTTATCCTTAGAGGATTGGGCCGCCCTGACTTATACAGAGCAGTTGCAGTGTTGGGACAATTCTTGAAGGAACTCTGCAGTAGGAATATCGGGATAGATGCTTTGGAGCGTCTTAGAGACAAGATACCAACTATCCTATGTGACCTTGAGATGATATATCCTCCAGCTTTCTTTGATGTGATGGTGCATTTGGGTATTCATCTTTCGGATTTTGATATTTTAAATTTCATTGTTTTTGTGCGGGTAAAATTTCATTGAATTTAAATTAAGGTATATTTAGATTTAAAATTAATTTGAATCTGGCTAGAAATTTCGGGCTGTATGCTATTTGGGATAGATTTGGAGGCTGACTTGTGGGTCTACTAGGTTGACGTGTACTTTGGCTTTGTCAACTTAGTCCACAAACGATTCTAGCAGCAGTGACTGTTGGATGTTAATCCAACGGCCGTGCTGCTTCTTCAATATCCGATCTTCTTGCTCCAGCCGCCCAAACCAGCTCCGGTGGGACTGCTTGCTCGCGCCTCCCGTGGCCGGCTATGCTGCCGCACAGGCCGCACCGCCCCACCCTACTTCATTGCTAGCCAGACCATTCCTCTACTCACCCACACCTCCTGTTATTTTCTGGCGACGGCAGCCGGACCAGTAAACCCTCGTACTCCCCACCGCGTGGACAGCCATTGCTGAGTCTTCCCCGGCTCCGTGTCGTTCCCTTCCTAGGCCTCGCCGTCGTCCACCGCCATGGTGCTCTCGGCGCGGCCTGGTCAACGTGGTCAACGAACGACATCCATCGGCCGTGGACTGTACGCACAAAATAATGATTCCTCCACGTGACAGCCGGGACCCACCGGAAGGGCCTCTGTATTTCACGAAAAAAATGTTCCCCCACTGACTTGTCGGACCCATATCTTCGCACGCAAGGAAGTGCCTCCTTATTACACACAAAAAATGAATACCCCCTGCTAGCTGGGACCCACCATAGTGGGAGGATGACTTGTGGGCCAACTAAGTTGACGGGGACGGAAGGCTTTGTCAACTTAGTCAATATGAACGATTCTAGCTCCAGTGACCGTAAGATGTCCATCGAACAGCGTAGTGTTTCTTCAACCTCTGGTCTTCTTGCTCCAGCCGCCTAAAGCAGCGCCGGTCGTGCTGCATGCTCCTCCCTCCCGTGGCCGGCTGTGCTGCCGCGGAGGCCTCACCGCCCCTACTATCCCACCGCTGGCGAGGCCCTGCGGCGACGGCAGCCTCACACCGCAGCCGAACCAGTGAACCCTCGTACTCCTCTCCGCGCGGGCTTGCACTGCCATGTCTTCCACGGCTCCGCGTCGTCCCCTTCCTAGGCCTCGCCGTCGTCCACCGCCGTGGTGCTCTCGGCGCGGCCTCGTCAACATGGTCAAGGAACGACTTCCATCGGACGTGGACTGTACGTGGAGAGGCTGACAGCTGGGTCCACGGCCGCAGCAAGGAAGTGCCTCCTTATTACGTGGAAAATAATGATTCCTCCACCTGACAGCTGGGACCCACCGGATGGGCCACTATGTTTCGCGGAAAAAACGTTTCCCCCTGACTTCTGGGACCCACGAGCTTCATCTTCACACGCAAGGAAGTGCGTCCGGGCAAAAAAAAAAACGATTCGCCCCCCTGACTACTGGGAACCACCAGCTACACCTTCGCACGCAAGGAAGTGCGTCCGGGCAAAAAAAAACGATTCGCCCCCTGACTGCTGGGACCCACCGGTACATCTTCGCACGCAAGGAAGTTTGTCCGGGCAGAAAAAATGATTCGCCCCCTGACTACTGGGACCCACAAGCTACATCTTCGCAGGCAAGGAAGTGCCTGACAGTCGGGACCCACCTTGTCGAAGCGTACGTAGCGTTGTCATTATGTTCGCGAACGTGTACGTACATACATGTCGATGTAGATGCGCGCACGTGTCGTAGTACAGGCGCGCACGTAGCATGCACACGTACGTACAACGACCAGGGTGCAAGAAAGAAAATACGGCCACATATGTGTACATACGGGCGGGGTCTCGAACGCCTACTCGCGCATACGTACGGCCAGGGCTCATGTACATGGCTGGGTCAGAACGGAGAAACAACGTCGTCGTCGTGTTCATGGGGAGGCAATGGAATGCGTCGTGTTCATGGGGAGGCAACAGAATGCGTCGTGTTCATCGGGAGGCAACGAAACGCATGGGAGCCAACCGGCTGGGTAGGAACGGAACGCGTGGTCGTGTTCATCGGGAGAGCTTGGACGGAACAGGCGATGGAAACTAGGCCTGGCGTATCGCACAACGGAGGAAACGGACCTCCTACATTCGGAACAGGGTCCTGTTGATCGGGAGGGGTGTGGCGTACCGCAATACGGAGGAACGGACCTCCTACGGTCGAAAAAGGGGTCCTACGGTCAAAACGGGGGTCCTACGGTCAAAACAGGGGTCCTACGGTCAAAACGGAGGAAACAGACCTCGAACACCCCTCCAAGAGTTACCCAAAGCGCAGGTTGCTACCCCGACTCGAGGAGGAAGCATTGAAACCTACATCAGCAGCGTATGATGCGGCGGACAGGCCACCTCGTGGCCGAGACAGAGAGGCGTTTCAGCCTGAAGTTCAGCCTGCACCCTGCCGCCACTCAAACAAAAATACCAAGGCCCAGGGCAACATGCGCGACTTGCGAGACGTATTGGAAAGCAGGGCAAAACATGCAAGATCGATATACGGGTCACGGGGGCGCGCACCAACGCGCGACGATGACCTTCACGCCGGATACACTTAAAGTAAATCCGGCTAGGCCGAATGTAGCAGACAAGACTCATACGAACTGCGTCATGATATAGCCCGGCACAGAGGCGCCGCACACCCGCTATGCTTCACTGATGAAGTTATGGATCACGAATTCCCGGAGGGTTTTAAACCCGTAAACATCGAATCGTATGATGGTACAACAGATCCCATGGTATGGATTGAGGATTTCCTCCTCCACATCCACATGGCTTGCGGTGATGATCTACATGCCATCAAGTACCTCCCACTAAAACTCAAAGGACCAGCTCGGCACTGGCTGAATAGCTTGCCAGCAGACTCCGTTGGCAGTTGGGAGGATTTGGAAGATGCATTCCTTGACAACTTCCAAGGCACTTATGTGCGACCGCCGGATGCTGATGACTTGAGCCACAGAACTTAGCAGCCAGGGGAATCGGCCAGGCAATTCTGGACACGGTTCCTAACCAAGAAAAACCAAATAGTCGACTGTCCCGACGCAGAGGCCTTAGCGGCATTCAAGCATAACATCCGTGACGAGTGGCTCGCCTGGCACCTCGGCCAGGAAAAGCCGAAGTCGATGGCAGCCCTGACGACACTCATGACCCGCTTTTGCACGGGCGAAGACAGCTGGCTGGCTCGCAGCAACAACACATCAAGGAATTCGGGCACTTCAGATACTAAAGATGCCAACGGCAGACCACGTCGTAACAGACACAAGCACCGCAGCAATGGCGATAACACCGAAGATACGATAGTCAATGCCGGATTCAGAGGCTCTAGATCCGGTCAGCGGAAAAGCCATTCAAAAGAAGCACTCCGGGCCCGTCCAGTTTGGACCACATACTCGATCGCTCGTGTCAAATCCATGGCACCCCCGATAAACCAGCCAATCACACCAACAGAGAATGCTGGGTGTTCAAGCAGGCCGGCAAGTTAAATGCCGAAAACAAGGATAAGGGGCTGCATAGTGATGACGAGGAGGACCCCAAGCCACCAAACATGGGAGGACAGAAGAGGTTCCCCCCGCAAGTTAAGACGGTGAACATGATATACGCAACCCACATTCCCAAGATGGAACAGAAGCATGCTCTAAGGGACGTCTATGCGATAGAGCCCGTCGCCCCAAAGTTCAACCCATGGTCCTCTTGACCGATCACCTTCGATCGCAGGGACCACCCCACCAGTATCCGTCATGGTGGATATGTCGCATTGGTCCTAGACCCCATCATCGACGGATTTCACCTCACTCGAGTCCTTATGGATGGCGGCAGCAGCCTGAACCTGCTCTATCAGGATATAGTGTGCAAAATGGGTATAGATCCCTCGAGGATCAAACCCACCAAAACCACCTTTAGGGGCGTCATTCCAAGTGTAGAGGCCCATTGCACGGGCTCAATCACGCTGTAAGTTGTCTTCGGATCTCCTCGGAAGTTAAGACGGTGAACATGATATACGCAACCCACTCCGAAGCGAGGAGTTAATCTTCGATATTGTCCTGTTTCGCAGTGGCTATCACGCACTGCTCGGGCGAACCACATTTGCAAAATTCAATGCGGTACCGCATTACGCATACCTCAAGCTCAAGATGTCAGGACCTAGGGGGTCATAACAGTCAATGGAAACACAGAACGCTCGCTCCGCATGGAGGAGCATACTGCGGCCCTCGCAGCAGAAGCACAAAGCAACCTCTTAAGGCAAACCGCCAATTTGGTGGTACAGCCCCCGGACACCGTCAAGCGAGTTCAGAGCTCGCCTAGCAATTCGGCCCCCATCCTGGTCCTAGTCAAGCGATGAAATCTGTGCCACGCATACATAATTATGCACTAAAAATACCATGGGCGTAGGCGGGGCACGATCAGGGCACGTCCCACAATGCGGCTGAGCTGCCCTAGGGGTTGCATACCTTTATCACCTCTTCTCTTTCAGGACCTTACTCTCTGGAAGCATTTTCCGGGAGTATAATAGCCGGACACATTACGAGAAGGAACAACCAAGAAGGCAAGAAGCTAAGACGTACAAGGGAACCCCCAGGTGGTCTCTACTAGCAATCGACATACCAATTTTTTAACACCTATACGCAGCTTGCCCTTGGATAGGACATGTCAAACAGTCCTATTTTCTGCTTATTGCACTACCTGTATCAGTACGCTTCGACGCATTAACTAAATAAAAATTCATAGCATTAGTCTATTATTGCATTTTCCATCCTTTTCTATTATATGTTTATTTACGACAACTTTAACCCGTACATTTTGGTACCGTCAGTACGCCAGGGGCTTTTGTATGCCCCAGAATACGGCGTGAGAAGTCCGAACACTTTCGATAGTGCAACACCCAGAACTTATAGCATTATATGCATCGTCTCCGAATCATGTCTTGGGTCAATAGTTGGGTTTGCCCAGCTCCCATGTTTTGGTACCTTCCGTTTCGCTATATCGGCTAAGGTAGCGCTGGGAGAACTACTGCGATTGTGTCCCGGTTCTTCCGGACGACCACCTTAGTAGAGAAAGCCGAAAACTAACTTTCATGATAAGGCAAGAGCTGGTCGCTGTTCGAGAGGTCTCAAGTCCTTAAAGACTTTTTCCGCTTCGTTCGAGGAGTCGGCCTTGCCCGACTTAGGCGTATATAGCGCCCCAAATTCGGCCTTCCGAATAGTAGGGACTTCGCCAAAATTTAAAATTGTAGACTTCTATGGCTAAGTGAGAGTGATAAAGCCTTATAGTCCGATTGCTTGGTTCGTTGTGCTGAACACCTCCCTCGAAGGACCCTAAATTGGGATAAAGAGTGCTCAGGTTTATCCGGAACACCCCAGTACTAGTTACATGGGGGAAGAAGCCGACGACTGGCCAACTCTCAGATTTTATAAAAGGCCGCACAGAAGGTAATATTTTATATTCAAAAAGCGTTGCATAGCGCAAATGAACTTGTTTCACATTACAGGATCACATGAGCATGTTCATTAAAAAATTACATCTCTACCACACTCCTCCGCCACAAGGCAGGAACCCTTCAGGACACTGTCATAATACATTTCGGGGCGGCGATGCTCCTTTCCCTCCGACGGCCCCTCCTTCACCAGCTTCACAGCGTCCAGCTTCGCCCAGTGCACCTTCGCGCAGGCAAAAGCCCTGCGCGCACCCTTGATGCAGACGGACCGCTTTATGACTTCAAGTCATGGGCAGGCATCCACAAGCCGCCTCACCAGGCCGAAGTAGTTGTTAGGCAGGGGATTGCCAGGCCACAGCCGGACTATGAGACCCTTCATGGCCTGTTCGGCGGCCTGGTGAAGCTCGACCAGTTGCTTCAGCTGGTCTCTCAAGGGCATCGGGTGTTCGGTCCCAGTATACTGAGACCAGAACAACTTCTCCCTTGAGCTCCCCTCCTCAGCTCGGTAAAACTTCACGGCATCGAGCACACTGCGGGGAAGATCTGCGAACGCTCCTGGAGAGCTCCGAACTCGGGTAAGTAAAAGGAAAGTTTCCCTCACATGCTTGCTTTGCATAATGAATGCCTTACCCGCTGCTATCTTCTTCACCGCATCAATCTCTTGGAGGGCCTTGTGGGCCTCAGCCTTGGCGTTTTGTGCGCTTTCGAGGGCTTTCACAAGCTCGGACTCTCGAGTTTCAGAGTCAAGCTCCAAGGACTTGTGCTTTTTCGCGAGAGCCTCGAGCTCTTGCTGCACCCTGCCTACCCGAGCTTCTTGCTTTTCTCGCTCAGTGCACTCCTTGGCTGCTTTGGTTTCGGTCTCGGACAATGCCTTCTTGAGGGTCGCCACTTCAGTCGTGGCCCCTGGCAAATTCATGATGATCCTATCATTTTACAACCAATTTTCTTTTTCACATATAGACAAGGTATTGCTTACCTTTGCTCTCATTGAGATGCCTCTTGGCAAGGCCGAGCTCTTCCTCGGACCGCTCAAGGTCCTGCTTCAGTGCAGCGACCTCCGCAGTACGTGCAGCAGTGGCCAGCAGTGAAGCCTGCATATGCGCATAAACATATTCTGATTAGACTCCTATGTCATTATTTGATCCTCTATTCGGCCTTCCTTTGCGAATGCCAAATAGAGCATGACGGGGTACGATCTATACAGTAATATTTTCCTATATTTTGACTACTTACCTGAAAGCCTGTTAGGAGGCTGGCACAAGCTTCAGTCAGTCAATTTTTGGCAGACTAAACCTTCTCGATCACCGCACTCATGATAGTGCGGAGCTCTTCATCAATGGAAGCACCGCGGAGCGCTTCCAGCAAATTGTCCAGTGCCTCTGGATGGACAGAGGCCACCGGCACGGGCGTCTTGCCCCTCTTAGCGGGGGGTCGATTGCCGGAGCCTGGAACCACCAAAGGTTCTAGCACAGTGTTCGGCTGGGGACCGAACTTGGAACCCATGGGAGTCTTGCTCCCTTTGCGCCCAGGGTCCGGGAGGTCACCTCGAGGCTCCCCCAGGACTATCTCCCCTTCTGAGACAACAACTCGACGTTGTCCATAGGGCAAGGGGTGGAGGCGGTCGGAAGAGAATCGCTATTCATGTCCGACGAGTCCAAAGAACCATCCGAAGAAGATACGTCGATATGGGCTCGGGACAGACTGCATTATCATATTCAGCGTAAGGAGAAGCTGTGCAATAGAAACGCACCATGAATCACTATGGCATCTGGATACTTACGACTTCGCTAGGGGCTTGTCCCTGGGCAACCACTCGTTGTCGCTGTAGGCGGCGGTCATGGAGCAGTCCGGAAGGAGGGTCCTGCTCTTCTTGGACCCTTCGTCCTCCCCGGTTGGGGCAGCCTTCCTTTTCTTTTCTCCCGCGACTAGGGGGGGAGAACTTTCCATTTACTCATCCTCGTCTTCATGGGAGGAATGCGCCTTGGAGTGTTCGGACGATGAGTCCAACACGACCTTGCGCCGGAGACCCTGTCGGGTCCCCATGGCCTTCTTCTTGGCCTTCTTCGCCGGCACCTCATAAGGCACCGGGACCAGCATCGCCGTCAGGAGAGCATCTGTTGGATCCTCGAGCAGGGGGGCTGGGCAATCGACCAGCTCTGCCATCTCTACCTAGTCCTGTTAGTGGCATGAAGGCTTAGATCCCGCACATGATTAAACTAGGGAGAATAAACACCCCATGAGAAATAGGACACTTACCGGATTGGCGTGGCGATTTGCGCAGAGTCCGCGGTCCTCGCAAAGGGGATGAGGTACCTCAGCGCCCTTTAACTGCACCTTCCAGACGTCCTTGTGCGTCGTGTCGAAGAGCTCGTGCAGCGTCTGGTGCTTGGCCGGGTCAAACTCCCACAAATTGAATGCCCGTCGTTGACACGGGAGGACCCGACGGAAGAGCATGATCTGGACCACATTGACGAGCTTGATTTTCTTGCTCATCATGTTCTGGATGCATTTCTGGAGTCCGGTCAGCTCCACCGATGAGTCCCAGGACAGACCATTCTCTTTCCAGGAGGTGAGCCGCGTGGGGATTCCGGATTGGAATTCGAGGGCCGCCACCCTGTTGGTGTCGCGCGGCTCGGTGATGTAGAACCACCCCGATTGCCACCCCTTTATGGTCTCCACATAGGAGCCTTCGAGCCAGGTAACATTTAGCATTCTTCCCACCATGGCGCCTCCGCACTCCGCTTGCTGGCCAACCACCACCTTCGGTTTGACATTGAAGGTCTTCAGCCACAGGCCGAAATGGGGCCTGATGCGGAGGAATGCCTCGCATACGACGATAAACACCGAGATGTTGATGATGAAATTGGGGGCCAGATCATAAAAATCCAGCCCGTAGTGGAACATGAGCCCGCGGACAAACGGGTGGAGGGGAAATCCCAGTCCGCGGACAAAGTGGGTAAGGAAGACTACCCTCTCATGGGGTTCGGGCATAGGGATGATCTGCCCCACATCTGGCAGCTGGTGCGCGATGTCCGCGGCCAGATATCTGGTTTCCCGTAACTTGGTGATGTTCTCCCGCGTAACGGAGGAGACCATCCACTTGCCTCCCGCTCCGGACATGCTTGGAGTGGTTTGTGGAGAAAGACGCGAAGTTGGGCGCTGGAGGTCGAGTGCGCGAGAATGGATAAGCAAGGAGGAAGAGGGTGTGGGTAAAAAGGGGGAATCCTTGTTCCTTTATAAGGGCGGAAGAGGCTATGCGCCTCCCCACTTACCTGGTAAAATCGCTTATTCCCCAAGCGCCGTAATCGATGGTGCGGTTGTGTTACCCACACCCGTATTGATGAGAATCCCGTGATAAGGGGACACGATCTCTGCTTCGACAAGACGTGCCAAGAAAACGGCCTCGCGATATGTGCAGTGCTGGTTGGGAAAAATGGTTCAAATAATGATCGGGCCAGGGTATGATGTCATGCTACCAAACGTGTCAGCAAATTAGATTAGTGGAAATATTATTCTCTCTACGATGGTATGTGGAACGTGTTTTGCAGAGCCGGACACTATCCTTGTGTTCAAAATCTTCTATGGAATATTCGGAGGAAGAACCCGCCTTGCAATGCCGAAGACAAATCTGCGTGCCGGAATCATAGTCATTGAAGCCTGGTTCAGGGGCTACTGAGGGAGTCCTGGATTAGGGGGTGTCCGGACAGCCGAACTATATCCTTTGGTCGGACTGTTGGAATATGAAGATACAAGATTGAAGACTCCGTCCTGTGTCCGGATGGGACTCTCCTTGGCATGGAAGGCAAGCTTGGCGATACGGATATGTAGATCTCCTTCCTTGTAACCGACTCTGTGTAACCCTATCCCCCTCCGATATCCATATAAACCGGAGGGTTTAGTCCGTAGGAAAACAAGAATGATACCATAGGCTAGCTTCAAGGGTTTAGCCTCTACGATCTCGTGGTAGATCAACTCTTTTAATACTCATATCATCAAGATCAATCAAGTAGGAAGTAGGGTATTACCTCCATCGAGAGGGCCCGAACCTGGGTAAACATCGTGTCCCCCGCCTCCTGTTACCATCCGCCTTAGACGCACAGTTCAGGAACCCCTACCTGAGATCCGCCGATTTTGACACCGACACTTAGCTTTGGGTTCAATCTTGTGGTGTCCTTTCCCAGTGACAGTAGGGGCAGCAAGGCACGTATTGTATTGTTGCCATCGAGGATAAAAAGATGGGGTTTATATCATATTGCTTGAGTTTATCCCTCTACATCATGTCATCTAGCCTAATGTGCTACTCCGTTCTTATGAACTTAATACTCTAGATGCATGCTCGATAGCGGTCGATGTGTGGAGTAATAGTAGTAGATGTAGAATCATTTCGGTCTACTTGACACGGACGTGATGCCTATATTCATGATCATTGCCTTAGATGTCTTCATAATTATGCGCTCTTCTATCAATTGCTTGGCAGTAATTTGTTCACCCACCATAATACATGCTATCTTGAGAGAAGGCACTAGTGAAACCTATGGCCCCCGGGTCTCTTTCTTATTATATTGCATCTCTTTTATTTACATCGCATCTCGTTTACTATTTTGCAATCTTTACTTTCCAATCTATACAACAAAAATACCAAAAATATTTACTTTACTATCTTTATTAGATCTCACTTTTGCGAGTGACTGTGCAGGGATTGACAACCCCTTTATCGCGTTGGTTGCAAGATTCTTGATTGTTTGTGCTGGTACTAGGTGACTTGTGCGTTGTCTCCTACTGGATTGATACCTTGGTTCTAAAAACCGAGAGAAATACTTATGGTACTTTGCTGCATCACCCTTTCCTCTTCAAGGGAAAACCAACGCATGCTCAAGAGGTAGCAAGAAGGATTTTTGGCACCGTTGCCGGGGAGGTTTATGCCAAGTCAAGTCAAGATTTGTTCTCCCGTCAACTTGACAATTTCTGGCGCCGTTGCTGGGGAGATCTACGCCAAGTCAAGACATACCAAGTACCCATCACAAACTCGTCTCCCTCGCATTACATTATTTGCCATTTGCCTCTCATTTTCCTCTCCCCCACTTCTAAAACGATTTTCGAAAACCTTTGCCTTTGCCTTTTCTCCGCCCCTTTTCTGGTCGTCTCTTTTTTCTTGCTTCTTGTGTGCTTGTGTGTTGGATTGATTGTTTGTCACGATGGCTCAATATAATACTAAATTGTGTGACTTTTCCAATACCAACAACAATGATTTTATTAGCACTCCGATTGCTCCTACTACCAATGTTGAATCCTATGAAATTAATACCGCTTTGTTGAATCTGGTTATGAAAGATCAATTTTCTGGCCTCCCTAGTAAAGATGTCGCTACCCATTTAAACAACTTTGTTGATTTGTGTGATATGCAAAAGAAGAAAGATGTGGATAATGATATTGTTAAATTGAAGCTATTTCCGTTTTCGGTTAGAGATCGTGCTAAAACTTGGTTCTCTTCTTTGCTTAAAAATAGTATTGATTCATGGAATAAGTGCAAAGATGCTTTTATCTCTAAATATTTTCCTCCCGCTAAGATCATCTCCCTTAGTAATTCCTACAACAACTCTTATGGGAATTTTCATAAAGAATTTAGGAATTCGCAAAAGAATTTCAATGCTTTGTTTGAAGAAACATTGCCTAAGATTGATGGGTTGGCTAGGAATGTGGATAGAATTTCTCTTGATGTTGATTCTTTGAAACTTATATATATTCCACCTAAGCATGACATCAGTGAGTCTCTCAAATCCATGAGAATTTCCATTGATGAGTGCAAAGAAAGAACCGCTAGGATGCGTGCTAGAAAAGATTGCTTTGTGAAAGCGTGTTCTTCTAGTTTTCATGATAATAACGATGAATATCTAAAAGTAATTGATGTGTATCCTATTAAATCTTTGTTTTCCAGTATGAATCTTGATAAAGATGGGACTAGAGATGAGTCAACTTTAGTTAAAAGGCATCCCAACGATTCAGAGTTTTTAGATCTTGATGCAAAAATTGATAAAAATGGGATTGAAGAGGTCAAAACTTTACATAGCAATGAATCGACTATTTTGGATTTCAACGAATTTAATTATGATAATTGATCTTTGATAGAATGTATTTCGTTGTTGCAATCCGTGTTAAATTATCCTCATGCTTATAATCAAAATAAAGTCACTAAACATATCGTTGATGCTTATTGCAATCCCATGAAGAAAAGCTTGAACTAGAAATTTCTATCCCTTGAAAACTCTATGATGAGTGGGAACCTACTATTAAAATTGAGATTAAAGATTATGAATGATATTCTTTATGTGACTTGGGTGCTAGTGTTTCCACGATTCCAAAAACTTTGTGTTATGTGCTAGGTTTCCGTGAATTTGATGATTGTTCTTTAAATTTGCATCTTGCGGATTCCACCATTAAGAAACCTATGGGAAGGATTAATGATGTTCTTATTGTTGCAAATAGGAATTATGTGCCTGTAGATTTCATTGTTCTTAATATAGATTGCAATCCTACATGTCCTATTATTCTTGGTAGACCTTTCCTTAGAACGATTGGGGCAATTATTGACATGAAAGAAGGAAATATTAGATTCCAATTTCCGTTAATGAAAGCATGGAAAAATTTCCTTGGAAAAAAAAATAAATTTCCTTATGTATCTATTATGAGATCTACTTATGTATTGCATACCAAAGATGACAATACCTAGATCTATCCTTGCTTTTATGCCTAGCTAGGGGAGTTAAACGATAGCGCTTGTTGGGAGGCAACCCAATTTTATTTTTGTTCCTTGATTTTTGTTCCTGTTTAGTAATAAATAATTCATCTAGCTTCTGTTTAAATGTGCTTTTATATTTTAATTAGTGTTTGTGCCAAGTAGAACCTTTGGGAAGACTTGGGTGAAGTCTTTGCGATCTTGCTGTAAAAAACAGAAACTTTAGCGCTCACGAGATTAGCTGCCATTTCTTACTCGAGAGCGCTTTTAGGTTGATTATCTTTGTAGATGATTAATAGACAAACTCCTCATGTCCACCAATTTATTTAATGATTTTTGGAGTACCAGAAGTATTGGATTAAGTCAGATTGCTACAGACTGTTGTGTTTTGACAGATTCTATTTTTCGTGTGTTGTTTACTTATTTTGATGAATCTATGAGTAGTATCGGGGGGTATGAACCATAGAGAAGTTGGAATACAGTAAGTTTAACACCAATATAAATAAATAATGAGTTCATTACAGTACCTTAAAGTGGTGGTTTATCTTATTTTACTAACGGAGCTCATGAGATTTTCTGTTGAGTTTTGTGTTGTGAAGTTTTCAAGTTTTTGGTTAAAGATTTGATGGATTTTGGAACAAGGAGTGGCAAGAGCCTAAGCTTGTGTATGCCCAAGGCACCCCAAGGTAAAATTCAATGACAACCAAAAGCCTAAGCTTGGGGATGCCCCAGAAGGCATCCCCTCTTTCGTCTTCATCTATCGGTAACTTTACTTAAGGCTATATTTTTATTCACCACATGATATGTGTTTTGCTTGGAGCGTCTTGTATGATTTGAGTCTTTGATTTTTAGTTTACCACAATCATACTTGCTGTACACACCTTTTGGCAGAGACACGCATGAATCGGAATTTATTAGAATATTCTATGTGCTTCACTTATATCTTTTGAGCTACGTAATTTTGCTCTAGTGCTTCACTTATATCTTTTTAGAGCACGGTGGTGGTTTTATTTTATAGAAATTATTGATCTCTCATACTTCACTTATATTATTTTGAGAGACTTTTAAAACAGCATGGTAATTTGCTTTGGTTATAAAACTAGTCTTAATATGATGGGCATCCAAGATGGGTATAATAAAAACTTTCATATAAATTGCGTTGAATGCTATGAGAAGTTTGATGCTTGATGATTGTTTTGACACATGAGGATGGTGATATTAGAGTCATGCTTGTGAATTAATTGTGAATTTGAGAAATACTTGCGTTGAGGTTTGCAAGTCCCGTAGCATGCACGTATGGTAACCGTTGTGTGACAAATTTGAAGCATGAGGTGTTTCTTTGATTGTATTCCTTATAAGTGGCGGTCGGGAACGAGTGATGGTCTTTTACAACCAATCCCCCTAGGAGCATGCACGTAGTGCATGGTTTTTGATGACTTGTAGATTTTTGCAATAAGTATGTGAGTTCTTTAAATGACTAATGATGAGTCCATGGATTATACGCGCTCTCACCCTTCCACCATTGCTAGCCTCTCTAGTACCACGCAATTTTCGCCGGTACCATAAACCCACCACTTACCTTCCTCAAAACAGCCACCATACCTACATATTATGACATTTCCATAGCCATTCCGAGATATATTGCCATGCAACTTTCCACCGTTCCGTTTATTATGTCACGTTCCATCATTGTCATATTGCCTTGCATGATCATGTAGTTGACATCGTATTTGTGACAAAGACACCTTAATAATTCTTTCATACATGTCACTCTTGATTCATTACACATCCCGATACACCGCCGGAGGCATGCATAAAGAGTCATATTTTGTTCTAAGTATCGAGTTGTAATCCTTGAGTTGTAAATAAATAGAAGTGTGATGATCATCATTATTAGAGCATTGTCCCGTGTGAGGAAAAAAAGAGGCCAGAGAAGCCCATATAAAAAGAGGCCAAAGAAGCCCAACAAAAAATATATGACTCATTTATATATAAAATAAAATAAATGAGAGAAAAAGAGAGAAGGGACAATGCTACTATCCTTTTTCCTCACTTGTGCTTCAAAGTAGCACCATGATCTTCATGATAGAGAGTCTCTTATTTTGTTACTTTCATATACTAGTGGGAAATTTTCATTATATAACTTGGCTTGTATTTTCCAACAATGGGCTTCCTGAAATGCCCTAGGTCTTCGTGAGCAAGGAAGTTGGATGCACACCCACTTAGTTTCTTTTGTTGAGCTTTCATATATTTATAGCTCTAGTGCATCTGTTGCATGACAGTCCCTACTCACTCACATTGACATCTATTAATGGGCATCTCCATAGCCCATTGATACGCCTAGTTGATGTGAGACCATCTTCCTCCTTTTTTGTCTTCTCCACAACCACCACTCTATTCCAGCTATAGTGCTATGTCGATGGCTCACGCTCATGTATTGCGTGAAAGTTGAAATTCTTTGAGAATACTAAAGTATGAAACAATTGCTTGGCTTGTCATCGGGGTTGTGCATGATTTGAGCATTTTGTGTGACGAAGATGGAGCATAGCCAAACTATATGATTTTGTAGGGATGAACTTTCTTTGGCCATGTTATTTTGAGAAGACATGATTATTTTGTTAGTATGATTGAAGTATTATTATTTTTATGTCAATATTAAACTTTTGTCTTTAGTCTTTCGGATCTGAACATTCATGCCACAATAAATAAAATTACATTGATAAATATGTTAGGTAGCATTCCATATCAAAAAAATCTATTTTTATCATTTACCTACTCGAGGACGAGCAGCAATTAAGCTTGGGGATGCTTGATACGTCTCCAACGTATCTATAATTTTTTATTGTTCAATGCTATTATATTATGTGTTTTGGATGTTTAATGGGCTTTAATATGCTCTTTTATATTATTTTTGGGACTAACCTATTAATTGGAGGCCCAGTGCCTATTTTAGTGTCTCGCAGAAAAGGAATATCAAACGGAATCCAAACGGAATGATACCTTCGCGATGATCTTTCTTGGACCGAGAGCTAACCAGAAGACTTGGAAATGAAGTCGGAGACGGAACAAGGCGGCCACGAGGCAGGAGGGCGCACCCGGGGGGGGGGGGGGGTAGGCGCGCCTCCCACCCTCGTGGGCCTCTCGTAGCTCCACCGACGTACTTCTTTCGCCTATATATACTCTTATACCCTAGAAACATCAGGGGGAGCCACGAAACCACTTTTCCACCGCCGTAACCTTATGTACCAATGAGATCCCATCTTGGGGCCTTTCCGGCAATCTGCCGGAGGGGGTATTGATCACGAAGGGCTTCTACATCAACATGATAGCCTCTTCGGTGAAGGGTGAGTAGTTTACCACAGACCTTCGGGTCCATAGTTATTTGCTACATGTCTTCTTCTCTCTCTTTGATCCTCAATACAAAGTTCTCCTCGATGTTCTTGGAGATCTATTCGATGTAATACTCTTTTGCGGTGTGTTTGCCGAGATCCGATGAATTGTGGATTTATGAACTTGATTATCTATGAATATTATTTGGTTCTTCTCAGAAGTCTTATATGCATGATTTGATATCTTTGCAAGTCTCTTCGAATTATCGGTTTAGTTTGGCCTACTTGATTGATCTTTCTTGCAATGGGAGAACTGCTTAGCTTTGGGTTCAATCTTGTAGTCTCCTTTCCCAGTGACAGTAGGGGCAGCAAGGCACGTATTGTATTGTTTCCACCGAGGATAAAAAGATGGCGTTTATATCATATTGCTTGAGTTTATCCCTCTACATCATGTCATCTTGCCTAATGCGTTACTCTGTTCTTATGAACTTAATACTCAAGATGCATGCTGGATAGCGGTCGATGTTTGGAGTAATAGTAGTAGATGCAGAATCGTTCCGGTCTACTTGACACGGGCGTGATGCCTTTATTCATGATCATTCCCTTAGATGTCTTCATAATTATGCACTTTTCAGTCAATTGCTCTGCAGTAATTTGTTCACCCACCGTAATACATGCTATCTTGAGAGAAGCCACTAGTGAAACCTACGGCCCCCGGGTCTCTTTCTTATTATATTGCAACTCTTTTATTTACATCGCATCTCATTTACTATTTTGTGATCTTTAATTTCCAATCTATACAACAAAAATACCAAAAATATTTACTTCACTATATTTATTAGATCTCACTTTGGCGAGTGAGCGTGAAGGGATTGAGAACCCCTTTATCGCGTTGGTTGCAAGGTTCTTGATTGTTTGTGCATGTACTAGGTGACTTTTGTGTTGTCTCCTACTGGATTGATACCTTGGTTCTCAAAAACTGAGGGAAATACTTATGCTACTTTGCTGCATCACCCTTTCCTCTTCAAGGGAAAACGAACGCATGCTCAAGAGGTAGCATCAGGCTGAAGCCTTTTGACATAAGCATCGCAACCCCATACTTTAAGAAACGACACCTTACGTTTCTTGCCAAACCACAGTTCATACGGTGTCATGTCAACGGATTTAGACGACGCCCTTTTTAACGTGAATGCAGTTGTCTCTAATGCGTAACCCCAAAATGATAGTGGTAAATCGGTAAGAGACATCATAGATCGCACCATATCTAATAAAGTACGGTTACGACGTTCGGACACACCATTACACTGTGGTGTTCCGGGTGGCGTGAGTTCTGAAACAATTCCATATTGTTTTAAATGAAGGCCAAACTCGTTACTCAAATATTCACCTCTGCGATCAGATCGTAGATACTTTATTTTCTTGTTACAATAATTCTACACTTCACTTTGAAATTCTTTGAAATTTTCAAATGTTTCAGACTTGTGTTTCATTAAGTAGATATACCCATAGCTACTCAAATCATCTGTGAAAGTCAAAAAATAACGATACCCGCCACGTGCCTCAACAGTCATCAGACCGCATACATCGGTATGTATTATTTCCAATAAGTCATTAGCTCGCTCCACTGTTCCGGAGAACGGAGTTTTAGTCATCATGCCCATGGGGCATGGTTTGCAAGTATCAAGTGATTCATAATGAAGTGATTCCAAAAGTCCATCCACATGGAGTTTCTTCATGCGCTTTACACTAATATGACCTAAACGGCAGTGCCACAAGTATGTTGCACTATCATTATCAACTTTGTATCTTTTGGAATCAATATTATGAATATTTGTATCACTAAGATCGAGATTCAATAAACCATTTACATCATTGGGTGCATGATCATAGAAGGTTTTATGCATGTAAACAGAACGACAATTATTCTCCGACTTAAATGAAAAACTGTATAGCAATAAACATGATCAAATCATATTCATGCTCAACGCAAACACCAAATAACATTTATTTAGGTTTAACTCTAATCCCAAAGGTAGAGGGATTGTGCGATGGTGATCATATCAACCTTGGAATCATTTCTAACACACATTGTCACCCCGCCCTTAACAAGTCTATGTTTATTCTGCAACTCCTGTTTCGAGTTACTAATCTTAGCAACTGAACCAGTATCAAATACCCAGGGGCTACTACGAATACTAGTAAGGTACCCATCAATAACATGTATATCAAATATACCTTTGTTCACTTTGCCATCCTTCTTATCAACCAAGTATTTTGGGCAGTTCCGTTTGTAGTGACCATTCCCTTTGTAGTAGAAGCACTCAGTTTCAGGCTTAGGTCTAGCTTTGGGCTTCTTCACGGGAGTGGCAACTTGCTTGCCATTCTTCTTGAACTTCCCTTTCTTTCCCTTGCCCCTTTTCTTGAAACTAGTGGTCTTGTTAGCCATCAACACTTGATGCTCTTTCTTGATTTCTACCTACACCAATATCAGCATCACGAAGAGCTTGGGAATCATTTGCGTCATCCCTTGCATATTATAGTTCATCATGAAGTTCTAGTAGCTTGATGATAGTGACTAGAGAACTATGTCAATCACTATCTTATCTGGAAGATTAACTCCCACTTGATTCAAGCAATTGTAGTACCCAGACATTCTGAGCACATGCTCACTGGGTGAGATATTCTCCTCCATCTTGTAGGCAAAGTACTCGTTAGAGGTCTCATACCTCTCAACACAGGCATAAGTCTGAAATACCAATTTCAGTTCTTGGAACATCTCATATGCTCCGTGGCATTCAAAATATTTTTGAAGTCCGTAAAGCATGGCGCACTAAACTATTAAGTACTCATCACATCGAGCTTTGTCAAACCTTCATAACGTCTGCATTTGCTCCTGCAATAGGTCTGTCACCTAGTGGTGCATCAAAGACATAATTCTTCTGTGCAGCAATGAGGATAATCCTCAGATCATTGCTACTATCATCTTTCAACTCTAGGAACATATCAAAAAATAAGGGAGCTATTGATCTACAACATTGATTTGCAAAAACTATCAGGACTAAGTTCATGAAAAAATTAAGTTCAATTAATCATATTACTTAAGAACTCCCACTTAGATAGACATCCCTCGAGTCATCTAAACGATCACGTTATCCATATCAACTAACCGATGTCCGATCATCACGTGAGATAGAGTAGTCATGAATGGTGAACATCTGTACGTTGATCATATCTACTATATGATTCACATTCGACATTTCGGTCTCCAGTGTTCCGAGGCCATGTCCGTACATGCTAGGCTCTTGAAGTTTAACCCAAGTATTCCGCATGTGCAAAACTATATTGCACCCGTTGTATGTGAACGTAGAGTCTATCACACCCGATCATCACGTGGTATCTCAACATGGTGAACTGTAGCAATGGTGCATACTCAGGGAGAACACTTTTACCTTGAAATTTAGTGAAGGGATCATTTAATAATGCTATCGTCGTACTATGCAAAATAAGATGCATAAAAGATAAACATCACATGCAATCAAAATATGTGACAAGATATGGTCATTGTCATCTTGTGCTTTTTAACTCCATCTCCAAAGCATTGTGATGATCTCCATTGTCACCGGCTCGACACCTTGATCTTTATCGTTGCGTCGTTGTCGTCTCGCCAATTATTGCTTCTACAACTATCACTAATGCATAGTAATAAAGTAAAGCAATTACATGGTGTTTGCATTTCATACAATAAAGAGATAACCATAAGCCTCCTGCCGGTTGCCGATAACTTTTACAAAACATGATCATCTCATACAATAACGTATATCACATCATGTCTTGAACATATCACATCACAACATGCCCTGCAAAAACAAGTTAGACATCCTCTACTTTGTTGTTGCAAGTTTTACGTGGCTGCTACGGGCTTCTAGTAAGAACAGTTCTTACCTACGCATCAAAAACATAACGATGTTTCGTCAAGTGTGTTGTTTTAACCTTCAACAAGGACCGGCCGTAGTCAAATTCGATTCAACTAAAGTTGGAGAAACAGATACCCGCCAGCCACCTTTATGCAAAACAAGTTGCATGTCGATCGGTGGAACCAGTCTCATGAACGTGGTCATGTAAGGTTGGTCCAGGTCTCTTCATCCAACAATACCGTTGAATCAAAATAAGACATTGGTGGTAAGTAGTATGACTATCATCGCCCACAATTCTTTGTGTTCTACTCATGCATATCAGCTACGCATAGACCTGGCTCGGATGCCACTGTTGGGGAACATAGCATGCAGTTTCAAAAAAATTCCTATGATCACGGAAGATCTATCTAGGAGATGCATAGCGACGAGAGGGGGTGAATGTTTCCACGTACCCTCGTAGATCGAAAGCGGAAGTGTTAGTATAATGTGGTCGATGTAGTCGAACATCTTCGCGATCCAACCGATCAAGTACTGAACGTACGGCACCTCCGAGTTCAGCATGCTTCAGCTCGATGACGTCCCTCGGACTCTAGATCCAGCAGTCGAGGGAGAGTTTCGTCGGCATGAAGTCGTGGTGACGGCGATGGTGATGTGATCTGCGCAAGGATTCTCCTAAGCACGATGACAATATGACTCTCGGAGTAAACGATGGAGGAGGGCACCACACACGGCTAAGAAACAATTGATGTGCTTTGGGGTGCCCCCTGTCCTCATATATAAAGGAGGGAGAGGGAGGAGGCCGGCCTAGGCGCGCCCGCAAGGGGGAGAAGTCCTACTAGGACTCCAAGTCAAGTTCGGCCCCCCTTCCTTCTTACAAAGGGGGAAAGAGGAAAGGAGAGGGAGACGGAGAAGGAAAGGGGGGCCGCGCCCCTTCCCCTTGTCCAATTCGGACTCCCCATGCGGGGGGGGGGGGGCGCCACCCCCTTATGGGCTTCCCTCTGTCTCCCCTATGGCCCATGAGGCCCATTACTTTCCTCGTGGGCATGCTGTAACCCCTCGATACTCTGACAAATACTCGAATCACTCCGAAACAATTCCAGTGTCCGAATACTATCGTCCAATATATCAATCTTTACCTATCGACTATTTCGAGACTCCTCGTCATGTCCGTGATCTCATCTGGGACTCTGAACAATCTTCGGTAACCAAAACATATAACTCATAATACAAATCGTCATCAAACATTAAGCGTGCAGACCCTACGGCTTCGAGAACTATGTAGACATGAACGAGACATATCTCCGATCAATAAACAACAGCGGAACCTGGATTCTCACATTGGTTCCTACATATTCTACAAAGATCTTTATCGATCAAACTGTAATGACAACATACGTCATTCCCTTTTTCATCGGTATGTTACTTGCCCGAGATTCGATCGTCGTTATCTTCATACCTGGTTCAATCTTGTTATCGGCAAGTCTCTTTACTCATTCTGTAATGCATCATCCCGCAACTAGCTCATTAGTCACATTGCTTGCAAGGCTTATCATGATGTGCTTGCCAAGAGGGCCCAGAGATACCTCTCCGGTACTCAGAGTGACAAATCCTAATCTCGATCTATGCCAACCCAACAAACACCTTCAGAGACACCTGTAGAGCATCTTTATAATCACCCAGTTATGTTGTGATGTTTGATTGCACACAAGGTGTTTCTCCGGTATTCGGGAGTTGCATAATCTCATAGTTAAAAGAATATGTATAAGTCATGAAGAAAGCAATAGCAGTAAAACATAACGATCATGTTGCTAAGCTAACAGATGGGTCTTGTCCATCAAATCATTCTCCTAATGATATGATCCCATTCATCAAATGACAACAAATGTCTATGGTTAGGAAACTTAACCATCTTTGATTAACGAGCTAGTCAAGTAGAGGCATACTAGGGACACTTTGTTTTGTCTATGTATTCACACATCTATCAAGTTTCCGAATAATACAATTCTAGCATGAATAATAATAATTTATCATGATATAAGGAAATATAAATAACAACTTTGTTATTGCCTCTAGGGCATATTTCCTTCAATTGGCTCCTACATATTCTACGAAGATCTCGATCGGTCCAACCATTAGGATAACATACGTAATTCCCTTTGTCCATGTGTATGTTACTTGCCCGAGATTCAATCGTCGGTATCTCTATGCCTAGTTCAATCTCGTTACCGGCAAGTCTCTATACTCATTCCGAAATACATTACCTCGTGACTAACTCCTTAGTCGTTTTCTTGCAAGCTTATGATGTGTATTACCAAGAGGGCCCAGAGATACCTCTCCAATACTTTGAGTGACAAATCCTAATCTCGATCTATGCCAACTCAACAAACACCTTCATAGATACCTGTAGAGAATCTTTATGATCAACCAGTTACATTGTGACGTTTGATAGCACACAAGGTATTCCTCCGGTATTCGCGAGTTGCATAATCTCATAGTCGAAGGAATATGTATTTGACATGAAGAAAGCAATAGCAATAAAACTGAACGATCATTATGCTAAGCTAATGGATGGGTCTTGTCCATCATATCATTCTCCTATTGATGTGATCCCGTTATCAATGGGCTAGTCTAGTAGAGGCTCACTAGGGACATGGTATTTTTTTATGTATCCACACATGTCTTTAAGTTTCCGGTCAATACATATCTAGCATGAATAATAAAACTTTATCATGATTTAGGAAATATAATAATAACCATTTTATTATTGCCTCTAGGGCATATTTCCTTCACTTATTGCGCACCTGGCTAGAGCGCTTGATGTACTTGCGGAGGGTTTCGTCAGGGCACTGGTAGACGGCGCGCAGGCTGCTGAGCGTGAGGGGCGGTCGTGTGTTCCCTTGAAGTTGGAGACGGACTGCCAACACAGTTCGTCCCACAACGAGATGGAGGCCTCGGGGAGGTTCGCCAGCCACGAGCGCGTGGTGTCCTTGATGGACATGGGGAACTAGCTCGCCATGACCTTGTTGTCACCTTCCGTGGCCTGGATGCTCATGGTGTAGAGCTATAGGAACTCCACTGGGTTGGCGGTGCCGTCCTAGCGAGGAGGTAGCTCGGGCTTTAAATTCACGGGCCACACCACGCGGCGTAGCTCATGCGTGAAGGGGAGGCATGCCCCGCTATAGGAGATGAAGCCGCTAGCGAGGGCGGCGCGGTTTTGGCGACCAGCCACATCGACATCCTCGATGATGTAGTTATGGTGGTCGTGCTACTTCTCGATGAGGACGCATGCGTTGGACGGCGCATGCTAGATGATCTGGCGGCTAGGGCTGTCTTTGTGCTACGAGGACAAGCCATGGGACGGCACCGGTGCACGTGCACCGCTATGGTGGCCCGCATCATCGTTTGCCAAAGGAGATGGAGGAGGTACGTCGCAGCCTGCCCATGCATCATACGAGGATGGAGGCGGCAGGGGGCGGGAAGGTGCCAGGGTGTCTCTAGCGGTGTCGACGAGCTCAGTGATGCGCGCGAGCCAGGTGTCATAGCCTGCCTCGGTGGGGCGGTAGCGTAGCAACTCTTCCGCCATGAGCAACGCGGTTTGTGGAGCCGGCGGATCGCGACGGGTGAGCAAAAACGCGACGGCGGTGCGGGCAGGCAGATGCCGATGTGGCTGCTCATGTACCCGGATAAATGGGTGGTTGGAGGTAGCCTGCGCCTCCCACATCATGCCCTTGGTGGTTTCGCAAGCTCGATGGCGGCGGTTGTTGATGATGGGCTCCTTCTGGACGCAGGGAGCGCTCGCGTCGGGCTTCGGCCATGTCGATGTCGAGGTTCAAGGTGCGAAACCAAGACCCATACCTGACACACCAACTGTCGAGGGATTGATTTTGAGCTACGGGAAATCCACCAAAACCCTTGTTTGAACTCTAGGGCCGTGGTTCGCGGCCTAGAAACTAGATGGTGATCTTGGTGAGGCTACATCGACCTTGCACGATGGAGGGACGCAAGGCACGACAGAGACACTGCGAGCTTCCCAAGTTCTGGCCATTACACAGTGTAAAACCCTACTCCTGCTTGGTGAGATTGCTCGAGGAGACAGAGCTCGGGAGCTACAAGGTGAAGGTTGCTAGGGTCTAATGCATGAGCCGCATCTATGGTGGCAACACTGCCCCTTTATAGGTGCTCAAGTCCTCTTCCCCCGAAAACATTGACAGGAAGGGCTACCACATGGCGGCAATTCAAAATGGGACAGGTCCTGAAAGTCCTAGCTATCGACTAGAGGGGGGTGAATAGGCGATTTTTATGAAAGCCTTCAAAACATGGAAGTTTCGAAGACTAACGACAGAAATGATCCTATTGATATGCAGCGGAAGGTAATCTACACTAAGCAAGCCATAGTCAAGTATGCAATGAAGTGAAAGAATGAAGACTAATAGCAGCTAGGTAGCAAGGATCGGGATGGAAGACGGTACGAAGCCAAACAACAATAGTAGTCACACAGTGAAGTCAAACAGGTAAAGCAATCAGGAAATGACTTCATGAAGACAAACTGTAAGTAAAGAAAGGTAGAGGATAGAACCAGTCACTTGCTGAGGACACATGATTTGTTGGACCAGTTCCAGTTGCTGTGACAACTATACATCTGGTTAGGGAGGCTGAGATTCAACTCAGAAGACCGCGTCTTCACCTTATTCCCCTTGAGCTAAGGACACCCAGTCCTTGCCCAATTACTCTGGTAAGTCTTCAAGGTATACTTCCAAACCTTCACAGACTTCGTTCACCGGCGATCCGCAATGACTCTTGGATGCTCAGAACGCGACGCCTAACCGGCTGGAGGATTTACAGTCCTCAAGTGTAACAAGTCTTCAGGTCACGCGGACAGAAAGACTTCAGTGATGCCTAACACTCTTTGGCTCTGGGTGTTTGGGCTTTGTCCTCGCAAGGATTTCTCTCTCTCAAACGCTTCGGAGGTGGGTTGCTCTCAAACGACAAAAGACATGAACTAACTTTGAGCAGCCACCAATTTATGGTGTAGGGGGTGGGCTATTTATAGCCACTAGGCAACCCGACCTGATTTGTCCGAAATGACCCTGGATCACTAAGGAACTGACACGTGTTCCAACGGTCAGATTTCAAATACACACACGGCAACTTTACTTGGGCTACAAGCAAAGCTGACTCATCCAGCTCTGGATAAGATTTGCTCTCATTGTCTTTGCTCGGAGACATAGGATTTTGGTTGAGCATCACTTCAGTCACTCTGACTTTGTTCACTGGGACCCCACTTAATAGTACAGTGGTTCCTATGAATCAACAAAGAAGAAAAGGAAACAATGAAACAACTAAGTCTTCGCGCTCCATAGTCTTCATGCAACGTCTTCTCTTGTCCTAGACTTCAATGTGAATATATTCATATACCACCATTGTCGTCAATGTCTGCATACATTTTTAGGGGTCATCTCCGGTAGGTAGACCGAATCAATGAGGGAGTACTACCTGTGTTATCCTCCAATTCTCACAAACACATTAGTACCTCAACCAGGTTTGTCGTCAATACTCCAAAACCAACTAGGGGTGGCACTAGATGCACTTACAATCTCCCCCTTTTTGGTGATTGATGACAAACTGGTTGAAGTTTTCAACGGGGATAAAGTATGTGAAATTGTAAGGGATAAAGGTATTGCCTTCATAAGTAGCAAAAGGCTCCCCCTGAAGATGTGCATATAAGTAATTTGTTTTTGGAATGCAAATGCACATGGCAGGTTGTACTTGTGGAGATCCTATTCAACTTATGAAGACAATTCATCACGCATGATTTGATATAACGAAAATAATGACTTGCATAATGAAAAATGGATGTCCGCAAAATGACTAAGTGCGGAATTTATCGTCGCACATGCGGAATTTATCATCGCATCATAGAGTAGCAGAAAACATAGCAGACGACCATCAAGTTTAAGTGTTACAACTCAAAGAACCAAATGTATCAAGAGCGAGAGTTATAAACACTAGGCAAAATATAAAGCCAAAGCAACCGCCCATATAGACACGCTTGAAGACTATCAACTCATATGCTTCTCCCCCTTTTGTTAGCAAGGACCAAAAAGGTTTGAAGACATAGAGCTTCTACTCGTTCCCAGAAGGAGTAGGAGACGATGCAGGGTCGGCGTTGGGGTTTGGCGGTGCAGACGAACTTGGTGCAGTGTCGATATGCGCTGAAGCTAGAGGTGGTGAAGTAGCATCATCTTGATCATCGATCACTCTGGCATTCACCGTGGCAGCGGAGGAGGAATAGTCAGAGTCTTCAAGAGATGGAGTTCGACGTAGGACAACATTCCTTGGGGGAGTGGTGTCAAACTTGAATCTTTCAGTGAATCCATCATCTTGAAGATCTGCTTTAGCACTGAGAAATGTCAAACCCTTCCATGACCGCCGACAGGTTTCATGTGTAACAAAGGCATTCTTGGTGGAAAGATTGCGAACGCGATTGACATCCACCAAGAGGCTTTTCATCTATCGCTTCAGCCAGAAGTGATGCTTATCTTGTTTTTGATGCAGTGCCACAAGAAGTTCTCGTTCATTTAGAACACGAGAGCGCTTTCGAGGCCTTTGAGTGATCGTACTCTCAGTGGCTTCAGTCTGAGCTCGGTGAGGTAAGTGAGTATTTCCAGCCAATGGATAAACACGAGTGACTGCTTGGACTCCTTCAATGGGTTGCGAGAAGCTTTGGTGATCAGCATTGTGAAGACAAACAGGCTCCTTGGCAGGCTCTGGGTATATGGCTTCAACTGACATATCAACCTCTAGCAGAAAGATCAGATGGTTGCGAGTAGAGGGCTGATAGTTGACAGCCGAGTGTAGCTTGATGAGGCGCATGACCCACGGAGCATAGAACTTCAGGCAAAAAAGATCAAAGCCAGACGCATCAAACTGTCTGATAAAGAAGTCTTGAGCATTGAAGCTGATGCCATTGAAGATATAAAAGACCAAAGTATTCATGGCTCCTTCAAGTTTGCTGCTGATGAATGTCCTTTGACAGGCCATAGAGTTCGCCTGATGATGTGATAAATGGTGCGGGGCTGATAATCTAGGTCATCGACAAAGAATTCCTTTGGGTATTCAGAATCATGTGGCAGAGGCTTCATGATGCTCAACATTTGGCTCATGTTGGGCTCTGGCTTATGGAAGATACTCTCCAATGCATTGCGGTGAAGCTGACAACCAGGTTCATATAATTCTCCTAGAGTAGGCAGGCCGGTAAGCTCAATGATGTCAAAGGCTTTGGCTTCATGATGGACATTGCCTGTCATCCACTCAAGGATCCAAGTCTTAGGATCCCTGTTGTATCCGCGAATGTGGAGGGTAGCATAAAATTGAAGCAGAAGTCCTTCATTCCAATGCTTCTTGTCAGTCACAAAGTTAAGCAAACCCGCATCACGGAAGCAGTCAAGGGCTTCTTCAAGGCATGGCAGTCCAGTAATGGCTTCGCAGTCAAGACGCATATGAGGAAAGATGCGCCCTTGGTCATAAAGAACACGTGAGTAATAGTTGCGCTGCTGATAGCTCCAGAACCGATCAGATGAGATCCTTGCCCTTGAGTAGGGGTTCTTGGCGCTATCGAAGAAGGTGTTGTGCACTTTGAAGCCATTAGCATTGAAGGACCCTGGTGAAGTGGCATTCCCTGGAAACCTTGGCAGTCTTTGCTTTGGCTTCTGAACATAAGGCCTATGCTCGACATGGTAATCAAATTGAGGACTAGCAGCAGGTGGAGGAACCAAAAGAGGCCATTTGACAGTGATTAGCTGGCCATAGTTGTATGCTTGCTCGATAGTATGTGGCCTTGGAGGCGGAACAGGAGCAGTGGCAGTAGCTTCAGGCTGCTGATTGGCATCGGGTGCAGCAGTGGTTCTATTTGCTATCACCTCAGGCACCACATTGACTTCAGGCGCCACATTAGCTTCAGCCATGACAACGTCATTGGCTTCAGTGTTGGTGTTGGTGGCCGCCTCAATATTGGCAACCTCCACTTCAGGAGCTGGAGGATGGGACACGTTCTCCTCGAGAACAACTTGGTTGGTAGGGGGTGTGGCAACACGTGCTTCTTCTTCTCTTGTTTCTTGGTCATCGGCTGATGCAGCCGGAATATCTTCATTCTCTTTGGCTTCAGATTCAGGGTTGTTCATAGTAGGAGAGGCTTCAGGAAACACTTGGCATGAAACAAATTGGCACTCATCTCCTTCTGGAACACTTGATAGATTGACTTGTGGCCTTGGTCCTTTGCGAAGCCTGCGAAACGCTGGCGACGCTTGTGGATATGGACTTGGTTGGGCCTCAAAGTCTTCTGGTTGGTGCAGCCGAAGATAATTTCATCCACATATATTTGGCATAGAAACAGTTCACCATCATATGTCTTCGTGAAGAGTGTGGGATCCAGGGAACCAGGTTTGAAGCCTTTGCTCTTCAGGAAGTCTTTGAGGGTATCATACCAAGCGCGAGGGGCTTGTTTGAGGCCATATAGTGCTTTTTTTAGCTTGTACACCATATCAGGATGTTTTGGATCTTCAAAGCGAGGAGGTTGTGCAACATACACTTCTTCTTCAATCTTGCCGTTGAGGAATGCACTCTTCACATCCATTTGATATAGCAAGATGTTGTGATGGTTAGCATAGGCTAGCAGTATGCGAATAGCTTCAAGCCTAGCCACAGGAGCAAATGTTTCATCAAAGTCAATCCCTTCAACTTGAGTATATCCTTGAGCAACGAGACGAGCCTTGTTTCTGACAACTTGACCATCCTCATCTTGCTTGTTGCGATATATCCATTTTGTGCCTATTATGTTGTGCTTGCGAGGGTCAGGACGCTTGACAAGTTCCCACACATTGTTCAACTTGAACTGTTGAAGCTCTTCTTGCATAGCTTGAATCCATTCAGGTTCCATAAAGGCTTCAGCAACTTTCTTGTGTTCAGATATTGAGACAAAAGCAAAGTGCCCACAGAAATTTGCTAGCTGTGTTGCTCTTGAACGAGTGAGTGGACCAGGCACATTTATGCTATCAATTATCTTCTCAATCCGTACTTCATTTGCAACACGAGGATGGATTGGATGAAGATTTTGCTCTTGTTGATCATTATCATCGTTGGGAGGATTGTCTTCAGGCTGAGCATTGTCTTCAGGTTGATTAGGTGTAGTGATGATAAGTTCCTCTTTAGGCTGTGCTTCAGATGGAATAATTTCACCAATTCCCATTAGCTTGATGGATTCACTGGGTGGAACTTCATCTAGCACATTTGGAAGGTGCTCTCTTTGCGAGCCGTTAGTCTCATCGAACCGTACATCCACAGTTTCGACCACTTTATAGAGAAAGAGGTTGAAGACTTTGTAGTAGTGTGAGTTCTTTTCGTAACCGAGCATAAAACCTTCATGTGCTTTCGGTGCAAATTTTGAAGTGTGATGTGGATCCTTGATCCAGCACCTAGCACCAATACTCTGAAGTAACTGACATTTGGCTTCTTGCCAGTGAGGAGTTCATAGGATGTTTTCTTTAGAAGCTTGTGAATATAAACACGGTTGATGACATGGCGTGCAGTATCAATAGCTTCAGGCCAGAACTTTCTTGGAGTCTTGTATTCATCGAGCATCGTCCGAGCCATCTCAATGAGAGTTTTGTTCTTGTGCTAGACGATGTCATTCTGTTGAGGTGTGTACGGAGCTGAGAACTCATGAGTGATTCCCATTGTATCCAAGTAAAGGTCGAGGCTGGTGTTCTTGAACTCAGTGCTGTTGTCACTCCTAATATGCTTGATCTTGACGCCATAGTTGTTGATGGCACGGTTGGCAAAGCGTCTGAAGACATCTGTCGTTGTCAAAACCGGCGGATATCGGGTAGGGAGTCCCGAACTGTGTGTCTAGGCGGATGGTAACAGGATACAAGGGACACGAAGTTTTACCCAGGTTCGGGCCCTCTTGATGGAGGTAAAACCATACGTCCTGCTTGATTAATATTGATGATATGGGTAGTACAAGAGTAGATCTACCACGAGATCAAGGAGGCTAAACCCTAGAAGCTAGCCTATGGTATGATTGTTGTATGTTGTATCTTGTCCTACGGACTAAAGCCCTCCGGTTTATATAGACACCGGAGAGGGTTAGGGTTACACAAAGTCGGTTACAATGGTAGGAGATCTAAATATCCGTATCGCCAAGCTTGCCTTCCACGCCAAGGAAAGCCCCTTACGGACACGGGACGAAGTCTTCAATCTTGTATCTTCATAGTCCAGGAGTCCAGTTGAAGGTATAGTCTGGCCATCCGGACACCCCCTAATCCAGGACTCCCTCAGTAGCCCCTGAACCAGGCTTCAAGCAGATTGTCTTCGGCATTGCAAGGCGGGTTCCTCCTCCAAGTACTTCATAGAAGATTTTGACCACCAAAGACAGTGTCCGACCCTGCAAAATAAGTTTCCACATATTGCCATAGAGAGAATAATATTTACACAAATCTAATCTGCTGACGTATTCCGTAGCGTGACATCACACCACGGCCAAGTCTTTATTCGAATCATTTTTAACCCCACCTCAGCGCATTTCGCGAGGCAATTTCCTTGGCACGTCTTGTCAAAGCAGAGATCGTGTCCCGTTATTTACCGGATTCTCATCAATACGGACGTGGGTAACCCAACCGCGCCATTTATCATGGCGCTTGGGAGATAAGCGAGTTTTACCAAGCTGGTGGGGACGCTTAGCCGCATCCACCCATATAAGGGGATAAGGATCCACCTTTTTACCTAAGCCTTCTTCCTCCTTTGCCTATCCATCTTCCGCGCACTCGAGCTCCAGCGCCCAAGCCCGCACTTCCCACCTCAACCTTCTCCAGCCATGTCCGGAGCGGGAGGCAAGTGGATGGTCTCCTCCGTTACGGAGGGACACGTCAAAAAACTGAGGAAAGCCGGATACTTGTCTAACGACATCGCGTACCGGCTTCCCGAAGAGGGGCAGCTCCTCCCCACCCCAAGGCCCCATGAGAGGGTAGTATTCCTTCCCCATTTCCTCTGTGGACTGGGCTTTCCTCTCCACTCGTTTGTTCGGGGGCTCATGTTCTACTATGGCCTAGATTTCCATGATCTGGCCCCGAATTTCGTCCTCAACATCTCGGCGTTTATCGTCGTGTGGGAGGTTTCCTCTGTGTCCGCCCCCATTTCGGCCTATGGCTCAAGACTTTCAACGTCAAGCCCAAGGTGGTGCGCGGCAACCAGGCGGAGTGCGGAGGCGCCATGGCGGGCAAGATAGCCAACGTCCTATGGCTCGAGGGCTCCTTTGTGGAGACCCTGAAGGGGTGGCAATCGGGGTGGTTTTACATCACCGAGCCACGCGATCCCAAATGGGTCACAGCCCCCGAGTTCCGGTCCGTACCCCCTACGCGGCTCACGCCTTGGAAAGAGACGGGCCTGTCGTGGGGCAATAAAGGAGAGGTAATCGGACTGCAAAAATGCTTCCAAACCTTGGTGAACAAGCAGCTCAAGCTTGTCAACGTAGTCCAGGTTATGCTCGTCCGCCGGATCCTCCCGTGTCAGCAACAAGGCTTCAATTTGTGGGAGTTCGACCTGGCGCAGCACCCAACCCTGAGAAGGCTCTTCGACACAACGTACGAAGACGCCTGGAAGGTGCTATTCAAAGGCGCCGAGGCTTCCGCATCCGCTTCCGAGGACCGCGGATTCAGCACGCAGCTTCCCGCTAGTGCGGTAAGCCATTTTCACCTTTTACAGGATGTTGGTTATCCATAGTTTGACTCTATGCGGGATCTAAACTCCCTTTCCTTTGGCAGGATTGGCTGGAGAAGTCCGGACAGATCGACTGTCCGGCCCCTTTGCCCGAAGACCCAGCCGATGCTCGCTTAGCGAAGCTGCTGGCTCCGGCACCTTACGTGGTGCCGGAGAAGAAGGCCAAGAAGAGGGCCACGGGGACTCGTGTCACGACTGGTTTTCCAATAAAATGTTTATTGAAAAGCCGATCTTTTGAGTCCAGTATGAGGAAACTCCTCCTTACTGGTAGACAAAATTCTTGATACAGTGAGCCAGTAGCATATAGTATATTACAAGGTCGAGCTAAGGCTGCTCAACAAATTATTACAAGCACGCCAATAATTATACATAATGGCGGATATGACACAATGGTGTGGTGGCATACTACTGACTCGAGATAAAAGTGGTGGTGTGGAATATTACAGTGGAGTGGATAACACGACTCCTAAACTGGCAGCTCATCGAGCGTCGAGGTGAGGCTCGATGAATTTATTCGGGTAGCGGAAGCGGATATAATACAGTAACCAAATCCTGGATCACTCGAAACTGACTGGGACTCCTCTAGGCTTCGTACTCGCTATCAAAATCTTCATCCATGAGATCGCCTTCGTCAACATCTGGCCAAATCAACAAGCCAGGTGAGTACTTTGAAAGTACTCGCAAGATAGTTCGGACATAAGATATAACAAATGCATGCATGAATGCGTCATGAATAATTAGTGAGGCACATTCAATTTAATAAGATAATGGCACAACATGATAAGTAAAAAGGAAGTCGGACGATACTCTTTCGGAAATCCACAAAAAATAACTGAGAACCGATCGGGTGTCTGAAGCGACGCCTCGAAGGGTGAACAAATAAATAAATCATGCCGCAGTCGGGTGTCTAAGCGACACCACATAAAGGGCTTATATTGAAAAGTAAATAACAAGCGTGCCACAGTCGGACGTCGGAGCGACATCACAGAAAGGGCTTATACCGAAAATAAATAGCAAGCGTGCCACAGTCGGACGTCTAAGCGACATCGCAGAAAGGGCTTATATCAAAAGTAAATAACAAGTGTGCCACAGTCGGACGTCTGAGCGACATCGCAGAAAGGGCTTATATCAAAAGTAAATAACAAGTGTGCCATAGTCGGACATCCGAGCGACATCGCAGAAAGGTCTTATATCAAAAGTAAATAACAAGTGTGCCACAGTCAGACGTCTGAGCGACATCGCAGAAAGGGCTTATAATTCATCATTCATGTCTGATAAATTTCACAAGGATATAATACTCAGAATCAATGTTCAAACACAATAATAAACGGGTTAGTCCATCAACATGAATATATATATAACCGATCCTAACTCTCATGTGGCTCACCGGAGTTTTTGGCACCAAAACTGACACTTGATAAGATTAGTTGAGCATAGTACTTGGACATGGATAAGATGATTCAGAGGAATTTTTGACTCTGCAGAGTTTGTACTAAAAATTCCACAACCAACGAATTTCCGTAGCCACGAAGGACAAGTTCCGTTTACGGTATTTCGGAAGAAACACATCTAACCAGTACACACACATCCCACTTCACGATGTCATGAATCACCCTAGACATCGTTCAAGAAAAACTTTGAGACGGGGAGATCACAATCTCGAATAGCATGGGATCAAATTTATATACGCGCGCTCTAAGGGGTGCCCCCCTCTCGGTCCCAACCGGAAACACCCATGCCCCTTGACCGGATGACGGGCTTTAATCCAGGGCCATGGAACCCTCATCACGGCCTCTCGATTTGGTGTGTACCAGGAAAGCGGTTTGCAACTTACTAAGCCATATCCCTTGCGGAAAACATGTGGTAGTACAGGGAAGGAAAACTGATGGAACTGGACCGATACAGGTTGACACTGAAGTCAAAAAGTCTGGCATAAGACTGGCATGCTACAACACTGCCATCTTACCCATTCTCATGCCATTAGGTGGCCATGCAAACTCCCTTTCAACACTTATGGCTTTCCGAAACTCACTTGCATCAACTTTGCATGAAATATGACATTCATCAGATGCTCATAAACATGCCATGAACTACTTAATGCAAACATGCCAAAAACACTCATCATATCAAAATTTCAAACATGCTTGCCTGGTTCGGAGTAGTCGGAGCCTAGCTCGGTGAAGTTCGCGGTTCCGTCACCTCCTTCGGTATCTACGGTATAAAGAAACATACGCACTAACGTAAATACCATGGGGGTGCACAAAAATATTCCAATTTTTTTTCAAATAAATCTGATAAAAAACTAGACAAAATTTTAGAGAGGGCAGAAAAAGAATCAACCAAAAATAATTTTTGTATAAAAGTTATAAGTGTTTTAATCGAGGGACCTTTCTGTAATGAAACAGAAATAACTCAGGGGGATGAGCAGAAAAGTCTAGAAAAACGTTTCAGACTGAAAGCGTATTTGCCCGAATACGCCTTCAGAAAACGGTTCGTTTAGAAGGAAAAGAGAGGTTGACAGGTGGGTCCCACCTGTCAGGTTTGAAAATTTAAACGAGGGAGACAGAGCTCGTCGGTGCCCGAGAGCTGCGGTGGTAGCCGGCGGCGATCCACGGCGAGGCAGGGTGATCAGGTGGTACCTCTGTGCGTAGTGCGTCCTTCCGCGTCGGTGGGTGGTGGTGGTGGTCGCCGGCAAGCACCACGTCGACGGCAGTCTTTGCTCCGGCGGACGGCGGCTCGGGTGGAGTTGGATCTCGCCGGGGAGTGCTATGGAGATCAAATTGAAGATGGGGTTAGACCTCTGGGTGCTCGAGGACATTCCTGACGAGATTTGGTCGTCGCGGACGGCCTCACCCGGGTGAATCGAGATGGTGGCCGAGGCGGAACGGAACGGCCGGAGTTGGGGGAGGAGACCTCCTCGAGGTCCTCCTAGTGGCCTGGCGGGGTGTTGGTGAGGTGCAGAGGTGGTGCGTGCTCGAGAACGAGCTCGGGGCTCCCTTTTATAGGCGATCCGAGGCGGTGGCCGTGAGCGGAGTTCTCCGGCGAAGGTTACGGCGGCGCAGAGCTTGGTCGGGGGTTTTAGGGAGTTGGGCGTCAACGTGGAGTTCCACTGGTTCCGTTTAGGCGCTAAATGAGTTCGGGTTAGGTGCTTTGGGTGGGTTTCGACGGAATGGGGTGGCGCGGGCCCGTCGGCGGCAGAGGGCGCGCCCTGTGCTTGCCAGGTCACGACGACGGTGCTGCGGGAGTGCGCTGGCATGCATCAGCCATGCGGAGAGCTAGGGAGCGTTGGGCGGCGCCGGACGGCGTGGCGAGCTGGCTCAGGCCCTCGCTGGCCGCCACGGGTGGCTCTGCCACCGCAGAAGCTGCCAACGCCGGTGATGCTCGCCGCCACCGACACCTGCACCCGTCCAAGAGGGCGTGCGGTGCTCTGGCCAGGGAGGAGAGGCCGTGCGCAACGTTCCAGGGCGCACTGTTGATCGATGACAAGGCACTGACGAAAAACGACACTGTCAACACTCTGAAACTCTGAATTTTCTGAAAGTCCACAGAAACAGTGCCGGCCAAGTGTTCGACGAAATGATTTTGGCATGCGGGGAATTTTCCTTGAGCTGATTTTTGGTGGGGTGGCCTCTCATTGCATCTGGGGGCTGCTTGAATTTTGGTAGAATTTTTGGAGAAGAGAAGATATGAATTTTACCAAATTTGACAAAAATGGTCCAAACTTGCGGAGGTTGAAACTTGAGAATTTTAAAAAGAAGAAGAGTGGATCTTGATGGATTTAGGTTGGGGGTGCTAAGGACTATCCACAGGAGTTGGTTTGAGATCAAAACTCAAAGGAAATCAGGTACTTCCTTTGTAAATCATGTAGGCTTAAAATAATTGACAGAATTGTTTTGGGAAGTAAAATAAATAAAAAAATCCAAAAATGGTTTGGACCTATTGGAGCAGGAAGTTTGGATTGCCCCAAAGTGGAGGGAAGGGTTTTGGGAGGATTTACCACAAGAGACATGGTAAAACCATGGGTGGTTTCAAAAAAAGAAAGAAGCCCCAAAGCTCATAGGATTTCTTCTTAAAAGGAAATAAATAAATAAATTCCAAAAATATATTTGAGAAGGGAACAATCAGAAGGAAGGTTTTTAATAATCAAACACCAGAGTTGAAGAAGATACAAAAATAAAATCCTTGCCAGGGGAAAAGTTTTGAGAGAGAGGTTTTTGGAAGGATTTAAATGACCTTCTTCAAAACCAACAAAGTTTTTGTTGAAAATTAAATAATTTTTTTTGGAGTGTCACAACACCTACCCCCTTAGGAAAAATCTCGTCCCCGAGATTTGAGCTGATCCTCAAATAAGTGTGGGTGCTCTGTTCGAAGAAAATCCTCTCTTTCCCAAGTTGCTTCACTCTTGGTGTGATTGCTCCACTGAACTCTGAAAAACTTGATGGTTTTCTGTCGGGTCCTCCTTTCAGACTCCTCTAATATTTTTACCGGATGTTCCCGATAGGTGAGGTCTGGTTGCACGTCAATGCTCTCGTGGGATACCTGCTTCTCTGGGTTGCTTACGCACTTCCTCAACTGCGAGACGTGGAACACGTCGTGGACATCGGATAATTCCTCGGGTAATTCTAGTTGGTAGGCTACCGTGCCTCTTCGTGCCACAATACAGAATGGTCCGATGAATCTTGGTGCTAGCTTGCCCTTAATTTTGAATCGTTGCAGGCCCCTCATAGGGGATACTCGCAGGTACACATACTCTCCGGTTTCGAAACTGACTCCACGATGTTTTTGATCGTAATAACTCTTCTGTCGTCTTTGAGCTGTCTTGAGTCGGTCCCTGATTATCTTGACCTTTTCCTCGGCTTCTTTGAGCATGTCTGGCCCGAAGATACGGCTGTCTCCGGTTTCTGACCAATTTAGCGGGATACGACATCTCCGCGAGCTTCAAATGGTGCCATTTGCAGGCTGGCCTGGTAACTGTTGTTGTATGCGAACTCCGCGTATGGCAAGCTTTCTTGCCAACTGGTTCGATAGGTGAGGACACATGCCCTCAGCATGTCCTCTAGAATTTGGTTCACACGTTCAGTTTGTCCATCAGTCTGGGGTTGGTAGGCTGTACTGAATGCTAGCTGAGTTCCCAGAGCCTGTTGTAAATGATCCCAGAATTTCGAGATGAACTGAGTGCCTCTATCGGATATTATATTCTTTGGGACTCCATGCTGACAGACTATGCGGGAGAGGTAGAGCTTGGCGAGCTTCTGAGTGGTGTGGGTTGTCTTCACGGGGATGAAGTGTGCCACCTTGGTTAATCTATCGGTGATGACGCATATGGCATCATTCCCGCATTGTGACCGAGGTAGTCCGACAATGAAATCCATCCCTATTTCGTCCCATTTCCACTCAGGTATTCTGTTCGATTGCAGTAGTCCGACTGGTCTTTGATGCTCAGCTTTTATGCGTTGACAAGAATCGCAACATGCAATGAAGATGGCTATATCCCTTTTCATACCGTGCCACCAAAATCTTTCCTGAATGTCCTTATACATTTTGGTTCCTCCAGGGTGGATCGAATATGGGGCGGTGTGGGCTTCAGCTAGAATTTGTTGTTTGAGGTCCTCTATATTTGGCACGCAGAGTCTTTCTTCGTACCATAATATTCCCTCATCGTCTATGATGAATTCCGTGGCCTTGCCCATACTCACCTTTCTTTTAATGCCTTCGATGCTGGGGTGTCCATGCTGAGCTTCCTTAATCCTTTCCACAAGGTTGGATTGTACTTCCAAATTCGTTATGGTACCTTCCGTGACCATTATCAAGTTGAGTTTGGCAAACTCTTGTTGGAATTCAAGTCTCAAGCCTTGCAGACTGTTGTCGTCCGAGCTAGGGTTTCGACTAAGAGCATCTGCCACTACATTTGCTTTTCCTGGATGATAGTGGATACCAACATCATAATCTTTTACCAATTCTAACCAGCGTTGTTGCCGTAAATTGAGTTCTGGCTGTGTGAAAATATACTTGAGACTCTTATGGTCCGTATATATTTCACAATGATTTCCAAGTAAGAAGTGTCTCCGTTCCTTGAGTGCATGAATGACTGCTGCCGACTCTAGGTCATGAGTAGGATAATTTTCTTCATGTTTGCGAAGTTGTCTAGAAACATACGCAACTACTTTGCCCTCTTGCATCAATACGCATCCGAGGCCCTTCCGGGATGCGTCACAATATACTTCAAAATTCTTGTGTATGTCTGGCACAATTAATACCGGTGCTGTCGTTAATTTCCTTTTTAGTTCTTGGAAACTTTTCTCGCAAGCTTCCGTCCATTCAAACTTCTTGTCTTTCTTGAGTAACTGCGTCATTGGCTTGGCTATGGTGGAGAATCCTTCAATAAATCTTCGGTAGTATCCTACCATTCCCAAGAATTTCGTACGTCCGTTACGCTGGCTAGTGGTTTCCAGCCAAGTACGGCCTTGACTTTTTCCGGGTCTATGGCAATACCTTCTTGGGTCAGTACGTGGCCCAGAAAACCTACCTGTCTTAGCCAAAATTCACACTTGCTGAACTTGGCGTACAATTGATGTTTCCTGAGTTCTCCTAGTACAATTCTGAGATGTTCAGCGTGCTCTTCTGGTGTCTTGGAGTATATCAGAATATCGTCGATGAATACCACAACAAACTTGTCCATAAACTTCATAAATATTTTGTTCATGAGGTGAACAAAATGTGCGGGGGCGTTTGTTAGTCCAAATGGCATTATCGTGAACTCATATAGTCCGTATCTGGAGGTGAAGGCTGTCTTGGGGATATCTTTTGTTCGTACTTCTAATTGATGGTATCCCGACCTTAAGTCAATCTTTGAGAATACCTTGGCCTGAGCGAGCTGATCAAATAAATCATTTACCCGAGGCATCGGGTATTTGTTCTTGATTGTGACCATGTTGAGTGCTCGATAGTCTATACACAATCTCAGTGTTGCATCCTTCTTTTTGGCAAATAAAATTGGCGAACCCCAAGGTGAGGAGCTGGCTCGAATATATCCTTTGTCCAGTAATTCTTTTATTTGCTTCTTCAATTCTACCAACTCGGATGGTGCCATTTTGTATGGTTTCTTGTATATGGGGTTGGTTCCGGGTGCTAGCTCAACGCTAAATTCTATCTCTCGATCTGGTGGCATGCCTGGTAGTTCTTCGGGAAATACGTCAGGAAATTCACACAGTACTGGAACCTTGCTTAATTCAGAAACGTCCACCTTGTTCAATCTCGGTTGCCGGGATATTTTCCTCTCTTTAGCTGAAACTCTTATTGTCTTCCCGTGGTGGTGGGTGAGAATTACGGTCTGGTTGAAACTGTCAATAAAACCTTTGTTGGTGGTTAGCCAATCCGTCCCTAGGATGACATCCAGTCCTTTATTTTCCAATACAATAAGGTTGGTGTGAAACTTCAATCCTTCAAACTCAATAACCACACCTTGGCAGTAACTCTGAGTAACTTGCTTAATCCCAGGGGACTTGATGATCATGGATTTTTCCAAGGGAAACATCAAAAAATTATTTTGCAAAGCAAAACTTTTCGAAATGAATGAGTGAGAAGCTCCAGAATCAAACAAAACCATGGTAGGTATTGTGTTGGCAGGAAACGTACCGAGTACGATATCCGGGGCATTCTGTGATTCCTCTTTGGTCACGTGGTTCAGATGACCCTTCATGTGGTTGTTATTGGGGTTGAAATTGTTTCGCTTGGGTGCTGAATTATTGCCACCGTTGTTCGGCTTTGGGGTCGAGTTCCTTGGCTTGGGGCACTGCTTGGCATAGTGCCCTTCCTCTCCACAAGCGTAGCAAGTAACGCCTGGGCGATAAGTGAACTCCTTGTCCCTTGCATGGAAATTCTTGATTGGGCGTGAGACGTTTGTCGTGGGTTCGTGTGTCCCACCTTTCTGAAAATCCGTCTTGCTTCGATGGTTGCGAGCAAGAGTAGTCTGGTCCCTTTTTTGCTTGCGGAAATCCTCGAAGCTGCGTCTCTCATTTTCCAAGGTAATGGCCTTATCCACTAGCGTTTTGAAATCTGGAAAAGTGTGCACAACCAGCTGGCATTTAAGCGCGGGCGCCAGACCGTCTAGGAATTTCTCCATCTTCTTGCTTTCAGTCATACGCTCTTCGTTGGTGTAGAGAGACAACAGAGTAAACTGACCATTGTATTCTGACACCGTCATGGTCCTTTGTTTGAGGTCATCGAACTCTCTCTTCTTGATTTTCATAAGACTTTTAGGAATGTGCGCCCCGCGAAAACCTTCTATGAACTCCTCCCAGGTTATATTATTTTCGTTAGGGTGCATGTGTAGGAAATTTTCCCACCATGATGCAGCTGCTCCTGTGAGATAGTGCAGAGCATATAGTACTTTCTCGAGGTCTGAACATTGTGCAATAATTAATTTTCTTTCCATGTCTCGGAGACAATCCTCGGCTTCAAGGGGTTTGTCAGTATGAGAAAATGTTTGGGGACGCGTCTTCTGTAGCTTAGATAACTTGGATTGCTGCTGATACTGTCCACGGTGTTTTCCCATATTGATGACTTGGTTCATCATTTCCTGATGTTGTTGCTAACTTTGCTCATAAAGGCGACACATTTGGGAAAATACGGTTTCACTGTCCTGTTGACTCGACTGTCCCTGTGTGAAATTGTTGCCCGGTGGAGTGCCATAATTTTCCTCTGG